>JALGQJ010000003.1:42066911-43516911 GCA_023055345.1 Quercus wislizeni | reverse complement strand
TGTAGTTGTTCCCTATATTTTCTTCCATGTTGCTTTAATTCCCAAACCCAAAATCATTATTTTTCCATTTTGTTTTTCTCTTTTTTCTCATCCACTGGCTCAGTTCTTCGTCATCTTCATATTTTCCTTTTGTTTCACTTTCCTCCACCTAAAACCAGATGGAATCTAATTTTCTTATAACTATTACTTTTCTTTTCTTGGCCATCTTCTTTGCCAAATGTGGACGTGGGATCCAAATAGGTACTATATCGATAAATAATTGTATTCTTATCTTCCAGTATATGGAACTTTATTTCATACTTATTGTAAATTTCTTATTAATAATAACAATTGGAATAAAATTGATAATTACTACTTCATGTTAATAATAAATGACTCTCTTAATCAAAGAATTTCTAAAAAAACAAATTGGCTTAAGCATTTCTATTTTCAAGAAATGTTACGTTCACAATATTTTTGCTACACTTTCACAGCAAATCATATGTAGTAAGTTGGATTTAATTTGAACTTATTACTGAAATTACCTTTTTGCTCATCCATAACAACCAATAACAACCTGTTATTTAGATTTTATTACGAAATTGTTGTGAAAATGTTCTGGAAATAATTTTTTTCTTCTCCACAATGAAAACAAAATTATTATCTTAAAAGTTGAGTCCCAATCATTTTGGTAGAATTAATCTCTACAAAATAAAATTTTATTAATGCTTAACTTTTAAATGAATTGTTCTAGGATTAGGAAACTATTTCACAACTTCTTTGACATGTCTTTGACGTGACAAACATTGGGTGGTTGTTTTTCACTTATACATGTACGTATAATTTTTTCTTCACCACATTCTTCTCAACATCATAGTTGTAAAAAAAAATTTGTAAAATAATCTGCATTCTTACTTCCTTTATTGTCTTCCACGTTACATTACATCACAGTTGTAAAAAAGGGGTTGTGAAGTAATTTGTGTACTTAGTCCCTATATTTTCTTCCACGTTGCTTTAATTTCCTAAACCCAAAACCTTTATTTTTCCTTTTTGTTTTTCTCTTTTTTCTCATCCGCTGGTTCACTTCTTCGTCATCTTCGTATTTTCCTTTTGTTTCACTCTCCACCACCTAAAACTAGATGGAATCTTATTTTCTTATAACTATTGCTTTTCTTTTCTTGGCCATCTTCTTTGCCAAATGTGGACGTGGGATCCAAATAGGTACTATATCGATAAATAATTGTATTCTTATCTTCTAGTGTATGGAACTTTATTTCATACTTATTGTAAATTTCTTATTAATAATAACAATAGAAATAAAATTGAAAATTACTACTTCATGTTAATAATAAATGACTCTCTTAATCAAAGAATTTCTAAAAAAAAAAATTGGCTTTTGCATTTCTATTTTCAAGAAATGTTACATTCACAATATTTTTGCTACACTTTCACAACAAATCATATGTAGTAAGTTGGATTTAATTTGAACTTATCACTGAAATGACCTTTTTGCTCATCCATAACAACCAATCACAACCTGTTATTTAGATTTTATTACGAAATTGTTGTGAAAATGTTTTGTAAATAATTTTTTTCTTCTCCATAATGAAAACAAAATTATTATCTTAAAAGTTGAGTCCCAATCATTTTGGTAGAATTAATCTCTACAAAATAAAATTTTATTAATGCTTAACTTTTAAATGAATTGTTCTAGGATTAGGAAACTATTTCACAACTTGTTTGACATGTCTTTGACGTGATAAACATTGGGTGATTGTTTTTCACTTATACATGTACGTATAATTTTTTCTTCAACACATTCTTCTCAACATCACAATTGTAAAAAAAAAGTTGTAAAATAATCTGCGTTCTTACTTCCTATATTTTCTTCCATGTTACATTACATCGCAGTTGTAAAAAAGGAGTTGTGAAGTAATTTGTGTACTTATTCCCTATATTTTCTTCCACGTTGCTTTAATTTCCTAAACCCAAAACCTTTATTTTTCCTTTTTGTTTTTCTCTTTTTTCTCATCCGCTGGTTCACTTCTTCGTCATCTTCGTATTTTCCTTTTTTTTCACTTTCCTCCACCTAAAACCAGATGGAATCTAATTTTCTTATAACTATTACTTTTCTTTTCTTGGCCATCTTCTTTGCCAAATGTGGACGTGGGATCCAAATAGGTACTATATCAATAAATAATTGTATTCTTATCTTCCAGTATATGGAACTTTATTTCGTACTTATTGTAAATTTCTTATTAATAATAACAATAGGAATAAAATTAATAATTACTACTTCATGTTAACAATAAATGACTCTCTTAATCAAAGATTTTCGAAAAAAAAAAATTGGCTTTAGCATTTCTCTTTTCAAGAAATGTTACGTTTACAATATTTTCGCTACACTTTCACAACAAATCATATGTAGCAAATTGGATTTAATTTGGACTTATCACTTAAATTACCTTTTTGCTCATCTATAACAACCAATAACAACCTGTTATTTAGATTTTATTATGAAATTGTTGTGAAAATGTTCTGGAAATAATTTTTTTCATCTCCGTAATGAAAACAAAATTATTATCTTCAACGTTGTGTCCCAATCATTTTGGTAGAATTAATCTCTACAAAATAAAATTTTATTAATGCTTACCTTTTAAATGAATTGTTCTAGGATTAGGAAACTATTACACAACTTCTTTGCCACGGCTTTGACGTGACAGACATTGGGTGGTTGTTTTTCACTTATACATGTACGTATAATTTTTTCTTCACCACATTCTTCTCAACATCATAGTTTTAAAAAAAAGTTTTAAAATAATTTGCGTTCTTACTACCTATATTTTCTTCCATGTTACTTTACATCACAGTTGTGAAAAAGAAGTTGTGAAATAATTTGTGTAGTTATTCCATATGTTTTCTTCCACGTTGCTTTAATTACCCAAACCCAAAACCTTTATTTTTCCTTTTTCTTTTTCCCTTTTTTCTCATCCACTGGTTCACTTCTTCCTCATCTTCTTATTTTCTTTTTCTTTCACTTTGCTCCACATAAAGCCACACGCAATCTCATTTTCTTATATATATTACTTTTCTTTTCCTGGCCATCTTCTTTGCCAAACGTGGACGTGTGATCCAAACGGGTACTATATCAATAAATAATTGTATTCTTGTCTTCCAATAATGCAAGCTCCTGCATTTCTTCATGCAAGAAACTTCTTGAATATCATGCATCTTCATGACATGGGCATTCAAGTCATTCCAACATAAACAAAATGTAGGAAAAAAAAAATTACTCGACTTCACTAAGCTCGAGTACTATAAAGAGATACTCGATTTCACTAATATTGAGTACCACATTATTTCTTTTTAATTACACAAATTCTGGGTCAACAGTGCCTCACTGACGACTCATTTGGAACTCGAGTACTAAAAAAGTGGTATGTTGCTAAATATTTCCAAAACAATGCTAATTTGTCACAAATTTTGCCAAAATGTGGTATTTGGCTATTTTCACCTATATATATATATATATGAAATAAACTTTGTGAGTTTTTAGACCCCTTAAAACACAATTGGATTAACCTAGTTAATTAGCCAAGTAATTACTTAGTCCAAATTTCAGATCTAGGTTAACATAATCATATAATCATATCTATGTAAAATGCGGAAAATAAAGAACACAAAGATATAATGACCCAGGAAACCACACCAGTAAAAACCTAGGGAGGATTTAACCTAACTATCCTCAAGGTAAACTGAATCCACTATGAAATAATCGAAATTTTACAATAGTGACTTAGACCACTAACATCCTATTGTTACCTCATGTAAAAAACTTATTGACACGACCACGTGCAAGCTCCGAGACCACGGACTCCTTCTTTCTTGGATTCTCCAACAAGTACAAGCACTCCTGCTTGCGTATCTTTAAGCTCTTTAGTGCAGCAATTGAATGATCATCAAGCTCTCAATGAAATCTCCTTCTTGATAATCCTAAGCATGTGTGAAGGCAACCACCTCTAGATCTCACAAGAGATTCACACACACAGCAAATAGAGCAACCTCAAAAACGTGGATAGAGTTTCCCTTTTATACCTAGGGCAAAACATAAAACCCTACACGTTATATGGGCTTAGGGCTGAGTTGGAAAATTTGCAGAAAAAACATTTTGCCCGACTTTCGATTGGCCGAGTTCGAGTCTAAATCTCAATTGATCGAGCTAGACCAAAATGCACAATGAATTTTGCAATAGCTCGATTCCAACTTTACATAAAACACATACTTTGAGCAAGTCTAAAATAAGACTAAAAACCTATTTTGATAATGGTTTGCCAAGAATACAAATTAGAGTTCTAATACATTAATCCCTAAGTACTTAGAACCTAACAAACTTTTTATTTTTATGATTATAATTAAACATGTGATTGTCCATTTTAAGGAAAATTGATTAAATTTACATGAAAAGTGTCACTAAATATTATGTCTTGACATTTTGCTATCATATTATTAGTAATAAACTTATTATATTTTGCAGAATTGCATGTATAAAGGCATGCAGACACGTAAAAGTGTTTGAGGTAAAACTTAACCCAGCACCAAGCCACTCTTTTTTTTTTCAGTGTAAAAAAAGCCCCCCAAGGATAGGCAACGAGAGAAGGAAACAAGGAAAATAGATATGTCGTTGTTGTTCATGTCTATCAGAGGTAAAGATAGTTATTGGCTTTTTCAGATCGTTGAATGTATTCAATGGGAAATTGAAAATTTTCCTCATTCAACATGCAACTGAACTCTTTAATGGCTCCAAACAATTAAATTGAACCAAATTGTTTAAATAGTTGAAAATACTTCAACAAAATACCTTTAAAAAGTGCAATTTAAGAGTTAGAACTTGACAACAAAAAATAATTGACCATTTTCACAAGTGAGAATATTGCATGTTAATTTAAGTAGTCAAAGCATATAGCTTTTCTGTGCTCTCAAAAAAAAAATCTAAAAATGCGATTCACATTTTTTTAACATTGTTTCTATGCAAAAAATGGTAAATACATGCAAATAAGTAAAATTTTAAAATCAAGATTACGATAATAAAGTTTTATTCAATTCACTATTTCTTGTAATAAAATTAAAAGTGGGATAATGTCCTTTTTTGGAAAAAAAAAAAAAAAAAAGTGGGTGGAAGCGTGGAGTTAGAGAAGACACAATGGTGATCTGTGGGAAAAGAAAATTCGTTTTTATGTGAATGTTCTATGAGAAATAGAGAAGGCATCATAAGAAAAAAAATATATTGTTTCAAAAAAAAAAAATACTAACTAGATATTTTAAATTATTTGAACAAGAAACCCTTATAAAATAAATAAATAAATAAAAGAGTATTCTGGCCATGCTTTTTATTCTTTGTACTTAAGGATTAGTATTATTGATGAGTTGATTTACTTATTAGTATATTTTTGTTGGTTCTGTTTTTGTAAGAAGTGAAAATTTACTTGAAAAATATTGCTATATTGTCAATTAGAATGACACTAAGAACAAGATTGAAGTTCAATTAAAATTCAATTTAGATTTTCTGATGATTTTTCCTTTGATTTTGTGTGCTTTTATATATTTATTACAATATACACTTTAACCATAAAAGAGTGTCAGGGTTGATATGTGGAAAGGCTAGGTAAAAGAAAAGGGGAAAAAAAAGTGAAAAAAAAAAGAGCCCAAATACCCCTTTAAGTTCAATAAATATGATAAAATAAGGAGAGTCAAACCTAAAATTTTAATACTCAATGAGTAGAGGCTAGTGGTACATCACAAAGATAATCTCAAAATTGTTAAACAACAAAAGTTTGGAGAACATAAATAACACATTAAATCTGAACCGTTTTGTACATTGAGTAGGATTGAAAATTTAAGATTGGTGGAGAGGGAGAGAGATGGACTCTACTATGTTGTCATGTTCACACCAAGCCCTTAATGTTCTATTGCTCTAGTTGTTGAGAAAGTTTGAGTGTGGTAAGTATGGTGGTTGAAGGAGTAATGAAGAGTTCTAGGGAGTCATCAAGAGTTTTTTTTTTTTTTAATGAAAGATCTAATGAAAATGTTTTATAGCAATTAAATAATGAGTGAAACTATTGACTCCCATGTTAAATGAAAGATCTGATTTGTGTTAAAATACAAGAGCTGTTTAGACTCCTAAATTAAAAATTACGGCTCGATTGATTTTACTCTAACTTATACTAAGTGCAGAATAGAGTAAATGCGAGCGGATAAACAAAATAACTACTCTAAGCCATATTCAATAAAACACAGTAGTAATATGAAAGCTAAAAGAGTAGAGAAGAAGAATGCAAACACAAGATAACATGCCGATGTGTTATCGAAGAGGAAACTGAAGTACTCAACGTAAAACCTCTCCGCCGTCCTCCAAGCAGTAAATCGACCCACTAGATAATCAGTTGGGATACACAAGTAGTAAGAGATCCTTCAAGCCTAATCTACCCAATGCACCTAAGCCCTCCAAGCTCCTACTCCAACAAGGCTTCTCGAAACCATGTCTTGTCTAACTCTCCGGATCCCGCAATATGCCTAATTGCATCAGCCAAAGCTTGGCTTCTTCCAATGCTTCCCAGTAGCACCAAAACCTCACTTAACACTCTGAAAGCGTGTGGTAAGTGTTTGAGCTATTAACCTCTCAAGTGTATGGAAATGGAGAGATAGGAGTTGAGGAAAATCCACAATGAATTGTGTAGAGAATTGTGGATATAACAATCTCTAACTCTCAATGGTTGTGGCTAGGGTTTTCTCTCAGAAGCACCCCTTAACATCTGTGGGTAATAGGGGTATATATAGTGTGAGTACAGAAAGTATGTATCAGATATGATAGTTCAGCAAAACAGAATGTTTCGTGGGTATCTCGCGGGAAGGCCTTACCTGCAAGACACTCGCGAAAACCAGCTATCTCCATCCTGTCCTGACTCTTCACATTCCAATCATGTGCAGGGCACATGCTACACTTCGCGAGAAGCTTACTCGTGAGCTACCCATGAAAACATCTTTAGTCTTTAATTGCCTTGAGTCTTCACACTCTCTTTCTCACACACAACCCTTACAAATAAATCCCACATGAAATACAAGGTACATAAGATTGAACAAAATTACAATCAAATTTGGTACGGAATTAAAGCCAACATAAACTAGTTGTAAATTACAACTTTACAATCTCCCCCTTTGGCTATTCCATGACAAAATCCCTAAAACAAACTCTAGACTTTTTTTTTTTTTTATATAGAAAAACTCTAGACTTAAACGTAAGTTTGAGAACAGTGGCAAATCTCACTCACACCTAATCTAGAAGCTGTGAAGCACTTGCATGTATATACCTGTAACCTAAAACACTCACACACAAACAAAACTTCCATTAAACTTATGACAAGTTGAATACATGGTACGTGTATGAGCAAGTAAAGTGCAATCAAGTTTATAAACACTATATAACATTAAGCATATCTTGATCAAACAAGGTTAGTTATTAACGAATGACTACAATGAACATTTAGCTAGCAAATGCTCATTCGGACACACAATGCAATAAAGACCCATCACAATGATCAATTACATATCCAACACACAACTAATGCAGAATACACGAAGTATTTGCATCTAGGATACAATATCCTACAAGGGTACAAGAGTGTGAGGTACTTGAATAGGTATTATTACTCCTGAAGCTATATCCTTATCACAACTCAAGAGCTCTTCTCCAATTTAAATTCTTCCTTCATATACTTATATAAAGAATTCTTCTTTATTTTGACTTCTTTTCCTGGCCAATCTAGTCTTGATTAGATGAGTTTTAGTTGTAATTAAACTCTCTGACTAGCACTATAAAAGGGTAGCCTCAGTTGCACATAATTCATAATTTTTTTTTTTTGGTAGTGCATAAGTTCAAAAATCTCAAAAAAAAAAAAAAAAAAATTCTTGAAGGAGGCATAGGATTTTTCTTTTCTTCTTTCTCAATCAGGTAACAGAATAATCTTCTTTTCTCATGATTTTACCTTCATGTTTATATCTTTGTAAACTATCTCTTTTCTTTGTATGCTTTTTGATGAAGCCGGAAATTGACCTCGTTAATATGTTCCTCGTCAACACTGATGGATTAGCTGCAGTGCCTGTAGAAAAGACAAGAAATACAAAGAAGGTTCACTGGCGTGATGCTAGTTGAAGACACTCTGATGCCTAAATCTAATTATGGCTCTGAATGGATAGTGTAATTGTAGTCTACTCAGTTTTTCATGAAGAGAACTTACCTTGGTTCCATTGCCTTTTTCCGTTTTGGGAGTTCATAAGGAAATGGAATGGAATGACCCTAAGGGAGTAGAAAGGAATGGAATGGAATAGAATGTATTTAAGTAAAGGAAAGAAATGGAAAAGAATGGAATGGAATGGAATTAAGTAACCTTGACTGGATGTTTTAAAATAAAGGAATGGAAATGAATGAAAATGAATGGAATGTAAGTAATATTGTTTGGGAGCAACATGGAGGGAATGAAATGGAATCATTTTATGACAATATTACTATTAGACCCCTATTTTAAAATAAAGGGTTGAATATATAGGGGTATTTTGGGAGTTTTAGTAAAAAAATCATTAAATCTAATTTCATTCCTTCTTACTCCTCCCAATTTCCCGGGGGGGGGGGGGGGGGGGAATGAAAATTTGAGGTTTTAAGGGAATAGAGAAGAATGAGTGTTCCCTCTTACCCATTCCATTCCCTCCTACTTAAACTCCCAAACAAGAAAATGGATTTTCCATTCCCTCCATTAAAACTCCCAAACAAGGGAAGGGAAGAATATTCTGAAATTATTCTTTTCATTCCTTTCCATTCCATTCCATTCCCTCCTCTCAAATGAGGCCTTAAAGTTTGCTTTCTGGCGAGTCATTTATGCCTATTAATGCTCCTCTAGGCATTTTTCTCCTGAATGAAACACGACATTTAATGGCATTGAAGTTTCTATTTAATATGTAACGGGTGGCCGTTGACTCATTATTGCTTCTGTAACTGTTCCATCGCCTTTACTCGTTGTCAGCTGGCCTGATGGAATTAAGTTCTGGTTTTAATACACATAGGCTCATCTTGTTCATACAAATTGCCTTTCACCATTTGTCTCATCCCCGACTTAGATGCGATTGTGGTCATCCTTATAATGGACGACCTTTAACTGATACTCGTCACTCTCAAATATATTGACTTATGTTTGCTGGTGCAGATTTGATCTCAACTTCACAATAATTGTCTAACACCACTGGCATTAATTACTAGCATCTCTCCCTCGAGTATAACAACCTTCTTTAAATTTATTTTGTTTTCTATGAACAAAGTTCTTCTCGCATGCTATGCGAATTTTTATCCTCCTCTGGACTCACGTCTATGCATAGTTGCCTCAAAGACGCAATCATATTATTGATCATGATCATGTTCTTGTAAGTAAGATATGAACTGACCAGCAGCATGCCACATAAGTTGGCTTATATGATAGGATGACCTTGCCCCATTTCTTTTCTTTTCTTTTCTTTTTTTTTTTTTTTCTTTTTTTTTTTTTTTTGCATGTAGAAGCTGGTCCATCGTTGAAGAATTTGGCTTTAAGTTTTGCAAGAGTTCAATCACACAAACCTTTGGAGGTACAATCTTGATCAAAGCTTTTCACTTGTGAATATGTCTTTTTCCTTTTTCTTTTTTTCTTCTTTTTTTTCTTTTTTTTGGAGTTGTTCTGCCTCCGTTTAGAATAGGTAATATGATGACTAACTGGCACTATGAAGAACTTGCAAGAGTTTATTTTTTTCCTCAAGCCAAGTAGCTACCAATACAACGATCTTGAAGACAATCTTGAAGACGGAGGCTGCCTTGAAGACGAGGACAATCTTGAAGACGGAGGCTGCCTTGAAGACGAGGACAATCTTGAAGACGAAGACTACCGTGAGGATGAAAACTACCCTGAAGACGTAGATTGCTTTGAGGATGAAGAAAATCTTGAAGATGAAGACTGCTTTGAAGATGAAGACTGCCTTGAAGATGAAGATAATTTTGAAGACAAAGACAATCTTGAGGATGGAGTCAATCTTGAAGACGAAGACAATCTTGAAGAGGAATACTACCTTGAAGTTGAAGACTGCTTTGAGGATAAAGATTATCTTGAAGACGAAGACTATCTGGAAGATGAAGACTCTCTTGGAGACGAAGACAATCTTGAAGACGAAAACTATCTTGAAGATGAAGATTTTTTTTGGAAGATCTTGAAGACAAAGACTGTTTTGAAGATGAAGATGATCCATACAAGACCTTATAGACAAAGACAATCTTGAAAATGAAGACAACCTTGGAGATGAAGTCTATCTTGAAGACAAAGATTTCTTTGAAGATAAAGATGATATACAAGACAACCTTGAAGTCGAAGACAATCTTGAAGATGAAGACCTTGAAGACGAAGACAATCTTGAAGACAAAGACTTCCTTGAAGATGAAGACAATCTTGAAGATGAAGACCTTGAAGACGAAGACAATCTTGAAGACAAAGACTTCCTTGAAGATGAAGACAATCTTGAGAATGAAGACTATGTTGAAGATGAAAAGGATCTTGAAGATGGAGTTTGTCCATGCAAGGATGTGCATTGGCATCGTTGCGATGAAGCAATTGTCAATGCAACAATCTAAGGATGTGCATTGGCATCTTTGCACTAGATGTGCATTGGCTTCTTGATATAAAATGACAAGTACCAGACTTTAGAGATACCGGGTGACACTACTCAAAGTTTAAATATGCAAGAAGATGACACCATAACTTCGAGGATTTGAAGTGATCCAACTCAACAGAGAGGCAATTCAGTCCAAACTTTAGAGATGCCACCAAGTTTTTGAAGATGCAAGGAGATACCACCAAGTCTTTGAAGATGAGAGGCGGCACTATGCAAACTTTAGAGATGTAAGGCAACACAACTTAGAAGGAAGGCAATGAAATTCAAAAGAGAAGTGATGCAACGCCAACTTTGACAATGCAAGGTGACATGACTTTGAAGGGTTGCAATCTAGACTTCAAAAATGCAAGGAGATACCACCAAGTCTTTGAAGACGCAAGGAAATACATACCACCAAGACTTTAAACGTGAAAGATAGAACTACTTAGACTTTAAAGATAAGAGAGAAATCATATTTTAGAGATGCCAAGCGACATTCTCATAATGATGTTTGTTTTCATGGTGACTTTTCATTCCTTTTGGTAGCAATGTCTTACAGTGATGTTGCCTTCATACGGTAGCATTGTCTTCTTGTAGCGACTTTCTCATAGTGATGTTTGCCCAAAACTATGATTGCACTTAGTGTGACATACCAAGTTTTGCCTCTGTAGCACTTGAGAGAGATCAAGTCATCACGTGGTTCACGATTTTTTTTTTTTTTTTTGACGTGTGACTGAACTTAGCATAGAATGCCAAGCTGCCTCTATACCCCTTGAGGGGGATCAAGTCATTACGTAGTTTAAGGTTTTTTTTTTTTTTTTTTTTTTTTGAACACTTTCAAGAGTAATGAGAAAACATCATATACACTTTAAGTGTTAAGGTAGGCAGTTTAGGCTCTTACCAAGGACTGCTTCAATCTTTAGGCATAATAACATTTCAAGAATTTGCCGTTGATAGGGCCAATTTTCAAACTAGCAACCAACTTTTATGCTCCATTTGTATAGGCTTCTTGAACAACATATGGTCTATCCTATTTTGAAACAAACTTATTCTTAGTTCAATGGGTGACAATGATGGATCTTCGTACAGCAAGAACCAAATCTCCAATTTGGAAAGATCGAGGACGAACCTTCTTATTGAAATTCCTAGAAATGCGAGCTTGAATGGCAATCCTTAATAAAGGAATTTGGCGTTCAAGTGGTAGAATAGCTTCTACCCCATAAACAAGAGAATATGGCATGGCTTGTGTAGGTGTTCGATATGTTGTATGATACGCCCACAAAGCTTCCTCAATTCTTTCATGCCAATTATTTTTCGACTTCCCTACAACTTTCTTGAGCAAATTTCATAGAGTTTTGTTAAAGGCTTCTGCGAGACCGTTGGTTGGAGCATTATACATGGAGGAATTATCCTGCTTAAAACCAAAGTCATTGCAAAGCTTGTCCATCGACTTGTTGTAGAATTCCTTCCCATTATCAGTGATGATATAATAGGGTACACCATACCTAAAGATGATGTTTCTTTTGATGAAGTTTACGACAGTTTCTTTCTTCACTTCATGAAATACAGTAACTTCAATCCACTTGGAGAAATAATCTATCACAGCCAGGATATATGAATGTTCATCAGAGAATTTTGGTGTCAGTGGCCCAACTACATCTAATCCCCAAGCTTCAAATGGCCATGAAGCTACAGTAGGGTGTAGGGGTTTTGGAGGTTGATGAATGAAGTTTGCATGGAATTGACATGCTGAGCATCATCTTGCATACTTGATACAATCCTTGACCATAGTGGGCCAATAATAACCCATCCGCTTAATTTGAAAATGAAGTTTGGGACCAGATTGGTGAGCACCACAAATCCCTTAACAAGCTTCTTCAAGTGCCTTGGCAGCTTCCTCATCATCCAAGCAACGAAGGAGAAGGCCATCAAGTCTTTAAAGATGCAAGAAGGTACCATTAAGACTTTAAACATGAAAGACAGCACTACTTAGACTTTAAAGATGAGAGAGAAAGCACATTTTAGAGACGCCAAGTGACAATCTCACAATAATGTTTGCTTTCATGGTGACTTTTCATGGCTCAAGAATTTTTTTTTTTTTTTTTTTTTGTGGACATGTGACTGAACTTAGCATAGAATACCAAGCTGCCTACGTACCCTTTAAGAGGGATCAAGTCATCGTGTAATTCAAAGGGTTTTTTTGCTTTGAGACATGACTGAACTTAGTACAAAATACTAAGCTGCCTATGTACCCCTTGAGAGGGATTAAGTCACCACGTAGTTCAAAGGGGTTTTTTTTTTTTTTTTTTCTCTCTCTCTCTCTCTAACTTTTGCCTAGGCTACATTTTTAAAGGTTTTCAACCTAGCGAGCTTTTAATACCCTAACTTTTTCCTAGGTTTCCTTTTAAAAAGTTTTCAACCTAGCTGGCTCCTTTTTTTTTTTTTTTTTTTTTAATTTTTTATGAAAACTTTCAAAAGTAATGGGAGAACATCATGTACTCTTTAAATGTTGAAGTAGGTAGTTTTAGGCTCTTATGAAGGAGCATTTCAAACTTCAAGCATAGTAATGCTTCAAGAACCTGCCATTGATAAAGCCAATTCTCAAAACATTTTTAGTTGTATCAGTGTTGATTTCCTTCAATTCATCAATTGTAGCCCGTACGCCTTCTTCAAATGAGGGCGAAGCATCCTCAGTATCATCTTCAATAGAGGAATCTTCTTTTGTGTCTTCAATGATTGTTATATGATTTACTGAGGTAACAACTTCATCTTCCAACTCTTGGTTTGTGGTCACCATTGTACACCTTTTTACAATCAAGGCTTCTCCAGTATTCACTTCCCAAATGGTTCTACGTTTCATACGAGACAGAATGGAGCTTCAAATCTTATTTGAATCTTGACCAACAATAAGTGTGTCATTAGCACCACTAGGGAGGAAATTTGTCCTCTCATTCTACTCTTTCTTTGCCTTCAAATCTTTTGAGAGTCGAGAAGGATTGAATGACTAAGTGTTGTGAGAATTGAACTTCGAGTGCCAACTTGAGAAGGAGTTGAGTGACTGAGTCTTGTAAAAATAGAGCCTCAAGTGCCAACAACAAAGTTATCTTCTTGTGTCCCCAACCTATCAAAGACTGAGATATGAAAAGTGGGTCATCCAATGCGGTCAAAAACAAATGATTTCTTTGATAGGTTCGAAGATTGTTCTTCTTCCTCATAATTTGATGAAATTATTGAAACACTATCTTTTCGGATGGGAATATGAATAGGAGTTGGTGGAGTGTATCCAATTCCAGCCTTAGAGCTTGTTACACCAAAACCTTTAGCCTTCAACACCTTATGTTCTTCTTTTCCAGAGGCTTCAGGGATGAGCTTACCCAAACCACTTGGCTTTTCATGGTCATAACCAGCTTTAGCCATGAGTCTATATGTATTAGGGTCAAAACCCTCTTTGGTTCGTTTGGTGGGCAGAGTCCCATGTTCAACAATTGGTCCTTGGGATGGTCTTATGAATCCTTTCAATGGTTGGCTTGAGATTCTTGGTTTTTGTGACTTTAGCAATTGGGAGAGTTAGTCGCTGCAGATCTTCCAATACTAACTCTCCATCTTCTGAAAATGGTGATTGGCCTTCTTTTCTTTTGGTGACTAGGACATAGTGTAACACAGGAGTTGCCTTAGTTGCTTTAGAAGCATGATGCTTCTTCTCTTTTGTGGAAGTCTTTGTTTGCTTGGTTTCCTTCTCCTTAATTGGAGAGTTAATCCTTGAAGTTTTGGAGTGGAGGTTTACTTCTTTGCTAGATGGTGAAACAGTGACATATGCTTCTTCTAGCGCATCATCTTCCAAGTAAAATTTTGCATCAACAAAATGTGATTCAGCTACACTAAAGGGCTTGTGATCAGCTACTATCTTTTTGACTTGTCCATCTTGGAAATATTTAAGGCATTGGTGATACGTAGATGGCACAACACCATACTCATGCAACCATGGTCTTCCAATAAGCAGTTTATAAGTGGTCTTGGCATCAATGACATGGAAGAGTGCACTTGATTCCATTTCACCTATGAGCATCTGAAGCCTAATCTTCCCAATAGCTCTTTGTCCACCTTGATCAAAGTCTTGAATCATCAATTTATTGGGAAGTAGTTCATCCAAGGAGATTCCGAGCTCTTTCAATATTTTGAGTGGCTAAATGTTGACTGCAAATCTGCCATTAATAAGGATACGATTGGCTTCTTGTTCTTGAATGTGGCCAGTCACAAATAAGGGATGATTGTGAATCTTGGATCCCAACAAACGATCGTCATCAGTGAAAATGATTGAAGACCAGTATGCTCTATACTCAATAGCTCACTCCATTTCTTCCTCACTATCTGAAGATTCTTCTTCACCACTTACTTGATAACATGTAAGAGATGAAAAGATATAATCCTTGGGAATTGGTGCTGGGGAGAAAGGTACTTTCACCTTAATAGGCTCAAATGAACCAAATTATATAGTGAGAAAAGTAGAAATAGTTTTTGAGGCTACCATGGCTAGATTGGCAGTCCCAACTTCATCATCAAATGTGATCTTTCCTTGATGGGCAAGCACCATGATTTTATCTTTCAACACAAAGCATTGCTCTATGAGGCAGCCTATGAGGTGATGATACTTGCAATACTTGGGATCATTTGTTTGGTCAGCCTTTTCAAGATGTTTCATCTCCGATAGCTCAATCAACTTCAACTCGAGTAAATGATCCAACAACTTGAAGATATCGGAATCAAGGAATGGATATTGCTTTTCTTGCATTTCTTGTAATGTTGGTCTTCTTCTTCTCCTTTCTTGAGTGAAAGTAGACGTCTGTTCTTTCATCTTGGGATTTACTGGAACTTTGAGAGGAGCAGTAGTTACAATCAAAGACTGCTTGTTTTCCAATCAAAGACTGCTTGTTTTCCAATTTATGAGGGAATTTGCCCCCTTTGCGAGTATCTTGTCTTTCTCTCCCCTTGCGAGGTTCTTGAATAGGTGGGCCTTGGTGACCATTGAAAGCAATACTAAGCTCCATCTCATGGGCGCGCGTTGCTAATTCTTTAAATGTTTTAAGCCCAATTCATTCCTTGAATACACATCTAAATTGCAGATGCCTCAGATAATTGTTCCTTGCAATTAAGACTAAGGTTTATCCATCATTGAATGTAATCAATGACAGGCACTTCTTTCCACTGCTTTGAATTGGTGAATTCTATCATATTAACAGTACGTCAAGTACTATAGAAACAGTTTAGGAATTCTCTTTCCATTTGATTCCAACTATTAATAAAGCCAGACACGAGATTAGTATACCAATCAAACGCACTTCCTTTCAAAGAGCGAATGAATTGCTTGACCATGAGATCCCTATAAGTGCCAGCATTGTTACAAGTTTCCACGAAATGAGCTACATGCTGCCTTGGATTGCCTTTACCTTCAAATTGTTGGAACTTTGGTAGTTGATAGTTTTGAGGCATCCTCAAGAGATTTATCCTTTGAGTGTATGGCTTGGCATAGGCAATGGATGATTGACTTCCACCCCTAACTTAGTCTTTGATAGCTTCCTTGATTAACTCCTTGAGTTGATCAGAAGAGATAAACCCATCTACAGAGAGTTTGAGATCCTTTGTTGAACTCTCGGGTTTATCATTATAGGTTTGTTTTGACTTAAAGCTTTCATCTTCACAATTCGTTTCAGATGTATTCCCCATCTTATCCATCAAGAAAGTTATTTGTGTGTCTCTCAATGCTTCCCTCTCTTTCATGGACCTTATTAGCTCTTCTAAAGTCTGGGCTATAGTCAAGACTTGTTCCTCCAAAGATGTTGTGTTAGTCATCATGACTAGCATGGCAGATGAACTAACAGAGTAAGGGGAATCCCTAAGCTTGGAAGTAGGAATATTTTCTGAAAAAGAGAACTCAGAGCCATCAAGTGATTCATTCTCTTCTTCAACAATTGGAGCTTCTTGGGTAGGTTCTAGTGACAAAGCTGGTTGAGATAACATTTCTTTGACGAGGCTAGCTACATCTATGCTTGCCCCCTAAGTGGATGAGGATGTTTGTGACTTCTCGGTTTTAGAAGTGTTGAAAACAGGCGAGGATTGGGGTATGGGTGTTATTTGAGCATAGACTTCTGCAAGGGCTTTTATCCTTCCCCATGTCATAGGTCCAGTATAGGGCATATCAAAACTTGATGAAGAGTTGGAATCAAGTGTAGGATCAACTTCACTTGTTCCAAAAAGAGGATTGTTGATTTGAGTCTTCTTTGAAGCCATAAGGCTTCAAAAGATATGACAAGTTGATGAAGAAGAGATGAGAGGTAGAGATGGTCCCACTAGGCATGCCAAAAATTTGTAAACACAAAATTTCTCAATTGCAGAAAATCAAACAATTGAAAAGAAATATGGTTTGCAAATATAAATTTGTATTGATGAATAATGAGTACAATCTCTATTTCAATTCTTTTACAAAAGAATACCCTCTGATTTTGTCTTCGTTGAACTTGACTCGAACAAGAAATCTTCTTGATTTTGGTTGGAAGATGGATTGAACGGTCTTCACAACAAATATCTAGCTTCGAGCTTATTAGAGACTTATTGTTCTTCAAGTATTCGAATGTGAAGGCTTTTAAGTTGAAGTTCTTCAGGGCTTTAAAGGCTTGATCCGTTGAGCTTCAAAGATTTGGGGTTTGTTGAAGTTTATGGAGGCTTTTTGTAGCTTAATTCCAATAGAACTTCTTTGAATGTTCTTCATTTGTTCTTGAGGTAGGAATTTCTGCAGAGCTTTGACGTCTTGAAAACTTCGCGTTCAAAACGAGAGGAGATGTCCTCTATTTATAGTGGCTTTAGAGGATAAGCTCCACTTTGAATTGATATGCTTGAAGATATGTAGCAGAATCTTGATTGACCCAAATTTTGCTTAGAGATAATTATCTATATTTATCTATTTTGATAAAGATCATATTTTAATAGAGATAATAATCAACAAAAGATAAATAATTATCTCTATTTTATTTATTTGTTTTAATAAAGATAATTATCCATCAACTTTGAATAGAAATTTTACCTTTATTTTTTTTTACTTGTTTTAATAAAGATAATTATCCATCAATTTTGAATAGAAAATTTATCTTTATCTTGTGGGCCAAATGACATGTGGCAAATTTTAATATGCCAATATGATGTCAATTTGGATGACACATGTCATCATTTGATTTAATTAATTTAATGACATATTAATTTGGAATTTGTCACTAAATTTTTCATGTGGCATTTTGTAATTGGCTTGACAAATTTTTGCCTCCTACAACACACTAAACCTAAAAAATTCCAAAAATACCCCCTAAAACCAAAAATATGACTGAAATACCCCCAAAACCTAAAAAACTACCAAAATACCTTGAAATCTATATAAAAAAAAATGATCGATAAAAACCCCTGAAACCTAAATTATGACCAAAATACCCCTAAACATGTAAGATGACCAAAATACACCTGAAACATCTAAAATTACCAAAATAGAGGTTTGGGGTATTTTGGATGTTTCGAGAATATTTTCGACAAATTAAAGGTTCTAAGGGTATTTCAGTCATTTTATAGGTTTCGAGGGAACTTCAGTAATTTTTTAGGTTTCGAGGGGATTTCGGTAATTTTTTTAGGTTTTGAGGGAATTTTGGTAATTTTTTAGGTTTCGGGGTTATTTTGATCATTTTTTAGATTCTAAGGGTATTTCAGTCATTTTTTAGGTTAAGAGGGCATTTTTGTCATCTTTTAGGTTTTAGGTGTATTTCTATAATTTTTAGATTTCTTGGCTATTTCGATAAATTTCTAGGTTTTAGAAGTGTTTTGGTAATTTTAGGTTTTGGGGTATTTTGGTAATTTTATAGGTTTTGAAGGTATTTTAGTCATTTTGTGGGTTTTAGGGGTATTTTAATCATTTTTTGGGTTTTGGGGGTATTTTGGTCATTTTTTGGGTTTGGGAGTGTTTTGGTAATTTTTGGGTTTTGGGGGGTATTTTGGTCATTTTATGGGTTTTGGGGGTATTTTGGTCATTTTTTGGATTTTAGGGGTATTTTGATAATTTTTAGGTTTTAGGAGTACTTTGGTCATTTTTTGGGTTTTGTCATTTTAAAGTTTTGGGGGTATTTTGGTCATTTTTTAGGTTTCAAGGGTATTTTGGTCATTTTTTGGGTTTTGGAGATATTTTGGACATTTTAGAGGTATTGGGGGGTATTTTGCTCATTTTAGAGATTTTGGAGGTATTTTGGTCGTTTTAGTGGTTTTTAAGCATATTTGGTGATTTTAGAGATATCGGGTGTATTTTTGTCATTTTATAGGTTTCATGGGTATTTTGCTCATTTTAGAGATTTTGGCCATATTTTGCTCATTTTAGATATTTTAGGGATAATTTTAGATATCCAAGGGTATATTGGTAATTTTGAAAGTGTAGAGGTATTTGCGTCATTTTAGGTATTTAAGGGTATTTTGGTAATTTTGGAGATTAAGAGGGTATTCAAGTAGTTTTAGAAGTATTTTGGTCATATTAAGTTAAATGGGTGGGTTACTAATTAAATGGGTTGGGTTGGGTTGGTAATAGATAATTAATTTATATATAAACGGTCATAAATGAATAAATGGATAATTACACACCCAACGCATTTACGACCCAACCCGCCCATTTACCACCCCTTTAAAACCTAGAAAAATTCTACTTCTATCATCTTTTTGCGTTATAACTCTGCCACAATTTTAATGTAGTAGACTAAAAATAGTGGATGCATATATTTGAAAGTAGCAAATAACTAATCACAATTTGTCACATAAAATAGTTGTAGAAAAAAAGTGTACAAAATCATGGTCCAATAATAACTCTAAAACCTATGCATAGGAAACTGGATTGTAAAAATTTAAGCAATATATTAAACATATTAGCATAATAGCATAAGTCTAACCTTATTCTACTTTGTGTATAAGACAAGTCTATTACTTGAATTAGAACTCTAGGATTTAGCATACAATATATACTCATGTATGGTTTTTTTTTTTTTTTTAGCTAAATTAAAAATGGGTAGGGGCGACCTGAATAAACTGGCTTGTAAATATTTAATATAGGATTTGTACTATACTTTTATATAATAAAGATGTATTTTTTAAAGGTTTTCTTTGTAGATATATATAGGTTGCTAGACTAAATTACGTAACCCTCATTTTCTTGTATTCTCTATTTTATGATTTCACTTCCACATATATTTTAGCATATTCAACACTATACATAGAAAACTGGCTTGTAAAAATTTAAGTAATTATTTTATTAAATCCATTTATAAACACAAAATTTCCTAATTGCAGAAAATCAAACGATTGAAAAGAAATATGGTTTGCAAATATAAATTTGTATTGATGAATCAATCTCTATTTCAATTCTTTTACAAAAGAATACTCTCTGATTCTATCTTCATTGAACTTGATTCGAACAAGAGATCTTCTTGACTTTGGTTGGAAGATGGATTGAACGGTCTTCACAACAGATCTCTAACTTTGAGCTTATTAGAGATTTATTGTTCTTCAAGTTCTTCAAGCCCTTTGAATGTTCTTCAAGTTCTTCAAAGATTCTTCAAGTTCTTCAAAGATTCTTCAAGTTCTTTAAAGATTCTTGAAACAAAATTTCTCTAAAGCTTGGGCTTCTTGAAAACTTGATCCCCCCAAAATGAGAGGGGATGTCCTCTATTTATAGTGGTTCAAAGGATAAATTTCACTTCGAATTGATATGCTTGAAGAGTTGTAGTGGACTTATGATTGGCCCAAATTCTTCTTAGAGATAATTATTTCTATTTATCTATTTTGATAAAGATCATATTTTGATAAATATAATAATCAACAAAGATAAATAATTATCTTTATTTAATTTATTTATTTTAATAAAAATAATTATCTATCAATTTTGAATAGAAAATTTATCTTTATTTTATTTATTTATTTATTTTAATAAAGATAATTATCCATAAATTTTGAATGAGAAATTTATCTTTATCTTGCGGGCCAAATGATACGTGGCAAATTTTGATATGCCAATGTGATGTCATTTTGGATGACACGCATCATCATCTAATTTAATTAATTTAATGACATTAATTTAGAATTTGCCACTAAATTTTGATGTGGCAATTTATAATTGGCTTAAAATTTTGCCTCCTACACCATTATAGTTTGTGGATGAATCTTTAGATATCTTGATTTTTTTTTTAATTCCTTTTATTTCACAACACATAATTACTATGGAACTCTAACCAATGCACAAAAAAAAAAAAAAAACAAAAAAAAAAACAAAAAATTGTGCTCATTTTGTCCTACAACTTTAAAGGTTGTGTGACACTTAGCCCACCATAAATTTCTCCCAAAAATTAGTTATCTTACTATATAATTTTTATTATTATTATTATTATTATTTTTTGGTTATCCCATTGATTCATGCTTAAAATTTTTGTTTTTATTTGATGGATTAAAAATTTTATGCATCTTATGCTAGGCATATTATATACATATGTTTTATATTACGTTTCATGTCAATTATTGATTCTTATAAAAAATTTACCTTTGAAGAATTTGGATTAAACATAGTATTACTTAATTATATTTTACATGATATAAATATTTGTTCATTTAATGTTAATATATATCTCTGGCATAGATAATGTCCAAATTTTCAAAACTTGAATTCATTGCCCTTATATTTCAAGTAAGAATTATTTATCATGGATCCTTGATGCTGAGATCCACTCGAGTCAATAAACTTTTGAGATATTCTCAAAGATGGCAACAAAGCATCCTAATAGAATCATACAAAAGCAATTATTTCTATTTGCCATCAACTCTGTGAAAAATTAGAAATGGAATAACTTATCGTAAAATTAAGATCTCAATGATCTTGTTGAATAATTTGAAGGAAAGATAAATTGCATTTTTGTTATTAAATAGGGCTTACTTGATTCCATAGCATAGCACAAAAAATTAAATTTACAATTAATTCCCTTAAAGTATTTTGATTATGCAAGAAGACAACAAGGAACACAATGATCAAATTTTTTGAAATGTGGATGCAATCTTGAATGGCATTGGATAATTTTACTAATCTTGAAGACATTCGATTTATTTTGCTGAAATTTGTGGTTGAAATAGTATTTTTGTGATCTCAGAATCTTTTGTAAAAACTTAGAATAGTTTGGGGGTTTCTTTATAATTTAGAAAAGTTTGGGGCTTTTTTGTTATTTTGAAAAATTTTGGGGATCAAAGTGTAATTTTAGGATTTTTAAGGACCAAAATGTAAATTTGAGAGAGTTTTGGGGTTTGAAATGTGATTTAGTTAAAGTTTGGGATTTAAAATATAAGTAAAGAAAAATTTCAGGTTAAAAATGTAATTTTGGAAAAAGTTGAGGGTTTGAACGTGATTTGAAAATTGTTATTGTTTTTCTAATTTTTATTTCTTGGATTTTGGATTTTAATTTGAGTTGGGCTGCAGTGTCCAATAGTTTATGATACGACGGAAGTGGATTAATTTCAATACGGGTAGGTTGAAGGTGTTGGGTGGGTCTGTTGTATATATGGTGGGTTGAGATCTTAAGGTTGGGCTTCGGCTTTATGAATTTCAAAGTGAAATTGTTTTGTTTCAATGCTGGTTTAAGGAATTGTGTTCTTAGACTTTTGTTTGCAGGGTGGATCATTTCGTAGCTTCCATTGATAATAATAATAATAATAATAATAATGATATGCTTATTTTGGTCTTCCTTCGGATATATTTTGATTCAACCATATACTTCATTTTGACACAAGAAGATTATAAAAAATGTTATGTTGATGCCTAAGTTTGGTGTGTCAAGCTACATTTAGGATTTCTGCTAGGATGACTGCAACTGCGGTTGTGCTTGAGTTGCTTTAACCATGCAGGCTGCAGCTAGGATAGTAAAGAAAATCAAGCTGGTTTGGTCAGCCCTCCAACATCTTCAAGAAGACAGCTCTTATCAAGCACATGTTTACTTTTCAAATCTCGAAATAACTCGGTTTGAAGTTGCAGCTATTCGAACTGTCAGCGGGATCCTGGTCAGGTTAAGAAGGTATGCTTTTTTAATGAGGAACTTGTATTCATACTGTTTAATTCTGAATTGTCCTCTTCGACTGAAATGCTATATCAATTTAAAGAAGTATTTTACCTTTTAAATTAGATTATTCAAAATAAGCGTTGCCAACCTTTATTTAATTAATTTAATTTTCTTTTCAACGAAAAAAAAAAAACCCTTTATTTAATTTCTACTGGGAAGATTTTATGTGACATTGATTACAGATCAATATATGGATGCACTAGGCAATATGTGGATATAAAAAGGTATTAGCATGGTTGTTGTTATACCCTTGAAGGCTGAGTTAGTGATGGGACTGACGAAGTCAACCTCTTTGGACGAAGTCATTAATATTGACGAATTCACCTTGACAGACGTAACAACTAAGCATCCCGGCGATACAACCACACCACTGACGAAGGTAGAGAAGCCATTCAATACAGTCAATAAATGAGTCGGCAGTTAAAAGGCTAGCTGTGCAGACCATTGGAAGCCCATTAAAGTCCACATTACTGGGGGTGAGACGTTACCCAAAGGAGCATTAAAACCACCATAACAGCCACAACGGCCAGGAACTAAGAGAATGTATATATATAGCCCTCACACCTCCAACAGAAGGTGCATTGACACCAAAATAGCATCCCTAGTTATTTTTATACTCTATTATTTACTATAAGCTTCTTGTACTGACTTTGGCATTGGAGGCGTTGTGGTAGGCACCACACTAGTGACCATCGTGAGGAATTGCTACTTCCACGGCGACATGGACGAATATCCGGCTCCATCTGGACGTGTTCACTACGATTGATGAATTTACACTTCATCAGTTTGGCGCTGTCTGTGGGAACGACATTTTCGAACTTAGGTTCAAAAGCATAGTTCCAATCAACTTTTACATTCAGATGGAGTCCAACCAAGATTCTACATCTCTAGCTCAGCAAGTTCAGGCTCTTGCAGCCACTGTCAAAGAGCTGATCAGGAAAAATCAAGAAATGAGATTACGGCTCCAGTAGGAAGAGAACTTGTCTAAATCCAATCTAGAGGATGAGGGAGATAGCCATAGAAGGAGCGACCGCCAGGGACCCATTACTCCGGATGAAACAAACTCAGATCTTCTTAGGGAAATGAGAAAAAAGATGGACGAGCTGAGAAACGCCATTAAAGGGAAAACGAACCGAAGCCTGGATAGGATGGTCAAGATGACAGACTCACCTTTTACTTCGGTGGTCTTGGAATGCCCTATACCGTCGAAGTTTCAATTGCCTTAGCTTGAGCCGTTCGACAGGCTGAAAGACCCTCTGGATCACCTCAACACCTTCATGAAGACATTGGGCCTCCAACAGCCTCTAGATGAGATACTGTCATTCCTTCCCCACCACTCTCAAGGGAGATGCAAGGGAGTGGTTCATAAAGCTGCCAACGTCATCCATCGATAACTTCGAGCAGTTGGGCAACGCCTTTCTGCACCACTTCGTCGGTGGACAACACCCGAAAAGACCTGCAGATCATTTGCTCACCATCAAGCAAGGGGAGAAAGAGACCTTGAGGTTGTATGTAAAACGCTTCACTTGGGAAACTCTAGAGATGGACGAAGCTAACGACAAAGTGCAGCTGACGACCTTTAAAGCTGGGTTGAAGTCTAGAGAGTTCGTGGTCTTACTTGTGAAGAATCGTCCTAAGACAATGGTAGAGATGCTCCTTAGAGCACAGAAGTATATGAATGCTGAGGACACTTTAGCCGCCATAAAATATGTGGAGAAAACAGGAGACAAGGGGACGAAGGATGACGATCGTAGAGGATGAAAAAGGGAGTGCCAGACTGTCGGACTAATGACGGGAGCAAAAGGAAAGATGAAAGAGCTCCACGAACGGTAAGGTTCACTCCACTAGTTATGCCTATTGAAAAAATCTTAGCACAAATAAAGGATGAACACTACCGCAAATGGCCGAAGCCACTACATTCGTCACCCCACGTGCATGACAAGAAGAAGTATTGTCGATTCCACAAGGATCATGGCCACAATACAGAGGACTGTAGGGACCTAAAGGAGTAGATAGAGGAACTCATACAAAAAGGGAAACTGCAGAAGTATGTGAAGAAGGGAAAATCTAGTAGATTCAGGGACAATAACAAGAACCAGCGAGAACCCTCACCTAGGGACAAGGACCACGCATCTCGATGCTCGCCAAGTTTGATCGGGGAGATAAAGACAATCACGGGTGGCCCGTCCACAAGTGGGTCATTTTGATCCCTCAGGAAGGCATGCCAGAGACAGGTGAACAGCGTCCACAGGATGCTCCCGTTTAAGAAAAGGCGGATGAACATAGACATGATTTTCTCATAAGAAGACACTAGAGGAGTGAAGCAGCTTCATGACAACCCTTTGGTTATAATGCTCATGGTTGAAGGATTCAATACCAGAAGAATCCTCATGGACAATGGCATGTTAGAAACAGGGTGTGAGTAGCTGAATTCGAGGACAACTATGCCTCCAAGAACAGAGAAAAGATACGAACAGAGTATTAGGGAGAAGGAATGAACATAGAATTGAAGAATTGGAATTAAGAAATGGATTTCTGATACGAGTCTCTTCCTCCCCAAACCTCTAATACCCTCTCACTGCCTCACTTCTCTAACTGCCTAACTGCCAAGGCAGCTGTCAACCAGCTGTTAAGATTCTAACAACTAACCATAACTAACTCTTATTTGGGTACAATCACTAATGTGAACACAGTGTTTAATGCCAACAAACCATAGAATGCCAACTAAGCCATTACACCTATTATTCTAATATCAAAGTACAGACTGGTAGCACTCTGGATGCTGACCTCATCAGCTACTCCTGCCTACCTCATCAGCAACTAGCACACTCTTCATGCACAACTTGTACACGCAGCTCACCAGCATCCCACATGCAGCATCACACGCCCCCTAGTGCAGCAACATACACCTATTAGTAACCTACTCACTTATACATTCTAACAATTTCCTCCCCTTCAAAGCACCTTGCCCACAAGGTGAGGGAACTTCTATTGCAAAACAAAAAGACTCCCAAGTAGCATCATCCTTACTTTCATCTTGCCACTGCACCAGCACCTGAGTAATAAGTCTACTCCTCATCTGATGTGACCTAGTAGCTAAAATAGCCACAGGTTCAGGGTTAGGAATCTGATCCACAGTCATAGCAGGTAAAGCAGGCCTGGGAACCACCTGAGCACCCAATTTAGCCTTGAGATTGGACACATGAAACACAGCATGGATTTAAGAACCTGCAGGTAAATCAAGCTTATAGGAAACCTCTCCCACCTTCTGCACAACCTGGTAGGGTCCATAGAAACGAGGAGCTAACTTGCCAAACCTCTTGGATGGAATTGAAGACTACTTGTAAGGTTGCAGTCTGAGATACACCCAATCTCCCACAGCAAAGGACCTATCCACCCTTTTCTTATTAGCAAACCACTTCATCCTCTCTTGTGCAGCAGTCAAATTGTACTTAAGCAAAGAGAAAAGTTGCTGCCTATCCTGCAGAATTGAATCAACAACTGCCACCCTTGTAGTTCCTGGAACATAATCCACCAGCTTAGGAGGAGGATATCCATAAAGAGCTTCAAATGGAGTGAGCTTAAGAGAAGAATGGAAATTAGTGTTGAACCAAAACTCAGCTAAGGGAAGCCAGTCCACCCAGGCTTGAGATCTGTCAGCAACAAAGGCCTTCAAATAATGTTCCAAACTTTTGTTCATAACTTCAATTTGGCCATCAGTTTGAGGGTGGTAAGAAGATGACATAGCTAAACTAATCCCTTGTAGTTTCATCAATTCAGACCAGAATTTAGAGGTAAATACTGGATCTCTGTCACTTACAATGGTGGAGGGCAGTCCATGTAACTTGAAAACAAACTGCATGAACAACTGAGCCACCTTAGCAGCAGTGTATGGATGAGCCAATGGAATGAAGTGAACATATTTAGTGAATCTGTCCACAACAACAAACACCACTGCTTTCTGCTGAGATTTAGGCAACCCTTCCACAAAATCCATGCTAATGTCAAGCCAAGGCCTATTTGGAATGACTAAGGGCTGTAACAAAACAGCATGGAAGCAAGTTTCATTCTTCAACCTTTGGCATACATCACATTCCTTGACTAATTTCTTCAAGTCTGTCCACATACCAGACCAATAAAAGTCCTTTTTGAGTCTATGGAAAGACTTTAAATATCCAGAATGACCCCCTAGAGGGCTGTCATGGACTTGCTACAAGACAAGAGTTTTTAAAGTCTGATTTGAACTTCCCAAATACAGTCTACCTTTATAAAACAACAAATCATTACAAAATGTGAACCCCACTGGAACATTCTGCCCGAACTTAATAGCTTGAATTGTTTTCTGAATGGTTGGATCAGTGACATAACTTGCTTTAAGGTCATCAAGCCAATTAGGAGTAGGGAAGGATATAATGCAAAGAGTACCCACTTCACTACAGTCAGCATCAACATCCCCAGTATCTTCCCTTCTTGAAAGTGCATCAGCAACTAAATTTTCCTCACCATGCTTATACTCAACTATGAAGGCATAGCCAAGTAGTTTGGTGATCCATTTTTGCTGAGCAGGGGTACCAATCTTTTGTTCCAATAGATATTTCAAACTTTGATGGTCTGTTTTGATTACAAAAGGTCTTCCAAGGAGGTAAGGCCTCCACTTCTTCACAGCTACAACCAAGGCCAGCAATTCCTTTTCATAAGTGGAAAGGGCAAGTGCTTTCCCCTTCAAGGCTTGGCTATGATAAGCAATGGGCCTCTGGTTTTGCATTAAGACAGCCCCAACACCCAACCCGGAAGCATCACATTCCACAAAAAATGGTTTAGTGAAGTCAGGTAAGGCTACCACAGGTGGACTTGACATAGCATCCTTAAGTAATTGGAAGGCCTTTAAGGCTGCAGGAGTCCAGGTGAAAGAATCTTTCTTTAACAAAGCAGTTAAAGGAGCTGCAATCAAACCATACCCTTTCACAAACGTCCTATAGTAGCCAGTCAAGCCCAAAAACCCCCCTCAAGGCCTTTACATCATGAGGAATAGGCCATTGCTACATAGCAACAGTCTTCCTTGGATCTGTTTTCACCCCGTCACCAGAAATTAGATGTCCCAAATACTCTACCTCTTTACAAGCAAAAACACACTTTGATTGTTTGGCATACAATTGATGATTCACCAATGTGTCCAACACCAATTTAAGATGAGTAACATGAGTAGCCAGATCCTTACTATACACAAGTATGTCATCAAAAAACACCAAGACAAATTTTCTTAAGTAAGGTTTAAAAATTGAATTCATAAGTGACTGAAAAGTTGAGGGTGCATTGGTTAAACCAAATGGCATCACTAAGAACTCATAATGACCCTCATGAGTCGTAAAGACAGTCTTTGGAATGTCTTCCTCCTTCATTCTAATTTGGTGGTATCCGGATCTTAAATCCAATTTAGAAAAAACAGTAGCACCAAATAGTTCATCTAACAGTTCATCAATGACAGGTATGGGGTACTTATCTTTAATAGTCTCTTGGTTCAAGGCCCTATAATCAATACACATCCTCCAAGAGCCATCAGCCTTCCTAACCAGAAGAACAGGTGAAGCAAATGGACTGCTACTATTTCTAATAAACCCCACAGACAACAACTCCTTAACAATGTTCTCAATTTCATTTTTTTGATAGTAGGGGTACCTGTAAGGCCTCTGAGATACAGCTTGAGTTCCTTCCTTCAAAGTGATATGATGTTCATGATCTCTTAAAGGAGGCAGACCTTCTAGAGTAGCAAAAACAGTCTTGTAATCCAGTAACAAAGCAGCAATAGCTTCAGGAATTTGAACCTGTCCCTCTGCATACATCAATTGAGGCTGCAATTGGACTGAAATCTACAGAATCAGTCCCTTCTTCACTGGTTGTTTCAAAAAATTATCACCATCTTGCAATTGAGAATTAGCACTCTTCAATCCTTGTAATTGAACGTGCCTGTGACCATAATAAAAGCTCATTGTGAGCAATTTAAAATCCCACTGAATTACTCCCAAGGTTCCTAACAAGTGAGTGCCCAAAACTAAGTCACATCCCCCCATTGGTAACACATGTAAGTGTACCAAAAATTTTTCTCCCTACATCAAGATAGGCACTGCCTTACAAACCCCCTGAGTTTTAATTACATCACCATTAGCAACCTTCACTTCCAGAATTTGAGAAGTGTCTACATGGATATGTAACTGTGAAACAAGAACAGCATCAATAAAATTGTGGGTGCTCCCTGAATCAATTAAGATTACAAAGGACCTCTGATTAATCTTTCCCATGACTCTCATCGTACCTGAAGTATGAGTGCCACTCAATGCATAAAGAGTAATCTCTGCATCTTCCTGATCTTGCCCAACTTGTCCAATCTGATCTGCATATCCATTTTCCTCCAATTCAGTTAGGTGAACCCCAGAATTTGCATTTCCCTGAACCAATTCTACATAGTCCAATAGGAACAACATAGCACTCTTGCACTTGTGGCCAAGAGCCCTTTTTCATCACAATTGTAACACAAACCCTTCTTCTTCCTCTCTTCCATTTGAGCAGGAGAAATCCTCTTAATGGGTAGCCTTGGTCTAGACTCCAACAGAGGAGGAGCTTTTGGAGGAGCTCCCAGAATTGAAGGCTTCCCTTGATCCCCTTGAGTTTTGGAGTACTTCCTACAACTCCAATTATAGTCTTCCTGAATCTTTGCCAACCCAAAAGCCTCATTCAAGGATTTAGGATTAAGCATTCTTACTGGCAGCCTTATCTCATCTCTTAATCCACTTAAGAAACAGCTTAACTTGTGAGCAGCTAATAATCTTTTAATCCTATTGGATAGCACCTCAAATTGGGCTTTGTACAATGACACTGAAGCAGTTTGTCTCAACCTAGTAAGTGTTTCCATAGGATCATCATAAGCCGTAGCACCAAATCTGATATGTAAGGCTTGGATCAACGACTCCCAATCAGCAAAGAGACCTACTTCTTCACTATCTTGGAACCAAACTAGAGCCTTACCCTCCATGTGAAATGAAGCTAGCATCAATTTCTCTACAATTGGTGTATTGTAATACTTGAAGTATTGGTTGGCCTTGTAAACCCAACTTGCAAGGTCTTCCCCAGAGAACCTTGGGAATTCCAATCTCACAGGACGAGTCATAGCCATTGTTGATGAATTAACATTCCTAGGTTCACCATATGTTGGAGAATGGGGCAATCCACCTTGATCAGAGCCATTACGCCTCTGCACCAGGATTGCTAGTTGTTGATTCATCTTGTTCATAGTGCATGTATGCAATTCTTGGATCGTGCGCATTTCTTGAATTTCTTTACCATGATGATCACTTGCAATCCGTAATGAAGCCAGAGCCTCCTGTGTCGCAACAGTTGTAGAACATGTTTCAGCCATGGCCGAGGAAAGCCTTGCTCTGATACCAAATGTTAGGAACAGGGTGTGAGTAGTTGAATTCGAGGACAACTATGCCTCCAAGAACAGAGAAGAGATACGAACAGAGTATTAGGGAGAAGGAATGAACATAGAATTGAAGAATTGGAATTAAGAAATGGATTTCTGATACAAGTCTCTTCCTCCCCAAACCTCTAATACCCTCTCAATGCCTCACTTCTCTAACTGCCTAACTGCTAAGGCAGCTGTCAACCAACTGTTAAGATCCTAACAACTAACCATAACTAACTCTTATTTGGGTACAATCACTAATGTGAACACAGTGTTTAATGCCAACAAACCATAGAATGCCAACTAAGCCATTACACCTATTATTCTAATATCAAAGTATAGACTGGCAGCACTTTGGATGCTCACCTCATCAACTACTCCTGCCTGCCTCATCAGCAACTAGCACACTCTTCATGCACAACTTGTACACACAGCTCACCAGCATCCCACATGCAGCATCACACACCCCCTAGTGCAGCAACATACACCTATCAGTAACCTACTCACTTATACATTCTAACATGGTAGCTCTGCAGACATCATATACCTGTCTGGTTTCCAGCAATTAAAGCTAGATCCAGGAAGGCTGCGCCCATTTGACTCTCCCTTCGTCAGTTTCAGTGGAGACAGGGTATATCCCAAAGGCATAGTGACATTGATGGTCACAGTAGGAAATCACCCGAGACAGCTGACTCGCCAACTGGACTTCTTGGTGGTAGATTGTCCATCATCTTACAAAGTAATAATCGGGAAACCAACACTCAACTGTTGGAAAGCAGCCACGTCCATCTATTACTTGAAGGTAAAATTCCCAACGGAGAACGGCATGGGTGAGGTAAAAGGAGATCAGGTACTAGCCAGAGAATGCTACCAGGCCGTGCTAGCTGCCAAAGAAAACCATACATGGATGATCGAAGAAAAGGAAGAAGGTAAAGTTGAAGCCCTAGAGATAGTTGAACTGGTTGAAGGAGAAGCGACCAAGACAACTAGGATAGGGACGATGCCGAGTTCCGAGATGAAGACAAGGCTCATCTAGTTCCTCAAAGAGAACCTGGATGTCTTTGCATGGAGTCACAAGGACATGCCTGGCATATACCCGAGAATCACTGAATATAAATTAAATGTGAACCCCGAAAAGAAGCTCGTCCAACAAAAACGACGGGTCTTTGCTCCAGAACGGAATCAAGCTATCACGGACGAGGTTATCAAATTGCTGTCAGCGGGTTTCATATGTGAAGTTTATTATCCAGAATGGCTTGCGAATTTCATCCTAGTGAAGAAAGCAAATGGGAAATGGAGAATGTGTGTGGACTTCACGGACCTAAACAAAGCTTTCCCAAAAGACAGTTTTCCTCTACCGAGAATAGACCAGTTGATGGATTCTATAGTCGGGCATAAATTACTGACGTTCATAGACACTTTCTCGAGATACAACAAATAAAAATGGCTAAAGAAGATCAAGAGAAAACTGCTTTCATCACGAGTCAAGGGCTTTATTGCTATAAGGTAATGTCCTTCGTTCGAACTCTTTGTTTGAGACGAAACAATATTGGATTAATAAGAATTTATTAAGTATTGGATTAAACTTTGATCATTAAACAAATTTTAATTAAATTATGCATGTTCTTTTCTATAAATTTTCTAATTGATTTTTTCTTTATTAGTACTTTTTAAATAAATATATTTCATAGTGAAATATATTTTATCAAGCATTTTTTGTATATTACATAAGACCATTACGGACAGAAAAAGTTATGGCATTACTTTCTACTCAACCATGCATGCTGGAATTTAAAAAAAAGAAATAGACGTTACCATTATTATCATCCCAAATTATTGCAGCATGCAACGTTGTTCTACCAAGGGGACCATCATGAGCCGGTGATGTGAAGTTATCTAAAATGTGAAATGCCACGTCTTCAAAATTTCTCTCGACAGCGATGTAAAGTGGAGTCTCACCAGCTTCATTCTGAGAATATGAAAAATCTTGGCCCCCTTGGATCAACAGTTTCACTACTTCAAGATGATTATTACGTATAGCTTCAAGCAAGGCCGTATCCTTTTCATTATTCGTCGTCTCCCCACTTTCGAGTTCTTGTTGAGGACTTTTTGCATGTTCAATTAAAACTTCCACGATGGCAACATGCCCATACCTTGCTGCAATATGCAAGGGAGTTTCACCTTTGACATTAGCTTGCCATAACAGTGATGGACACATTCTGAGAATTTCTTTGACAAAGGCTGTTGGTGATTCCGAATCTTCTGGTTTTGAATCTTTTGAATTTGAGTCTTTGGATTCTGACTCTCTAAGGCTTGTGAGGTAAATATGAAAGACTGTGTTTCTATTTGGGGTTAGCAGTTGGTCAAGAGGCTCTGGGATATATTTGAAAACCCCAATTTCACCATTTGCTGCACCATTGTAGTAATCAGCCTTCATGCCAATGTTGACCTCTGCTTGAGCAGGCTCACCAAATTCTGATTTTGAATCTTCTAAGAGCATCCCCATCAGCTCATGTAAAGTCCTCTAAAATAGAAAAAGGTGCAAGTTTTACACATTTTAGGCAAAAAAACACCCACATCAGTGGGTGTAAAGATGTGTAAAATATACACCCGGCTGTGTAAATGAACAGTAACCGTGCATATATGCACGGTTACTGTTCAATGTGTAAATAATTTTTTATTCTTTTTTTCCCTCTCCTCTATCAAACTGCAACAAACTAGTGCGGCAAGGAAGAAGAATATCCAAGCGCCAACGCCACCACCAAACTACAACAAACCCAACCACCAAACCCAACGCCACCACCAAACACCGCAACCTAGCACAAAAAAATATCCCAAAATCAACAGAAACTCAAAAATCAACCCAACCAAAAATCAACAGAAACTTAAAAATCAACCCATCCCAAAATCAACAAAAACCCAAAAATCAACCCAACTCAAAATCAATTAAAACTCACCGGGAAACCCAACCCAAAAACAGTCCACACCCACCGAAAAACCCAGCCCAACGGAGCCGGATCTGCCGCCCGATCTGCTGCCACTGCTGCCACCGGGTCTTCCATTGCTGCTGCCGAATCTTCCATTGCTGTCGTCGGTTGGAGGTGGGAGGCGAAGGGTCGGTTGTGGAGGAGAGAGGGAGGGCGAAAGCGAAAGGGAGGCCGAATCGACTGATGGCTGAGGTGGCGGCGGCGGCTAGCTGGATCGGTGAGCTAAGAGTGAGCTGGATCGGCTAGGTCGACAAGCTGGAAGTGAGTGAGGGAAAGAGAAAAACAGGTGAGTGAGCTGAAAGAGAGAATGGGTAAGGAAAGAGAGAAACGGGTAGGGAAAGAGAGAAAGAAACGGTTTTAATAACTAATAATAAAAAAATAATAAATAATATTATTTAATTAGAATAGATTTATAAAATAGATGAACTGATGTGGGTGTTTTAGAAATGTGATAGTGTAAAATAGAAAAAGTAGTTTTTTTCTAATAGATGATAAATTTACACAAGCTAGTGTGGATGCTCTAATATTTTAATTGGGCTAGTGTGGTGAATATGAAGGACTGTGTTTCTATTTGAGGTTAGAAATTGGTTAAGAGGCTTTGGAATATCTTCTAAGACCTCGATTTTGATTTTTGCTACAGCGTTGTAATAAACAGGTTCCATGCCAATGTTGTCTTTTGTTTGCGAAGACTGACCAGATGCTTGATCAGCTGAAGAAAAACTGGATGAATCAATTCTGTATTAGTGGCTCAAATATTTCACTCTAAACAATGTGTCACTCGATCTAACTCGTTTTGATATTTTTGATAGAGGAGGCTAGGAGAGAAAAGATAAAGGCAACAATCGCTTCAAAATAAAGGGACTTAAAAAACAGAGGAGCCAATCAAGTAATGTTGTTCAAACTCTTTTATATATATATATATATATATATATATGTATGTATGTATGTATATGTTACTATGCCGAAAACACTTAGGTCCACACTGTTCTCTTTCCGTGCATAAGGGGCTCAACGCCCGACACTCACATCACATGATGCATGATTGTTATAAGAAAATAAAAAGGAAAAGTATAAAGGTAACATTCTTCCTCGCGGTGGCCAAGAATGTTTTTGGTGGTGGAGGGAAAACTTTGGCAAAAGTTCAACGAATATTTGATCTCATTGATTAAAGAGATATCCTCATTAATCAATGAGATGAGAATATCCCCATATCAACGAATATTTTATTTGCTTAGATTAACATTTTATTTTTTGAGAAAAAAAAAAAAAAAAGACTCACATGTGTAACTATTTCCCTAAACCTTATGATACACTGCTACTTTAGATTAAGTTATTTGACCATATGTAGGGATTTCCCCCCCACCCTATAGATTTGGCACAAAGGATTTGACAGTAAGTTTTGAAATTTGAACATTCATGCTTCTTTCATAAATTACTACTTTGAATTCTAAAAGCTGTTAAGCAATTGTTTCTCTTTCTCTTTATTCACGCACAATAATACTTATATGTTCACTTGATAAAACAAAGCGATTATATTATATACGGAGTATTATATAAAGTCATATGAAAAAAGTAAAATAAATAAATAATTTGACAGCACAAGTGAACTTTTTTCTTTTTGAAGGCCACAAGTTATAGCAAGGTCCAAAAGCAAGAAGAAAAAAAAAAGCTTGAAATTGGAGAACTACAACAGTATAGCAAAAGGTAAACTAGTAAAAGTCTCAACAAATTTATTTTTTGTTAAACACAAATTGCAGTTTCTTCTTTGGCAATAGCTGGCTAAATAGAGAAGAAGATTGTGAGAGAGATACCAGACACTAGTGGTTGTTGGCTTGGATTGGAGCCAAAAACTAGAGCCAAGCGGACGACATATGGCAGGGCGACATAACACACAGCAACAACATTTTTTTTTCATGATGATCTATCGTGATTTGGAATGTGTTGAAAGAGAATTTGGGTTTTGTAAGTATTTGGAGGACCACAGGCTGAGGAATGGGCTATCTGAGGGATATTTTTGTTTTTCCACGTTATTTATTTAGGTTTTCTAGATTACTTAAAATATTTGAGGTGTAAGATATAAATGTTTAAATTATAAATTTTGCATTTTGAGGTGTGTAGGGTCAGCTCAATAGTAAGGTAAATGAGACGGTTGCCAAATGCCTCAAAGTAGAAAAAAGGCCCCTTATAAGTTTAACCAATAAGGTTATTTATATCTTTGTAATAGTATTAGTTAAAGCTAAATATTAGCCAATAGATTAAATAATAATTTTTTATCAAATAAAAAATCGGAAAAAAAATAATACGATATCTACAATATTTTCACAATAAATTTTTAAAAAAATAATTTCATTAGTAAATTTAAATTAGAACCTGTAATTGTAACAATTTAGTTTCAAAAAAAAAAAAAAAAAAAAAACCTATAACAAGTTGACACTTAAGTTTTGTTATGAAAATGTTTAGACGTAGCACTTCTCAGAAAAACAAAAAACAAAGCTACATACACAAAATATGTTACAACATTTTTCACAATAATTTGAGTTGGCAAGCGTTTACATTCATCACTACATTCTACCATTTTTTTTAGACCCTTTATATGTCACTACAACAAAAACATCCCTTGAAATAAGATTGGAAAACGAAATCCCTCTCTATTTCGTTAAAACTTCTAAGATCTTAGAGTATTTAGTCCCTTCCTCTCTTATTCTCTTTGATTTCTTTTTCATTCGATCACTCTCTCTCTCTAACAATCACTCTCTCTAGCATTTTCTCAACAAAAATTTTGGTGTGCAAATATGAATCATCAAAATGTGTGAGAATCTCTAATCGAAGTAAGGAATATTCATGTGAGGCCAACAGCACCAGTGAGAACTTCCATACTCTTTGTTACTTCCTCTGGCGAACCTTCATATGATATCTTTTTAAAAGAAATTTACTCTTTATTTGTTAAGTTTGTATCTTCTTTATATGCAACACAATTGTATTGTTTGAATATTGTACATTGCTTTTGCTGCTATCTTTGTTTTTATTGATTGAATGTTGCAGTTAGGGTTCAGTTTTGGTATGTGATTTAGGGTTCAATTTTGGTGAATATAGGCTTTGGTGTGTGATTATAAATTTCGCGTTTTTAGTAGCTGAAGTTTTATAGAATTTAATAGTTCAACCAGCTATAGATGGAGTATTATTGGCTAAAGTTGAGGACTACATAACATGATCCAACTCTTTTTGCAATTTCTTTTAGTAAAGAAATTTCATTGCAATTCTATATTCAGTGCTTGTTTTCCATCAATTTTAGCTTTTAGCTTTTATCTTTTATGTACATTTTTTTTAAATCTTATGTTTTCCTACATCTCACTTTTTCCAAGATACAGGTATATTTAAGCACACTTTTAACAAAAAGCTAGATAAGTTGTTCTTAAATGAATACTCAATTAATGCGAAATTATTGTTTGGAAACGATTACCCAGATTTTTTTTTTTTTTTTTTTTGGTTGCTTTTCCATGTTGATTCAAGTGCAAAATTATTGTTTCATTTTGTTAGGTTTTTTATTCCAAAATGATTATGCATTTCACTTTGGCTCAAGTCTGTCTTTAGTATCAACTTCCACCGCTATTTTCATTTTATGTGTTTTTTTTCTTATCGGCCAATTTCTTTTTTCCGTCCAAAACACTCGATTTTCCCGGTATGACCGGTACGAAATACCAATGTATCTATATTGGTCTAAGCTCAAGTGCGACATAGACCAACTAGTATGATATGGTATTAACATCATATCAGCAGTTTATAAAATAATCTATAGTTCTAGCATTTTCCCCATTCCATAAAAAAAATAAATAAAAAATAAATCTTCAGGTATAACAAATAACATCTTTGGGGGAGGTGGATTGGGTCATTCGGCCACATTTATTAACTTAATCAAATTTGTCTAGTCGACCCTCACATAAGCCCAACTTTTCCACTTTAGAAAAAAGGGCACTAAAGTCTAGCAAAAATAATAGAGAGTTAAACTCTGAAAGATATAACTAGAGCATTCACATTAATCTTGACAAAACTTTAATTGAACTAATCCCCAAAACTCCTTTCACATTATTTTAACAATTAATATTGTATCAGTCTAAATATTTATTTCTCTACTTTAATTAAATATTATTTTCTCTTTTTCTTTATAGTAAATAAATATACATTTTTTTTTTCTCATCACAGACCCACAGTATGTACCCACCTTCAAGTCTTCAACACTACCACTGCCAATCACCACCAGATAACACCGATCGCAACAAATAATATTGCAAATAAAGACAACTCATACAACCAATCATTAGCAACCACCAAAGATCAAACCCATTAAGCACCACTAATCACAAGCGCCACCAATCACAAATATTTTGGTTGGCATGGACGTCAGCATGGAATTGGTGGAACCACGTTAAATATTGTTGTTTCATGTGGATGTTTTATTTCTTGTTCTTGTGAATGTGCTTTCGCTAGCCTCAAATTATAATAATTGATGTTAGAGAATCTGTGCTGTTGCACAGCAAAGTTGTCTCACTTTATCGGCATTGGTTATTAGTATTATTATTATTATTTTTCATGGTTCTATATAGGAGATGCAGCTTGTTATTCTGAGAGCGTGGAAAGCCATGCATCAATTTTAATTTGGTTGAGTTAAAGAAAAAATATATATATTTTGGTGTATTTAAGATTTGGATATTTATATATATATATATATATATATATATTGAGGAACAGATTTGGATTTTATTAGAGTACCTCTACACGTTTTGTACTCTTTAAATTTGTTAGTTAAATTTTTTCTTATTGCTACCATGGACATACGCTAAAATTTGATCATGTAAATCCATGGTGTTCTCTTCGTTCCTACTATTTGTACGGAGGTCTTTCTAAAGCAACAATCAATATCATGTGGGACTGTGGTAGTGTCATCCAAAGGTCTTTTTTCTACTACAAATTGGTATTTTACAACACTAATTATAGTGGTTACCATACCATAGAGACAAAACAGAAGAACTCTGAGAAATGTATATGTTGTACAATATATGATAAATTGATCCATTTCGCTAATCAGTCTAAACCATCTCCTGCATTAATGAACGAACATGGAGAAGTGGCACGTGCAGATCATGCCTGCCTATGGTAAAACTCTTGTCGACTAATTAAGTATAAAATTACCTCTATACATCCTTGGTACGATGGTCTCTACAAGTATAAATGCTTGTAAAATGTGAAAGGTAAGAGTCGGGTTCAAATTTTTAAGAGGAAGTTTTACTCACGTACATTTAGATTAGGTTAGAGGAGAGCAGAATTTCTATCTTGTAAAAAAAATTTAAATAAAAAAAATGCTTAAAATTGTTTAAACGTTTGATAATCAAAATTACTACTTTTAAATAATCACTATGAGTGCAAGACCCACGCAATAGAATTAAATCAGTCTTTCAAGGAAAAATTTGAGAAATTAATCGACGCAAATCGGGTTGCATATGTGAATGTGATAAAAGTGAGGATGCAGGAACTAATTAAAACCTGGGATGCACGGACGCGGCCTTGGGGCCGGCGCACCCGCGTCCGACGCGGCGGGACACGGGGACGCGGCAGGGACGCCGTAGACCGCGCGTCCCTGCCGCGTCGGACCGCGTCGTGCCACGTGGCAAGGCCCGAATCGGGCCGACGCGGCTGAAGTCGGCGCCGATTCGGCGGAAATCGGCGCCGACTCGGCCAAAATCGGGCCGACTCGGTCCGTATCGGCCGTATCGGCCTGTATCGGCCGAAACGGCCGAAACGGCCGAGTCAGGCCGAAATTAAAGTAAAAAAAAAAAAAAACCGGTGCAAACGCACCGTTTTACTAACCTAAAAACCCCAGACCCTCACTTCTTTCGTCCAGCCTCTCAGTCCGCCCCTCATCTCTCTGTATCACTCAAGCAAAGCATCCCATTCCCAGCTCCGTCCGTCCCGTGCTCCGTCCGTACCGTCCCTCATCTTAGTCATCTTCATCTATCCTCTCTTCGTTCAGCCTTCAGGTGTGCTATCTCTACTCTTTTCTTGAATTTTTTTTCTTTGTTTTTCACAATTTCTCTCTTTCAAATTGCTTAGAAAAATATTTGTGAATCTGAAAATTTATGTGCTTGACTACTGGCTGCTTGTGATTTTTCTTGTTTCGGGCTCTTTGTGTTTCGGGCTCTTTGTGTGAAAATCTGAAAATATTTCTCTCTGTGTTTCGGGCTCTCTGTGTGAGTGGCTGAGTGCTGTGTTTTTTTTCTTGTTTTTTCAATTGTTGTGGGAGTTAAAGGGTTTTGTGATTTGTGATTTGTGGATTGTGGGAATTAAAGGGTTCTGTGTTTTTTTTTTTTTTGCTGTGAACCTGGTTGCTATGATTTTTTTTTGCTGTGAACCTGGTTGCTGTGATTAATTTATGTAGTTAATAGTTATTATTTGTAGGTTAAATTCAATCTATTGAATTTACAATGGACGAAGTTAATAGCACAGAAAGTTCACAAGAAGTGTCAAATGCTGAATCTCCTCTTTGGCAGTATGTGACTAAAGTAGAAAAACCAGCTGGTACATCTGTTAAATCTGGTGGAAACACTTATTTTAAGTGCAACTATTGTGATATAGTTTTTATGGGATCCTATTCTAGGGTTAAGGCTCATTTATTACAAATTTCTGGCAAAGGTATTAGAGCATGCCGTAATGTGTCAAAGAGCCATAGGTTGGAAATGCAGAAAATGCATGATCAAGTTGAGACTAATAAGTTAGAGCAAGAGCAGAGAAGTCAAATTCCCTTACCCCCACCTCCTCCAGGCCGTGGGATACCTATTTCCCCATTTCGGAGACAAGAAGGGAGTGATAGTAGTCATAGTACAAATCCGGTTGATGCTAAGAGGAGGAATGTGACTATGAATACTACTTTGGAGAAAGCATTTCAGAATAATGCTAGACATGATTTAGATAGTAGAATTGCTAGGATGTTTTACACCGGTGGGCTTCCGTTTAACTTTGCAAGGAACCCACATTATCGTAGTTCCTATGCATTTGCTGCTACTCATAGCATTCCGGGTTATCTTCCTCCTGGATACAATGCTTTGAGAACAACACTTTTGCAAAAGGAAAGAGTACATGTTGAAAGACTTTTGAAACCAATTAAGGACTCTTGGCTTGAAAATGGTGTAAGTATAGTTTCTGATGGATGGTCAGATCCACAAAGGAGGCCTCTTATTAATATTATGGCTGTATCAGATGGGGGTCCAGTGTTTATAAAGGCAATTGATGGGTCGGGTGAGTTCAAAGACAAGCATTACATTGCTGGGGTGTTGAAGGATGCTATAAAAGAGATTGGACATGAAAAAATTGTCCAAGTCATCACTGATAATGCTAATGTGATGAAGGCTGCTGGAGCTCTTATTGAGGGTGAGTATCCTAAAATATTTTGGACACCTTGTGTTGTCCACACTCTCAATCTAGCTTTGAAGAATATTTGTGCAGCAAAAAACACTGAAAAGAATGAAGTTACATATGAGGAATGTAGTTGGATTACACGTGTTGCTGATGATGCATCCTTCATACGTGTTTTTATCATGAACCATTCTATGAGGTTGGCAATGTTTAATGAATTTTGTCCATTAAAATTGCTCCAAGTTGCTGATACTAGGTTTGCTTCGGTGGTTGTAACGTTGAAAAGGTTGAAGTTGATAAAAAGATGCCTTCAAGCCATGGCTATTAGTGACCAATGGGCTTCTTATAGGGAGGATGACGTTGGAAAAGCTCAAAAGGTGAAAGATATGATTCTAAGTGATCTTTGGTGGGATAATATTGATTATATCCTTGAATTCACAGCACCTATTTATGAGATGCTACGAATAGCCGACACAGATAAGCCTTGTCTTCATCTTGTGTATGAGATGTGGGATTCCATGATAGAGAAGGTGAAAGCAGTGATATATCGGCATGAAGGCTTGGAAGATGATCAATATAGCTCATTTTGGGGTGTGGTGAATGATATACTCATTGATCGGTGGACTAAAAATTCTACACCACTACATTGCTTGGCTCATTCCTTAAATCCTAAGTAAGTACATTTATTATTTATTTTCCTTAGTTCACCCTTTTAGTAAAACACACGTTTGATCTATATTTGTTTTTTAATCTTTAACTAGGTATTACTCCATTGAATGGCTTTCGGAGAATCCAAAACGCATCCCTCCACATCGGGATCATGAAATTTCTATGGAAAGAAGCAAGTGTTTGGAGCGATACTTTGAAGATGAGAATGAGTTAACAGTGGTGAAGTATGAGTTTGCTAAATTTTCAGGAGGGAGGTTTCCTTCACCAAGTGCCTTGACGGATAGATGGACCTTACTACCTTTGGTTTGGTGGCAATACCATGGCTCCGCATTTCCAACTCTTCAAACCCTTGCCCTTAAACTTCTTGGACAACCTTGCTCATCCTCATGTGCTGAGAGAAATTGGAGCACGTACAAATTCATTCATTCCTTAAAAAGAAACAAAATGGCTCCTGCACGCGCTGAGGATTTGGTATATGTGCATTCTAATCTTCGACTCTTGTCAAGGCGCAATGAAGAGTACATACATACTGCAACAAAGATGTGGGATATTGCAGGAGACTCTTGGAATGAGAGCGACATGCATGGAGGAGCTGGAATTCTTGAGAATGCAGCTCTTACACTTGATGAGCCAGAGTTGGAGGCCATAGTTATTGGGAATGTTAACACTAGTGCTACTACTAGTGAAAGTGAAGTTCGAAGTGAAGCTATTGATCTTGAGGATGATGATATTTGTGTTTGATTGTCTTGTTGATTATCTTTTATTTTGTTTTAGTTTCAAACTTATGAGTTGTATTCTAATTTCCAAACATCATGGAATGTTTTAGTTTCAATCTTGTGGATTATATTTAATTTATGAACATCATGTTTTAGTTATTATCTACTATTGCTCTTAAATTTGGTATTTGTTTATATAATGTGAAAAACTAAAAGTATGCTTAGCAATATATTAAACATATATTGTAAAAATATTTTTAATAATTTTTTAATCGCCGAGTCCTGCCGCACCCGCACCCACTTTTTTCAAAAATTGCCGAGTCCCGCACCCGCACCCGCACCCGCACCCGAGTCTCGAAACGCACCCGTGCTTCATAGATTAAAACTATGGTACCAAAATACGTGACAGCCTCCCAATGCTACACTTGCACACATATTCATAATAATGGAAAAAATAAAATAAAACCTTTTTTCAAAACCGAAAGAAATTTGAGAAGAAAATTCTCTTTTCTTAATTGATTTATTGACCAATACAACTTGCTCTGTTCTTATATATCGAGAACAGAGCAATAGGTAATGGACACCTGGATTAATAAATCACGTGCACTACACGTGTTACAACTGAAAGTACTAACAGAACTAAAACACACACCTGCTTAACTTGGTGTTGATTGATCTGCATGATCGCTAATTGCTGCTCCTTTGACACCTTCTAGCATGCGCAAAATGCAGTATTTAGGAGCTTCATAACATAAAATTACGCACGATCTGCGACAAATCTCCAAAAGGTTGCCAAAGAATTTAAGCACATTTTCAAAAACCCAAGAAATACCGATGCTCCAGATTTCGTAGAAATAATGTGAACATCCGATACAAATGAAAACGACGGGGATGAAGAAGCAAAATGCCACAATCCGATGACACAATTGGTAATGGCAAGATTCAAGGAATGCCAGCACCAGTGCTCCCATGGCAGATACCAATAGTGTTTTAAGTTTGGGCAGCAACTGGGTACTCCACCTTAATATTGGCATGCAGATCACATAGTTTTAAGTTTTTTAACATTTTAAAATATATATATATATATATATATTTTTTCAGTTTAATCTTTTAGGTTTATTTTTCTCATTTCAATTCTTTAACTTTATTTTGTTTTCAATTTAATCTTTCCATTTGTTAACGTATATTATGTTATGAGCTTTAGGCTCATCTAGATTACTTATATAACAAATCTGTACTTGTATTACACTTTACTTGTACCGCACACATATACCTCATATATAAAGGCACTGATGTATATTCTTTGATTATGAAATACAATATACAATCTTCCAGTATTTTTAACATAGTATCAGAGTCACTGTTCTGACCTTTTCTTAGCAGTCTTGTCTTTATTAAAGTGACTCCTTTTTCAACATCGCTTCCACCATCACAACAGCCGCTGCAGCCTTTCGTCGATGAACCTCCGACGTCATCCAGCCATCATCCTTGGGTTCCGGACCTGCAGCCGCCGTCGTTAAGGAATTTCACACTGCACATACCACTGCCCTTTGCATCACCGCTGCAAATATTGCTCTGATTACAGTTTTGAAGGTACCACAAAGATCGTCTTGCGTCGATCTACACACTCATGAAAGCCTCGACGTCGTCGGAGACTACACGCGCCCCCACGCGCTGTTCAAAGGCTCTGTTCCACTGATCACGCACCACACGCACCTTCCACGCGTCGCTACACATCTGGGTTTTCTCTCACGTGCCTCCACGCACTGTTGCTTCAAGTCACACGCCCTTCACGCTCCATCACGCGCCTCAACCCTCTCCCTAACGACATTGCTAACGTCTTCCACGTCAGCCCTTGCTTGCACCATTGCTAACGTCACTTGCTTGCATCAGCCACTGACGTCATCCTTTGACTCTGGGGGTTTGACCGTTGACTTTTCTCCAAGGTTGACTTTTTCAGTCCAAGTTCTTTTTACCCAGTTTTTCGCGTAGATTTCATTTTTGCAATTAGTTTTTGCATATTTTGTCTCTAAATGGATAAAAATGATGTTTTCCTTCCTCGCCCCATCAATACTGTGTTGGAATGGAGTAAGAATTACTTATCTTGGTCTCAAGCTATGCGCAGTTTTCTTAAGAGTCGCATGCTTTGGTATTATTGTACTGGTGCAATCACTATTCCTGTCAAGGGAACCGATGAAGAAGATGTTGTCTTCCTTGGTCACATGATTGAATAGGATAGTCACAACCACATGATCTTCACATGGATTCGAAACACTTCCATTCCCTCCATCTCCAACCTGTTGGGTAGCTTTGATGATGCAAAATCAGCATGAGATATGTTGGCCAAAAGGTACTCCACTACTCACGGCTCCATGAAATATCAGTTAGTAGTTGAATTGCATCAACTCAAGCAAGAACCAGGGCAATCCATCAATGACTACTATGATCAACTTCGCTTTATTTGGGACCAAATTGACCTTTCTGATCCAACTTGGGCATGCTTAAAGGATGCTCAGCAATATACTTCCATCAGAGATGAATTTCGCCTCTATAAATTCCTGATGTCCTTTCACAAGGACTTTGAACCCATTCGAGGTCAGCTTCTAAATCGCAGTCCTGCTCCCTTTCTGAATACTGCTGTGAATGAGTTGGTTGGAGAAGAAGCTCGTCTTACAACCCTTCAAGCTCAGAATAAGCTCAATGTTTTGGCTATTACTCCTTCTGTTCCACCCATAGAGCAACCTCAGCAATCAGGTGATTCCTCTGGCTCTAGCAATCATTGCAAGCAGACCAACAAAAAGTTCTGCAACTATTACAAGCGTCCTGGCCACACCATTGAGACTTGTTATCGTCGTAATAAATCTACTGCTACTGTTGCTAATACTGAGCCTACTCCACCGATGGCTTCCATTTCAGCTGAGTCCTAGTCTTCTAGATCCACTATCAATCTCTCCCCCACTAAACTACAGGAGATCATAGTTCAAGCTGTTTGTATGACTGGTAATGTATCTCTTTCCACTGCTCTCTCAGTTCTACCCAGTAAGTCTCAAACTTAGCTTTTTGATTGTGCCTATTGTAATCACATAACACCTCACTCCTCCTTATTATCTAAACTTGACCCTGCACCACATCCTCTAAATATTCATATAACTGATGGTTCCACCACACATGGGAATAGTCTAGGTTTCGTTTCGACCTCTAACCTTTCTGTTCCTAGAGTCTTCCATGTACCTGACCTATCCTATAATTTGTGCTCTGTGGGACAATTAGTTGAACTAGGTTATCGCCTTATTTTTTACTATTCTAGGTGTATTATGCAGGATCCGAGGACGGGACAAGAGCTTGGGACCAGCCCTAGAGTTTGGTGTATGTTTCCCGTGGACAATCTTCATCTTCCACCTATTGCTCCTATTTCTATTGTTCCTGCAGCTGCTACAGTTTCTTCCTTACCATCTCTCGCATTTTGACATTCTCGTCTTGGTCATGCATCATCTTCTCGGGTACAACAGTTAGCTTCTAAGAGTCTGTTGGGTTCTGTGTCCAAATACAATTTTGATTGTACTTCATGTCAGTTAGGAAAACAGCCAACTTTGCCTTTTAATAACAATGAATCCATTTCTAATAGTATTTTTTAGTTAATTCATTCTAATGTTTGGGGACCTTCTCCTGTTGCTAATATTGATGGATCTCGATATTTTGTTGTTTTTATTGATGATTATTCTCGTTATAGTTGGATCTTTCCTATGAAATCTCATTCTGAAATTTTACCAATATACAGCAACTTTACAAAAATGGTTAAAACCCAATTCTTCAAACGTATTAAAACTTTTCATTCTGATAATACTCTTGAATATACTCAATATGCATTTCAAACTCTGTTACATTCCTATGACATTGTACATCATCTAACTTGCCCAGGTACCTCTCAGCAAAATGGTTGAGCCGAAAGAAAACTTCGTCATACTCTTGACACTGTTCGTGCTCTTCTTCTTTCTGCCAAAGTTCCTGCCCCATTTTGGGGTGAAGTTGCTCTTAATGTTGTTTATGCGATTAATCGCATTCCAAGCACTGTCATCCATAATCAGACTCCATATGAGCGTCTCTTTGGGTCACCCCCTGACTATCATCACATTCACTCCTTTGGATCTGCTTGTTTCGTTCTTCTTTAGCCTCATGAGCACAACAAACTTGAGCCTTAATCTAGACTCTGTTGTTTCATTGGTTATGGAGAAACTCAAAAAGGGTATAAGTGTTATAATTCTGTCTCTCATCGTCTTCGTGTTTCTCGTAATATTGTCTTTTAGGAACACCGATTGTTTGTTGAACTCTCTCACTTTCGTTCTTCCTTAACTACCTCCTTTGTTTTAGAAATCTTTCCAGATGAGTCTCTTGTTCCTTCTACAAATACTTTTGATCCTCATTTGGACTTCTCTCCAGATATTTTTGATACTTCCCCTAGACTGGTTGAAGATGAACAGGTTGATGACGAGCAACCCCACCTTGAGCCTGGGTCTCCTGCTCCTGCTCTGCCTGAAGATCCTCCACAAGACATTTCATCTTGCCACTCAAACCGGGTAAGATCCATTCCTACACATTTACTTGACTATCATTGTTACACTGCCCTTGCTACACTTCACGAGCCTCAAACCTATCGTGAGACCTCCACTGACCCTTTATGGCAGATTGCAATGAAAAAGGAACTTGATGCATTAACCAAAAGCCATACTTGGGATCTGGTCACTCTCCCTCCTAGATAGTCTGTGGTTGGTTGTAAGTGGATCTATAAGATCAAGACTCGCTCTGATAGGTCCATTGAGCGCTACAAGGCTCAACTTGTTGCAAAAGGTTTTGCATAGGAGTATAGGATTGATTATGAAGAGACATTTGCTGCAGTTGCTCGTATCTCATCTGTTTATGCCCTCTTAGCCGTTGCTGCTACTAGTAAATGGGATTTTTTTCAGATGGATGTTAAAAATGCTTTCCTTAATGGGGAATCTGAGTGAAGAAGTCTATATGCAACCTCCTTCTGGTCTCTCTATTGAATCAAACAAGGTTTGTCACCTTCGACGTGCACTTTATGGTCTTAAACAAGCTCCACGAGCTTGGTTTGCCAAGTTCAGCTCTACTATCTTTCGCTTGGATTACACTGTCAGTCCATATGATTCTGCCTTATTTCTTCGTCGTATTGATAAAGGCATCATTTGGCTTCTTCTATATGTGGATGATATAATCATAACTGGTGATGACCTCAGTGATATTCAAGAACTCAAGGATTTTCTCAGTCAGCAGTTTGAGATGAAAGATCTTGGACATCTCAACTATTTCTTGGGTCTTGAAATTATTCATTCCACAAATGGTCTTTATATTACTCAAGCCAAGTATACTTCTGACCTTTTGTCTCGAGCTGGACTCACTGACAGCAAGACTGTTGACACTCCAATCGAACTTAATGCGCATTTGGAACCCTCAGGGGGAAACCATTGTCTAATTCTTCTCTTTACAGACAATTGGTTGGCAGCCTAGTTTATCTCACAGTTACTCGTCCAGACATCTCCTATGCTATTCATCAGGTGAGCCAGTATCTGTCTGCTCCACGATCAACTCACTATGCTGCTGTTCTGCCCATTCTTCGATACCTGAAGGGCACTTTCTTCCATAGCCTTTTCTACTCAGCTCAATCTCCTCTTGTACTCCATGCATTCTCTGATACTGATTAAGTAGGGGATCCCACTGATTGTAGGTCCACTACAAGTTATTGCTTTCTCCTTGGTTCTTCTTTGATTTCTTGGCGAAGTAAGAAAAAAACTTTTGTGGCCCGCTCTAATACTGAAGCAGAATATCGTACCTTTGCTGATACCACATCTTAGCTCTTTTGGCTACGATGTCTTTTTAAGGATTTGGGTGTGTCCACATCCTTTGCTACTTCTCTTTATTGTGACAACCAGAGTGCCATTCATATTGCTCATAATGATGTCTTCCATGAACGGACTAAACACATCGAGATTGATTGTCATTTTATCCGTTATCATCTTGTCCATGGTGCTCTCAAGCTTTTCTCTGTCTCCTCTAAAGATCAACTTGCAGATATCTTTACAAAGTCATTTCCTAAAGGACGCACTCGTGATTTGGTTGACAACCTCAAGCTGGTCTTACATCCACCTTGAGTTTGAGGGGGGCTGTTAACGTATATTATGTTATGGGCTTTTGGCCCATCTAAATTACTTGTATAACATACATGTACTTGTACTACACTTTACTTGTACCGCACACATATGCTTCCTATATAAAGGCACTGATGTATATTCTTTATTTATGAAATACAATATACAATCTTCTAGTATTTCTAACACCATTTAGTTCCGTGCTAGTCCAATCTTCCCTAGGACATATTTTACTTTTCAAAATAACATAGTTTTGGTGAACTTGACGATTCATATTGTAGGAAAGTAAATGGAAGGATTACATTGAAAAAAAAGAAAAAGTTAAAGTTATAAGACTGAATTAACAACAAGCTAAAGTCAAAATGTACCATTACTCACTTGCAAATTACATCTTTTTCTATATATATATATATATATATATATATATATATATAACTAAGAAACATCCGGAAAGGGAAAAGGAATCAAATGTCTTCATAGTCATAGTTTACATTAGAAATTGAAAAATAAATAAAAACTGCCTTCATATTAAGGAAACGACCCCAAAAAAAAAAAAAAAAAAAAAAAAAAAAAAATCTCATAAAATAAATAAACAAATAAATATATTTTAAATTGTGTTACCTTTTCATTTAATAATTCTTTGCTAATTAAAACAATTTCGTAAGTATCATAGTTTTATTTGTTGAAGGTCATCTTATCAACTCTAGGGTGACACATGACATCCTCTATATATTTCAATGATTTGGAATGGTGATAGAGAGTTGTGTTCCCGTAGCATCCTTTTCATTCAAAAGGTTGTTGAGTGATGATGTGTTTAGGATAATCTTCACTGAGATAAACTTTCATCCTCTTTGGTACGATGATTTTTTTCTTAATTGAGAAAGAGAAACATTCAGCTGAAAGGGAGAGCTAAGACTGAGAGAGTGAAAATGAGTAGTAAAAAAACAAGTGTTGGAGATTTTTCATAATATTAAAAAAATTGGAGAGCAAAGTGTAATTTTGGGAATTTAAAGGGTTGAAATGTAAATTTGAAGTAGTTTTGGGTTAAGATATGATTTAGGCAAAGTTGGGGTCAAAAATATAATTTTTGAAAAACTTTGGGTTGAAAATATAGTTTTAGGAAATATTTGAGGGTTTGAACTTTGAACGTGATTTGAAAATTGTTATTGTTAATTTGTTATTGTTATTTTATTTTTATTTTTTTTTCTTGGATTTTGGATTTTAATTTGAGTTGGCTTAAGTGTCCATTTGTTTAATCTGTGTTTCGTTGGGAGTGGATTAAATTGTTTTGGGTTTAAAAAATCCAATGGGCCTGATCTTCATTTCTTTTACTCAAATGTGGGCTTTTTAAGATAAGTTGGCTTTGAGAGGAAATTTGATTTAACTATGGGTGGATTGAAGGTGTTGGGTTGACATCTTAAGGTTCTTGGGCTTTATTAATTTCCTAGTGAGATTGTTTTGTTTCAATGTGTCCCTTTTTTTTTTTTTTTTTTTTTTTTTAACTGAAAGAAAATTCTCTCTCTTAATTGATTTATTGACCAGTACAACTTGCTCTGTTCCTATATATCGAGAACAGAGACTTTTGACACTCACTGAAAGTCTGAAACTACTAACTGCTTGAAGTAAGTTACATAGCTTGATCAATAGGAACTGGAAGCCTTGATTAATCAATCACGTGAATTGCACGTTGAAACTGAAAGTACTAACACAACTACAATATTAGTAAGGACAGGTAGTTTGCTGAAGTGCTGAGTAAATACGTTCATCAAAAAAAAAAAAAAAAAAGGTTCATCAAAAAAAGAAGTGCTGAGTAAATACGACTATAGTTTATTCAGTAATTATCAACAGTAACTGAAACACAAAGCTTTAACTTTCTGTTGATTGATGTGAATCATTGCTGCCCCCTCAATATCTACCCATAGAGTAGTTATAAGGAACTGTAATACCTATTGAAAAGCATCTGTTGATTTTGTATGCTAGTTTGGATTTTCATGATTTTTATTCTTAGCACATAGATAAAATCTGGTCCCATCCCAGTATAAGGCGACACAGAATCCCAAGGACTCGAAAGAAAGGTAGCACTCCTCGTATAATCCAAGACAAACCCATAGTCCACGTTTCGCCCAAATAACGTGAATATCCGATACTTACTAAAAAGAGGGGGATGAAGAAGAACAATCCGATGATAGAATTGGCAATAGCAAGACCCAAGGAACGCATTAACACAGCGTATGTGCCCAAAACAAATGCCAGCACCATTGCTCCCATGGCAGATGTTAACGTGTAATAGGTTGTGGGCTTTAGGTCTAACTTGTTTACTCGTATTATACACATATTTGTACTACACACTCTGTATTTTATATAAAGGTACTCTTGTATATTTTTATTATATGTGAAATACAATACTATTCATCAGCATTTCTAACATGGTATCAGAATTACTGCTCTGAATTTTTGGTGTGCAATTTGCAATCTTGTCTTCACAGTGTTCTCCGTTGCCTCCGCCGTCAACGTCATCGTCAAAATCATTGTCGCCGTGCCATTATACACTAAAGACCACTGCCTTTCCAGTCACCGCCATAAATTCTTCTCCGATCCACTAGTCGCCAGTACCATCGGAATCGTCTTCTTCCAATCTACATCATCAACGAATAATCAATGTCGTCGGACATACCACATGCCCTCATGTGCCACCCAAGGAATATGCATCGAAGAAACACGTGCTTCCAACAACCTTCTAACGTCATCTTGCTTACATCAACCACCACATTAGCCCTAGCTTATGTTAGCTTGTGTCATCATTTGCATCATCTTGTTGACGTCATTGCTCCTCCGTTAACTTTGACCGTTGACTTTTGAGGTAGGTTTGACCGTTGACTTCTTCTCAGAGTTGAGTTTTTGCAATCCAAGTGCTTCTTACCCAATTTTTCGTGTAGATTTCATTTTTGCAATCCATTTTTGCATATTTTTCTTCTAAATGAAAAATAAGGATATGTCTTTTTCTTATTGCAACAATCGTCGTTGACAATCCAACAAACGTTTTTGCAATTTTTGCAAACGTCTTGGCCATAATATTGAGACTTATTATCAACACAACGAATTAGCTGTTTCCATTTCTGCTACTACTGTTTCTAACACTGAGAGTGTCCAACCAATGGCTCCCATCTCTGCAAAGTCTAAGTCTTCTAGATCCACTATCACTATTTCTATAGTTAACCTTCAAAACATCATCGCTAATACCATTCGTATGGTTGGTAATGCATCTTATTCCTCTTCTCTCTTAATTACATATAGTATGTCTCCTTCCTATTGGTTTATGGATTCTGCTTGTTGCAACCACATGACACCTCACTCATTCTTATTTTCTCAACTTACACCTGCACCACACTCTCTTAATATTTGCACAGCTAATGGTTCCATAATGTTTGGTCATAATATAGGTTTTATCTTGACCTCCAACCTCTCAATTCCTAGGGTCTTTAATGTTCCTAACATTTCTTACAATTTATTTTCTGTGGGACAATTAGCTAAGTTGGGTTATCGCATTACCTTTAATTATTCTGGGTGTATTGTGTAGGATTGGAGGACAGGACAAGAGCTTAGGACCGATCCCAAAGTTGAGTGTATGTTTCCCATGGACAACCTTCATCTTCCACATGTTGCTCCTGTTTCTATTGTTGCTACAACTGCTACAATTTCTTCTATTCCTTTCCTTGCACTTTGGCATGCCCGACTTGGTCACATATCTTCCTCTCGGGTACAACACTTGGTTTCTAAAGGTTTGTTAGATTCAGTGTCCACAAAAAATTTTGATTGTTTTTCATGTCAATTAGGAAAACAACTAGCTTTACCTTTCAATACTAGTGAATCAATGTCCACTGATATCTTTGACCTAATTCATTCTGATGTCTGGGGACCTTCCTCTATTTCTAGTATTAGTGGATCTCGATATTTTGTTGTCTTTGTTGATGATTATTTCCGCTATAACTAGAATTTTCATATGAAACATCGTTCTAAATTATTGCAAGTATATTCTAATTTTACAAAAATTGTTGAAACACAAATTTCCAAATGTACCAAAATTTTTGATATGATAATGCTTTTGAATACATTCAATATGCTTTCCAAGCTGTTTTGCATTCCTATGGTCTAGGTACCTCTCAGCAAAATGGTAAAGCTAAACAAAAATTTCGTCATATTCTTGATACTATTCATGCTCTCCTTTTTTCTGCCAAAGTTCTTGCTCATTTTTGGGGTGAAGCTGCTCTTCATACTGTTCATGCTATTAATCGCATTCCTAATCCTGTCATCCAAAATCAAACTCTATATAAGCGCCTTTTTGGGTCACCTCCAGAATATCACCATCTTGGCTCCTTTGGTTTTGCTTGTTTTGTTCTTCTTCAACCACATGAACATAACAAACTTGAACTTAAGTCTCAGTATAGACTTTGTTGTTTTCTTAGTTATGATGAAACTCAAAAGGGGTATCAGTGTTATGATCTTGTCCCTCATCGTCTTAATATCTTTCGCAATGTTGTCTTTTGGAGACATCGCTCCTTTGTCGAGCTCTCTCACTTCCGTACCTCCTTATCTACATCCTCTATCTTAGATATCTTTCCAGATGAGCCACATATTTTTTCTATAGTTACTCATGATCCTCTTATAGACTTCTCTGTCCAACCACCAGATATTTTTGATGTCTCTCCTGAATCACCCTTTAATGAATAGGTGGAAGATGAATAGGTCAAAGAAGAGCCATTCAACCCTGAGCTTGGGTCCCCTACTCTTGCTCCACCTGAAGATCTTGCACAAAACATTCCACATCGTCACTCAACTCAAGTAAGATCCATTCCTGTACATTTACTTAACTATCATTGTTATATTGTCCTTACTACACTGCACGAGCCTCACACCTATCGTGAGACCTCCACTAACCCTTTATGACAAATTTCAATGAAAGAGGAACTTGATGCATTATCTAGTAACATACTTGGGAATTGGTGACTCTCCCCCCCTAGGAAATCTATGGTTGGTTGTAAGTGGATCTACAAGATCAAAACTCGCTCTGATGGGTCCATTGAGCGATATAAAACTTATCTTGTTGCAAAAATGTTTTACACAGGAGTATACACTGCACGAGCCTCACACTTATCGTGAGACCTCTACTGACCCTTTATGACAAATTTCAATGAAAGAGGAACTTGATGCATTATCTAGTAACATACTTGGGAATTGGTGACTCTCCCCCCTTAGGAAATCTATGGTTGGTTGTAAGTGGATCTACAAGATCAAAACTCGCTCTGATGGGTCCATTGAGCAATATAAAGCTTATCTTGTTACAAAAATGTTTTATACAGGAGTATGAGATTGATTATAAAGAGACCTTTGCTCCGGTTACTCAAATCTCATTTGTTCGTGCCTTTTTAGCTATTACTGTTCCTAGTAAATGAGAAAATTTTCAAATGGATGTCAAAAATGCCTTCCTTAATGGGAATTTAAGTGAAGAAGTTTATATGCAACCTCCTCCTGGTCTCTCTTTCGAAACGAACAAGGTTTTTCATCTTCGATGTGCTCTTTATGACCTTAAATGAACTCCACAAGCTTGGTTTGCCAAGTTCAGCTTTACCATCTCTCGCTTGGATTACATTGCCAATAATTATGATTTTGCCTTATTTCTTCGTCGCTTCGACAAATACACCATTTTGCTTCTCTTATATGTGGATGATATGATCATAACTGGTGATGATCTCAGTGACATTCAAGAACTCAAGGATTTTCTCAGTCAATAGTTTGAAATGAAAGATCTTGATCATCTCAGCTACTTCTTGGGTTTTGAAATCACTCATTCCACAGATGGTCTTTATATTACTCAGGTCAAGTGTGCTTCTGAACTTTTGTCTTGAACTGGACTCACTAATAACAAGATTGTTAATACTCCAGTTAAACTTAATGCGCATCTTTCATGACTTTTTCTACTTTGCTTAGTCTACTTTTGTTCTCCGTGCATTCTCTGATGCTAATTAGGTACGAGATCCCACTAATTGCAGGTTCACCACTGGTTATTGCTTTCACTACAAGAAATCCGGGTTTAGGCAACGTTTTTTTTTAGCGGCGTTTCTTAAAACGCCGCTATAAATGATATATTGCGACGTTTCAAACTAGCGCCGCTAAATAGTGACTATATACTGACTTTTTGTAGAAAACGTCGCTATATCACAGATCAATAGTGGCGTTTCTTAAAACGTTGTAGAAAATGTAGTTTTAGCGGCATTTATTTGGCTTATAGCGACGTTTTTAAAAACGTCGCTATATGTTTTCCCAGAAATTTATGTTCCCGCAAAAGTTTCCCACTTTTTCTTTTACTTTCCCACCTTTTTTTTTTTTTTTTTTTCAAAGCTCTTTTTTTTTTTTTTCCAGAGCTCCTTTTTCGTTTCTTGTTTATCTTCATTTGTCAATTTTTTTTTTCTTTTTCCCTAGCTCTCTCTCCCTCTTCTCACTCTCCCCTCACACCATCACTCTCCTCACGCCGTCACCACCACCCTTAAGCCGCCACCACCTGACTCTGCCGCACACCCTCACGCCGCCAATCTCTGCCTCCTTTACACTGCCGTTTGCCTAGCCACCTCCTCAGGCTGCCGATCTGCTATCCACCACTCTAGTCTAGCCTAGCCACCACCCACCACACCACTAAAGCCACCGCGGCCGTCGTCGACCTCCATACCCATTACTAGTTGAGCCACCACACCGCTAAAGCCACCGCGGCCATCATCGACCTCCATACCCATTCCTAGTTGAGACTTTGAGAGATTTTGAGGTATTATTTTCCAATCTCTTCCATAATATTCAAACTTCATGTTATTTATTTTCCATGAGATGAAGTTGTGCAACATGATGTTGATAGGAAGGCTGGCCAAAAGGACTATGGTGTTTCCTTTTTTAGTTTTTGTTATGATTTCATATGTTATGTTAGCATGTATTGGGTCTTACTGAAAGTTAATATATATAATATATATTAGTATAAATTAATATACAAATATATGGAAGCGGAAATTGGTGAAATTGGACTAATATATTATATTAGTATATAATATATAATATATAAATTAATATACTAATATATTATATTAGTATATAATATATACTAATATACTAATATATGTTACTGAAAGTTGGTGAAATTGGACTAGTGTGTGAAATTGGTCTTTGATTACATCTTACTGAAAGTTAATATATGTTAGCGTGTTGGGATATTAGTATTACTTAGCCATGTGTGATTAGGATTTCGGGCTTTGATTACATCTAGCAAAGTGGATATGGTGGGATATTAAAACTGTCCCATGATGTAGTGTGGTGTTTTTGCTTAAATATGTTGGTCCATTACACACTTTGCACGTTATTGGCTTTTATTGCTGTGAATTGTTGAGTTTTTAAATTAGATTATGGGAAATTTTGTTTACTCTTCAAAGTTGGAGTTGGAGTGAATAATGGGAGCTCTGAGGTGTATAGATTCAGTTTGTTTATAAGCTAATTTGAAGATTATCACTTAAGGATTTGGTGAAACTTCTAGTAATGGTTGGGGTTTAAACATCTTAGAAATTTGAGTGTTAACATTTGAAAATTTGCTTCAGTATTCATCAGATAATATTGAGGTATTGCGAAATGAGCGGAGTTTATGAATTTGAGGACATGACAATAAATAATCATACTCTAAAAGTCTAAAAGTCATGTACTATTATCTTTCTAGCTTTGGTAATCATACTCTAGGAGTGTGAGTGCTTGCTATGTATTGTAACTATGCATTATCAATAAGATTTGGCCCATTTAATTTGGTAACTTTGTTGCATATGCAGTGGCTCAATCAAGGTTGACACTTTAATTATCACTTTCTATTAGTGCATATGCCTAGATAAGGCACTTGGGATCTGAAATTTAGGATTAGAATTTAGTCTTATTTTTGGAATCTTTTTGTTCTTTGTATCGGCGCGGTGGTAGCCAAATAGGCATAGAATGATAGATTCCTTATGACAATATAGTCTACTAGAAGAAAGTAATTTTTATTACCTACCAGTGCTACCACTCATTTAAAAAAAAAAAATTGAAGTACCATATATATATATATATATATATATATATATATTATTTAATATAAGAATTGAGGTACCATTTGTTTTAAGTCCATTGGCAAGGTTTTGCATAACTGCATATATTAATTAAGGGCAAGTACTTATATTATATATAATATATTATGCATTATTTTTTTAGGAACAATAAGTTGTTATACGTAGGACAAAGTTTCGATCGTCACCATACTCATTTGTTAATTGACCATCCACACGCCTTAGATGTATAACAATTTTATATTTTCCAAAGACCTTATGTATAATATTCTATTTATTAAATAAAATATAAAAGGGTCTTACTAATATTAGAAAAATAATAACTATTTAATTATTAGCTATAGTGTATAATTTTCTAAAAGAAAGATAATATTCTCTATAATTTATTGGTTTGCCGCACAAATTTATTGTGGTGATGTATGTTTTTTTTTTTAAAATATTTACAGATTTTTTAATTAATTTTTTGAGAAATATAAAAAAAAAAAATCTTTTTTTAATGAAAAAAATTATATGCAACTTTAACTTACTCATTTACTAATAGTTTGGGAGATTTGATTTTTATTGGTGTATTCAAGAAAATTATTGAGTGTTTTCAAAGTACGATGACTTGGTGTTCATTCCTCTCATATTTATGATAAATCTCACTAACTAAATTCAAAGTACTCATTTATTGTCCTCTTTTATTTTGCAGGTTAAGTACTCATTTATTATGATAAGCTTGGACTTTTTTTAGAAAGGTGATTGCTTGGCTTGAGCATAGTAAGTAATCCCACTAACTAAATTCAAAGTACTCATTTATTGTCCTCTTTTATTTTGCAGGTTAAGTACTCATTTATTGTGATAAGCTTGGACTTTTTTTTAGAAAGGTGATTGCTTGGCTTGAGCATAGTAAGTAATTTTAGCTTAAAACTTTGTACTTAAAATGTTAATAATTGTGTTGGGGTGGATTGTTGAGTTTGAGCAAGCAGGTGGCTTGCATGGTGTTATAAGGTGATTTACATTCATATTGGAAGTGTTTACTTCTTCTTTTTTATAATTATATAAAATATATGACTTCCAATATGTGATGGGCATGAATCAGTGTAAAAGCATTGGAATTCATTTAATTGTTGAAATAAAAAGTTAGATGATTTTGTTTATAGAAGAAAATGAATACACTTGGCTCAAGTAGAGATTTTATGTTCAATTGGTTCTGAGCTAAACATTAATTGAGAAGCTATGGGAAAATTGATATTTGTTGATTTTAATGACATTTATAGATTTTCTAGGGAATCTAACACATACAATGTGTGTGGTATAAATTATGATGTAATCAATGGTATGGCTTTCAATAAGTAACGGCTATGGCTCAGAATGTAAAAGAATTGAAATTGATTTCATTGCTCAAATCAAAAGTTAGATTAGTTTTTTTTAAAGAAGAAGAAGAAAAAAATCAATTGGACTTCATACTTGTAAGCATTCTATATTTGTGATTATAATAACCGTATTGGGAGGATTGTTGTGTTGGAGCAAGCGGATGGCTTGCATAGTATTATAAGGCGGTTTACATTCATATTAGAAGTGTTTATTATTTTTTGAAAATTTGGATGAATATTTTTGAGTTATTTGTTGATTACTTTTTAGACTTCAATACTTGTAAGTATCCTATATCTATGATTATGATAATTGTATTGGGAGGATTGTTGTGTTGGAGCAAGGGGTGGCTTGCATGGTGTTATAAGGTAGTTTACATTCATATTGGAAGTGTCTATTATTTTTTGAACATTTGGATATTGTTGAGTTATGGTTGTTGATTACTTTTTAGATTTCAATACTTGTAAGCATTCTATATTGTTATATTGATAATTGTTTTGTGGTGGATTGTTTAGTTGTTTTGTTCTATAGCTATGGACAAGAGTTGGATGGACATTAGAGATAGGACATCTGTGAATTATAGAAATGGAGTTGCACAATTCTTGAATTTTGCATCTCAACATGCACAACGAGATGGTACAATTGTTTGTCCATGTCGAAAATGTGCACATTCAACAATGTTGGCTATAGATGTTGTTCGAATTCATCTAGTATCACATGGGATTTGTAGGGGTTATCGACGTTGGATTTTTCACGGGGAATCATCAACTAGAAAGACTTTTGTTAGAACTCCTAGTACTTCTGTCCAAGAAAACTCAAATGAAAATAGTAATATGCGTGAAATGTTGCATCATATGTTCCCTATGCATGATATGGTGCCCGAACCAATGGAAGAAGATATGGCATCAAATCCTGTGGTAGGAGGTTCTGGTGTGGAACAACCTACACAAGGTCCTAATGAAGAGTCACTCCAATTTCTCAAATTGCTCAAAGATGTTGAGGAACCTTGTTATGAAGGTTGTACAAAGTTTAGCAAATTGTCAGTCATTGTGTATCTATACCACTTGAAGTGTCTACTTGGTTGGAGTAACAAATTAGTCACCTACTTGCTTCAATTTTTGCAAGAGCTACTTCCTTCAAGTGCGAAGTTGCCAAAAGACTATTATGAGGCAAAAAAAATTATTAGGGATCTAGGTTTGAGTTATGAAAAGATTGATGCTTGTCCCAATGATTGTATGTTGTTTTGGGAAGAAAATTCCAACCTCGAAGCTAGCTCAAATTGTAACCTTTCAAGGTGGGCAAGCAATAAAGCCGGAGTTCCAAAAAATACGAATGCTCCTTCCAAGAAGGTAAAGAAGAAAGCTGCAAAGATCTTAAGGTGGTTCCCTTTGAAGCCAAGGTTGAAACGATTTTTTATGTCTCCCGAAGTAGCTCCCCACATGAAATGGCATGTTGATGGTCGTACAAATGACGGGTTAATGAGACATCCTGTTGACTCTAAAGCTTGGAAGTCATTTGACTCTAAGTATGTAGAATTCTCATCTGAGCCTCGTAATGTTAGACTTGGATTAGCAGCTGATGGATTCAACCCATTCTCCAATATGAGTACTGCACTTGGCCTGTCATGTTGGTCCCATGCAATCTTCCTCTTTGGATGTGTATGAAAAGGGCTTATTTCATGTTATCACTATTGATTCCTGGTCCAACATCTCCTGGGAACGATATAGATGTGTACTTACAACCCTTAGTACAAGAACTCAAGGAATTATTGGATGTTGGAGTAGAAACGTTTGATATGTCTTCCAATAGCTCATTTAAAATGCATGCAGCATTGTTGTGGACCATAAATGATTTTCCAACATATGGTGATATTTCAGGTTGGAGTACCAAAGGAGCTCTTGCATGTCCTTCTTGTAACTACGATCCTCAATCTCGTTGGTTAAAACATGGAAGAAAATTCAGTTATATTGGACATAGGCGATTCTTGTATAGAGATCATGAATTTCGTAATCATGATAAGGAGTTTGATGGGCATAAAGATTTCAGTCAAGCTCCTGTTGTAGTGTCAGGAAGTGAAATCATTGTGCAAACAGAAGCTGTGGTTGATGTTGTTTTTGAGAAGAAAAAAGTTAATTTGACGAATAAGAGAAAAAGAGGGGAGGAAGCCTTGTGTATATGGAAGAAGAGAAGTATATTTTTTAGCTTGCCTTATTGGGAGAATCACATGTTGCGTCACAATCTTGATGTGATGCATATAGAAAAAAATGTGGTTGACAATATAATTGGCACAGTGTTGAACATGGACGGAAAGACAAAAGATAACTTAAAGGCACGCCTTGACTTAGAAGAAATGGGTATAAGAATTGAACTTTATCTTGAGGGGCTTGGTAGTGATAAGACATATAAGCCACCTGCTTGCTTTAAAATGACTACTAGTGAAAAAGATAGTTTTTTGCAAGTTTTGAAAGGTGTAAGTGTGCCGGATGGCTATGCTTCAAATGTATCCCGTTGTGTTAAACTTAAAGAACGCAAGATTTCTGGGATGAAGAGCCATGATAGTAATATCTTGATACAACAACTTTTTCCAATAGCTATACGTGGATCTTTGCTGGATGAAATGAGCAAGCATTTGATTGAGTTATCTTGTTTCTTTAGGGAAATATGTTCCAAAGTATTGAGTTTAGAAGATCTTGAGAGTCTTCAAAAGAGAATTGCAGTGACATTGTGTGAATTGGAAAGGATATTCCCTCCCTCTTTCTTTACAGTTATGGTATATCTACTCATTCATTTGACTGACGAAGCCAAGATTGCTGGCCCAGTTCATTATTGTTGGATGTATCCCATAGAGCGGTAAGACATACATAGTAAGCCTGTCCATTTGCTTTCATTCAAATTCAATATTCCATTGTTGATCTTCTTTATTCACATAGGTACTTGTCACAATTGAAGTCCTATGTTCGAAATAAGGCTTGTCCAGAAGTTTGTATTGTAGAAGGGTACTTGGCAGAGGAGTGCTTAACATTCTGTTCACGATATTTCAAAAATGTCGAAACTGTTTTCACTCGGCCCATAAGGAATGTTGAAGAATCTACAGGTGCGGTGTTGAGCATCACCCTAGATTCAAAATCATGGACCCAAGCACATCGTTATGTGCTATTCAATTGTGATGAAATTACCCCATTTCACATGTAAGTAATTAAGACATTATCCAGTACCGCTTAATGTCATAACAAAACTCAAGTTTATGATACTAACAGACATTTTCCTACACAGTGTGTACAAAGATCATTTAAAGGAACTTCACCCAAATGTAACTAATGATGTTATTGAAAAGCAACACATGGAGAGATTTTGTCATTGGTTTAAGTACCATGTAAGTGTATGACATATAAAAGTATTTTTTGCTATAACTTTCTTGAGATTATACTTTTAATAGAACACATCATTTATATTAGGTGTTGTCAATGGATGTTGATGAGAGGGAGAAACTTCCTGAAAAAGTTATATGGCTTGCTCGATATCTAGATAATGAAGTTAAACGGTTCAAACGTTATGTTCTAAATGGATTGAAGTTTCGCATCAAAGATTCTGAGGCAAATAGGAAAACTCAAAACAGTGGAGTTAGTGTCGCCACTGAAGGTGGCATTACTTACTATGGTGTCTTAACTGACATTATTGAGTTGAACTATTTTGAGAAGTTACGATATGTATTATTCAAATGCGAATGGGTTGATGTGGATAGTGGAAGGGGATATACGACAGATAAGTTTGGTTTCCTTTTTGTCAACTTTACAAGATTGATACATAAGGGTGATTAATTGATTGATGAGCCGTATGTCTTAGCTTCACAAGTCTTTTATGTGGAAGATCCAAGACATAAAGATTGGATGGTTGTTGTTAAAACAAAAGCTAGAGATGCTTTTGATGTTGGAACTGGTGCTTCATTTGATGATGATGTAGATAACTTTTGTGAGAATGTTCCTTATAATATAACCATTGATAATGCACATGATGTAAATGATAACCTTGCAGAGATGTAGAAGGGACCATTTATGAAACACCGTTATTTGTTGAGCGTGAATTGGTTGAAGATGACAATATAGATGAGGAAGAGTTCATTGATGACATGTATGAGTCCAATGATGAGTCTACTGATGATGAGAATGAAGATGGTGATGAGCTCAATGATGGGTCAAATGATGACTCGACTGATGATGAGAGTTAATATGTCATTCACCTTTCATGTGTATTTCTATTTTCTTTGCTTGTGAAGAGTTTTAGAGTTATCTTGTGTAATTTTATTTGCATGTTTATGAAACTAAGTGGTTATGAAGTTGTTGTGTATTATAGGACAAGTTTATTTGTAATCTTTTTTAGATGGTTGTTGCTTGTTTCTTAAGAGGTTAAAGACTTAGTCCATTTGTGTATTCCTATTCGCATGTTTATTAAACTATGTGGTTTTAAATATGTTGTGCACTATATTTAAGTGTATGTGTAATTATACTTCCATTGTTTTTGCTTAAATTTGTAGAGATTCAAGACTTAGTCTATTTGTGTGAATGAGGATATTAATAGACTTGATATGATTTGTTTAGTATATTTAAAGTTATGTGTTATCTTATTTGCATGTTATGAAACTATGTGGTTTTGAATATGTTGTGTACTATATTTAAGTGAATGTGTAACTCTACTTCCATGGTTTTTACTTAAGTTTGTAGACATACAAGACTTAGTCCATTTGTGTGAATGGGGATATAGATAGACTTAATATGATTTGTTTATTATATTTAAGATTATGTGTAATCTTATTTGCATGTTTATGAAACTAAGTGATTTTGAATTTGTTGTGTAAATGAAGATATGAATAGGAATGGATATAAATCTTCTTTGATTATTTTAGTTCTTGAAGGTATAAATGAAAATGAAAGGTTTAGTTATACGTGACGTTTCGGTAAGGTTGTCACAACAAGCCTCTAACGAAGATGTGGATCATGAGTCACAACAAGAAATTGGCCAATCATCCACAGTTAATCCATGAAATGCACCAAATCAAGGTATTTTATATATTTCTAATATCATGTTTGTGATTATGGTTAATATTGTTTGACAAATATCCCATATTGCATGACAATGACTTTTATTGTTTTAAAGCAATTATAGTTGTGCCACTTCCAGCACATGCTACTCGTGGTCCTAACAAGTACTCATTCATTTGGAATCTCCCTGAAAACCACAAGATTGAATTGCCATTAACTAGTTCAAATCAGCCAATTAATAAGGCAGGGAGGAACTTCACAGGTTGGTTGGGTACAATTGCACGAAAATCCCATTTGTGCCCAATTAAATATAAGAACTGGACAGGAATGCCAGATGAATTTAAGGAACAAATATGGGATCTTGTTCAGGTATTCAGGAAGTTATAGACTATACGTGTATTATTCTATCTTGTACTGAGTTTTACACAGGTGTTTAGTTTGATATGGATTCTGCTAACTAAGCTATTGCATGTAGTCAAAATGGATTTTGCCTGAAGAGCCTGCTAGGTTGAAGGCAATGAAGAATAGGACATTGTCCTCAATTGCAAAATCTTGGAAGAACCATAAGTCATCTTTGAAGAAGTATTTCCTAGGAAAAGGAAATAGAGCACGAGTACCATCAAATGTAATTTCTGAAGATTATGAAGACCTTGTTCAGTATTGGAGTTTACCAAAAACGAAGGTATTATTCTATATTGATATGCTTTAATTGTTCTATATCATCATTATAACAAGAACATTCATATGGATATCTTTATTCTACATTGAATATCTACCATGAAAAATATATTCAAATAATACTTTGTTTAAATATGTAATTTTTTTTAATGTAGGAGATTGCTTTGAAAAACAAGAACAGTCATTCCAAGCAAACAAATGTACATACTGGTGGTTCAAAAAACTTTGCTTCATACGCAGAAGAAATGGTAATGACTCAATAATTATCTTGTAAATGACTTATTAGATTGTTCTTAAGTTTGTATGAAACCATTATTCCTAATTAAATAAATGAAATGACCATAATTTAGGTAACAACACTTGGGCATCCTGTAGAATGTGCAGATGTATACGTAAAACTCCATCTTCATAAGGATGGTACTCCTGTTAACACCGTAGCAAAAGGCAACATTGTAAGTAATATCATGATTTGCTAAGTGTAATATTGAATTTATTAACATTGTTAATTTCTAATGTGTTATTGTGTTCAAATTTTGAATATTAGGAAAAAATCAATGAACTGTTGAGTGAGTCCTCAAATCGTGTGCAGTCATCTGACCTTACTGGTAGTATTGCATGGGCACCAGATGATGTATATGCTCAAGTGTTTGGTAATGAGCGCAATGGTCATGTTCGAGGTGTGGGATTTGGCCCAATCCCAAGTATGCATCCTGCCAAGAGCACTCCTGCAATTGCTCAAGTAAGAAGCCAAGAAAGGGATGCTAAAGTGACTCAGTTGGAGAATTAAGTGGCTTCTTTGACAGAGAAATTGAGTCGTTATGAAAACTTGGAGGAGCGAATGACCCAATTGATGCAACTAGTGCAAAATCAGCAAAATCATTCTTTAGAAGCTAGTCGGGTATTAAATTTTAATGTTTTAAGAATGTATTTGGTTTTTAAATTTTTTAAGTATAGCAACTATTATTTTGTTACTCAAAATGATTTCTTTATGAACTTACTAGATACTTTAATTTGTATTCAGGGTGATTTCGATTTAGATCATCCATCTCCAACTCCTTACAGATCACAGGCTTCATCCCATCAAGAAACTAGCATATATTGATACATGCAGTGTTTTAAGGACTCCATGGACTATTACATAGTTGTTTTGAACAACCACAATTATTTTGGAACTATTGTACTTTGTTTATAATATTGCCATAGTTTGGGTGGTTGTTTTCTTTTGGTATAGGTAGACAAGTGTTTTGTTACAATCACATTTATTCTGGAAGTATTGTACTTTGTTTAATATTGTCAAAGTTTAGGTGGTTGTTTTTGTTTTGTAGATAGATAAGTATTTTGTTCAATTCAAGATGATACATGTATTGGTATTAAACATATATATATTGACTCTATGGTTAATGCGTTATAGTGGAATATTGATGATCAATAGGAATATTTGATCTATTACAAGCTTGTGTTAGTTATTGTTGAATTTTAAGCAGGTTTATATAGCATTAAAAAAAAGAAAAAAAAAAAAGACTAGGTTTTTGAGACGTTTTAAAGACGACGCTAAAAAGTAAGAGGAAATTCTTTTTAGCGACGCCTTTAAAACGCTGCAAATAATCAATCCTATAGCGACACTTTCAAAATGTCACTAAAAAACAAGTGAGCAAATGTTTCCGTGACGTTTTTGAAACGTCGCTATAGGTTTGATTATTTGCGGCGTTTTCAAAACATTGCTAAATATATTTTCCTACATTATATACGAAAATGTTATATTATTTAGTGACGTTTTATAAAACGTCACTAAAAGTTTTTGAAGGCCACTAAAGAGTAACATGTGGTGACGTTTTTGGAAACGTTGCAATAGATCTATAGTGATTGCTCTATTGCGACGTTTTTGAACGTCGCAAAAAAAAAAAAGTCGCTATAGACCATTTGTGTCTATAGTGACGTTTTTTGGGTTTTTAATGACGTTTTTAAAACGTCGCCTAAACCCAGATTTCTTGTAGTGTTTCTTCTTGGTTCTTCTCTGATTTCCTAGCAAAGTAAGAAACAAACACTTGTGACCCGCTCTAGTACTGAAGCAAAATATCGTACATTTGCTGATACCACATCTAAGCTCCTTTGACTATGATGGCTTCTTAAGGACTTATGTGTGTTCACATCCACTACGACTCCTCTTTATTGTAACAACCAGAGCATCATTCATATTGCTCACAATGATGTCTTCCATAAACGGACTAAACACATTAAGATCGATTGTCATTTTATCCGTTATCATCTTGTCCATGGTTCTCTCAAGCTGTTCTTGATTTCCTTTAAAGATCAACTTGCAAATATCTTCACCAAATCACATCATAAGGATTGCATTCGTGTTTTGGTTGATAATTTCAAGTTGGTCTCACACCCACCTTGAGTTTAAGGGGGGCTGTTAATGTGTAATAAGTTGTGGGCTTTAGACCCATCTTGTTTATTTGTATTACACACATACTTGTACTACATATTCTACCTCTTATATAAAGCCATTCTTGTATGTTTTATTATATGTGAAATACAATACTATTAATTCAGTATTTCTAACAGTATATATGGAAAGGCAAAAGGCCAGTGAGGCCAGTAGAAAAGAAAAGTTTCCAAGGATTTTTTTCGTGAAACAATAGTGGCATGAATAGATGGATAAAGACAGCAGAACAAGATTGCATCATGGCTATGGTATTTGTAATAATAAATGCTTGGAAAGCAGTGTTTCTTATCAGAACTGCAGAGCCTGAGTGTAGGCCTTCTTCACCTATGAAACCCCCAGGCATGGTAATGCCTACTATAAAAGCCACGGTTGCAATGAGTGTGTCCACTACCAAATGGGTTTTGGATGCTTTTTCCATCATAGAAACAAATCGGTCTTTACGGGCTTTTCATTCAGCCTTCAAGCGTTAGTACTCAGCATCGAAGCTTTCATAATCTTTTCTCTTTGGTAGGATATCATCTCCTAAGGGTTTTCGGAATCCCGCACAACAACATTTGCCAATAAAATCACTTCTAATCTGCATAAACTGTGCAACATGTAGAACACTAATAATTAGGATTTGAGAAAGGGAATAGCCAGCAAGGCATAGGAATGCACACATTTTGAAAGGATGGGGTTTGGCTGCTGTCGTGAGTGGCAGAATTATTCTTGCAGCCCCTAGCGTGGCAGCAACTCAGTGCTCCACCTTAATATTGGCATACAGGGTCACATAGTTTTTTTAACTTTAATTTATTTTCAAGTTATTCTTTCCATTTAGTGTTCCGTCAATCTTCCCATTAATTTTAGGGTCTTATACTTTGCAAAATAACATAGTTTTGGTGAACTTAACAATACATATGGATATTAAATGAAAGTAAATGGAAGGGTTATATTTAAAAATTACGAAAATTAAAAGTATAAGATTGAATTGAAAACAAGTCAAAGTCAAAAGGAGTCATTTGTAATTTACATCTCTTTTATATAATATCTTAATTGATTTTTTTTAATAAATATGTATAAGAAATAAATATGCAACATCGAAAAGAAAAAAGACACAATATCCTCATAGTTTCTGTCAGAAAAAAATATCCCATGAAATAAAATAGAATTTTCCTTTACCTTTATATCAGATAATTCTTCACTAGTTAAAGCGACGTCGTAAGCACTGAGGTTTTGTTTGTTGAAGGCCATCTTATCAACTCTATCATGATACATGACATCCGCTATATAATGCAATGATTTGGAATGGTGATGGAGAGGTGTGTTCCCGCGGGCATCCTTTTCATTTAAAAGGTTGCTAAGTGATGATTTCTCTAGGATGTGCGCTACTCCATAGTTAGCCCAAATACTACTAGATGAGTTCACGACAAAATGGAATGCATTCCAGCCTCTCTCATCAACTAGTTCGCAGCAATCAGGACAACCTTCTAAAATAGATTCCATTACCCCTAAATGGCCTTGATGGCTGCAATGTGAAGAGCCGTCATGCCCTTTGCATCTTTCATGTATGCTATAGATCTATTAACTTTTAGCAACACTTCTGCGCTAGAATATCTATTGAAGTATGCAGCACAATGAAGCGGAGTCCAACGCTGTTTGTCAACTTTTCTAATCAAAGCACTTTGTTCTTGTTGTGCTATCCTTTTCAGAATTTTTTGTATCATAATATCTAGGAGAATTTAAATATGTTAGAAATAATAATATTCTAAAAGATACAAGGAAGACACGTGTTTAGAAGATAGAAAAAGCATTTATAAGGATAATTGAATGAGTTTATTATATTGAATGAAAATTCATTTTATGCTCTGTGTATCAATCGTAGTTTGTCGCACATTCTTTATTTATTTACTTTTTTTTATTTTATTTTTTTATGAAGTAGCAAAATTTTAAAATCACAATAAAAAACTGCAGATTATACACTATAATTCGAGCATAAAGTATAACATTAAAAATGAATCAGACAATTTTATTTTGGTTTCACTACTTTCTTTGTATAAGTGATATAAAACATCCCTCACATGTGACAATTTTACTCAATCTATTTGCAAGTAAAATTATATGAATTTCCTTTAGTATTATACATCTTTCCCATCAGTTTAGCTGTTTAAGTGCAAAAGGAAAATGCAAAGCAAGATTTCATAAATTTTAACTTAAGCCTTAATTTAGTTGATAAATAAAATTAGTAAAATAGTGTATAATATCGTCTTTTCATTTATCAATATCCATTCATCACATTAAAAATTCGTAAAAATGTTTGTAACTTTAAAATTTTACTATTATATTGTTACTATTATTATCATCAATTATTGAACGAGTAGATGTGATTTGTATTTTTAATGAAAAAAATATTTTTCTTTTGCTTCACTAGTCTCTAATTTGCAACTAGTGGAGCTGCTTTATCTTTTTTGGAAATGATGTTCTTTTTCTTTCTTTTTCCCATGAAATTTTGGGAATGAATCTCTGTTAAATAGATTCAAACTCCAATAACAATTAGTCTTAGAAATTAATTAGGACTTTTTTTTAAAAAGTTTTTTCAATGACCATTAAGTCAAATAACATTATCTATTTTAACAAAGATAAAAAAGAAAATACATAGTTAAGGATTTGAACATATGAATTTTGATCCATGATAATTTTCATTTTTAATATCACTAAGGCAGGAGGCCAAAGGGCTAAGACATGAATGAGGTTTTTTTGGTATAGACAAGAAAAATTAATTAAGAATTTAAGCCTTAAAAGAGGTATCATTCCCCATTAAGAAGGAAACATTTTTAATTGCACCCATAATAGTGCAATAATCTAAAGAGAGAGTTGTAGTCCATTGCTGTCATTTTATTGGACTTAGAAATTCTTGTATCATATATTTTTTAAAGAGATAAAAGTATCATATCATTCTCCATCGGGGACAGGACTATTATTAGACTAACAAGATCATGGTCCGTAGAGTTTGAAAAAAAAAAAAAAACACTCAAGCTTAAATGTATGGCTGGTTACTAAAATTTGTCCATGAGTAATTTTATTTTCTGATGTTTAAGTGATCACTTTTAGTTACTTAGATGACATAATCAAAATAAAATAAAGTAACAATTAACAAATCACCATTCCATTATGAAATTTGACTAGTTCTCATATATTTAGCAAGTTCCTTCAAGGGGTTATTCCCTTCAGTTAACTAAAAAATCAGGTTAATTTGGTCAATGAATTACTTGAAATAATCATTAAAACAACTAATATTATTATCCAACCAAGAACAATGCCCAAGGTTTCCATTTTTCTAAACATCTAACAACCAAAAGTTTTGATTCTAATGAAGAGATGGATAATAAGTGCCTCCCTGATTTGTAAGAAATCTCAAAACATTCAATCAAAGAGGGGGAATTCAATTCAAGTCTTGAACTTAACTCAATAACCATATTTATTACTTAATTTGATTTTGGGTAAATACAGCAGCCTAAGGAAATAGTGATTGCGTGTGTGGTGGTACAACTAGGGTCTACTCATTCTCCTTCATCACCTCCCTCATTCTTACCACTTTGTTATGTAGTATTGAAGGAGGTTATTTGTCCCATTTGTTCAATACTTTAATGAATATTCTCTTTGTCTTTATTATGAACTTATATCCTTGCATTTTTTTTTTTTTTTGGCACCACTAGCCTCTATTTAATAGGGTGAGTTGTGAGCTTAATTCCTCTTTATTTTGAACCCGGGTTGATAGGTCCAAGCAATAGCGATTGTACCAGTTGTATTTTTATAAACAATTTTGTAGGCTTAACATATAAAAGATTTTTTTATTAGAACTAAAATCGTTTATGGGTTAAAATTTAGGAACTAACATTGTATTTTCATCAAAATTTTAATAGTATGTTTATGTTGTGTGTGTCTATATATATAAGTTTGGGTACAAAAAATTTATATTTGACCCTCCAAAAATTGAAAACTAGCATTCTTATATTGAAATTCAGCCCAAAAATCTCATATATAAGCCACATGAAAACTTAATCATATTTATGTTTGATAGAACACTTATTTGACATTTGCTTGCTATTTGGGACCCAGAAATTAAACAAAAGTTTAGGACTATGTGCTTTGTGTGTGTTATTGAGTGATCTGATTCTACCTAAAGAATTGTTTGGTGCTTCTATTTTTTTAAAAGAGTTTTTTTTGTATGCGTTTGGATTTTTTAACAATATTTTTTTGGGTTATCTTCAAGACTCATTAATCATGAGAAAAATACTTATGAAAATAAAACTTCACTATTATAAGGTTCAACATTTGGACTTCAAAACTTTTTCAAACATTTTTTTAATTGTGTTAATTGCTGTTACGGACTAGAAAATCAATAGTTGATCAACTTGTTTATAGTATGGTTAAATACAATTCAAAATCAATCATAAAATATTTTAGAGTTTCAAAAAACATCAAATTTTATTTTGAGTAATCCATAACCTTAATTTGTAAAATATATATTAAAAAATTGTTATAGATATATGATATAAGATTACTCCTATAACTTAGTTACAAATTTATTTAGGTGTTGAATTGTCATTAAGAATATATTACACATTCTTATATTTTACAGATCTGAAAGATGAAATACATAATCTTTGAGTGTCGTATTCATTATAAAAATATGATTAATCGTCGGCTGTCGCATTTTACGTTTGGTTCCACTAGTTTTTATCAATCTTATAATGTATATATTTTACTTTATATTTATATAATAATATAAAATAAAAGTTTAATTTTTACGGATTTGCTCTAATGTTTGTAACATAAATGTTTGGAAGCCAATACTTTTTCACATCATCATTCTAATAAATATTTTTTAGTTTTATTTTTAGAATTACAAGTAATAATAAATTATATTAATTTTAAATTAGTCAGAAGCAGAACACACAAACTTTTTTTTTTTTTTTTTTGGGATGATAAAAATCCAATACTTAACAAATTCTTATTAAATTAAGTTTGATCATTAAATAAATTTTAATCAAATTGAGTGTGTTCTTTTCTATAAAGTTTCTATTTGATTTTTTAATTTTTCAATACTTTTTAAATAAATATATTTCACAAGAAATTAATATATGTTGTCAAACTTCTTGTCTATTAAATAGGCGATTATTGATTGACAACAAAACTTATAGCATTACTTTCTTGTTCTACTCAACTAGCATGCTGGAATGTTGAAAAAAATAAATAGACATTACCAACATCATCGTCCCAGATTACTGCAGCATGTAATGTTGTTCTACCAAGGGGACCATCATGAGCGGGTGATTTGCATTTGTCTAAAATGTGAAGCGCCACATCTTTATAATTTCTCTCGACAGCAATGTAAAGTGGAGTCTCATCAAAATCATTACGAGAATATGAAAAATCTGGGCCCTCTTTAGTCAACCGTTTCACTACCTCAAGATGATTACCACGTACAGCCTCATGCAAGGCCGTATCTTTTTCATTATTTGTCATCTCCAGCATCTCCTTGATTGTTTTGTCAAACCCACTTTCGAGATCTTGTCGGAGAGCTTTTGCACGTCCAATTAAAACATCCACGATGGCAACATGCCCATACCTTGCAGCGATATGCAAGGGAGTTTCACCTTTGACATTAGCTTGCCATAGCAATATTGGACACTTTGTAAGAATTTCTTTGACAAAGGCCGTTGATGATTCTGATTCTTCAATTAAGCTTGTGAGCTGAATATGAAGGATGGTGTTTCTATTTGGGGTTAGAAGTTGGTTAAGAGGCTCTGGAATATTTTCGAAGACCTCGATTTTGCCTTCTGCTGCAGCGTTGTAATAATCAGGTTCCATGCCAATGTTGACCTCTGTTTCTGTTTCCGAAGGCTCACCAGATGCTTGATCAGCTCCAGACAAACCGGATGGATCCATTCTGTATCAGTGGCTCCAATATTTCTCTCTCTAAACAATATAACACTCCACCTTGCTTTGATGTATGAGAAAAGATAAAGGCAACTAACGCTTCAAAACAAAAGGACTAAAAAAACTGAGGAGCCAATTAAGTAATGTCATGTTCAAACTCTTATTTATATAGTCCTATGCCGTAACAACTACCTTGGCTTCAGTTTCAATGATACCATTGCCAGGGGAAAACTTAGGTACACAATGTTTTCTTTCCGTGCATAAAGGGCCCAACGCCCAACTCTTACGTGCTGCTTTAGCGTTATTTTCCTCTGCATGAGCACTATTGTTCTTAAGAAAATAAAGAGGAAAAGTATAAAGTTAACATTCTTCGGTTCTTCCACGTTAAAACCCGGTTCTCCTTCTTATAAGAAAAGAATAAGGCTAACGTTGTTCTTTGTCTTTTTTGGTAAGGAAAAAAAATATTCTTCCACGGTAAAATTCGGTTCTCCTTCCCATAAGAAAAGAATAAGGGTAACATTGGTCTTCGTCTGTTTTTGTAAAGAAGAAAACATTCTTCCACATTAAAACTCGGTTTTCCTTCCCATAAGAAAAGAATAAAGGTAACATTCTCCCTCGTTCTGGTAAACCCAAAAAAAAAAAAAAAAAAAATCCACTATAAAACTTGGTTCTTTCTCCCACAACACATTCCGGAAAATAAAAAATAAAAAAATCTTTCATGTTAAAACTCGCATAAAAAATAAATGGTTATCCTTCAATCGTTTCAGTCTTGATTATTTCCATGTCAAAGTTTTGATAGTAATTGTATTGATTTTCATATATGCTCTTTATTTGAGTTGTAAAAGCAACGGCCTGTAAAGCTTAAGCCCACATAATTGAAGTGCACATTTTTTTTAATATAATATTTAATAACGTTTAATAGAAATATTTGTAAGATATAGTAAAAAAAATATCAAAATAAAATTGTCTATTTTATCTATTAGGTAAGTGCAATTGTTTAATGCTTGTAAGTTTAAAATTTACATAAATTTCTTAATATATATTTAATTAAATAATTATATAATTAATTGAAAACAGTTATATCAACGGAAAATATCATAATAATCTAGTTGTAGAAAGTTTAAACATAACATTTTATATAATTATGTTGTTCTTAATAAAATACATAACTTTAATAGTTATGATCAAATGATATATATAGCTCAATCAATATGCATCTAAAAATTAGAGATCAAAAGGCATAAGAATAGTAAATTAATCTTGTTAATTTGTATCTTTTGACATGTAATTGTAAATAAAAAAATTATTTGTAAATCATTGGTATAACACCCGGGTAAATATAAAAAGGGAATAGAAGAATTTTTAGAGGACATTAAGGTCTTTTTGTGCTAAATGGTACTAGCCATCACCCCCACTCCCCGTTATCCTCTCCCCTCACCCCTTTTCTTCTATATACCCCTTCCTCATTCCAACCAAAGCACGCATGCCCATTACCCACCCCTTAACCCCACACCTCCACTTGACCCTTACCATCATGGCTCCATTTCCACCACCAAGCCTTGGCCGCCGACCACCCCAATAGCCATTTCTACAGCTTTGCCCATATAGCCCGTAAAGATCAAGGAGAATGATTGGGTTTGGTCAAATATGGGATTAAGGTAAAATCTCAATAATCCTTTTGGTTTTGGGCTTATTCTTGTCTCTTTACTTAAATCAAAGCTAGTATATTTGATTCTAAGTAAATTATTTTTGGGGTCATGGGGCTGTGATTATTGATTTTGAGGTGGGTGTGTGATATATGGTATTATGGTGTTCAACCATGGGGGTTTGGAGTTTGGACACCATGGTCGAATGGAGGATGGAGGAAGGAGCCGACCTTTTTGAAGTGTTTTAGGTGTGTTGAGATGAATTTGTTGTTTTGATGTATGCTTTGGAATGGTTTTGTGACATGCAAAATGAGTGTAGCTATCTGAAAATGTAAACTATGGAATTGCTTAAATGATGTAAGCATGTACTTTTTGCATGTCAAGTGTTTTGTAAATTACCTCTTTGTTTATATGAGTATTGCTTAGTATGTGTTATACTTAAGTAATGTTTATTATGACTTGTTCTTTGTTTTGGTAGTCAAAATAAATTCATGTGACTTGCTACTCCATTTAAAAGTGATGTGCTTTGTATTATGTTAATTAATGCACGTTGTTCGTGGTTTGGAATAGGTCCTTGCTATAGGATAGTCAAGCTAGGCTTCAAGCCTTTTGGTTGGATTTTTGGAGGATCTTTCCGATTAAGTGGAGATATTTGTGTTGACATACTTTGTGATAAGCCTTATTTTTAATAGGCTTGATGCTTGTATTTCTAGGTTTCGAGTTACTTGGTGATGGACCTAGTAATTTGAGCGGTGGATTGTGTCGTGCCTGAGGTAAAATTGGATTGCTCTTCCAAGGTAAGTGGTTTCTTAATTGGGATTTTTTAGAAACATAATCATATTGCATGAAGCATTGTTTTTAGGTTAAACAGATTTTGGAAAATTAATTGTGGAACTATGTTTTCCTAAAAAGTGTCATGTTGTGACCCTACTATATATGATTATATATGAAAAGTGCATCATGTTTAATATTTGCATATGAGGAAATGCATGAATATTTGGCATGGAAAAAACAAGCATCTTTGAATTCCTTTGATAATGGATTTCATAGATTTATGGTATTATTTGAAAATACTAAAGACACTTTATCTTAACATGTATTATTTGGGAAATTGATGCAAAATACTTTTGACAAGAAATGATCTTTGAGGGCTTTGTGAATATTGTGGATATTTGGTTATTGAAATATTTTATAAAACTACTTGGAATTAAATTATGTATTTTGAATATATTTAACTTGTGAGCTTTTGATTTGGATTTGCCCTTGTGCTATGATATTGGCACTACAAAAAACGAAGGCTATAGCTGCGTTTGAAAAACGCAGTTATAAACACTAAAAACGCAGCCATAGGCTATGAGCCATGTTTCTATAGCTGTATTTTCAAATGCAGCCTATCCTGCGCGACAATAGCCCCCTGCGGGGACCTATAGCCGCGTTTTTATAAACACAGCTACAGGTACCCCGATAGCTGCGTTTTTTGACCCCCTACAGCTGCGTTTTTTAACCCTCTATAGGCTGAGACTTATAGCTGGGTTTTGTAGAAAATGCTACTATAGACCCGCTTTGGGCTGTGTTTAAAACACAGCTATAGGTACAGTTTTGGCTGTGTTTTAAAAACGCGATTAAAGCCTCATACAGCTGCATTTCAAAAATGCAGCTATAGGTTTTTTTTTTTTTTTTTAAAAAAAATTCTGCGTTTTTTTTTCCCCGAAAAAATTCAAAATTTGAACCCAAAAAAATTCAAAATTAAACACAATCCCAAAAAATTCAAAATCAAACACAACATACTCACAATACAAACACACCTAGAAAATTCAAAATCAAGCACAACATATTGACAATACAAACACAACATGCTCCAAAATATAAGAACACAAACCCATGAATCTCCTCTCATTCAACAAAACCAACCCAAATCTAACACTAAATCCATTCAAGGAACACAAAAGCACAAGCTTAGAAACATAAAAGAATAAGCTCAAGAATACAAACCCATTTAAACATAAGCACAATATTAGCAACACAATAGCACAAGTTCAAGCACAGACCCAAAAAATTTGAAATCAAAAATCTAATCCAAATCAAGACATAGAAACAAATATTGCTAGAATATTCACTTCATTCAAAATTTTCAGCATTTCCTCCATTTTCTTACTGACTACACATAAAATAACCAAAAAAAAAAAAAAAAAACTAGATCTATAGACAAATCAGTGTGCTTGAGATGAAGAAAAAAAAAAGAAAGAAAAAAAAAAAAAGAAGAAGAAGAAGAAGAAGAAGTAGCAGCAAAGAAACAAAGAAAAAAAAAAGTGTTGTGTTGGAGTGAAAAAAAAAAAAAAAAACTTGGCGTGACTTGCAGAAGAAATGAGCAAAAGCAGAAGAAAAAAGAAAAAGAAAAAAAGAAGCAGCAGCTCCAAAGAAACAAAAAAGAAAAAAAAAAAAAAGGAAGAAGACTTACATTGGAGTTGTGTTGAAGAAGGAAGAAAGAAAAAAGAAAGAGAGAGAAAAGAAAGAAAAGATGAAAGTGGGGTGGGTGGGAAAGTGGGGATGGAGGGGGGGGGGGGAACGTGGGGAAAAAAAGAAATAAAAAATTTTTGGTGTTACATATAGCTGCGTTTTTTGAAAAACGCAGCTATAAGTCTCCATTAAAAAATTGTTCAGCTGGACCTATAGCTGCGTTTTTTAAAAACACGGCTACAGCCAACCTATAGCTGCGTTTTATGTCTCACAATTAGTAATATGTAGTTTCACAATTATTTTGGGAAGCTTGATGCTACATTACTTCTATCATTCTTGTCATGTTGTTAATGAAATTAATTTTGCAGAAATTAAATGGAAATTCCCAAATTATAACATGTTTTGTAAAATGCTCATTATCATGAAATATGCATTTCCCCCATTCCCATTAATTATGCTACTTACTGGGCTTTAGCTCATCTTACTATCTTACAGTTTTATAGATTAATTAGCTATACCTCAATTATGGGGCTTATTTTATTGTCCGTGATTAGAGTAGTATTATGATGAGTTGGGGAGATTTGCATTATAAATGGGTATTCAATATTGCTAATCATGGAGGTAATACTTAGTTCTCTTGAAGTTGGTAAGCCTTGGGCTTAGTAGACTTAGATTTGCTGTTGAGGTTTCATATCCTAGGGAGAATCCTAACCTTGTGTTAATTCATTTGGAGTTTTGAAATAGTTTATATATTCATAATTGGAGACACTTGATTCACAGTTGTATCATTTGTAATTATGTTATAAATCTCTTACTTATACAGTGGACAGGGGGAAAAAAATCCATTACGGTTTCTTTTGATGGTTCTTTTTCTCATGCGTTGGACCTATTTGGATTCAAGGATTTGAGGTGTGACAATTGGTCTCATTTCTTTCAAGATCAAGTAATTAATTTTGATAACTGATATATTTTTGGGGGGGGGGGGGGGGGGGGGGGGGGAAAGCATGCCTAAGCATACTGCATACTTTGTACTTCTTAAGAGCATTCCCATCCGTAAATTGCATCTCATCCTATTTTACCATCCCAAAAAGTTACTTTATCAATTATACCATACCATTTTACAATACACCCAACTTCTCAAAACTCTATTTTTTTCCCATTTTATTTAAATATTCTTTTTTATTCCTTTTTTTAACTATTTCTCTTTTTCTCTTCCTTTTCATCTCTTTCTCCCTCAAACTCTAGCACCGGCCACAACAGATAAAAAAAAATAGCCACCACCAACACATAGCCACCCCCACATATCTCAGCACCACCCACCGAACCATCAAACCAAAACCAAAACCACATTAAAAATAATAATAATAATAATAAATAAATAAATAAAAAACATTGTCAAAGCATCAGTTCAAACCAAGCCAAAACCCCATATATATCAACAAACCCATTTAAAAAAAAAAAATCACCATCGGAGCTATCAACGAAGCCACACACACAACACACAACACAACACGATCTCCGATCGCTGCCAATCCAAACCCATGCCACCACAATCTCCGATTTCCACTAATCCACGCTGATCCCAAATCCAAAATCCAAAACCCAACTCCAATCACACCCAGAAACCCACCAATCTCCACCGATCTAAACCCACCAATCTCCACCGATCTAAACCCACCAATCTCCACCAATCCAAACCCACGCCACCACCTGATCCATGATACATTGATCCACCTATCCAAATTCATCACCTTACCCACAACTCCAAACCCACCACCTGACCCACGACCCACACAGCTCACCAATCCAAACACAACCTACCACAATCTCCGATCTCCGTTGATCCATGCCGATCCAAAATCCAAAATCCACGCCGATCGCCATGCTATGACCATGAACCCAACCCAACTCCAGTGCAAGCTTTGAACAAGAGAGATGTGAGATGAGAGAAAGAGTGAAGACTAAGGAGGGAGGAGCTCTGTGAGAGAGAGAGAGAGTAAATGAGAAACACTGAAACAGAATTGAGGAGAATTGCACTGAAGAATAAAGTAATTTTTTTTTTTTCATAATTGAGCTACAGTGCGATTATACATTTAGAATCGCACTATAGCACAATTGCAAATCTTTTTGCAATAGTCAGCTTTTACAAGTCTAGCTGCTAGCTGTTTTTGTGCTTTTATGCTAAATTTTCCCTACATTTTCCGTTTACAATACCCAATGGGAATGCTCTAAAAAAGCCCCAAAAAAGCGTGCCTAAAAAATTCCTCATTAAATGAGCTTTATTTTTTTACCAAGCAAAGGCTCAGGCCTTGGGGCTTTTGAGCTTTAAGCTAGCCTAAGTGCTCTTTTAGCAACACTAGCTGTAAGTATCCAATTGACTAATTAAAGACGAAGAGATGAAAAAAGTTCAAGAGTGCTGTTGTGAAGATCTCAGTCCAGCAAGAATTGAAGTGTCAAGTGAGATAACTAGAGAAAGTATTAAAATGGACTTGGTGAGAAGCTTGCACGACACTCACTAGAAACTTCGGTGGAGAAATTATTCACTGTGGGAGGAGACCTCCCTCCTCTCGTAACAAATCTGGGCCCCAAGCTGTGGTTCCCATTCATAAAGTAAGTAGTAATTGCATATACCGAACATACCTGGCACAGTTTTGGTAAGAGCATTATCATCTGGTGTGCCAAATTAAGCAAGTTACAAACTCAGTTAGAACTACTTGTAAACAACTTGTTGATCATTATTACAAATTGAGCGAGTTGCAAACTTCATTTTAGTAATTTCCGCCTTTCAACTTGTTGGGCATTGTAGAGTTAATTTCTAGGGAAATAAACTCAAAGAGGATATATATTTTGTGGCTGGCAAGAATAATTGAAGCTTTTGTGATACATCGGACATCAAACCCCAGGCACAAAAATTCGAAAGGTTCTAGGGTTAATTGCATTGTGGTTTTTGAGATGGAGAAGGAGGTAAATAATTAGGTTGGGTTTTGGGGGGGACAAAAGGGTGAATGGAGGAAAATTGCAGTTTTAGGATATATATGTCATGGATTCATGTACCTGGGGCCTAATTTAACATGCTAACGTGCACTAGCATCAGTCTAGGTGTTGAAGTGGGCTCTGTGTGTGGCTTGAATTGCCACAAGCCCAAGTCAAGTAGTATTAGGAAACCAAGTTCACCTAGGAATATAATTCCTAGTATAGCCGACCTATAATATATATATATATATATATTAGGTTTGTGTTGAATGGCAATACATAAGAGAGAGAATTAAAGTAATTCCAATTAACCTAGTGAGCAGCAGCCGCATAAGAAGAAGAATAGAGTTTTCTTGTCTTGTGGGTGAGAGAGAGTTAGGGTGTATTGGGATTTGGGTTTCTTGAGAGTGTTTTTGTGCACTATTGTATCTCCCTAATTTTTATAGTGAAATTTCTCCGTCGTCTCCGTGGAGGTAGGCAATTTGCCGAACCACGTAAATTTTTGTGTTTTTTGTGTGTATTTGTTATTTAATTTTCGCTTATTTACTGTTATTGATTTGAGTCCTAGGGTGTTATCTGCACAACAAGTGGTATCAGAGCCAGGTTAAGATTCAATCTTTTGAATACAGTAAAGATGTCAAGCACAAAGTACGATGTAGAGAAATTTTGTGGTAAGGGAAATTTTTCTCTTTGGCAAAGGCGAATGAAGGATCTCCTAATTCAACAAGAAGTTCACAAGGCCTTACTTGGGAAGGAGAAGAAACCGGAAACGATGAAGGATGTAGAATGGGTAGAGATGGATGAGAAAGTAGCTAGCGCTATTCGTCTCAACCTAGGTGATGAGGTCATTCACAACATCTTGGAAGCAAAGACCGCAAAGGAGGTTTGGGAAAAACTAGAAGATCTTTATATGAGAAACAATCTGACGAACAAGTTGTACGTGAAGAAGCAACTATATAGTTTGCATATGAAGGAGGGTTCTGATCTGTTGGAGCATCTCAACACGTTTAACATGTTGAACACCCAACTGTCAAGTTTTTGGGTGAATTATGAGGATGAAGATAAAGCATTACTCTTATTAGCGTCGCTTCCTACTTCTTTTGATTATCTAGTGACTACATTGATGTACGAGAAAGAGACTATAGTACTCGAGGAGGTGACTAGTGCTCTCTTGTCACATATAAAGATGAAGCAAGATTGCGATGGTTCTCAGGCTGATGGACTTATTGTAAAGTTTGAGTCAAACAATAGGGGTAGAAGCAGGTCAAGAGGACGAAACTCCAACAGGAATAGATCACAATCTAAATCACGTGCAAAGAAAGACGTAGAGTGCTTTTATTGTCACAAGAAAGGGCACTACAAGAATCAGTGTAAAGAGTTGAAAGAGCATTTAGAGGAGAAGAAGAATGGAAAGAAGCCCCTAGAATCAGCTAGTGTTGCTGAAGAAATATCAGATGACAGTGAAGTTGGTGCAGATTTACTTTCAGTCTCTTCAGGTAATAATGTTCTATTGGAATCTTGGGTTTTAGATTCAGCATGCTCATATCATATGACTCCAAAGAAAGATTGGTTTGACACGTATAAGCCTTACAATGGTGGTATGGTCCAAATGGGTAATGATGCTACATGCCCGGTTATTGGGATTGGTACCGTGAAGATCAAGATGTTTGATGGAGTTGTGAGAGTTCTTAGTAATGTCAGACATGTTCCAGATCTTAGAAAGAATTTAATTTCTTTAGGAGTATTGGATGATTTGGGCTATTCATACTCATCAAAGGGTGGAATCATGAAGATTACCAAAGGTGCTTTGATGGTGATGAAGGGACAGAAAATAAACACACTTTATAGGTTGATTGGGAACACAGTTGCAGGAAGAGTTGCAGTCACCACTCCGGTGGAGTCCAGCACTGACGACACAAAATTATGGCATATGCGACTTGGCCATATTGGTGAACGTGGTATGTTAGAGCTGCACAAGAGAAATTTATTGAAAGGGGTGAAGACATGCAAGCTAGACTTCTGCAAGTATTGTGTGTATGGGAAGCAGCATAGAGTCAGTTTTAAGACAGGCTCTCACACAAGTAAGGGTGTTCTTGACTACATTCATTCAGATGTTTAGGGTCCTGTATCAATTTCTTCTCATAGCGGTGCTCAATACTTCGTTAGTTTCATTGATGATTACTCTAGAAAGGTATGGATTTATTTTATGAAGCATAAGTCTGATGTGTTTGGCATATTTAAAAAGTGGAAAGCACAAATTGAGAATCAGACTGGCAGAAAAATAAAATACCTTAGAACAGATAATGGACTGGAGTATAGAGATAAAGAATTCATAAGATTTTGTGAATTAGAAGGCATTACTCGTCACTTCATAGTTAAAGGAACTCCACAGCAAAATGGGGTTGTGGAGAGAATGAACAGAACCTTAGCAGAAAGAGCCAGATGCATGAGATTGAATGCAGGGTTGCCTAAGGTGTTCTAGGCAGAGACAGTTAACACAGCAAGCTTCATTATTAATAGATCTCCATCATCAGCCATAGATTTCAAGATTCCAGAAGAGGTTTGGTCAGATAGACCAATTGATTATTCGAGTCTAAAAATCTTTGGTTGTCCAGCTTATGTGCATGTGTAGAGTGGAAAGCGTTCTAAATTGGATTCGAAGTCAAGAAAATGTGTATTTCTTGGTTTTGAAAAAGGTGTTAAAGGCTACAGGCTTTGGGATCCAATCTCAAAGAAAACGGTGACCAATAGAGATGTCATATTTGATGAAGCCTTTATGTTAAAACAGAATGAAGCAGAGACATGTGATGATAGTCCACAGGAGAAATTAACTGTTGAGGTGGACCTTGACGAGAATAGTTCACCTAGTGATAAGGGTGATATTGAAATTGATCCACAATAGCAACAAGAAGAGTCTTATTCAATTGCTAAAGGTAGAGAGAAGCGGGTTCACAAAGCACCACAGAAATATGGCTTTGAAGACATGGTTAGCTTTGCTCTCATAACTAGTAGTGGAGATCCATTGTCTTACAGGGATGTAGAAGAGATGGGGTCACTACAGAAGAATAAGATTTGGGAATCATCTAGTATGTTGACAAAGACAGTTCCAATAGATAAGTTCAAGGGCTACTTGGACTTAGTTGATGTTTGCAGCTTGTAAGCCCTTAAGGGCTAAGGTGGAGGCGATGGAGGAGTTTGCTCGTGTAGCTTGATCAATTCAAGCCAAGGTGGAGATTTGTTGAAGTGGGCTCTGTGTGTGGCTTGAATTGCCAAAAGCCCAAGTCAAGTAGTATTAGGAAACCAAGTTCACCTAGGAATATAATTCCTAGTATAGCCGACCTATAATATATATATATATATATATATATATTAGGTTTGTGTTGAATGGCAATACATAAGAGAGGAAATTAGAGTAATTCCAATTAACCTAGTGAGCAATAGCCGCATAAGAAGAAGAATAGAGTTTTCTTGTTTTGTGGGTGAGAGAGAGTTAGGGTGTATTGGGATTTGGGTTTCTTGAGAGTGTTCTTGTGCACTATTGTATTTCCCCAATTTTTATAGTGAAATTTCTCCGTCGTCTCCATGGAGGTAGGCAGTTTGCCGAACCACGTAAATTCTTGTGTTCTTTGTGTGTGCTTGTTATTTAATTTCCGCTTATTTACTGTTATTGATTTGAATCCTGGGGTGCTATCTACACAACACTAGGAAACTAACATTTCAACAAATATTTAACTAAAACCCATTAATATGGTGGTGCATCAGTTTAACAAAGAAATATGCAAACTTAACAAATGAATAGTAAGTCAATAGAGGAACGAAACAAGGCCTCTCTCATAGTTTAAATTTGATGTTGGATAAACAACTATGTAGTAGTCAACGAAAGGTTACTAACTTTACGTTTTCCAAGTGCCTATCTCTGTCCCCACGGTGGGAACTATGGAGGGGATTCTCCTCCTTGTCTCTCTGTTGCTAAGAAAAGAGGGATTTTCCTCCTTATCTTCAACAGTAGAATTTGTTTGTCCCTTCTACACGAATGAGTGTTTTGTTTTGGGATTGTCCTTTTGTCTCTCTAGGGATATCAAGAGTATCCATGGAGCTAGTGGGGTGTTTTTGTTGTGGGGTTGGGGAAACACTTTTCTTTTTGTGAAGAGCCTACTACTCATTCGATGTCTACTAATGTGGACGAAATCACTGATACCTGGGTATTATGAGCAAAATTAGTATTGCCCAACAGGGAGGAAGACGGCGGAGACTAAGAACGTAGGGAGGAGCACAATAAGATTGATGGAGGAAGGCCATGCTGACGTGGTGCACATGAATGTTATATCAGTTACAACTCTTGAAGTAACGCCCTCATTAATGCTGCCCTCAGCCACGCAGCTGGATTGGGCTTCAATGCCTGCAATTATTGAGGATTTAGTGCTGCCAATGTCCATGCCAATTAGCAATAAGTCCAACTCAATTAATACACCTTCTATTTTGGTGGAGGTATTACAGGAGGATACGTTTTTGGCAAATATAAATAATAATGAAGAGTTATTATTGACTAGGATTGTTACACCTGATTTGGAGTCTACCAGCCAGCTAGCACTACAATTGGAGTTAATCCAATTAATGCCTTGAAAAAACATTCCAAGGGAAATCAATCTCAAGTGGCGGAATTATTGGTAATTCAAGATAATAATGGAGCTATGCTGGCTTCTTGTTTAGAAAAAATTCATCAAGCTTACAAGGCTGACAAGGTTGAGGCGTTGGCTGCTCTGAAGGCAGTGACATTTGCGCGTGAATTGGGTTTTTGAAGAGCTACTCTTGAAGGAGATTCTCTCGGTCAAATTAAAGCTTTGAAGTCAACAGAGTGTAGCCTATCTCCAACAGGTCTACTGGTAGGTGATGTGAAAATGGTTGCTAATAGTTTTGAACGATTGTTGTATTCTCGAGTTAAGAGAAACAGCAATAGGGTTGCTCATAGTCTAGCGAAAAATGCATTACGCATACCAGATTTTCAAATATTGATGGAAAATGTCCCATCGCATATTGTTTCGATTTTAGATTTAGATGTAATTGTTTCAAGTTAATAAAATAAGCCAGCTTCTTTCTCAAAAAAAAAAAAAAAAAAAAAGTCAATACCTTTATTGAGCCATTGTACATTAACAAAACCAAATAAATATTGTCTAAATTGTAAAACATTTTAACAAAATTCGTTTAAATTCTTTAAGTTTCAATTTTATTCAAATAAGGGCTCTTCGTCAACTTCTATTAATAATTTTTTTAATTCTAAAAAATATTTTTCAATCATTAATTAGATTTTTTTAATTAAAAAATTTAAAGAAAAAAAAATTGGACAATTAACTTTAACATTTAACAAAAGTTGATGAAGAGACCTTAATCGAATAAACTTGAAACTTAGAGGATTGAAATAAATGAAAGCAAAGTTAGATGATTGAAATGAATTCTAGTGAAATTTAGAGGGTGAATTTTGCATTTAAGCCAAATTCTTTCTTTCTTTTTTTCTTTTTTTGAATTTTGGGATTACAAATTGAAATGAATAAAAAAAATATATATGTGCAGAAATTATATTTAAGTGAAATAATAATATAGTATTGAGGCTAATGTATGTTTATGTAAAAAATAGATAGCTAAATTAGGGGAAAAAAAAAAAAAAAAAGGTTTTTAAGTTAATTTAACTAAGAATGTGTAGAGCTTGGTGTGAATGCTTGATGGTCTTACCTTGCTTTGCCTATCCCCAATCTTGGCCCCAGTTGAGTTACTATTATTTTATTTCTCATAGCCCGAAATAGCACATCTTAGGCTTCCTTAACGTGAATTCATTTTGGAATTAAGTATAAAAAATGTTTACCAATATATTCGGTGGCAAGAACAAGTTGAACTTCAAATGTTTCAACCCAATCCAAATTTTCCAATAGTTCCAACCCAAATTCAAACAAATTTTAACCATACACGTACATAATCAAAATAGTTCAACCTAATAATTCAATGTCTCTATATCTTAGTAAAAATAAACCATTAATTTCAAATATTTTGGTTGAAGAAACTCTCCAACCATTGTATGCGAAGTCTAGCATTTTTCTATGCGAATGACCCAGCTCTCAGTTCGTTCTGTATCAAATGGTCAAATGCAAATGCAAGCTTAGTCTCATCAACCCTTCAATCTTCATGACTTCTTCATAAAGGTCACTCCAATTAATTTGATTTTCGGTCAATCTTTCCAATGCTACTGCAGTTCTTCCAATTTGTATAGACAAATCATCCAATCTTTCTATTGGTTTTTGTCTCACAAAACTGCCCATAGCCAAGTCTCTACCCACAACCAAAGCCATTTCATCAAACATCTCAAATTTCTTGTTCAAGTTTTGTTCGTGGTTGAAGTGTACTTGTGTTAAGAAGAGAAGAAAATAATAATTTGAGATGAATAGGAAAATATTTTAATAAGTGATTCAAAACCTACATGATAATGCCAATAAGTTTCATTTCTAGCCACTACTTCACTGGCAAAGATTTAAACATACTGTCACCTTAACAAATTTTAAAAAACAAACTTTGTATGAATTGTGACCACCTATATTCTTGAAATTACCGTTGTTTTTACCATCCTTTAATTCCATAGCCAGTTTGCTAAAAGAGACAGTAACAAAAATAATGCAAATCATAATAAGTAGCTGAAAGAAGCATGAAAAAGTTATGACGGAACAAGATATCATAACCAAGGGAGTCAATCTCGTGTAGAAAACTGTACCAGTTTGACCAACAGAACAATATATTTCGGTACCAGTCAATACCGGTGTACCGTTTCGAGTTTACCGTTATTTTTTATATTTATAAATATAAATATGTGTGTGTATTATAATAAATATAAAAATTTACCATAAAATATTACCTCAATTCAAAACAAATTATTCATGATTTTAGATTTTAGCATCAATTAAAAGAAAAAAAAAACATAATATAAAAAATAGAAAGCTTAATTGTTCATTGCATACTAAGAAAACAAATAACACTAATAAGTTAATGCAAGTTACCATTCCGTCCTTACAAAAATTCAAAAATTACAAAATTGAAAAAAAAAAAAAAATTGTACCAGCTGGTACGCCCGGTACCGGCCAGTATTGCCCAAAATCAGCCAATACATGCCAATACATCCGGTATATAAACCAGTACAAAACATTAATATTTCGATATCAGTATATGTATCGGTACGATACATACCGACCGGTACAGCCAGTACCAATATGGTATCAACCACTTTGATCATAACATAAGACATAATGAAAGATATCATCATAGCTAAACACTCCAATTTCATTAGAAAAATAAATAGTTGTGATGTATTTGTCTTCGAATACTAGAAGTTATGAAAGTTGCATTACATACCAACCATGCAACAACCAATTTAATCGGACTCCCTAACATTATAATCTTCCCACATGGCGTGGCAAATCTCATCCCGTTTCTTTACCCATTCTCTAATTTCTTCCAGAGTTTCCCTTTGTGTTTGTTGGGCTCCACAACTTTCATATTGAGTATCACGGTTTACAGCATCCAAAATTGGATCTATAGTGTCAACCTCCAATATGTGATTGTGAATGAGACCACAAGCTAATACTACATCCACTTGTGTTTCAAATGACCAAAATGATTTTGCATCCAATACACATAAACATGTCTTCAAAACTCCAAAACAACGCTCAATGGTTGTTCGCAAAGAAGAGAGACAAGGATTGAATAATTCTCTTTCATTCATAAGAGGATAATCACTAAACTCTTTCAAATTGTATCGAACTCCATGATAAGGGGAGAGAACTCCTTTTCAAACTCCATAACCAACATCACAAATATAATATTTTTCTACAAGTTTATATTGAAAAGAAAGGAGAAAAAAATCATTACCATAATAATAATAATAATAATAATAATAATAATAATAAAATTGCATTCTATATCCTATAATACCTTCAGCAATGTCCAATATCCCTGACCTAGAGAATGCATCATTTAGAACCTAAGAATCATATGCACTTCTTTCCCAACCAGCTAATACATATATTTTTAAGTCAAAGGTAATGGTAGCTAAGACCTTTTGCATTGTTTCATCATTTGGACAATGGCAACTCCAGAAATTTTGTCTAGAGTGTTCCCATTTCACTTTGAAAAAATTTCGAGTTATTTCGATCTATTTCGAGACGTTTCAATAAATACTGGCTAAAATTCAAGATTTGACCGGCATGAAATTTGTGCTTAAAAAAAAAAAAAAAAATTGTTCTTAAAACCAAAACAAATTTACATTCTATACACCAAAAAATCTCAAAAGGAAGGAAAAAAAATTAACAATGTGATTTATATACCATTAATTGGGTGTCTTTTTTAACAATGTGTTTTTTTTTTTAAACAAGTAGTACTCCTATTTTTAACTGTTAGCTGATGTTAGATTTTTGCCTAAATGACACTATTTGCCAAAAAAAAAAAAAAAGTGTCAATATTTGCTTGGATGCCCATTTAATATTTTACCTACCCCCACCTAATCCCACCATTTTTACCCAAATAGAGCCCTTAATTTTCAAATTCTCTATCTTTGTGTTTTATACTTCTATCTTACAAGGCACCACACTCTCTCTTCCACCCATTCTCTTTGTGCTAAAAATATGTGAATATTGTGAAGGTCGAAGTTTCATGAGTAATCAACCTCAAGCTCAAAGAATTATCAAAAGTCACCTTCAGTTTTTTATCCGTCTCACTCTTTCACTCTCTCTCTCTCTCTCTCTCTCTCTCTCTCTCTCTTACATTTTTTTTTTTTTTTTTAGATTTTAGTTCAAAATTTGTTTGGCATAAAAATTTTGAGGTTGTTCCTTTTTTTTTTTTTAAAGGTAAACAAATAAAAAAATTTAAACTATTATATATAATTTTTTTTTTTTTTTAAGGGCAGGGTGTTCCCAGGAACACCTTGCCCTACAAGTGGCATCGCCACTGCATTTGGACCACGAAACCTTGCACGCATTTTACTTGGAACGGATGCACGAAAATGAGTTATATCTATTGCTCCAACACAATCGTAGTGATGAGAAAGATAAGTTATATTTGTCATCTAACTTCTTAAAAAAAAAAAAAAAAAAAACTTAAAGCTTCTCAAAGGTACCTTAAAATATGGGGAAAATTTGTTGCTATTCCTTATTTCTGCAGGTGTATCATTGTCAGATTGTTTAACCACATGTCTGTATAATTTCAAAACTGCTCTAAACACATGCCAAAAATATTGGTGCACGGTCTTAACTGATCTGTAAAACCTTCCACCAAAAACTTGAAACCTCATATTATGCCCCAATAATGTGTAAGAAACTTAACACTTGCTCCCTAATGGACATGTGAGTGGTCTCTTGAAGTAGGTCGTGCTCAGCAAGAATTTTGCATAGCTTAAAAAAATGCAGTAGGTCTCATTCTAATTTGATTGACACAGTTGACATCGCCTCCATAAAGAATGCTACTAATATATGCCTCTCTTTCAAACTCTCAACTGACACAAGGTTCTCTTGGTATAAAAGTCTTCGATCTTAACTCTGTCAAAGCTACACTACCCACAGCTGTGACACATGCAGCTGCACCCCTAACTGCTGCTCGAAGTTTTGGGTCATCAGTCTACATTACAAAAACAAAGCAATGCAGTTGAGTTCAAGCATTACATAGCACACAAATTTACAACTATTATGAGAATGGGGTTAAAATGGTTAATAAAAATAGTACACACTGTTCAGTTGGCCAGTTCTCAAGTGTGTTTCTTTAAAGCGTATGAGGACAAACATGTATAAAAAAGCTCCAATTCTAGTTTCAACAAGTGACCGAAAATGCTATGTTATATTATAGCTATACAAAGATGATGGAAAAACAAGGCTCAATTCTTGACTATAGCAGGGACTATAAGAACCATTTTCTTGAATTTAATGTTGATCAAAATCTTCTTGGTGGAAAGCAGTTTACAATGACAAGAAAGAATATAGCAAGATAGTGAAGCTGCATGAAAAGAAGAAAGCACTACTCCACAGGCTAAACTGCATGCATGGTAAAGAAATAACACTATGTAAGGATCAAGCAGCTCGTTTCGTAATGAAAGTTAGCTTAGCATAGTGATAAGTACATTGACAAATAGGTAGATAACATCAATCATTGTAAGTGAAAGATAAGTAGCCTGAGTTATATAGCTAATTAGGTAAATTTATCAACATGTTGATATATAAAGCACAAAGAGAATGTTCATTCACTAGTAGTCGCAGTCATTGATTTGTGGCATTTCCATTAAAATTAACCAGGTAAAAGAATTTTTCCCTTCAAGGATTCGGGCAATTTAAAACCTTCCTCAACCACAATTTTTGGCAAATGTATCAACATTTTGATATATAAAGCACAAAGAGAATGTTCATAGACTTGTAGTCTCAGTCATTAATTTTTGCATTTCTATTAAAAATTAATTAGTTCAATAGTTTTTTTCCTTAAGGATTCAAGTAATTTAAAACCTTCTTCAAACCCTACGAGAAAATGAAAGGGCCCCTCAATATGGATAGGATACACAAAAGAAAATTCACTTATCTGTTTGCCTTCAGCCTTTTCATTTAATTTTTAGTTTTTAGGTAAAAAAAATATTAAAAAAAAAAAAAAAAAAAAAAAACCTCACTTTTTCAAAATAAAAGAATACTTAATTTAACACACTTTCAACAAAAAACTAAATAAACTAATACCAAACACACACTCAACAACTTATCTTGTCAGTGTGCTATAGCCCAACTAACACTTCCTTCTCTCATACTAATTGATTGGAGAGTGAGATTGTGGGTTCAAGATTCATTGAGTGTCTTTGTATCTTACCAATCAAAAAATAATTTCATCATTTATGATGATGATGAAGAAAGACAAGCAAGAAAAAGGAGAGAGAAAAAAAACTGACATTAAAAAAAGGGGTTCACACTCGCAAAAAATCATCACATTACCAATGAAAATGAGAATATGCCCAAAACGAATAGGAAAAACAATGACTACATATAATCGATGTTAAACCTGAAGATTGGAAACTGAGTTGATTTTGAAATAATTATGGAACAGCAAAACATTGTTGAATCATTGATGTTAATTAACTTAAGAGTTAAAACTACATTGAGAGTGAGGATTTTCCTAATTTATTCAATAACAAAAAATTTCATCAATTAAGTAAACCGGAACCCACAATTCTAATTTATTTAAACCAATATTACATATCTTTATCTTTATTTATCATTATTTATTTAATGTTAACTAAAATGAATTACGCACATTGCAACCTCTTCTTATAAGAGACTACGAAATGATGTAGTATCTTGATAAACTAGTAACACTACAAAAAAAGGGGGCTATCCCAGCGTTTTCAAAACCGCTGGGACAGCCCCAAAAAGCGCTGAGATAGGGTCAAAATTCCTATCCCGGTGTTTTTTTTCCCGGCGCTTCAAACCGCCGGGCAATGAATGTGGGTATAGGGTCTCCAGGCCTATACCGGCGCTTTTCAAAAGCGCTGGGAAAGGCATACGCCCTATACCAGCGCTTTTGAAAGCGTTGGTATAGGCCTTTTAAATTCTATTGATTCAAGACCTATACCAGCGCTTTTGATAGCACTGGAATAGGTACTATCTATACCAACGCTTTCAAAAGCACTGGAATAGGTCTTGAATCAATAGAATTTAAAAGGCCTATACCAGCGCTTTTGAAAGCGCTGGCATAGGGGGCACCTATTCCAGCGTTCTAAAAAGCGCTGGTATAGATCTTAAATCAATATAATTTTAAAGGCCTATACCAGCGCTTTTGAAAGCGCTGGCATAGGCTGTACCTATTCCAGCGTTCACAAAAGCCCTGGAATAGGTATCGGGTCAGTATAATTTAAAAGGACCTATGCCAGCGCTTTCAAAAACGCTGGTATAGATCTTTTTTTTTTTTTTTTTTTTTTTTAGCAACTGTAATGTACTTTAAATACATATTTTCCAATACCTATTTTCCAATAGCAAATACCATACCACACTAAACCAAGAAACTAAATATATTTAATTAAACCACATCAATAATTACATCCCAAATGTCTAAAATTTTATACACAAAATAATACATTCTAAACAACTATGTACAATGTCCTACACAAAAGAATACTTTCTAACTATATAGAATGTCCTACACAAAAGAATACATTCTACTGCGTATTACCTACTCCAAAATAGGTGCCCAAAGTATCGACTACTGTGTATCATCAGATGATAAGCACTGAGCACCAGGAGACTGGATATCCACTTCAGAATCACCATCACCATCCTACGAATTAAGAAACACACGATGGATTAGTGTGCTAAACAACTAGTATTACTACCAAGTGCTACATTAGCAATTAAAACACACTCAAAATAACTAATTTCAGTTAAGCATATCAATTAGGTATTAATCTTTCAATAAATTTCTCAAGAAGTGATTAGTGAGCAATTTATGCAAAAGATTCAATAAGTACGAAACAACCATCAATACAAAGAAATGGAAAATTTTTTCCAAGCTCCTAGTCACAAAACCACAATACAATTAATAACTAAGATAAGTTTTACGAGGATTTAATAAACAACATAAAAATACACTTACAAAAAAATATTTATAGGGTGACTTTAAATTCAAGATAACTTCTAAAAACCCATAAATTTACCTTATTGTATTAATAAGCCCGAGTCTAAACTCTAAACAATCTTAATTTCATTTTCGGAATGAATGAGTTTACCTCACTTTGCTGCTTGCAATAATTCAGGGACAAATAATTTTGTTTTTCCTCTATCTGAGGTGGTTGTAATAATCAAGCACTACAAGACCACCTAAATGATCATTTAATTACTTGGCTATTAAACCTTTTTTATTTTTTTCTAAGTTTATACTTATAAACATGGGTGTATAAGACTCTTTGAGGTAGTCTTTTAATACCATACTCACATCAGGGTAATTAGAAGAAAGTGTAATTTTGGGATGATTTAAAGTGTCGGTTAAAAGACTTAAACTCAGGACATTAGATCATATGAACCTGGAAATTACTAGATTAACTCAATGGGTAACTTAGCTATTCCTACTTGCTACACATAGATATTTTCTCTTTAAAAGTTCTTGTCAAATTCTGGGCCACTACTTGGGCATATTGTCCTCTCTCTGATCACTCATTTACTTACAACCTTGGTATATTCCTACACCTCATTACAGCACTTGATTCTCATCTTCAATCACACTACTCATCAGTCCAGAAAGTCATAACACACCAAGCAAAATAAACCTGACCTGACATGACACCCTTCTACTAATAAATAAATAAACACTAATACAATCTAAATTAGACAGTAAAAGAAGTAATTATAAATGATAAACAAAAAAAAATCTTTATTACTACTATTTTTGGTAAAATAACTAAAAAGAATCTTGTTTACCAAAAAAAAAAAAAAAAAACTAAAAAGAATCTTTATTTGGATAGAGCAGGTGACCAACAATAGGGAAAAAAAACATGATTAATCCAACTCTAAGACTCCACATATTCATGAACATTCCCAACTCTTAAATTTTCTTTTTTAGCACTATATCTAATTCAGACACAAACCCCCACTTTGAAGAAGAAAATGCAAGCAACCCATGAGTTCATAATAGGATTTTAGTGGGCCAAGAATTAATGGTTATATAGCATACATGTAACTGACTATGAAAAAAGACACTTTTCGCAAGGCCTGAGATCAATCTACTAAAGACTGGGTCCACATTGCATCCTTAACAAATTTGAATCCTAGACATAAAATTACCACGGCAATCACACCCAAAGCACCTTAATTACTAGAACCCTAAGTTGTGTCAAGTTTTAAATGACATATGATTGAGGAAGCCAACAATTTTTTTACAATGGATAATAATACAAATAAAATCAAAAACTCTTCACAATTAATTTCCATTAAAAAGAAAGGGTGAAAAAAAAAACTAAAAGGACAATGTTGAGTCATGAAAGGTAACTTTTATGTTCCCCTCTTTCAACTGCACTTTTATGTGGTTCGAAAATACCTTCATCAATGAAAGGTAACTTCATTTAGAAATAGGGTCATAAATGTCAAATAACAAATTTCATTTTGAATTCAAATAGAAGAACTATTTTATATATTTAATAAATTTTATGTCTTTAATCAAATTACAACCACATAAAACGTGATTTAAAAAAAAAAAAAAAAGGGTGGCAAAAAGAATGACCAAAATATACCCCCTAAACGTAAAAAGTCACCAACAAAGTTTCAAAACTTCTTAAAACACTAAATATTATATATACTTACAAGTTCACAATTTCCTTTATTAAACCACATCAATCCTTGATCTCCTTGATTGGTTTAGATTTAAATCCACACTTAATACACCAATGGTAAATTACACCTTAAGTACTCAATTAAAACACCAACAATTATATATATAATAACTTAACCACCTAATAGCCACATATATTGCTTTGTACTTAGTATATAATCATAATACAATTAGCCATTCACTTACTTATACATATATGTAGTCAATTGTGCATAACAATTAAAGCCTAATTTTTAGGTTTAATCTAATCTATGATCACTAGTTCCCTTGCTTATATATATATATATATATATATATATATATATAAGTAACAATCTTAGTGTAATGATTCATGCTAGTTAAGATTTAACCCTCCATTACTAATCATTACGGTCTCTTAGTTTAATATAATGTCTTAATTGGTGTAGGGCACCATGGTGAGAAGCACTAAGCTAGTGAAATTGGATTTACAAACAAAGAACAAGAATTTTGATGAATAAACAGAATCAAACCATACATATACTTATCAATGATGAAAAATCTAAACTTAATCATGGGTAATAATCAAGAATGCATTGAATTTGACTCCATAGCTGATGTTGAAAAAGCTTTAAAATGCTAAACCACTCGAATCACCTAGGAATCTAGTGTTCAAGAAACTAAAAAATATAAGTCAAGTTAGATCCATACTTAGTTTGCCTAGGGCTAATCACTAAATACACCAATGCATAAGTATTACTCAAGCAGCAATAGATAAAAAGTAAACTTAGATGATCACATAAAAGATGGAATTATTAAGGAAATTCCAGTGAGAATGACTTAGTTCATCACCAATTATTATAGCACAATATGAACAACACAATCAACACTCCCAAAATAAAATACATTGTCTTATATCTTTGTGCAAGCCACCCACTTGCTCCAAATCAACAACCCACCACAGCAGAATATTTGAATTTACTAAGAGGAGATAAAATAAATTCACACATAGCTGAACAATAATATCACAATATTCACAAGACAATCAACACTCCCAATAATGAAAAGTAAATCACCTTATATCACCATGCAAGCCACCCGCTTGCTCCAAATCAACAACCCACCACAGTAGAAATTTTGACATATAATTATAGACTAGTAGTGTATTATGAAGTAGATTTTACTCACCATTTAGCAATTCATTGGTTTGCTCCCAGAAAGAGGAACTCAAACTTATAGCAAGTTGCTAATCTTGCAAAATCTAAATTTAAATTATAGACTACTAAGATAACTTAAAAGACGTAAATTAGGTGACTTCATGTCCAAAATCGTGTAATAAGAGAAGAAACTACTAAACTAAGTACATTGAGAGAACAAACTATAAACTAAAATAGGGAGAGGTGTGCAAATATATGCGAACCAAAAGATAAGCTCCAATATTTTGCTAGTTTGCATTTGTTCCACAGTAAACATGAGCTATTTAATAATTTAATCATACGTAGTCAGAGAATGAGAGGTTAACTTACTAGTTGCTACCTTGCTTTGCTCCACGGGAAATGCCAAAGATATTGCAGTAGCCACCAAATGTTTAATCTAGCAATTTAACAAATCAAACAATCAGAATTTAGTTGTTTTTTTATTTTAATAAAAAACACAATGACAAAGTAAAATAAAATTATCAACTAAATTGAGTGGAAACATTAATGCATAGAAGCATTGTTAAAGGCGCTTACTTGATTCATGTTTGAAATATTGATAAATTAGATGTGTCATAGCAGACTTGTAGTTCTAGTTGTAGTTGTAGCTCTCTCTCTCTCTCTCTCTCTCTTTCTCTCTTGGGATATATATTGATAGATGATGTATTTAAAATCTTGCACTCTCTTACACTATGCAAGTATTTTTACTATAAATAAAAAATAAAATAAAAAAATACTGCAAGAAGTCAAGAGCAAAACTTACTCATCAATTCAAAAGGAATAAAAATGGTAGAAATAATTGCATTGTCAAATTGCAAAGGCATGTTACATATTAAATAATAGTATTTATACATTATTGTCATTCAGGTCAATTCAGATTGTTATTTGGAACCAACTGTTTGCAAATGTTAGCTATATTTTTAGTACTAGTATACTTGGTCAACACTACATTAAGCACTCAAAAAACAAAATTCAATGAGTTAGGCCCACTTCGGATGCAATGGTTGGCTAAGAAACCAAACATGAATTGACATAGATGAATGTGAGCCTTTAGTTTGACAGAAATGCCTTGCAAAGTACCAAATTGGCAAAAAAGAGGGGAGGCATATGCATATATATATATATATATATATATATACGCAGCCAAGTCTAGATACTCAATAAGGATGGTGAGACAAGGACATTTGACCCATAACCTAAAAACCTACTAATAAAAGAAACGGCCACATTTTAGGCCATGAAATGAAAGGACCAAAATCAGAAAACCTTTCAGTTATTAGTACTGAATGCATTAGCCTTTTCATATCCCAATTACATCAAGATGTAACCAAAAATCATTTAAAGAACTCTAATAAGAAGACCTTACCACAATCGAATGCAATAACAGGCTTCAATTTTATCTCTTCTTCCTGAAAAATAATCAACAAATAAAAACTAATTAATTGGTAAAACTTAACGACTAAAACAAGATTGTAGTTCAGGGTTAAAAAAACTTCACACTAAACTTGCAGAAGAAATACAACGGAAGCAATAATACAGATGAACTTAGTAATATCATAAATAAGGGTGAAAAGTACAAACTCATCACCCATACCTTCACCCTCAGTTTCTTGGCTCGCTTAGATACATGACGTTGAGAAAGCTCCCTACTTTGCTGATCCTAAACACAAGGAAAACTATAGAGGTAAAGAAACAAAATTTACAGGCATAACTAATGTGGACATCACTTAGAAATTCTTCATGTGATTAAGAAATTCTCCCAATTAAATCAAGATATAAAAGTGTCAAAAGCCTAGCATCCACATGAAACCTCAAACTCTTAAAGCAAGCACTAAAAAAAATAGTTTGTTTCTCAAATGTGTTTAATGTAAGACCCGATGAAGACATCCCTCATATTTAGCATTGCAAAAAAAATAATTAAACTTGTATCTGATAATTAAAAAAATTAATAAAGCATATACATATATATATATATATATATATATATATATATATATATATATATATAAATATAAATATACACACACAAACCTAGTAAATTTCGATCCCTTGCTAACAATTTCCCCATAATGAAAACAGTATGAACCGGTAGGCCTGGTCCAAACTTAGGTTTCAATGTTGTTTTGATCAATTTTTAAGCTTCGAGGTTATTTTGGCCATTTTTTAGGTTTCGAGGGGTATTTTGGTAATTTTTTTGGATTTTAGGGGTATTTTCGTAATTTTTAGGTTTCGAGGGTATTTTGGTAATCTTTTAGGTTTTTGGGGTATTTTGGTAATTTTATGGACTTCAGGAGTATTTTGGTCTTTTTTTTCAGGGGGTATTTCAGTCATTTTTTTTGTTTTGGGGGTATTTTGGTAATTTTTTGGATTTCGGGGGATATTTTGGTCATTTTTTTGGGTTCTAGGGGCATTTTGGTCATTTTGTAGGTTTTGGGGTTATTTTGGGCTTTTTTTTGGGGTTTTTGGGGTATTTGGATCATTTTTTATGTTTAAGGGGTATTTTGGTAATTTTAGTGGTTTTGGGGTATTTTAAAGTTAGTTGATTTGTAGAAATGATACTTGGATCATAATTGGGTACCCATTTAAAACCCAATAAACATTAATGTTAATTGGGTGGGTTTGAGTCTCATTTAAGTAGGCGGGTTTGGGTGGGCAAATAGATTTGGGTTGATTTTGTCACCCCTAGTGTTATTCAAGTAATCAAGGGGTTTTCCACTTTTTTTATGCATGGGGGGTGCTTTTGTCATTTTCTAGGTTTTAGGATTCATTTCAATGTTTTGGGGATATTTTGGTCATTTTTTATGCTTTGGGGGTTTCTTGGTCATTTTTTGGGTTTTAGGTGTGTTTTGGACATTTTTTTGTCTTTCTAGGGGCATCTTGGTCAGTTATCAGACTTATAGGGGTATTTTGTTCTTATTCAAGTAATCAAGGGTATTTTGGCTAGCTTTAGACATTAGGGGTACTCCGGTCATTTTCGATGCCTTAGGGGGTGCTTAGGTCATTTTTTATGTTTTGGGGCGTATTTTAGTCATTTATTAGGTTTCGGGGGTATATTGGTCTTTTTCTAGGTATCGAGGTGTTTTTGCTCTTTTTCAATGTTTTAAGGGGTACTTTGGTCTTTTTATAGGTTTAGGGGAGTATTGGTCACTTGATAATTACCAAATCCCTCCACAAGTATAAGTGCTTGTGGGGTATGGAAGGCAAGCTCCGAGGTTCAAGTCTCTAGGAGGGAGTTTCATACACATATACACTTAAATTAGGTTAGAGTAGAAATTCTATCTTGTGTTAAAAAAAAATAATAATATAAAAATTTTATTAAAAAAAATCCCTATAGGTGACCTATCTCAGCGCTTCAAAAAGCGCTGGGATAGGTCTTTCTCCATAAGGGAATGGAGGGACCTGTCCCAGCGCTTTCAAAAACGCTGGGACAGGTCCCTCCATTCCCTTATGAAGAAAGGCCTATCCCAGCACTTTTGCAAGCGCTGGGATAGGTTGACCCTATTGCCTTATGGGAGTTGTACTACCAACACTAAATTGTTTATGGAAAAATTCACATACTCTCTCATAAACTCAACTCACCGAGACGAGGAGACCCATCACAACCCGAAAAGTACTCCATTAACGACTGTGATGAACAAGACGCGAACCTAATTAACACGCTCGGAAAGTGTCACAACCCAAATAATGTTTGGACACGCAAAAATATTAATGGGGTTGGCGAGTCAATAGTCTTTTTATTAGAAGGAAACGCAATAACAGTGGCAAAAGAAAGTATATAGATTCCTTGACTTGCTGCCAGTAAACGGATCATACGGCAGTGTCTTATACGTAAAAATGCATGCTTTGTCAAGATTAAAGGTTCATTTCCCACACTTACAAGAACTATTTAATGGGGTTGCCACTTCACAAGAGTTACATAGAAGTTTTAAAGTAAAAACCAATGGCAAAAGACAGTATAGCTTCCATGACTTTCATTGCCACTGCCACTTTTTTTATAATCTTCTTTACTCTCAGTGGTTCGCTCCCAGAGGCCTTAGCAAGAAGGCCAGCCCAACAATCACCGCCAGCTCCCAAACTTCACCCTCCAATTCACCAACGAAAGAGTTGCCCACCATCAATGTATCGGTGATGTATACCGTCTGCGCCGCCACGGCCACCACCGGGCCAATAAATTTATACTACACCTTTTTTCGCTTCATTGAATTGGCCTTTATAATTGTAAAGTCTAATATATTTTTGTATACATGAATGATGTGGCACCTGGTGGTGACGTGGCTTGAAACATGGCAGCAAGTGATGTGGCACGTGTGAAGTCTCATATTGTCAATTTTGGGAAGGAAAAGTTCTATTAGGTGCGGTAAAATTTAGAGGATGTTTAACAAGCCATGAAACAAAGTTATACATATATTGAGAAATAACTATATTGTGTCTCTTCTTCTCTACTGTCAAAATAAATAAATAAATAAATAAACTATATTGTCTCTTTTTGTTTTTATAAGTAATTACTTTGTGTCTTTTTTATAAGATGAAATATAAGGCACATTACTTTTGTATCTATCATGCTATTCATTTCCACAACAATAATTAACAGACATTCACAACACATGCAAAGACATGACAAACGGATTTAAGCTTGCTATATATCAAATTTGAAATTTCAGAAGGACTCATATATGATCCACATCTACATACATACATGCATATATATATATATATATATATATATTTTCTACCAAGCTTTAGCATAATTGGTATATATGACTGCAAAGCATTTATCTATCGGTAGAAATAGCAAGCATGACAACTATAAGCAATTCAACAACTAAATTCAGCGTATTGAGTGTAGATATACCTCTCACCATATAAAAATATTTACAAATTTCATATAAAATATGATGACAAATTAATGACTTTACACATAATTCAAGACAATATATAGTTATAAAATAATGTCATTTAAAATTATGATACTAGAAAATATGGGGAAATACTGGACAAAGAAACCTTGATGGATTTGTAAAAATTTTGCCTCCCAATTAAATTAAACTAACCCTTAATATTTCCATGATCCACAAACAGTAAAATCATATAATCTTAATGAAAATTATCAGCTACTAATTTTGTTTTATAAGTAAAATTTCATTAAAAATGCTGAAGGGCACCAGCCTAGTAATACTCATACATTCCCAATATGTGGGGTACTTAATAACAAATAATAACAATCATAAGGTTTACTAATGAAAAAAGAAATAATAATAACAGAAATAAACCCTACACCTCTTCAACTTTTAAATTAAAACATGTATCTTCTATATATATATATATATATATATGAGAATATGCAGATACAGTAATCATAATTTTTAACTTATAAAGGTTTTAATTTTGATAGTTTCAAATTAGATCATATCATTTTTTTTTTTTTTTTGAGAAGGAAGTCAATAAATTTTATTCCAAAAAAGAGGCTAAAATAAACACTTTACTATTACTATAATAAAAATTATACAATTACAACTTCGGTGAAAATATAAAAAATACCAATTAACTTAAATATCATTAACAATGATGTTGTGTGATAATTAAAATAACTTATTAAAATTATTTTGAAGACATCACAATTTTTTTAAAAAAAAATTTGTCTTTCTATTAACTATTTTATTGTAAAAAAATTGATGGTTCATGTGAAAAAATTTCCCAATACTTTACATCTAAAGGTTTAATTAAACAATGCTATGTCAAGAATTCTGTCAAGAACTCCAATTTTTTAATGGGCGAAATAGTGCAATTGGACTTATTGGGCACCCAACTAGTTAGGAAGACAAAATGATGGATGGGCAAGTGGAAAACCCAAAAACCACTAAAAATCAGAATTGACTTTTGTGACACTGCCACATCACAATCAACTTCTATTTCTAGCCAACAAGACCAAAGTCAAAGAATTGGGTATTCAGCCAAAGCTTAAAACTTCATCAAGACCAGAAGATTTCTCATGAGAATTATGACAATAATCATGGCTCGTTAGAACATTAGCATTGGAAAATTCCAATACTATTCTTTTTAAAATTCTAAAAAATCACTTTATCATTATACCATACTATTTTACAATATCTCCACATCTCAAACTTCTACTTCCCTCTTTTACTCATTAAAATAATATATCTATATAATGAAATTATATATCTCAAAATTATATCTTTTCTCTCTCATCTCTCTCCTCTCTCTAAATAATAAATTTTTTTTTTTTTTTTACAATACTTGCTACAGTGCAATTCTATGTTTAGAATTGAACTGTAGTAATATTGCAAAAAAATTTGCAATACTGCTGTTTAGCATTCCCCAATGTAGATGGTTTTGCGGCTTAAAATTCCAAATAACCCTTAGATTTGGCATTAGCATTCCCCAATGCTAATGCTCTTAGGAAGGAAAATCACTTCAAAGCTGTCACTCATACTCCATGGCCCAAGCTCATGAGTTTTCATGGGGGCAAGCTTGGATGTAATGGTTCTGGGTAGAAATGATCCAACAGCTTGATGAAAGTGACATATGTATGACAGTATGAACTTGGTATGTGTCACCATGCGAACTTCTAAATGTGTAGGTGGGAATTATGTACAAAACAAAATGATCACATGCACTAATTTATGACTTCAAGTAGGGATGTTCATGGGTCAGGCCGAGTTGGGTTTGTGTCCAACTTGGACTTGACCCAACAGTATTGGGTGGGGAAGATTTTAACCTGCAATTGATTCGAATTAAGTTTTGGATCAACCGAGTCGAGTCGTATCAGTTTTCTGGTGTGTATCGGCCAATTTCGAGTTTCTCGATATTGTCAAATTTTGGCCGAAATCTAGTCGAATCTCGTCAAATCTGGCTAGATCTAACAAGATCTGGCCGATATTCCTTTGAATCTATGGAGATCTAGCCAGATCTATCAAGATTTAGCTGATCATCAACTAATATTGCTAGAGTTAGAGTTTGGCTTACCAGAGTTTTGGCTAAAACTTGCGATTTCTAATCTAAAGAGAAGAAGTCTTTAGGCGGGTTGAGTTCATCGGGTTCTTAGACAACCAAACCGCCACTCGAACTAACAACGTCGAGTCCTAGTGCTGGCGACCCACAGCCAACCGAACCACTGCTTGGATTGTGTGGCTCTCAAGTGGAGATTGTAGGGTATCGGGTAGGTGGTGGACAACCCTAATTTCATGTCTACATTTATTTATTTACTTTTTTTTTTTTTTTTTGCTTGACCATTTCAGTAATTGACAAATGCAAAAATCTCATTGGACAAACATAGAAAACTCAAATTGAAATGAATGAAAATTCAGAATTATATATATATATATATATATATATATATATATATATAAGTCTTTAAGCTCACATTACATATGTGCAACAAGACTAGTCCTAATTTATTAGGTGATAAAATATTTTAGTAATTGAGCTAATTAAAATTCATAATTTTAAATGTAGAATAATTTTATCTTTATTTATCATTATTAATCTATCTAATATTAATTAAAATAAATTTGGCACATAACTACCTCTTATCTTATAAGACAATACATAATGATGTAGTAACTTGGTAAACTAGTCAAACAAAAAATAAAAAATAGCATATTAGACCCATCAAAGAAAAGGAGTTATGCTACAACACCGAATTTTTTATGGAAAAATTCACATACTCTCACAAATTAACGGAGACCCATCACACCCCAAAAAATATTCCATTAATGGTGATCATGAACAAGACATCTAGCTAACACACTCCGAAAGAAGAAAAAGAGTGTCACACACGCAAAAATGCATGTGTTGTGAAAATTAATAATGTTTCTACGGGGCAGGTTAATCTTAATGGGTTTGGCAAGAGTTGATTAGAAGTATATGCAATAACAATGGCAAAAGAAAGTATAGCTTCCATCATGAGACCATGACTAGCTCGCTGCCAGTAAACGAGTCATAAGTGCCTTTCACGAAATGCATGTTTAATCTTCCACATTTAAACGCAATATTTATGGGGTTGCCACTCCACAAGAGTTTCATAGAAGTTTTAAGCAAAAACCAATGGCAAAAGACAGTATAGCTTCTATGACTTTCATTGCCACTGCCACTTCTTTTATTATAGTCTTTGTTACTCTCTTTAATTAGTTTGCTCCCTGAGGCCTCAGCAAAAGTTCCACCTTCAAAGAAACCACCTCTCCGTCATGCCTCTCCTAGAGTTCCACCATCCGTGTTAGTGCCGGCGGTGCCGGTTCGTAGTATTCCACTTTCACAGGCACAGCTATCACCTCCTGTACGTGCCAAAACTCTTCACCAATTTGATGTGCCCCCAGCAGGAAATGTTGACCCAGGTTTGGGAATTCATGAACATTTGCCACCGCCACCAGATTCTGAATTCGCATCAACATCAACAACATCATCACCACCTCCTCCTAAGTACAAGTCAGCCTCACCAATACCTCTTTAAGAAATCCACGTCACCACCGAGCTAGTAAATTTATACTACACCTTTTTTGCTTCATTGTATTGGTCTTAAATCAAATTATAACTAGTGGGGAGAAGTGATTCGAATCTGATTCTCCTCTATAGAAGAACCAAACATGCAGTGTTATTGAGTTACAAAACTATTGACTTAATTATTACCCTTAGCCGGTAAACATAATGTATTCCTCCAACTATTTATATAGTCATACACAATTATCAAATGACACGACATATATTTTCTACAAGGGCACTAGCTATTGATTTCAGTAACACATTGTTTTCATAAATCTGTGTAACAGATTTTCCCCTTTACTACAATATATATATATATACGCTCATAATTTATTTAATGCAGAAATAGAAGCCTACGTGTATGAATAAAGAATAAGAGTGAAAGAAAAATGGTTAGTGCACAGTTTATATATTGGAAGAAAAGGAGAAAGATTACCGGGCCAAGTTACTCATAAATTGGAATTTAATTGTGTAATGAAAATTGCTGTTTATGATCAGGTAAATTGCTGTTTATATATACAAGTGAAACTGAAACTAGCTAAGAACTAGAAGTCAAGACAATAGACACATGAGAAATAATAACTGAATCCTAATAGCTTAAACTGCCATAAGTGTTCTTTAACAGAAATTTAACCAGCTCTATAGGAACAGATAAGTAATCTAGTAACAACCATTAACGAGCTCTAGGGTTAACTTATCTGTTAAACGAATGGACACATTGATAAATTATTACCATTAGTTTAGACTTGGTATCAAGGAAACGTTTAGATGGGAGGCCCTGGTGAAAATATTTGCTAGTTGATCAATATACAAACTTGATGGCCAGATCTTTGTGAAATGAACATGCTCTTGAACAAAATGGAAGTTGACCTCCATGCAAGATCCTTTAATAGCATTCGGGGCCATAAGAGTTCTGTAGTTGAGGAAGCCAACGAGCACTATTCAACCTCTAAGGATGGGTGGTGCAAATTTTCCTATACTTTTACATGTGAGGTTTAATTCATACATTGCACTTGCATATTACTAATTTTAAATTTTAAACTGGCTATCTTTCATATATATTTTATATAAACGTTATTGTAATGAAGTTGGAGAAAATGGAAGTTAAGGACAATGACATTTGTATTTCGATAGAAAAATCAAATGAACTTCAAACGAGTGCCAAGCGGATTAAAGAATGTTGAGGAGGACATTTTTTATTCATGGTCACATGGTGGTAGTTCAATCATCAACGTCCACACTTGAAGACCAGGTTATCAAAATGAATTAGACCAAAACATGTGCATCGCCTGCGTAAAGAACTCCGACTTTATCTGCATGGTATGGTATGGGCTTTTTGTCCAAATTCCTCACACCTCATAAATTAGGCTCACATATTGTCTTCTACTTCGTGGTTGGGCTCACATGATCTCATAATTCTCTATACTTCACATATCATACTCGTGACTCGTATTTTTCTACTTCACAGATTGGACTAATAGTCTGTATTTCTTACTTCGGCAGATTGAGGCTCATGACCCATATTGCTTTTCCTCTATTCTCTCGAGATGGGCTTATCCAATAATGGCCCATATTTACAAGAAACGGCTCTGGAGAGCAAAATGCCCAACTTAAAGTTATCCGGCATGCATGCCATTTAAATCATTTGGGTTACAAAATCATAAAGGCCATCGAAATTCTTTGAAGATCCAAGTTTCAATGAGCAAAATAATGCGATTGGAATAATTGGGCATCTAATTGGTCAAGACCCACCTCAGTATTAGTCAAAATGATGAATGAGTAAATGGAAAAGCCCAAATATTCAGCCCGTTCCCATTAAAAATTAAGACTAACCAACTCATTACATTGTTCCATTACCACATCATAATAAGCTTCTACTTTAGCAAACAAGACCAAAGAGTTGGGTATTCAACCAAATTAAAGCTAAAAACTCCATGAAAATTCAAGAACCAATAGATTTCTCGTATAACTCACTCCACCCATGAGTCATGACTTGTTAGGAAGGAAAATCACTTCATAACTTTATTCAACATATAAAGTTGTTAATATTTTTTTTGTTAATAAAGAGTAGAATCTTACTATCCCTAATTTTGATCTTATGATTTAAGATCACTATAAGTTTGTGCTTTTATTGGTTTCTTATGTTGATATCACTATTACTTTTGTTAATTGGCATTAGGTAGATCATTTGATGTGTTAGTCTTACAGTGACCGAACTGAGTTAATAATGTAGTTTTACATTGGTTGAGCCAAGTAGACAACTTGGTTTTACGTAACAGTTGAGTGGATGATGTAGCTCTCTCACCAAGAATACCCATAAAAACTTTGTAAAGGTCATCAGAGGAGGGCCTTGGTTCATGGGTGAGCATTTTCTCACCATTCACCATTCAGAAAATTTTTCTTCAAACCAGCAATTGGGAGAGGGTCCTGTGTAGCTCTCATCTAACCCAAATTTTTTTTTTTTTAAGCATGAAACTTATTAATTTGCCTATTTTAATTACAATAGTTTCCATTTCCTCCTTATGTAATAAGAGTATAACGTTAAATTAATTCAAACACATTTCTCCATTTTTTACTTATTTGCTATGATCACTTTCAAAAACAACATTCCTCAGTCCCAGGTCTTTAGCAAACTGAGTCAGGCAAGACTGGCAAGTTGTTGAAGAAATAGAAATTTCCTATTAAAAAACGTTGTGTTTGTGTTGAGTCTGGTGACTATACCATGGTAAATTTTCCATAAGAAGACTTGATGTTTGGCATGAGATTTAACCCCATAAAGCAGACCAACAATTAAAATTTAGTTTAGACCCCGAAGTCTCCCGCTCCACCTATTGTCTTATACTTGTCAATTGTATTGGATTCGGTATTAGAATTCTTTGTATTTGAAATTGATTTATTTCATTTTTAATCTGAATATTATAAATCTAAAAGTGTATCTTTTACCATATCATTTAATGTCATTTTGTATATTGTGATCAAATTCAACAACTTAAAGTCTTCGAAACTCAACCCTCATTCTTCATTGGCTTGGTAAACAAATAACAGTAAATATCTCCAAATTAACTCGTCAAAGAAATAATTGTGCCATGAACAATACACCTAACACACTCAGAAAAATGAAATTAAAGGCAGTATCCCACACGCAAAAATGCATGTTTTGTCAAGATTAAAGGTTAATTTTCCATAACACACGAACTATTTATGAGGTTGACAAGAGTTGCTTAGAAGCATAAGCAATAACCAATGGCAAAAGAAAGTATATCTTTCATGACCTTTTTTGCCACGGTCAGTACTACTTTTATAGTTATTGTTTGCATCATTTGTTTGCTCCCGGAGGCTTAGCAAGATGTCCACGACCACCGTCACCAAATCCCTTTCTGGCGCCTCTTCAACACCAGCCATATTCTCCTGATAGTATGTCCAAACACTTACACCCTTCATTTTCATTGCATCCTTTCTCACCACCACGTCCTTATAACTAAGTACAAGTCGACATTACCACTAGCTCCTCTAATATCAGGCCAATAAACTTATACTGCACCTTTGTTTGCTCATTCGATTAGTTTGAATGAAATTTTAAGTCTATAAGTCTAATACATTTATGTTTACGATAAACAAGGGAGGGGGGATTCAAACTCAAAATTTTCCTATGAGGAAAACCGAACAAAGTTCTCTATGTGTTAAATCTTGACCTATAAGTCTAATGTATTACTTCAACCATTTATATCATCAAACACAACTATAGAATGTTACAATGAACATAAATTTTACTACACTATTTGCTCAGCAATGTTGTGTAGGGATTGGTTGTTAGTTGGGTTAAGAAGGGTGCAAATAGCTTATCAAAAAAGAAAAAAAAAAAGGAGCGTACAAATAGTATTGCTTGTTCTCTTGCTAAGTTTACTTTTCCAAATAAGTTCTATGTCCGCTATAATAAGTTTTGCCTCCCTCCTTGATTTTCAAGGGGGTAAGAAACGATGTTCTCAAAGCAGGAATTTATTTATTTATCTTAAATACTACACTACCTGCTTATAGTGTACTCAACGTAGGAAGAAAAGCCCGAGTTATACTAAATGTATAACAATTTTATAACAAATCTTAAGCGGTAAGATGTTAATATTTGTAATTTGGGCCCATCATTGACGCCACTTACCCACCAGTAACAATGAAATCTCATCCCTTTCTGAAATCTTGTTCGTACCATTGAAGTAAACAATCTCCAAAAAGAATTATCTTCTTATGCTCTTTAAATTGTTTGCTACAAATTGATTCAGTATTTGAAGCCTTCTGATATATTGGGTCTTCCAGTATGCAACGTGTAAAACTTTGAATAACACAAGATGCATGGATCAACAGGAACTCTTCTTTTTCACTTTCTTACATCCTTCAACATATTTTTTAAGGCAAGTAGTAAATGTTCTTTCCATATTTTCAGATTTAAAAGGATGAGAAGATGAGATTGGAAGTGAAGAAAGATGAAAAGATATAGAGGTCAAATCAGCTTGCACTTCAATGAACACAAGGATAGACAAATCTATCATTACCAACATAAGATTTTTCATCGATTTGAAATTAAATATAGAAATATGGTTAAATTGAAACCCTTATACCTCCTTGTATACAATTGAATGTTTAGAAGCTTTTTTTTTTTAAATAAAAGAATTAATCTATAAATTAATTTATTCTTAAATTATTTTTGGTCAAATACGCATTTTTTAAAAATTTTAACTATTAGAATTTTGAGCTCTTTAAAGTTGGTTGGCATCTAGTTTAATTTGGGCACACACTAGAATTTGCGTAAAATTTATATGAAATTGTTGTGAATGTAACATTATTCAAAAAAACTCATATATTGCCTCAAAAAAAAAAATTTCTCATATATATATATATATATATATATAAGTATTGCAGTATTATCCGGTACACTCCAACAGCTGATTTCTCACTCATTTTCTCAAGTCTAGTGTGTTCGGTGTATTGTGCACGGAATGATACTTAGCATTTTAGTCTGGGCAATCTGTCCAAACCTTAATGACCTCACCACTAGCATTTCAAGCTACTATATATGGACAGTTTAGCGTAGGTATTTGTGACAGCAACATCAACATTAAGTTTGTCTACATCTATTGGAGGAGGAAGCCTTTTGCATACCTGATCAGTGTCTTGTACGGGGATGTACAACTTCTATAGCTGGGGCATTTTTTTTTTTTTTTCTTTTGGATAATTTGATATTTGAGGGTATAGAAATTTAAACCCTAAACATCTCTTTTAGAAATAACAAAAAGTGGACATTACTTATGTATTGATAGCATGGACATTATAGTTTAACTAATTAGTTCAATGGATTTCTGAAAAAATATGTTTTGCACAACCTACTTTTTCAATGAGTAGTTGGCTGCTAATTCATCATTGTATGGCTTTCAAACTTTTGCTTTTATAGCAACTTAGTTGGGAGTAGGAAAATTCATAGACCCAAGAAACTCACCAAGATCTAAATTGAGAACAGACTAAGCCGAAGACTAAAGCAATCGAGGGTAAGTTTTCTCCCCCAAACCCATCCGAACCCTTCTCTCTCTCTCTCTCTCTCTCTCTCTCTCTCTCTCTCTCTCTCTCTCTCTCTCTCTCTCTCTCTCAGATCTGTTGAGATCTAGCAAAATTCAGTGAGATCCAAAGCAATTCTAGTGAGATCTTGACTAGATCCAACGAGATCTAGTCGAATTTGATGAGATTTTAATCAAATTTGATGAGATCCAAGCAATCCTTACCAGGCTCGATCCAATCTCCTCTTTCCCTGTCACTTTTTTGTTTCATCACCATTATTATCAATTTCACTCGAATCCAACTAGCCTTGTAAAGAATCCAATCCATCGTTCCTTATGGGTTGACAATAGGTTTGGCTCTCCTTCATCCAATGTGATCGGGTCAAGTACAAGTTTAGCACAAACCTAGCTTGATCTGACCCATGCATGGACACCCCTAATTGAGAGAGACAAATATTTTAAATTATCATAACTATTGCATGATATTTAGTCATTTTAAATTTTTTACTATTGTTATTAGTATGTTGGATTTCCTTACATCGTGCTTTCTTAATAACATTTCAATAAGTTGTAAACAATCAATTGGTAGAGTACTTTTGAAGCACAAACTTAGCCACAGATTTTGTGTCATAACTGACATAAGTGTTAGCTTGTGATTGAATTATATTACTTATACATGAATTTATTACTGATATTTGATGAAAAGTAATCCAATAATCACTAGTCGCATGCATGTCTAAGTTATCGCAAAATGTATGATAAAGTGTATCTCACTTTTAGAAATTGGTAACAAGAAACATTTTCATATAACTTGCGAAAAAAATAATAATGATAATCAAGAATAGCATACCTATAACACACTCAAAAAAAGGACAAAGCTGTGTTCCTGTCCAACACACGAAAATGCATGCTTTGTCAATATTGACTACATTTCCACGCGCAAGGTTAATTTTCCACACGACACAAAATATTCTTGGGGTTGACCTGAGTTGCTTAGTGAGGATAAGCAATAACGAATGGCAAAAAGAAAATTTTCAAAGATGCTGTTAACATGTAATTTCCTTAATAACATTATACTTTCTTGAGAATGTTTTTTTTTTTTTTTTTTTTGATTAGCTGTTAAACAATCAATTGATGTGATATGATGATTTCCTAAGAATAAAAATGAGCAAAGCTCTTTAAGTTATATATGTTTTTATACCATTTCAGATTGCAAAAATATACATCACTCTTCAATTTGGTTAATTTCATGTTACACTTTTAATAATTTTTCCTGCATCACATGGTTAACGTCTAATTAACCAATAAATGCAGCAAATTAATTATTAATTTTTTTTAAATATTAAATATTTGCTCCGATGATCACAAAAATGCGACCTTAGTGAAAATACTATGAAAAATTATTACATACTCCAGAACCGGTGCTCCTCCTCTCAAATGGCAGGTGGCCCCATGTTTGAGGGAGGAGCAATAATTTGAGAGTATCTAAAGTGCAAAGAAAGTCTCAGTTTTATTGGACAGTACAAAACCATTACTAGTTTAGCAACACACCTAACACACTCATAAAAAGGAAAGTACAGAGACGGTGTCTCACCACGCAAAATTAAAATGATTTATCAAAGTTTCCACACGCCAAAGGCAAATTTTCCACACCACACAAAATATATTTATAGTAAAAAGAGTTATTTAGAAGGATAAGCAATTTATTAATGGCAAGAGAAAGCATAGTTTCCATGACTTTCATTGCCACTGCCACTTCTTTCCTAGTCTTTGTTACTCTCTTTAGTTTGCTCCCAGAGGCCTTAGCAAGACGTCCGCCATCATCGCCACCAAGTCCCATTGCAAACCCTAAAAAGCACCAGGAAACGAATAATCATTTTGTGTATGACCCTAATTTTGGAAATAATACTGTCTCACTAGTACCTCCTACTCCTGACCTGAATTCAACGTCAGTTCGACCTCCTAAATTCAAGTTACCTAGCAAAAAGAAAAACAAGTCGGCCTCGCCTACACCACCACCACCACCACCAGGCCAATCCCCTTCTTTAACTTGGCCTTAAATAAAACTATACATCTTTGCTTATAGCTAGTAATGAATTCATGGATGCACATACTGACATGGCGGTGTGTGATGTGGTGCTACTGTTTTTGAAGTCTCATAGGGTGGCCGAGTAGCATGGTGAAGCCAAGAGTGGCAGAATATGCTTATGATGGATAATTGTGCAATGTGCATCTGTCAATTTTTGCAGGGAAAAAAGTTCTATAGGTGTGCAAAATTTTAGGAATTTCATTGCTAGTAAGCCATTTGCTTAAATTTTGGCATATGTTAATGTGTAACTATAAGCTTAATTGTGAGAGAGATCATGCTTTTAATTCATTCATTGTGACAAAAAAAAAAAAATATATATATATATATATATATATCTGATTTCTTCTTGAGATTCAAATAGTGGTCTAGACTTTCTCTTTATTAAATGCATGGGAATTCTTTCTCTTGCTTCATTTGGTATATATCAAATCATAGAATTTTGATCTTCGATCCGTTGTGTTGAAGGGATTTTTTCACCAAGAAAATCTAACCAAACATGGCCTCAACATGAATTTGTTTTTTGCATCATTTGGCCGGGTAGCTTCATTTCAAGCGCCATGATCCTTCAATCATCCACATAATTTTCCTCCTCCTTTATCATTAGGCCAATCAAGAAACCATAACCTTCCTTCAAAAATATCAAACAAGCACCATGAATTTGTAAAATTACCGATTTTTTCAAAAGTTTAAGTTATCAAGAGATTGTAAATTTAATCATTTAACCATATAATTCTAACACTTCCCCTCACATGTGGGCTCAAAAAATTTCCATTTGGCCATAACAGATTTTCTGATCTATATATATATCCACATGAATCTGATTCTTTCATCCTCAACCAACCTTAACTCCAAGAAAACCTTTCTTCACTCAATACCCTAACCCATAGCATTAAGATTCACCTATTCCTTCTCCATAAAGGAACCTACAACTCTGTTCTTGATCAGTTTCCTACTACAGAATCAACCAATACAATTTCTGCAGAATCTGTCAAGTAGAAATTTTCTAGACATCTTAAACATAACACATCTCAACCATCTAGAATTTATTTCAATATTTCATACGCTTTCCGTGCACTCTGGAAAAAGAAGAAAACCGGTTTTTCCTTGATTAGGCTTTTTTTTTTCTTTTTTGTTGTTGTTGTTGTTGACCATAGAAAACAATTTTAGGTGGCGTGTTTTCCACCCTACCAAGCACTCAATATGCAGAAAACATTTTTTCCTTCAAAACAAATGGGGTATTAATTTTGTTTTATTACCTCACTCTCTTATCTATATTTTGGAGAAAAATGTTTTGCGTAACCTGTTTTTTCCTTTTTCCTTTTTCAGGTTACGTAACCTATTGCAACCTCTTCATCTGATCGATTTCAATAAGGGCTTCAAAATTGATTGCAGTCCTACAAGCTTTAACTACATGAAAATTTTACATAGTGTTTTCATATGCAATCATGAAAATGCATATTAGAACACTGGCCTTCATAAAACCATTTCGGGGCAAGAATTAGATCCAGTGGACAGATCATTGGACCAAGTCGGTTCTACAATGTCCTACCTTAGTTAACTATTAGAATTCTTTTGGGAACACACTTAATCATGTTAGAAATATATTAGCCCATTAGTATAGGCTCAAACCTAATTCTACTTTGTGTGCAAGCCAAGTCTCCTACTTATACTAGAAGTCTATTAGTCTAGGATTTAGTTTACTATATATACACATGTTATGATTCATTATAAAGGCCGTTTGGCTGAACCACGTATATCTCGTCTGCTACTATGTTCTATATTTTATGCTTTCGCTTCTGCATCTATACTAGCATATTCAACATGGTGTATCAATGCTAATATTTAACAAATCACACATTTTGTGTCATAATTAACTTGTGTAAGTGTCGTCTTGTGATTGGATTACACCAATTAGACATGGATCCATCGTTGATACTTATGAAAAAAAAAAAACCATGAATAGCATAACTAACACACTTAAGATTGACTTTCCACGCACAAGATTGTTTTTCCACACGACTCAAAAAAATTATGGGGTTGACCATAGTCGCTTATTAGGAGGATAAGCAATAACGAATGGCAAAATGAAATTTTTAATTGCTGTTGTTATTATGAAATTTCCTTAATGGCACATAATTTCTTGATGATGTTTTACTTAGTTGATAAACATTCAATTGATGTGATGAGTTTCTTCTCAAAAAAACAAAAATTGATGTGATGATTTCCTAAGAATAAAATATGAGCAAAGCTATGTGAGTTATATATATATTTTTATACCATATCAGATTGCACAAATATACATCACTCTTCAATTTGATTAATTACGTGTTACACTTTTAATAATTTTTCATGCATCACATGGTTAACGTCTAAGTAGTAATTAACTATTAGAAGCAGCAATTTTCAATCTTATTTTTTTAAAAAATTAAATATTTGCCCCGCTGACCACTTGCACTGAAATGTGACCTTAATTAGTGAAAAATATCAGACCACTTACTCTAAAGTGCAATGAAAGACTCGTCTTATAGGACAGAACCATTTCTACCTTATTAAACTGTTAATGGGAAACATTTCTGTTAGAAATACTAGAAGATTTGTATTGTATTTCATAATGAGAAAATATACATCAGTGCCTTATATAGAAGGCATAAGTGTGCGATACAAGTAAAATGTAGTACAAATACAAGTGTACTATACAAGTAAAGTAACTGGGCCTAAAGCCCATAACATAATATACATTAACAGCCCTCCTCAAACTCAAGGTGGATGTGAGACCAGCTTGAGGTTGTCAACCAAATCACGAGTGCATCCCTTAGGAAGTGACTTAGTGAAGATATCTGCAAGTTGATCTTTGGAGGAGACGGAGAAGAGCTTGAGAGCACCATGGACAAGATGATAACGGATAAAATGACAATCAATCTCGATGTGTTTAGTCCGTTCATGGAAGACATCATTGTGAGCAATATGAATGACACTCTGGTTGTCACAATAAAGGGGAGTAGCAGAGGGTGTGGACACGCCTAAATCCTTAAGAAGCCATTGTAGCCAAAGGAGCTCAGATGTAATATCAGCAAGGGTACGATATTCTGCTTCAGTGCTGGAGCGAGCCACAAAGGTTTGTTTCTTACTTCGCCAAGAAATTAAAGAAGAACCAAGGAGAAAGCAATAACCTGTAGTGGACCTGGGATCAGTGGGGTCCCCTGCCTAATCAGCATCAGAGAATGCATGGAGTATAAGAGGAAACTGAGCTGAGTAGAAAAGGCCATGGAAGAGAGTGCCCTTCAGGTATCGAAGAATGCGCAGAACAACAACATAGTGAGTAGATCGTGGAGTAGACAGATACTGGCTCACTTGATGAACAGCATAGGAGATGTCTGAACGAATAACTGTGAGATAAACTAGGCTGCCAACCAATCGTCTGTAAAGAGAAGGATTAGACAATGGTTCCCCCCCCCCCCCCGAGGGTGTCAAATGCACATTAAGTTCAACTGGAGTGTCAACAGTCTTGCTGTCAGTGAGTCCAGCTCGAGATAAAAAGTCGGAAGCATACTTGGCTTGAGTAATATAAAGATTATATGTGGAATGAATAATTTCAAGACCCAAGAAATAACTGAGATGTCCAAGATCTTTTATCTTAAACTGCTGACTGAGAAAATCCTTGAGTTCTTGAATGCCACTAAAGTCATTACCAATTATAATCATATCATCCACATATAGAAGAAGCAAAATAGTGCCTTTATCAGTACGACGAAGAAATAAGGCAGAATCATACGGACTGGCAGTGTAACCCAAGCGAAAGATAGTGGAGCTGAACTTGGACCATAAAGTGCACGTCGAATATGACAAACCTTGTTTGAGTCAACAGAAAGACCAGGAGGAGGTTGCATATAGACTTCTTCACTCAACTCCCCATTAAGGAAAGCATTTTTAACATCCATCTGAACAAAAAAAATCCCATTTACTAGCAGCAGCAACAGCTAAGAGGGTACGAACAGATGAGATACGAGCAACTGGAGCAAAGGTCTCTTCATAATCAATCCCATACTCCTGTGTAAAACCTTCTGCAATAAGACAGGCCTTGTAGCGCTCAATGGACCCATCAAAGTGAATCTTGATCTTATAGATCCACTTACAACCAACCACAGATTGTCCAGGAGGGAGAGTGACCAGATCCCAAGTATGGTTTTTGGTTAATGCATCAAGTTCCTCTTTCATTGCAATCTGCCATAAAGGGTCAGTGGAGGCCGCACAATAGGTTTGAGGCTCGTGAAGCGTAGCAAAGGCAGTGTAACAATGATAGTCAAGTAAATGTGTAGGAATGGATCTTACCCGGGTTGAGTGGCGAGGTGGAATGTCTTGTGGAGGATCTTCAGGCGGAGTAGGAGCAGGAGACCCAGGCTCTAAATGGGGTAGCGTCATCAACTTGTTTATCTTTAACCTGTTTAGGAGAAGCATCAAAAATATCTGGAGAAAGGTCCAAAAGAGGATCAAAAGTAGTTGTAGAAGGAACAAGAGACTCATCTGGAAAAATTTCTAAAATAGAGGAGGTAGTTAGGGAAGAACGAAAGTGAGAGAGTTCAAAAAATAATCGGTGTTCCCAAAAGACAACATTACGAGAAACATGAAGACGATGAGAGACAGGATCATAACACCTATACTTTTTTTGAGTTTCGCCATAACCAAGAAAACAATAAAGTCTAGATCGAGGCTTAAGTTTGTTGTGTTTATGAGGCTGAAGAAGAACAAAACAAGCAGATCCAAAAGATCGAAGGTGATGATAGTCAGAAGGTAACCCAAAGAGACGCTAATACGGAGTCTAATTATGGATGACAGCGCTTGGAATGCGATTAATCGCATGAACAGCATTAAGAGCAGTTTCACCCCAAAAAGGTGCAGAAACTTTGGCAGAAAGAAGAAGAGCACGAACAGTGTCAAGAATATGACGAAATTTTCTTTCGGCTCGACCATTTTGCTGAGAGGTACTTGGACAAGTTAGATGATATACAGTGCCATAGGAATGTAATAGAGCTTGAAATGCATATTGAGTATATTTAAGAGCATTATCAGAACGAAAGGTTTTGATACGTTTGGAGAATTGGGTTTCAACCATTTTTGCAAAGTTGCTGTATATTGGTAAAATTTCAGAACGAGATTTTATAAAAAAGATCCAACTATAACGAGAATAATCATCAATAAAAATAACAAAATATCAAGATCCACCAATACTAGCAACAAGAGAAGGTCCCCAAACATCAGAATGAATTAACTTAAAAATACTATTAGAAATGGATTCACTGTTATTAAAAGACAAAGCTAGCTGTTTTCCTAACTGACATGAAGTACAATCAAAATTGTCTTTGGACACAGAACCCAACAAACCCCTAGAAGGTAACTGTTGCACCCGAGAAGATGATACATGACTAAGACGAGAATGCCAAAGTGCAAGAGATGGTAAGGAAGAAACTACAGCAGCAAGAGAAACAGGAGTAACATGTGGAAGATGAAGATTGTCCACGGGAAACATACGCCTAACTCTAAGGCCGATCCCAAGCTCTTGTCTCGTCCTCGGATCTTGCACAATACACCCAGAATAGTCAAAAATAAGGCGATAACCTAGTTCAGCTAATTGTCCCACAGAGCACAAATTATAGGATAGGTCAAGTACATGAAAGACTCCAGGAACAGAGAGGTTAGAAGTCAAAACAAAACCTAGACTATTCCCATGCATGGTGGAACCATCAACTATATGAATATTTAGGGGGTGTGATGCACGGTCAAGTTTGGAGAATAATGAGGAGTGAGGTGTCATGTGATTGCAACAGGCAGAATCGAAAAGCCAAGTTTGAGACTTACCGGGTAGAACAGCGAGAGCAATGGAAAGAGATGCATTACCAGCCATACGAACAGCCTGAACTATGATCTCCTGTAGTTTAGTGGAGGAGAGGTTGATAGTGGCGGAGTAGGCTCAGTATTAGCAACAACAACAGTAGATTTGCTGCAACGATAACAAGTCTCAATGGTGTGGCCAGGACGCTTGCAATAGTTGCAGAACTTTTTGTTGGTCTACTTGCGATGATTGCTAGAGCCAAAGGAATCACCTGATTGCTGAGGTTGCTCTATGGATAGAGCAGAAGGTGTAATGGCCAAAACATTGAGCTTATTCTGAGCTTGAAGGGTTGCAAGACAAGCTTCTTTTCTAACCAACTCGTTCACAGCAGTGTCAAGAGAGGGAGCAGGACTGTGATTTAGAAGCTGACCCCGAATGGGCTCAAAGTCCTTGTGAAGGGACATCAGGAATTCATGGAAGCGAAATTCATCTCTGATGGAAGCATATTGTTGAGCATCCTTTGAGCATGCCCAAGTTGGATCAGAAAGGTCAATTTGGTCCCAAATGAAACGAAGCTGATCATAGTAGTCATTGATGGATTGCCCTGGTTCTTGTCTGAGTTGATGCAATTCAACCACTAATTGATATTTCATGGAGCCACGAGTAGTGGAGTACCTTTTGGCCAACATATCCCACACTGACTTGGCATTATCAAAGTTGCCCAACAGGTTAGAGATGGAAGGAATGGAAGTATTCCGAATCCATGTGAGGATCATGTGGTTGTGACTATCCCATTCAATCATGCGACCAAAGAAGGCAGCATCTTCTTCATTGGCTCCCTTGACAGGAACAGTGATTGCACCGGTACAATAATGCTAGAGCATGCGACCCTTAAGAAAACTGCACATAGCTTGAGACCAAAATAAGTAATTCTTACACCCCTCCAATACAGTATAAATGGGGCGAGGAAAAAAAACATCATTTTTATCCATTTAGAGACACAATATGCAAAAACAGACTGCGAAAATGAAATCTACACGAAAAACTGGGCAAGAAGAACCTGAACTGAAAAAGTCAACCCTGGAGAAAAGTCAACGGTCAAAGTCAACGCAAGTCAACGGTCTGGTCAACGTCCTGGTCAACGATGACGTCAGCTAACTGGCGAGTGACATCAGCAGATGACGTGGCAGTGATGACATCACCTAGGGCTAACGTCAGCAAGTGAACACCGGGCGTGTGCAGGCGCGTGGGAAAGTCTGACAAAGCGTGGAGGCGCATGACGGTGCGTGACAGCATGTGGAGCGCGTGAGCTTTTGCGCAAAATATTTTGGCAACGCGTGAAGGCGCGTGGGAGCTCTAATGATGGTTAGGTTTCCACGATAGGGTAGATCGACGGAGGAAGATCTTAATAGTACCTGCAAAAACACAATCGGAGCAAAGATCACTGCAGCGACGGTATGGCAATGGTCTCGAGACTCTGAATGACGGCAACTGCAAGTCCAGAACCAAAGACAATGACTGAAACGCGTCAGAGGTTGAATGACAAATGGCTGCAGCAGCAGTTGTAAAGGCGGAAGCAATTGTGAGTCTGAAATAATACCAATGAAGATAGGATTGCCAAGAAAAAGTCAGAGCGATGGCTCTGATATCATGTTAGAAATACTAGAAGATTTGTATTGTATTTCATAATGAGAAAATATACATCAATGTCTTATATAGGAGGCATAAGTGTGCAGTACAAGTACAAGTGTGCTATACAAGTAAAGTAACTGAGCCTAAAGCCGATAACATAATATACATTAACAATTTTCATGTAACTCTTCAAAGAAGTAATTGTGAAACCTAACACACTCAGAAAAAGGAGCTGAGTGTGAAGATTGATCGAAGTTTCCACACGCAAAAAGAAAATTTTCCACACACCACGAAATATATATTTATGGGGTGACAAGAGTTACTTAGATGGATAAGCTATTACCAATGACGAAAGACAGAATAGCTTCCATTACTTTCATTGCCATTGCCACTTCTTTTATAGTGATTGTTAATCTCATTAGTTCGCTCCCAGATGCCTTAACAAAACATACAGTAACACCGCCACCATATTCCAATACATACTCTGGTATAGTTCCACAATCGGTGAATCCACCACCAGCTACAAATTCAGCATCAAAGCCACCAACGCCTAAGATTGGCACTCTCTATCACCAGCGCGGTCACCATACTTCGTCACCATAAATTTCTTGGAATTCATTAACTTTTGCCACCACCGCCTCCTTCTTAGTAGTACTCGGCCTCGCCAACGCCTTGTTATGAGAAATCTACATCACCACAACTGAGCCAATAAATTTATAATACACCTTTTTTGCTTCGTTGAATTGGCCTGAAATTTATAATAAGCAGGGAGAAGAGATTTGAATAAAAAATCTACTTCATGGAAGAACCTGACAGTGTAACAGAGTCACAAAACTCTTGAATTTATTACTTTGGTTTGTAAACTTAACGTATATCTCAAACCATTTATATAATCAAAAATCGAATGCTATAAAACATATATTTTAGTATTTTACTGCAGTTTATGCTCATAATTTATTCAAGAGACAAGGGTCGTGTTTATTACTGCTATTGGAAATCGTGACTTGGAAGTATTTTCTCAATTCAACATCACTACTGTTGGGAAAAATCCTAATCCCCTTAATGTCTATGAGTGAATTAAAATTAATGACTACCAAGCAATAGCAATATTATGGAAACAGAAATTCAGCAAGCACCACATAAACACAATCACATAAGAACACCAAATCTTACGTGGAAAACCCTCTAGAGTAGAGGGAAAAATCACGGGGCAGCTCCGAAAAATATCCACTATGAAATAGATATTACAACTAGTGTTCACAATAAATTGGATATACAACAAATATATCTCAAGGAGTAAATACAATCTCACCACAAAGCCAGTAGTAAAATCTTCCTCTGAATACTCCAACTCTCCATGGTTGTAGCATAAAAAAACTCCATGAGAACTTCACCAATTTATTTTCTTTGTGTGCAACTTGAGCAAAGAAAAATGTCTCCTTTTTCTTTTTCACTCTCTCACACTCTCACTGTGTTTCTCTCTATTTTTCGGACTGCACCTCTCAGCTGAAGCTCTCTATTTTGTGTTACTTGCTCACTCTGGAACTCACACAAAAATGGCCGAAAAACTCCCTGTGCTTCAGCTCTCTGTTTTGCTCTTTGCTCCCACACTCTAGGCCGAATGGCCTTTGCTTCTTTCTTTTCTTTTTCTTCAGCGTGTCCCACACGCTTTGCAACACTTCTCAATAAGAGAAGTCAGACCATGCTTTTTGCTTCACCCAAATTTCTTTCTTCCTTCAGCATGTTGGACATGCTTCAGTCAAGTCTCATTAAGAGGCAAGGCTGACTTGAAGACTTTTGGAACCAAACTCATAAATGAGCTTTGACAAGGCATGTAGGCAGCAAGTGGGCTGGACTCTATGGGTGTCACGTGCACCCAACAACTACGACCTCCTAACTTCAAGTTACCTAGCAAAAAGAAGGGGAAAAAAAAAGTCAGCCTAGCCAACATCTTATAAGAAATCTACACCACCACCAGGTCAATTCCTTTCATTAAATTGGCCTTAAATAAAATTATAAGTTTAATATATCTTTGCTTATATCAAGTAATTAATGAATTCATGGATGCACAAAGTGACATGGCAGCATGTAATGTGGCACACGGCGCACGCCAGTGTTTGAAGTTTCATAGGGTGGCTGAGTAGCGTGGTGAAGCCAAGAGTGGCAGAATATGTTTGCGATGGATAATAATTGTGCAATGTGCATCTTTCAAATTTTGCGGGGAAAATAGTTATAGGTGCGCTAAATTTAAGGAAGTTTATTGTTTTTGAGAAGTAAGATAGTAGACTTTATTAAATGAGAAAAATATACATACAATGGAAAAGAGAAATAGGGACATATGCCCTCCTTTTTCTCTTTTGCATCACTAGCATATGCTAGAGAAACACGGTTACAGTAAAAAACAAAAAAGAAAAAAGAAAAGAAAGAAAAAATTCAAATGCCCAGAAAACTGGAAAAAAATGTCAAACAACACCTTGATTTACATGGACCTCATCATGATAAGGCGCTTTTTTTTTTTTTTTTTTTTTTTTTTTCAGAAGTGTCTTCAAGCTGGGTATGGTTGCCTTGCAACCTCCACCAATCCCAAGGTTGACACAATACCTTGCTCATGCTCCACAGTTCTACGTTTCTTTTCTCCCTTAACACCCGTAGCCTCCTTATTCATATTTTCTGCTTGCTTCCTTTTATGCCCAGGCTCCATGTCAGCAATTGAAGAATTGATAAAATTATGAGGTCTTGTGGTATGCCTCTTCCAATTTATCATTGTTTTCGGGCTTTCAATTGTAGATTTCTCCAGACTCAACTTTTTTTGGGCTAAGTAAGGATTGACTCACACCTTTATCTCTATCTCTATGGCCACTTCTTTTGGGCCAGCCCTTATTGTTATTCTTGTTTCCTTTCACGTTACCACAACCAACCATGAAAACTAATAGAGATATACTTGATTCCTTAAAAACCGGTGGAGATATTTTCTCACTGTCACATCCAATCGGTAGATAATTCTGCTCGTTTTCCTACCTTTGTGAAGAACTCTGATACCCTTGATCAGCTTGGTCATCCTCATTCTACGACGCACTTTGTTTGTATAACCATAATGTCTACAATGCCCTGCCTTCAACCACTCCCCATAAGGAAGACTCCCCTGTTTTCGATCCCTTTAAGCAGAGCAGTACCTTACCTCATGACCAATCCGACCACACTGATAACAAAGCCCCACTAAACGTTCATACTTGAAACCAATACAAACCTTATCTCCTTCAGGACTTGGGACAACTCCTCCTCGACGTAGTGGTTTATCCAACAGCAACTCCACCCTTACTCTGATAAAGCGAGCTTGGTCAAACAAAAACGCCTTCAAATCGCCATTGAAGTAAAACTAACCGACAAGGTTGTCATATCTCTCTTCCATCGTCGTAACGCCAGAGGGTGATTCTCAAAACTCCACAGACCATTTGCTAGCACCCACTTCAACTGACTCTCCATAGAAAATTTGAATTGAAAAAGATCATCCCCCACGTCAGCAATGCATAAATCTGAGCCCATCTTCCACACAGACCTTAGCAAATCCTTGGCCACACACTGGTTAAAAGCTCGTGTAGTGAGAAACCTTCCAAACAAACTCAGTGAACATTCTTCCAACACTCTTTCCCTCTATGAAACCCCAACCTTAATGACTTCTCCCTCCTCTTCCGTCAAAGTTATCCTTTGCAACTTGTTTATAAAATCAGGATCCATCATGTGACCAAATAGACCCCACTGATCTTGAACCAAGTTGCAGACAAGCACTGAGAAGAACCTAGTCCTCACCCACAGTGTGAGAAGAAAATCTCTCCCTAGAGAGAAGAATACTCACCTAACGTGAGAAGAAAAATTAGTTGTCGAACAAGGAAGTTCATTGTTAGTATGCCATTTGCTTAAGTTTTGTGATGCGTTAAATGTGTAACTATAGGCTTAATTAATTAGAGAGACGAATGCTTGTAACTCATTCATTGTGTTTATGACAGAAAAATACAGATTTCGGTTTAATTGAGATTAGGTTTAGATTTTCTCTTTATTGAATGCACGGGAATTCTTTCTTCAAGAAAACCTAGACATAAATATAAACACATCAAACCTTGTCTCAAACATCAAGACTTTATTTAAATCTGTCATATGCTTTCCACTCTTGAAAAAGAAGAAAATGCATGGTTGTTGCTCTATTAGTTTTTTTTTTTTTTTTTTTGGTTGACTATAGAGAACATTTTTAGCTGACGTGTTTTCCACTGTACCAAACACTCTCACTATGCGGAAAACGTTTTTCCTTCAAAACAAATGGAGTATAAAATTTGATTTATTACCTCACTCCCTCATCTATATTTTGGAGAAAAAGGTTTTGATTAACCTATTTCCTTTTTCAGGTAGTACGTAGTGACTAGTAATTAGTGCTATATATAAGCTCTCAAATTTTTACTTTCATAGTGACTTAGTTGGGAGAGACACAAATCTCTTAGATCATCGTAGTACCCATTGCATAAAAATTTATATCAGTTCAAATTTCTGAGTGTTGTTATTAACATGTCGGATTTCCTTACGTCATTCTTTTTAGACAATGCTTCAATTAGTTGATAAACAATCAATTGATAAGATGGATTCCTTTGAATAAAACATGAGCAAATCTATATCATTTAGATTTGTTTTATATTACTTTTGCACAAATATATATAATTTCTTCAATTTGGTTGATTTCATGTTGTCATTAATATGTGTGGTTTTTCTTTTTCTTAGAAAAGCCCACGTTTAGTTAACGGGAGTTGGATGATAGAGAGTAAAATTATTTTAATAGTTGATGATGTTTGAAAAATTAGTAGGCTGAATGCTCTAGACTTCAACGGGAGTTGGATGACCTGGAAAGGAAGAAATGAACTATCGAAGGTGACCAAGGTAAACTACCTAAGGACCCTCTGACAATTAAGTCAGTTCTCTCTCTATCTCAGATATTCTAAGTGTTGGAATATTGAAAACTTACCTTGGGCTGATGGAGTTAGGTTCCTTTTATAGAGAGCTTTTAGTGAATCTACTTGTTTGGATCCAGTATCATCATAGGAGATGTGTGGGGTTAGCAGAGAAAATGGAACAGATTTCGGGAAAACCTTCCCACGTATCGAAATGGTAGAACGTGATCTAATTATTGGGCGTTTGTAGAAAATCTTTCTAAAATTTACTAAGTGTGGAGTGATCGTTCATGCTCTCTTTTGACATGGACGATAGAGCTAGTTTGGACTTCACCAAAACCTATGGACGAAGCTTATTCACTTCTAGTGATACCTTTTACTTGATTTCTTTACTCGTGAATTGACTTGGGCATGGTCTAGTCATGGACGACCATATGGACGAAATGAGTTTGATTCAATTCACAATCAATAATAATATAAATAAACAATTAGCATATGTCAGTTTATTTGTCATAAATGTAACAAGCTAACAAATGTAAATTTTACTAATGTATTTTTTCATAATCTCAATTAACTACAATATATATATATATATATATATATATATATATAGAGAGAGAGAGAGAGAGAGAGAGAGAGAGAGAGAGAGAGAGGATGGGGTGTAAAACCCATGTTTTACACTATCCAATAAGTGATTGTCACGTTAGCATTTTACTTATAAATCAATACATCTTACCACACCTAATAACAACTCAATAAATTTCCAATTTGGTTGATTTATATATGGGTATTATAATTGATTGAGTGTGATTGTGTTTATTCTTAAATATGTGATAAGATGATGTGGCATGTTGGGATTTGAGGGGAAAAATATGGGTTTTACACCATATCCTTATAGAATCTAATCTCATATAAATATAAATATATATAAATATATATATATATATATATATATATATATATATATATATAATCATTAAAATAAAGAAAACAAAATAATCATTGTATAGTTAATAACAGTCTTTTTTTTTTTAGTATCATAATTTTTCATTCATTCATCTTTTTTCGTGCACTAAAAATTTATAATGAATTTGAGTTTACTAAATACCTAGAGATTTTTCCGTTTAAAATAAAAGAGCACATAGAAGAAGTAAGAAAAAAAAAGTGCATCTATTTACATTTAAAAATGATAAGAGATAAGGAGGGAAATATGGTCTTTCTATTTAAAATTTAAAAATAATAAGATATAAGGAGATTACAAGAAAAGGAAAAAAGAGTGTGTCTATTTATATTTTAAAAATTATAAGAGATGAGTAGAAAAATGTGATGCATCTATTTAAATTTCAAAAAAGATAAGAAATAAGGAGTGGTAAACTACTGAGAATGTAGGTTTAGTGAGAGATTTTATCTAAATTGTGAACTTATATTTTACAAATATCTCATACATCCATCCATAGTTCTTCGAGAAGTGCTATGTCCACAATACTTTTACAACAAACTAATCTTTGAGCACACATGCTCAGAAGCTTTTCTATTTTTTGGGGAAAATTTAATAATTTGCATCAATTATATTTAGGATCATTACATTTTTCAATCACAAAAAATCTAGGGGTGTGATGAGAAAATTATTTCACTCACAAATGCATTATAATGAAAAATGTAAAAAGTGTTTATAAATATATTCTTATATTGGTGGATAAGAATAAAAAATTAACCAATGTTTCATTTTTCTTCTATCATGTAGTCAAAACACAAAGTAGTATATGTCAAGGCTAAATATATATATATATATATATATATATATCAACCCAACTTAACCCAGTATTAATCCACAAAAATATTGAGTTAAGTAAATTTTGCCAAGTTGATTTCATTTTTCTTTTCTCATGCAGTCAAAACACATATCATATGCAGAAGTAGTATATGTCAAGGATAAAAACAAAACAAACAAACAAAAAAATTCAACCTAACCTAACTCATCAATCCACAAAAAAATTTACTTTAGTAAATTTTGTCAATTTGATTTCATTGTTATTTTTTCATGCAATCAAAACACATATTATTTGCAATAGTAGTATATGTCAAGGCTAAAAACAAGAAAAAAAATCAACCCAACATAAAAAATAAATAAATAAATTATTTAAGTTAGTTTTGTCAAGTTGATGAGTTGGATGCAATGGAAAAAGTAACAACAACATGAATTCTCAATAAATTAGTTAGAGTCAATAATACATAGTCTTTTGTATTTGAAGTCATATTTTCAATTTGCTTCTTTAATTCATCCACATGTATGTTACTTCTATTTCAAAAAAATAAAATAAAAAACAAAATAAAATGTATGGAGAAGTAGAGTACCAAAGGTGGAGTTGGTAGAACTCCTAGCAACTTGGTTCTTGATAGCATCACCTATCAAGCGCTCATTGTCAATGAAGGCGACATGGGAAGGCATCATTCTCTTGCCTTGCCTGTTGGTTATTATCTCCACACGATCACGTAGCCACATTGCCACGCAAGAGTACCTCATCTCGAGATCTATACCGATTGTAGGACCCTCTTTTTCACCAACCATTCTTATTTTTGATACGAACACCACACACATTTTATCACAATTGTCACTGAAAGAGATGTAGATGCAGAAGAACAGTTATGTCTTTTTTTCTTTTCTTTTTTTGATAAGAACGGTTTGTGTTTTTGGTAAGCATTAAAATTAACATGGTCTTATATGTAGTGTTTTTAGGAACTACCCCCACTTCCTAAAAAAGAGTATAAAAAAAAAAGTCTTCCGCTAACCCTACAATTACACAATTACCTACTGTTTTGAAAAAACTCTTCCTCTAATTACTAAAACACAACCCCACTACCTTAACGTTTAAAGTTTTAACCCACCTCTTTGGCCCAACAAAGAAAACTAATACTCTATTATTTTCTAATAAGTTACTGCAAGTTTATCCATTTCCAATTGGCAAAATTTATCCATCAAACTCTAATTCGATTAAAAAAAAAAAAAACCAGGTACACCATGCCCATCAAAATTTTCATATGTAAAAGTTTCAAATTTATTACGTACCCCATTTGTGGGTAACACTGAGTTTTTATTTTTTAAGAGAGGTAAAGGTGGTAAGATTAAATAACTGGTTGGTTGAATGTTTCGAAACTCGAATTATATGTGGGTTTTTTTTTTCCTCTTCAGAAGATGGGATAGTTGGAATTGGGATTGTGGGAAGGTTTATTTTTTATTTTTGGGAACAGTGGGTTGTTGGGGGTGTTCCAATCCTATTTTATAAGTAATGTTTAGAGTCAAAAGACGTAGTTTTACCGAATTATTTTTTAGTTGTGTCTATTTAAATCTAGGAAAATATGGGTATTTTAGAACCAAAAAAGAAAATCTGGTCCAAACAAGAGAAACTCATTAAATAGTAATATAAATTATAAGTTGTAAGTTGGTTCTAATTAAAAATTAACAACTTAAATTACTTTTTTACCAACTAATAACAAACTGTCACTTAAAATTTGTTACGAAAATATTATAAAAATATTATAAAACATAGCATTTCTCTATTTCTTCACCCAATACACGCTAGAAAACACAAAACTGAAGTGAAAGACACTTACCAAACAGGCGCGCAGTTGAATACTGTTTTATGTTTTTGAATTTTGAAAAAATAAAATGGAACCCATCACTTGTATGGCTGCCAAACAAGTGCACCTGTTTAATTTCTGTTTTCTGTTTTCAATTTTACTCCTTATAAATCACCAAATCAAAGCAAAGGAAACCCTAGTTGGTGTCGAGGCTCACTCAGTCGCCAAAAAGGTTTTTAACCTCTCTCTCTCTCTCTCATTCTCTCAAACACGCCATAAAATTTGATAAAATTATTGGTGGTTTGATTTTTTTTCTTTTGTTTTTCTTTGTATGATATAGCAAGGTCATTGGTGGATCTGCAGTGATTTCTGAACTTTAAGCCGTAAAAGGTGATCATGGGTATTGAGTTTCTGGGTTTTCTGTCTTAAATCTGACATTATATTTATAGGTTTCATTTCCTCATATGCATGGAAACAGGGTAAACAGACATGAATCCCCGTCTGAGTTTAACATTGTTTTGCTTGTAGATAAATTATTTTGTGGTTATATTTGAGATTTTGGGGTGCATGAGTTTCTGGGATATGTTTAACTTAACTCTCAATGTTAATTTTATATGCTCATAGTTTTGATGTAATTTCCACTGATATATTTAATTATGTAACTTATCTCCTGTTTAGCAAAAAAAAAAAAAATGTAACTTATCTCCATGAGAAAGAAAGTGTAAGAAATACTCATGAAGAGTTTATACAAGATAGAGAAAGTTTGAATCGTTCATAATTTTTGAGCGTTAGCACAAAGTGTTCTTAAAGGGCTACAGGATGTGTTGAAAATATTTGAAGAATTTCATAGTTAATTTGTTTGTTCTGTTGTGAAACCTGAAATTATGATGATCTTAGATCACATTGTGAAACCTGAAATGTTTGTCAATGCATGCACCAAACTGAAATAAGAGATTCACAAATATTTAGTTGTGGGTTTCAAGAGAACAACACAATTGAAACAGCCACATTAAATTTTGTATTATGGTGGATGGGATAAAGCTTGACTTGCAATTGAAGTTGTAGATTGGGTAGTGTGCTTGAATCTCATGTTCAATGGGGATTTTTACAATTTAGTAATGCTATTGATGCTTGGATGAAGGAAGAAATAGATTTATAATGGCAAGTAAAGGACGAGGTTGTATCAGCTATAGCTTATAACTTTTTCCGGTGCATATGGGTTGGATAACTTGTAGTATGGTCAATGAAGTGTGTGTATGCTTGGAATAAATGCTGAATGTAATTGGTTTATGCTTATGTATTGTTTCAGGTCATATGCATGCAACAATGTGATCACCATCTTATTATTTTGCCATTCTATATATCTTGGGTTCTATATTGCATATTGTTCAGTTGAGGCTAATGTGAATGATCTTCAATAGATGGCACATGAATTGAATGAGGCGGAAGACCTCAAACTATGGCCTCCTGCGATTGAAAAGTTGTTTATAGATATTATGGTCGAAGAACAAGCGAAAGGGAACATGAAAACTGGTGTTTTTAAGAAGAGAACTTGGACAAAAATTCGAAATGAACTCAATGCACGAGCTAATCGGTGCTTTGTCATGCAACAACTTGAGACAAAATTTAATAGGCTCAGAACAAAACACGAGACCATTTATCAGGATTTACGAAATACTGGAATGGGCTGGGATTTTAAGACAAACACGGTTATTGCCAGTGATGAAGTTTGGGCGGATGTACTTGCGGTTAGTGTTTTATTTGTACAATTGCATTAGCAGTCTTTTCTTGGTATTTGCCATATACTATGCTACATGTGTTTCTCATATTTATGTTGCTTGTTGGTAGGCAAATCCCAAGGCCAAGGACTTTTGGAAAAACAGATGTGAACACTATCATTTGCTAAGAATATTGTTCAATAAAATTACTGCCACCGGTTTCTTCCAAATTTCCTCAAACCAAGCAGCTCCAAATAGTGATGAAGAGCGTGAGCTAGATAAGAAGTTTCGCAATGCTGGATTACATGCTGACCTGGATGATGATAGTGATGATGATACAAACAATGTCCCAAGGGGTCATGAGCATACCACACGTGGTAAGAAGCGTCCAATGCAACAAGAATGGTCCAAGGGGAAGAAGACTGCTAAGAAAATGGATGAACTTACACAGGGACTCCGGGACTATACTGAACTATGTAGGGCAAGGTTACAAGCTAGGCAGGCTAAGGCTAGTGCTAAGAAATCTAGTAAATCTGTCACCACTGATGATAAGTTCTCTCTTGAGAAAGCTTTTGGGATGCTCAATGAGTACACAGACCTGGATGATGATACCTATTTTAAGGTACAAGAGGAACTCTGTAATTTGAATAGTAGAATTGTCTTCATTACAATGCCAGATAAAAGGAAAAAAACATGTATGGAGTTTATTGCAAAAAGAGTCTGATTGACCAACGGTTGTCCTTTCATTTATGTGTCATAGCTAACTATTATGATTTGGCTACAATATCTGGCGAAAGTGAGGAAGTATTTGATAGTTGAAACCTTTTGAGATATTTGTATGCTTCACTTTGTTATGTATAGAGTCACTATGACAAAAGGTTAATGCGTACTGGTATTTTGTCCATGAGTGATTATATGAATGAAGTACTCTTTGGAAGTATAGCGTGGTGTTATGACAACACAAGAACTATTTATGAGGTTGACAGGAGTTGCTTAGACGCATAAGCTACAACCAATGGCAAAAGAAAGTATAGCAATCATGAATTTTTTTTTTTTTTGCTATGGCTAGTACTTTTATTATAGTCATTGTTTGTTCTGATTAATTTGCTCGCAGAGGACTTAGCAAAATGTCGACGATGACCACCACCGCCACCAAATCCCCTTGGAGAGCCTTTCATTCAGCCACCATATACTTCTATAGGTATGCCCAAACACCATCAGGCTCGCACACCCAAATACCCACACGGCCACACCCACCAACCAAACACTGATATCCTTTCCCACCACACGTCCTTGTAATTAAGTACAAGTCGGCATTACCACTAGCTCCTCTAACATGAGGAATCCACGCACCACCACCGGGCCAATAAACTTTGACAACTATTTTTTCTTTTTTGCTTCATTCAATTGGCCTTGAATTAGTCTAATATATTTTTGTTCACATTAATGAGAGAAGGGGATTCAAACTCAAATCTTCCTACGAGGAAAATTGGGTAGTACCACTAAACCACAAAGTTTTGTATTAACTCTTGACGTTTAAATCTGATATATATATGACTTCAACCATTTATGTAATCAAACACAATTATGGAATGCCACAATGAACATATATTTCACTACACAATTTGCTCAACAATATTGTTGTGTAGAGCTTACTCGTGGTTTTGATTTCTGTGCATTTAGTTGGGTTGGGGGGGTGGGGGGGCGCAAATAGTATTGTTTATCCTCTTGCTAAGTTTACCTTCCAAATGGGTCCTATGTCTGTTGTTATAAGTTTTTCCTCCCTTCAATTTTTAAGGAGGTAAGAAATGATGTACTCAATGCAGGAATTCAAATATATATATAAACACACACACATTATTACAATGCTATTGCTTGCTCATAATGTACTCAAAACGTAGGAATAAAAGTCCAGGTAATGCTATGTTACAACATTTTGTAATTAAGTTAAGTGTGCTGTCTTTTTGTAAGTGTGTTGGGTGTATTTTTCATGGAATGATACGTAGCCCTTTATTCTGTGCAATTTGTCCAAAACTTAATGACCTCATCGGCCCCTAGCATTTGGAGCCACTATGGACAAGTTAGTATAGGTATTTGTGACAGCAACATCAACAATAGGTTTGACTACATTTATTGGAGGACGAGGCCTTTTGCATACCTGATCAAAATCTTGTACCTGGGGATGTAGCCAAGGCTATTTTTTTTTTTTTTTTTGGTAGTTAGTGATGGAGGGTTTGAACCAGAACATCTCTATTTAAAATATTAAGATGTACCATTTGAGATACAAGACTTTGGAATTACTGAAGCATTACTATTGCATTGATATTGTAGTCATTATAATTTACCTAATTAGTTCTATGACTTTCTGAAAAAAGTCCTCCACAACCTATTTTTTCAAGTAGTTGGCAGGTTCCTTCTTTAAAATCCAATAAACTAAACTCATCTGAACCATTGTTACTCTCTGCCTCTATAAGATCTGTCAAGATCTAGTTAGATCACATGAGATCCAGCCATATATCTAGAGAGATCTCGCCTACATCTAGCGAGATCTCAATCAAATCTGACAAGACCCAGCAGAATTTGATGAGATCCAAGCAATCCTTGTCACATTTGATCCAATCTCTTCTTTCCTTGTCACTTTTCCGCTTCATCACCGTCGTTACTACTTTTGCCTAAATCCAACCACCACTCGTGAAGAATTTGATCTATTATTCCTTATGGGTCGACAACAGGTTTAGTTCTACTCTATCCTATGGGATCGGGTCAGGTATGGGTTAAGCACAAACCCGACTCGATACGATCCATGGACACTCTTAGTTGAGAGAGATACAAATATATAAATTATCATGGCTATTGCATTAAAATTTAATCATTTTAAATATTTTTATTGTTGTTATTAACATGTTGGTTTTCCATACATCATGCTTTCTTGATAACATTTTAATAATTTGATAAATTATCAATTAATAAGATGGTTTCAAATTTCAATGAATAAAGAGATCGAGTGTCTTTTACCAAAAGAGATAGGTTGTGGGTTTTAGTATGAGAATTGACTTCGCCAATCAAATTTAGAGATAAAAATGTCTACCAATTGCATCTCTTAAAAATGCCTACCAATAACTTATTATAACTCTTTGACTGGTTAATTTCATGTTACACTTCATAATTTTTTGTGCCTCCCACGTGTCAGCGCCTAGTAAACTAGTGAAAGCAACCAATTCTTAAGAAAATATTTGACTAGTTGCTCTAAAAAGGCGACCTTTGTGAAAATATCAGACCACTTTGCTCTAAAATGCGATTAAGTGAGTGTTTGGATTCCACGTTTAGTCACGTCTACGTTTTCTGCCTTTTTTTTTTTTTTTTTGTTGCGCGCGTAAACAGTAATCTCACCTGGGTTCACTGTTCACGCACTGTTTGGTACTGTTCATGCACTATTTAGTACTGTTCATGCACTGTTCACGTATTAAAAAATATTAAAAATAGGTCCCACGATACTATTTACACAATTAAAAATTATTTTGCTACAGTGTTTTCAGTTTTCAGTTTTCAGTAACAATAAGCTCAATCCAAACGGACCCTAAGTCCCCTATTTTGTAGGGCTTCACAAAATGATGTCCGGGCAAGGATTAAATCAAGTGGACAGAGCACTGACCAAGTCAGTTCCATCATGTCCTACCTTAGCAAACTGGTAGAGTTCGATTAGGACAACACAGTTAGCCACACAGTTTGTGTCATGACTTGCATAAGCATGACCAAGTATGAGCTTTTTTTTTTCTTTTTTAATAAAATGCATAAGCATGAGCTTATGATTGAATTACATCATTTATATATGAATTTATAACTTAATCTTAATGAAAAGTAATTTAATGACCACTTGCCACAAGCCTAAATTGTGGCAAAATATGTGACAAAATGTATGTCACAAGACTTTTTGAAACCAGGAACAAGAAACATTTTCATAAAAAAAAATTTTAAAAATAAGAAGAAGGAGGAGGAGCACGAGGAGGGGGAATCATGAATTGCATACCTATAACACACTCAGAAAATGGACAAGGCATTATCCCTTGCCACACAAGGAAATGCATGTTTTGTCAAGATTGAGATTGACTAGGTTTCCAAGCACAAGGTTAATTTTCCACACAACAGAAAATATTCTTAGGATTGACCTGAGTTGCTTAGGAGGATGAGCAATAACGAATAGCAAAAAGAAATTTTTAATTGCTGTTGTTAACATGAAATTTCCTTAATGGCATTATACTTTATTTATAACTAACTGCAGATTCGCGTATTGCGTTTGATAATTTTTTTTTTAGTGTGGTCTCATTAAATTTATTTTTTACAATTCGGACTAATTTAATAAAAAGTAATGTATTTTATAATCATATTTTGATTTATTATAGTAACAATTACAAATATAATATATATATATATATATATATATATATATATATATATATATCTCTCTATAAAATTTTTGTTGTACCAAAATAAAGTAATACAATTTTTCTCAAGAATTCAAAAGGCAAGTTGGCAAAAATATTCATTTTTTAATAATTTTATTTATACATTTTGTGAATCATTAAAAAGAATATAAAATTTGGAAATTATTATTTAAGTTTTAAACAAACTTTCTCAAACCCTATTTTTTTCTTTCCAGCAATTCATAACACCGAAAAAAATAATTTAAAAAATTAATAAAACTTAACAATGATTAATTGGACCAATTAGGAAAACAATTTGTCTAACCAAAAAAATTATCAAATAAACAATTATTATCAAAATCTCATAATTAAGTTTCTATATATGCTTTTATAAAATAATAATAATGAAAATTCAATTGCCAAAGCTAAAATATGCCACCCATCCGATAATTTTCGTTTGGCTAACCTTTACTTTTGTTTGAATAAGTATCGCCCATCCAATTATTAAGAGTACTTTGCCCACTTGAAAGGATTAAGAAAATAAAAAAAACTTAGTAAAGCCTTATAGTTTAACATCTAAATTGATCATTATAAAAAACCAAATTCTAACTTGCAAAACAACTAATAATTAACCCAAATCAACTCAAACGAATGGGGGAAAAAAAAAAAAACTTGTGATCGGGAATCAAAATACCTAAATATGCATAAAAGTCTATAGAAATTTACCAAAAACAAAAACAAATATGACAATTAAATCAACAATAATAAAAAGAACCCTTATTAGAAAGAAAAAAAAAAAAAAGTGGTTGAAAAAAAAATCCATCAAAAAATAAAAATCCACTAATAAATATTACACTTCAACTTTTAGATATATATATATATATATATATATAACTCATAATTTTGCTCATATTTTATTCATAGGAACTCACCATATGAATTGATTGTTTATCAACTAATTAAAACATCTATATATATATATATATATATATATGAAAAATGCTAAAACTGCGTACTATTTTATAAATTGTTGATGTGTGATGGGTAATTATTAATAAATAAAAATGTAATATTAATATCGGATCAATGAGAACTATTAATAATTTGTCATATCAATAATTAATAAAAATATTGTAAAATAATTTGTGACTACAATGCATTACTCTATTTTGTCATCAATTTGGTTAATTTCATTTGCCCTGCTGACCACTTGCACTGAAATGCGACCTTAGTGAAAATATCATTCCACTTTCTCTAAAGTGCGATGATAGACTTTTGTCTTACAGGACAGTAAAATACCATTAACTGGCAAGGAATCATTTCCACGGAACTCTTAAAAAAATAATTGTCATACTGTCATGAACAATATAAACCTAACACACTCAGGAAAATGAATAGACAATAGACGCAAAAATGCATATATGTTTTTACCAAATTGATCAAAGTTTCCACACGCGAAAGGAAAATTTTCCACACCACACGAAATATATTTATGGGGTGACAAAAGTTAGTAGGATAAGCTATTACCAATGGCGAAAGACAGTGTAGCTTCCGTGACTTTCATTGTCATTGCTACTTCTTTTATAGCTATTGTTAGTCTCAGTAGTTCGCTCCCAGACTCCGTAACAAAAAAAAGTAGTAACACCACCACCATATTTCCGTGTACGTTCTGGTGAATCCAAAAGGTAGGAAAATCGTATCACCACCACCATCGCCGTACACTGCTCCTCGTCAACATCAGAGTGACACTACTACGGCAAGTAAAAAGGTCCACAAAGATTTACAGACTCCTCAAATTTTTCCACCACCGCCGCCTCCTTCTGAGCACTGTTTTCAGAACCGGACCGGACCGGGAGGTCGGACCGTGAAAACCGGGAACCGGGATGAAAACCGGTTTTTTAAGCCTAAAGAACCGGATTTTTTGTTAATTCCGTGAACCGTTAAAACCGGGGTTGGACCGCTCGAACCGGTGAGAACCGTTCGGTCCAACCCCTTAGCAATTTTTTTTTTTTTTTAAAAAAAAAAACAACTTAACACAATTTTATTCTACTTAATTAAATTATCCATCTCTTACAAGGAATAAAAAAAATTATAATTAAAATTTTTCAAAGATATTCAACTTTACTTCAGAAATTAATTATAAATTTTAATGTTTTAATGGTTATTGTTTTATTTTATTAACTTTCTTATTTAATTATTAAATATATGCTTGAAAATCATTAAATTTCCCTCACATATATAGATATATTGTCAATTTTGCTAGTTTTATAAATTTAATATCTATATTTAGGCTTTAATTAATTATTAAATTAATTATGACGTCATCACGGTTCGACCCCGGTTCGACCTCGGTTCGACCTCAAAAACCTTGAACCTCTCCCTTTTACGGTTCAATGAACGGTCCGGGTCTGAAAACCTTGCTTCTGAGTACTGCTCGGCCTCGCCAATGCCTTCTTATGAGAAGTCGATATCACCACCACCAAGCCAATAAATTTATACTACCCCATTTTTGCTTCATTGAATTGGCCTTCAACGGAATTATAATAAGCGATGAGAAGAGATTCAAATCAAAATTTCCTTCATGGAAGAACTAGACAGTATAACCAGGGACAGAACAAGTATCCGAACTTAAGGGAGGCAAAGTGATTTTCAGAAATTAGCTAGGATATCAATATTAGAGGTTTTCAAATAGTGTAGTTGACTTTCTCATAATCTACCTATCAAATAAAAGTCATATTAATAATAGAAATTTATATCTTTGTAGTTCAATTTGTATTTTCTAATGTTTTAAATGAAGAAGTCTTTGATTCAAATCTCTCATCCCCTTATTGTAATTATTAAATTATAAAATGATATTATAAAAATTTTATATTGATTTATCATGCTTTTAGAAATATGACCGGGCAAAGAATTGAAAAAACAAGTGGTTCTAGGTTCTTTGATCTCACTAGGTTAAATTGATTATTTATTTTTTCCACATTATAATTTTTCATGTAAAAAAAGTCAATTATTGACTTTTTCACATTATCTTATACCTAACACCTCTATAATGCTATACTTCAAACTTAAAACTCATGTTAACCACTAAATTCTTTCTAAAAAAATGTTGACCACTAAATTATTAAGAGCAACTACCAATTAACAAGAGATATTAACATTCTAGTTAAAATAAAGACATTAAATTTTTTTTTTCTTAGAGAAGATAAAAAGTGACTAGCATTTATTGTGAGATAGAAAAAAGAGGTGAAAATAGATAACATATGGCTTGGGTTCTCCACCTTGTACTTTCTTGGTTTGAGAGGTTGTACAAATATTGCAAATCAATAAATTCTATCCTTTTTTATTTATTTATTTATATAGAAAGAAAGAACCCTCAGTCTACACATAGGTTTGTCTCTTAATGTAACTAAGTTACAAAGTTGAATAATAAAATAAGTCGATAAAAATAATTTTTACCAAATATATACTTAAGTTTAATATATCTTGCATGGCTCATTGTTATTTTTAAGTATAGACACATTTTTGTGCACACATTATTTTTTAAACTCAAGAAACATTTTCAGTTCAAAATTTGAATTGTGCGTGTAATAGACGCTGCTTATATATCTTTGCTTGTACCAAGTAATGAATTCATGGATGCACAAAGTGACATGGCAGCATGTGATGTGGCACGCCTGTGAAGCCAAGAGTGGCCGAGTAGTATGTGCAACCTCAAATTTTTCTGGGAAAAATAGTTTATAAGGGTGGATGTTTGGTATGTGTTTTCAAACAACCATTTTCAGTTTTTAAACAACATTTCATGTATTTTCACACACTTTTTCACTTACACATATTTCCATAAATGTTTTCAAACAACAATTTTCAATTTTTAAACACATATACCAAACGGGTCCTAAATTTTAAGTTCATTGTTGTAAGCCATTTGCTTAAATTTTGGCACGTGTTAAATGTGTAACTGTAGGCCTAATAGTTTTGAGTCTTAGAGAGATGATGCTTGTAATTCATTCATTGTGACTGAAAAATTCAGATTTCTCCTTGAGATTCAAATAGAGGTTTAGATTTTCTTTTTATTTAATGCATGGGAATTCTTTCTCTTTCATCGATCATTTGGTATCAAAGCATAAAATTTTGATCTAAGATCCATTGAGTTGAAGGGATTTTTTCACCAAGAAAATCTAACCAAATTCGGCACAACATGAATTTCTTTTTTGCATCATTTGGGTAGCTTCAATCATCCACATAATACTCCTCCTTTATCATTAGGCCAATCAAGAAACCAAAAGTTCATAACCTTCCTACACAAATCCCAAACGAGCACCATGAATTTCCACTCGGCCATAGTAGATTTTCTGATCTGCATATCCACATAAATCTGATTCTTTCATCTTTAACCAGCTTTAACTCCAAGAAAACCTTATCCTTCTCTCATTACCCTAACCTAGGCCTATAGCATTAAGATTCACCAACTATCTTCCCCATACTCCAACTTAATTACAGCCCTGCTCTTGTCTCTTGATCAATTTCCCTATTGCAGAATCTACTAATACGATTTCTGTAGAATCTGTCAAGTTGAAAATTTTGGCCTTCACTAGAAAACCTAGAAATAAATATAAACACATCCAACTGTTGGAAAAAATTCTATATAACTGTAAATAAATTTTAGCAAGTAGCAAAAACACAACCATATAACAACACAAAGATTTACGTGAAAATTCTTTCTCTTTGAAGGAAAAAATCACGAGATAAATTCTAAATAATTTTACTATTTTAAATAGAGATTACAATACTTAGATATAAAACTTTAGTAAAAAAAAATTCTCTTTTTCTTTTCACTGCTCCCATTGTGTATCTTTCATAATTTTTTCTTACTCTCTATATTTTTCTCTTCTTTTTGCTTGCTCTTATTCACGCAGTTCTCCAAGACTGCATTGTCCTCAGTCACATGACTGCTGAATTAACAACCTACTCAACATCATTCTTAGTAACATGTTCACACTTTTGCTTTTCAAGAGAGAGCATCAAAACATCCTTATCAAGCACAACTGCTGCAATATTCTTCTCTTTATTATCCTTTTCATCTTTGTATTCAGTTTGTTCTTTATTCTAATGCCAACAGTTTCTTTTTATGTGACTCTTTTTCCTACAATGAAAGCATTCTCTCATCTCTTTAAACTGAGATTTACCTTTTGATTGTGACTTATCATTGGATTTGGCCCAATCATTAAGCCATTTGCTTTTATTTCTGCCCTTGTTCTCCATGACAAAAGCTTGATCTTGTGCATTGTTTATACCTACATCTCTTCTGTGAACCTCCTCACTTAGAATCAAATCTCGAATATCATCATATTTGAGTTTACTCTTTCCTGCAGAATTACTCACTACCATTCTCATGGCCTCCCAACTGTTTGGCAAAGAAGCCAAAACAATTACTGCACGGATCTCATCATCAAAATCAATCTCCACAGAGGACAATTGATTTGTGATGGTGTTAAACTCATTCAGATGCTAAGCCACAGGAGTACCTTCCACCATCTTCAGATTAAACAATTTCTTCATCAGATGAACCTTATTGTTAGCCAAAGGCTTTTCATACATACTAGACAAAATCTTTATCAAATTCACTGTGGTCTTCTCCTTTACAACGTTGTGTGCAACTGATCTTGTTAGAGTTAATCGTATAACTCCTAGCACCTGTCTATCAAGAAGACTCCATTCTTCTTCTTCCATACTATCTGGTTTTTTCCCCAAAAGAGGAAGATGTAATTTCTTCCCATACAGATAATCTTCAATCAGCATCTTCCAATAACCAAAGTCTGTGCCGTCAAACTTCTCGATTCCTGATGTATATCCTTCTTCTCCAACCATTGCTCCCAATTGAACTTACGTTTTGATACCACTTATTGGGAAAAATTTTATATAACTGTGAATAAATTTTAGGAAGTACAGTGAAAGTACAATCACATAAAAATACAAAGATTTATGTGGAAATTCTTTCTCTTTGAAGGAATAAACCACGAGACAAATTCCGAATAATTTCATTATATTTAATAGAGATTACAGTACTTAGAGATACAATTTAACTAAAAAGAAAAAAAAAAAAATATTTTTCTTTTTACTCACTACACTCTTCCTCACCGCATGTCTCTCACAATCTTCTCCTACTCTCAATATTTTTCTCGTCTCTGACTCTTATTCACGCGGTTCTCTAAGATTGCACTGACATTAGTCTCACTTACTCACTTTTCTTTTACTCACTGCCGGCCTCGCCTTTTATTTCTTCATCTTTTCTTTCTTTTCTCCTTTGACACTCTTAATATCAAATCACAATAAATACAACGGACCTGCCATGACTTTGTTTCAGCCAGTTTCTCTTTTCTCTCAGCCGAATGGCCTTTGCGTTTCTTTTCTTTTTTTCTTCAGCGTGTCCAACACGCTTTGGATCACTTCTCATTAAGAGAAGTTAAACTTCTCACAAGTCACGGAAGACAAGAATGACATGCTCATTAAATGAGCTGTTGACAAGGCATGTGGGCTGGACCCACACGGTGCTTTGCACCCAACACCAACCTTGTCTCAAACATCAAGACTTTATTGCAACCCGTTATTGCAACCCGTCATATGCTTTCCACTCTTGAAATGGAAGGAAATGCATGGTTGTTGCTCTATAGGTTTTTTTTTTTTTAGTCTATAGTCTATAGAAAACATTTTTAGTTGACATGCGTTTTCCACCATACCAAACGACTCATTATGCGGAAAACGTTTTTCCTTCAAAACAAATAGAGTATAAACTTTGCTTTATTACCTCACTCTCTCATCTATATTTAAGGAGAAAAAAGTTTTGCTTAACCTATTTCCTTTTTCAGGTAGTACGTAGTGGCTAGTAATTAGTTCTATAGGCTCTCAAATTTTTGCTTTAATAGTGATTATCGTAGTACATATTACATAATAATTTATATCAGTTCAAATTTCTGAGTGTTTTTATTAACATGTAGATTTCCTTACATCATTCTTCTAAGATAATGCTTCAATTAGTGGATAAACAATCGATAGATAATTAAGATGGATTCCTTTGATTAAAACATGAGCAAATATCAGTAAGATTTGTTTTATATTACTTTTTGCACAATATATATATATGTGTGGTTTTTCTTTTTCTTAGAAAAGTCCACGTCTAGTTAACTATAGTGAAATAAGCAGCCAATTCTTGTGAAAATATTTGACCATTTGCTCTGAAACGCGATCTTTGTGAAAACATCAGTCCATGGCCATGCACAAAGTTGGGTTGACCAGAGTTGCCTAGAACGACACATATTCGTTGAAATAATCAAATTATCAAATGGAGTCAAGATTTCAGTCCAAAAGGCAAGCTTAAAATTAAATTTTAAAAAATTGAGAGTAAAATTATTTTAATAATAAAATAAATAAACAATTAGTATATGTCAGTATATTTGTCATACATGTAACATGCAAATAAATGTAAATCACTAATTTATTTTTTCATAATCTCAATTAATTACAGATATATATTTTATTATCATTAAAATAAAGAAAACAGTATAGTTAATAACAATCAATTTTTTTTTTTATAGTTTTAGTATCATAAATTTTTATTTATTCATTTTTTTTTTTTTGCACTACAAATTTATGATGAATTTGAGTTTATTAAATACCTAGAATTTAACTGTTCAAAATAAAAGAGAACATAGAAGAAGCAAGAAAAAAAAAGGTGTGTCTATTTAAATTTAATAATAATAAGAGATAAGGAAGAAAATAAGGTCTGTTTATTTAAATTTTAAAAATGATAAGAGATAAGGAGATTGCAAGAAAAAGAAAATAAAATGTATTTGTTTATATTTTAAAAAAGATAAGAGATGAGAAAAATATGATGCACCTATTTAAATTTCAAGAAAGATAAGAAATAAGGTGTTTGGAAACTATTGAGAACGTAGGATTAGCTTAAGGTTTTATCTAAATTGTGAACTTTCATTTTACAAATATCTCACACATCCATCAATTAATTTATAGTTGTTCAAAAAAAGATACGTTTATAATATTTTTACAATAAATTATAAATGGTAAATTTTATAGTGTTATTGATTCTAATTAAAAATCAACAACTTAAATTAGTTTTTTTACCTACTTATTACTACTTATAATAGACTACCACTTCAAATTTACGTATTATGAAAATGTTGATGTATTTCTCTATCTCTTCTTCACCCAACACAACCTAGAAAACAAAAGCTGGAAACACAAAACTGAAAAACACTTGTTTGGCACCTGTTTTCTGTTTTCTGTTCCGTTCAGTTTTACTCCTTGTAAATCACCCATATTAAAGCAATGGAAACCTTAGGCCCGTTCGGTACATGTGTTCAAAAACTGAAAATTGTTGTTTAAAAACTTTTATGAAAATACGTGTGGGTGAAAAAGGGTGTAGAAATATGTGAAATATTGTTTAAAAACTAAAAGTTGTTGTTTGGAAACACTCACCAAACATCCTCCTATTCACTTGTGTCGAAGCTTACTCAGTCGTCAGAAAGGTGTATAGCCTCTCTCTCTCTCTCTCTCTCTCTCTCTCTCTCAAATACGCCACAAATTTTGATAAAATTATTGGTGGTTTTATTTTTTCTTTTGTTTTTCTTTGTACGATATAGCAGGGTCATTGGTGGATCTGAATTTCTGAACTTCAAGCCGTATAAGGTGATAATGGGTATTGGGTTTTTTGGTTGCTTTGTCCTTAATCTAACATTATAGGTTTCATTTCCTCATATGCATAGAAACAGGGTAAACAGACATGAATCCCCATCTGGGTTTATCATTATTTTTCTTGTAGATAAATTATTTTGTGGTTATATTTGAGACATTGGGGTGCATGGGTTTCTGGGATATGTTTCTTTATGTTAACTACAGGTTAACTTAACTCTCAATGTTAATTTTATATGCTCATAATTTTGATGCAATTTTCACTGATATATTTAATTATGTAACTTATCTCCATGAGACAGAAAGTGTAAGAAATGCTCAAGAAATGTTTATACAAAGATACAGTTTGAAACTTTCTTAATTTTTGAACATTAACACAAAGTGAGGCTTTAAGGGCTACAGGACAGAGGCAAAGTTAACAACCCATTGTGTGAAAATATTTGAAGACTTTCATAGTTAATTTATTTGTTCTGTGGTGAAACCTGAAATTATAATGATCTTAGATCACATTGTGAAATCTGAAATGTATGTCAATGCATGCACCAAACTGAAATAAGAGATTCACAAATATTTATATATGGGTTTTGTTAAATATTAGCATTGATACACCATGTTGAATATGCTAGTATGGATGCGGGAGCGAAAGTATAAAGTATAAAACACAGTAACACACGAGAGATACGTGGTTCAGCCAAACGGCCTACATCCACGGAGGAAACCCTAAAGGGCTACATCAATAATATATTATAGTGTAGTACAAATCCTGTGTTACAATGAATCATAACATGTGTATATATAGTAGACTAAACCCTAGACTAATAGACTTCTAGTACAAGTAGGAGACTTGACTTGCACACAAAGTAGAATTAGGCTTGGGCCTATACTAATGGGCTAATATATCTCTAACACCCCCTCTCAAACTCAAGATGGAAGCTTGATGAAATCTTGAGATTTGATAAGATTGAGAAGATCCCTTGAATAAAGTTTGGCTCTGTGACGGTAGTTTGAGGAAGGCAATGGTCTTGCAGTGTTGATGCGACTTCTAACGGTGGCTTGACTATACCGGAGAGTTTTGACGGCAGCAGTAGGAAGCCAAAGAAGATGAACGCAGCGAAAAAAACACCGAGGAAGACAAAGATTGCTCTTAAATATACCGCAAGGACAAAAAACCATGGCCACAAGAAGGTGGCTCTGATACCATGTTAAATATTAGTATTGATACACCATGTTGAATATGCTAGTATGGATGCGGAAGCGAAAGTATAAAGTATAAAACACAGTAACACACGAGAGATACGTGGTTCAGCCAAACGGCCTACATCCACGGAGGAAACCCTAAAGGGCTACATCAATAATATATTATAGTGTAGTACAAATCCTGTGTTACAATGAATCATAACATGTGTATATATAGTAGACTAAACCCTAGACTAATAGACTTCTAGTACAAGTAGGAGACTTGACTTGCACACAAAGTAGAATTAGGCTTGGGCCTATACTAATGGGCTAATATATCTCTAACAGGTTTCAAGAGAACAAGCACAATTGAAACAGCCACATTAAATTTGTATTATGGTGGATGGGATTAAGCTTGACTTGGAATTGAAGTTGTAGATTGGGTGGTGTTATTGAATCTAATGTTCAAAGGGAATTTTTACATTTTAGTAATGCTATTGATGCTCAGGTGAAGGAAGAAATAGATTTATAATGGCAAGTAAAGGACGATGTTGTATCAGCTTTAACTTATAACTTTTTCTGTGCATATGGGTTGGATAATGTGGTATGGTCGATGAAGCGTGTGTATGCATGGAATAAATGCTGAATGTTATTGGTTCATGCTTACGTATAGGTTTCAGGTCATATGCATGCAACAATGTGGTCACCATCTTATTATTATGTCATTCTATATATCTCAGGTTTTATATTGCATATTGTTCATTTGAGGCTAATGTGAATGATCTTTAATAGATGGCACATGAATTGAATGAGGCGGAAGATCTCAAACTATGGCCTCCTGCAATTGAAAAGTTGTTTTTAGATATTATGATCGAAGAACAAGTGAAAGGGAACATGAAAACTGGTGTTTTTAAGAAGAGAACTTGGACGAAAATTCGAAATGAACTCAATGCACGAGCTAATCGGTGCTTTGGCATGCAACAACTTGAGACAAAATTTAATAGGCTCAGAACAAAACACGAGACCATTTTTCAAGATTTACGAAATTCTGGAATGGGTTGGGATTTTAAGACAAGCACAGTTATTGCCAGTGATGAAGTTTGGGCGGATGTACTTGCGGTAAGTGTTTTATTTGTTCAATTATATTAGCAGTCTTTTCTTGGTTTGTGCCATATACTATGGTATATGTGTTTCCCTTGTTTATGTTGCTTGTTGGTAGGCAAATCCTAAAGCCAAGGACTTTTGGAAAAAAAGATGTGAACACTATCATTTGCTAAGAATACTGTTCAACAAAATTACTGCCACCGGTATCCTCCAAATTTCCTCCAACCAAGCAGCTCCAAATAGTGATGAAGAGCGAGAGCTAGATAAGAAGTTTCGCAATGCTGGATTACATGCTGACCTGGATGATGATAGTGATGGCAGCACAAATAATGTCCCAAGGGGTCATGAGCACACCACACGTGGTGAGAAGCGTCCAATGCAACAAGAATGGTCTAAGGGGAAGAAGACTGCCAAGAAAATGGATGAACTTAGTGAGTTTGCACAGGGACTCCGGGACTATACTGAACTATGTAGGGCAAGGTTTCAAGCTAGTCAGGCTAAGGCAAGCGCTAAGAAATTTAGTAAATCTGTCACCATTGATGATAAATTCTCTCTTGAGAAAGCTATGGGGATGCTCAATGAGTACACAGACCTGGATGATGATACCTATTTTAAGGTACTTGATGAACTCTGTAATTTGAATAGTAGAATTGTCTTCATTACCATGGCAGATAAGAGGAAGAAAGCATGGATGGAGTTCATTGCAAAAGGAATCTGATCGACTTGTGGTTGTCCTTCCATTTATGCGTCATAGCTAACTAGTATGATTTGGCTGCAATTTCTGATGGGGAAGTATTTGAAAGTTGAAGCCTTTTGAGATATTTGTATGCTTCACTTTATTATATATAGTCACTATGATAAAAGGTTAATGCGGACTAGTATTTTGTCTAGGAGTGATTATATGAATGAATTTCACTTTGGAATCTAGCGTGGTGTTATGACAGGTTTCGAATGGACATATATGTATTTCGTCACTTATGTGTTGAATTGAAAAGGTATCACTTGATGCCCTTTCTGCCCCTTGTACAGCTTCACAATGACCTCCAACTCCACTGTCGACCCCATGTTTTAAGGCCTGTCTAATGTTTTCCAACTCTTGAACTTGGGTTTTGTATACTTCCACCTCCCGCATCTAAATTCACATAATAACATCAACGTCGTCATTACCGCTATCTTCTTCCAAGTAGAAGTCATCCTCGACAACACATTCTATATATATATGTGTAATGTGATAATTGGGGGTGTGGGGATTTTATCACTAAACGTGTTTGTTTAAAATACGAAGATCTTGGCGAGTAGACATTCTTATGAGAAATCCACATCACCCCTAGGCCAATAAATCTATATTTCCCTTTCACTTCATTCAATTGGCTATAAATTAATTTCTTAAAAAATATGGCTTTAGATGAAACTATAATAAGTTTAATATATATTTTGCTTATAAAAGAAATAGGAATTTAAGGTCGGGTTCTCTTTCATGAGCAAATCAGTATTTTTGAGTCACAAAACTCTTGACTTGTTAGCTTTTGACATTTAAATCAAATATATTCCTCCAACCGTTTATATAATCAAACACAAATTATCAAATGCCACAATTAATACATATTTTACTATACTGTTTGCTCATAATCTACTTCAATGCAGGAATATAAGCCCATATGCATGAATAAGAAGAGCGAGCGCTCATCTGCTACGTGGCAATGGAATGATGTAATCAAAAGTATTACGAGAGAAGAAAGGAAAGTATGTATAATTTCTGTTGTAGTGATGTGATTTCAATGATTTTCTAGTTCAAGTTTTCTCTGTAGTTCTTTACGCTTCTTTTAGAGTAAGGAAAATCTTTTATGATCAGTTATAAATGTTTGGCATTTCAAGTGGAAAATCAAAGATATGTTGAGTATAACAAAGCCGTTTCATGCCTCTGTTATTGTGCTCTGCTATATATATATATTTTACATTTAGATTAACAGCATTAACTCATGCAAAATCTTACAAAATACAAAAAATAGTCAATTTTACACATTTTGAGCAAAAAATCACTCACATCAGTTGGTGTAAAATTGTACATAAATACACAAATGCTACAGTAACCGTGCATATATGCATGGTTACTGTAATTTGTGTATTTAATATTTTTTGGTAGTAGTATGTGCATTTAATATTTTAGTATTTTTTGATAGTATTGGGTCTGTGAGAGAGAGTTGTAATGAGTGAGGAAATAATAAAAAAATTGTAAAAAAATGAATTTTAATTGAATAGATGTATAAAATAGATAGACTGATGTAGGTGTTTGTAAAAATGGATATGTAGAATAGAAAAAATAGATTTTTGTGTGCAAAATAGATGGAAAGTTTGCTCATATAAGAGGAAAGTCGTTACCTTGAGCATGTGAAACAAGGTACAGGGGAAATAAAAATTGCTGTAGAAATATGTTATCAGACACAAAATTCAGTAAAGTAAATCTGTATACAATGCAATTACAAAATCCTCAAGGCAGCATGTTCTACACAGTAACAATGGCTAAAATATTCATGAAGTCACAGACTAGAGTTTCCTGATTATATGTTCACTTTGTAATGAAAGTATTTTGAGGTTGACCGTAACAAGGCAAGCACAATCAATGATTTGCGCATGGTGTTTCATGGGGAATGAGATTAAAAAAGGGGCGGGTAATTTCTTTCAAATACAGATTGAATATATTGAAAACATAAAGATAAATCATTGTAGCAGACATGGGGCAACTGTTTAGTAGAAGAATTATCTGATAAAGTAGAGATCGATGTTGGAGCCCACACTGAAATTAGATCAAACCAAGAACTGTTAGCTCAGCTCCAACCCAGGCCCTAATTTTCCAAAATGCGACTGAGTCTCCTTTTTTTTTTTTATGGGTGGTGTTTATTTCACACACGCATTTATGCATAACTATACACACAAATGACCAGCTAGCTATCCCAGTTCCAAGTAAGCTTCTTATTATCCAAGAATAAGGCAATCAAATGACCAACACTTACTGATATCAGACTCAAGTTCAATCCCTACTGATGGTTCTTGAAGAGCATGCGTAATTGAAGTTGGCTGTGTTCTTGAAGAGCATGGTCAATGGAGGCTATGGTGAAGAGAGGCTCAAGTGGCAATGGTGGAGGTGGGCTCAACCTAAGACATAATCCTCTCTTTTCCCCAAGGGTCCAGCTGAGCTCTTCAAGAGAGGGGTTATTATAGCCTCGTTGGGTTGGGTACACCTCTAGAGAGGGACGGAACCAAAACTTGAAGTTAGGGGGCAGTTTTGTTGTTAGTTACGTGCGGTGACTTTAGCTTTCGGCTTAGTTGCTTAACAGTTAATGAGTTTTTTTTTTTTTTTGTGTGTTTTTTATGTATGCATCCAGGTATGGACAATTATTTTGTTTAAAATTATTTAAAGGGTCATGTTGTTTGTTTTAGGTAAAATTGGTTAATTGAGTTTAATTGTTTTTAGCTTTACTATTGGTAATTATTGTTGTTGAATAATTTTTTTTGGCTTGTTTATTTTGCTTTAGATTTTAGATCTGGCCTTTAAGAGGAGGAAAATGCTAGAATTACAAACTTTTTTTTACAAATTATTAATTTGGTAAGTGGTTATTAGTAAGTAAAAATGCGATGTAAGTGATGGGTTTAGATGTAAACTAATAAAAGTTTACTACCACAACAGTTTGTAAAAATGTTACTAAAAGAATCAATGATAATATTAAAGGGGGCAAAGTGTGATTTTATAGAACAAAATTGATAAAATTGGTGACTACGTATATATTAATTAAAAATATATATATAGGAGGGGCCATTGCCCCCCTAGTCCAAGTCTCCCTCCATCCTTGCCTCTAGATGAGCACAAACTTGACTTGATTCCACCCATGGACATTCCTAATTGAGATAGATACAAATATTTTTAAATTATCATAGCTATTGCATGACAATTTATCCATTTAAATTTTTTATTATTGTTTTTATTAACATTTTGGATTTCCATGCATCATGCTTTCTAGATAATGTTTCCATTAGTTGATAAACAATCAATTCATAAGATAGGCTCCTATTAATCAAGAGGTTGGGTATAGCGCAATAACATGTGTCTTCTACAAAAAGTGACAAGTTATAGGTTTGAGTTCAAGAATCAACATCACCAATAAAAATTTGGATTAGAGAGCCTTATTTCTTAATCCCACAAAAGTGAAAATTTTATGCACTAAATATGACTTTTTTTTTTTAATATTATTTGAAATTGCCCAAATATAAATAAGTCTCTTATTTTGCTAGACTTCATAAAACCATGTGTAGTCAAGAATTAGATGCAGTGGACAAAGAGCTGGACCAAGTGGGTTCTACCATGTCTACTTTTGTAAATTAATAGAGTGCTTTTAGGGCCACACACTTAGCTACACATTTTGGGTTATAATAGCATTGGAGTTAAAAATTTAGCTATTTGACACTTATAAAAATCACTTTATCTATTTTACTTCTTCACTTTACAATTCACCCAACATCAATGGTTTATATTTTTAACTATTTGATTAAAATAACACAAATAACTCATTAGAACAATAATTGAAACATCCACCACAATCCTTAGTAACCAACCACAACAACAACAGCCCACAACAAAAAAAAAAAAAAAAAAAAAAAAAACCAAGCCGTCTGACCTACCCACACAACCACCACCACACCACAACCCATAGTAAAAAAAAACATAAAAAATAAAAAATAAAAAAAGGAAGAAGAAGAAGCAACCAAGCAAGGCACCCAGCCACTGAACCAACCACACCACAACCCACCGAGGGTCGGTGGCAAAGGCGAGATGGATCAGTAGCATAGGGCAGGATAGTGGGCCGGTGAGGAGTGGAAGAAGAAAGAAAAAAAAAAAGGATGAGAGGTTAGCTTCAATGGCAGGCTAGCGGCAGTGAGAGGATGATGAATCTCGGCAGAGGTGAGAGTTGAGAGAGTTAAAAGAGAGTTGAGAGTTTGATCTAAACTAAATCGGGTAGAGGATAAAGAAATAGAAAAATAAGAGAGAAAGAAATAATATTTTAATACGAGGTGGGAATAAAAAATCAATTGTGAGTTTAGCTTTCGGCTATCGTGCACAGTCATATATAGTTATGCACTATATCTGTAGTTGTGTAGGTAAAAATTTTATTTATATCACCACTAATGTAGGGGAAATTACTAGGTATTTTCAGAGTACCATAAATGTATATTATCTCATTTTACATAAATGATGGGTCCCATTACGAATTTAATTAGTAGAGCCTATCATTCATGTGAGAGAAAAAAGTACGCATTTATAATACTCTAGGAGTTCACAATAATTTTTCCTAATGGATCACCCTTTTTGTATATAGTGGTGCTAAAAATAGCTTTTTATTTTAGCACCATCAATGTAAATGCTCTATTTTTAACAACACCAATGTGGATGCTCGCATAAGTGTCAATTTGTAAAAGCATTACACCACTTTAGACATGTATCCATCACTTGATGAAAAAAGAAAGTATACCTAACACACTAAGAAAAAGGACAAGGCAGTATCCCTGTACCACACAAGAAGACGCACGTTTTGTCAAGATTGACTAGGTTTCAATGCACATGACTAATTTTCCACTCGACTCAAAATATTTATGGGGTTGACCTGAGTTACTTTAATTGGTGTTGTTAAAGAAATTTTTAATTGGTGGTGTTAAAGAAATTTTTATGCCGTTCGTTATTGCTTAATGACATCATTAAGCAATAACGAACGGCATAAAAATTTCTTTAACAACACCAATTAAGCAATAACGAACGGCAATAACGAATGGCAAAAAAGAAAATTTTAATTTGTGCTGTTAACATAAAATTTCCTTAATGACATCATTCTTTCTTTATAATTTTTTTTTATATAAACTTCTTGATAATGTTTTAATTAGTTCATAAACTATCAATTTTATGATGACTTCCTATGAATAAACATGAGCAGAGCTATACGAGTAATATAAATTTTTTTTTATACCATTTAGATTGCACAAATATACATCACTCTTCAATTTGATTAATTTCATGTTACACTTTTAATCATTTTTCTTGCATCATATGGTTAACGTCTAATTAACTATTAAAAAAAACATTAAATATTTATGAATAAAGTTTTGCTACAAACTTGGTTGTAGTCAATGACTCAACTCCATTCAATATCTTTTCCTTGGATGTGAATTTTGAAAAATCCATTATAGAATAACATTTTCTTCTTATATCTTTCGTGCTTGCAAAATTTTTAAAAATCAAATATCAATAATTATGTCATCAATCAAATGTTTAAATTTTAAGTATTTATAATTTAAAATTATGCTTAAAAAATAAGTTTATGAATCAATAGTAAATAAAATTTGATTAGTTAGCACAAAATTTAACATACATGTAAAGAACATAAAAAAAATACAATCAAATGGTTAGATAACAATTAGATTTTCAAAATATGTAGTCAAACTAACATTTTTAGTTAGAATTGTAACTACCAATTAAAAATTAAGTTTGTAACTAAACTTTATCCAATACTAGCTTGTAACCTCATGCATATACATGGATACACTTAAAGATATACAATAAGATGCATAATATAATTCATGTATATATAATTTAAATGCTATTGATAGTCATTTTTATATTTTGTTAACTCTTTAAAATTTTTTATAAGGATATTATTAAGTATAAAATGTAAATTGTTCATTTTATTTTTAATTATTGTGAAGCATTTTTTTAAATTTTTTTTTTTTTTACGATTCATTTATTCTAAACTCCTTAGTTTTTTGTAGTTAATAACTCACTTGGATGAATATTTATAATGTGATCTCACATTTAATTATAAAATGAAAAAATAAAACTCTTTAAGAATAAATAATTTAAAACATATGACACAAAATTAGAACCCTAATTTAAAATTGTAATATAAATTTTTCTCAGATTCACCTATTATTATTATTATAATTATTATTATTATTATTATTATTATATATTTGTCCTACTCATGAACCACTTGCACGGAAATGCATGGCGAAAAATATCAGCCCACTTGCTCTAAAGTGCGATGAAAGTTTCCATGTAAGTCTTCAAAGAAGTAATTGTGTCATGACTCATGACTCATGACCTAACACAGTCGGAAAAAGGAAAAGATCCAATACCGTCTCACACGCCCAAAAAAAAAAAAGTAAGAAAAAAAAAAAGCATGATTTGTGAAGATTGATCAAAGTTTCCACACGCCAAAGGTTAGTGCTTGTTTGGATGAAAAGAGTTTTGAGTGATATCATCATGTTTTCATAACTCATGATCCAAAATTTGTGGGGCTCACGGAAGATCACTTGTTTGGACTCTATAACTCATGATCCGTGACTCAGTTTCCATCACTCAATTCTTTGATTTTTGAGTTATGAGTTATGGAAACTCAAAACACATTTTAGCTGTTTTCAGTTTCAATAACTCATAACTCAATGGTATTTTTGTAATTAAACACACATGGAGGGACCCACAGCCGCAACTTTTGACCTTTGACTTTTTTTTTTTTTTTTTCATTTCTTCTCTTGGGTTCGGTCTTTTTTTTTTTTTTTTTTTTTTTTCTTCTTCATTGATTCGTTCTTCAGTTCTTCGTCTCTCTCGTCTCTCTCTCTCTCTTTTTTTCACTGTTCGGTCTTCAGTTTATCCTCTTTTTTTTTTCTTCTTCACTGATTCGTTCTTTAGTTCTTCTTCTCTCTCTCTTTTTTTTTCACTATTCGGTCTTCAATTCATCCTCTTTCTTTTTTTTTTACTTTCACTGGTTTGGTCTTCAATTTTTTTTTTTTTTTTTTTTTCTCTGGGTCCAGTGAGTTTGGTTTTTTTTTTTTTTCTCATTTGGTTCGGTGAATTTAGCTACTGGGGGTTGAAGGGGGAAAAAAAGAAGAAGTAAAAGTTGCACAAGGTACAAGTATGGGGCCCACAAATAATTGAAAAATATTTAGTGATGACAAGTGAGTGATGGTGCCTAACAGAGTGGGGTGTTTTAAGTGATGAGTGATGAAAACTGAGTGATGAGTGACCATTTTTTTAAAACCAAACAAGGCCAATTTTCCACACCATGCGAACTATATATTTATGGGGGTGACAAGAGTTACTTGGAAGGATAAGCAATTAGTAATTAGCAATGGCAAGAGATACACTGCGGCTTTATTTGTATGTGAGGAAAAAATTATTTTAAATTAATATATATTTTGTAACTATCCTAACTTTAAAAAAAAAAAAAAAGTATATATATATACTTTAAAAAAATATATTATATACTAAATTAACCTATTTTGACGACTCTAATAAAAATGTTGAACACCTTTACTTGAGAATCATAAAAATTTGAGTTCAATAAATATAAGAATAATGCTATATTTACAATATTTTTAGAATAATTTCACAATAAATCTTATTTGGTAAGCTATTACTAATTCTAATTCAGGTTCAATATTGACATGTTTTACCTGTTACGATGTATGCCCTTAAATCCTATTGTATGATGCTATATATGACATTATGTATGACTTAATGTTGTGATTAATAAAGTTGTTTTATTATTATCTAAAATAATAGTAACATGAATATTTGGACATTATCATATAATTCATGAGATGCATAATATGTGATTTATGTGATTTAGTCACAGAAGATATAGATCACAAGTTTTTTGTAAACTCAGAATTTTAGTTCGTAGTAGGTGATAAAATTGGCCATTTCATCTACGAAGACTATAACATATCAACTAAGATTATTTGTCTTGATCATGAAAGTGGAGACTTCTAGTTGATATGTTGATATATTTTAAGAGTTAAGAAATATTGAACTGGACCGCTGTGAGATTTATTACTCTCCTAACGACTGTTAAATGAATAATAAATCTCACGACTTCTATTTACTTAAATTCTTAATCATGAGAGAATAATGGACCCAATCATAAAGTATAGGTTACGTTGATAGATCAGGAGTGAAATTTAAAGTTACGATCAAAACCTCAGTATGTTGGACAACCATATTTAGTGTTGATGGAACATATATTCTCAAGATGGAATTCATAATTTCTTAACTGAGATATAAAATATTCTCTTGAGATAAGTTTAATAGGTTTGGTTATTCAGAATGTTAGGCTTAACTACTTTAGAAGGAGTTACTAAAGTATATATTTATGAAATCTGAATAACTTAAAGGATTAAACCGGTTACTCAATGATTAAAATGTAGTAATCTTCAAAGTCTTGTTTACATTCATGACTTTATATTACTATGAATATTTTATGAAGGGGTTGTATGTACAATAAAGTCTTGGGATATAATTTATTAAGAAGGCTTAGAGTGCAATTATATTTATATAGTGATATTAAATATAATTAATAGTAACTTTGGACTTGTCAAGAGTTGACAGAAAAGTTCAAGACCCATTGGAGTTAGAGTCTTATTAGTTCCCTTTTGGTCCCACTCCAAACTACAAACTTATGAAATTGAATTTCATAAATATATAATGAATAACTTAAAAGATTAAACCGGGTACTCAAGGATTAAAATGTAGTAATCTTCAAAATCTCGTTTATATTCATGACTTTGTATTACTATGAATATTTTATGAAGGGGTTGCATGTACAATAAAGTCTTGGAATATAATTTATTAAGAAGGCCTAGAGTGTAATTATATTTAATATAATTAATGGTAATTTTGGACTTGTCAAGAGTTGACAGAAAAGTCCAAGGCCCATTGGAGCTAGAGTCTTATTGGTTCCCTTTTGGTCCCACTCCAAGCTACAAACTTAAGCTCAATTGGGATGGCCCAAAAGGCTAGCCCAATTAAATAATCAATTAGATATAAAGGGAGAAACATATAGAATTTTAAGACACACAATTGTGGAATGAAATGGTATGTATGTGAGTGTAAGCCACAATTTTATTCTCCCTTGAATTGATTAAGAGACCACACTTCTTGGGCGTTAGTGGAATTGGAGTGAAGATTAAAAGTGTTCTCAAGTACTTCTTATCTTTACTTTTGACACCGCATCAAGGTACCCTCTCTACCCTCTCTTGTTCTTAAATTCTGAAATTTACATAATATATGTTATCAATTGCGAATGAAGTAGATCCATTAATTTTCCTTGCGTATGTTTTGTATACGATACAAACATGTATTTTTCCAACATTACCCACCAATAACAAGCTAACAACTTGTTGCATAAAATTTGTTATGAAATTGTTGTGGTCACTTTATTATTCTCATATCAACATTTTTAATTTGCACTTTATTTTTTATTAGTCTATTTTTTCTCTTATTTTCTTTGTTAGTACAAAAAATTGCAATATTTCATGTACTTGCGTGTTTATTTTATTATTATTTTTTTGTAACATTGATATATATTTTTTTTTTTTGTTTTGAGAATGTAACATTAATATATTCAAATTGTCTCTTTATTAATTTTGTAAAATTTAAGTTTCTTGATGACCACCCTAAAAAAAATTTTTGGAACCACCATTGAAGAGATAGTATAAGTTTCATGACTTTCATAGCCACTGCTACTTCTTTTCTAGTCTTTCTTACTCTCATTTTTTTGCATCCGGAGCCGGAGGAGGCCTTAGGAAGAAGATTTCTACCATTACCGCCATCTCCCAATATAGGACGTGGATTCCACTATCGTGAAGGTATTAACTTATTTGATTGCCATATTAATCATTTCCCACCACCATCACCACCTGCTTCTGAATTCACTTCGAATCCAAAGTCATCATCGGCTCGACCTCCTTCAAAGAACAAGTCAGCCTCATCAACACATTCATACGAGGAATCTACACCACTAGTAGGCCAATAAATTTATACTACACCCTTTTTTTTTTCTTTCCTTGAATTGGCTTTTTAACTGTAAGTGTAATATATATAAGCTTACCAAAATGGTTAAACTACTATTAAATCTTACAAATTTGTGCAACAATGAATGTGATTAACAGATTTTAAAAACCTAAAAAATGAAAGTGATCTGACGTACTACTATGGGGTTGGTGGCACGTTAGTTTGTAAAATTTATACTCCTATAAAAATTTGTAATATCCTTAGCATCACATATTTGCTTATAAATAATAATGAACACGTGGATGTCATGCATCATATTAATAGCTCATAAATATTCATTTAATTATTTTTTATTGTGAGCCGAGGTCAAGCTCAATTTCAAACGATATTAAATATTCAAGTTTTATTCTGTGTTTTTTTTATTTTTTTTATTTTTTTGGGGTCAAACAAGCTTGTACACTTGTTCACGAATTACGTAGTTAACTTATTCATTTCCTTTTGATATATAGTAAATATTATGACCAAAATTCTTTAACCTTTAAAATATATGCTTGAAGGTAATAATTAAGTTGTTGGTGAAAACACAAGAAAAATGAAGATAGTACAAGAGAAACTAAATTAAAAAATAATAGGTAATATTTATTTGGAAGAAATTATACAACATTATTTGGACTAAGGTACGTGAAGAAATTTTCAATAACAAAACCGATTTAACAAGTCAAGAAAACGTTACTAGCAGTAAAGGCAGGATTGTATCGGAGAAACTTATGGTGGAAAGTGTGGGAAAGTGAGAGACAGTAAGAGAAAAGAGAGGAAAGGAGAGAAACGAAGAGAGAAAGATTGAGAGAGAAAAACTTGTACTAACTATCTGAAATTCTTCTCATAATTACAACTGAGCTTGATGCTCTGTATTTACAGAACACTATAATCATAACTACTTAACTAATCTTCCACACTATACAGATCTAAACCCATAAATCTCAAGAATTCTATTCAGTGGCTTTAACTAAATTTCGCGCCAACCAATTGCTCTTTGAACTGAGTAAAATGACCCGTTTCACTACTAATGCCCCTTTTAATGAAATGATGCGTTTAGCACAATACCTTTCCTTTTAATGAAACAATGCGTTTAGCTTAATACTAAGCATTGTCGTTTTGATCCTTCGAAACCTTCATCTTCAACCTCTGTCGTGGCCTCTGTACAAGTCTATCTTCAACAGTACAACACGTATTCTCTTTAAGAGGATTTAATATTTGTGCACATATCTGGCCCATTATTTGCTCTAATACATTTTAACCTATTAATCACAACACTTATAAATAATAAATGGATCTCTCTTCTTATCAATATAGGATTACACATTTAACTAACTCTTTATCTTTCATATTAATTTCCATATTTTTACATATAAATTGTCAAGTTTTATTCATTTTAATTATTTAATATGAAAAAGCTATAACATACATATTTAATTAGATAGAATGTTTTTTTGTTTATGAACATATAAAAATAAGATCCACCAACCTTACATTGTTAAAAAAAAATTACTCATCTTGACCTGGTCCAATTTCATTTTCCGTATTAGTTATTAGAAAATTATCACTTTATCCATCTAAAATTAATTTCATTAAGCAGTAATAACCCATCTTAAATTTTCACGCTTAAAACCAAGTTTACAACTGTCTTTTAACTCATATTTCTCCTATTTCTCTCTTCGCCCTCTTCTCCTTTTCACTGCGGCCTTTGGTGAAGACACGACGTAGCAGTGTAATGCAATGGCATCCCTTCTGCTTTGGATCGGCCCAGTGTAACTAATGACACGAAGCATGCATTGTTGGCTTTATCATTGGAGTAACTTGATTACGTGGAGGAGGGATTTGATTTGAGGAGAGAGGGAGAGCTCTTGGCTGTGGCTTGAATGGATTGGAGCTGCCGGGGTTGAACTAGTCCCATGGCTTTAGCCGCATCAATCAACAATTTTTTTTCTTTATGTTATTTTATTTTATTGATATTCTTGATTTATTTCTTTATAAACTAATTAAATTGAGTCTAATCTAATTGGATAAAATTTGACTACAAACCTAGTAGCCTAAGGTTACAATGGTACAACTAAATTTATAACCAAATTTTGTCAAATCAAATAATAGGAAGAGCAACAATAATTATCTTTGTAATTATTTTTGCAAGATTTGTGTATTCTTTATTAGTTGTGTTTTGTTGTCCAAAATTTTAGTTGATATCTAATTCTTTATTTTCATTTCCATACGGTGTTCTTTAGTCGAGTATAAACAAATTCCACTTTTTTTTTTCTTTTTTTACAAATGCCCTTTTCAATCTTGATTTATCTAATTATTTTTTCATATATTTTTATGTTAAAAAAGTGGAAAATTCTAAGCAAATTCCACTTTATTTATTTATTTTTACAGATGCCCTTTTCAATCTTGATTTATCTAATTATTTTTCTCATATTTTTTTTATGTTAAAAAGTGGAAAATTGTTAAGCGAAGTTTTTTTAATTTTTTTTAAATTTTTTTTAAGGAATCAACAGTAGATTTTATTGAATAAAATTAACAATACAATGGGGAATAGAAAACATAAACATTCGTTTAAAACGCTCATTGGCAAAACTTTAAGTGTTTAAACAAACATGAATACAAGAATTGCAAATACAGCGAAAAGAAGTTTGCCTAAATTTTTTAATTTTTGGGAAAGCTTTAGTCTCATTGAGTGTATGTTTGGCTCTAACTTAAGAAACTAGCTTATTTTACTATTTAGCTTATTTTTGCTACTATTCATAGGTCTCACTGCACTTTTTGATACTATTTATGGATCTCACTATATTATTTCAACTAATTTTTACCTTTATGTATAGTACTTCCAGCAAAAGTTTTTCAATTTCAGTAAAATAAGCGGGTCTTAAACAAGCCCTAAGTATGAAGAGGCTATAACTTAGCCACCTCCATAGTCTCCGCAATCACTTTATAAGTAGTCCTAGGTAGAAAATGATTTGCCAAATGAACAACTTCTGACATCCTATGAGACATTGAAAAAATGACGTTTTTTTGGCATCCAACTTTACTTCAAAGTTAAACTCAAATAGGTAGAATGTCAATTTTTAAACCATAAATAGGCAAAGTGAAATTGAACCAAGCTGTTAATGAGTAATTTGTAATTATTCCTATATTATCATTGTCTTATTTCTGATGAATCCTTATATATTATTTTACTATAAAATGGATTATTTATAGAGTAAACTACGTATTTGATCCTTAACATTTACATCATTTGTCAATTTGCTCCATGACCTTTCAAACGTGTCAATTTGGTCCATAACATTTTGGTATTATGTAAAAAAGGGTCCTAATACCATTAAGTGATGGGTGAAAAATGATGACGTGGCTAACGGTTAAAATAAAATAATATTTTTATGCCAAATGTATTGCCACGTTAGTATTTTTTTTTTATAAATATAAAAAGTTAAGGTTAATTTTCTAAATTGAAATTATATTTTTCATTCATTTCATTTTTTTTTTCTTAGGAACCAAATAGGGGTTAAAACCCAAAATTGAAAGCTCAACTTCCTTTTCTGCCCTTATTTTCCTCGAAACCAAACAAGAAAAAACCAACTTTGAAGGTTAGGAAGCATTTTTTTTTTTTTTTTTTTTTTTTAAGAACCAAAGTTTTCAGTGTTTAAACACTGAAAATTGTTGTTTGGAATTACATAACATCCCCGCTCCAATGATAACTAAACCCTTAAAAAAAATATTACTATTAATACTAATTAAGGTGACCTTTTGGAAGAAGTAAAACCTTGACGATCTAACAAAGCAGGTCTAGATCTTCACAAAGAAGCAAGTCTAGCTTTATCAAAACTACGACTAATATTATCACAAAGAATCAATCTAAACAGATTATCCAAAAAAAAAAAGAATCAATCCGAACTAAAGCATATTTACACTATTACTCCAAATTATTCTCTCTAAACTTTTTTTTTTTTTTTTTTTTACCATTGCCAAATTTTGTTCTTGATGAAATCACGTTTATCCTTATTTATCCATTTCTTTGTTTTGATAGAGATTTTTTGTTTATTTTTTCTGTAAAAGTTCAATTTTGAGCCTCAAACAGGATGGATCGGAGTATATTCTAGTTGAAACAAAGTTTTTGTTTGTTTTTGTTGATTTTTATATCTGTTAAGAGAGGCTTCCCGTGCTTTAAAGCTGTTTTTTTATTTTTGGTTACTAGGAAAATAAGGGCAGAAGAAGAAATTGAGCTTTCAATTCTGGGTTTTTAACCCCTATTTGATTCCCAACACTACAAAAAAACGGTTCTGAGGCCGCGTTTTTAAAACGCGGCCATAGGGCGTAAAAACGCGGCCTTAGGCCGGTTTGGCCTTAGGCCGCGCTTCCTTAGGCCGCGTTTTATTCCGCGGCCTAAAACGTGCGACTATAGGCCCGTGAAGTCTAAGGCCGCACTTTTTGAGCCGCGGCCCAAGACCCGGTCCTATAGCCGCGACAAAAACGCGGCCTCAGACAGCCCTTAGGCCGCGTTTTAAACGCGGCTTCAGAGACAACCTTAGGCCGCGCTTAAAAAGCGCGGCCTAAGATTATGGTATTAGGCCGCGCTTTTAAGCGCGGCCTAAGGTATGGTATTAGGCCGCGTGTTACGTGCGGCCATAGGCCTCACCCAGATGGGCCTCATCTCAGGCATTGGGCCTTAGGCCGCGTTTTAAGCGCGGCCTAAGACATAATCTTAGGCCGCGCTTTTAAGTGCGGCCTAAGGTAATGGTATTAGGCCGCGTGTTAAGCGCGGCCCAAAAAAACGCGGCCCAAACCCCCCGTTTTTTGTAGTGCAAGAAAGCAAAGCAAAATGAAATGAATGAAAAAGATACTTTCAATTCTGAAAATTAACCTTAACTTTTTTTTTTGGGTAATTTTATGTTACCATGGCAATACACATGGCATAAAAATATTATTTTATTTTGACCGCTAGACACATTATTATTTTCCATTCATCACTTAACGGTAAAGACCTTTTTAACACAAAACTAAAAGGTTAAAGACCAAATTAACACATTTAAAAGGTCAGAGATCAGATTGATAAATGATGTAAAGATTAGGGACCAAATATATAGTTTATCTTTATTTATATTATTAATAAATTAAAAATAATAATTTGTTATCTAATAAACTCGTTTACAAACTTATATTGAAAGTTCAAATAGTGTAAAATACACTATGAATGTTTAGACCCCCAAATCAAAAATTATCAATTCAAGCTTTATGACAAACACAAAGTGTGCGGAAAATGAACACAAACTATAAACAGAATTGATAAACAATCTAAGTCAATTTAAATCACATCTACAGCAGAAAATAAAAGGCAAAGATAAGGGAAGAGAGATTCAAACACAAGGACAACACATCGAAGCCCTCAACGTAAAACCTCTCCGCTGCCCTCCAAGCGGTAAGTAATCCACTATAAAATGTAGTTGGGATACATGAACAGCAATAGACTCTTCAAGTTTAATCTACCCAATGTACTTAAACCCTCCAAGCTTCTTGCTCTAACGAGATTACGCCGAACCTATTTCTTTTCTAGCTTCCCGGATTCCGCTACTTGACCATAGCATTAACCAATGTGAAATTGGTTCTTTCCTAACTGCTTCCCAAAGCACCAAATAGCCCTTTCAGAGAGATGGATATGGTGAGAAAGGGTTTTGGTAATGAGCCTTTCAAGGATTTGACAATGGAGAAGGAGAGAGTAGAGGAATTTGAAGAGTCTCTTAGGTAAAGATTGTGGATGAGTCAATCTTGTTTTCTCTAGGGTTTCTTTCTCAAAAATTCTCTCTGGAAGCACACTTTGAATCGTGGGTATAAAGGTATATATATAGTAGGGTAAGAAGGAAAGTGAAAAGTCATATTTTGCCAAACAGGGTGTTCTGGTGGCTTGACCTCGCGACTGGGTTGAGTCGCGAGTTCAAGCTATGAGCAAATGGCCTGGCCAGTCTGGGACTTTTGTCCTGTGGTGAACAGCTGGCACAACGCTTCAGCTTCTGCCATGCTTGGCACGTGTGCTTCAATCTAGCGGCTTGCAGCCGTGAGCCACCTGCGAGAGGTAACCGCGAGTCCCTGCTTCTTTGCACACACTTGAGCAATTCTTCACATTTTCTTACACACTACCCTTACATGATTCCCACCTAAATACAGGGTTTCTAATTGCTAAAATACAAACAAATTTGGTACGGAATAAAGCCAACAAGATGGTTGATTAAATTCAACCTTACATATATATATATATATATATATATATATATATTCCAATCTTAATTCTTTAAGTATATACTAATACATTTTAAACAAATACACACACACCCCAAATCAAGTCCCTCAATTTTATTCACCTTTGCACTAAAACTGACTGAACGTATAAGGCCATTGAATCGCACCGATGGGGGGGGGGGGGGGGGTGGTCAATTTGGGTGTGAGCTTAAATTTTTGGGCAAAAACAAAACAACTTTTTTTTTTTTCCAGGAATTCTATTTTATTAGAATTATATTTTAAAATTAAAATAAAATGGAAAAAATAAAATAAAACAAAGTAGAAAATTCCTCAAATTATCATCACTAAAAAAAGTATAAGAACAAGGCGTCACTAATTAAGAAGGCTATTTAGGCCCTGAATTTTACTATGCAATGAATTTTACCTATTAAGTTTGATTATGCCAAATTATTTAGTTAGGTTTTAATCACTAAGAAAATATAAGCATAAGTAGTCACCAATTGCAAATCAACCAATCACAATAAATACAAGACACTTCTTCTATGAAAATAAAAAATAAAAAAATAAAAATACAAGACACATGATATGGTGACAAAGTGAAAAACTGATAAATATTTCTCTGAGGGAAAACCACTACATAGGAAACTTTCTCCAAATATGCAATTTACTATAGTAAGAGAAGTCTTACAACCACTTTAGAACCTTTGAATTCTTCAATAAGGGATGGAACCAAGATTCGAACCTGGGGAGGCCAAAGCTTAAAACCAAAAAAAAATTTAATCAGAGAGCATGCACACAACATTTGCCGTATACAGTTTGTTTATTCCATGTTTTACCCTCTCTCATCCTTTAATTTGTGTTGGCCTATAGGATATAGACCCTAAAAACGCGGCTATAGGATATAGCCGTGTTCACAAACTAGGCCTATACTATGTAGCAATAGCCCCTGCGGGTCTATAGCCACGTTTTTATAATCGCAGCTATAAGCTGCGGACCTATAGTCGCGTTTTCAAAAACGCAGCTACAAACCCACTTTGCACTTGTGTGTTAAGTACAATCAATTAAAGGCTTTGGACATATTGGTGAATTCCTTGAGTGACAATGGGGATTTTCTCAATTTCAAAACCTCTAATGATGGCAACACTATCTTGCATTTAGCTATGATGCAAAAACAAATTGAGGTAGCTTTTTATTTATTTCTTGAATATACATGCAAAAAATAAATTAAGTAAAAATCATTTTACCCCCACCCATGAGCACCCATAGGTCCATAACTGAATCATGTAAATTTGCATATTGTGTATTTATTTGATTTTTTTTTTTTTGGGTATTTTAAATATTTTTAGTATCTACAAAATTAATTATTTACTATTGGATAAGCCAATTTGTGCCAATTGTGATTAACTATCTTTGTTTGAATTTGTCAAATGTTTTGAGTATGTAAAATATTAATTAAAATTATGAAAATATTTATGATCTACTCTGATGATTTTTCAGTGAAAAATATATCCAAGAGTTGCAAGGATTTTGACTTTAAATTAGCTATAGTTAATTAATTTATGGTCTAATTGTAGTGATATTAGCTTCCAAGAACTTTATATAGTTAATTAGAGAAGAATTTTTTTATGAATTTATAATTCTATTAATATTAGTCTTATAATTGAGATTTGGTTTCTATTCTTATTTTTTATTTTTTTATTTTTATTTTTTAAGGAATTGACCTCCTAGTTTTTTCTTTGGTTTTTCAGACGATATTCCTCTTATATTTGATTCCAAAGGATATATTGTATCAAGTTTAGAATCCTACCGTTTTTGGTGTAGGTAGGATTTTAAAACCCCATATTGACTTGCTTCCGGTTAATAACCATTTTCTGCATTTGTTGTATAGATCACAATTTCTTTTTTGCTAATAGAGAAATTCTCTATCTAAGTAGCATTGATCTTTACATTATGGTTCTCAAAAACAAATATTTTCAAAATTATAACACTTTAAGCTTTAATTTGCAGACAATAAAATACTTACTTTCGGTGACTAAAGTGAAAAAAGAAGTAGATTCCCGGAACAACAAGGATTTTATAGCCTTAAAAATGTTGGAGAATTGTCCAAAAGAATTCAATAGCTTTACCATTCGCAACATGTTATTGGATGCCGGTGCTAGAGTTGAAAGAGTGAAAAATCCAAGTGAATTAGCAAAAACAACACAATCAAGGAAGAAATGGTGGAAGAATTTGTCGAAACACTTGAAATACCGAGGTAATTGGGTAGAAGAGAATCATGGCTATATAATGGTAGTGGCTACTATGATTACAACTCTCACTTTCCAACAAGCAGCTAGCCCCCCACGCAGTGTTTGGTCATAAAGTGGAAATGTTACTTTTTATACTGGTCATAACATCAAAGTTAATGCTAGAACGTCAGTTACAGGTTCTATCGATCCGTTGTACTACTTCTATTTCATAAAATTCAACACTATCTCTTTTATTGCATCAGTCATTGTCACCTTCTTACTAATTACTCTACAGCAAAAAAAAATCGTTGCAATAACATCGAAGTAATTGCAATAATTTATGCGAAGTGTTGTAATAAAATTTGAGGTAATAAGTTTGTGCTACAAAAAATTTTTGTTATAAACTTAAATATTTTAATGAAAGTTTTGATGTAATAATATATTTGTTATTGCAATAAATAATTTATTACTTCGAATATCTTGTAGCAATAGGTTATTATTTCATGAATTTTATTACAATAGATTGTAAATAATTGACAAAAATAATTTGGGTTCAAATTATTGCAACGGTATATTTATTGTAATAGTTAAAATTTTCATATTTTTTCTTACAATAGATTGTAAAATAAATGAAATTAGATCATTGTAATAATATATTCATTGCAGCTTCATGTTGTCATTGCAATAGATTGTAAAATAATTGATATTTTAGTTATTGCAATGTTAAATTTGTTGCAATAAGCCATCTCCTTGAAATTTCAATCTATTATAATATATCGCCAAATATATAATTGGTATCAAGTTATTACAATGGTTTCTTCAATTTAAGTTATTAAAAAAAATTGATTTCTTCAATTTAAGTTATTGCAAAAAATTTTCTAAATTCAATTTAGTATTAAAATCTCTATTGCAACCGAAAATTATAAATTATTAAAACTAATTATTATTAATGTAATAATTTACTATTTTTAAGTTACTATTGAAATGACTTTTAATTTTTAGATGTGATATTATGTCTAATACCACTATACTAATTTTGTTGTATTAACACTTGATGTAATAGACTTATTTGGTGTAGTGTTAGTGGATTCCCGGTCAAGAATAAGATTTGTATGGGCCTCTTGACAATAGCTCTATGTACCACTCTTGCATTCCTGGTAATTACCTATATAATGGCAGTCTACATGGTAACCCCGTTCTCACTATACTATTTGAAAAATAAGGAGGTCTTTAGTATACAAATATGGGTTCTGGGTAGTTTGGTTGTGGTGATTTCTTTGGTTTTTCTGCTTTACTTAATCCGTTTTCTTGTTTGGTTGGGAAGGAGGATAAAAAAATCCATCCCTGCATGGGTAGAGGCCATTCACAAACTCAATTGTTGAGAGTCTTGAGACTGTCGCATTGTTGTTTCTAATAATGGTTGAATTTTGAAGTATCCTTCAAAAGAAAGTGACATAGCAGGTTGTGTGGTTTTATGGAGCATCAATGCCAGATAAGTACAACAATATATTGGCTTCTCCTCAAGTTTTTATTTTCTTCTTTTTGCTTGTATTTTTTTTTTTTTTTTGGTATGCGCTTCATCGAAAAAATCAAATATCATTATCTGTATTTGGTTGTAATTTATGACGGGCATTCGTAATGAAGTTAAGATATTAATTTGTCTAAATGGCTTAATGCTTGATAGCATTCCACCTCCTCTATGGGTGGGTTAACTGAAATTTCTTGGGGAGACTATGACTAATATTATCACAAAGAATCAATCTATAAAAAAAAATAATAATAATAATAAAAAGAGAAAAGAATCAATCCGAACTAAAGCATATTTACACTATTACTCCAAATTATTCTCTCTATACTTTTTTTTTTTTTACCATTGCCAAATTTTGTTCTTGATGAAATCAAGTTTATCCTTATTTATCCTTTTCTTTGTTTTGATAGAGATTTTATGTTTATTTTTTCTGTAAAAGTTCAATTTTGAACCTCAAACAGGATGGATCGGACTATATTCTAGTTGAAACAAGGTTTTTGTTCATTTTTGTTGATTTTTATATCTGTTAAAAGAGGCTTCCCGTGCTTTAAAGTTGTTTTTTATTTTTGGTTGCTGGGAAAATAAGGGCAGAATAAGAAGTTGAGCATTCAATTCTGGGTTTTTAACCCCTATTTGATTCCCAAGAAAGCAAAGCAAAATGAAATAATGAAAAAGATACTTTCAATTCTAAAAATTAACCTTAACTTTTTTTGTGTGGTAAGTTTATGTTAACATGGCAATACACATGGCATAAAAATATTATTTTATTTTGACCGTTAGTCACATTATTATTTTTCATTCATCACTTAACGGCAAAGACCTTTTTGACACAAAACTAAAAAATTAGGGACCGAATATATAGTTTATCTTTATTTATATTATTAATAAATTAAAAATAATAATTTGTTATCTAATAAACTTGTTTACAAACTTACATATACCAATCTTAATTCTTAAGTATATACAAATAAATTTTAAACAAATACACACACACCAATCAAGTCCCTCAATTTTATTCACCTTTGCACCAAAACTGACTGAATGTATAAGGCCATTGAAAAGCACCGATGGGGGTGGTCAATTTGGGTGTGAGCTTAAATTTTTAGGCAAAAACAAAACAGTTTTTTTCAGGAATTCTATTTTATTAGAATTATATTTTAAACTTAAAATGAAAATGGAAAAAATAAAATAAAACAAAGTAGAAAATTCCTCACATAATCATCACTAAAAAAAGTATAAGAACAAGGTGTCACTATTTTTTTTTTTTTTTTTTTGAGAAAGAACAAGGCGTCACTAATTAAGAAGCCTATTTAGGCCCTGAATTTTATTATGCAATGAATTTTACCTATTAAGTTTGATTATGCCAAATTATTTAGTTAGGTCTTAATCACTAAGAAAATATAAGCATAAGTAGTCACCAATTGCAAATCAAACCGTCACAATAAATACAAGACACTTCTAAAAAAAAAAAAACAATACAAGACACGATATGGTGACAAAGTGAAAAACTAATATATATTTCTCTGAGGGGAAACCACTACATAGGAAACTTTCCCCAAACAAGCAATTTACTATAGTAAGAGAAGTCTTACAACCACTTTAGAACCTTCGAATTCTTCAACAAGAGAAGGAACTAAGATTCGAACCTGGGGGGCCAAAGCTTAAAACCAAAAAAAATTAATCAAAGAGCATGCACACAACATTTGCTGTATACAGTTCGTTTATTCCATGTTTTACCCTCTCTCATCCTTTAACTTGTGTTGGCCTTACTAGTTACTAACCTCTACTTTGGCGAATTTCAAACAATCAAAAAACTCTAAATCAACATTCAAATACAACTAATTTTAGTTCATTTGGATCATGGCGGAGAATTTTAAGGACCATAAAGATTACTCGATAAGAAATTTCAACTCTAATTTCAAAATATCTCCCAGTTTAGAGTCGATTTTGTAGCATTAGAAGTTAAATTGAGAAAAATTTCCATGCTTTTTAAGATGGCAACTCATTTACTTTAACTGGATGATCGAAAATTTGTTCAAATTTAATTTGGACAAATTTGTTCAACCTTGGTCAAATCAGACTTAACCATTTTTTTTATGAAACTCTTTTAGCATACATTTAGTTGAGGTAAACAAGAATCATCAATTTGATTTCCAATGCTTCAATTACAGTTTAGGATACAACAATAATTTTTGAATACCTACATGGCCATCATTTAATAACTATTTTTTGTTTAAAAAAAATTATGTAGCAAAATACGATGTCAACAAGTTTATCACATAATTTGTAACAAAAAATTATGCATCCTTTTCATGAATTCTTGAGCTCAAAGTGTTTTTTCCCCCCTTTAATTCAGCTTCCAATTCCTCTCTTATTCTTCATACATATATAACATCTCTTATTTATTTATTTATACATACATACATACATACATACATATATATATATATATATATATATATATATATATATAAAAGAGAGAGAGAGAGTCAATAACAAACTCTAGTATCGATATTACTGTAGACATCAAAATTTTATGATGAATTCACAACCGTCCGATTGTTCATGGTAAAATATTTGCGATCAAATTAATCTCTAATTGATGACGTGGACAATCAGCAAATGAAATCAAGCCACGTGGCAAAATCAAATGAAGAAAGCCATATGGCAGCGTCAGAAGAAAAGACCTATATGGAAAGTTCTTATTAAATAAAATACCAAATTAAATTCATATATAATTCAACTCTCAATAAATGCTGAGAGAAAATTCCAAATTAAATACCATTGAGTTGCCTATAAATAGGGGCTTCTCATAAGAGAAAAGAGGAGAACACTTAGAGAGAAAACACTACTAACACTCTGCCAAAATAGAGAGTCATCTCTAAAGTTCACAAGAATTCCATTGTTCATCAAGGCCTATTCCTACTTCTTCAAATCAAAGTGGGGATTCTCCTTTAATCTAGTTCGAGATCAAGCCAACAGCCCTCACATCAAATCAAGCACATTCAACTATTCATTCAACTTAGAGACATCAAAGCACGATTCAAGATCAAGCTTCATAGCCTCTTCGGATCGTAACGTTTCTTGGAGATCGAATCAGAGGAATTTATCGTACTCTTTCATTGTAAAGATTCATACAGAGGATTGTACTCACATATATACAAATACAAATTGATTATTTGTTACACTATTTCGTGATCGTGTGATTTATCTTTTACGAAAATTGTGTGTACAAATTTCTGGCACGCCCGGTGGGACTTCTCTACCTCTCATCTCTTTCTCCATCCTAGAAATCCTCAAGTCTCCAATTCACCAAGTTCAATGGCCTCAAAGAAGTCTTAGATTCCCAAGAATGCTACCAAAAGCGTTGGGGGGTCAACAAGCAGCAGTACTTCCACAGGTCCTATGACTCGAAACAAAGCCAAAGCAATAAGGCTCCTCACATCACAAGAAGTTGAGGGAAAGGCTCCTGTGACCAAACTCATAAGTGCCCCAGCCCAGCCAAAGACTGTCATCTCCTTGAACACTTTGAGGACAAGCAAGCATACTTCCTTTAGGAGGGGAGATTCAGCATTCGCTCTAGAAGACTCAACAATAGGGAGTGAATATCACTATTTTGCATCAGATGCTGGGTCGAGTACTCCTTCACAAGTAGGTTCTTCCCAAGGATCCCCCCGAGAAGTCACTTCATCTATCTTTTTGGAAAATTCTTCTCGTACAATAGCTATGGCGGCCATGATGACGGACACTGCCACCATTGATGAAAAGATTGCTGAAATGGGACATGCTATAGCTAAGCTTACCAAGACCGTGGAGGAGAAGGACCTTCAAATCGCCACGCTTATGAACAAGCTTGAGGTTTAGAATCGAGGCGAGTTTAGTAAAGGCCATTCTCACACGCATCAGCATACATCCCAGGATGCTCACACATCTTCTCCAAAGAAGGCTGGTGGTCCATAAGGGAGCTCTACCTCAATTTCATCTCTATCAGTCCAGCAGTTACAGGATATGATAACGAACACTATTCGAGCTCAATATGGTGGGGCACCACAAAACTCTCTGATGTATTCAAAACCATACACCAAGAGGATTGACATTTTACAGATGCCTGCGGGTTACCAACCTCCTAAGTTTCAACAGTTCGATGGAAAAGGGAATCCGAAGCAACATATCGCTCATTTCATCGAGACTTGCAATAACGCTAGTACCGATGGGGACTTGCTTACTAAGCAATTCGTGCGTACTCTTCGAGGAAACGCCTTTGATTGGTACACGGATCTTGAGCCTGAGTCCATTGATAGTTGGGAGCAGATGGAAAGGGAATTCTTGAATCGTTTCTACAGTACCCGACGTACTGTAAGCATGCTGGAATTAACCAACACGAAGCAATGGAAGGATGAACCAGTGGTAGACTACATCAATCGTTGGCGCTCATTGAGTCTTGATTGCAAAGATCGTCTTTCCGAGTCTTCAGGAGTGGCGATGTGCATCCAAGGTATGCACTGGGGGTTGCTTTACATCCTCCAAGGAATCAAACCTCACACCTTCGAGGAGCTTGCTACCCGAGCCCATGACATGGAGCTTAGTCTATCTAGCCATGGAGAAAAAGGCTTACCTGTTGACCAGCAGCATAAAGAGAAGAAAGATACGAGGAGGGGGGATAAGTCTTCCAGATCCATGGTTAAGGAATCTATGGCCGTTGCTGTGGAGCCAGTGAAGATCTCCAGTAAAGAGAATAAGAGAATGGAGAAAAGGGCCAGTCCAATCCAAGAGCGGGAGAAGCGTCGATTGACTTTGAAGGAGATGGAGGAAAAGACATATCCATTTCCAGATGCTGACGTTCGAGGCATGCACGAGGACTTATTAGAGAAGAATGTGATCAAGCTTCCAGAATGCAAGCGTCCAGAGGAAATGGGGCGTACCAATAACCCAAAATACTGCATGTTCCATCGAGTTGTAAGTCATCCTGTGGAAAAATGTTTTGTTCTGAAGGACCTTATCCTAAGGCTTGCAAAAGAGGGTAAAATTCTTTTAGACCTAGATGAAACTGCTGAAGCAAATCATGCTAAGTTTGTTGTTGGATCCCCAATTTCTGTGAAGTCACCAACTCCGATGGAAGTGCGATCTACCTTGCCATCAACATCAAGGGCATATTGCAAGCACATCCAATTTGGAACGCTGGAGCCTATGCACATGTCATGCTTCAACCCTCAAGATGATGATAAAGCTGACGACGAATTGGTAGGTGACGAAGAAGGTTGGACTTTTGTAACCTACAAGAGACTTCAAAAACCGCGTAACCCAAAACCCCATGTCCCTTACAAGAAAAGGGAACTTCAAGCAAGCAATTCAAAAGTTACTCTCAAGGGGAAATGAATAAATGGTCTAAAGAAACAAAGAAAAGGATCTCGTCCGAATGAGTTATTACAAAAGGAAGGCCCCTTGCCAATCACCCTGCATGAGTTTTTCCCTAAAAGCTTTCTTGCAGAGGGCCTAATGGCAACCACTTACATGGTCTCTTACCATGATGCTGATGATCAAGAAGACCCTACCGAAAAGGAGGAAAAAGCGGACCTTGAAGAAATCAAAGTAACCAAGGAAGAAGGAAGTGAAACCCATGCCTCGGAAGAAGTAGTTGCTTTATGTGCTCACTGCCGCGACAAGATGACGTTCGCCGATGAGGATCTCCTATTGGGCTCCAAACCACACAATCGACCACTTTTTGTCTCAGGTTACACACGAGGGGAAAGAGTAAGCCACATCCTCATAGACGATGGGTCTGCTGTCAACATAATGCCCTAGGGAACGATGAGACGCCTAGGCATATCCATGGAAGAGTTATCCAAAGGTCGACTTGTCATCCAAGGCTTCAACCAAGAAGGTCAAAGGGCGATCGGCATGATTCGATTAAATGTGACTATTGATGAGTTGAAAGCAAGACCTCTATTCCATGTGATCGATTCGAAGACCTCTTATAACCTGTTGTTAGGATGACCATGGATTCATGGGAATGGTGTCGTACCGTCTACATTGCATCAATGCTTCAAGTATTACGACGGCAAGCAAGTAAAGGTGGTGACAGCAGATTTGCAACCATTTACAGCGGCAGAATCTCACTTTACAGACGCCAAGTTTTACTTGGACTGCGACATGACCTACGATTTACCACAGGAAGAGTCTTCAGAAAAGAAGAAGGCAAAACGTAAGGAAGGAGGCGAGCCCTTCATGGATGGTCCAAAACCTAACTCTAAAGTAAGACAAAAGTTTTGTGAAGAGAAGAAAGAGGCACCCATGGTCTTACGATATGTGCCCACGTCTAAACGAAAGGAAGGGCAATCCCCATTTGGGTTGACAATGGAGACTAAGGATAAATGCAAAAAGTCTATTCAAGAGGATGATATCTCTATCCTTAAAAGTGATTTCACCTTGCCATTACCGAAGTTAGACCAAGTGGCGTCCACAAAACCCCCACTCAAAGGTTTCACTAGAGCCATGAGTAACCTTGTTGAAGATTCATTGCCAATCAGAAGAACAGAAGAGGGTTTTGACCCTAAAGCATATAAACTTTTGGCAAAATCAGGCTACGATTTCAAAAATCCTCCGCAATTGGGGCAACTTTACTCGGATTACGTGGAAGAGAAGTCTCATGGGCTTAACTCAACCCAAAGCAAACTGAAGCAGCAAGGCTATGCGATCGAGATTCCTAGAACCGGGTTGGGGTATTCATCACAAGAGCCAATTCGAATCTCGGCCAAAGGGAAAGGAAAAAAGGTGACATCACAACACATCACCTTTGAAGTTGAGGAAGAGGGGAAGCCGAAGCTCGTGTTAAGATCTTCTGTATTTGATCGTCTAGGAACATCTACTCCTCGAGAGTCAGTGTTTAATAGATTAAGCATTTCTCTCCCTACAAAGTAGGTCGGCATTTGATAGGCTTAGGTCTACGAGTAGTTCAACTGACACCCCACGACCCAAGGAAGGAAAAAGTGGCCTGCAAAAGAGAAATGGCACCGAAGCCTGCAGTCTTATCCCTTCACGCATGAAACGTGAGTTGATTGTAGAAGTCAGTACAGGAAACTCCCTTAAAGTGAAGCGACGGACTATCGTGCACACACGAGAGCTTGAGAAGCAAGTTGACAATGGGGAGGAAGATCATGAGACACTAGTCCTTCCTTCTTGCCATGTGACAGCGGAGACCGATTCCGAATCTGACGCATCAAATGATGAACCAAATGAAGCGCCTCGAGCAATAGAAGACGGGGGGCAAGCAACTGTAGATGAGCTCAGAGAATAAAACTTAGGGACTAGTGAGGAACCTCGCCCAATCTATGTGAGTTCACTTTTGACACCAGAGGAAGAAAGCAAATACTTTGAGCTTTTAATGGAGTACAAAGATGTGTTCGCCTGGACATACAAAGAGATGCCAGGTTTAGACCCAACAGTTGCAGTTCACCGGTTAGCAATAAAACAAGGAGTGCGCCCAATCAAGCAGGCCCAACGCCGCTTTCGACCCGAACTCCTCCCATAAATTGAGGCAGAAGTTAACAAACTCGAGCAGGCGGGATTCATCCGGGAAGTGCAATTCCTAAAGTGGATTGCAAACATTGTCCCTGTCAAAAAGAAAAATGGACAAATTCGAGTTTGTGTTGATTTTCGAGACTTGAATAGAGCGCGCCCAAAGGATGACTTCCCACTTCCAAATACAGAACTTATGGTTGATGCAACTATTGGTCATGAAGTATTATCATTCATGGATGGCTCATCAGGATACAACCAAATTTGAATGGCACCCGAAGATGAAGAGCTCACCGCTTTTCGAACTCCGAAGGGGATCTACTGTTACAAGGTGATGCCTTTCAGGCTTAAGAATGCTGGCGCAACTTATCAACGAGCAATGCAACGGATTTTCGATGACATACTCCACAGAACTGTGCAATGTTATGTTGACGATCTAGTTGTTAAGACAAAGAAAAGAGGGGACCATTTGCGTGACTTGCGCATCGTATTTAATCGACTAAGGAAATATCAACTCAAAATGAATCCTCTCAAATGCACGTTTGGCGTCACTTCTGGGAAGTTTCTAGGCTTTATTGTTTGACATCGGGGTATTGAAGTGGATCAATCTAAAATAGATGCTATCCAAAGGATGCTCGAACCAAAGAACCTATGAGAGCTTCGAAGCTTACAATGCCACCTTGCATACATTTGACGTTTCATATCGAATCTAGCAGGACGGTGTCAACCATTCAGTCGTTTGATGAGGAAAGATGCCACCTTTGAATGGGATGAGGCTTGCAGGAATGCATTTGAGAGCATTAAAAGATATTTGCTTAACCCACCTGTCTTAGGAGTGCCTATGCCAGGAAAACCTCTAGTGCTCTACATTGCTGCACAAGAACAATCACTTGGGGCCCTCTTAGCTCAGAAAAATGAAGAAGAGAAAGAGAAAGCATTGTATTACCTTAGTCGAAAGCTAACTGGGGTAGAATTAAGGTATTCCCCAATAGAGAAGATTTGTCTTGCGCTTTTCTTCTCCATTAAAAAATTAAGGCATTACATGCAAGCACACATAATACACTTGGTTGCAAAGATAGATCCAGTAAAATACGTCTTGTTTAGGGCAATCATGTCTGGTCGGTTGGCAAAATGGGCTATGGCCTTCCAAGAGTTTGAAATCGCGTATGTGTCTCAAAAGGCCATCAAGGGGCAAGCACTAGCAAATTTCCTTGCTGATCATCCAATTCCTGCCGATTGGGAGCTCTCAGATGATTTTCCAGATGAAGATGTATTGTACACTGAAGTCCTCCCACCTTGGATGATGTTCTTCGATGGGGCTGCACAGCAAGAAGAATCCGGTGCTGGGGTTGTTTTCGTGTCGCCACATAAACAAGTGTTACCATTCGCCTTTGTGCTTAGCGAACCATGTTCAAACAACGTTGCTGAGTATCAAGCCCTTATTGCCGGCCTCCAAATGGCCCTTGATATGAAGATCTCATACTTAGAAGTCTACGGCGATTCCAAGTTGGTAATCAATCAACTTTTGACACACTATGAAGTTAAACATGAGGATTTGATTCCTTACTTTCAGATGGCTACGCGACTAATTGAAAAGTTCGACGGAGTTTCCTTGGAGCATATCCCCAGAAATGAGAATAGGATGGCAGATGCTCTAGCCAATCTAGCTACCACATTGGCTCTGTCGGAAGGTGAAAAGGCAAATGTCCCTATTTGCAACCGTTGGGTGCTCTCTTGCATGGAAGAATATGCGAGCGTGACAAATGCCATATCAATATCTATAGTAGAGGAAGAGGATTGGCGCCAAGCCTTGATTGATTACTTGGAACATGGTAAGCTACCCGAAGATCCCCACCACAAAACTAAGGTACGGAGGAGGGCACCTCGTTTTATACACTATAAGGGCACATTATACAGGAGGTCTTTCAATGGTTTATTCTTACGATGCCTTAGCAAGGAAGAAGGTGATCAAGCCATGGAAGAAGCTTATTCGGGAGTGTGTGGTGCCCATTAGTCTGGTCCTAAATTGTATCACCGGATAAAACGAATGGGTTATTATTGGCCCACCATGGTCAAGGATTGTATGGACTATGCAAAGACATGTGAAGCATGCCAACTTCATGCGAACTACATCCATCAACCGCCAGAGCCTTTGCACCCTACAGTCGCATCCTGGCCTTTTGATACATGGGGACTCGATGTTGTAGGACCATTGCCTAAGTCGTCCGGGGGTCACCTATACATATTAGCTGCAACCGACTATTATTCTAAATGGGCGGAAGCCATGCCTCTCAGGGAAGTAAAAAAGGAAAATGTGGTGAACTTCATCCGGACTCACTTGATATATCGGTATGGTGTCCCTCGCTATATCATCACAGATAACGGTAAGCCATTCTACAATAGTTTGGTGACCCAACTATGCGAGAAGTTCGAGTTCAAGCAATATAAGTCATCCATGTATAATGTGCCAGCCAACGGTCTTGCTGAGGCTTTCAACAAGACGCTTTGCAATTTGTTGAAAAAGGTAGTAGAGTGCTCGAAGAGGGATTGGCATGAAAAGATTAGGGAAGCTTTATGGGCATACCGAACAACATACAGGACTCCTACGCAAGCCACTCCGTATTCATTAATATATGGTGTCGAAGCAGTCCTGCCTTTAGAGCGACAAATTCCATCACTTCGAATCGCTATCCAAGAAGGGCTCACAAATGAAGAAAATGCGCAATTAAGACTTGAAGAGTTGGAAGCACTTGATGAAAAGAGATTGGAAGCTCAACAACGTCTTGAATGCTACCAAGCGCGGCTCTCTCGAGTGTTCAACAAGAGAGACCGACCTCGATCTTTCCAAGTAGGGGACCTAGTGCTTGCAATGTGAAGACCCATCAACATCTCCCACAAGACTGGGAACAAGTTCACATCAAAATGGGATGGCCCCTATGTCGTGCAGGAGGTCTACACTAATGGTGCTTACAAGATAGTCGACGGAGATGGCCTGAGGGTAGGACCCATAAATGCAAAGTTCCTAAAGCGATACTATGCGTGAAGTATTGAAGTTGCTCCTTGGTAAGAGCTTAAACTGCCCACCAAAAAAATAATAATAAAAAAAAAAAAAAAAAAAAATCCTGCTAGGTTGAAAACCTTGAAAGAGGCGACCTAGGCAAAAGTTAGGGACAAAAAAAAAAAAAAAAAAGAACTTTATTGAACTACGTTATGACTTGATCCCTTTTGGGTACGTAGGCAGCTTGGTATTCGTTACTAAGTTCAGTCACATATGTACTTAAAAAAATGATAATAATAAGTCTCTTGAACTACGTTATGACTTGATCCCTTTTGGGTACGTAGGTAGCTTGGTATTCGTTACTAAGTTTAGTCACATATGTACTTAAAAAAAAAAAAAAAAAAGGGGAGCAAGGAAGAAGCAAACATTGATTTGGAAATAAATGAATTTTTATTAATAAAGAGATAGGTGTCGTTACATCATAATGACTACATCAATGAAAAAAAATATTAATTAACCTATCCAATCTAAATGCCTAAACTCCTCTTTACTAGTATCTAGTAACTCTTGTAGCCCTCTAAGTTTTGCATCATCAGAAGCTTCCAAAGTTGGAGTAGCCTCAATCTTGGAAACCTCCCCCTTAATTTGAGAAATGATCACTTGTTGCTGGGCTAGCTCTGAATCACAGCGGGTGCTCGACGTTGTAAACTCTTCCTTTTGCAGTGAAAGCAGCTTAAGTTCCTTCTTCAATTCAATCTCTCTAGCTAAGGCCTTGTCTAAGTTCGCCTTGATTGCAATTTTTTGATTGATCTTAATGGCTTCCAAGTTGAGGGCAAGAGTGAGACGATGCCGAGCGTCGGTGAGCTTCTGTTCCTTGTCTTCAAGCGCGATGCCTTGTGAAAGAGCATGATGGAGGGAAGAATATTGGTCTGCATCATCCATATACTTCGAAATACGCTCTCTTAATGGAGTTACATCCACAACTTCCATTTGTGCGATAACATGGAGAATCTTCTTGACTCCATCCCTAAGTGAAGCCATCAAAGTAAAAGGGGTTTTGACGACCTTCTCAATTAGGTCCCCTCCTAATGTTTTTGCACGCTGTCGATCGACATTCAAAATCAAATCATCGGGTTCAAACTTTGTGACAGTTGAAGTGGTCGGGATGCTTGAACTACACATGATGGATTTATTTCGAGTCACGTCCCTTAAAGGCATGTGAATAAGGTCAAAAGAAGGAGTGGCCTTAGTCTTCCCCGAACATGATAGGTCAATTGCCTTAGTAGCCAAATCAAAGGCTGTCGGACCTTGAATGGAAAACTCGCTTGTAGAAAGGCTAGTGGCAACTGGTGTACACTTCTCTCCTGCTCTTTTCGAAGGATAATTGTCATCTTGCATTGGAAGAATACCAAGATTGTCATTCTCAAAAAGTTCTTAGATACCAGAAATAGCTTCAAGGTCATCGTGAAGGATACAAAGGTCTTTAATGGGTTCAAGATCAAAATCATCAAAAAAGGAATTAAGACTCACTTGTGCACTGCCACCTGAAGGGTTGGGAAGCGAAGCCATATCGACACCACAGTCAGTCGCCTGGATGGCCCCCTCATGATCCAAGTTCTTGCTGGGATTATCCCTCTGCCTTTTGCGTCTCCAATGAGAATCTGAGTTGCCACTATTCCGCTCAGAATATGACGCATCCCTACCCTTGGTCACCTCCATGTCTTGAGGCGTTGGGACTATGCAAGAAGGCCCACGCTTAGGAGAATGTGCCTTGTCCACGTACGCTCCTTCTAAAGACTCATCAGTAGCCTCCGAAGTCCTAAAAAAGGGCTTCCCATCGCTTTGGCGCTTCACGGGCTCAACTACTTCATTGGGCTGTTTTATTTTAAGTCTTATCTTGCTTGGGTTAACATTCCCAATTGGTTGCTCAGCTTTACTAGAAAAGAAACCATCAGATCTTCTAGCCCACCAATTCATATAGTCCTTCGTGCACGAAGCCCCGTGCTCAGATGGGCAGGCAGGGATCAAGAACTTTGAATTGGTAACAAGGCGAAGACATTGGCGCTAGAAGCATACCACTTGCTCTAAGGTGACGGTGCGAAAGGCCAAGTAGCTGGGGCGTTGGCTAATGAAGTAATCTGCATAAGAGCTAGGTAGCTTGTCATCATCCACCAGAATCTCTCGATGGCCTTTAAAAAGGCCCAAACGATGAAACTCGAAGCTATTAACGGCATGAAATAGCTTACTAGCTGTAACCTCGTCATAATGCTTGGCTGCACCTTCTCCGGAGTATCTAAACATGCATGGAACAGCCTTGGAGTGAGACCCTTCAAGTTCAAAGTGAGTGTCAAAGTATTCGGCCAACCAAGCATTCAAGTTGTGTGCAAGAAAAGTGGCATCACATTTACTTGGAGTCTTAGAAGATACGATCTCATTTAAGCCCCTATAAATGTTAGCCAGGACTGGGACTGCAAGACAGTATCTCTTACCACGAGCCATCGCACTTGCACTCTTGAAAACACCAGGTCTGATTAAGTTTGGTCCCTCGTCGGGAAGAGCGAACTCACACAGCCAACACGAAATCAAAGCAGCTAACCAAGTCTCTTCTATAAGCCTTCTCTCCACTTTGAGCACATTGAATGGAGCCTCATCTTCTTTAGTCAAAATTCTGGGGGCATCGATCTTACCAGAGGGGTTATGAGATTGCTTGCCTCTTGCATTCCTCTTTATTGACCTTCTAGTTGGTGGTTTTTGATATTTAGACTCGCCACGGAACCAAAACTTCACCCATGCGGCTGTAGTAACCAAGTGCGAACCGCCAAGCTCAAGACTCAAGTGATGGAAGGCAGCAAATAAAGGACGACAGCATGAGGGGAGAGATGATATTTCTTTCGAGTTTGGAACGACCTGTTTGTAAAATGAGCCGTACACAGGAAGTCCACCGATTGAATGCAAATCCCATAAGCTAATGGAGACCTCCCCTACAGACGTGTGCAATGTGTTTGTAGCTGTACACCAACACTCTAGGAAGGCTTGCAAGACATGGGGGTTCCGATCATACATGAATAATGATGCAAGGAGCGGCTTGTAAAGATTGGCATCACTTAAGACTTTAGTATTGTGGCTCAATATGTCTTCTAGCCACTCCCAATATTTAGGAAGGTAGGAAAACTCACCCTTATATTGGAGCGGAGGGGTCTTGGAAGAAGGTAGGGCCCATTGCACTTCTCCTGCACTTATCCGACAACCAAGGAGAGGAAATGGATCAACACGGTCCACGGTTGAGTGAAGGTTGGAGGCTAAAGTAAACGTCCTCGAAACAACATGTGAATCCTTTCTAGTCGGGTCGTGTAGTTCGTGAGATGATTCGACCCACCATTGCGATAGACTCGGAGGACGAGGAATGGCTGTAGGCGATGAAGAGATACTGCTACCAAGTGGATGGACTTTCAAGACAACGCCTTGCTCCAAGGGTTCGTTCGTAGAGCACAAGAGAGTGATAGATCTATCATTAAGAGTCCTCGACGAGTCGTAAAAGAAGACCATGATGAAGCACACTTGATGGCAGCCACTTGGAGAAGAAGAAGCTCGTAGAGGTCACGACTTGAGCAAACGTAGAAGAGTCACAAAGTCGGGCAAAGGGTTGGCAAGTCTGAATCACCTGACAGCAAACCAAAGAAAAGGATGAATCCCTTTTTCATTCAAATGCTCTTTACTAATAAACTTATAAAATAAATAAGTAAAATGAAATAAAATAATAATAACAAAAAAAAAAAAGAGAGCACGTGCGGTCATGGCTTATTAGAAAAGAAGGCATGTGGCGTTGAGACTAAAAACCACAAGCAGGCCATATTAACATTCAAGCGCCTAAAGTTGTATTAACACACACGTGGAAGTTTGCATGTTGTATACTAAGTCTAAAGGTCATGTGTACCGTGGCTTATTAATCATTAAATACGGTATTCAGATTTAAACTCATTAACATGCAAACATTGTGTGCAAGTGTTGAAATAGCCATATGATGGACACGTAGAGGCTTGCATTAACATGCATGTGAAGAGGAGGACACGTAGAAGCTTGCATGTCCATTATCCAAACTTGGAAAACCATGTTATAGCTTTTGGTTATTAGGCGTGGCATTGAAGCTCAAGGCTACAGCGAAACCATGTGTCCGCATGGGAGCATTGAAGCTTTAGGCGTGTATTTAGTGGGCACCTTGGTTGTCACGTGAAGATGTAGGCCGCAGCACAAAGTCTAAGAGGAAGGCAGCAGCGCAAAGTCCAGGATGAAGCTGCCGATGCTCGAATCCGCAAGACGTTGAAAGAAGAGGAGTGTAGTTCAAAGATGAAGCAGAAATCTCACTGTAGTATTGCCTCCAAGAGATAAAAAATTGGTGCTTTAATCCGATATGTGGCTCTCTCAATGCTCCAGCGCCAACAGCCACAAGGTGGAAATGACGGATACACGAACAGAGCTACGCGCCTATGGTTGTGGAACAAAGGCAGTGACGAAGGTAGTGAGAAGGATGCGCCTACGAAGCTCTCGCAATGATAGAAGTACACACCGATGAAGCTTTCGCACTACAAAGGCAATGGTGAAGGCAGTCAGAAAGGTGCACCGATGATGCTCTCGCACTGATGAAAGGATGCGACGACGAAGCTCTTGCACTGATGATCGCAGGACGAAGGCAGTGGCAAAGGGAGTCAGAAAGACGCACCTATGGTCATGGAACAAGGGCTCAGACGAAGGGAGGAACAAAGCTCTGGACTCAGCGTCGACTCGAGAAGGTTGATCAATGACGAAACCGCCAAGGCTCCGGCGCTAATAGCTGCGAGGTGGAGATGACGGATACGCGAACAAAGCTACGCACCTACGGTTATGAAACGAGGGCAGTAAGTGTGATCCGTTGGATACTTAGACGAAGGGCAAAACAAAGCTCCGGACTCAGCGCCGACTTGAGAAGGTTGATCAATAACGAAATCGCCAAGGCTCCGGTGCCAACAACTGCGAGGTGGAGATGACGGATACGCGAACAAAGCTACGCACCTACGGTTGTAAAACGAGGGCAGTAAGTGTGATCCGTTGGATACTTAGACGAAGGGCAGAACAAAGCTTTGGGCTCAGTGCCGACTCAAGGAGGTTGATCAATGATGAAGCCGCCAATGCTTGAGTTTGTTGCACACCAAGGGGAGAAGAATATGACGCCATGATTTGCTTTGAGCCTTAGCGAATAGCACAATGGAGGTAGTCCAAAAAAGAGCAATTGATGACATGCACAGAGTAAATCAAGTCGTTCAACACAAAATAATAATAAGGAAAATACAAAGACAAGCACAAGAAAGAATGGAAAAAGAAGAAGGATGCCTGCTATGGCTGAAGAAAAAAAAATAACTCAAGAAAAAAAAAACGGCGCTCAATTGCCTCTAACCCATAAAACATCACCTCCTTTTATAGAGTTGATACTCGCAGGGAGCCCTAGTGATTCGCAAGAGGGTGGCTAAAAAAAAAAAGAAAAAAATGCTTGCCGAGTAAGACAACTTCAACACTAACTCTACTAGGGAGACCAACGTGGGCTTGCGGTTAAAAAAAAAAGGGGGGGGGGGGGGTCTTTTGTGCAATCAAGGCCCACCAAGGCGTCAGCTGTCTATAAAAAAATAAATAAATAAATAAATAAAAAGGAAAAAAAGAAAGACAAGTTGAAAATTCTTCTTATACGTGGATGAGCTGTCAACGGTCTAAATCCTTCATGTACGTAAAAGAAGGTCTTGCTTTCCGTGAACTTAGTCCAAATTGAGATTAATGAAATACTTCAAGCTCCGTCTCCCTTGCATCAGAAAGACGCAAAGCCAAATCTTGAAGTGGGGGTATTTATAGATATCAAAATTTTATGATGAATTTACAACCGTTCGATTGTTCATGGTAAAATATTTACGATCAAATTAATCTCTAATTGATGACGTGGACAATCAGCAAATGAAATCAAGCCACGTGGAAAAATCAAATGAAGAAAGCCATATGGCAGTGTCAGAAGAAAAGACCTATATGGAAAGTTCTTATTAAATAAAATACCAAATTAAATTCATATATAATTCAACTCTCAATAAATGCTGAGAGAAAATTCCAAATTAAATACCATTGAGTTGCCTATAAATAGGGGCTTCTCATAAGAGAAAAGAGGAGAACACTTAGAGAGAAAACACTACTGACACTCTGCCAAAATAGAGAGTCATCTCTAAAGTTCACAAGAATTCCATTGTTCATCAACGCCTATTCCTACTTCTTCAAATCAAAGTGGGGATTCTCCTTTAATCTAGTTCGAGATCAAGCCAACAGCCCTCACATCAAATCAAGCACATTCAACTATTCATTCAACTTAGAGACATCAAAGCACGATTTAAGATCAAGCTTCATAGCCTCTTCGGATCATAACGTTTCTTGGAGATCGAATCAGAGGAATTTATCGTACTCTTTCATTGTAAAGATTCATACAGAGAATTGTACTCACATATATACAAATACAAATTGATTATTTGTTACACTATTTCGTGATCGTGTGATTTATCTTTTACGAAAATTATGTGTACAATTACTAAAGAAACTTTTGCACGGATCTTTGTCTACACTTTAAATCTTTGCAGTTATGAAGAGGTATTGCATACCATGGGTCATAGGGCAGTATCCATTGTGGATAATGATCTGGCTATTTTACCACGCAAGGTATGTGATAACATTTTCTCTTATCATTTGTATCCTTCTTTGTTTTATTGTTTTGATTTGTTGAAATTTTGTTTATCGAAGTTTTTCCTTCTTTTCTTGACAACTTATTATTAAACAGCATTTATTTAATGTCGTAACACCTTTCCGGCTTTCCGAATACTTTTATTGATGCTTTATTAATTTGAGACATCTAAAGTTCAAAAATGGGTCCAATTTCACCGAATGAGATATTTGTCTTAGTATTTTGCAACTCACCACCGACAGTAGATTTTGTGGACAGATATTCCACTCCAAATTACCAAGTTAGCAATCTTATACTTTGAAGGAGGAGATAAATAAGTTTTGAAATGGAATGGGCATTTAAAAATATTTTCAGTTTGACAAGGATATTTTGTATTGCACCAAACATTTGAAAACAATGAAAATGCTTTCAGCTAACTTTAAGTGTTCTTTGTAGTGGTCCGTTGTACAAGGTAGTAGAATCAAGAATGCCTTTTATGTAGGCTTAGAGTTTGCTTTTCCGATCTCATTATTTGTTCACTTTATTATGACTTTTTTATTTTTAATTTTATTTACAAAGAAGGGTAATGTCTATTACACACACCCATTTACATTGTACACATGCCATTTTGGGCAGAAATCATGACTTCAAGTCATGATTTTCATTTTAGTTGAAAAATTTGTATGTGCATACGATGTGTGTAAGTGATTTTGTGTAAGAGACATTTTCCTAGAAAGAATGAAGAGAATTAATTATTATCTTTTTGTCCAGAGGTTTAGAAGCTTAATCTTTTGTTTAGATATCATAATGCCCTTTACAAGGCTTATCATTTAAGAGTAATGCCACAACCACAAACTATTTTACAATATTTTTACAAATTGATGATGTGGCCTATTTATTGGTTTTCATCTAGGCAAATCATTAACATCACTTTTTCATTTGTCAATAACTACTTACCACATTAACAGTGAGAAAAAAATTTTGTAAAAAAATTTGTATTTCTAGCATTACTCATCATTTTTTTTTTTTTGATACAAGATAAAATTTCTACTCTAACCTAATCAAAATGTATATGTGTGTGAAGCTCCTTCTTGGAGACTTGAACCCCGGCCCTTACCCCCCACACCCTACAAGCACTTATACTTGTGGAGTAACAATTTAAAGCTTGAAAGCATAATTAATTTTACTTTTACATATCATAATATATACTCTTTAATATTTGGCTTTATTAGTAAACTCATAGAGTGCTTTTAGAACCATACACTTAGCCACGCATTTTGTGTAATAACTTGCTTAAGTGTCAGTTTATAATTAGATTATTAGACCACTCAAAAAATAATATTCATATACCTAACACACTCAGAAAGAGAAGTGATATATCATATATCCACAACATTTTTACAATATTTTTATAACAAATCATAGGTGGTTAGTTGTTATTAGTTCAAATTTGAACTTACAATTGAAATGATTTTTTTCCCCAACAATAACAGCTATTAACAACCTATCACTTAAAATTTATTATAAAAATATTGTGAAAATATTATAGACATAGCATTTCTCCACATGAAGATGCATGTCTTGACAGTTTTGTCAAGATTGACTAGGTTTCCCCGCACAAGATTAATTTTCCACAAGACTCAAAATATTTATGGGGTTGACCTGAGTTACTTAGGAGGATAAGCAATAACGAATGGCAAAAAGATATTTTTAATTGCTGTTGTTAAAATGAAATTTCCTTAACGACATCATTCTTAATTGATAATGTTTTGTTTTTGTATCAACTTCTTGGTAATGTTTTTTTTTTTTTTTTTGAGAAACTCTTGGTAATGTTTTAATTAGTTGAAAATAATAAATCGATATATATGATGAGTTCCTATGAATATATACGAACAAAAATATATGACTAATATAATATTTTCTTGCACCAATATACATCACTCTTCAATTTGGTTAATTCCATGTTGCACTTTTAATAATTCTTCATGCATTACACGGTTAAAGTCAATATTTGCCCTGCTGATCACTTGCACTGAAATGCGACCTTGGGGACAAAATGATTACTAGTTTTTACCATTATTAGTTTACAACCTTCAAAGAAGTAATTGCATCATGACCTAACACACTAGGAAAAAGGAAAAGACAATACCGTCTCACACGCCAAAAAAAATGCATTATTTGTGAAGATTGATCAAAATTTCCACACGCAAAAGGTTAATTTTTCCACACCACGCGAACTATATATTTATGGGGTGACAAGAGTTACATACAGAAGGATAGGCAACTACCAATGGCGAGAGAAAGTATTGTTTCCATGTCCTTCGTTGCCACTGCCACTTCTTTTATAGTCTTTGTTACTCTCATTAGTTTGCTCCCGGAGGCTTTAGGAAGAAGATTTCTACCATTACCGCCGTCTCCCAATACAGGTTGTGGAATCCACCATCAAGAATTTAGAAAACCATATGATTGCGGTACTAATTATTTCCCACCACCACTTCCTGCTTCTGGATTCACTTCGAATTCATCGTCATCATCGCCACCACCTCCTCCTTCAGAGTCCAAGTCAGCCTTGCCAACACCCTCTTATGAGGAATCTACATCATCATCACCACCACCACCAGGCCAATAAATTAGTTTATACTGCACCTTTTTTTTCTTTCATTGAATTTGCTTTTTAACTGTAAGTTTAATGTATTTTATTTTATCTTACCTTTACAAATTGGACAATGAATGTTAGAGGATTTTAAAAATCTAATAAATAAAAGTGATATGAAGTACCATTATGTGCATGGTTGGTGGCACATCAATTATTTGTAAAGTTTATGCTTGTGTAAAAATTTTTAATATCCTTACCATGTGATTTTTTTTTTTTTTGTTTTTTTTTTTTGTTTTGGAAGAACCCTACCATGTGATTTGCTTATTACCAATAATGACTATGTAAATGACATCAGGAATGGAACAGAGCTATAGTAACCCAGAGATTTTATATATATATATATATATATATATATATATAACTTTTAATATATATACAATGTACTATATTTATTGATTTGTTTCAATAAAATTATTCTTTATCCACTCGATAATATTATTGATATTTTTAAAAGTTATAAAATATATATATTAACCCAAGCCCAAATAATACCCAAAAAAAGACGAAAAAATAATAATAATAATAATAATCCTTAGCCGATTCTAACTAGCCTAGGAGGTAGGTGCAGCAGAACACCCACACAAATCTCACAACACGCAGCAAGACACAAATAATAAAAGGGAAAGAAAAGAAAAAAGAAAACCTAACTTACTAAATACTAGGACCGGGGAGTGGGCGGGGTTGGGCAGACGGCAGCGAAACCAAACCAGACCAGAGTAGAAGCAGAGTAGCAGACCAGATCAGCACCACGCCGCCACCACCAGTCCACCACAGCACCACCCAAATTTGGTATTTATATCTAATCTCTCTTTTTTTAGATGATAATATTTTATCCCTTTCATATATGAATCTCTAGAGACTAGTGCTTGGTTGATTTGATGATATGAGTTGTGAAAATAGAAAGAGAGGCAATGAGGTAGAGATGAGATTGAGAGCTCCACACTCTCCGAAAATAGAACAGAAAAACTGAGAAAGAGAACATGTCCTATGTGAATTGTGATGTTGTTTTTGTCCATTAGTGACTACTTTCTTTTTAAAAAATTACAGATATTTTATTTTGTTTGGTAAATAATTAAAGAGATTATTTGTAATTCTCAAATGGATTGGTTAGTTGTTGAGTGCTTGTGTGTATTTGTATGGAGTTTCATATGATCTTTTTTTGTTTGTATTTTTGCCTCCTCTAACTTCAAATCTTAACTCCGTCCCTAGATGACATGCTTGCTTTGTTACAGTTAGCCTCAAAATACCTTTTTTTACAAAGGGAACATATGTTCAAGTTTGGTTCTTTTTTCTATTTCTTTTTTCAAACAAGTTTGTGTTTGTTCATGAACTACATAATTACTTTATTCATTTCACTCCCATATATAGTAAACATTATAACCAAATTCTTTACCCCTTACAAATATATGCTAAAAATTAATAATTAAGTTTAGTTAATTAGCTAGATAGAATAATTTATGTTTATGAACATATAAAAATTATATGTTCCCTTTGTAAAAAAAGTATTTTGAGGCTAACTGTAACAAGGCAAGCATAATTGTGAAAGTTGTTGTATGAGTTGTTGTGTGTGATGATTGAATAATGAGTGGAAGCATGAAAGAAAGAATACACACAAAGGTTTATGTGATGTGGCCTAACGGTCTACATCCACAATGAGCAAGTCCTTAACGGTTGCATATTATCTTAAGCACTTGTGTTACAATGAATCCAACAGACGTAAGGTTTATATACTAGAACATATTTGACTAACTATAGGTTAACTATATACTAACCTAAGGTTAATATGTTTGTTTTACAAATTCATGAGTCTATAATTGGTTGAGCCACTTGAGTCTCTACCAACAATCAATGATTTGCACATAGCATTTCATGGGAAATGGGGCTAAAAATAACCCCGAAGAGTTATTTGGTAAAAGTAGAAATCATTGTCAGAGCCCGCACGAAAATTAGACCATACTAATAACTGTCAGCTCAGTCCCAGCCCAGGCCCTAATTTTTCATAATGCAATTAAGTCTCCTGTTTTGTTTGACAACAAAAAAACCATGTCATATACCTTGGTAAACTAGTAATGGAAGACATTAACTTTTAACGTAACCTTCAAAGAAATAAATGGGTGGCATGAATATATAAAAAACTCATCCCCTCCCATTAAATGCTCTCATTTTTAAGTGGAGTTAAGACGTATGGTATTTAAATATCAAATAAATATCACTTGTTTCACATCTAGTTAAAAATGTGAGAGAATTGGAGGATTCAATTAAAAAAGATTCTAATATCATCATGAATGGTGAAAAAAAAAGTGGTATATGAGTGATTTTGCACCACTCTTTTATTTCTTTTGGGAAAAATTATTGCAACTCCTAGAGAGATAACCGTACTCCATACACATACAAGCATTTTTTTTTAGTTTTTAATAAACAAGACAATTTTAAAGTAAAATAAAAAAATCATTCAACAATTGTCCGCCACTCATCAATTTTCATCAAATTATGGCAAATTGGTGTAGTACTAAAAGAACTACGTGTGACCTTGGAAATCTGTTAATAGATAACAATGCATCTTGATTAATGAACAATGCAACTAACACATTATCATGACGTTTTTGCGATAAGGGCAAAAAATGTAAGATTAGTCCAAATCTCCCCTTGGGTTCTTTAGAAATTTTTATTTGTGGAGAATCAAGTCCAAAATTCCGAATGTATAATAAACAAAAGGTTAATGGTGTTTTAACAAGAGACAAATCAAAATGTCATAACTAAAATACAAAAAAAAAATGTAGAAAAAGTACACAGATCTGAAACTTCAACCCACAATTAACAAGAAGAAATAATTGAGAGACGTTGTGAGGAAGAGAGGGAAGGTTCGCCTGCACCCATATTTCAACTCCTAAACTTCAAAATTGTAAGAATGTTGACTAGTTGAATAGGCTTTTATTCTAAAGTTTCAGCTATGTGGGTAAAACGTGATTGGTCCCTTTTGAATCTGATTAGGGCCTTTTGTATTGACTTTGGGATGCTCTAAGTGACTAGTTTTTTGTCAATAAAAGAGGCTTTGAACCCCAAAGTCTCAATCAAAGAGGTTATGGAGATTTGCTTTAACTGGGTAAAAGGTTGGCTTGCCTTTTGCATAATTTGGGAAATAAAGTGGTCTAAATTCATGGGTTGATGTTTCCTAGACATGGCAGGCCCTTGGAGTATGCATTTGATCGCTGTAGCAAACATGGCTAGTCACTTAGGTTCAGCTATGTGTTTTAGGCAAAAAAGTGTAAAGCAGAAAAGTTGGACCACAATCAGTCAGAGCATAAAAGTTCTTTTTGGATGGAAATTTTGAGTAAAAAACTTCCTCCATGAGCTTGGGGTGCTACTAGTGTCCCTTGCTCACTTTGTAGCATGCATGCTAGGCTCATGCAAAAGAACTGAAAAAACCCGATCCATACCTTCCAAACCACACTTTCTCAATTTCCTCAATATGTAATATAGGCTTAGGCCATGTTTAAAAGAATAAAATATAATATACACATGAATTAAGCCCACAACGAGATTAGGTTCGATTGAATCAAAATGTGTCATGAAAATGAGTATCAACATACATTTAAAGTGCTTCACATGCAAAAATCTTTGGCCTTTGTAAAACTTCTTAATAGGATTTTTTTTTTTTTTGAATATTTTGCAATTGCCAAAAATAACTAAAATCATGACTTTAATCACAATTTCAAACTTGATAATGTGACTACAGTAACAATTTAACACTGTCCATTGTAATTTTTGGGGGGGGGGGGCTAAAATGCAAATTTCACTCTCTAAATTTGACTAAAATTTATTTTAGTTTTTTAACTTTACTTTTGTACAATTAAATCCTTTAAATTTCAAATTTATTCAATTCAAGTTTTTTGTCCAGTTTCGTTAAAAATTTGCAATTAAGTATGCAATTAACTAAAGAAATAAAATTCCCACATAAAATTCTAAAACATATTTTTCTTAATTTTATAATATTTTTTCATTTGAGAATTCTAAAACATATTTTTCTTAATTTTATAATATTTTTTCATTTGAGAAAAATATTTTTTATGGGAAAATTTTAAGGAAATTGGACAAAAGACTTAAATTGAATTAATTTGAAACTTGGAGGACTTAATTGGACTTATAATGTGCAATTTTCATTGCAGTTTTTTTTTTTCTTCAACTCCACCCGTTGTAATTTTGATCTATCTTATCTTTTTAAATGTAATAAACCCTTTTTTAAGAAGAAAAACCACGTACATTTATTAAAAAGAAATCAGCCAAAGTCGGCTAAAAATACACCAACAAAGCATGGAGAAGTATTCTCTATCCACACCGAAAAACCATTAACATGCCTCACATATTTAACTAGATTATGAGTTACAAAATACCTAATTTGTAAGTATGAGAGAAGGAGATAGAACAAAAGGCATTCATAGAAACCCAAAAAAAAAAAAAAAAAAAAAACTACCCAAAAAAGTCTTTTTGAGAAAAAAAAAAAAAATACAATGTCCACAACATTTCATATAACTCTCACAAGAAATTATAAGTGGTAAGTTATAATTAGTTATTAGGAGTGGATAAAAAAGTAATTTACGCTGTAAATTTAAATTAGAACTAATAACAACTTATCATCAATAATTTGTTGTAAAAATATTATAAAATTACTGTGAAAAAAATAAAAAATAAAAAATAATACAAGAAATAAGAATAAGCTCTTCCGAAACTCTTAGGCGGTTCCGTAACACAATTTTCGGCCCTAATAAGCCGCTTATATATTCGGGCAAAACAGAAGGTTAGGGTTTCGACTCTCGAAACTTGTATCTGGATCCAACATCCATCTTTGCCACGAATTTGTTTTCCGCCAATTCCTGCAAAACTTTTATCTGGTAATTCTATTTTTCCACTTTTGAAAGATTGTTAGCTTTCAGTTTTCGTCTTATTCATTGTTTGCGTTCACTTATTTTTCTCTTTTATTCAGGTCTCTTATAAACTCGACCGCTCATATTTGTATTGCATAAGGTTTTTTAAGAACTTGTAGTCACTCACAGTACCTTTTGATCACGCACGTAGTTTGTGAATGAATTCTTATCTGCTAGGGTTTCAAAGCTCTCTTTTATTGATTTTATTATATTTTTTTGTTCGTTTGTGATTTCATAGTAGAAAGCAATGGATGAGAGCAAGCATAAAGAAAGAGATATGGAAAACAAGAAGAGGGAACGTGAGAAAGAAGAGAAGCAGCACAGCAGGAGAAACGAGCGTGATGAAAAGAACCCAAGAATGATTCCAATAAGAAAGGAGAATAACCTGACCCGTGAAGACACCGAGTTAAAGGATGAGGAGGAGCAGCGGAGATTGGGCGAGGGCCAAGGAGATACAAAAGCGGAGGAGGAGAGCGCAGGAGTTGCTGGAGTACTTCATGAGAAAAAATGAAGAAGCTAAGTTGGTTATGAATGGTGGTTATGGAGTTGAGGAGCTGGAGATAAATGATTTTCCCTAGAATGCTCGATGGAGGCTTACCCGGAACGAAACTTTGGCCCCGATTTCGGAGTGGACTGGAGCTGCTATTAGTACCAGGGGCCAGTATTTCGCACCAGGTCGGATCCCAGGACCTGGAGAACGCAAGCTTTACTTGTTCATTGAAGGCCCTAATGAACAATCTGTTAAGAGAGCTAAATCAGAATTAAAACGAGTTTTGGAAGACATCATGAAGCAGACGTTACAAAGTGCATCCCATCCAGGTAGATACCAAGTCTTATTAAGTGGAAGAATTTGATTTCAATTCATACCTGCAACCATTATTGGCATAACATTATTACCTGCTAATTCTGTTGGATTTAAGTTGAGACCCCAACTTTGGTTATTATATGTTTCATGGTTAATTTATGTGTTGGATAAATTTCTATTAACTAGTTTTTTACTTTTACACAAGGGGAAGAGTTGCCATTTTGAGCTAGCTCTTTTTTTTTTTATAGGTAAAAATAATTTTATTGAAACGAGACTACCTAGTGAAAACGGTCACGAAGTAGCCTAAAGAATTACAAATGGAAAATTATCTACACGTGGATTGAATCTATGAAAGAATGAATAGAGTTTCTATCTTTGAGATCTGACACAAAGGACCTCTCATAAAGAGAACTAACGAAGGATGCTTGCAATTGTGTTGATCTGCGCTCCATGTATTCAAAGGTACGTTGATTTCTTTCCCTTACTCTACCACTCACACACTAAATCAGGAACCTTCTCTGGTAGTACCCAATAAACCCCGAACATCATGAATATCAAACTCCACAACTCAGAGGCCACACTACAATGAATCAAGAGGTTATTTATGGTCTCCCCACTACAGCAGCACATACAACACCAACTCACCATTGAGTAACCCCTCTTGATGAGGTTCTCATAGATAAGAATTCTCCCCTAGCTGCTGTCCACACAAAAAAATAAACCGTCCTAGGAGCCTTGGTTCTCCCAATGGCTTTCCAAGGGAAGGAAATAGATTGTGAGACCCATAAAAACTCATTAAATGATCGAACAGTGAAATCTTCACTACTCTTTAACTTCCATCTCATCCTATCACTCCCCTCCCTTGTGAGATATGAGACTCTAGTAGATGGAAAAATGAAGCTACTATCAATCTCACAATCATTAAAATTTCTTATTGGCTTGGAAGTTATGGCATTTAAAAAATGAAAAAATGAAAAAAAAAATCTTTATTAGTGGCTTGGGGATGGTTCATATTCTTTTGGTGTACTTTTGTTTTGTGAGTAGTGCAAGAATAAGCTCTTACAAATTATCACTTCCCATGGCCAAACAAAGTAAATAAAAAGCACAAAAGTTCGAAGTAGAGTAGTTTGCTGTAGCCATGAGCTGAATGAGCACACCCACAAGGTAACAGATTCTCAACATAAAACAACGTTATGTGTATCTGTTCCCCATTTTCTGTATCAGTTGACTTTTTTTAGGTGCGTTTGGATTAACGTTTTGCTAATCCCCTAAAAGGGGCAAAAGTATAGCTGTATGTAGAATAAAAGTAAGGTTTTCAAAAATTGTGTACAAACAAATAAGCTAATAATCTAAAAGAAAAAAAGCCAATCCAAACAATTGTTAATATGATTCCAACCCAAAACTGACGCCACATGAGTGGTTGACAATTTTATCTACAACTAATCGAGTGCTGTTTCCATGGAAGACTTCTATGTTATTAAACAAAAAACATGGTCCTTTAGGTGCTTTAGGTTTCTTGTATTAAAAAGAAGAAGGCTCTGGTTTCAGAGATCATATTCATGTTCTTTCCTGCTGCTATCCAACTATCAAGAAATTTGAAATTTATGCTATAGTTGTTATCTGCTTGGGAACTCATTCATCTATTATCGACCATTTAAGGGATTGGTCCATGCATGTCCACATAACTTTACTGTTAGTTATGTGATTGCAGTTGTTTTCAGGCTTGACTTACATGCATCAATTTTCAACAAGATAATTTTCTTTGATACATTGATAATTGGGCTACTTGGCTCTTAGCAATTTTCGACAAGATAATTATAAAATTATGGATGTTATCATGTTATCTTCACCTTTATTATCCTTATAATATATGTATCCAGTCACATAGAATGAAATATAGCTGCATATTTTCATAGAGGATGATTACATCCATCTAATATTGTTTATTTACTCATTCATTTGTTGCCCATTAGATTAGATCATGAATCTAAAGAAGAAGAAAAATTGGAAATCAGAGAAGGAAGAAAATATTCAAATTTCAATCAGATGTAGTCTTCAACAAGTAGTATATAGAGGATAATGAAGAGACCCTACTTAATTGCTTTAGGTGGCAAAGTATTTTATTTCTATTGCTATGGTATTGTATTGCTGTCTAGAATGTCAATGCACAAGCAACTATGGTATACTTTTGGATGGTTTATGTATGAGAAACTGGAACCAACTGATACATGGATAACCAAGCAACTCAGACTGAGAATGTACAAGTAGTAATTTGGCAATAGTAAAATGTTGATGTTTCAGTAATTTAAGAACTAAAGCAAGAAAACAAATTCTTCACCAGGATTCATTGGTATAATTTGTTTTTCTCATGTTTTTCTCCTCTGCAAAAATCACTTAGTCTTACGCCTTCCTTTGCCTGTCATGCACTTAAGGCTCCCTTCTGTAGCAAAAGGTCATTTTTAATTTTTTGCTACAAAGTTGTAATTTGAAGATTTTATTGCTAGAATAGTTCACCTTTTGGCGGTAATACAAAACAATACAATGGCTTTCTTGATTTTTATTTCTTGACATTGACATCTTGGGTTAGTTTGTAAGATTTGACTCCTATAGGGTTGAGAGGACTAGAAATTAAGTGGAGTATTACTTACAACCCAAAATGGAGGATAATCGTGGGGTGAAACTAAGGAACCACAGTAAGGGTTCCGATTGATTAGTAATTTTAGTGGATTGAGCTCTTTGAATCCAATTTCGCAAGATTAAAATGACATACTTCCTAGGGTTCTGATCAACTAGGAGGGTTGATCAAAGGCATTCCAAAGAGTAAATTAATTTTTGTGTTTCTAATCTTGGAATAATAATATAGGAAGAATTTGCTGCTTCTATGAGGATACATCTCTCTTTTTGAATTGTGGTGATCAGTCCTATGGAATTTGTCCAAGGCTCCAAGGCTATAGTTGGGGATCTGCCACTTTGCATTAAAATTAAAAGGAGTAGAATTTGGTCAAGGTATTAAATTCCCATTTGACGGGTTAAAAATGTTTTTCCATGCTTACATTGAATTCTGAAGGAGCTCGGTAACCGAGCTATGGGAGCTTTCAATTGGTCCGAGGATGGGTACTCCCCCAAGTCTAGAGACTGGTTTCTCTTGTTTGAAGACCGCCTGTGAGTATGTGGCAGGAATAGGATTTAAAAGGTCCTAGGCTTACCCCTTTAATAATTTACATTGATTGATTAAGTTAAATATTTCTATAAATCTAAAGCTATTTCTAATGTCGCAACATTTAAAATTTAAATGATAATGAAACTATGTACATTGTTAAATAGTACTTAAATACAAGAAATAAAATCATATTCCTGAAATTAAAAAGCTTCACCCTCATAAATTACTTACACCATATGCATGATACCTAGCTAAAAGGGGTTTGCTCTGTGCTCTCCCATTTGGGAGAGGGCAGGAGATCCTCAAGGGCTTAGTCCCTTTATAGGGGTAATAATACAAACCAACCCAAAGGGTTGTAAACGGTTTCAATTGGTTGGGTCGATCAAAATCAAGTACAGAGGATATAGTTTATTCAAATGGTCAGTCAGGTTTATGTGTATGATAAAATTTTGCTCCAAAACCTGATCATCCAACCGATATTATACCCACATATCTCCTTATATTTTAGAGGTGTTGCATTTTGATTTGGTGCTTGGAATTTTATCTTGATCCATCCATCTGTAGCTTTCCCATCTTCCCTTATCAAATAAGGCTTGTCTTTTCATTTTTTATGACTTGTCTCTTAATACTTTATTTCCCTAGACTATCAAATAAAGAAATGGGTATCATGAATAATTTGGGAAACATGAACACGCCAAATTGGGTAATGTGTCCATGTTGAACGCAGATACCACGCCAACACGCTTGCATGCTTGATCCGTACGTGTCTGGAAAAAAAAAATTAATGGGGACACAACCCCTGAGCACGGTTACAACACAACTATATATCCCAAAAATTAACATAAAAATTCTTGAACCTGGTGCGATCTCCCTCTCCTGTGTTCTCTTCAGCACTGAGATAGTCTGACTCTCTCTCATTGTTTCCCTTCTTCTCTTTTTTCTTGGCTAGGGAGTGTTTAGTGATTTTTGCTTCTATATTTGTTTGTTTGTTTGTTGTTTTATTTGTTGTAGTATACTAATATAACCATATTGTGCAGATCATTTACTTGTATTATTTCAATGTATTAAATTGAATTACTTGGAACGCTTTTTTTTTTTTTTTTTTTTGGAGAAGAAAAAAAAAAAGTAAAAATACTAAATATACTATTTTTGCAACCTATTATTTGCTTGTTGATACTTATCTTTAACTTTTAAGATAAAGTCCCCCCTCCCCCCCCCCCCCCCCACCCCCCCCCCCCAAAATTTTAAGATAAAGTAGGCCAACAAATTAATAATATATGCTTAAAAGTTAAAAATAAATATTGATTGATATATTAATTGTTGTATCGCCGTGTTCTGTTAATATCAGTGCTTCATAGGCATAGCTAATAATAAGCCCAACATACTCGGAAAAAGGAAAAGGCATAAGAAAATGCATGTTTTGTCAAGATTGATTAGGCTACCAAGCACAACGTTAATTTTCCACAGCGTAAGAAATATTTATGGGTTGACCAGATCGACATGATTAGAAGGATAAGCAAGAACAAACGGAAAAGAAATTTTCCATAGCTGTTATTAACATGTTGAATAACTCTATTCATTGATAATGTTTGAATTAGTTTATTTATTTATGAGATTCATGTTTGAATTACTTGATTAACCATCAATTGTGAAATGATGAGTTCCTATGAAAAAAAAAACTGAGCAAAGCTATATCATTTAAATTTTTTTTTTTACTATTTCAGTTTCAAATTGCCCAAATATGCATCACTATTCAATTTGGTTAAATTCATGTAACACTTAATAATTTTTCGTGCATGGCATGGTTAACGTCCAATTCACTATTAAAAGCAGCCAATTCTTGTAAAATTATTAGTATATATGTGACCACTTGCTCTGAAATGCAAACAATGTGAAAATATCAGATCCCTTCCTCTAAAATGCGATGAAAGTCTCGCATCTTATAGTGTTATAGGACAGTACAAAACCATATAACTCTTAAAAAAAAAAAAAATTATCATACCGTCAAGAACAAATGCATGTTTTTGTCAAGATTGATTAAAGTTTCCACAACCAAAAATCAATTTTCCACACCACACGAAATATATTTATGGGGTTGACAAGAGTTACCTAGAAACATAAGCAATTACCAAATGGCAAAAGACAGAATAGCTTCCATGACTTTCATTGCCACTGTCAGTTCTGTTATATTCATTGTCACTCTCATTAGTTCGCTCCCAATCCAGATTTATGGGAAGACAAGATTTCTACCATCACCAAAATCTCCCCAACCAGCCCGTATAGTCCACCATAGATATTCAGGACGGCCTGGTTATTCTAAGCCCTATTCTGAAATCACTTCGAAATCACCACCACCTCCTCCTTTGTAGTACAGATCAGCCTTGCCAACAACTTCTTATGAGAAATCTATGGCACCACCACCGGCCCAATAAATTTATACTACTACACCTTTTTTTCGTTTCATTTAATTGTCCTTAAATGAAACTGTAAGTCTAATATATTTACAACAAATTTTTTTTTTTTTTGGGATAATTCGATAGTTAGGAGAGGGGGAATATGTATCTTAGATATTTCCATTGAAAATATCAGTGCTAACTAGTTGAGCAATGAATGTAATTGTGAATTTTTAAAAACTAATAAATGAAAGACTGGATTATTTTTTGTGATTTGTGTCATGTTAGTTTGTAAAATTTATGTAGTAAAATTTATAATATCCTTATCATCACCATTTTTCTAAGAAAAATGTTATAGCTACTACAAATTTTAATATATATAACTTACAAAATTGATATGATAATGTATGTGATTAGTAGATTTTAATCGCCAAATAAATTAAAGTTTGAAATAAGTTTTGGTGACTCGTGACACATTAATTTAAAGATGTATATACTAAAATTGCAGTATCCCTAGCATTTCGATTTTGCTTATAACTAATAATTCATAAATGGATGGTGTGGCACTTGCTTGCTATTGATATGGCACAAAGTGACATGACAGTTTGTTATGTGGTCTATGGGTGTATGACGTAATATAAGAGAACCCACAGTAGATGTGGGATATGTGCCAAATGCTAAATATTTAGCACATATCCCACACCAACCACAAAAAATAGCTCCCTAGCAAATGTTGCATATGTTGCATATATTTGGCACATATACCATTTTGTGTCCATACCGTTGCAAATTTGCAACGGTACGGACAGATGTGGTAAACCAAAATAATGTATTTTAATGTGTAGTAAATATTATTTTAATGTATAGTAAATATTATTTTAATGTATAGAATTGAATTATAAAACATCTAATAAATAAGATGTTGTAAAATGATGTGGTAAAATAATAAAATAGGCATTTGGTGTGGCAAAATGGCATAATTTTTGCATCAGCTGCTACAGATACTCTTAGTTAGGTGGGCCAAAGAGCATAGTGAAGCCAAGGGTGACCATAAACCAAGCAAATAATTAAAAGTTTAAAATTATTCATTTAATTTTATTCCGAACATGAGTTGAACTTGAGCTCAATATTAAACAAAACTACATGTTAAAACTTTGTTCATTTGTTTCCTTAGTCAAACAAACTCAAGCCTATCCAAAGGCTACTTAATTTACTTATTATCATTTCCTATATTCAGTGAAATTACGTCTAAAGTTATTTATGCCCTTTACAAATATATATATATATATATATATATATATATATATGTTAATAATTAATACTTAATTTTTGTTAATTATATGTAATGATTTTATTTATAAACTTATAAAAATTACAATCACCAACTTTGTGTTGTTAAAAATTATTTATAATTTTACTATAAAATGGATAATATATATTATCAATAATTACAATTCAATATCTTATAAATTTTGTTACAAATGTATATAATCCAACCTTAAGTATTATAAATATATTTTAAACGAATGTGCAAATAAACATAGACAAAAATATCATTTTGGTCTCTAGTATTGGTTAATTTGGTCTCTATTATTTTCAACTTGCAATCAATTTAGTCCCTAATATTATCAACTTGCTAATGGAAAATGTCAACTATAACTATAAGTTGAAAATAACTTGAAACAAATTGACTCAATTCATTTATGGTATTTTTGTTTGTTTATTTTTTATTTGTTGAAATCTACAAATATAACCTTATTGTGCTAGTCATTTACTTGTTTTATTTCAATTTATTTATTGAATTGAATTATTTGAATTCTTGCTTTGTACTTTAAGAATCATTTAATGACGAGTATCAATGTACTTTTTTGCAATTTGTTATTGCTTTTAAATTAATTTTAAATATATTTTCAAAAAACCTAATTGTTGATGCTTATTTTTTAAATCTATAATAAACATAAGTTAGGCCGAAAAAATATAATATATGCCTAAAAGTAAATATTTATTAATTAATTAACAATCACATCATAGTTTTTTTTTTTTTAATAAGAAGTATCGCATCGCATCTTCATGTCCTAATGAATAATACACCTAACATACTCAGAAAAAGGAAATGGCAGTATCCCACTCGCAAAAAAATGCATGTTTCGTCAAGATGTTAGGTTAATTTTCCACGCGGTAAGAAATATTAATGGGGTTGACCAGAGTTGCTTAAAAACAGGGGCGGAGTTAGGAGTTAGGATTTTAGTCTAGAGGGGGCAAAATTAAATAAATAATATTAAAAGTAAAATTAATCTAAAAAATATTAATCAATAATAATAACAAAAAAATGGTAAGAAAATATGAATATATTTTTCATAGTATTAAAATAAATAAATAAAAATAACCAATTCATAGTCATAGCTACAACAAATTTTACAAATTGATGTGGTAAAAGTTTGAGTAGTGTTACTTAAACAATATAATGAATATATGTTTGAAATTATTTTTTGTAATTGGTGAGATGCTAATTTGTAAAACATAAGTAGTAAAATTTGTAATGTCTCTAGCGTCACTAATAATAAAATGTTATGAAATATATCACATTGAAAATTGTGAAAATAAAGATATTAAATAAAAAAATAAAAAGTAGTGAAATAGGTGCAAGACAAGCAAAAACTGCTTATGAGAATAGTGAAATGGTGAAAAGGTTACATGGTTTGATATTTGAGAATAACTTTTTCTTCCTTTCATTTTCCTGGGGCACTTTCAAGTGGGTGTCCTTTTTTTTCTTTTTCTTTTTTTTTCTCAATGTCTCAGGGACCAACTAGAGTAGACTACATATGTAAGGATGTTTTAGGACTCATAGGGGGCAGGTGCCCCCCTCGCCCCCATTTGGCTCCGCCCTTACTTAGAAATAGGCAGTAACAATGGGAACAGAAAATTCTTTTTGCTGTTATTTTAACATGTTTAATAATTCTACTTCTTGACGTGGAATTTGAATTAGTTGATTAACCATCAATTGATATGATAAGTTCCTATTTTAATTCCTACCTATGAATAAAATATGAGCAAAGCTGAATCAGGAATATATATTTCAGATTTCACAAATATACATCAATCTTCAATTTGGTTAATTTCTTGTTATACTTTCAATAATTTTAAGGGCATCACATGGTTAACTTCTAATTAACAATTAAAAGCGGCCAATTCTTGTAAAAATAGTAGTAACCAGTAACCACTAACCAGTGTGAAAATATCAGATCACTTGCTCTAAAATGAGATGAAAGCCTCCTATCTTATAGGATAGTACAAAACCATTTTCTACCTTTGTAAACTGCTAACAGGAAACATTTCCATGTAACTCTTAAAAAAATAATTGTGTCATACTGTCATGAACAATACACACCTAACACACTCAGGAAAAGTAATAGACTAAAAAATACATGTTTGGTCAAGATTGATTAATTTAAAATTTCCAAGCAAGGATAATTTTCCACATCACACGAAATAAATATATAGCACAGTTTGTTTTCACACGTATTATCTTTAAAATTGTGACTTCAAATCACATTTTTTTCTTATTTTTGGTGAATGTATGCATTATGTGTATGATAGTATTTTCCTATAAATACATGAAGGTAGCAAGAGTTGCTTAGAAAGGATAAGCAAAAACCAATAGCAAAAGAAAGTATGGCTTCCATGACTTTCATTGTCACTGTCACGTCTTTTATATTCTTTCTTACTCTCATTTGTTCTCTCCCAGAGGCCTTAGCAATAAGACATCATCACTTACCATCACCGCCACCGCCGGCGCCCGTTCTTGCCTCTCGTCGTGGCCATTTTCAAGTACCATCTCGTCAATTTTTTCATAATCCTTCCGTACCATCAACTCTTACTTCGTCGTCACCACCACCGAGTTAATAAATTTATACTACACTTTTTTGGCTTCATTTCTACAAAATTTGCGCATGATCTTTACTTAATGAAGGATTAAAAGCCCATATGCATGAATAAAGAAGAGTACTCAACTGTTCATCTTCATCCTCTAAATCTATCAAGAGTTACGTGGAAATCCGATAATGTAATCAAAAGTACGCTTCTGTTGGAAATTATGTATGCTTTCTGTTTGTCTCAAAAAAAAGAAATTTAGAAAGTATTGTAATGCCAACAATGAATGGTAGAGAACAAGTTATAGGTGGCTAATATGAAATTAATTGTACCTTGTACCCACCACTTTTCTTTTTTCTTTTTTTATTTATTTTTGGTAAAAGGTATGACCATTTTCGAAGAGATAATTATACACATATGCAAGCTATTTTCATTAGTTTTTGGATAAACAAGAATACAATTTTTTTTTTTTTTTTTAAATCATTCAACAATTGTCCACCCCTTATCACTTCACCAAATTGTGGTAAATGTTGTGGTTGTATAACTACAATATAAAACCATATGACCTTAGAAAGCATTTCCATCCAACTTGTCATAGAGATAACTTTTTTTATTTAAATAGTTACAATATGCTACTAATCCTACAGGTTGAACCATTTTCTCCTTAAACCTCTAAGTACTTTGTGTATGGGGAGGTGCCAATTAAATTACAAAATCTTTACTAAGTATTGTGATTCATGAACAATGCATCCCAAATCCCACACATTTGGAAAATGAAAAAATAGTGTCTTAAATGCAAAAATATTTGGCTTGTTTACAACTTTTAAATTTTTGTTTAGTATAATTGTAATTTTATTCAACTTGTTTTTTTCTTTTAAAGTCTAATAAACCGATATTAAAAACAAGCTCTAAGCTCTACCAAACTATCACAACCAATGGGAAAAACAAAGTCGCTTCCATACGACTCATTGTCACAGCCAGTAAACGAAAAAGACAGTATCGTACACGCAAAAATGCATGTTTTGTCAAGAATAAACCATACGCAACGTTAAGAATTTCCACATCACACAGAGATGTCGTACTTTTGTAAACTAATAGAGTGCTTTTAGGACCGCACACTCGATCAGCTACACATTTTGGGTTATAACTTGCATAAGTGTCAATTTGAAAATGGATTACACCACTTTAGACATGTATCCATCACTTGATGGAGGAAAAAAAAAACATAAATAGTATATGTATACCTAACACACTCAGAAAAGAGGACAATGCAGTAATCCTGTACCACACAATAAGGTTGTGTTTGGTTGGATGTAAAATATTTTCCGGAAAGGAAAATATTTTCGGGAAAGGAAAATATTTTCAAGTGTTTGGTTGCATTCCAAAAATTATTTTGGAAAATATTTTTTGGTGTTTGGTTGTATTCTTGAAAATGCTCTAGAAAACCCATTTTTATCTTGTTTCTCACATTTTCTCAGCTTCCAAACAAATATATCATCAAATCCAACAGAACCCAAATTCATCAAAACCCAAATTCTCAATACCAAACAAAAAAAAAAAAAATTCATCAAATCAGAGATCAACCAAAAATCAGAGAACAACAAAACAAGAACCACCCACGCCACCACAACAACAACAAGAAGAAAATCAGAGATCAAAGAGAGCAAGCGGATCAGCGACGAGATCGACCCAGAGCAAGCAGATCGGCGATTCGGCAGGACGATCTCGGGTTTGATGAATGGTGCGACGATTTTTGGGTTCGCGACGATCGGTGGAGAATGGGTTTGACGATTTCTGGGTTCGTGACGAATGGGTTTGATGATTTCTGGGTTTGCGATCTGAGGAATGGGTTCGACAGCGCGATCTCTCTCTCTCTCTCTCTGTTTGCGCGTCTGAGTCCTTCCTTCTCTCGCTCTCTCTCTCTCTCTCTCTTTGGGCATTGCTCGACGAACAAGCTCGGTCTAGGGTTTTCTATGTTCGTCGGAGCTCTTGGATGTGGATCGATCTCGCCTTCGCTGGTGCTGGGGTGCTAGTGCGATCTCTCTTCCTTGCTGTCTCTCTCTTTTTTCTATTTTTCTGGGGCGGAAGTGATTTGAAGTGAAAATGAGAATGAAAATTATTTTCCGCCCTCTCAGCCTTATTTTACGGTCAAACTGAAAACATTTTCAGTTTGACCGAATTTTCAGTAACAACCAAACATCCACTTTTCTGAAAAAGCATTTCTAGAATCAATTTGAAGCCAAAACAAACGGAGCCTAAGATGCATGTTTTGTCAAGATTGACTAGGTTTCAACGCACAAGATTAGTTTTCCACTCGACTCAAAATATTTAGGGGGTTGACCTAAGTTACTTTAATTAGAAATTTTTAATTGGTGTTGTTAAAGAAATATTATCTGTGCCGTTCGTTATTGCTTAATGATCCCATTAAGCAATAACGAACGGCAATAACAAATGGCAAAAAAGAAATTTTTAATTGGTGCTGTTAACATAAAATTTCCTTAATGACATCATTCTTTCTTTGTAATTTTTTTTAATTATTATAAACTTCTTGATAATGTATTAATTAGTTGATAAACTATCAATTTTATGATGACTTCCTATGAATAAACATGAGCAAAGCTATACGAGTAATATAAATTTTTTTTATACCATTTAGATTGCACAAATATAGATCACTCTTCAATTTGATTAATTTCATGTTACACTTTTACTCATTTTTCTTGCATCATATGGTTAACATCTAATTAACTATTAAAAGTAGCCACATTAAAAAAAAAATAAATAAATAAAATATTTGCAGATAAAGTTTTGCTACAAACTTTGCTATAGTCAATAGCTCAACTCTATTCGATATCTTTTCATTGGATGTGAATTTTAATAAGTGCACCATTGGATAACATTTTTTTCTTTTATCCTTTGTGCTTGCAAAATTTTTAGAAATCAAAAATCAATAATTATACCATCAATTAAATGTTTAAATTTCAAGTATTTGTAATCTAAAATTATGCTTAAAAAATAAGTTTATGAATCAATGGTAAATAAAATTTGATTGGCACAAAATTTAACATACATATAAAGAACATAAAAAGTATACAATCAAATGGATAGATAACAGTTAGATTTTCAAAATATATAGTTAAGTTAATATTTTTAGGTTTTTTTTTTTTTTTTGAAAGCAAGTTAATATTTTTAGCTGGAATTGGAACTACCGATTAAAAACCAAGTTTGCGACTAAACTTTATCCAATATTTGCCTTACTGAACCACTTGCACGGAAATGCATATATATATATATATATATATATAGTGGAAAATTAATATTAGCCCACTTTCTCTAAAGTGCGATGAAAGTTTCCTTGTAAGTCTTCAAAGAAGTAATTGTGTCATGACTCATGACTCATGACCTAACACACTCAAAAAGGAAAAGACAATATCGTCTCACACGCCAAAAAATAAATAAATAAAAAATGCATGATTTGTGAAGATTGATCAAAGCTTCCACACGCAAAAGGTTAATTTTCCACACCATGCGAACTATATATTTTTTCAAGTGACATAATTCTCTTATAAATACCCATAAGGTTATGTTTCATGAAAATGCATGTATAGAGAGTTAGTTATTTTTTCATAAAATGGTTAACAAAGATTGAAACCTCTTCAACCTTTTTGAACAGTAACTAGAAAATTCTAAAAAATTCAAATTTTCAAAACTTGAATTTTTACTTTATGAAACCATATTCTCCAAACTCAAACATCATTATTACAACCTATCTTTATATATACCTATATATACAACATCTACACCACCAGTAGGCCAATAAATTTAAACTACACCTTTTTTTTTTCTTTCCTTGAATTGGCTTTTTAACTGTAAGTGTAATATATATAAGCTTACCGAAATGGTTAAACTATACTATTAAATTTACAAACTTGCGTACCAATGAATGTGGTTGACAGATTTTAAAAACCTAAAAATGAAAATGACCTTAAGTACTACTATGGGGCTAGTGGCATGGTCAGTTTGTAAAGTTCATATAAAATTTTGTAATATCTTTAATATCACTTGTTTGCTTATAAGTTATAACCAATAATGAGAACATGGATGAAGTGCATAATATTAATAGCTCATGAATGTTCATTTAATTATTTTTTATCATGATCCGAGCTCAAGCTTGATTTCAAACAAGATTAAATATTCAAGTTTAATTTTTTTTTCATTCTTTTTTTTTTTTTTGGGTCAAACAAGCTTGTATGCTTGTTCATGAATTACGTAATTAACTTATTCATTTCCTTTTGATATATAGGAAATATTATGACCAAAATTCTTAAACCCTTACAAATATATGCTTGAAATTAATAATTCAGCTGTTGGTGCAAAACACAAGAAAAATGAAGACAGAACAAGAGGAACTAAATAAAAAAATAATGGGTAATATTTATTTGGAAGAAATTATACAACGTTATTTGAACTAAGGTATGACACTTATTCTCTTTAAGAAGATTCAATATCAGTGCACATATCTGGCCCATTATTTACTCCAATACATTTTAACCTATTAATCACAACACTTATAAATAATAAACGAGTCTCTTTTCTTATCAATGTAGGATTACACATTTGACTAATTCTTTATCTTCCATATTAACTCCCACATTTTTACATTTAAATTGCCAAGTTTTATTCATTTTAATTATTTAATATGAAAATTGTAAAGTTGTGATTTACAACTAATTTGTGTTGGCTTTAATTCCATGCCAAATTTGATTGTAATTTTGTTAAATCTTATGTACCCTATATTTTATGTAGGATTTCATTGTAAGGGTTGTGTGTGAGAGAGAGTATGAAAACCCAAGACTCATTAAAGATCAAAGGAGTTTTTGCGGGTAGATCGTGAGAAGCCTTCCCACGAAGTGAAGCACATGACTGGAATGCAAAGAGTCATGACAAATGGTGAGCGAGTGTTTCATGGGTAAGGCCTTCCCATGAGATATTCGCGAAACATTTTGTTTTGCCATTTTGTCATATTTGATACACTAGGTCTCTACCCACACTATATATACCCACATATTGAAAGGAGTGTTTTTCAGAGAGAAAACCCTAGCCATTACCCTTGAGAGTGAGAGATTGTCATACCCACAATCCTCTACACAATCCAATGTGGTTTTCCTCAACTCTTACCTCTCCATATCCAAATTCTTGAGAGGTTGATAGCCCAAACACTTACCACACCAATTCTGAGTGTAAAGTGAGGTTTTGGTGCTGCTGGGAAGCATTGGAAGAAGCCATTTGTTTGGTGGATACAATCGGGCTGAATTGCATGATCCGGAGAGCTAAAGAAGACAAGGCTTCGTCAAGTCAGTTGGTAGCAAGAGCTTGGAGGGCTTAAGTACATGGGGTAGACTAGGCTTAGAGGGTCCTTTGTTATTCATGTGATCCAACTCATTCTCTAGTGGATTGATTTACCACTTGGAGGGTGGCGGAGAGGTTTTTCGTCGAATTCTTCAATTTCCTCTTCTATAACACATCGGTGTGTTATCTTGTGTTTGCATTCTTCTTCCCTACTCTTTTACCTTTCATTTTATTGCTATGATTTGATGAATATGGCTTAGAGTAGTTATATTGTTTGTTCATTCACATTTACTCTATTCCACACTTAGTTGAAGTTAGAGAAAAATCAACCGAACCGTTATTTTAATTTGGGGGTCTAAATAGCTCTTGTGTTTTCACACAAATTCGAGCTTTCAATTGGTATCAGAGCGGATGCACTTGCTATGGTTTCATTACCTATGTATATCCTAGACCCTTTTTGAAATGGATCGATCTCAATCGCTTAATGCTCCTCTATACTTTGATAGGAGCAATTATGTTTTTTGGAAAGTTTGTATGAGGGCATTTCTATGTTTTATTAATGATAGTGTTTGGGACATTGTCGAGATAAGATGGGCTAGGCCAAAGGCCGCCAAATCCATATGGGATAAGGCAGCTCTTGCGGCAGCTAATGCTAATAGCAAAACTTTAAATGCTATTTTCTATGGTATTTCTCTTGATGAATTTCACATGTTTTCTCATGTTACAATTGCCAAGGAGATGTGGCAAATCTTGGAGAGGACCTATGAAGGCACCAAAAAGGTGAAGGACACCAAGTTGCAAATGCTTATCACACGCTTCGAGGAGCTAAAGATGAGTGAAGATGAGTCATTCGACTCATTTTATAGGAAGCTAAATGAAGTGGTGATTGGGAAATTCAACTTGGGAGAAAAGACGAAGGACTTCAAGATTGTGAGGAAGATTCTACGATCATTGCCAGAGAGTTTCCGTGCAAAGGTCACTGCCATCGAAGAGATCGAGCAAAGACCATGATAAGATTAAAATTCAAGAACTCATCGGTTCTCTTCAAACCTATGAGTTATCTCTACCATCTCAAAGGAAGAGCAAATTCCTTACTCTCAAGACAGTCAATAAGAGATTGGAAGCTCAAGACTCCTCGGATGAGGATGAGGTTGAAAAGGATGTGGCATACCTTGCTAAGAACTTTCGTAAGTTCCTAAAGTTCAAGAGAGATGGAAAGTCCTTTAAGAAGGGCAAATTCTCAAATTTCAAGAAGGACAAGAAAGACTTCAAGAAGAAGGATTCAAGAGATTCCTCACCGTCTCAAATAGTCACGTGCTTTGAGTGCAAAGGGCATGGTCATGTAAAGAAAGAATGCCCCACGTATTTGAAAACAAAGGGTAAAGTTCTTGCAACTACCCTTAGTGACTCAAATGGTTCAAATTCTGACTCGGAAGAAAGCTATGACGGAGAAGGAAATTACTCCGCATTTATGGCCATTGCACTTGTGGACTAATCGGAAGATTTGAGCCTTCCAGTGGAAGAACTTGGTGAGCACACCAAAGTAGAATCTATGGGAATTAGGGAAGAATCCAATGATGAAGATGAAGGAACGAAGGAATTACAAGAATCCTATAATTCTCTTCTTGAGAAAACCGGAGAGTATGCTAGAGTGGCTAAGGCAATCATAAAAAAGATGAAGAAAGCTGAATGAGACTATAAGAGCAGACTCACATACTCATGAGGTACAAGGAAACGAAGTGTGAAGTTGAGGCACTGAATGAAGAACTAACCGAGGCCTACTCCAAGATCAAGTTTCTTGAGCTTAAAGTGATTCAAGCTAATGCCAAAGTGGAGCATGTTGCCTCCAAGAAACTCGACGAAGTACTTGCACATCAAAAGCCTTTTTCTGACAAAAGTGGCTTAGGATATTTCGGAGATAGTAGTTCAAATGCCAACGTGTCCAAGGAGATAAAATTTGTTAAAGCTAAGGAACCAATGGTAGCAACCCCAAGTGTTGAGAATGTAAAAGTGGAGAAGAAGCCAAATGGAATTGCCAAAAGGTTTTAACAAAACCTCAAAATCCATTTGTGGCCAAACCCAAGGCTAAAAGGAAGTATCCCCCAAAGCCTCAATAAAGCAAGAAAACAAATTCTTCACCAGGATTCATTAGTATATTTTGTTTTTCTCATGTTACTTTTCTCCTCTGCAAAAATTACTTAGTCTTAACATCTTCCTTTGCCTGTCATGCACTTAAGGCTCCCTTTTGTAGCAAAATGTCATTTTTAATTTTTTGCTACAAAATTGTAATTTGAAGATCTTATTGCTAGAATAGTTCAACTTTTGGCGGCAATACAAAAACAATACAGTGGCTTTCTTGATTTTTATTTCTTGACATTGAAATCTTAGGTAAGTTTGTAAGATCTGACTCCTATAGAGTTGAGAGGACTAGAAATTATGTGGAGTATTACTTACAACCCAAAATGGAGGATAATCGTGGGGTGAAACTAAGGAACCACAGTAAGGGTTTCGATCGAGTAGTAATTTTAGTGGATTGAGCTCTTTGAATCCAATTTCATTAAAATGACATACTTCCTAGGGTACTTCTGATCAACTAGGAGGGTTAATCAAAGGCATTCCAAAGATTAAATTAATTTTTGTTTTTCTAAGCTTGGAATAATAATATAGGAAGAATTTGTTGCTTCTATGAGGATACATCTCTCTTTTTGAATTGTGGTGATTAGTCCTATGGAATTTGTCCAAGACTCCAAGGCTATAGTTAGGGATCTGCCACTTTGCATTAAAATTAAAAGAAGTAGAATTTGGTTAGTTGCCATGACGCCTCTACCACCTCGCCCTACCCTGCTACCACCACCACCATATCCACAACCCCCTCCATCACAACCTATCCAACTTAGTCATCCAAATACACCATCACTACCACCAACACCACTACCAACTTGCCATCCTTATAACCCATATCACCCTCCTCTACCTTTTGGCCCTCTTCTACCTCTCACACCACCACATTTTTTTTGGCCGACCTTTGGCTAAGGACCACGACCACCAATCCCCTCACTGCCTGTACCCAATGTTTCACACCCCTCAACCTTACAATCCAAGCCCACCATTACTCTCTCACAGCTACCCAAACCTCAACAGCCCAAGCCTAAACCTTAGTCAGGGGAGTTAGAGAGGATTTCTGCTTTCTTTCGTATTGACTCAAAGGTTTTTTCTTTAGCTTTCGATGGTGGTAGAATAGATTCCTATGCTATTCATGAACGGCGGGGTAAGTTCCATGGCTCCATTAGGGTGGGTCGTTTGGGTTTGGATTGGATTATTGCTTGTTTGGTAGGCCTTAATCAGTGGAACTTTCAAAAACAACCTTTTTTCAAACGTTTACGTGAGAACTCTAAACTTTTGGAGTTTGCTAGTAGATCTAACGAGGCTTATCTGTGGAAATCTCTAAATACCACAATGGTGCAAGAAAGGGTTGCCTATGGGTTCCAGAGGGGACCAAGATAGGTGGGTGGACTTTGTTTGGAAGATGATTACGTGACTATTTTTTGGGAAAGACGACTGCTGGACCGAATAAAAAGGTGGTGGCCGGAGGCAGAGAGTTTGAAAAAGCAATCGATATGCAAAAATCCCAAGTTTAGAAAAGATTAAATGGCCACAAAAATAAAGGGAGTAATTTTTGTTTTGTGAAGCATCTTCCAAATATAACTGGTCAGTGTAATCAGTTTGAGTCTTTGGGGGGATTTGATGTTTCTAATAAGTCAAATTCTGCTTATGTGTCAACAGCTAGTAGGCCTGTACTTGCAAGTCATTTAAAATGGACCCAGGCCCACTTTTGTTTAAAAATATCTATTGACTTAAAGGGTGAGGGTAAAAGGACTGTTTCTTGGGGTAAACAGCCCATTCTAAGTAGACTTGGTCCAGCCCACCAACCTAATCATGAGAATGGGTTGGGCCAGCCCTCATTAGACATTTCAAGACAAGTCTGTATTGGTGATGGGTCCGATGACTTGCAAAATTTTGAGTGGATGACTGGGAAGGATTGGGACACATGAGGAAGAAGAAGGGGAGTTTCCAAGCTCCGTCGATGGACTGGGTGGATTTCCTGCTGTTAAAACAAAGTCCGATGAGGAACTAGGGACTCGCAAGGAATAGGTGGGGGACCTCCAGAGCTCCGAGGAGAGACGGAGCTATCCTCTCGTCATTGTCACGAAGCCCGATGTTACTGTTTCGGGTTCAGATGAGCACGGTACTTTTGTGGAGGCAATTTTAAGCGCTGATAGAGAACCGGCCCACTCCTCTGATATCGCTAATCATATCGTGGGCCAAGGGGCTGGGTTGTTGGTTGCTGATACATCATTTGGAGCTTGCTCGACAATCGTTGAAAATTTTGGATGTCCAGTTCAAGTTCAGAGCCAATTGGTGGTGGGTTCAGACTTGAATATTCCTATTTTTGAGGTGGGTCGTGGTTTGATTGACTCTGAGATTCCTAAATTGAATTGGGATGACTCTTTGCCTTCGGATAAGGGTGAGGAGGCTGTTAATCCTGAGATCATTACACCTCTGGCTCTGTGGGATCCAAATGGCTTTCATGATCTCATCTCTATGGAAGATAGTTTAGATGGGTGTTCAATGGAAGAGGTTTTGGAGCCTTCAGAATGGGTGAGAAGGATGATTGGAGGTTTTGGTGCTTTTGTGGGTTTCCCAATTGATTGTTGTGAGAGACAATGTATTGATTTTTTTCAAAAACTTGAGAGGGTTTGGGAGTAGTAAGCGACTGTTGTTACTTCTTGTCGGGTATGCAATTCAAACCAAAAGGGGATGAGGGAGTTAGGGAGTTTGTTCTCTTCTATTAATTACAATGGGCATTCTGGTAGAAGTTCTAAAGGCAGTGTGAAATCCTCTAATTTGGGTTCGTCTATTGGTAAATGAATTTAAAAATTTTGTCATGGAATGTGAGGGACTTAAATAATTCTCATAAGAGAGATGTTGTGAAGAATCTTTTACGGGAATGGAAGTGTGATATCATATGTTTTCAAGAATCTAAACTGGACAGCACCAATTCTAGCTTGGTTAAAAGCCTCTAGGGTAGCCCTTTTGTAGACTAGGGGGCCTTTGATGCCATACATACAGCTGGAGGTGTCATTCTGACGTGGGATAGAAGGGTTTTTAAGGGAGTAGATTCAGTAGTTTGTAGTTTTTCAATTTCAATTTTGTTGAAGGGAGTGTCAAATGGCTTTGAATGGATTTGTTCAGGGGTGTATGGACCGACTAATGGAAGTCTTAGGGATGCAATGTGGGCAAAATTAGATTTAGTGAGATCACGGTAGGTTGGGGCTTGGTGCTTGTTTGGTGATTTTAATGTTATTCATTACCCAGTTGAGAGACTTAGCTGTAATTCTTTTAGTTAAATTCTCAGATTTCATTGCAAAACATTTGCTGATTGATTTGCCTTTGGTAGGAGGTGAATATACTTGGTTTCGAGACTCGGATAGTCCTTCTATATCCAGACTTGATAGAGTTTTGATGTCAGTAGATTGGGAAGAGCATTTCTTAGATGTGACTCAAAGGACTCTTCCTAGTGTGGTGTTGGATCATTGTCCTTTACTAGTGGAGGTAGGTGGTATGTCGAGGGGGAAGAGCCCTTTTAGATTTGAAAATATGTGGTTAAAGGTGGAGGGTTTTGTGGATAAGGTTCGTCAGTGGTGGAATGGTTATCATTTCGTGGGACCTCCAAGTTACATTCTAGCTTATAAGTTGAAAGCCCTTAAAAGGGATTTGAAGCATTGGAACAAACATGTTTTTGGAGATGTAGCTTTTAGAAAAATGAGTTTGTTCACTGAGCTCTTAGACATTGACATGAGAGGAGAGATGCAGGTGTTGACTTAAGAGGATAGGATTAGAAGGTTAGTGGTTAAATCATATATAGATTATCTGGCTTCTTTGGAAGAGATTTCTTGGAGGCAGAAGTCCAAGGCTCTTTTTATCAAAGAAGGTGATAACAACACACGGTTCTTTCATAGAATTGCCAACTCCCATAGGCAAACCAATCAGATTAGGGGAGTGGAGGTGGATGGCGTTCTCTTTGAGGAGGAGTTAGTTGTTACGGATCAAGTGGAGGATTTTTATAAGAGATTATATCAGGAGCCGGAAGCTTAAAGACCTACTATTGATGGGTTAGAGTTCGCTTTATCTAGATGAAACTGAGAGGGATATGTTGGAGAGAGAGTTTGAGAAGGAGGAGATTATTGAGGCTCTTAAGGAGGCAGAAGGCGATAAGGCCCCTGGGCCAGATGGGTTTATTATGGCTTTCTATCAGAAATGCTGAGAGTGTTTTAGAAGGGGATGTTTTGGCTTTCTTCAAAGATTTTCACAGCTAGTGTGTTTTTGAGAAATCTCATAATGCCACGTTTCTTTGTTTGATCCCCAAGAAGACTAATGCAATAAATATCAAAGACTTTTGTCCTATTAGTCTCGTGGGCAGCCTTTATAAACTTTTGGCTAAGGTGTTGGCTTATAGACTTCAAGGGGTTTTGGATAAATTGATATCTAACTCTCAAAATCCTTTTGTGGGAGGGAGACAAATTCTTGATTCGGTTCTAATTGCTAATGAATGCTTAGACAGCAGGTTGAAAAGTGGTGTTCCTGGTGTTATAATTAAGTTGAACATTGAGAAAACTTATGATCATGTGAACTAGAATGCACTATTTTATCTTATGGAAAAGATAGGCTTTGGGGCAAGGTGGAGTAGGTGGATTAAGGCGTGCATCTCTATAGTTAAATTTTTAGTTCTGGTTAATGGATCTCCTGTGGGTTTTTTTGGTAGTTCTCGTGGTCTTCGCCAAAGGGATCCTTTGTCTCTGCTTTTATTTCTTATGGTTATGGAAGTGTTGAGTAGGCTATTGAAGAGGACAGAAAATGGTGGTTTTCTTTGTGGATTTCAAGCGAGGTCCCATAGTCATGGGGTATCCATATCTCTCACCTTCTTTTTACTGATGATACTATTTTGTTTTGTGATGCTTCTAGGGAACAGTTATTATACGTGCAGATGGTGCTGATCTTCTTTAAAGCCATTATAGGACTAAAAGTTAATGTAGGCAAGAGTGAGATTGTTCCTATTAGCGATGTTGGGAATTTGAATGGTTTGGCTCATATCCTTTGCTTTTAGGTGGGCACTTTGCCCATGAGATATTTGGGCATGCCTCTCGAGGCACATTATAAGGATTCATCAATTTGGAATCCAATTATAGAAAAGATGGAGAAACGGCTGGCTGGATGGAAAAGACTTTACTTGTTGAAAGGAGGTAGGCTTACTTTGTTAAAGAGTACCCTATCAAGTCTTCCCGCCTACTTTTTATTGTTGTTTGCTATCCCTCAAGCTATGACAGCAAGAATTGAAAGGATTCAGAGGAATTTACTTTGGGGGATCTCAGAGGAAGTTTTTAAGTATCCTTTAGTTGCTTGGGATAAGGTATGCTTGCCAGTTGAATGTGGTGGTTTGGGAATCCGGAGGGTTGGGCTGTTTAACAAGGTTTTGCTTGGGAAGTGGTTGTGGCATTTTGGGAAAGAAAATCATAGACTATGGCGTCAGGTTATAGCAGACAAATATGGGGAGGCAAAAGGAGACTGGTGCACTAGGGGGGTAAGAGGTGCTCACAAGTGTGGGATGTGGAGGAGTATCAAAGAAGGAACAAAGAAGTTCTTTAGCCAGATTCTATATAATGTGGGGCAGGGTAGCCATGTTAGTTTTTGGCATGACCCATGGTGTGGGCCTACTTCGTTGAAGGAACTCTTCCCTTAAATGTATGCTTGCTCAGTTTCTAAAAAAGCATGGGTATCTAACTTGGTTGTATCAAATTCAGAAGGAGGTTGGAGATGGAATTTATTGTTTCATCATGGTCCTCAGGATTGGCAGACAACCACTGTCTACTCATTCTTTAAGCTTATTTATTCCTCTATGCTGAGGGGTGAAGTAGATGATCAACTGGTCTGGAGATTGACTACATCTGGTGTTTTTGATGTGCGCTTTTTTTATAAGCAATTATCTAGTCCTACCACTGATGCATTTCCTTGGGAGTGTATATGGCATACTAAGGTGCCTAAACAGGTGTATTTCTTCTTAAGGACAGTAGCTAATGATGGGATACTCACCATTGACAACCTTATTAAGAAAGGTCAGTTTTTGGTTAATAGATGTTGTTTATGTTTCTGCGATGGGGAATCAATGGACCACCTTCTTCTTCACTGTAAGTTCTCTCATGCCTGATGGTGTGAAGTTTTTGCAATGTTTGGGATTCAATGGGTAATGCTAAGGTCAGTGAACTCTTTTTTTTTTTTGTTGAAGAAACTGGTTTGGAAATCATCGTTCAAACATTTGGAATATGGTCCCGGCTTGTTCAATGTGGTTAGTCTAGCATGAACGTAATGCTCGCATTTTTGAAGATAAGGCGAGAATTTTGGAACATCTAAAATGTTTAATTTTTCGTACTCTGTTTCTTTGGGCTCGTGTTTGGGGGGACAAACTGTACTGCTATATCTGATTTTTTAGTTTCTATTTCTTGTAGCTCTTGATCTTCTTGTATTTGTTTCATTGTTCAAAGTGTTCACCATTGTGAATATGATGTTCAATTATTTTCAATAAAAGTTTTATTACCTAAAAAAAAAAAAAAAAGAGTAGAATTTGGTCAAGGTATTAATTAAATGCCCATTTGACGGGTTAAAAATGTTTTTCCATGCTTATATTGAAGCCTAAAGGAGCTCAGTAACCGATCGAATTATGGGAGCTTTCAATTGGTCCGAGGAAGGGTACTCCCCCAAATCTAGAGACTGGTTTCTCTTGTTTGAAGACCGCCTGTGAGTATGTGGCAGGAATAGGCTTTAAAAGGTCCTAGGCTTACCCCTTTAATAATTTACATTGATTAAGTTAAAATATTACTATAAATCTAAAGCTATTTCTAATGTCACAACATTTAAAATTTAAATGATAATAAAACTATGTACATTGTTAAATAGTACTTAAATACAAGAAATAAAATCATATTCCCGAAATTAAAAAGCTTCACCCTCACAAATTACTTATACCATATGCATGATACCTAAAAGGGGTTTGCTCTGTGCTCTCCCATCTGGGAGGGCAGGAGATCCTCAGGGGCTTAGTCCCTTTATAGGGGTAATCATACAAACCAACCCAAAGGGTTGTAAACGGTTTCAATTGGTTGGATCGATCAAAATCAAGTGCAGAGGATATAGTTTATTCAAATGGTCAGACAGGTTTGTGAATAATAAAATTTTGCTCGAAAACCTGATCATCCAACCGATATTATACCCACATATCTCCTTATATTTTAGAGGTGTTGCATTTTGATTTGGTGCTTGGAATTTTATCTTGATCCATCCATCTGTAGCTTTCCCATCTTCCCTTATCAAATAAGGCTTATCTTTTCATTTTTTATGACTTGTCTCTTAACCCTTTATTTCCATAGACTATTAAATAAAGAAATGGGTATCATGAATAATTTGGGAAACATGAACACACCAAATTGGGTAATGTGTCCATGTTGAACGTGGATACCACGCCAACATGCTTGTTCCGTACGTGTCTGGGAAAAAAAAATTAATGGGGACACAACCCCTAAGCACGGTTACAACACAACTATAAGTCCCAAAATTAACATAAAAATGCTTGAACCTGGTACGATCTCCCTCTCTTGTGTTCTCTTCAGCACTGAGATAGTCTCACTCTCTCTCATTGTTTCCCTTCTTCTCTTTTTTCTTGGCTAGGGAGTGATTAGTGATTTTTGCTTCTATATTTGTTTGTTTGTTGTTTTATTTGTTGTAGTATACTAATATAACCATATTGTGCAGATCATTTACTTGTATTATTTCAATTTATTAAATTGAATTACTTGAACTCTTTTTTTCTTTTTTTTGAGAAGAATAAAAAAAGTAAAAATACTAAAAATACTATTTTTGCAATCTATTATTTGCTTGTTGATACTTATCTTTAAATTTTAAGATAAAGTCCCCCCCACCTCACCCCCCAAAAAAAATTTAAAGATAAAGTAGGCCAACAAATTTATAATATATGCTTAAAAATAAATATTGATTGATATATTAATTGTTGCATTAATATCAGTGCTTCATAGGCATAGCTAATAATACACCTAACATATTCGGAAAAAGGAAAAGGCATTTGAAAATGCATGTTTTGTCAAGATTGATTAGGCTACCAAGCACAACGTTAATTTTCCACAGCGTAAGAAATATTTATGGGTTTACCAGATCGACATGATTAGAAGGATAAGCAAGAACAAATGGAAAAGAAATTTTCCATAGCTGTTATTTACATGTTGAACAACTCTATTCATTGATAATGTTTGAATTAGGTTTTTTTTTTTTTTTTTAAATGAAATTCATGTTTGAATTACTTGATTAACCATCAATTGAGAAATGATGAGTTCCTATGAAAAAAAAATTTGAGCAAAGCTATATCATTTAAAATTTTTATTTTTACTATTTCAGTTTCAGATTGCCCAAATATACATCACTATTCAATTTGGTTAAATTCATGTAACACTTAATAATTTTTCGTGCATGACATGTTTAACGTCCAATTCACTATTAAAAGCAGCCAATTCTTGTAAAATTATTAGTATATATGTGACCACTTGCTCTGAAATGCAAACAGTGTGAAAATATCAGATCCCTTCCTCTAAAATGCGATGAAAGTCTCGCATCTTATAGTGTTATAGGACAGTACAAAACCATATAACTCTTTAAAAAAAAAAAAAAATTATCATACCGTCAAGAACAAATGCATGTTTTTGTCAAGATTGATTAAGTTTCCACAACCAAAAATCAATTTTCCACACCACACGAAATATATTTATGGGGGTGACAAGAGTTACCTAGAAACATAAGCAATTACCAAATGGCAAAAGACAGAATAGCTTCCATGACTTTCATTGCCACTGTCAGTTCTGTTATATTCATTGTCACTCTCATTAGTTCGCTCCCAATCCAGATTTATGGGAAGTCAAGATTTCTACCATCACCAAAATCTCCCCAACCAGCCCGTATAGTCCACCATAGATATTCAGGACGGCCTGGTTATTCTAAGCCCTATTCTGAAATCACTTCGAAATCACCACCACCTCCTCCTTTGTAGTACAGATCAGCCTTGCCAACAACTTCTTATGAGAAATCTATGGCACCACCACCGGCCCAATAAATTTATACTACTACACCTTTTTTTCGTTTCATTTAATTGTCCTTAAATGAAACTGTAAGTCTAATATATTTACTACAATTTTTTTGTTTGTTTGTGTTTTTGTATAATTCAATGGTTCGGAGAGGTGAGTATGTAACTTAGATATTTCTATTGGAAATACCAATGCTAACTAGTTGAACAATGAATGTAATTATGAATTTTTAAAAACTAATAAATGAAAGACCGGATTATTTTTTGTGATTAGTGTCATGTTAGTTTGTAAAACTTATGTAATAAAATTTATAATATCTTTATCATCACCATTTTTCTAAGGAAAATGTTATAAGTACTACAAATTTTAATTTATAAAACTTACAAAATTGATGTGATAATGTATTTGATTAGTGGACTTTAACCGCCAAATAAATTAAAGTTTGAAATGAGTTTTGGTGACTTGTGACACATTAATTTAAAGATCTATATACTGAAATTGAAAGTGTAATATCCCTAGCATTACTATTTTTCTTATAACTAATAATTCATAAATGGATGTTGTGGCACTTGCTTGTTATTGATATGGCACAAAGTGACATGACAGCTTGTTATGCGGTCTATGGATGGTGTGGCCCTTGCTTTCTATTGATATGGCACAAAGTGACACATGACAGCTTGTTATGTGGTCTATGGGTGTATGAAGTCATATAAGGTGGCCAAGGAGTATAGTGAAGCTAAGGGTGACCATAAACCAAGCAAAGAATTAAAAGTTTAAGATTATTCATTTAATTTTATTCCGAACACGAGATAAGTTTGAGCTCAATACTAAACAAGATTATATGTTAAAACTTTGTTCATTTTTTTCCTTAGTCAAACAAGCTCGAGCCTATCCAAAGACTACTTACTTTACTTATTATCATTTCCTATATTCAGTAAAATTACATCTAAAGTTATTTATCCCCTGTACAAATATATATATATATATATATATATATATATATGTTAATAATTAATACTTAATTTTTGTTAATTATATGTAATGATTTCATTTATAAACTTATAAAAATTACAATCACCAACTTTGTATTGTTAAAAATTATTTATAATTTTACTATAAAATGGATAATATATATTATCAATAATTACAATTCAATATCTTATAAACTTGGTTACAAATGTATATAATCCAACCTTAAGTATTATAAATATATTTTAAACAAATGTGAACAAAGGCAAAAATATCATTTTGGTCCTTAGTAATTAATGGTTAATTTGGTTCCTATTATTTTCAACTTACAGTCAATTTAGTCCCTAATATTATAATCAACTCACTAAAGGAAAATGTCATCTATAACTACGAGTTAAAAATAACAGGAAACAAATTGACTCAATTCATTTACGGTTTTTTTGTTTGTTTATTTTTTATTTGTTAAAATGTACAAATATAACCTTATTGTGCTAGTCATTCACTTGTTTTATTTCAATTTATTTATTGAATTAGATTATTTGAATTCTTGCTTTGTACTTTAAGAATCATTTAATGAATAATGAGTATCAATGTACTTTTTTGCAATTTGTTATTGCTTTTAAATTAATTTTAGATATATTTTCAAAAAAAATTAATTGTTGATGCTTATTTTTTAAATCTAAAATAAACATAAGTTAGGCCGAAAAAATATAATATATGCCTAAAAGTAAATATTTATTAATTAATTAATAATTATATCATTTTTTTTTTAAAGAAGTATCGCACCGCATCTTCATGTCCTAATGAATAATACACCTAACATATATACTCAGAAAAAGGAAGTGGCAGTATCCCACTCGCAAAATAAAAAAAAGAAGCATGTTTCGTCAAGATGTATTAGGTTAATTTTCCACACGATAAGAAATATTAATGGGGTTGACCAGAGTTGCTTAGAAGGATCGATATATAGGCAGTGACAAAGACAACAGAAAACTCTTTTTCTGTTATTTTAACATGTTTAGTAATTCTCTACTTCTTGACGTGGAATTTGAATTAGTTGATTGACCATCAATTGATATGATGAGTTCCTATCTTAATTCCTACCTATGAATAAAATATGAGCAAAGCTGAATCAGGTATATATATTTCAGATTTCACAAATATACATCAATCTTCAAGTTGGTTAATTTCTTGTTATACTTTCAATAATTTAATTCTTGTAAAAATAGTAGTAACCAGCGTGAAAATATTAGATCACTTGCTCTAAAATGAGATGTAGGTCTCCTATCTTATAGGATAGTACAAAACCATTTACTACGTACCTTAGTTAACTGCTAACAGGAAACATTTCCATGTAACTCTTAAAAAAATAATTGTGTCATACTGTCATGAACAATACACACCTAACACACTCAGGAAAAGTAATAGACTAAAAAATACATGTTTGGTCAAGATTGATTAATTTAAAATTTGCAAGCAAAGATAATTTTCCACATCACACGAAATAAATATATAGCACTAGTTTATTTCACACATATTATCTTTAAAATTGTGACTTCAAATCACCTTTTTTCTTATTTTTGGTGAATGTATGTATTATGTGTATGGTAGTATTTTACTATAAATTCATGAAGGTAGCAAGAGCTGCTTAGAAAGGATAAGCAATAACCAATAGCAAAAGAAAGTATGGCTTCCATGACTTTCATTGTCACTGTCACTTCTTTTATATTCCTTCATACTCTCATCCGTTCTCTCCCAGAGGCCTTAGCAATAAGAGATCACCACTTACTATCATCGCAACCGCCAGTGCCTGTTCTTGCCACTCGTCGTTGCCATTTCCGGTCATTTCCTCCATCAACTCCTACTTCGTCATCACCACCACCGAGCTAAGGAATTTATAATAGGATTTTTTGGCTTCATTTCTACAAAATTTGCTAATGATCTTTACTTAATGTAGGATTAAAAGCCCATATGCATGAATAAAGAAGAGTGTTCAACTGTTCATCATCATCCTCTAAATCTATCAAGAGTTGCGTGGAAATCCAATAATGTAATCAAAAGCACGCTTTCTGTTGGAAATTATGTATGCTTTCTGTTGTAGTCATCATGTGATTTTCAATTATCTGCATGGGATTGGGGTACCATGGTTCAATTTTTCTCTCTAGTTCCTTAACGCTTCTATTTAAATAGAGTGAGGAAGATTTTTTATGATCGGTTTATATTTAACAAAGCCGTTTCATGCCTCTGCCATTTTCCCTTTCAAAAATAAAAAGAATCGCATATCAAAGTGCTCTCCTTTTTTCTTTTTTCTTTTTTCTTTTTTCTTTACCCTCATTTCTTTTTTGACATTGAAAGAGAAAAATCGTTACCTCAGCATGTGAAACAATGTGCTGGTGAAATAAAACTTTGCTATAGAAATATGTTATCAGACACAAAATTCATTTAAGCAAATCTCCACATATTAACATGCTTAACAGTGACTAAAATATTCAAGGAGTCACACACCAATTTGTAATGAAAGTATTTCCAGGCTGACCGTAACAAGGCAAGCTCAACCATTGATTTGCACATAGTGTTTCATGAGGGATGAGATTTTAAAAAAAGGGTACGTTCTTTCATATCCAGATTTGAAGACAGTGAAAACATAAAGATAAATCATTGTATCAGATATGGGGGTGATACGATTAGATTGAATCAAAAACTGTTAGCTCAGTCCCGATCGACCCAGGTCCTAATTTTCCAAATGCGGCTCTATCCTATTTTGTTTGACAACACCAAACCATGTCATATACCTGGCAAACTGGTAATGAGAGACATTAACTTCCATCTTACTCTTCAAAGAAGTAAATGGGTGTCATGAATATATAATACACTCATAGATCTTAAAGTTCCGTTTGGTTGGAAGGATGGAAACGTGAGAAAATAGAAAATTAAGAAATGATGAAAAAGTGAGAAGATAAAAGAGATTTTAATTTCTCTCATTTGTATTTGGTTAGAGGGTGGAAAAGTGGAATGATAGAAAATATAATTTGTATAAATTTACTGTTATACTCTTATTACATAACTTATTTTATATATATATATATATATATATATATATATATTTTTTTTTTTATAAAGGAAAAAAAAAAGGGGTTCTATGTAAATGTGAGTATCAAAGAACGCAAAAAGAAAAAGGCTCAACAAAACCAAAGACAGAGCCAAAAAAAAAAAAAAAAAAAGATTTTAAACAAAAAGAAAAAAGAAACAAGGTTCAACGTTAGACAAAGAACCCATAAAAAAATTAAAAAAAAAATGTTAACGTTGAATTTACTTTAGAAGAGTAGAAGGGGTAGAAATGTCATTTTTATTAAATTGCTTCCCTCACCATTTTCTCTCCTTGAAAATCACTCCAACCAAACACCTTTTCCACCTAAAATTTCTCATATTTTCTCTCATTTTTCCATCATCCATATTTTCACTCAAACCAAATATAACCTAAACCACACAAACCCCTCCCATTAAATTTTCTAATTCTCTCCAAAATTTAACCACATAAAAGGCGTGTGGCATTTAAATATCAATAAATGTTACATGTCTTACATCGGCTTAAAAATGTGAGAAAATTAGAGGATTAAATTAGAAAGGATTACCAAATTAGAGGATTCAATTAGAAAGAATTGCTCGTCTAACAAAAAAAAAAAAAAAAAGTATTATAATGCCAACAATGAATGTGGAGAAAAAGTTGTATTTAGCTCATATGAAATTAATTGTACTTTGTACCCACCACTTTTCTTTTTTCTTTTTTATTTATTTTTGGTAAAAGGTATGACAATTTACAAAGAGATAATTATACACATGCAAGCATATTTTCATCAGTTTTTGGATAAACAAGAATACAATTTTTTTATTACAAAAAAAAAAAAAACCATCTAACAATTGTCCACCACTCATCACTTCACCAAATTATGGTAAATGTTGTGGTTGTATAACTACAATATAAAACCATATGACCTTAGAAAGCATTTTCATCCAACTAGTCAAGGAGATAACTTTTTTTATTTAGATAGTTACAATATGCTACTAACATCACAGGTTAAACCTTTTCCCTCCTAGACTTTCAGGTACTTTGTGTATGGAAAGATGCCAATTAAACTACAAGATTTTTATTGTGTATTGTGATTCATGAACAATGCATCCCAAATCCCACACATTTTGAAAAGGAAAAAATAGTGTCTTAAACGCAAAAATATTTGGCTTGTTTACAACTTGTTTTGTTTTGTTTTTTGTTTGTTTGTTTGTTTTTTTTTTTTTTTTTTTTTTTTTTTTTTTTTTTTTTAAAGTAGAATAAACCAATAAAAACAAGCTCTAAGCTCTACCAAACTATCACAACCAACGGCAAAAACAAAGTAGCTTCCATACATGACTCATTGTCACCACTGTTTTCAGAACCGGACCGGACCGGAAGGTCGGACCGTGAAAACCGGGAACCGAGATGAAAATCGGTTTTTTAAGCCTAAAGAACCGGATTTTTTGTTAATTCTGTTAACCGTTAAAACCGGGGTTGGACCGCTCGAACCGGTGAGAACCGTTCGGTCCAACCCCTTAGCAATTTTTTTAAAAAAAAAAAAAAAAAACAACTTAACACAATTTTATTCTACTTAATTAAATTATCCATCTCTTACAAGGAATAAAAAAAATTATAATTAAAATTTTTCAAAGATATTCAACTTTACTTCAGAAATTAATCATAAATTTTAATGTTTTCATGGTTATTGTTTTATTTTATTAACTTTCTTATTTAATTATTAAATATATGCTTGAAAATCATTAAATTTCCCTCACATATATAGATATATTGTCAATTTTGCTAGTTTTATAAATTTAATATCTATATTTAGGCTTTAATTAATTATTAAATTAATTATGACGTCATCACGGTTCGACCCCGGTTCGACCTCGATTCGACCTCAAAAACCTTGAACCTCTCCCTTTTACGGTTCAATGAACGGTCCGGGTCTGAAAACCTTGATTGTCACAGCCAGTAAACGAAAAAGACAGTATCCTACACGCAAAAAAGCATGTTTTGTCAAGATTAAACCACACGCAACGTTAAGATTTTCCACATCACACAGAGATATAAATTTATGGGTTCCACAGCAGTTAGAAGGACAAGCAATTACACCAATATGGCAAAAGAAAGTGTAGCATCCATGACTTTCTTTGCCACTGCTTGTTCGTTTATAGTGATTGTTAGTCTCATTAGTTTGCTCCCAGAGGCCTTAGCAAGAAAACCACTATCACCGCCACCACCTCCCAAAGATTTCTCTGGTATCCACAACATTTATGCTATATCACCATCACCATCACCATCACCACAACCAACACTGCCTTCTTCTAAATTGACATTAACACCAACATCATCATCACCACCACCTACTAAGTTGGCCTCACCACCACCTTACGTTGAATCCACATCACCACCACGAGGCCAATAATCTAAGGTAAATTTTAAATACAATTTCTTTGATGCAATACATTTTATTCTCTAATCATGTTCAAATACATGTATGTACAGACCAATACAAACTATACCATACAAATAATATAATCTTTTCTAAGTAAAAATCAAGTATTTGAATTTAATTAAGGAATTGTACCTAAATTTACTAATAAATTTATACTACACCCTTTTGACTTCTATAAATTGGCCCCTTACGAGCACTCACACGGGACATTGCATAATAGAAAATGTTGTAAATTTTACACAACTTTTTGCTCAAAAACTACAAATATCAGTCTGTCTATAACTCTATACATTTATATTACATGGTTACTATAACTTTCTATTTTATTATTTTAATATTTTTTCTCTCTTCTCTAGCTCTTCTCATAGGTCTCTCTTCTCTTTACTCTCTTTAATGTTAAAAAAAGCAACAGAGAGAGTGAGTGTTGGTAGGTGAAATGATAAAAAAAGAAAATAATTATTTAAATAAAGTATAGTGTATAGATCTAATCTGATGTTGATGTTTTTGCAAAGTATTTGTGTAAAATAGAAAAAGTACGTTTTTAAAGTTAAAATAGATGAAAGATTTTAGAAAAATTGATGTGAATGTTCTAATAAAACCATTAGTCTAATATATTTTGCATACAATAATTGTTATTTATGAAACAAGAAATGTTATTGAAACACAAAACTCTTGACTTGATATCTCTTTCCATGTAAATCCAATATACTCCAATGATTTACTAAAACACAAATTACCGAATGCCACAATTAACATATATTTTACTACAGTATTTGCTCTTAATTTACTTCTATGCAGGAATAAAAGCCTATCTGCATGTGTAAAGAAGAGTGTTCATCCTCTAGAAGATAAAGTCTCTCAAGAGTTACATGGCAATGCGATAATGTAATAAAAAATATGTATCAAGTGAGAAGAATGGAAATTAAATATGCTTTCTGTTGCAGTGATGTGATGGTCAATGATTTGCTCTGTATTTCTTAATTTTTCTTTTTATATAGAGTGAGGAACATATTTTTTGATCGGTATATATGTTAGTGGTTTGGTTTGTCAAATTCTAAAATCCAAGATATGTTAAATAGTCAAAGGTTCCTTGTAATTCAATCGTAATTTTGTTTCACATTTGAATTCTACTCTGTCACTTGTTATACCAATTGAATGATAAAATATTTTAATAAAAAAAAAATGTATACAATTTATGATTTGCACATAGTGCTTCATAGCATAGGTAAGGATGGGGAAAACAAAATTCTCAGGAAATACTTTCCTTCATATGGATTTAGTATAGTAGAAGAATTATCTGATAAAGCTGTAGAGATCCTTGTGAGGGCCCATAAGAAATTAGATGGAGACAAGGCCTAAGAACTGTCAGCTCAGTCCTAACCCATCAGGCCCCATATTCCCAGCCAGGTCCTAAGTTTTTTAGGGCTGATGTGGGCTGTGATACTGGGCGGACTGGACTCTACATTTGTGTTTCTTAAGATTTATGCAAATGAGAAATCAAAAGTGAGTGGCCGTTTAATACAATCATATTACATGTGCTTCTTTTTTTCACTAGTTTATTTTTATGAAAATATAGGTTTTCAAGATTTTGTTTTTCCTAGAACTAACTTGTAAAATTGCATCATTTTGATTCTAGTCTCTTATCTTAAATTTTTTTTATTTTTTATTTTAGTCACTACAATTTGAGATTTTTTTTTAACAAACATTTGAGAATTTTTTTTTAATATCACCCTTCTATTTTTAGTCACTAACATAAGGAAATGAGAAATTTAATCCCTAAGCTAAATAAGGAAGTCACTTTATTGTCCAAAAATAACCTTGATTGAAGGAGGATTAATAGTAAATATCAAAATAAAAAACTCAAAGGTCTTCAAATTAATTATAAAGAGATAGAATTACACTTCTCTGACTTAGTCATCATAGAGCCTATGGCCAGCACCACAATGTTGTCCTCTAATCAATCTTGGTTGTTTGAAGGTGTTAGTGTCTTCTTGATCCAAATTGACAAGTTTAAATTCTGTACATCATCAACGTCTTGCCTAGCTTACTCGAAATCATGTATGCATCACCCAATTGCAAGAGCAGAGTCCAAACCCATCCCTACAGTGAAGACACTAATTAGAATCAGGAAGTTGATTTTCAGGACATGGAGATCCAACTGAGAGGATGTTCTCTCACTTTTACGAAGGACTATATAGCAAACTATCAATGCAAGTGGAGGAAAGCTTTACTATGATTGAGACCATCTCTAAGGGATGTCTCTAGCAGCGAGCTTCTTCTTCTTCTTGATGCATGTCTTTTTTTAACAGGGAATTTAATAGTCATGCAATGTATATGTTTTTGACAAGATTATGATCGTGTGTAATACTTCTTAGTCTTGTAATTGAAAAATCATTAACATGTTAATGTTTTATTAGATGCTGGAAATAATTCGGTGTTTTATCAGATCCTTAAAGGGATTTTTTTTTTTTTTAATAGGATCCTTGTAGAATTTAATTTATTACAAATTTCTTAAAATATCCTTAATTAATGCAACATCAAAATGGAAATTGAATAGTAAATTTAAAATAACAAAGTTCAAACATTTAAGAATGTAAAATCAACAAACTTATCCCTTACATTTTAGGCGCATGTTTTGTATCAAATAACTTCTTTCTCTCTTATTTCCCACTAATAACTCCTTTGTTGCTACTAACATTCTTCTTGCTCCTCTTCTCAACATCCTATATTGACAATAAATAAAAGCCTCTTACATACTTTTATAATTATATATTTTTTAGAAAAGAAAAATTATATTGGTTTGTGATTGAAGCTTTTTTTTTTCAAATGAATGGGAAAAAATTATTTAAAATTCCAGAGGGCAAAATACAAAAAGAAGGAGCAATGCCTAGCTAAACGGCAGAGCCTCCTCACTCATTACATTTACAAGAGAAGTGGTCATGCCCAAAATCAAAAGATCCTTAATAAGAATTAGCATCATGTTGACCCAAGCAACATCTAAATCAACGAATCTAGCGATTAAGGCTTTTCATCAACAACAAAATTAAGTAATTGTCATGAGATTGAAGGCCTTTGGGCTCTTAACGCGTCCATGCAAGACTTTGAGTCTTCTTCTATGATCACTTTTTCGAAGTTTGCTTGGGAAACTAGCTAGTTGTAATGACCATAGGAAATAGGATGGCCTTGGCTTTAGCTTGGACAAAAGTGATGGTATTCACTCTCTTGGATACAACAAAGAACAACAACTCTTTTTAATCTCTGGCCACCACTGCAATAGTAGAACTCACTTTACCAATGGCTATATCACAGTTGAGCTTGATTTAATTCTGATGTGGTTTAAACCATCTTCCTTCTCTTCTTCTCGGGGGCTTGAGGGACATGATCTTTTAATAGACAAGTGCTCAAGGAAAATCTTATATAGACTCTTACAAACTTGCTCATAAGATAAGACTCTAGCTTCAAATAAGGTTTGATTTCCAATTATAATTAGTAAATCCTTTGAACATTTCAATGTATTTTTTTTCTTCTACTTCTTTTTTTTTTTTTAAATATATATTTTTTAATTTTTAACTTAGAAGTTACAACGGATCCTATTTTAATCTTAATCGAATAATCTTTTGCTCAAATGTGCTATAAATGAACTAAGCTATTCATGAATAGTTTTAACTTGGTTCAGGAAAAAGCTTGTTTATATTTATTTGTTTAGAAAATGAGTCAAGTTCAAGCCTTAAGTTTAGACTCAATTATTAAACGAGTCAAACTCAAATATAATAATATGTTCATGAACCTGGGATCTCAATTTAACTATATATAATATTATATTTTTATATGTATACTTATCTAAAATTATATTTATACAAACTTGAAATTGGATTGTCTAAGCTTTTCAATAGATTCATATGATATTAAATTATTATTTATAGTATATTGATGATATAAACAATCTATTTGTAGTAAAAATTTATAGAATTGAGAATAAATAAAGCATTTGAATCATAGTTTCACAATATATAAGAAAAGAATAAGTTAATCAAATTGCTTATGAATAGATTTGAACTTGTTTAACAAGAAAATAAGTTAAACTTAAACATAAAATCCTGTATGACAGTGAGCTCAAGTTAAGTAATTCAAAAGTTGTAAAAAGTTGGGTAAATGACAAAAATAGTAGTATGAAAGATGAAAACCCTAGTTAGTCACGGGGTATTGGAATTCTAACACTTCATCTTCCTTTTTCTCCCATGCCCACAATTCTAATAATCAAAGCTTTATATTGCTTTTACATTTTGTAAACTTCAATTAGTTAAATCACACATTCACCCCACCTCATCACCTCACTGCCCATTGAAAACAATAAAAAGGGGGCAGCCAACCATCTTGGTCCCCTTGGATACCCAAAAACTAAGTTTAACCCAAATTACAATAATACCCTTACATCAATACCCCCAGATTCCGGGTCAACCCAACAAACAAAAAAAGGTTAAAGAAGACATAAGAGCTCAGCTGATACTACAATACTAAACTTCATACGTATACCCTTCTATTTCGGGTACAATCCAAAAAGGCCAAAAAGTCTTAAAAAGTAGTATTTTTTATAGTCTTGCTCAATGACTAATTGACCATATGAGAGACTCACTCTCACACACATTTCATTTCACTTTATCCACCACACTCCACCACAAAAAAACAGACACACACACCCTTCTCAGTCAAAAAACACACAGCCCCAGATTACCTACCGTCCTTTTTTTCTTTGGATTACAACAAAGACAATAACAATAACCCTTCACCAAAAAAACCCAAAAAAACAAAAAAAATCTGAGATTCAGACACATAGATAGAGAGAGAGAGAGAGAGAGAGACATTTTCACACTTGTTATAGTTTTATAGAGCGACTTGTCTGAGTGAAACCCAGTTCCAATTTTTTTGGTTTTCTTTTATCCTATCATTTATTTTATTTTTTAATTTTTTTACCCATTTTTCCCCCAAAATCTGATCCACCCCAGATTTCATTTTAATTTAATTTCAATTAAATTAAATTAAATTAAATTAAAAATGTGTGCTTTCTCTGATTCTTGATCCCAACCCTAAACCCCTTTTTGATTTTAGCCCCTTATTTCTTTATGGCTCCAAAATCTTCAGGTAAATCTTTCTGTTGTTAAAATTGTTTACTTTTTTTTTGCTTAGATATGTCTGATTTTCTGTTTGGTGGCTCAGAAAGTGTGGAAAATATAATGGGTATGTGTGTTAATTTGAGTAGCTGGTATTTTTTTGTTTGGTATTGTCTGGTTAGAATTTTTTTTTTTTAATTATTATTTCCTTTGGTAGGTCTGATTTTCTGTTTGGTAGATGAGAAAGTGTGGTAAAGGAAAATGTTATGATAATTTCAGTGTTGGATTTTTTTTTAATTAAAAAAAGTATGAGCTTTTCTAATTTCCAGTTAGTGAAGCCCAATGTTGAGGAGGCTTTAAAAGAAAAGGAAAAAAAAAAAATTGCTTAGATATGTATGCTGATTTTCATTTTGGTTGTTGAGTGAGTGTGAGAAAGGAAAAGGTTATGTTAATAACAGAGTAACACTTGCTATTTTCATATTTTTGTACTTTTTTTTTGGTTGAAATGCTTTTTTCCCCCAGTCTTTTGAAGGATCATAACAAAGTGAAAATTTTGAGATTCCTATATTTTCTTTTGATTTTCCTAAATTTTCCTGACTAACAAAAGCACAAGCACATGCATCTTGCTTTAGGGTTCTGTGAGTTTTAAGCTTAATTAGTTTTTCTTACTTCATTGCCTGCAAAGTGAAAACTTGGATCGTAATTCAATATCCTTTCTTGATGTTTGACATAGAAGAAACTCACTTAGCCTTAGTATTGGGTGTTTGTTTTGAGTTCTGTACATGATTAGCTTAACTTATGTGATGATTAGAGGTTATTACTTGACAAAAAATGAAATTGTACACAAACTTAGAATTGAAGTAGCTTCTGCAGCTTCTTATATGGCTGTCTTCTCTCAAAGGGCTTAAGAATATTCCTTGTCTGCGGGATATTTATCATTATGTATTGATTGCATTTTTGATGGTGTGGGACTTCATTTTTCTGACAATGAGCCTAATGCAGGTGGTACAGGTGTTGCTACAATGTTGTGAGCTATTTTTGACATATAACCGGCTGAGTTAGGGTTTTCTGTTAAATATCGATGGTTGCAAAGGGCTAGTGGAAGTATGGACTGTTTCCAGACTGTTAGTCGTCTAAAGGGTAAGCTTTTCAATATACCTTGATTGGTGATGACTATTTCACCTAGGCATAAGAAAACATCTATACCAAAGTTTACCTCTTTGAAATAAAATTTTATCGTTACTTGTCTAGACTTGCTCTGTGGTGCTAGTTCATTACTGTAATGCTGCAATGATCATGAGATTTCGGTGTACCTTAGGTTAATTTTTTACTTACATGTTTTTCCTGAAAACTTTGCTTGAGCCTGTGATATTTGAGCACGGTGTTTTGTAGTATTATGTTGAAAGTTTAGAAAGAATTATGGATTTGCAGTTTATGCCTCGACTCCTCGTTTCTTTTTAATTTCATGTTATTTGACCATTAGCTCTAGCTCTACTTCTTCTCAAAAAAAAAAAAAAAAAAAAAAAAGCGCTAGCTCTACGTGGCGCTTCCTCCTCATAAGATAGGGGTAGAGGATGAGGTTATGGGTTCAAAACCTATTGGGCATGTAACTTATCAATTAAATAAATTTTTTCCTGTGTGAACTTCTTCTTCTTCTTCTTCTTCTTCATACAAAAATAATTTAATTTTCAAAAAGAAAAGAGGCCTTGCCTTGGTGAGGTTCCATGTCAAAAAAAAAAAAAACTGAACTATTTGAGAGTTGTAGTCTGAGCTTTCCATATGTAGTGAGTGAACTTTCTAAGTATTAATTCTTATCTCCTCAAAAATCTGGAATTTGCCATATGCTCCCCATATCTTGTGATGAATGATCATGTTCCTTTTGACAATTTGAGGGTGGGGGGGGGGGGGGGTGGGGGGAATACATGCTCCCACTTGTGTGCTTACACACACACACGTAGGCAATATTATGCCATAGTCAAAGGAGTTTCTGCTTTGCCGATTTATACTTGTAACCAAATGAATGGCATCCCAGTTCTCTCTCTCTTGCATGAGCATGGGTTTGTGCATGCATTTGTTCATTTTCCATATGGTTCATGTATTATTCTTTTCTGAAAGAAATAACATGACATATGTCACTGCTGAAGGCAAGCTTATATATTTTGCAGGTTCTCTATGCCATCAGTTATTATTATTCATCATTTGGTTATCCAGTTTTCAAGAATTGGTGGCAGTGAAGACACTGCTTGAGCCTATCAACGTTTCTTCCATGTCTGAGCTAGCTAGTTCACCTAGTAGTGGACTGTTTGATCCCATAGAAATATCACCTTCTGTCATTCCCCACTACCCAAATCCTGTTGAACCTTTGCCACCAATGTACCCTGTCTTTCCAAACAGATATGAGCCAAATATAACAGGAAAATGTCCTGTAAATTTCTCTCTTATGTCAAGTCTCATGGACAAAACAGCATCTGATTGTGCCGATCCTTTGGCGGCACTTTTACGAAATGTAATATGTTGTCCACAGTTAAGTAGTTTTCTCCACCTCTTCCAGGGTTTCTACAGCAATAACTCTGATAAGTTGGTTGTCCAAGATGCTGTTGCTAATTATTGTTTTACAGATATCATTAGTATCTTAGCTAGTAGAGGGGCAGATAGTAACGTACCTACAATTTGCTCCGTTAAATCATCGAATCTTACAGGTGGGTCTTGTCCGGTGAAGGATGTTGTTACCTTTGAGAAAACAGTGAATACAAGCAAATTACTGGAGGCCTGCAGCACTGTTGATCCTCTTAAAGAGTGTTGTAGACCTGTTTGCCAGCCTGCAATTATGGAGGCTACTCTTAAGATTTCAGGAAGACAATTGATGATGGATGAGAATAAAAATATGGTAGGGGAGCTTAATCATAGTGATCCTCTTGCTGATTGTAAAGGAGTGGTTTATTCCTATCTTTCAAGGAAACTTCCGTTGGATGGCGTAAATAATGCACTTCGAATATTCTCTACCTGCAAAGTTAACAAAGGTACATGAAAAGAGTTTCAGTATTTCATGAATTTTTGCAGTGCTTGTTTAATAGTATGCTAGCAACATTTGATTCTGGAAATAGCTTATTAATAAGAATCTGATTTTGTCTTCCTCTTAAATGATTTTTTGTAGAATTTAGTATTGGCTTTCATTTGATCTTAATCACTATGTTTTTATTATCTAATATTGAACAGTTGCCAATGGAACTGCATGCGTATATATGTAAGTGTGTACATGTGCGTGTCTGGGACTCTGGCTTTTAACATAAGATTTAAAACTTCAGATTGTTTGTTCTAGAGCAAAACCAAAAAAGTCTTGATAAGCTGCCCAGCTATCAGAAAGAAACATGATTAGGTTTTTTTTTTTTTTTTCCTGGGGGGATAATAAAACATGATTAAACTCATTTTAAGTATCTACATAAACACTTGATTTTGATTTTGGCTAACCGTTTTTGTCATTCTTAGGTGTACGTTTTGATATAATTCAAAATGTGCTGTTTCTTCTTGTGGTTTGTTATATATATATACTGGTTCACTTTTACTTATGTTCTACAAGTTTTTAATCATTTAACCAAATGAAGTAAACATTGCCTCTGCAGTTTGTCCTTTAAGTTTTACGCAGCCTTCAGAAGTAATTGAAGCATGTCGTAATGTAGCTGCTCCCAGTCCTTCCTGCTGTAGCTCGTTAAATACTTATATTGCTGGGATACAAAAGCAAATGTTGATTACAAATAGACAAGCTATAATCTGTGCAACAGTGTTTGGGTCCATGTTACGGAAAGGTGGGATTATGACAAATATTTATGAGCTTTGCGATGTTGACTTGAAAGATTTTAGTATGCAAGGTACACAGTGATGTATTGTTGATCTTCTAGTTTTGTGCACTTGATTATCCCTCTATTTTATCTGACATAGTACTTTCTTTCTGTTTTGTGGATCTATGTGTGCTCTGGAGCAGTATTTGGACAAGGTTTGCTACTATTTTTAATTCCTTTCTTCTACCATTGTTATATTATTTTTATGGACACAGTACCAATTCATTCCTGTTTACTTATGAAAAAATGATCAGTGTTAATGTTCTAGATGCAGTTGAACACCTGGTGCCCAAAGCAGAAAGTTGGGAATAGAGTTATTTAGTATTTGTTACCTAACAATTATCTTGGGTTTTCATTAAAGGACTTATATTCTTGTTGCAATGTCTAAATGTTAAGAATAGGTTGAATGATATTAACCACCATTTGAAGTAGTTCGAGAAAAATTCCAGTGCACTTTAGAGTTTTAGGGTGGGTTTTCTGTTTCCATTTAACAAACAGTGACGAAAGTAGTCATGTATAAAAGAGTCAGCATGCATAGAAGTTCTAAAGAAAATGAGTGATGTAATAATCTATCATTTTGGTTTTTATTAACAGCAGGGTGTCTACTTCGAAGCTTGCCTGATGATGTGTTATTTGACAACGCAACAGGCGTCGGCCTTGTATGTGACTTGACTGACAACATTGCAGCACCGTGGCCTTCGTCATCCTCAATGTCGTCCATGTCTTTTTGTGCACCTGGTAACTGATTGGAACAGCCTGATTCTTATTCATTTGATTTCTTCATAGTTCTAAGAGATTGATATAATTGACAGTGATTAGCATAATTGCAGTTTCTTTAAGTGTCCATATCCTTATTGCTGTTTTTGAATTCTGCAGAGATGTCATTGCCTGCACTACCAACATCACAGACTTTAAAAAATCCTGGTGTGTACCATTGCTTTGTGCAATTTCTAGCTCTTGTGAATTTCCTGTCATTTGTTCCACTCGTGTAAGCCTTAAACAAGGCCATATAAAGGAGCAGAGAAAAAAAATGTGCATAAAATAAATTAAAGAAGGCTGGCCTCTTCAACAAAAAGTCGATGTGATAAAAATAAACCTTGGCTTTTAAGAGAAAGGTGGAGTTCTCTGTCCAAAAACATTTCAGCCAGCCCAAACATACTCACACACACACACACATATATGGGTAAAATATAGTTGACACCCCTGAGGTTTAGGCTTAATGCCAGCCTAGTCCAAGACTTTTAAAACTGACCAACTTGGTCCCTAATTATTGTGAGAAAGAGGAGAAAAATGATTAGCGTTTAAGAAGTGAAGTTGGGTTTAGGGACCAAGTTGGTTAGTTTTGAAAAGCCTTGGACTTGACTGGTATTAGCCTAAACCTCAGAGGTGATGTTATTTTATTTTATTTCTTGAGAAAAAGCCCAAAGAAATATTATAGATGAAAGATGGTTGATGGTTGATGGTTTTTGAAAAGGAATGTAACTGTTAGTGTTTAACATGGTAGACATCAGAATTAACAGTGATTCATATAAAGCACAAAATTATATATGGAGAGAAATAACATCATTTGCATTAATAGTTTTGATCATTTGTCTTGTATTACAATAAAAATGATGATACAAGGCAATTTATTTACACACATTTAAGTGTCACAAAAAGCAAAAGCATATCAATTTGATAAGGCAACTAGTCTTGGTAAGATTTAAGTTCCAAATTATACATATTGAAACTTCTTTTACAATAAAACATCATTTAATAATTTTTTTCAAGATCAATATTTTGCCAAGCCATCCTTTTGATTATATGACCTACATGTGCTCATCAATACTTGTGAAATATCAATGTAACCGAAAATTAAGAACTATTTAATCAAGAAAATTTTCATAATTAAGATTTTTAAACTTATATAAATTTATAGAACAGATGAGTTTTGGGCTTAATGGTAAATGACACTAGGTAACATGTACCCAGTATGTACCTAAACGTTCTTCCTGAGCATTTATTGTGGTCTGCATTTTGTATGGTTGGTGAGACAACATGATAGAAAATGACTTGCTGTTAAAACTACCTTAGGCTGAATTAAGCGATTTAGAGTTTCAATAGCTCCCCTTTTTCCCCCATAGATAACATTTCTGACTTATAATTATGATGCTATGTGCAGGCTGTCGAAGTGGTGAGTTAGAAATGCTGGTACCCATTTTTTCATTTTTTGTTTTCACTACATTGTTGTTCTGAGAAGCTTTAGCTTGGGGTTGAGCTGGTTTGAGTTAGGGGTTTTTGGAAATTGATTTTGTGTGGATTTTGCATGTATATTTTGAATAGCCTCCATGTATAGCAGCCTCTCTCTTCTCTCTCTCTCTCTCTCTCTCTCTCTCTCTCTCTCTCTCAAGCATAATGCCAGGTTAAGGGACTGATAAAACTATGGTTTAAATACAATTAACTAACATACTGCACTGTTGGAAAAGGTCCATGGCGTTTTTTTTTTCTTGGGTATGTAGGCATGCCTTGGGTGGTACTTGAACAAGGGCCTTTGGAGGAACAGCTTGCAAATGGGAAAACATCATATGGGGATAACACTAGAAGTGTGAAGGTGATTAGGATGTCCATTTGTTAATCTCCTTGGGTTCTGGATGAAACTTTGGCAACAGTGGCAAGCATATGCATCTCTAAAACCCAACCAAGAAAAATATAAAAATGGATATTGCACTTCATTTTTTTTTTTTTTTTTTTTGAATCTATAATTTCACTATATCTTTAGAAATAAGTGTCCTTGATTTTGATGAATAGGAATATCATATCCAAGATATTAGATGTTAAGGGTTTTTATTTTCCCAGAAAAGTTAAGATGATCAAGATTTTAATAGAATCTTTATCACTAATGCTTAGCAAAATATTAATATTCCTTCCTGCTTATAAAAATTGTACGCATTTCCCCCTTTTAGGTGTCTCAAAAACGTTGTGGATAAAGAGTAATCGTTCTTTTTGTTTACTTTAGCTACCGTTGCAAGTGTTTTAATTTACTTTTCTACTTTGAAATAAAAGAGGAGAAAATATTAAAAATTGCATAAAGCTAAAAGAGGTGAAGATACCAATTTTTTTATTTTTTTAAAAGGTGAAACTCCCTTTTATTATTATTATTATTATTATCATCTTTAAGACCGTTTCTTTTCTTAAAAAAAAAATTCAATATATAAAATCACCTCCTAAATGATCTTCTAATTGGAAAATTTGGAATTAGAAGCTCTGAAGTTTTAGAAATACTCAAATTGATACTTCTGTCTTTCATCTTCCTAAATTCTATTTTTACTGAAAAAGATATATTTTAGAATATATTTAATAAAAGATATATCTTTAAGTTAAGATTTAATCAAATATTTATATTTCTTATGCTTTTTCTTTTACGAGGGAGACATTTAGATGGAAGGAGCAATTTAGGTATTTCTCAAAGTTTGGGCTCTTCTAATTTCAAATCAGAGAATTAGATGGTCAATTTGATTTTGACCTGAAGTTCAGGTGTGTTTTTGCATTTTAACTTTAAAAAAAGTTTAAATTACAAATTTGGTTTAAAAATCAATTGATCTTTCGAATAGTTGAATCAATTTACTCGACTTTCAAGGTAAAGTCAATATAATTCTTGAGTCGGCACTATTTAAAATTTTAAAAATCAATTGATTTCTCAAATAGTTGTATCAATTTACTGGACTTTCAAACTTAAGTCACTGTAATCCTTGAGTCTCCTCACGATTTAAATTTCAACGAAATAAAATAATTCAAATTGACTAGGTTTTAAAAGTTTAATTTTCATCCTATTTATCATGTAAGTTAATTTCATAAAAAGTTAAATAGATTCAAGGACGAAAATGACTTTCGGGTTTAATTTAATTCAACAACTAAAATTTTATATTGTTGAATTTAAGTTTGAATTACATAAAATTTTTTAAAAAAAATCCTAATTAATATTTTAGTTTAATGATAAAGAGAAATTGACTCCTTCGATTGATATGTATTTATCTCAAAATTTACCTAAATTTTTTGCTAAAAAAATAAAGAAGATAATTTTGAAAATTAAACAAATTGTAGGTTTCAAACTTTCAATTAACTCAACTATTAAAAGTTTCTTATTATTAAATTGTGGAACTCAAAACTAATTAACAAAGAACAATCATCATGAATGAGATATTATAGGTATCCGTATATCCTACTTCTATCTATCAAAAGGAAAATAAAACAAATTGAAATTCTAGCCATCTTGGAGCTATGAATAACAACGCGAAAATCAGACACAAAAAATAAACATGTGGCAGATTGTTAATAATAAATAAAAAATAATAATAAGGTAAGTGTTTGACCAAACCAGGATCAATGAAAGCTTGTTTCAATAAAAAGGAAAAAAAGAAAAAGAAAAAGAAAAAAAAAGAAAGCTTGCTAATTTTTTTTTAAAATAAGGAAAAAGAAAAAGAAAAAAAAGTCAAATTTTGTGTGTACTTACGAAGCATTATTCAATTTGACGGCTCTGTATCAAAAAAAATAATTTAACGGCTCTAACGGCTCGGCTTCTAAAACCCTTCCTTGCTTCTCTGCCTGAATTCAAACCTAAACCCTAACACCACTCTCTCTCTCTGTGAAACCCTAAAATCAATCACGCATATGGCCACTACGGGCTTCTACCAAACGAATATCGATTCGGTTTATTCACAGATTAAGCACGAAGAGAAGCAGATCAGACTCAATAGAAGGTCAGCTTCTTCTTCTTCTTCTTCTTCTTTTTGTTTTTTTTTTTTTTTTTGGGTTTGTGAGTGAGAAAGTTTGTATTCTTTTTTACTTTTCTAGATGTAAATTGCGGCATTTGATTTTCTTAATAATGGGTTTTTCTTGTAAAGGGATTTTACAAATTGGGTGTTGAATAAATTGATGATTTATTTATGGTACTTTATTAATTTACACCAATGCTTAATAAATTTTCTGTATTTTTTGTTTGAGCGGGGGGGGGTTGTGAATGAGAAAGTTTATATTTATATCCTTTTTTTTTTTTTTTTGCTATGTAAATTGAAGAATTTGAATTTCTTAGTTATGGTTTTACTTGTAAATACAGGGATTTTTGTGGTACATTATACATACTGTTGTTTATAATTCATTACCCCATTTTTCTTCTCTTTAGTTTGTGCATGATTTTATCATTCTTTTGGATCAGATAGTTCTTGTATGTGCTAAATATGTGAAATAACATGCAGATGGTTGGTGGGGCTTCCTACATCCAAATCTAACCCAAAGAAATTTGGAGGACCCAATGTCTTGAAAAATAGGCAAGTGGAAGAAATTTTCTTTATATTGCTGCTTGTTTGTTTTCTGGTCGTAGCCCAGTTTTATTTCACAATAATAAATGGTTTTGGTGTTGTCTCCTCAGGTCTTTACCCGAGTCTTTGCTTAGGGAAGATGATGTAAGTTATTCTATTTCAAAAATGGCGCTATCGTTCAGCATTTTTTTTCTTTTTTTGGGATCCTTATATATTTACTTAGATTACTTGATATGGATGAAGATCTAAAGCATATTATATTATTCTGTGAACTCTACGAAGATATAACATTTTATGTTCTACGTAAACTACTAACGGGCTAGTTTAATAAAATCTTGTCTATTAGACTATGAAGGTTTCTATATGCTTGCTATTTCTTTTTGTTAGTTTAGGAGTTTGGTAATAGTGGTGATTCATGAAGCCTATATAAAGACCAATATTGATTGAGTATAAAAGGGTTTTAAGGTTAGCATGGATTTCTTACTTTTGTTTTAAATTGCTAGTGACATTAAGCTAGATAGGTTGACCTTCAAAATCTTTTATTATTATTATTATTAGTAAGCTACTCTTTTTGATAAGAATTTTATTAGTAAGTTACTCATGCAGTAGGTTTTGAACTCACGACTGGGGTCTCCACCTGTTCATATTGGGGGAAACACCATTTGAACCAAAGCTCATTGGTGACCTTCTAAATTCTGTGGGCTCATAAAAGTGAAATAGGTTAAACCTTGTAACCTCCCAGCCATTTGGTGTAATATATATTTTAACGAATATATATATATATATAAAGATATTATAGAAGAAGGATAAATTATAAGTAGAAACATTTCTTACATCAGTCATTTTGAATGTAATGAAACTACATAGGAATTAATTGAGAAGAACTCACTTATTCATTTGTAGTACTTTGGAAGATATCTCTTTGTTCTCCCTGTTATCATTTAACGTTACACATTGCACTGTTGGATATGCAATTTTTTTTCTCACAGTTTCACTAAATTATTTTTAATAATCTTATTTTCAGATATTCTATGAGAATGTAAAAACACGTGTTGAAGAAGCCTTTGGAGCATGTAGAGTCGGAGTGCATAATGCTACTAAAGTTGATTTGGAAATGTTTGATGCGCGCAATTTAACAAGAATAATTTTCTCATGCCTTGATGAATTGAATAATAGGGGTCTTTACCTTCTTACTCTGATACTTACAGGAGGCTCAGTAAAGTTTGAGAAAACTCGTTGGAAGATGAAGAAGGTAATTGTAGATCATATTCCAAAAGTTCTTAAAAGCCAAAATCATAGTCATCATCAAATGGAAATTTATAGGCAGCTATCCCAAATTCTTAACGATCCGCAAAATTTCCGAAAGAAATGTTTGACGTTTTTGACTCCCAGATCCCAGTTTCATCATACTGCTGTAACTAATGTCCTGCATGGATTAGAGAACTTGCCTACTGAGATCCTGATTGCAATGAACAGGAAGCTTAAAGGTTCCAAAGTAAGCATGCCTCAGTTATCCACTCGCAAAAGTGGATGGAATCGAAATGATTTAATTATACGAGTGAGGAATACTAGTGAAAAAATGCTTTCAGAACTTGGTGAAGGGGATGAGCTACAAGAGCCATTAGCCAAAGCAATGGCAATACCGGACTTATTGCTGAAGATAACACCAGGTTTTCAAAATTCCTCCATAACAGATTTCTATCCAGTCTCTTCAGAAATAAGAACCTTGCAGAATGAGATATCAAAGGCTATTTGGTTACTAAAGACAAGGGTTAGGTTTTCAGAGTTGAAGAACTTGCAGCTTCTGCTAGACCCAAGTGCAAAAGTATCAAATCGGAGTTTACGCACAGCAATAAGGAAAATGTTAACTGTATATCTTGTTGAGTGCAGTGATATGGATACCATTCCAAAGTCGCTATTGGAAACTCTTGCTGTTATTAATAGGTATTCTCGAAGTACACTGCTTGGATGCTTCAGAAAGGAGGAAATTGGGGAGGAAATTGAATTAGAAACAGAATGCATATTGAGTGTCAGTGCCCAGACAAAGCAGATTGTTTTAGATTTGCTGCCTGACCATGAGTTTGATGAAGATTTTACTGATGCATATATGGAGGAGCTAGAAGAAAGTGAAGATGATGACAATGATGATACTAGTAGGAGCTCTCAGAGTAGTAGGTCTCACTGTATGGATTCAGATTACCACGTTGAAAGTACCGCAGATTCGATGCCATTTGATTTCAAGTCACCTACATCTGCAACTAAGGAGAATGGATCTTTCCGTTTCCTTACACCTGGAAACTGTTTAAATGGTGCTTCTCTTGAGAGACCTGCACCTAAGGAATTTACCAGAGTGGATTCTGTTGATCCTCTTGGTATCATTTCCTCTCCATTCAGGGAATCAAGATCACTTAGCAGCACAATTAACATTAATATGAACCAACACAACATTGAAAGCATGAGTGAATCCAACATGCATAGAACAAAAGGAATTGATTTTTGCTCACCTTTTTCACCAAAGGAAAGGTCAGGTGAAAATTCTATTGAGAGACATGATACTGAATTTGACTCTGGAGTAGATACAGCAAACCCACCTCCTTCTGTTTCTAACTTGTCATGTGTGAATCCAAAAGCTACAAATGGCAAGCAAAGTACATGTAAGAACCAGTACCTTGCCATCCAAGAAGTTTGTGATGAGACAAGTATGGTCGCCTATAATCTCATTGGTCACTTGCTGGAGGAATTTGCACAAGTAGAAGGCTTGGATTTGGACTGGAGAGATACTTTGTATCTCAGAGGTGATAATTCAATTGAAGTAGATTCCAAAGGTATGCGAAGTACCTTTTTTAGTTTTTGGTTCTTTCCAACTGAGATCTATAAACAACTGAAACAATTTTCCAGTGGGAACAATCTATCCATGGCAGTTATTTTTTTACTGTTGTTATTACTACTTTGCTTGCCATTACATCTACAGCATGATTTGCATATATTTAAAAGACAAAATGTGACCTAACCTGTTGTGAGTGCTCTTCCAAGAAGTGCCAAAGAAATAAAGAAATTCCTTAGAGTATATGTTACATATTGCAGATTTTGGGAACTATTAAATTTGAATTCTTTATTAAGACTTACTCTAATGGGGGATTCTAAAATTCAAAATTATCTGCTATGGCAAACAGGTTTCATGTTGCCCACAGAAGTTATAAGAATCCTAAGTAGATCATTTCAGCGTAGGATTTCTAAGGACAAAAAGGAACTGAACAATGTAATAATGGATATGTATATATTATTACTTGTATAATTGAAAAGCCCTTGATTTTTGACGTGCTTCAGAAATTATTGGCATAAATGTTTAATAGTTCAATAGTGTGAACAGTATCTTTCGTCAAATATGTAGTTAAACCAATCCTGTACTGATATGTCATGTTCACATCTCTCTTGTTTCTCACCTTAATGTTACTTTCCTAAAGCACCAAGGGAACTGGAATACCATTTCATTTGTCTAGTTCTTTTATTTATTTATTTATTTTTTATCACTAAGAGGATGAAGTAGCTGCTAACTGGAAGATGGTTGGTGGGTCTTGAACCCATGACCTTGCTCTTAGAAAGGGAGGAGATGCCAATAGAGCTAGAGCTCATTGGCATTGCCACTAACTTGTGATGGGAAATTGTTGCTGGTATTATACTTTATTCCAATAAACTGTATTTAAACATGGTAATCAGAGAAACAAATATATGAAAGAAAAAAGGGGCATTGGAATTGGTACGGTTCTTTGTATAAGATTCTCTATATACAAGTAACACCTATCTCTGTACAGTCCAATGAGCCTATATGTCCTGTTTGTTTAAGCCTTTTCTCCTTTTGGCGCTATGCAGCTTTATCAAGGATCTTAAATTACAGTGATGGCTATAGTATATTCTAATAAAATGATTTCCTTGAACTTGTCACATTTCAATGTAATGGATTCAGTTGTTAAGCTAGCAAGTCCCCCCCATGGAAAATTTGTTCATTATTTTTCTCTGAGCCCTTGCATGACCTTAAGCTCTTCATCTGCAGATTTTTTATATGTCGGAAGGCCAAAATGGTCACTGGATCTTGTCTGGTTTCAAATTGTCAGTTAATTTTTGTTCTGCTTTCCTTTTTTGCAAATAATTAACCAAACATTTTATGATATTTCCCATTTCAATTTCCAGAGGAAGAAAAAGAGCAGCCTGCATCTAAGGCTGATAATGGAGGTTCAGTTATTGTTCGGGTAGTTGAAGAGCTAATACCTTCCTTTCCTAAGAGGTGTGTTGCTTCTTCATTTTTGATTTGCTGAATAAATGTAGGATGTTTATTGTGTCACTGTTTATGATAGTGCTAATATAGTTGTTTTGAATGTTTACTATTTTGTTCAAATGCCAACAATTAAACTTTTTTTTCAGCTATGTTGACTTGTCTAAGCTTTTTTTTTTTTTTTTTTTCCAACAATTATTCACTATTCAAATCAAAAGTTGTATCAAAGTCAGGTAAACGATTATTTTGGAAAAAAAATTTCCTGCTTATCGAGCTTATTTGACTTATGTTTTAAGGCTTTACTTTTTTTAGGTATTGTTGTACCTTTGCCTAACTTAGTCTTTAAGCCAAATAAACCAATGAAAATGAGCTATTGATTACATTGTAAAGTGTCTAGCTGAACATGCTTAAATTATAAAGAAGCTATTTGTTTCATTATATTGTAGAATCTTTAACAATATCATAATAGTTTCTTGAAATATGGGGGCTGATGTTTTTTATGACTGCAGTGGAATGGAAAGATTGAAGATATTGATGGGCTTGTGATAGCATATTTTTAGGAGTTGGTGGTACCTTTTGAATACCCCCGAAGAGTTGTTCTAAAATGCATTTTGCATATGTTTACAAGCTTGCCCTACTCCCAAACATGGAGGTGAGTACGTTGTTGAGAAAGATGCTTATCTTCATGATCATATAAGAAAAAAAAATGACTGTTATCAATTTCATTTGTGACCATACATTACCATTGATATCATACAATCTTAGTTGTAGCAACCTAACAGATGACTTTTGCACAATGATACAGGCCACCCGTCTTGAGTCTTGTGGGTTGTGAGCTTTATCATGTGATTGCGAATCCTGTATAGCTGAAGTCACCCATAATTAATCTTGTGGACATTCAAACGGGCTCATTTCTAACACTGCCTGGGATAAGGAAGATGTCATAGGTGCCTTCATAAAAGCTGATATCATGATTTAAACTTCAAATCCTATTGCTGTGTGTATAATGAGAAATTTATGTTGTGTATCTATTCATTTATTATTTTTTCATTTGTACATGCATAATAAATAATAATGCTCACTGGATGTACAGCCGATTTCAGTATAATTTATAGCAGTTGCTTTTGAATAATTTATTTTTTCTGTTCAACAAAATTTGTTAAACTTTAGAATCTCTTGCTTGTCATCAATGACTATGGTGATAGTGGTGTTGGATGGCAGTGGGATGATTCACTGGTGGCATTTTCACAGTTACAATTTGTGTTTATGAATGACTGCATTTCTTGTTTTTACTTCGATTAAAAGAACTTTATTTACTTGTTTGTTATACATACATATATATATATATATATATATATATATCAAAAAGATGAAGTGTGATATTTATTATTGCTATACTTTTGTTAAGCCTTATTAGCAGTCATGTCATCATTTTTTTCTTTCCATCATTTCTTCAAAAAATATGTATATAAATATTAGTGTATGCAATAATGCATTATGTCTTTACTCATTTTCAAAACTAATTATAACTTATTAATAATTATATAACCATCACTTTTTATTAGCATGATTTTACACATTCTTGAACCTAAATGTAACTTATAATAGAAGCTACACGTAATACCAACACCTTGGGTGAGGACACCATTTATTTAATTATAGTTTATACTCACCCGAAAAAAAAATCTCATTCCACCACTATATTCATATCTATATGCTAATGTAATATTTAATGCTAGTTTCAAAGGTCCAATTCTGCTTTTACTTAGAGACCATGGGTCAGTTTGGATTGAACTTATTGTTGCTGAAACTGAAAACACTGTAGCAAAATAATTTTTAAATATGTGAATAGTATCATGAGACCCATTTTTAATGAAAATGTTGCTAAAAAGTGATATTTGTGGGTCCCATGAACGGTATACGAGACCCACTGATGTGATAAAGAGACGAAAAAGTAAGAAAAGTGCGGCTACTATTCATTGAACAGTAATCGCTGTCTCCTGCTGCAGCTGGCAAAAAAAAAAAAAAAAAGCAGAAAACGCAACTCACAAACGCACCGTAGGTTTCAGTGCTATCCAAACAGGCACAATATGTCATTGTCATCAACTTCAAGAGGTAAAGATAATAAAGCTCTTCACAAAGGGTTTTTTATTTATTTATTATTTTCTTTTTTTTAGCTTTCCATACAAATTAAATTGTTTAGAATTTTGTTATTATTTTTTCTCTGAACTGATGAATATATTTTTATATAGTTTCTATTCAGATATTTGTACACGAAGATATTGAACATAACAAATTGTAATTGAGCTAAACGATCTCATACACCTATCTCTATTTAATTTAAGAGATATTATTTGACCAATTTATTATTTTATTTTGTGTTGTATTTAGTAGAATTCACAGACAATAATTGTGAATTGATATTGTATATGTAGATCTGATAGTGATTTTCAAAATTTTATATATAATAGCAATATAATGAAAAACTTGGCGTAACCAATATTATGAAAATTGCAAGAAAAAACTATTTTAGTACCTCCAAATGTACTAGTCAAACTATGTCCTATATGTTTAATAGGCCAAAATGGGTATTTACCCATAAAATACTAACTATTTAGTTAGTAGGCACGGTTTAGAAACATATTTTGTTTATAGCAATTCGAGTCTTAAAGACTCGATTTTGGTCTTCAAAATCGAGTCTTTAAGGCTCGGTTTGTAGCTTGGACCAACTCTGATGTGGCAGTAGTGCCAGATGGCATTGACATGGAAATCGAGTCTCTAAGACTCGATTTCTAAGTCCTATATATAACACAGACCAAACACCAGAGCATCAGAGGAAAAACCCAGAGAAAAAAGAAAAAAAAAAAAGAAAACCAGAAACAGGGAGGGAGAGAAGAGATCGGAGACCCAGGCTTGCGCCGGCCAGCGTCGATCGCGGCCTGGGGCTCACGCCGGCCAGGGGCTCGCGCCGGCCAGCGTCGCGCGCGACCCAAGCTCGCGCGAGCCTGGGTCGCGCGCGGCCTGGGGCTCGCGCGAGCCTGGGTCGCGCGCGGCCTGGGGCCTCGCGCGAGCCTGGGTCGCGCGCGGCCTGGGGCTCGCGCGAGCCTGGGTCGCGCGAGCCCCAGGCCGGCGCGAGCCCCTGGCCGCGCGCGACGCTGGCCGGCGCGAGCCCCAGGCCGCGCTGGTGAGGTTCTCTGTTTCTCTCCCTCTGATCTGATCTGAGTAGCTGTGTGTTTCTCTTTCTCTCCCTCTGATCTGATCTGATCTGCGTATCAGTGAAATTTCTTAAATTTGTTTTGGGTATTTCGGCACGTAGAGACTTAGAATTTTTTTAAAAAAATTTAGGATTTGAAATCGAGTCTTAGAGACTCGATTTCCAGGTGGACACCCATGTGGACAAAGTGCCAAATCAGAACTGGTTTAAGCATACAAATCGAGGCTCAAAGACTCGATTTTGAAGTCCAAAATCGAGCCTCAGAGGCTCGAGTTGCTAGTTTTGCATTTACTTTCAGAACCGTGCCTACTAACTAAATAGTTAGTATTTTATGGGTAAATACCCATTTTGGCCATGTTTAATAACTCAAACTAATATCAGTATTACCACTACGATTCTTCATTCATGTGCATAAGCATGAATTATATTCTAGTATATATAATGCATAATAACAATAGTTAGAAGAATATATTCCACTTCAAAAAAAGAATAAAGAATAATACCAATAAAAAAACACCAAATTAAAATGATAAAATTATATATTTGTAAAAATAGAGATAGAAATTACTTTTAAAAATTATTTAATTTTTAGGGAAAACAAATTATCTACTATAAAATTTAGATAATAAATTTACATTATACCACATCTCAACATCGTATATACTATATAATAAAAGTTGGGCAAAAAAACCATGGTTATGCCAAGTGGCTGCTCTTACTAATTAGTAAATTAATTTTATATTATTTTTTAGGATATATTTCCTCAAATTAAGGAATAATATTTAACAACTGTTTAATTTATGTAGAACTTTATCATTCAAATTTCAACAAATTTAAATTATATTCAAACTAACAGTCTATTATAGAAAATAATATTTGTAGGAACATTTTTTGCTTCAAAGACCAAGAGCTAGACCATGTTGGAACCTTAGGCAAATTTTGTTGTCCCACATAGGAAAGAGAGTCTCCCTCTTTGCACCTTATAAGGGATGAGCAAGTGGATGAAGAGTACCACTAGTTTGGTATGTAGGGACAATTTTTGCTTTAAAGGCCAATGGCTAGACCATGTTAGAACATGGTACTCTTCATCCACTTGCTCATCCCTTATAAGGTGCAAAGAGGGAGGCTTTCTTTCCTATGTGGGACAACAAAATTTGCCTAAGGTTCCAACATAGTCTAGCCCTTGGCCTTTGAAGCAAAAATTGTCCTTACAATATTAAACTTAAATCTCAAACAACAACCCACGTTTTCTTTCTCAAAAAAAAAAAAAAAAAAAAAAAAAAAAAACCATGTTTTTACTTCTACTCCACCTAAAAGTCTATTATCAATATTTTAAGAACAACTAATTAGTAAATTAATTTTATACATTTAAATTTCAACAAATTTAAATTTTATTCAAACTAAAATTTGTATATTATAAAAAAAAAATTATAAACTTAAAGACAACAACAAACATTTTCTTTCTCAAAAAAAAAAAAAAAAAAAAAATCTTTTTGACTTCAACTCCAACTAAAATTCTATTATCAACATTTTAAGAACAGATAAATAGTAAATTAATTTTATATTATATGTTATGATGTATCTTCTCCAATTAAGGAATAACATTTAATAATTGTTTAATTAAAATAAAACTAAAAGTCTATTATCAAAATTTTCTAAACTTAAATCCCACACAACTTACGTTTTTGTTTTTGTTTTTGTTTTTGTTTTTTTCCTTGAGTTGCATCTTATTAAATTAATATTTTATTAGGATATTAAATTACAAGACTCTTGATTAAAGGTAATATTTTACAATAATTTAATTTAGATAAAACTTTATCATCTAAATTTTAGAAATTTAAATTCTACTCTAACTACTAGTCTATTATCAAGATTTTCATATATATATATATATATAGAGAGAGTCATGGCTTTTTGATGTAACCTATTTTAACCAATAAAAGCATCCCTATAATTAAATCCTACACAATACACCTCATATTGTTGTATGGTTTTTTTTTTTTTTTTTTTTTTTCACTTTTTTTCCCAATATGCAACTTATACTTATGTTTTTATCTAATAAGTTCATATTATTTGTTGTTCTTTGCTTTTGAATTTGTGTGTAAGATATTAATATTATGCCAAAGGAGGTTTACTATAAATAAATAAAAAGCAAACTAATAGACACTTATTTAAGTTCTTGATTCTCTTATGTAAGTTTTTAAAAGTTTTTTATATTCTCAAATTTTGAACACTTTAGTGTATATTTTGATTTTTGGTTTTGGTTATTATATTTATTTTGTGAGTGTGCTAATATTTTTTTAATTAGACTATCACTAGGAAAAATTTTGTACTGAGGAACTATTTTGTTTATTATTGTTTGTGCTGGCTAGAGTATAGATTAAATATAACCCAAATAGGAATGATCAAATTCATTTCATATCTCATATTAAGAAATTAACACAAAGCATAAAGAGAATTTTTATTTATAAAAATAGATAAACACTAATAAAGTCCAAACTCTAAACAATTAGAACTTAAGGCAATTTTTTATTAAAATTATTTACTTATTTTATAATTTATTAATACTATTTATTTAATAATTTTGTTTTAATAATTTTTTTAAAATAGTTGATAATGCACGAAAATCAGTAAGCTGAATGCTTCGGACTTTCACGACAATTGAATGACCTGAGAAGGAAGAAAGTGACTATTGAAGATGACCAGGGTGAACCGGCCGACCCTCTGACAGTTAAGTCAGCTTTTTCTCTAGAACATAAGAGTAGTGAGTGGATGAATAGTAAAACGTACCATGGTTAAATGAGGCTTGGTTCCTTTTATAGAGAGTTTGAAGTGGGTCTACTTGTTAGGTGCCATTATCATCGTGGGAGATGTGTGGACTTAGTGGGGAGAGTGAAGAGAATTTCGAGGAATTCATCCCACGTTCCGAAATGAGGGTTAGAGGTGTAACCATTTGAGGTTGTAGAAAAAACTCAGAAATTTACAAAGTGTTTATTGGTCATCCATACTCTGTCATGGTTTGGATGACCATCTTCTCTTTGGACAACAAATTGTTGTTGGACGACTGGTGACATGCTTTACTTTATGTTTGTGATGCATACTTCCTTCTTTCTCCTTTCTTAAGGCTATTTTGGACCTTACTGGTCTTGGATGATTCTTATGGACAAAGAATACTTGTTATTGATCACCATCAATAGCTTATATATGAATCTTCATCAAGTGTCCGTTTGGGGTCCACTTATTTTGTTAAAATTGAAAACTTTTTGCTAAAAGTACTATAAATAAAGGTGAAAGTTAGTTGAAATAATATAGTGGGATCTATAAATAGTACAAAAAAGTGCAATGAGATTCATGAATAGTAGCAAAAATAAGCTAAATAGTAAAATAAGTTAGCAAAAATAATATTTGCCAAACGGACACCAAGACATGCATCGCATGGAAATAATACTAGTAATTATATTTTCACACATCGCGTGGATCTGTAACTAGTTAAATCATATTGCAAATTATACTCTTAAAGTATTGGATAATTTTAATTTTGTCGGTTAATGCTTCAAAATTTTAATATGCTCCCCTAAAGGCTAAAGTTACATAGCATTTGGATTTGCTCTTTTTCTCTATTGATAGTAGACCTATAGCAAAGGAGTAAGTCTCGACGGTATTAGATAGGGAGCTTTCTGAATAGTGGGATGAAGAAGCACCCAATGAGTTAGGGTGGCCCCATTCTGTTTTACCAACCTTAGGTAAACTCTAAATATAGTCCTAGATTGGGGTTCAAGTAATAGCCCGGCAGTTGTAATATATTTTGTACTCTATATTCGTAGATCAAACCCCACCTTCCATTTTTCCTACTATCTATCTGTTAAAAAATATACAAGTCATTAAATTTCACATTATATTAAAAATTAATAAAATTTTTAATTTTAAGATCTAATAAAATCATTTTTAAATTACATTATATATATATATATAATTTTTTTTTCCAGATTCAAAAACACCACAATAACTCGTTGGGTGAAACTGATTCTGATTATCTTGGATGTGGGTGCAGTGGGGTTTTGAGGTTTGTTGGGTACTCTATATTAGCTGAGTTCTTTTTTTTTTATTATTATATTATTTATTTACAAGTGCTATTGTAATGGAATAATTTTATCTTAATTTCTTGATTCGCTGCGACCTGCTTGCTCCTACGGATCAAGTCATGGTGAATAGATAGATTGATAATTACAGCGAGTACTCTTTGATCTTTAGCAGGCATGTCTTTCCATGCAGCTTTTGTGGATTCTTGTTTGTTAATTAGGATTTTAATAGTGAGAGATGAGATTCAAGGAGTTAACCATTTTTTTTTTTTTACATGAGATTGTGTGTGTTTCCAAAGAATATCAGGAAAAGAAATTGGAAAAATGAAAATAAAATAAATTAATAAATAGTTTTTGTTTTTATTTTTATTTTTATAATTGATGTGGACAAAACAATATCGTTTTAACTGCATCAAAACTACATTGTTTACAGTTGAGATCATTAACGGAGAACTAGGCATGGTGCATGGACAGAATGGATCAAATCCAAATGTTTTGTAGCATTGGGGGAGTTTATAAAAAAGGAAATTAATTAAAATTACCTCAAACTTTTAGGATGTAATTTATGATTTGGGTTTTTAGATTTGTATATGTTCTCTCCTTAATTCTTTCTAATCTTATTTTTTGATTTATTTTCCTGCTTCTAAACTCCCAGGAGTCAGGACCCAGATTTCTTTCTTATGTTTTATTAATTGGGGTATAGATATACAGCAATTCGAGTATCACCTTGACCACTTGTACTACAAGAGCATGGATGCTCACAAAGTCCACAAGAGCGTTCACATTGGCCAGAATGTCCCATAATCCTTCTTCTTTTTCTTTTTAATTTTATTAGTATTGCTTAGTAAATCTAAGAGCGAAACTCCATTTTTTAGGTTAGGGTTGAATTATAAATGGAACATGCTCTTTGTATGATGGGCACAATGCAAAATAAAATAATAATAAAAAGTGAGTGTTCGTAATTTTTTCCTCCTAATTTCTTATTTTATCAATAAGTAACTAAAGTTTTAATAAGTTAAATCAAGCAAATAAATCTGTAAAATAATAAGTTATACATAGATCGAATATTTTAATCTTAAAAATATATCATAGATTGATTAGAAAATAATTAATTTTCTATATATCAAAAACTATAATTTACAATAGATTCAAAAAACGCATAAGCAATTTCTAGCAAGGAAGTCAATACCGTATCGGAGGCTGTACCGGTTTGACCAGCGGTACGATATATTTCGGGTACCGGTCAATACCGATGTACCGTTTTAGGTTTATCGTTATTTTATATATTTAATATATATATACACACACACAAAATCTCTATTTACTATAAAACATTACCTCAATAATCTTTGTTTACCATAAAACTTTACTTTAATTGTTCATTGCATACCAAAAAAAAAAAAACTAAGAGGTTCTATTGATGTGATGCAATTAATGCATCACATATCATGGGGGCTCAAAACTGAAAAAGAAGCAAAGGTTGAACCATTCAGCCCATCTTTTATTAAAAAAAAATAAGTTTTCAACATTTCCAAGGCTAGTCACGTGTAAAGGGCTTAGGAAATTTCAAATGAGATACAAAACAAAGAAAGAGAAACCACATAGTGTTCATTGTTCAGCAAAAAAGAGAAGAAATTAGAGCAGTGGAGAAGGACAACAGATGAGAAGAAGAAGAAAAAAAGAAGAAGGAAGAAGAAGATCTAATCGGCGATGTCAATGTGGTGGCAACTTGCTGCACTGGGGTTTGTTCAAATCATGCATTTCTTCTATTTTTCCTTTTAGTTTTTGAACCAGCCGAATTTCTCTTTTTTGGCCGAAACGTCCGGTATGGCCGGTATTGTCCGATATAGGCCGGTATCTTGAGCGGTACATTTTGAAGGTGTTTCAGTATCGGTTCATCAATCTATACGAAGAATTCCGGCCGTACCGGCCAGTACGGTACGGTATCAACTTCTTTGATTTCTAGGACTTAAAACAATTCAAATACTCAAATATAATTCATATTCTTAACAATCTTTTATAACTATGATCACACTAAATCTTTGTGACTGGGCATTAAATTCAAATGAAACTAGTTCCATACTAATGTATATCCCTCATTAGCTAGGTCTAGAAACACAATAAGCTCATGATGTTCCAGATAGAGCTAGTTTCGGTACCAATAAATAACCTCATTGGTTGGGTATCAGAGTAAAAAAAAAAAAAAAAAATTGGAATAAGGTTTACTAGAAAGAAGTGAGGGTTTTTATAGCAAGAAATCTACGAAGCATGGTCACTAGACGACATGGCAATTCTCAATAAAATAGGACATGAAACCATGGAGATACTACAATTAATTTATTAATATATATTAGATAATTTTATTTATTTATAGGAATATTTCATGTTTATTTATAATTTTTCAAAATAAATAACTATAAAAAAAATTAATAAAACATATATAAAAATAAATGAATTTTTTTTTCTCTCAACATAATAAGGACACACATTCAGAACTTAGAAGTGTCTCTAGCGTGTATCCAAGACGAACACAAAGTTTTGAAGTATCTGTGTTTCTTAGCGAGAAATAATGGAAATTTGCATTTGAATCTCCGAGGTGCACATTCCCCATGGGTTACTCAAATTCCACTTCAAGATTGAAACTCTAGATTTGTTTATGCAGGTTGCAAATACCTGGCCCCTAACGTCCCACCAATGCATGAGCTGCATTTTTTGGAGTTCCAATGGCAAGAGCTCTTCTCTGCACACAGGGGCGTAGTCAGGATTTTTAACTTTGGGGGGGCCGAGTTATAGTATTTATACAATAATCATAATTCAAAAATATATTGAATACAAAGTTATCAACTCTAATATATCCATAAATTGTCTAATTCACTATAGACATACATAATATCCAAATATATATATATATATATATATATTTTACATGACGATAATCTTTCATAGAATAAAATTAATCTATTATCATCAAATTATGAATTCTAAATGTTGCTATAGGCATCTTAAATTCAGCCACCATCATCAAATCATTAAAGAAGAACATTTTGCATTAAAAAAAAAAAAAAAAAAAAAAAAAACATTTGTTGCTACAAGTGTCCTAAATTTTAAATTACTAATATCTTTAATATGACTCAAGAATTAACCTAAAAAGAACCTTAATTTTTTTTCTCAATTATATAGATGTTACTCACATTAAAGAAAAAAAAAATTCCACTATTATTTTAAGCAACATCCACTTTATCATTCATATTATTTATTTTTAAAATATTTTAATGAATTATCCCCCAACACAAACCCACATCCTCACACACTTCCAAGTTCACTACTCTACTATATCAGCAATGAGATCGAAAAAAAAGGAATAGATTAGTTTTTACTAGTTGTGAGGGTTTTCAGTTATGTGTGACTATGTTGAGATGAGTTTTGTTTTGTTAATATTAACTAAATAATGAGGCTGGCAGCAATATCGAGGAGAAAAAAGCAAAAGAGACATAGTTGAGAATAAGAATGAAGAGGAAAATATAAAAGCTTTGTTTTGAAATGGGCTAACATCTATTCTATTTGTAGAGAGTAGTTCATTGTCCACTAGATTAATTACAATTCTTTGGATAATTGGGGAGCTCAACTATTCTTTTATTTGAGGAGAAGTTTTACCTATTAGACAAAGTTTAAGTCTTCTAAATGGGGGGGCTTGTTATAATTTTTTGAGGGGACCTATATATTTTTGTTATATATGCTGTTGAGAAAATTTAATATTTTGGGGGAGGGGGGGGGGGGGGCATGGCCCCCCCAGGGAGCAACATGGCTCCGCCCCTATCTGCACACTTAAGAGCACTAGTATGGGGGTGTAAAAACCCCCCAATTGCTATTTTACCAGCTAAACCCTTATGGCCTGTTTGGAAGTTTAGAGAGAGAGGAGAGTAGAGAGGAGTAAAGGGGAGGAGAGTAGAAGGGAATGATTATCCTCCACCTTATTTGGATGTTTTTAAAATTAGTAAGAGGGAAGAGAGTAATTAATCCTTTCTCTTGTTTTGATGTTTTAAAAATTAGGATGGAAAAGAGAGGAAATGATTTAAATAGACAAATTTACCCCTTTAATCAACATTCTCTTTTCTGATCCAAATCACAAAAACCAATAAAGTCAAAATCTCAAATTCAATTTTAACCTAAAATCCACAATTCCTTACAATGATTATTCTTAATATACTAATAACAACTCAAAGAAAATCAAATTTAAATATGCATTGAAAGTTGCTCCCACTTTAACAGGGATTTTTACCATATTTTCCTTTCATTTTGTTTTACCATCAAACACAAACCATATCCACCAATAATTTACGCACAACATAATCTTTTGATTTCAACAGTAGCTAAAGAAAGAGAAAAAGATAAATAAAAGGTAAAAAGAAAAGTAAGAAAGAAAGAGAAAAAGATTATATTTCCTTTTTTTTTTTTTTTTTTATGAAGGACACGGGGATTGTTGGTCTATAATTCATAGCCCAGCTACAATCTCCTTCCCACCATCCAAGGCACTTTCACAAATGTAAGAGCAAGAAAAATCACCACACACCAACACATGAACAACCCAAAAAATTCCAAAAAATTTTCAGCAACCCATAAACCCAGAAAATCTCAGCAACCCAAACAATTCTACAAAATTTCAAACCCATAAACTCAAAAAAATTAAGGAAAGTACAGTGATCGCGATAAGCGGTGATGATGCTATCTTTCTTTGTGATCACGGCCTCCATGCCAACAGTGATGGCCTATTGGCCGTCATATAGGTGGCAAAACCCGTGGGTCAGTTTGGCCTTGTAGAGCAAGTCGGCGGCGATCTCCATGCGGCACATCGTCGCCATGATGCGGAAGAAGGAGAAGAGCTCTAATGGCGTGGTCTCGACGGAGCGCAACGGTGATTCACATTTGTGGGAGATGAATGGAACGGAGGTCTCGATCGTGAGGGTTCTGGTGTCGTCTATTGAGAGTTGACGGCAGAGATTTGGGGAGATGAAGTCGGAGATAGGGCGGAGGAGATTGGAGCGCGAGGTTGAAGAAGCTCTGGGAATTTGAGATTTCTGTACTATTAACGACTTCTTTAATTACTGCTTGTTTCTAGGTAAAATGTTACTTTCTCAGAGAAAATATCCTGTCAAATATTGGAGAATTTCTTTTTAAATAATCTATAGTCAATTTGTAATTTTGTTAATTTAGAAATGGTAAATTGGAAAATTCATTTTGGTCAATAATTTATCTACTCTACTTTCCCTCCAAATCTCTCCAATTTTGAGGTATTAAAAATAAAAGGTTAGAGGTAGTTGAAACCCCTTCAAATCCCTCCCCCTCATTCCTTAAAAAACTTCCAAACAAGATAGTTGAATTACTCTCCCTCCCTTTACTCTACTCCCCCTCCTTTTTTAAACTTTCAAACAAGCCATTAAATTCATTCCACATTCGGGTATGCTTTGCTTCAAACCCAAAAATTTTTCCATCTCAACTACAGTAAGGTTGCAAATATGCAACCTTACTATTCATGAGGATGTAAAGAAATTATAATTTTTTAATCTCTTCTCTCTCTTCCTCTCACTTCAGACTCCTCTGAACTCTCTCTTCTTTTACTTTTTTTTTTTTTTTTCTCATCTCTTTCCCTCACGCTCCCTACTCTCTTCCTCTCACGATGAAGCTTCTCTCTTCTCAAGATTCGCTTTGGGTGGGTGGGCTTCAGATCGGTGTGGGATCGTCAGGTTTGTGGGTGGCTATAGGTAGGCGTGGGTTCGTGGGGGCGTAGGTAGCCATAGGTGGGTGGTTTTGCCTGCCGTGGGATCGTAGACCACCGTGGGTGATTTTGCACACTGTGGGGTTGTGGGCGTGGGTAGCCGTGGGGTCGTGGGTTTTGCTCGTTGTGGGTCATGTGTGTGTTGTGGGTTGGTGTTGGTGGGTTGTTGTTGCTGTTGGTGGATGTGGGGTTTCTGTTGTGGGTTGCCGTTGCTATTATTGGTTGTAGGTGATGGGTATTTGGCTGTGATTTGTTCTATAGGTTCGAATTTGGCTGGGTTTGGTTTTTGAATTTCAATTTGGTGTTGCAATGGTGGGTTTTGGGGTTTGATTTGGTGTTTTAATGGAATTTCAGAGGTGGTGGTGGTGGTGGTGGTTGGTGTTTTTGGGTGGTTGGTTCTGTGGTGCTGGTATGTGAGCTTGGTTGTTAAGGATAGAGACAAAGATGAAGGGATGGAGGAGATAATAATTTTTAATATTATTTGTTGGTATATTATATATTATTTTAATGAACTCTTTGTAAAAATAAATATTGGAATGTTAGGAAAGTTGAAAAGAAGAAAAAAAAACTTGAGGAGAAGCCAATATATTGTAGTACTTATCTAGCATTTTTTTTTTTTTTTTTGAAAACAAACAATAAAAACCTTTATTGATAAGAGTATTTTAATCACAACACAATATACACGAACGAGGTACCAAAACAACGTGGCCTCCAGAAACCATTTACCCCCAAAAAAATCAAAAGAAAACATAAAGACTCAGAAACCCCTACACTCCAAAGAAAATAAATCAAAGACTCATATCCATTTAATACACACTCAGACAAAGACCCACCACCCCATTATTCAAACTACAAAATAAAGAGGCCCACTACCCCGTTATACAAACCTATAACAAAACAAACCCTAGTAATCTTCATCCAGACTTATACATTTGCTTGAGAAACCGCAATCCACTGATATGTTTTCAGTAACAGCAATGCCCCTGCTATGTCACTTTCTTTTGAAGGATACTTCAAAATTCAACTATTTTTAGAAACAACAATGCAACAGTTTCAAAACTCTCAACAATTGAGTTTGTGAATGTCCTCTACCCATGCAGGGATGGATTTTTTTATCCTCCTTCCCAGCCAAACAAGAAAACGGATTAAGTGAAGCAGAAAAACCAAAGAAATCACCACAACCAAACTACTCAGAACCCATATTTGTATACTAAAGACCTCCTTATATTTCAAATAGTATAGTGAGAATGGGGTAACCATGTAGACTGCAGTTATATAGGTAATTACCAGGAATGTGAGAGTGGTACATAGAGCTATTGTCAAGAGGCCCATACAAATCTTATTCTTGACCAGGAATCCACTATCACTACACCAAAATAAGTCTATTACATCAACTGTTAATACAACAAAATTAGTATAGTGGTATTAGACATAATATCACATCTAAAAATTAAAAGTCGTTGCAATAGTAACTAAAAAATAGTAAATTATTACATTAATAATAATTAGTTGTAATAATTTATAATTTTCAGTTGCAATAGAGATTTTAATACTAAATTGAATTTAGAAATTTTTTTGCAATAACTTAAATTGAAGAAATCAATTTTTTTTAATAAATTTAATTGAAGAAACCATTGTAATAACTTGATATCAATTATATATTTTGTGATATATTATAATAGATTGAAATTTCAAAGAGATGGCTTATTGCAACAAATTTAAATTTGCAATAACTAAAATATCAATTATTTTACAATCTATTGCAATGACAAACATGAAACTGCAATGAATATATTATTACAATAATTTAATTCCAATTATTTTATAATCTATTGTAAGAAAAAATATGAAAAATTTAACTATTACAATAAATATACCATTGCAATAATTTGAACCCAAATTATTTTGTCAATTCTTTACAATTTATTGCAACAAAATTCATGAAATAATAGCCTATTGCTACAAGATATTTGAAGTAATAAATTGTTTATTGCAATAGCAAATATATTATTACATCAAAATTTTCATTAAAATATTTAAGGTTTATTGCAACAAAAATTTTTTGTAACACAAACTTATTACCTCAAATTTTATTGCAACACTTCGGATAAACTATTGCAATGACTTCGATGTTATTGCAACGATTTTTTTTTTTTTTTTTTTTTTTTGTAATAAACATTTTTTGTTGTAGTGTAATTAGTAAGAAGGTGACAATGACTGATGCAATAAAAGAGATAGCGTTGAATATTATGAAATAGAAGTAGTACAATGGATTGATAGAACCTATAACTGACATTCCAGCATCAACTTTGATGTTATGACCAATATAAAAAGTAACATTTCCACTTCGTGACCAAACACTACCTGGGGGGCTAGTTGCCTATTGGAAAGTGAGAGTTGTAATCACAGTAGCCACTACCATTATATAGCCACGATTCTCTTCTACCCAATTACCTTGGTATTTCTAGTGTTTCGACAAATTCTTCCACCATTTCTTCCTTGATTGTGTTGTTTTTGTTGATTCACTTGGATTATTCACTCTTTCAACCCTAGCACCGGCATCCAATAACATGTTGTGAATGGTAAAGCTATTGAAATCTTTTGGACAATTCTCCAACATTTTTAAGGCTGTAAAATCCTTGTTGTTTTGGGAATCTACTTTTTTCACTTTAGTCACCGAAAGTAAGTATTTTACTGTCTGCAAATTAAAGCTTAAAGTGTTATAATTTTGAAAATATTTGTTTTTGAGAACCATAACGTAAAGATCAATGCTACTTAGATAGAGAATTTCTCTATTGGCAAAAAAGAAACTATGATATATACAACAAATGCAGAAAATGGTTATTAACCGGAAGCAAGTCAATGTGGGGTTTTAAAATCCTGCTTGCACCAAAAACGACAGGATTCTAAACTTGATACAATATATCCTTTGGAATCAAATATAAGAGGAATATCGTCTGAAAAACCAAAGAAAATACTAGGAGGTCAATTCCTTAAAAAAAATAAAAAATAAAAATAAATAAAAATAAGAAGAAGAAGAAGAAGAAGAAGAAAGAAAAAAGAAACCAAATCTCAATTATAAGACTAATATTAATAGAATTATAAATTCATAAAATAAATTTCTTCTCTAATTAACTATATAAAGTTATTGGAAGCTAATATCACTATAATTAGACCATAAATTAATTAACTATAGCTAATTTAAAGTTGAAATTCTTGCAACTTTTGGATATATTTTTCACTGAAAAATCATCATAGTAGATTATAAATATTTTCATAATTTTAATTAATATTTTACATACTCAAAACATTTGACAAATTCAAACAAAGATAGCTAATCACAATTGGCACAACTTGGCTTATCCAGGAGTAAATAATTAATTTTGTAGATACTAAAAATATTTAAAATACAAAACAAAAAAAAAAATCAAATAAAAACACAATATGCAAATTTACGTGATTCAGTTATAGACCTATGGGGGCTCATGAGTGGGGGTAAAATGATTTTTACTTAATTTATTTTTGCATGTATATTCAAGAAATAAATAAAAAGCTACCTCAATTTGTTTTTGCATCACAGCTAAATGCAAGATAGTGTTGCCATCATCAGAGGTTTTGAAATTGAGAAAATCCCCATCGTTACTCAAGGATTTCACCAATAGGTCCAAAGCCTTTAATTGATTGTACTTAACACACAAGTGCAAAACAGTCTCATTCCCATCAAGTACAACCCGAACTGAATCAGGTCGTGCAACGATCAACTTCTCCACTACTTTAACTCGTCCTCTGATTGCTGCATAATGGATAGGAATTCTCCCATTTTGATCATGAAACAAGCATGCATCTTCATATATAGTTAATATTTCTTGAACAATCTCGATGTGGCCCTCAAAGGAAGCCAAATGAAGGGGACAACGTAGACCGCCGAGGGTGGTTTTGCACACTATGGGGTCGTGGGTAGCCATGGGTGGGTGGTTTTGCTCGCCATGGGCGTGGGTAGCCGTGGGGTTGTGGGTTTTGCTCGTTGTGGGTCTTGTGTGTGTTGTGGGTTGGTGTTGGTGTTGGTGGATGTGGGGTTTCTATTGTGGGTTGTCATTGCTGTTGTTGGTTGCAGGTGATGGGTATTTGGCTGTGATTTGTTCTATAAGTTCGAATTTGGCTGGGTTTGGTTTTTGAATTTCAATTTGGTGTTGCAATGGTGGGTTTTGGGGTTTGATTTGGTGTTTTAATGGAATTTCAGAGGTGGTGGTGGTGGTGGTGGTGGTGGTGGTGGTGGTCATGGTGGTTGGTGTTTCTGGGTGGTTGGTTCGGTGGTGCTGGTGTGTGAGCTTGGTTGTTAAGGATAAAGATAGAGATGAAGGGATGGAGGAGATAATAATTTTTAATATTATTTGTTGGTATATTTTATATTATTTTAATCAACTCTTTGTAAAAATAAAAATTGGAATATTAGGAACATTGTAAAATGAGGTAATAATATAGTTAAAGTAGGTTTTTAGGGTGTAAAATAGAACTTTTTTGGCTTCCAAATGCTCTAATAAATGCCATGATTGTTATCTGCCCTACTAGTACATCCAAATTAAAGCCAAGATCATATTTGTAGACTACTATGCATTTATTTTATCTATACTATTATTTAAGGGACTTTCCCTATTTGGATTTCTCATTTTTTAGTTCAAAAATACTATACCCCTATGTTTAAGTAGAGACAAAACTAAAGGACAATCTGGTAAAAATACAATTCTAACTCCCACTAAAACATTGCCTAAAAAATAGGATCACTCTTTTTTCTTTTCTTTTTTTGTTGAAAATTCTCCTATTAATTTTCAAATTACTTTATCCACTTATAAATTAGATCCTCAAAATAAAAATTATATTTATAAAATAAAAACAAAAATTTTTATTTTGCTACAAAATACTAAATAGGACCACAAAATACTAGTATTGCTTATAGAGCACTCAACACTCAAGCTTCTAGCCTAGAGCAAAGAGAAAAAGGATAGCCAGAAAACCTAGTCTAGGTAAGTAGCTGAATCTAATGGGAGTTGAGTTGCAACCTTTTGTACCATGGGGAGCTATCAGCTTGGCTTCCATCTTTATCTATTTATAAAAACTCTTTTATTTTTATGTATAATTATTAAAAATTTTAAATAATTAGCTACAAAGAGAAAAGAAAAAAAAAAAAAAAAAAAAAAAAAAAAAAAAAGAAGAAGTTAGCCCACCTAAATATTTAAGCTCCCCCCTCCTAAATATTTAAGTTAATCCAATGGTTCTCTTAAAAAAACAATAGATTTTGTGAATGACAAAATTTAGCTACAAAATTGGTTATAGCTAAAACTACAACCTTACTCAATATCTTTTTATTATAGGTAAATTTTGACAAATTTACTATTGAATTATATTTTCTTTTTATATCCTCTACGCTTCCAAAATTTCTAAAAAATTAAAAATTAATAGTTATATTATCAATAAATTGTTTATATTGCAAGTTTCTGTAATTTAAAATTATGCATAATGTTGAGACTAAAAAATTACTTTATAAAAAGTGTTGCACCTACACCGCTACACGGCAGCTAGGATTAAATAATAGCATAGGTTAAAAAAAAATGTGGTCATGTATGGTCGGCATCTAGCCAATACCACAATATATATATATATATATATATATATATATATGAGCCACGTTCATTGCCTGCTGCCTGGTACAAAAGCAAAAGATAGAAACTAATTAAAAAAATAAAAAATAAAAAAGTAAATGGGAAGTGGCAACACTTGAAAGTAAGGAGCAAGGTTTCATGAAAGAGGGCCTGAAAAGCGGAAAAGTGGGGATGTCACAAACCAAAAAGAGGGAGTTTAAAAAGCAACGGAACAAATAAAAAGAGCAAAAAGCTGAATAGTGGGTCATGGCTCAACATGGAATTAGGAATTGTGGAGGAAAAACTGATGAAAACTGCTCCATGATCTGATTAGTTGAGAGAAAAATAAGGGAAAAACTCCTTTGGAGTTTCTCTATAAATAGAGGGAGGACACACGAAAAAAAAAAAAAAAAAGGTGAGAGGCGGAAATACAAAAAGAGAGCAATTACACACACAGAGCAAAGATAGAGAGAAGAAAAAAAAAAGAGGCACGGATAGAGAGAGTAACGTCAGGCAGAGAGCATAGGTTTGTATATGGGATTTCATCAGTCCTCTTCTTCTCAAAATCTCTTTCTTCCTCATTCTCAAATCTGAATTTTTGTTTGGTAAAACAAATAGGATTGGGTTTCATGAGGAGTTCCTAACTCCATGCATGAAACTTTATACAAGAGTCCCTGACTCTTAAATCCTATTTGAACATCACCAAATAAAAATTCTTTAACTATCAAAATCTTTCTCTCTTCCTTCAAATAATTTTTGTTTGGTAAAACAAATAGGGTTGGGTTTTATGAGGAGTTCCTAACTCTATACATGAAGCTTTATACAAGAGTCCCTGACTCTTAAATCCTATTTGAAAATTACCAAATAAAAATTCTCTCAAATTGTGGCGTAATATTCATTTTAATTGGAGTCTTTGACTCTACCACATCTTTGGAGTCCTTGACTCTACCCCATAATTGGAGTTCTTGATTCCACCATCAAATTAATGGAGGCATTAACTCTACCAAATTAATTGTGACTAATTCTTTGGGATTACTAATTCTTTAAACAAGATTAGAGTTAATAATTCTTAAAATAAAATGACCATAAAAATTGATTTAAGGAAATTTTCCAAATATGTTCACAATGAATAAAATTGCTTCAAAGGACTTTTCTTTCCCTTAATCAAAATATCATTAAAGCTCCTACAAAGAAGCAAATGAAAGAAAGGGAAAATTGCTTGAAATTTTAACTTCTCAAAAAGAGAATCCTTGATTCAATTTCCATGAAAATATGGTCTTTGACTTATCCTTGAGATTTAAACCAATTATCTCACCCAAAAGTAAAATTAAGTCGATGCTTAATTAAAATACAAAGTATTTGACTTAAATGTCCATCATTTAAATTGAGCATAATCAATTTGAAGACTTTAAATCTCAAATATCAAAATTAAGAACTACGAAGTGGCTTGATCCCCGCCAAGGGTACGTAGGCAACCTAAATAAATTATTAGGTACAGCCACAAATAAATAAAAACATATATCCCCTTAAACATAAAAATAAATAAACTCATGTATAAGACGACATGGTTGGAATCAAAGGGTCTTCCCTTGAAACAAGGGATTGTAATTAAGATATACATTATTTTGAATGGGCACTACTCACATCAATAAAACTCATATGCCAAAAGGCCTACGAGTGAAATTATGTTTGACGAATTTGACTAAATTGACAATAGTTGTTAAACATAATTTGACAATATTTGTTAAACATAAGTTGACAACATTTGATAAACATAAGTTGACAACATTTGTTAAACATCTAACAATTATTGTTAAACATTGGTTAACAATTTTCGTCAACAAATAAAATATCATCTTATAGATTATATAGCAAATAATATCGGATTAGCACAAAATTTTACATGTATATTAAGAGTGTAAAGAACATGCAATCCAACAATTAGATTTTCGAAATATGTAGTAATGTTAATATTATTAAGAAATGTTGTAACCTTAGGCTTCAATAAATTTTGTAGCTAAATTTTGTCCATTTGTCAATTGATATAGTACTTAAAGAGATAGCGTAGTTTTTTTTTTTCACCTCAAATTCATTTTTTGTACATGTTTGATATCAAACTAGACAACTTTTGTATACTCATAAGAGTTTAAAAGATAATAGGTTCCTCTAAAAATTATCTAGTGAATATACATATTTTATAGTTGATAGTTTAATATACAATATATTTATAAATTATGACCTACTTTAGTATCAAACTATTAAGGTTTATATATGTGTATGCGTGTTTATGCATACTTGTGATAATTTGTCTGGACTCTTTGACTAAAATATCCACAATTTGGCCCCTCCAGACCAAAAAATCCTAGCTCTGCCCTTGCTATGGGTGTGAAAAAGTAGGTGACAAAAATGGTGCCACCAAACTTTTCCTAACAAATTTTGTTCGTGTTAACTACCCTAATTCTTACCCAAAAAAAAAAAAAAATCTAGAGACTCACTTTGCTACAACTTGCTTGTGATTAGATTATTTTTCATCAAGCACAATTTGTATGCAATCTAATCATAAGTTAACGCCAAAACAAATTGTGGCAAACTATGTGACAAAGTATGTGTCCATAGAAGAACTAAAGTTCTTAAATACCCATAACTCATTGTCACAATTTTTTATCAAAAAAACATATAAATTTTAGAAAAATATTAAAAACCATTATAAATTTTATTAAAAAAAATTTATAAGTAGATGTACCAATAAATGTGATTAATGCCAAATAACAAAAATTTTACGTAAGGATATATTAATAAATATGATTGACAGTGACTTCGATTTTAAAAATGGTCTTGTTAATGGGCCCTTAGAGCATTTTTTTAATAGATCATATTAGAAAAAAATCTATACTAGTTTTATAAAAATTATAAAGAATTTTCAAAAAAAGTAGTTAATTTCTTTTCCCATAAAAAATTTTTAAAAATATTTTTTAAACTAATATACTTAGTGAGTGTTTGGATCCGGATGAAAGCCACATTTTGCGTTTTTTTTTTTTTTTTCCTGCAAGCATTTCTGCTTTAGGGGATAAGAGCACCGTTCACGCACTGTTAAGCACTGTTCACGCACTATTTACGAATTAAAAAATATTAAAAATGAATCCTACGGTACTATTCATACATTTAAAAATTATGTTACTACAATGTTTTTAGTTTTCAATTTCAACAAAAATAAATTGTATTCAAACGGACTCTTAGAATATCCGTTAACTTTTTTCTTTTAGAGTTAATACCCACATGCAAATTTATCTAACTGTCATTAAATGTATATCCGCCAACTGAACCACTTCACCAACTCATTTATTTATAACTTGAATGGCCTTAACTTCTCAATATTAACTCAAAAGTTGTCGCAAATTCTCTCACTTTTCTGAGCAGTACTCTGAGCTAAAGTCGGAGAGATATCAATGGAATTGGAAGGCTTGGTTCGTTGCTCAACAAATTACGTTCCTTTGACTCCAATAAGCTTCTTGGAACGAGCAGCAAAGGCCTACAGAGACACAACCTCGGTTGTGAACGGTTCTGTGAAGTACACTTGGGGAGACATGCATGAACGATGTCTGAAAATAGCTTCTGCTCTGAACCAGTTGGGAATTTCTCGTGGGGATGTGGTGAGTTGATTCTTTTGATTTTGTTCATGCTTCATTGATTTGATTTCGGCTTTTGATCATTGTTTTTAGGAGTCCGTGTTTACATGACTTTGGATATAAAATGGAAGAGGATGCTATCTTCATAATACTTTTATAACAATCTGCCACTTAAAATTTGTTGTAAAAATATTGTAGACATATCGTTTTATCAAAATGGAAAACATTTTTTACCAACTAGTCTCCTGAGCCAAAAAGAGACTACTAAAATTTGAGTAATGATAATTGCGAACAAATTATGCACACATGGCCACATGTCCAAAAAAACCAATAAAATTTTATCTAAACATGATTTCACAGTTTTAACTAAAATACAATTTCAAAAGGTACGTGGCCATAGGCGACATTACATACAAAATAGGGGGTTCAATTGAACCTCCTAACCTAGCCCAAAAAAAAAATATATATATATATATATATATAATTTTTTCGACCCCCTCAAAAACAAATATTTGAACACCCTAACCCTAACCATTTTTTTTTAAAATGCAGCTGATATAAACTTGAATATGATCATTTTAGTGCCACTTTGACAATATTTTCACATTAATTTTACAATAATAGTTAAGTGGTAAGTTGTAATTGGTTTTTTTTTTCTAGGCCCATAACTAGCATAATTTTTTTATTTACCTTTAACAACTTGTCACCTAGATTTTGTTGTGAAATTTTTGTGAAAGTGTTGTGTTAATAACACTGCTCTTAAATTATTTAATTTTATAAGAAAGAAAACAATGTTTCAAATTTTTTCTCATTTGTTAAATAAATAAATAAATCTCTCCAAGACTTTGGCATTGACAGCGGAATGAAGCTAGTTTTTCACTGCACTTTTCTTTTTCATTAATAAAAAATTACACCACCAATACAACCAACATATATGTATTTATATCTATGATTCTTCCCTCATTCTCTCTATCTCTCTCTCGTTCTATGTTTTCTAATTAGTTTTTCTCTCTATCTGATTAAGTTGCTAGTTTGATAAGTGCTATTTAGACCAAGCCCAAGAAGTCTTTTGGTGCTTGTTTCAATTCCAAGAAAGTGACCAAATGTATAATTAAAAGACCATACTCCTTGAAAGAAAAAACTTATATAAGTTTCTGTTCTTTTTCTTAATTTCACTGTTTACTCCCAATCAAACTCCTAAGTGTTTTAGTATTCTTCTTTATCATATATTTTTATTTAATTGATATTACATATAAATATAATAAGTTATTATTAATTTGACAAAAATGTATGATTAATTATTTAATTCTATTTGTTTATGCATTCAATGGTCATTGTCTTACCTATCTTTAAACTTTTAATAATTTTTTTAGACTATTGTACAATATAGTTGTATTGTATACTATAATGTATTTAGATTACTATTTTAGATTATTATATATAATATGGAAGTAGTATATCCAAAAGAAAAATAATTATTTTATTTTTTATTTGCCCTCCCCGACAAATTCCTAGCTCCTCTAGTGCTGACTCCCTTAGAAATATATCCTGGAGCCGCCAATATACGTGGCGCTACACATGGGTAATGTGTATGGGGTGTGAAATAGGGAGTGTGTACAAATTTCAGGACCAATGTTTGGTTATTGTTGTATGTTTACCTAACACGATACATTTTATGCTTATAAATTATTATTCTTTCTTGAATTTATGTCTAAATATTTGGTTTATACTTTATACTGTTTATCTATCTATCATTTTTTTTTTTTTTTTGAGATGTAGGATTTTCCAATGTCATATCTGTTTTGGTATGGAATGAATTTTATTTTTTATTTGCCAAGCAACTATATTGATTAGGTCTATTATCATTACTTGGTCTATTTACCAAAAAAAGAATGATTACCAAGTTACACGGACTAGGTTAGTCGGGTCACTCAAATGGGTCGGTTTGCAGGATCCCTTGGACAACCTATTTACTTTGCTGTAAATTTTATTGCAATGGCATAGGTTTTTTTATTTTATTATTATTATTATTGAAGATTTAAAGTCATTGAAAAAAAAAAAAAAAAGGTGGTCAAGACTATACAATCTATTTAGTTTCTTGATTTGATTTTTTTATTTTGAAATTTATTGGAAGTTGCTTATTGCCAAGTTGATCCAATTACTTAATGTAGCTTGCCACTGAGATTGCCTATTTTTATAGCAAGACTATAAAGGAATTTGCATTTGAAACTCCCAAGGTGCACCTTCCCAGTGATTTACTTTAGTCCACTTCACGGATGAAACTCTGGTTTTGTTTATGCAGGTTGCAACCCTGGCCCCTAATGTCCCAGCAATGCATGAGCTGCATTTTGCAGTTCCAATGGCAGGAGCTCTCATCTGTCCACTTAACACACGCCATGATTCAGCGATGTTATCAGCCCTACTAGAACATTCAGAAGCCAGGATCATATTTGTAGACTACCAATTACTTGATATTGCTCATGGAGCACTCAAGCTTCTAACAAAGACAAAAAGAAAGCCACCAATTCTAGTCTTAATAGCTGAATCTGATGGCCCATTACCCACTGATCACATTGCTTCTGAAACTCACGAATATGAGAGTCTTCTGGCAGGAGGACACGATGGATTTGAGATAATACGGCCAAATAGTGAATGGGATCCTATTTGTATTAATTACACTTCCGGCACAACATCTAGACCAAAAGGAGTAGTGTATGGTCACAGAGGTGCCTATCTAAATTCTCTAGCAAGCGTTCTTCTCCACGGGATTGGATCATTTCCGGTTTACCTTTGGACTGTGCCTATTTTTCACTGCAATGGGTGGAACCTCACTTGGGGATTGGCAGCTCAGGGTGGCACCAATGTATGCCTCAGAAAAGTTACTCCCAAGGCCATATTTGACAACATTGCTCTGCATGATGTAACACACATGGGAGGGGCACCAACTGTCCTGAACATGATTGTGAACTCGCCGATCAGTGATCGAAGGCCGCTTCCCCACAAGGTGGAAGTAATGACCGGGGGTGCACCCCCACCTCCACAAATTCTTTCCAAAATGGAAGAATTGGGTTTTGGGATATCTCACTTGTATGGCCTTACAGAAACATATGGTCCAGGAACTTCTTGCATATGGAAACCTGAGTGGGATTCTCTACCTCTCAATGAACGATACAAATTAAAAGCTCGACAAGGAGTACATCATGTTGGATTGGAGGATGTTGAGGTAAAAGATCCTGTCACAATGGCAAGTGTACCAGCTGATGGTAAAACTATAGGGGAGATAATGTTTAGAGGTAACACAGTAATGAGTGGATACTTAAAAGATTTGGTAGCAACAAAAGAAGCTTTCAATGGTGGATGGTTTCGAAGTGGGGATTTAGCCGTGAAACATCCTGATAACTATATCGAAGTAAAGGATCGGTTGAAGGATGTGATAATATCTGGTGGGGAAAACATAAGCACAGTTGAGGTGGAAACAGTTTTGTATAGTCATCCAGCAATTCTTGAGGCTGCAGTGGTTGCACGACCAGATAATCATTGGGGCCAAACTCCTTGTGCATTTGTGAAGTTAAAAGAAGGATATGATGGTGTTGGTGCTCAAGAAATAATCAAGTTTTGTCGAGATCATTTACCACATTATATGACTCTTAAGACTGTCATTTTTGAGGATTTGCCAAAAACCTCAACGGGAAAGATACAAAAGTTTATTTTGAGAGAGAAAGCAAAGGCTATGGGCAGCCTTTCTTGACCAAGAAGTTTGGCAAGTGTCAAAGCTTTTTAATCTTCTCGGAATGTAATAAATTTTATTTCTTTGTTCTATAATAAATCCAACAAGATAGCTATTTTAGTCGCTAAAGGTATGTTTGGTATGCTTGGTACGCTTGGTATGCTGTAATAACTCATGTAATGGAATAGTTATTAATGTGTACTAGTAGTTACATCATTTGATTGCATCTTTATTACATAGATCAGTTATTACATAGGGAAATGAATAACTTACCTTTAAATTGAAAAAATAATTATTTCTCTTTAAAATTGATGTAATAGTTATTCCTTAGTGCATATAATAGGTTTTAAAATTAATATATTTCTAAAAATATAAATTTTCCTTATACGTTATCTTTTTACAAGCTTTCTATATGTAACAACCAAACTTATGGATAGCAATAGTTATTCCATTACAATGTCATTTATTCCCAGTAATCAAGATTACTATTCTTAATATAATCTACATTTAGTGTACTGAACGTGCCCTAAAAAGTTTTAAAGGGCTGAAAACAGCTTCAAGGATAGAACTAAAATTTGGAACTTTTAGAGGAGGAAAAAACCTTTACAATTTACTGTTCATACAGCTTTAAAGGTAGAGGTAACATTTGGAGCTGGTTTCAACAATTGTCATTCTTTACATTTCTTACTAGCGGCTTGGCCTATAGTAGGAATTTAGTTCACCGCTTTAGGTATTAACATTCATCATGACAGGAGCTTTGGCTCATGGAGCTATATTTTTTCATTAGAGATTACAATAAATTCAAAACTTTAAAACGCTATTTGATGTAATTTGCCAAATATTGAAAACATTAAAGAGTTTTTCGGTGAACACTCTGTATTATGAAAGCATTACTATCAAGACTCTACTTAGTTCTTACAACAATTACAAACGCACACAGAGTCTCCAGCCTCTCAAGCCTCATCCATGCACACATATAGAGTTTTACTTTATCTATTGTCATGCATCCCAATTTCTGTGAGGGTATCATCAAGGGTGCTGCAGCAACAAGTATAATGGTCTTGTTCTCGAAAGGCTCATGTGGTGGCCCAAGAAGGATAATGTAGGGATAGAAAATTGAACCACGAGCATAAAAATGGTTTTAGGAAACGTAAATTGTATCAAGATTAATTAATCTCAAATAAATCAAATAATTAATGTCACACTTATATGTCTTAATTAACATATAAAATGTACGATAAAAAAGAGAAACATAATAATTAATGACAAAGAACAAAATTTAAAAAGCTTTGTTTTGATGGATGACCAAGTAGCTAGAACAACTCCCAACATGAAGAGAGAGAGGACGTTCTTGATGGTGTAGATGGAAGAGTGAGTGGATAAGAGGTTAGGACATGGTGGACAATGACACAGCTAGTGATGGTGATGTGGCAGTTAATCTCAGAGCTGAGGTGAGTGAGAGAGGTCGTTGGGATGGCTGATGAATTCAAACCTTTTGTTGTTAATGAACGTTGAGTTTTTTTTTTTTTTTTTTTTTTAGAGAGAGAGAGAGAGAGTTTGAATAGTTTTTTGTTTTGTTTGTACCATTTTTTTTTTAAGGGGTTTTGTTAGTGGAATGCTAATATGGCATAATTTGAACCCTTATATTATAAAGGAAAAATCAGGATTTATAAAACTCAATGTGATAAAGTGCTCTAAGAACTCTAGAGAATTTTGATCTTAATGAAAGGAAACATCCTAGGAAAAATCTACTAAATTTATGAGATTAGGTTAAATCAAAATGCATTAAATGCACCCAACATACTTGTAAGGGTGAGTTTGATTTAGTATTTTGTTTTTGAGCTTTTTGAATAAGTAGCAATTTAGCATTGTTGTTATTGGGATGCAAGGCAAAAATGCAATTTTTTTTCACGCTCACAATATTGTAAAGCACAATTGCAAAATTTCACCAATCGCCCTATGGTCACATTTTCAAATTGCCAACATAATTTTAGCGCAAAAAGCTCTAACCAAACAGACGCTTGCAAAAATCACCATCAACACTAACCAATTTTGCAAAGGAGATTTACAGCTATCTTACGGTTTGCATTTTCTACTACATATTAGAAGGTTCGAACTCTGCTTTCGTAATTAAGTATTTTGAGTCTCTATATAACGTCCTTCTCCCACAAAAAAAAAAAAAGTCTATATAACGAGATAGTATCTCACATATCCGAATCTTAAGAGTAATGCTATTCTTAAAAGAGTTGATTGATTGGTACAATTCGCCCAAAATGGTCAATTTCCCATTTCTTAGATATGTTGTAATTTTATTGTTATGAATATGACAGGTCCATTTCTTATGGCCAACATTTCATTCTCCATTAACTGAGACAAAGCTCATTAGTTTAAAAAGCCTGTTTACACGATGAATCACAAACACAAACTAGACAAAATCACACGGTCTATCATTTCCAGCTCATTTTGGTGTTCAGCAGAGAGAAAGAGAGCGATTTGCTTCTTGATCTTAAGCCTTTTTTTTTTTAGCAGTCCACTCCATGCAAGCAGAAGCATACTATTGGATCACTGGCTACCATCATTTCCCCAAACATTGTCCCATGAACCACTTGGGGCGGCCTTTGGTCCTTCAATGTAGTTCTGATTTCCATTATAATTGTGAGGTCCAGGATGTGGATATCCATTGGGGCCTGGTGGATGAACCTTCTTCGGCTTTGTTCTGATCCCCAGTATCCTCAGCACAAATCTCGCTAGCTCCCCATATAACATACCCGAGCGATCAAAAAGCTGCCAACATAACCATGTCACATAAAACTAGATAATGCTTCAATGGTGCTGAGAATACCATAGGTGGAGTAAATTACAAGGAAATAATATATAATGAAACAAAAAGACATCTCTAATCAATCACATAGAATTAAACAGGGAGAATTTATGTTTGAAACCTTCAATTTTCCTGTGTTTAAAAATACTGCATCTAGAAAGATAAAATTCAGATCAGTGATCTGATAATTAAATACATTATATGAAGGAAGTTGGGGAGGGGACTTCAAAAGATATTCTAATATACGCATTGGAATTTTGGTTCAACATGTCAGAATTTGGAAATAAGCATCACCAATTAACTCAAATGTCCTGGGTTAGTAACCAAAGCTATCACATCTGCTTTGGCCTACTGGTGACTAGCTTTATTTTTAGGGATGGGGTGGGACTCGAGAATAATACAGATTTACATTTTCCAGAAAGAAAAGCCGGGGGTGGGGGGTGTGTATGTGACCTATACAACTGATCTTACAGGATATGTAAAGGTGCAAAAAAAAGTAATGGAGAGCAGACCTGAAGAAGTGCAGTCATGAACAAATGGAAAGCCTGTGTGTTCTGGTCTATAAGAATTGCTATCCTACCAAAAAAGTTTACCACACCCTGCGTCTGCAACAAAGAAAATACACAAAAATAAGTAACCGCATTATGGAAATACCCGAGCCCAATAGGCCTCATTACTCACAATTTCAATCAGTAAAAGATGTTCCATATAAGATTGATTTATCATGAACACACTAATGACTAAGAAATCAATTAACAAAGGAGTGAGACACCTTCTGAAGAAATCCATTAGTTAATCACACAAAATAGAAGATAGAAAAATGCGCGCACACACAGCCAAGGTCACATTTATTTCTGTACTTATCCAGAGTAGATTTAAACAAACCTTTAGCTAACACAGACACTGGCGAAGCTTCATTATCTTCTCCTCCCCCAAAACCCCTTCCCCCAAGTTGCAATTTAAAATTTGAACCTATGATTTATCCTAAGTTCCTAACCCACCCAAAGAATCACCAACTAGTGAGGCCCAGGGGAGAAGTCATGTCAGATTTCATAAGGGGAAACAAATATAAGCACCGTGTTACATGTGTTAGTCATCCTACCTATACAAAAAATTAGACAAAGCATCATGTCTTACCACCCGAAGAGCTGAAATCCAAAACCCTGGAGGAGATGGAGGAGCACCGTAAGGATCATTTGGATCTTGACCTCCGTAAGGACCATTCATACCCATACCATAGCCACCCATGGGGCCTCCAAGACCACTATTATACATTCCACCTCCATACATCCCAGATGATCCATAAAGACCACCACCATACCCTCCTCCCCTATACATGCTGTTTCCATACATCCCCCCTCCACCATACAATCCCCCTGCACCACCATATGATGATCCATACATTCCAGAACCATAGCCAGAGTTGTAGTTCATAGTAGAGCCATAACCTGCAAATTTAGGGAATTTTTTCAAAAGATCCATGACCAGCCATAAAAAGAAGGGGTAAAAATGATCAACGAAAGGTAATCAGAGACCAATAGTTACCTCCATAGGTACTATTCCCATATCCCTGTGAGGTACTATTCCCATATCCCTGTTCCCAAGGCCTTGTAGGAACAGGCCTTCCAAGGGTATTCCTATTAATAGCAGCATTGTTAGCAGATGTAGAAACAATTTCTCCAGGTTTTGCAGTTCCTGAAGCCTCAACTACATCACTCGTGCTGCCAGCTGACGGGGGTTTAAAAGGTGCAGGGCCAGATGATGAGGCACCTGCTCGCTCCCAAGGCTTCGGTGGAGGACTATTACCTACAAAAATGTAACAGCATGATTCAATTCCCAGAGAATTTATGAAAAGGTTGACTTATGACATCATCTTAACCAAGCTAAGTGACAATACCGAAACATTAGTTCCAAGTACTTTATTATAGTGAAAACTTATTAACATCCCACAATGCCATTAATTCAGTGCTTTATTATATGGGGAAGGGGGGAGAGAGAATTGCCCTTTCTATTATATATGACATTATGTGATTCAGATCAAAATTGATCTTACGCCAAATGGTCTATGGATGCAAGGTTTTTAATGCCCCAAACTCTTATCTGATCATGCACTACTTAGAAAATACAGCACCCTTTGTGAGACAAAGTACTAGTCAACCAAGTGACACTACTAATTCTTTAAAAAAAAAAAAAAGTGTATTTCACACCCAAAAAAATGACCATGAAAATACATAATGAGCTGAAGTGAGCACTTTATTCTTGCACAAGATTCTACTGATGGTTCATGTCTAAAACAAAACCCCCATATTTCAAATAACTGATGACCCAGAGATTGAGAAGGATTTTATAGCCAGGCACTTGGCACTGTATCAAGCTTGTACAGGCTGAGACAGCCCAGCAGTGTTGTGTACAATAGATAATCATCATACGCACTCTAGTAGTGACTACAGAACATTTTTCAAAGGATACTACATTCCACAACTGCAAGGAGCCCAATGCCCATACAACCAACTAAACCTACTACAATATGTACTTTGATTTTGCACCCAAAATTCACGCTACTATTATAAACCTGACCTCTAAAGGCTAGGCATAAGGTGATGCTATGTGTAGTTTACTTCCATTGAGTTATTATCAACTGCATTGATAACAACAATAATGATGATAATGTTTCTATTCCAAAATACTTTATCTAATTTTTTATTATTCCTCAGGATGTCATGAAAAATTTACACAAAGTATATTAACCCATACATGGTCTCATCATACAAGCTCATTACCATAACATGTAGTTAATTAGAAAAGGAGGATATTTGACATCCACTGTTACAGATAGTGGGGCCACCAGGAGGCAAACACAATCCCTAGATTTCAACTCAATATCCAAGTATCCAACCAGCAAAAGACCAAAATCTAGCATGAAAAAACATCTCATTTAATTTTTTTCATAAGCAACATCTCATTTTAATATATATATATATGACGATGAACCCCCTCAAGGTATGGGCCTGTAGGACCACCCTTAGGGGCAAACCCCAAATGCCTACACACCTCCACTGAGTAGGCATAAGTTAAATCGCAAAATGCTTTAACATCCCATTTTACTATGAACTTAATAATTAACAATTTCTAAAAAAATTCTATGATGCAGATGGTAGAGTTCAAGGAAAATAAGGTCAAATACCAAAAGATTCGAGACTTGTGGTTTAGTTTTAATTTGGAGTCTTCTTAGCACCTTCACATGATACTCAGTTATAATTGGGTCTTAGTTTTAAGTTTCTTTAGTTTAGGAAGTTGCTGATCCTGTTTTATTTAAGTTCTACTAGAATGAGGGAAATTTGGTAAATTCCAGATATTATGGAATGGACTGTCCTTGTTTTACCAAAGGCCATAGCCCATAAGTTTCATTTTGTATTTTGAGTCATTTTCCGATTTTCTTTAGAAATTCTTAAGTACATTTCTTTGTTATTAGTAGTCTTAGTCTCTAAGAATAGATCATTTAGGAGTCCTAGTCCTTCCAGGAAATGATTTAGCAATGGCCTATATAAAGGCTTTATTGAATTTCTAACAGTTTATTTTTAAGTTTTGAGGGTGCGATTACCTTTTCTCCTACCTAAGTGTGATTGTATTTAGGAAAACCTAGATCTGATTCTATAGTGTTTACCTTTCTTTATTCCTCGTTCTATTCACTGTTTTAATACAAAACAGACATCAAACATATTCAATATTCAATCTTTTATTACCTAAACTTAGATAAACCCTTAAACATCAAACTGTATTCAAGAATCCTTCCAGATCTCATGAATGAAATCTAATTTTATTGCTAAATTCTTAAAGATCCTACATCAAAATTGGAATTAGAGCCCATTCAAATTTTGTCACGCATCATCTTAATTACCATCTGACCTATGAAATTCCAATTCAATAAGCATGATAGTTATCAGAAGAGTCTGTGACCAAGTGATTTAAAGAAGAGAATGAGAGCTAGAATCCTTGTTTAGGATTTGTGATGCCATTGATGATATACTGTTTGTGTTATTTCAGTTCCTTTTCAAGAAATTTCAGGCCAAAGTGAGCAAGTCAAAGGTGCCATGGGATGAGAGGGAGGTGCAAAGAATTTAAATAGAAACAAAAAGGAACGAAAAAAAAATGGGATTGCTCTTGAATCTTGACACACCCATTACCCATATGACCATATGAGTTGATTGCCAACTTACATGCACACCCACTGGGCTTTGAACCTACAACCTCACCTTCCATCCCATCCTTATAGGGGAGAATTCGAAAGTGTCACTTGAGCTAGTACTCATTAATGTAAGGGTCAATATACATTACCTATTATGCCTATAACATACTCAATGATTTGGGAAATGAATGTCAGAACAGCACCCAATACTACTCATGAATAGTCTGTAGATATTGTATGTGAACTCAGCAAAAAGTGACACTGTATTGCAATAGAAACTAAATCAGGGGGGAACGTTTTCCTGATGGAAAGATTACCATATTTTCAAAGCATTCTTCTGCAGATACTCAGTAAATACACACTTAAATATATCAGAAATAACAATTAAATGACTATGGGTAATCTATAAGCCTTTATCTCATAACATACACAGTAGGTGATTGCCCAAAAGAAAATTGATGAAAAACTATGAGATTTAGATATCCACACAACCCCATACAATGTTCATGACTAGCCTAGCTACTGTGATGAACAAAATGCAACTACAAAAAAAACCCCATACGATTCCATTCCAATATAAGCCTGAACCAATATTCACAAACACGCAAATTGAAAGACCACCCAAGCTAGAAATTCAATCAAAACTCCTAAGCAATTTATTCCCTACAGGAAAAAAGTGCCAGCAAAAATTTTAAAGAAAATTTTGTTTAAAAACCCCAAAATATCAAATGGAACATTTTATCATGAAAGAAAATTATTCATGAGACTTCAATTTTAGATAAAAATTTCCACGGAAACAATCAGAAGACAAAAATTAAATTTCATTTAATATTGACAAGAATCAAGCTGACTATAACTAAAAATTAATAAGCTAAAACCAAAAGATTAGGATTCTTTTTTTCTTCTTCAGCAAAGAAATAGCTGAATTTAGCTAAGAACCCAAATTGGATTCATGGGTTTGTCCCTAAACGAATAAAAACTGTGATTATCCTTCGTTTTCTCAGCAACCAAACACAGCCCAACCTCTAATTATTAACCCAAATAATAATAATAATAATCAAAGCCAGAAATTCCGATCTCAAAGCCAAGCCATCGAATCCCCCGAAAGTAATCAATCTCCAATTCAAACCAAAAAAACAAAAAACAAAAACACACACACGCACACACATAATAATCCAAAATCAAATAAGCTAAAATTAACAAATAAAAGGGAGAGAGAGAGAACGAACCGGAGGGTTGTTGATTGGAGGCCATTGAAGAATTTTGCAGAGGTTATCGAGACTGCATATATGTACAGAGAGAGATACCGATGAGAAATAATGTGAGAGAGACAGAGTTTTTGTCTTGTTTCTTAGTTTCTCTCTCTATTTTTGAACTCTCTTTTTTTCTTTTTTCTTTTTTTTTTCTCTTGCAAGAAGTAGGAGTGGAAGCAAATATTAGCCGATTACAGCGCATTGTTTTAGTCTTCCAATGCGTGATGGCTGTTGGTTTCGCCTTTTTTTCTGATTAGGATTTAGGAGGGAGGCTGTTTCTGGACCGTCCGGATGGAATTTTGTGGGGCCCACTTACTGCTGACGTGAATGGCCTGTGAATTATTTGCGCTCAATAATGCTACATACTGGTGTAGTACCTAACATTCACTTAAAATAAAAATAAATAAATAAATAATTTTAAGACATTTTTCATTGAGTTTACAAGTTTTTATTATTCTAATTTGGTCACACCATTGATATTACTTTTATATATAATTTTAAAAATTAAAACCATCAAAAAATCAGGTCTAGATATTGGTTTCAACCAATTTTTACTGAATTGAATTAAGGTTTTAGGTTCCATTGTCATTGAACCGGTCAGTCTTGTCTATTTTTTAAATCATACTTTTTTACTTACTATTAATAATTTGTAATATCAATAATTCCCAAATTTTTTTACTTATCATTAATAATCATGCTTTTTTTTTAATTTATGCAATAAAGATGTTTTATGGGTTTTTTTTTAATGCTAGGACTACAATAAAAATCACAATTTTTGCTATAATTTGTTTAGTGACGAGTTTTAAATGATAGAGTAAAAATGACGTGTCCATAACTTACCACGTGATTAGTAGGACAAGTTGAAAATTGTTGTATTTACAATATTTTCATAATAAATTTTAAGTAACGAATTTTTACTCGTTGTTAATAATAAACAGAAAAATTATTTCAATTATAAATTTAAAATTAAAATTAATAATAATTTACCACTTAAAATTTATTGTAAAAATTTTACGAACTTGTCACTTTTCTGGAATTTAGGTACGTTATTGCGACTCTTGCGTCACTGTACAGGAATGTACTTTGTTTTTTTAGGTGTGTCACGTGTATTTACGAAGTTTGACCTGAAAGGTTTGACCTGGTGGGAAAGGAAGAGAGAGAGAGAGAAACAGGAATGTTCTTGGAAGGAATAAGGAAAAAGGAGTTTACTTCTATGATTGCATTATATTATATACATGTGCTAAACGTGCAATATGAGTTGGGAATATAAGTGTAGAATAATGAAGTCCACTAAAACTTAGAATCAAGTTATAAGTGGGGTGTTTGCTGATTCAGTTTTGAAGCAGGGAGTTCAGTAGAGAACTTGGTTTTTTGATTTACTTCTTATGTAGAAGAATTGTCTGGCTTGTAAACTCAATGCTAGTTTGTGTTTGTTTCCCTTTGCGCTTAGTTGAGGGGCCCATTATAGCATTCTCAACAAAGATCTCAAAAAATTTAACATTTAATATCTCAAAAACCTTCTTTATTTATTTTAATAACTCACTTTACAATACACAGCATCAAAAGTTTTATATTTTTTACCACTTTATTAAAATATTAATATTTTTATTATTTTATAATTAATTTTATTCTCATCTCATCTTTTCTGCTACCCACAAATCCATAGTCACTGCCCACACCCACTGCTTCTGGCCACCACCACACACACTTACACCCACCGTCACCACCACCCAACCACCAAAATCACAAACAAAAATAAACCCACAACAAACCCATAGTCGCCTCCAACCAACCCAACCCACAACAAACCCAAAGCAGCAAACCCCTAGTCACCACTAGCCACCATCACCCACCCACCTACCACCACCATAAACCCCAACCCAAAATCAACCCACCATTAGTCACCACCACTACAAACTGCACCCACCCACCATTAAACACAAAAAACCAAAACCCACCCACCTGTCAAACCCCAACCCAAAATCAACCCACCATTAGTCACCACCACTACAAACTGCACCCACCCACCATTAAACACAAAAAACCAAAACCCACCCACCTGTCACCACCGTAAACCCCAACCCAAAATCAACCCACTATTAGTCACCACCACTACAAACCGCACCCACCCACCATTAAACACAAGAAACCAAAACCCACTCACCCACCCACCTATCACCACCATAAACCCCAACCCAAAATCAACCAACCACTAGCCGCCACCACCACAAACCATACCCGCCCACAAATAAACAAAACAAAACCACAACCTAGCCACCACCTTCAACCTTCCTCCTCCAAATCACAAAACAACTACCATCACAAACACAATACCCAGCCATCACAAAATTTCAACCACCACCAAACTGTGACCTATGACCCATCATGACCAGGCGACCCACAGTGCCGTCAATGCACTGTGACTCACCCAAGGGAAATCGATGAGAGAAAGGGACGAGCAAGAGATAGCAAGGGCGAAAGGGTTGGAGAGAGGAAGAAAGAGAGAAAACCAGTGAGAAAGAAAGACAAAAAGAAAGAGAAGGGGAGACCGGTGAAAGGGAAGAAAATGAAAAAGCAAAAATGCAAAACTGACTATTTAACTTTTACCCTTTTTTCATTTCAGTTCTCTAACTTTTAGTTTTGTCAATTCAGTCCTCTATCTTTCAATTTTTATCAATGTAGGGCTCTATTACAACTCTGTTAGTGGCTACCGTTAGACCCACTGAAATGACATCATTTTGCATTTTTTTTTTAATTCGGAATTAAAAGAAAATAAGAAAAATTTGGAAAAAAAAAAAAAAAACCCACGCTACATCCACCACAGTCGTTTTAGCATTGAAACTCCAAAACCCTGATTCCTCTCACATAGCGCCTCTGCCACAATGGAAGAAGTATGTGAAGGCAAAGACTTCTCCTTCCTTAAACATGAGGAGGAAATCCTTTGCCTCTGGACAAAGATCAAGGCCTTCGAGGCTCAGCTCGAACGGACTTAAGACTCGTTGGAGTACGTTTTCTACGACGGTCCGCTGTTCGCCACCGGACTCCCTCACTACGGCCACATCCTCGCCAGCACCATCAAGGACATCGTCACCCACCGCTTCAACTGGGACTGCCATGGTTTGCCTGTCGAGAACAAGATGGATTGCCTGCTCAATATCAAGAAACGCGACGACATTTTGAAGCTTCAGCTTCGGCCAAGCTTTGCTCTGCCTTGCCTTATCGTACTACACCCATCTCTAATTCAGTCAAGGCAAAGTAGTGAGGGTGGTGGTGGTTTACACGGCAAGCAGAGTAGCGAGGGACGGCAAGGAGAGCAGTTGGTGATTTCGTTCCCCTTAATGTTTTTATTTCTTATTTTCTTATTTTCTTTTTCCAGAATTTTCTTATTTTCTTTTAATTCCGAATTAAAAAAAAAATGCAAAATGGCATCATTTCAATGGGTCTAATGGCAACCACTAACAGAGTTGTAACGGAGCCCTACATTAACAAAAATTGAAAGTTAGAGGACTGAAATGAAAAAAAAAATGAAAGTTAGAGAGTCAGTTTTACATTTTTGTCAAATGAAAAAGAAGGTGAGAAGAAAAGATAAGTAGTGAGAGAGAGAAAAAAGATATTTTAATTAAAATAGTATTAAAATATTATTATATTTTTAAGATTTGAGCTATAGTGGACTGTCGTAGATAGCAGTCCACAGTAGCTCAGATGCTAATAATTTTAAAAATAACATCTTTGTTGTAGTGTGCTTTTTTGGAATGAGATGTTAAAAAATAGTATTTTTTGCTTTTGAGGTACTTGATAAGAATGCTTAGGCTTGTCTTGGGGCTTTGCAGGCATTTTTTTTTTTTTTTTCCTGATGTATTTCAGATCTTCAGGTCTGGTGGGTTGCAGTTCTTTTGCTGGTTTCCAGTGTGTTTTAATAATAATTTCTTAATTATAAAAACTAATTTTTTTTTTTTAAAAAGTCTACTAAACCCAATCAATTTCATAATTTTTGAGTTAGTACACACCACTAGAGACTAGACCAAGGCTTTAGTTTGAATAATTCAATCATGGGAATTTTTTTTTTTTTTGATACATTGTTATTTGGGGAGGGAGAATTTCTGTTGAAAACACAAGAAAAATGTCAACTAGTTGAATTACAAGACTTTTGGTTAATCATGGGATTTAATATCTTGGAAATTAAATTTTCCTATAAAGTAGACTTTATATTTTGTCATTCACTCATTTGCAACTGAAATGTTTAATTTTATATTTGTTCATGTGGAATTTAAATCCAACTAAAAAAAGACTGGGAATTTAAAAAATTAATTGCTTATCTTTTTGTGGAATTAAAATGGTGAAATTTTAAACTATATGTGAATTGAGTACTTAATTATACGGATGTAATCTTAAGCACGGTTAAAAAGGAATGCGAAACTCATGAGGTAGCAATTGACAATTAGAAACTGAGACTCTTTATTCACGCTCATGTGCAATACATTTATGGATAAATTATTCGACATGCTCTCACGAGAGAAAATTTTGTGAAAAATTACTCGTTTTCTAATGTTTATTTGCAATCTTGAAAATAAACATTTTTTCTTTTTCCTAGTTTAGTTCGCATGGAAAACAATTAATATATTTTGCAACTTTAATACATGAAGTAAACCCCAAATAAGAAAACAGAATATAATATTTTTGGATCATTTTGCAAGCTGAAATGGGACAAAAATATCTCAAACTCATAATATACGTGAAAATTAGGTAGGAAAGATGACTTGTGTGAGTAAAAAAATATTTTTTGGAAAAAATACAATAATTGGTCAATAATTAATCAATAGTGATCAATATTCAATAGTTAATATGTAAAGAGGGAATGGGCTAACAGAGAGAATAAAGAAGTTACCATTGAAGGAATTTTTATTGTGGTGTGAAATATATTTGTGGTAGTATATTAAGTATGTAACATTCTCCTCCCCCCCCCACCCCCCCCCCCCCACAAAAAAAAAAAAAAAAAAAGTTTTTCTCTTTCTTAGGCTTTTTTTTTTTTTTGTTGATACATAAAACATATTTTGTCAACTTATATCTTCTATATGCTAAACATAAAAATTATTTTCCATCAAAATAAATGTAATTTTGTGCAATTGTACCCTTAATTTAATACTCCAAGCAGTCCCTTATTTTAAGGTAAGCGTGAATTTTGATTTGACACAAGCACAGCTATTTGAGGTGCATGGACAGGACTAATAGACCATTTTTGTGGTACCGACACCACCAGTTTTCAATATAGCAAAATTCAATATCACTCTAGTCGGCATCCATGATGGCTCACTCCTTAGTTGTCCTCAATATCGATAATTCTAGGATTATAACTTTTTTTCACAGTTGTTTTGTATGGTTAACTTAACAGTAGAGAAAAAACAGTAAATTCTTATAGAAGTTATAGACCGTCAATTACAATCTCTCACATAGTATAGCCGTGAAAAGATAGTGGTTTCAGAATAATTCCACCAACATTTTTTGTTCTCTAAAGGGACCAAGTGCTCGATACTATAAGTTCCTCATCAACTACTGTGTTGGGCTATCAAATCCATTAAATGAACATCTGAAACTCTCTTCCAACTTCCAAGCTTTGTTAATTGGGTTGTGAAAAAAGAAAAAAAGGTCTTCAGATGCTTACGTTTACAGCCCATAATTTTGCAAAAGGGCCTTTCCTTTGGGCCTTTGAATCCATCTTCTCTTCATCTTTTTCCCCAAGTTCTCCTTGCTTACTTTTTTTTTTTGAGAAACTCCTTGCTTTCTTTTGGCTGTTTGTTTTGCTCTTACAATGACATAACATTTTTCATTATGTTTTCAATTGCTGACGAGAACTATTGTTATTAATAGGTAATAAAATGTTATATAAAGTGATGAACTATATAAAAACAATATTTCTCTAATCAAAACACGTCATCTTAACAAGCTGTGAAAAAGTCAATAATAAAACATTACCTTGATTTTATAGATTTTATCAGACAAAGCTTTCAATGGATTTTAAATTATTAAGCATATGGTGATGTCCTTTCATAGATGTGACAGACCACGCCCAAATACACACAATGGTCTCATTCATAGGAGATCAATCAAAATGCCCTCAGAAGCCTGAACTGCTAACAAGTAAAAATGTCATTTTCTTCCTCCTGTAGTGTAAAGCACAAAATCAACAGCTATAAGCCATCTCTTTTCTCATTTAAACATATGTAAAATCTCTATACAGACTGTGATTAGGGTACTACAGAACATCATACCATGAATCCTTCTGCAACTACAACAACCTATATTCCCAATTCTACCATATACAGACCTATACATGAACTTAGTCATAGAAGGGGTTTCCACACGACCCACATATGCTCTTTTCCTCTTTTTCACTTATGTTCTTGCAACAGTCAACATGTAAGAGACATAACTGTACTTCAGAATGGGATTTGCTTTGAAATTATCAGCAACTTAACCCAAAACACATTAATGTCTCATATCATAATTGACAGTGGAGAAGGAAAAAGCATATAAACTTCAGAGATATGGGGGCCAACTGTACAGAATGCCTCTCACCTTTGCAGAATTTCATGCATATGAACTAGAACCTGCAGGATCATGTAGAATTGACCTAAATACTACAAAAGCCAGACTCAAATATTATAAGCCTCCTGTCAAGAAGCAGTTGCTACTGCCAGAGCTGTTCATACTACAAGGCATATCTCGAACTAATAACTTCACACTTCGTGTGCCAATATCATCCAAAATCTCAAGACACTCTTGAAGATCCGAGTCACTTACTAACATTACCCATTCCTCTTCATCATCTAAATACTTGAGTTGGAATGTCCCATTTTGCAACTTGAATCTCTTTCCAACTTCTTCATACAGTTGGAAACACCCAGCCGAAGGCTCAAACTTGAACCGGATTGTATCTTCTCTGTAAGTAGCTTTCACAATAATTTTGGATCCACTATCAACACAGCTTGTTTTGACTTTAGAGTACTTCTGCTCCTCAAAGCTCTGAGAGCTTGATGAACTGCCACGCATAATTGAACTAGAACCATTTGATGAGTCTGTCATACCTGAAGAACTAGGCTGGTTATGTTCAACAATCCCATCATCCCCATCGATCCCAGTATCTATATCATCACCGGCAGCCAATGAGCTCAGAGACACAAAGAGGCAGTCAGAATTTTCTAATTTTAAGCTGTCCTTGTTCAGACTGTATTTTTCACCTCTGTTCACAAGACAAGAGCCCAAGGAGACACTTTCAGGAGAAGCCTGAGAAGTTGTCTCAAGGCTAGCCTGCTGGCATGGTACAGCATTGGATTTCCTTAGTTCTTCTCCACATGTGTTTGTATTGAGCTTACCCCTTGAAGGAGCTACTTGGTTTAAACCCATGGAACAGTCATCCTCTTCCAGCTTAATTAGAGAACTCATGCCGTCAAATCCAGGTGCTGAAGGTACTGAAACTGCATTTTGGGTGGCTAGCTCAGCATTGTTGACACACAAGTTTTTGTCGGGGAAAAGACTTTTCTGTGAAACAGTTTCTTGGATTGTGGAGCCTGCTGCCATAAACTCTCCAGTATTTGGGTCAAACTTCAATCCTCCCTCCACCCCCTGAACAGAATCAAGCACAGTCTGTATTTTCCTTAAGGAACGGTTCACCTTATTTATCTTACGGGATGGCCATCTTGAGATTCCATGTTGTCTGCAAATCCTTTTCAGTGTAGTGGGGCAAACTATTGACATAGAAACAAGGAGAAAGAAGAAGATAAATACCAGATTTTATTCATAGGTTCCTTTTAAATAAATCTTTAAAAATATTTAATATTTAAACAATGCTTTTATGTAAACTCAGCAATAGGGTTCTATAGAAGGTTATTACTACAAATTCCTCTTGATCCTTCGTATTGTCCCATGCTAAGCCTTTAAGTTAGCATTGTTTACCTACCCTAAATAAGAGTCCTCCAGCTATCATCTGTAATTCTAGATAATACACAATACAGTTTAAACAATTCTTATAACATTAAAGTTAGGACTAAATGAACCTTCCCAATGTAACTAAATAGATGGTGATGGATGTTAGGCAAATGATACTACATGCAAGCCTTGGTCAGAACTTTATGTACAAGCCCATATTTACCCAACTTTTTAATAATTTTACAGGAAAAAAACTTAGCAATATAACATTATAAACTAAACAATTAGCAATACCATTAAATTTGTTTCCTGTAATTTAGTCCTCACTTTAAATTGATGATTACCAAAGCAAAATAACCTAGAATAACTGCAACAATTCACTAAGAGATGAGAACACATGGACAATGAATCTCACCGCCTATGCTTTTTGCAGCGTCCTTAAGACTCCCAGAGAAGTATTGCTGAAGAACACTCAAGCTCACATTCTTCTCTGCTGTACTTCGCTTTTTCTCATGCCTTCTAGATCCACTTGTTGCCTACAAGATTTATAAGAAACAGTTAAGAACTAAATCCCACAAGCTCTTCAAAATCATACTCAAAGTAAATACAAAATTTGTGCAGGAAGCTAGAATAAAATTTTTGGAGTCGTCAAAATTTTCATTTCCTACATTTTGCTTTCCATTCTATGACTAATGAATGCTTGAGGGAAATGCTTCATAAAATATGGCAGGATCCAGGTCCTTTACGTCCTATAATTTCCCTGATAGCATAATTAATAACTAACAAGTAATATGAAGGCATATGAGATCATCACACAGGATTAATTTTTCAGAGTGGAAAGTTCATCTCCTAGTAATTTCGCTCACTCAGCATAAAATGCCATAACACCACAAAACTTCATATATATTAAGTACAGATAGAAGGAAGTCCCTTTATCACTTGAGCGTGGCTAAGAAATATAACTATGTATATACAAACACATAAAGGTATGTATAGATAAAACAACAAAGAAGCATCTTTATCAGGGAGAGAACAAAGGCTCCATAGCTGAGAATGGTGAAAATCCAAAACAATATTGTGCCATGGTCCTAAGGAAGTGAAAAGGGGTTAGTTCAGAGTGCATTAAGGACATTAAGGACACCAATTTTCCCCTTATCTGTGTCATGAGAAACCAGCAAGCTTATTTTCTCATAGTTATTGCATCACATTTCATGAGGCTGCCAGCCTATACTCAATCAAGAATGCTTATGACTTAGCTGAAATGGCTCTTACTCCCACTTCAAGAACAGGATGGAGAGTAAGATCATGGGTTCAAGACCCACAGACACATCTGTGTAACTTACTAAAAATAAATAGATACGAAACCAATCATCCCAAAAGTTTAAACTGTTAGGAATGTGGCCCAAGAAAGAACAGGCTAAAACATAAAATGCAACCAATACCTGCAACTAGAAGAGAAGAAATTGTAAAACTAAGAGTTGAACCTACATCCACTTAGTTAAAGGTGGCTTTGATAATACCATGTGTGGGTTTGTGCCTGTCTGTGTATATTCCAATATTTTCTCTCTTTATTTTGGGCAAACTGAATTTCTCCACACTGAAGTATCAGGTGATTTGTGGTGTCTCCCTAAACTTCAAAATCAAGCAATTAACCTCTGAAGTTAAACCCAAAATACACATAGCCTCTTGCTGTTGAAAATTGAGGTTAAATTGGGCATTTTTAGCATGTGATAACTTCATAATCAAGCAATTAACCTCCAAAGTTAAACCAAATATACACATAGCCCCTTGCTGTTGAAAATTGACGTTAAATTGGGCATTTTTAGCATGTGATAACTTCATAAACAAGCAATTAACCTCTGAAGTTAAACCCAAAATACACATAGCCCCTTGCTGTTGAAAATTGAGGTTAAATTGGGCATTTTTAGCATGTGATTATCAAAGTTATATGGCAGTTTTGTTTAATACAATATATTTTTTTAATTTGATATAGAGTAACATGATACTCAAATGTTAAAGAAATATCAATTTTCACGCCAATTTTAAAGGGTATGGGGCTATTTGCGTTTATTGTAAAAATTTAGGTGTTGATTGCTCAATTTTAAAGTCTATCACAAATGATAATTTGGGGTCAAAGATTATTCTCCATGTTTGGTTTTCCAGAATGAACTAATGAGAGCTAGAACAAAAACACATTATCCAGTTTTACCACATCCTAACATGTGCTAAATGAACCTCAGCCCCCGCTAACACATTCTAGAGTAAGCAATGTACTTTATTTTCATCATGTTCCACAGAACCCAATAATATGCATCAGGCAAAAGAAAATCAGGCATTCATATACTCACCTGTTTTTTTCATGTTCTAAGTTGATTTCCCTAAAATATTTATTGACATTCCCAAATGAACCTCTTAAATGAAAAGCTAAGCTCAACCAAGAACCAGCACAAGGTCATATAATACAAAACAAGCCCAAGCTGGGCTCTTCAGAAGTTTAACAAACCAAAGCTGAGCCTAGTGAGCTGCGCAAAGCTAATATCAGCTCAGTATGTTTAAATCCTAATGCAACATTGCTACAGCTATATTAACTAAAAAGTATATCCTAGGGAGAGTAGTATATGTTTACTTTTCAATCAGACAATCTATTGGTCTGATGCATATCATTAGAGGGTATCAACAAAGGGATAAAGAAGAAGTTTGTTCTCTATCAAATTCTACAGAACCCAATAAAAAATAAATTGCTCCCCAGTATAAAAGCGACAAGTATGAAGTATCCTACTACTTCATCAATAGTTAACCTAGTAATACAAGGATAAACCCACATCCCACTGGTACAATTGCAATATTAGGAACCACAGAGTTCCTTGGAACAATTAATGCTAGAATGTTATGCACGTAACTAGCCATTAATCAAGGCATGCTCTTTTCAGTTTCAGAAGGGTTAGAACACGCATCCCCACAAACACCCCCAACCCCCCCCCCCCCCCCCCCCACCCCCAAAAAAAAAAAAAAGAAAAGAAAAGAAAAGAAAGGAGGATGTGACTAAGAACATTACTTGCTTATGAAGACTATCTGGTTCAATTATATCATTTCTTGTGTTAGACACTTCCAATGGCATCTTCTCGGTTGAATTCACATCATTATCTGATGATGTCAACTGAGAGTTTTCCCCAGGCATAGCCATCAGCGGAAAGTTTTGGTTTTCTGCATCTGAAACTGTCCTCAAACTCTTACATATTCTCTGCATGGTACCTGATAAGTTGTTCAACAAGAGTTGCTGTTCTGCACTCCCCTTCATATTGACAGGGAGAAATAACTCTAATATATAATCATCTTCACCAGTGTAGGTGCTCCTTAACCTGATTGAGACTGCAGCATTCAAACCAAATTTGCGCGCATGATGGACAAGTGGATACTCACTTATGTCATAATTCTTCACATCTGCATAGAAGAAGGGATGATTTGATTGAAGTGCTTTCCCAGCTATACCTTGCCCCTCCTCAAGATGATGTTCCAGGCATGCATATACAAAACCTTCCATCATTCTATCATTCACATAACAAGCTGTTTCCTCAATGCACAGTATACATTTCTCATTAGAATTTGTGTTGCCCTCTCTAACCCGTACTCTTGTCATTTCATCATCAGTTCCCTCAGTGTAATAACAAGGTATCCATGTCAGAGCCAGTGGCAATCTATGTGCATGACACACAGCTCGTAAAACATCAATTATCTCTGCTAAGGCAGCTCTTTGGTTCTTTGACAGGCACTGCAAATAACATAATTACTTATTAGAAGCACCAAAATTGTACTGTACTTAATAGATACTAAAACAGGTATATGCAGGGAGGAGGGCAGGGAAGACAAATTATTTGTACCTGGGGACGAAGTCGAGGAGGTTCAGTAGTCCTTAATTTCACAGCCTGCAGAGTGCCGCAATCAGAGCAGATCTAATAATAATTTTGAAACCCTTCCTAATTTAATACTATTTCATGCAAAGAATACAAGTAATTTATTTTGTAGAATATTTTCTGGAAATGCGCCTACAAGAAATGATACAGGAGCTGCTTCATAGCATTGAAGCAGAACTTTCCACTGATGATCTAATGGTGTAATTTATGAGGTTTTGAACATGGCCAAAAGATTTAACACAGGACAAAAAGATTAAAAGAAAATTCTAGCAGTAAAGAAAAGGAAAAGGGATACTAACCTGGAGCGCATTGCAAACAGTTTCCAACTCTGCATTAAAATTGGACTTCTCTTTGGTAGTGACAAGTTCCAACACAGCACAGCATGACATCTCAGGAGAATCAAAAACTGGCACAGCAATTGATCCACGGACCTCATGCTGAGCTGCATGATCCGCCCGCAGATACTCAACCTTATTGTAATAACTAACATTTGAAGTCCATTCTGGAACTTTGGAGATAAACACACGACCAGGAAGCCCAAGGAATGAACCTGATCTCCTTTCAGTAGGAAAAACAAACGATCTTGAAATTTCACGATACCCTGCAAGCATTTCATCAAGCAAATAGGGTTGCTCCCAAGTGCTTAAGATGTGCTGATCACCAAGCCTCATGGGAACCCAAACTTGTGCCAAAATACCCCCACCAGATGAAGCTTTGAACAAAGACAATGCCTTAAGCATCTTCTCATCAACTGACATACTAAGTGGCCTAGGTATCATACAATTTCCCATATCAAAGACACTATTTTGAGGAAAAGAACAATTATTTTGTGCAGTTTCCAAGCCATTTGAATCGTTCGAATCCATTGAGAACCCATATTGCGTGTCCATTTGGTCAAACATCAATTTATCTCCACAATTGAAAGAATTCCCCACGGGATTGAAAGTTCCACCAACTTCATTAACAGCTAATGCACCACCATTCTGTTCCGAGAAATTCAAAGCATCTGAAGACACACCATAAGGGGTAGATGGAAATGAAGACAACCCGTAAGAGGTGAGAATCTGATCTGTTGCACTGGGGCTATTGTACCATCCAGCATCCGTATCAAAATTCATGAAATCCGAGAAGCTATCCTCCAAATTCAGGCTCCTTGATCCTTCAAATGATACTGAATTCTCCAACTGAGGTCTTGGAGATTGCCAAAACCCGGTCCCCTTTCCTTTAGGCGAAAGGGGGTAATCCATCTTCAGATCAAAAACCAAATTCCCAATTGAAATTACTAACACTAGAGATCTATAAATTGAAAGTGGCTCAAAAAATTTCTCCTTTCTATGTTATCTTCTCTGTCCTCCATACCAAGACCCTTAAAGCTTCTCATGAACCCGTCTTTCACCGTCTACCACCGCCTATACTCAAAATCATCTAAACAACTCAAAATTTCACAACAAAAACAAGCCTTTCCCAAATTCAAACAGTACAAAACCTGCACCGTCTACAATGCAAAATCAAACTTCTCACTACTTCCAAACATCAAAACAAAAGCCAACTAACCAAAAAAATTATATAATAACAACCAATCACCTACTACCATATATTAATTTGTCTAACATAATCATTCAATTAACTTTTTCCGTAAAAGCAATAGGACACTAACCTCAAAAAGATTAACTCAAAAATTGAACGCTGACCACCGAACCCGCCGCAATTCACTGTAACAAAAGGCCACAGTTCACAATAAGCAACAACACGCAAAACCCACTTCAGATTTATCCTATTCTACACACAAAAGTACTTGTTCATATCTATATATGAATATAAGCTAACTGGGCATGCAAAAAATGACAAAACAAACCGAAAGCTATTGAGATTAAGCTGGAATTCAGTGGAAACGAATGGAACAGGAAATTAGAGACCAAAGTCAGATACCCAAAATACCAAATATAAAAACAAACATAGTAATTAGCAAAGAACCGACCTTTAAGTATGTCAAATTCTCAAACTTTATGAGTTCTTGTCCAAAAATCCTCGAAAATCGGCGAGCTCACCGGGTCCAAATCCCAAAAGTCCAAGAATTTTCTAGAGAGAGTGACTTTTTTACAGAGAGAGAGAGAGAGACTGAAAGAGTGAAACAAGAGAATAGATTCTAAAAATGGAAACCCTAAGGGGAGGGAATTCAGTGTAACGGCTCGTTGGAGTCTGAGTCCGAGTCCGGAGTCAGTGAATTGTACTTGTGGAGGCAGAGACAGACAGAGACTTTCATTTTTTTTTTTTTTTTTGAGGAAGACAGACTGAGACTTTCTAAGAATGGAAAGTTTGTTTGTTTTTGTAATTGTATTTTTGTGTTTTGGGTTGGGGGGAGCTAATTACTATGGTGATTACTAGAAGTCTTAAAACTTCGCAAAGAGAGAGAGAGTTTTTGAAAGGAAAACAAATGAATTGTATGTGTGTGTACGTATATGAATAGGTGATTGTCATTTTTGGACAAAAGTATTGTTTGGATCCAAGAATTATCATATGGTGGGTACTAGTCGTGATTCCATTATTGCCCTCCATTTGATTTGAAGAAAAACAAGGATGGGATTTCTTTTTACCATTATGTATTTACTTCTATGTTATTGATTTATATTTCTCATTTTTGTTAGCAAATATATATATATATATATATATATATTTCTCTTTTCTTTGTTTCTTATATTATAAACTACATCTTTGGAGCCTATATTCTAATTAACCCAATAGAAACTAGCAAAAGAAAATGAAAACTCAATGATAGACTATACATGGACAAAAGTAAACCCCTCTCTCTCTCTCTCTCTCTCTCTCTCTCACATTCACAGGTGAGAAAAGGATAGATAAATGAAAGTACATAAAGTTAAATCCATGCCTTAATATTTGGAGCTTTTCTTATTGTACACAAGTTGAATCAAATCTTTCACTTTCAAAAAAATGAATGGTATCAATATGAGTGTTTTAAAATAAATAAATAAATAAGAAAAAGAAGAAGAAGAAGAAGAGGAGGGAATTTAAAGTATAAAAATAACCTAGATATATCTTTTATTTAAGAGACAAAGACTTAGCTAATTAAATATTAGCCTAAAGTGTAATTAGATAAATCCAAGTAACATTGACTAAATTCATGGCCAAGATTTTTTTAAAGAACCAAAAGGCATCTATCTAGTCTCAAACTAGCTTATAATCTTATGAATATGCACAAATGTTATTAAAAATAATCATAATATGTAATTGTATGCGTGCATGTGTGGGTGTGAATTCGAAAGATTTTTGTCTAAGTTTAGTTAATACCTTTTAAAGTTATGCCAATTTTTTTTATTTAAAGAAAGAGAATATTATTAATAGAGTACACAAATTATTTATTTATGATTGCTTCCTTTGATAAGAAACAAGAATTTTTTTTTGACTATTTATATACATAGTTTTGAACATAATATTTTATTTGTGATGTAATGAAATTTGTTAGTGTTTTTTTATATATATTTTTCGAATAAACAATGAAAATCCATTTATTATAATAAAAAGAATCTACTGAAAAAGTCACAATCCATTTTCTAAATCTATTGAAAAGTCACCATCCATTTTCTAAAGTATAGTAAAAAATTTATTAAAGTCTATAAGCAACGGGATGTAGTACACTAATAGATTTTTTTTTTTTTTTTTTGGGGTACACTAATAAATTCTAATAGAGTGTTTATATATATTTTTTAGATATAGATTCACGAATTTACATGTAAAGATATTTCACATAAAATTAAAGTGTAATTAAAATGACAATTTGCAAAAACAATTTGGAGTGCGTTTAATTAAAATCTAAAGACAATTGGCATCATTTTAGCATATAACACTTGACACAAAATTGAAGTGCAATTAAAATCTAATTTGAGTAATCTTAATTGAGCTTCATTTTTAATGTATTACTAGTTTTTAACTCATGTAATGTGCATGAAAGTTTGAGAGAAAAACATTTGAGTAAATTAAACCACCCTTTTTGAGGTTTATATAAATACAATTTTTTAAGTCCACACCTTCTCTAATTTTGAATTTACTTAAGGAATATTCCAATTTTAAAAAATATTTTTACCTAAACTATAGAAGAAATTACACTCCTATCTCTTGAGATTTGTGAATGCATGTCAGGGGCGGAGCCAAGGGGGGGCGAGGGGGGTCAAGTGCCCCCCCTGACTCCTTTTTAAAATGTTTATGAGTACTGGCATGTAGTAGTCAGTAGAACTTCATCTTAAATGCCTTGCTAGTTTGCCCTTTCTGGTTTAAGAAAAACAGCAAAAAACAGTCTACAAAATACCTTTGATGCTGAATAGAAAAGGGAACAGTTTCACAGTATTGAGAGATTTACGGTACTATTTAACCTACTACATCACTTTCTTGTTTAAATCATAAACTTTTATCATTTTCATTAAAAAAAAAAAAAAACTTTTATCATTTCCCAGATTTTATGCAATATATATATTTTAAAGCCTAACTAATTAATGTCCTTGTACCGTACTCAAATTCAAACTCTGCGTCTAGGTTTCTACTATAAAGTATAAACCCAATTTAAATATTTTGAAGAATTAATATAAAGCAAAAAGACAGAATTCTATATATTTTTTTAAAGCAATCAAGACAATATACGTATAGTGTATACAACTTTAAAGGTATTAACACTTTTACATTGATTATTTGTTCAATTTACTACAAGGACCTAAATTAGATATCTAAATTTATGTATTTAGATTAATATAGCTTGCTTTGATTGTTATTGACTACTATATAAATTAGTTATTTTTGTTTTGATATAAAATATATATTTGCAGTTAATTGAAATTATGGAGAATATATAGTATAATAATAAATCTTGCCCCCCCTGAATTGAAATTCTGGCTCCGCCATTGATGCATGTAATCCTAGGTATATATAAATTAATAGGAATTTTTTTTAAAGAATAATATTTCATTAGTGAAAACTTAATTGTTGCATTTATACAAATCTCAATGAAAAATGTCATTTCATGAAATGATGGGAAGGAATGTCATTTTATAAAACCTCTTGGTGTAATTTGCACAAAAAATTTATATGTGATACATGTTTTATTAATATAAATATATATATATATATATATATATATTAATAAATAAAAATTCAAAATATAAAATTTTCTCAAAAAATGACTTTCCTTATTTTAATTATAATTTTCTCAAAATATCTCATTAAATTAAATTTATTTAATTTAATGAAATTTATTTAGTATTGGAAAACTATAGGTGAGTTTGGATTATTTGTAACTCTAAAAACTTATGAGTTTTCAAAACTTTACGCATCAATATTAAAAGAAGTAAACAAAAGGTTAAAAGTCTCCATCCTATACAGAGTATAGATTATATGGGTTCCAACTCAATCCCATCAAATGATGATCATAAAATTTTCTGAGCTATTAAATTAGAAGAATTTTTTTTTTTAATCTTTTTGAAACTGGTAATTTAAGTACATCGAAAGTACAATATGCCTGGACATATCACACTGTAAATAAGATCAATATATGATGGATATATATAAAAAATTTCAAATAATGTATTAGGAGTGTACCATTAATTATATGTATGATACTATTTTGACATTAACTTTGTGTTTAGATGGAAGGTGATTTGGAAAGAGAAAAAGAATGAAAGATGATTTGAATGTATTAAATTTTTAATATAGTTCAACAACTAAACATATAGGTTTGGTAAGAAATATAAGTTAAAGGATGAAAATTGAAAAAGAGAGACCATGGATCCTGTAAAACGTGATTAAAGAAAAAGAGATTTGATCAAGTCTTTATACGGACCCACCATGCGGCGAATTGAAGTAGGGATAGGTGCTATATTAGGCTAGGATTTCCAATTTTGTTTTTGTCCTTTGTTTTACAATGTTGATCATGCACAATGGTGAAGAAATATATATATATATATTCTAGTTCCTTCTCCTTTACCCCTTAGTGCACAAATAAAAATATCTTGTTCCTTTTTCTTTCTCTTTTGCCAATCAAAGAATAAGCAGAGATATTATTCCTTTCACTCCTCTATTTTCATCTTTTTGAAATATATATATACTATTATGTAAATTTAAATTCATTCTCATAATTAAAATTTTGATCTACTTGAATTATTATTTTTTTTTTTTTATACAAGATAGAAATTCTACCATAACATAAGCTAAATATAAATGTGTGTGAAACTCTTTCTTAGAAACTTAAAGTCTGGCTCTTGCTACCTCACACTTCACAAGTATTTATATTTGTAGAGTGACCATTACGATAAGAGTATGCGGTGATTATTTGAATTAATTAATACTTGACCAAAGATATATATATATATATATATATATCTTTTTTTTTTTTTTGAGAAGATGAATTTGGAGTATAGTGAATTATTTATGTAACAAAACACGTCGAGGTTATGGATTTTTTTAAGGAATAATATGGAGAACCCCCACCTCCCAAAAGAAGAAAGAAGAAGAAGTAATACTAATATATACAGATGCAATAAACGACGAAGTATTTAATCAAACATATATCTGCCACTAAAGAAGGACAAAACAAACAGCTGTGCAACATTCTGAAGTATCATACTTCTTGTTGTTTTGCTTTGTTTTTTTCAATTTTTTAATAACATTACATTTGATTTGCCAGAAAAATATGAACTGCCACACCTGAAGTTGTTGCACTTAAACATTGAAGAAATCGATTTCAATAGCATGCAATTCCAGGATTCTCTCAAGTTTCAACACTAAGTTTATAGAATTAACAAGTGCTGATTCTCAAAAAAAAAAAAAAAAAAAAGTGCTGACTCATGTATATATAATATATATAGTAATCTTAGATGTCTGTTAAAGAAAACAAGGCATGCATTCTCAATTTGCTAATTATTTATTTATATAGTCTAGTTTTGATTAATAAAATAAAACCATATCTTAGCGTGTGTCAAGTGTATATATGGTAAAGATATGGCTTTTTGGCTAAGCCTTCATGTAGGTCTTTGTAATTGAAAATTAACTTGCACGGTTGCACTCCATTTTAATAGCTTTTATCTAGTTGGCACTTATGCTCCACAGATGTGCTAAAGAGCTTCCCCTAATATATATATATATATATATATATATATATATATATATATATATTTAAAAATCTAATATATGGGACTTACATCCCCTCTTGTAAGAGATGGGCAGGTCATTGGGTCCTTTTCTCTCAATCATTATACAGCCCAAAAAAACCATCATCTGATTTTTTTTTACACTATACAATTTCATATATTTTACTTTTCAAAGATAAATAGTATCAATACTAAAATTTTGTAATTCTACCGACACTTTCTAGTGTTTTTTATAGAGGCGTCAAGGTTTAAAGTCTTCCTCCTATTATATCTATCAAATTTAAAAAGAGAAAAAAATTAGTATATATCAATGACAGGTAATTATTGAGTACTTTTGGAGTATCATAAATGTGTATTCCCCTCTCTCACATAATTGTGAGTCCCACTAATTAAATTCATAGTGGGACTTAGGGTCCGTTTGGATACAGTTGAAAACTGAAACTGAAACTGAAAACTGAAAAATACTGTAGCAAAATAATTTTTAAATGTGTGAATAGTACCGTGGGAATCATTTTTAATGAAAAAGTTGTTGAAAAGTGAAATTTGTGGGTCTATAAATAGTGCACGATGTGCATTAATTGGCTGAAAAAAAAAAGAAAAGTCAAACTTTGCGGCTACTGTTCATTAAGCAATGCATGAACAGTAGCTGCAAGTCTCACAAACGCGTGCCAAAAAAAAAAAAAAAAACGCCAAACGCATACGCCCAATCCAAATGTAGCCTTACAATTTATGTGAGAGTAGGTAGTATACATTTATAGTACTCTCGGAATATTTAATAATTTTCAATCAATGACTATGAATGATGTAATTTGGGCTTTCATAAATAATTAAGATGTAATTTTTTATGTGGGCTTGTATGGATCCCAAAACAAATCTTTTTTTAAATTTTGTTTTAATTTTTTTTTTAATTTTTTTATAGAAGAATCCCAAAATTAACAAATATCATTTGAGGGAAGCGGAGTTAGCTAATTAAGTACTATATATTAAACTATAGTGTAATTAAACAAGTCAAAGTGATACCAGCTAAATTCATGGTCACCATTTTTGAAAGAATCAGAAAATGTAACTCGAAAATCAATCCTATCAATCATACACAATGATCATAAGAATCATCGAACCATAATATAGATGAAAACCTAAGTTTTTTTCTAATTTAAAAATTAAATATAATCAGATGTGAAAAAAATATTGAAAATATGAGCTTAAGTAAGATTAAAGGTCATTCTAAAAAAAAAGTAAGATTAAAGGTAGAGGCTTTTCTATTTTGTAGTTTCTAATTATTAGTTGCATGAGATTTTTTTTTTTAACATTAAGTTTGGTAAGTCTGTAAGGAAAAGGATAGAGATAAAAAGGAGGAAAGTACCCACATGAAAATTCTAAATATAATTTTATTATAGAAAATGAAAAATATGACATATCAAATCCATCACAAGGAAACAAAGAAAGAAGAGGGGAGAAAAGAAGAGTTGAAGGAAGAAGAGGTTCTAGGTTTTTTTTTTTTTTTTTTTTTTTTTTTTTTTTAAGAAGAAGAGGTTCTAGGTAATTGGCTGGATGTTCTCTTCATATATTTTTTTTTACCTTGGGATTTAAGCTATTAATATGTATAATGGGCTAAATTACATATCATATATACTAAGGTCTAACTTCTTGTTCTTCTATTAAAAAAAAAAAAACACTATTCTTTTGTTTTTTTTTTACCAGAAATTACCACTATCCTTGTATTCTTGTGTTCAATTAAATAACAAGAAAGAGATATATTGTAACTAAAAAGTAAAAAGAGATCACTTCTCACACCTCTATTTCGATGCTTCCCAATAAAATTTAATGTTAATCTAAATTCATTCTCGTATTTACAATTACTTGGACCTATGATGAATTCGAAATATGAAGAATATTAGAAAATTCCACAACGTAAGTATTCATTATAAGATGTGGTAAATCAGGGAACATTAATTTAAATCATTTCTCTAAAAAAAAAAAAAAAATACACTGAAGAAAAATAAAAAGAAACACTTTTCAACATTCTAAAGAAACTTTTAATTTTTTTTTTCTTTTTTTTTAATGACATGACTTTGAACAATTTGCCATAAGAATATTGAGAAAAAGCCATATAGGACTTGTTGCAACTTTCAAACATTACGGAAATCAATTTCAAGTTTCAACAACAACATATAACAGGATTCTCTCTTTTACCATTTCACCAATTCCTTTATATCAAGCATCAATCAACACAAAGTCTATAATTTACGCAAGTGCTGATGCATGCACCATATTCCATATATAGTAATAATTACTAACCCTAAGTTACTATATTGTTATTATTATAATAAAAAGTTAAAATTGTGTGTCCCATCAACTTTAAATCTGTAATTACATGCATTGTATCCTATCTGACGGATGTATATGGTGCCAGATCAAATAAAACTGCAATTTTTATCTTTTTGATGAAGAAGAATATTGAGCATAAAATGGGGCCCATTTGTCAATATGGTGCATTAAGCAGTGATTAGCCATTGTTTTTAAAAGAATTGAATAAAATTTCGGGAAATGTTATGTCCATAATATTTTTACAGTAAATGTTAGATAATAAAATGTTACTGGTTGTTATTGGTTGACTTTTATTACTACTTAGAATTTATTATAAAAATATTGTGGATTATTTCTCTAAAAGTTATGATAACTTTTTTCTTTGAGAGGAAAAATTTATAATTACTTAGTGGCACATTTTGACTAATGTAGAAAGTTTCTATAGTTTTTACCAACCATTTTTCCTTCAACTTTATTCTTTTTAATATGATTGTACGATCAAGAAAAAGATATATGATTGTACTAATGAAGACTTTGATGAAAAACTAGGTTCTATTCAATTTGACATGTTGAACCAATAATTTGTCTTTGAAAATGGATTTTAGTTAGTTTAATTAACTGGTAAATTTTTTGTCAATGAATAAGAATCCAAGGGTAAGAGTCTTCTAGCTCAGCACATGGTATAACTTGCTCTCTTTATTAAAAGAATCAAGGTTTGAAACTTCAAATCCCCTTTTTGGGTCTCCCTTATGATTTTAACCATCAAATTATAAAAAATAAAAAAGACATGAATTCGAATCAAATAACCAATTAGTGTCTTAACATACTTAAAATGGTAACAAAGAACAATTATCTTGAAGGGGATACCATAAAATTTAAATCTTATCATATCTAAAAAAATATTATATTCCAGAGGATGCTACTCCCTTGTAGATGAATTCTTCTTATAACTTCATTATTATTGTTTAATGCCTTTGGGTTTGTTGAAGCCCCACCCCATCCCAACCCCCTTCTCTAAAAGAAAGGATTTTGGTCCAGTTGATTACTACTTGGTTACTCCACTTTTTCAACAGGGGAGTAAAAAAATCTTTAAGTCTCATGGCATATGGGCAAAGGATCCATTGCCAAATGAAGGAACAAGAATGATGGTTTCTTTAGTAATTAGGTTTTTTTGGTTTCAGCTTTTTGTAATTTAATAATGTTGTCTAGTTCCCCTATACAGGAGAATCTAGATACTAATCCCCCTCCCCCACTCGTTTTAAGGGAAAAATAGAGTTACTTTGGAGCTTAGGAATTTAAAATATTCTTTTTGAGGTATATATATATATATATATATATATACCCACTATATTATAGTGTTTTTTAAGGTGAAATGGTAGATAAAATAACACTTTTTTTATATATAAAAAAGACTTCAATTTGGAGATACAAATTGAGGTAGAAAGTGTTTATTTAACTCCTTTTTTTCCCCCTTTTCTTTTCACATGCATTCTAATTATATTAATTCTTTCTTATATTTTGTGAACATTATTGAATTTTCGTATTTATATCCAAATTATATAAATAAATAAATAAACTAAATAAGCAATGGATAAAAAGTTTTTTTTCAAACTGAATCTTTTAACCTATTTTATGGTGGCTTATAAAACTATTTATAATTCTATATTAATTATTTAAACAAGTCATATAACTCATTAAATATATTATGTAAATAAAAGTATATGTGGATGATTCAAGAAATGGGTTGCAGGAATTTTCCTCCAAATTAGTTTAAAGATAAATTTTTTTTTTACAGGATATTACATTTGCTTGGGTATTTTATTTATATCAAGATTATTAGGTGCCTCCGTGCAGTACTAAAAAGGGGGTCTATAGCCATGTTTTTTTTTTTTTGGAGAAACATCATCATAGCCTACATTCAAAATATTGGTTTTGAATTTTATGCATTTGTTCTAGTTTTATTTGATATTCTAATCATGCCATCCATATTCACTATATATATATATATATATATATATATATATATATATATATATATATATTTTTAAATGTCACTCAATTTACCTAAATAACCCATTTGATTCGTACAGAATGATATTAAAAAATTGAACTCGATTAGTCCCATTTCACATAATTCTATTCCGACAATTGGCATAACAAATTGGCATAAAGTGGGTTACAAAGTTACCTAAAAGTAAAAATGATCATTCCTCAAAAGCATGAATCTCATTCCAACTTCAGAGGTTGGGAATGACATTAAATCCACAAAAATGATTTCCCATTAGTTTATTTTTGCTTACTAATGTGCCATATAATTAATCATATTATTAATATGCAAGTCCTAATTAAGTTTATCTTGTGTACAAGTTGTAGAGAGAGAGAGAGATCCATGGTTGTAACTACTTTTTAGATAAAATCACAATAAAACAAAAACAAAAAAGAAAAGATGAGCGGTACAACTTAACATTCCAGTAAAAAATAAATAAATAATATTATGGCATCTTTAATGAGGTTAGTTCTTCATTTTTTTTTTTTTTTTTTGAGGAATCTTCAATTTGATTCCAGCAATACGATATTAAGGCCTTATTTATGTTTCACTCAATATATTTAATCACAAAGCACCCATCAGCCATGTTGGATGTATACATATGTTTGTCACTTAGGAATTTGATTGACAAACAACTGATAAAGTTTCGTCAAAAAAACCCCACTAGCTAGGAGATGCTAAAGCATTAATAGCTAAAGAAATAAAGGCCAAATAAAATGATTTGAAAGTTATCACTGTACACCCTTAGTGCGATGGTCACTCCATAAGTATAAGTGCTTGTGGAGAGTGGGGGTTAAATGTCGGAATTTAAAATTTCAAGAGGGAGCTTTACACACATATACACTTAAATTATATTAGAGTAAAATTCTATCTTGTAAAAAAAAAAAAAAAGGTTTGAAAGTTTCCTTTCAACAGATGTTAAATTATCAAGCATCTCAGTTTACAATATATAGAATAACTAGTTGTGTAGCCCTTGCATTGTGTTAAATTACCAATTATTCCAAAAACTTAAGCTATTGGTAAATCTAATCATTTAACCAATACTTCTAACACTCCCTTTCACGTGTGGGCTGAAACTACATTTTAATAGGTGAGGCCCAACACGAGGAAATTTAAATGGGAGGTAGAGTGAAGGAGACAATGATCGAATTCAAGACTTCAAGCTCTGATATCAGGTTAAATTACAGATTGTCCCAAAAGTTTAAACTATTAGGATATAGTAAATTTAATCATTTAACCAATACTTCAAACACATAGTATTGCATGGGAACAAAGTGATGTTACTAATGTAGAAGGAAGAAAAAGAATAAAAATAAATACAAAAAAAAAAAAAAATCAAATGAAATAGAAATAAATGAATTCATCATTTTTTTTATACAATATAGAAATTCTATTTTAACATAATCTAAGTATATAATTGTATGTGAAGTTTTTTTTTCTGAAAATTTGAATACTGGCCCTTATCCCCCCCTCCCCCCCACACACACACCAAGACATGGCAAAACGAGTCAGAATTTTCTGACCCGACCTGAAAAATACCCGACCCAAACCTGAACCCAAACCATGTTTTAAAACTTTTTTTTTTGGGTAAAAAAAAAAAATAAAATTAAGACAATATTGGTTGTTTTTTATGAGTTTTAAGTAAACAATTGAGACATTTACATAACTGCATGCAAATTAATTGAAAGATGAATGATTGAGCATTCTGTAATGAGTAAAGATTTTTAGATATCAAATAGTAAAGTACATGCCAAGATAATTTGGTTATAGTAGAATTAAAAATTATAGATATGTGTGAGAAACATTCACAAGTGTGAAAATAGTGAAGCCAAAGTATCAAATTAGCATAAATTATAAATGCTTAAACCTATTTTTTAACAATTTATGTCCAAAATAAATGGTTTTTCAAAATAAATTATGATATTTCCTAGAGTGTGTGTTGCTTAACGATGATATGATATTCATAAAAGAGACTATATATAAATAAATAAACAATCAAATTTTAATATATATCTCAAATTGAAATAGAGTGTCAATCACAATTGATAATAGATTATAATATTAATTTTCAAAGATTGTAAATTTCTTATATGTTTTTATTCGTTGTCAAATGATCAATTATTCAATAAACCATTTGTAATTTTGTTTTATATTTTGGGGTGTAGATATTATGTAGAAATAAAACTTGCGTATTTGTTTTACTTATTTGTGTGTTACTTTGTTTTAGATAGCAATGTTAAGATTTGTATAATTTTAAAATGATTGAATAAGTATTAATAAGTTTAACCGAGTTCATTCTTGATATAAGTAGTGAATTCAAAGTAATGTATTTTATATTAAGTAATTTGTTGCATGACTTTACAAATGGCAAATACATGTTTTTTTTTTTTTTTATATATATATATAAAAAAAAAAAAATCATGTGAAAAATACAGGTCAACCCGACCTGCAATCCGATTGACCTAAACCCCTTTTTAACCCACTTAAAATGACCCGTTTTGACCCGCAACCCGATTGACTCAACCCGAACCCGACCTAACCAGCCCATTTTGCCATGTCTACTCACACCCTACAAGCACTTATACTTGTGAAGTGACCATCACACCAAGGGTATGTGATGGTAAATGAATTCGACATGTTGACAATAGATGAAAAGGAAAGTCATCAATTATCGTTTTTTTTTAATTAATTCGAGGAATGAAAAGAATAGATGAAGTTTTATATAGATTTAAGAGTTAAGAACTCAAGATTTCAAAGTTCACATTATTAGACACTTAAACAACTATTTTGTATATCGAACTCTCTCCTTAATTAATTGAAGATAAGGTACAAAACTATCGTGGGGAAAGGGATTCAACATTTTTATTGTTGTTTTCTTTCTATTATGATAACTGAAATATTGTTTCGGTTTTTCAATATATGAGTGGTGTAGAAACAAAGTTTAGATCCATGTTGTTGATGTCACAGAATAAGAAATGATCAAAGTATAATATTCTAATTAAGCTTTTCTTCCTACGTTTTATTGCATTGAAAATGATTTTGGGAAGTTAAATGAAATTGTATGATGTCTATTAAGGTAGACAAAGTTCGTACTCTCCAAGCCAAAATTGTAACATCATTTGCTAAATGATCAGCCAATCAATACTATAAATAATTATCAATATATATGTCAACTTTATTGTACATATATAAACCCGTTGGAATATATTTTTCAATTGAACTTTAAGGACAAAACTTAGGTATAGTACATTAGCTTCTCCTCTTAAAATTCAGTCATATGGTTACTTAACTAAAAAATACATTTTCATCTCATGAGAAAAAATCCATATGATTGAATCTTAAGAAGAGAACCTAAAGAACAACATTTAAGTACTATACCTATGTCTTGGCTGAAATTTAATATTGATTCAGTGTTTACTATTAGATATTTATGAAAAGGTATATAGCTTGTCTTCTTTTCTTTTGATCAAGTATATATCTCGTTTTCGATGCTTAAAATGAAAGAAATTTGAGTTTACATGCATGCATTTGCTATCGTAGTCATGAAGCCGTCTGAAAAATAACAATTTAAAATAGAGGACTTTTAATTACATTTTTCCTGAATAAATATAAAAAAAAGTAACAACTGATTATATACCATAAAGGTCAAAGATTCAAAATTAACAACCAATTCTCTAATTAATGAAATTAATTTTGATATAATAAATTAAGAAAAATTATTGTGTACTCGTATCATAAATGCGTACTCTCCCATCTCATAAAAATAGTGGGTCCTATCATGAATTTAATTAGTGGGACCTACCATTCATGTGAAAGGAAGAAGTACGCATTTATGATACTCTAGGAGTACACAATAATTACCCATAAGTTAATAGGGACAAAATTTGGCTCTGATTAAACTGGTTTAGAGTTTTTTTTTTTTTTTAATTTCCACTCATTATATGGTATATATTAAAACTATCCATATGTATTATTTAAACAAATTATATAACTAATTAAAAAAGTAATGTGATTAAAGCTATACATGGATGACATCTTCAATCGATACATAGTGGGTTGAAGAAAATAACTCCAAATCTATTTGGAATCTAACTTTCTCCATAAGTTAGTAATTTGAATCAAATATTTAAATTTTGTGGTCCCCCACTTCTTCTCTTCATCTTCAGCATTTGCATCTCTCTTTTGCATCATCAACAACTAAAATTGATATCAAATTCATGCAACTTTTGCACTTAATAATTAAATTATAATCTTCTGTACTTAATAAGAGGGGAAGTTAGTCTATGCCGTGTATCCTTAATAAGAGGGAAGTTAGTCTATGCCGTGTATCTAAGAGCTAATCTCTCTCTTGCATCATCAACATCTAATATTGAATCATTGATATCAAATTCATGCAACTTTTGCACTTAATAATTAAATTATAATCTTCTGTACTTAAATAAGAGGGGAAGTTAGTCTATACCATGTATCTAAGAGTTAGGTACTTTTGGATATATACTACTATCAGTTTCCTTAAGACCTTCTCCCTTCTCCTTTGTGTGTGTTTGTATTAAAATACTTAGTATTCTCAAAATGAAAAATAATGGGTTAATCCCATATTAGAAAATAAGTGTGAGTTAAAGAAGTTAAAATCTGTGCTGTGTATCCAAGAGTTAAACCATTTTGGATATATATCACTATTAGTTTCTTTAAATTTTTTTCTCTCTCTCCATATGTGTGTTAAAATACTTAGTTTAAAAAATAAAAATAAATAAAAAATAAATAAAAAGAGGGAAAGTTGAGTCTGAATGTTTTGTAAGGATAATTGTTGCTATCATTAATTAGATGAAACAAAAAAATTATTTGAATTTTCATTAATTTATACGATATTGATTTATAAGATAAAATCTACGACTCTAAGATCTCCTCATTTCTTGAAGTCTTGAACCCCCCAGGAATCTATCCTCACACATTTATTTCTTAAGATTCTTAGTATTTTTATATGTCCTAATATTTTTGTTCTTTTTAATTTTTATTTTTCAATTAATTTTTTTGGTTGGTTAAGGGCCTCTTTGATATAGTTTATATGCTGATTTTTTTAAAAGTAATCTTATATGCAACTTTTCAAAGCCTCATTTTTTTAATATATAATTGTACTTTTACCTAAATTATTTTTTAAATAAAAATAAAATATCCCCAAAATACACTTAATAAAAGAATATGTTTTTAGTGCCTATTTGATAAATCTTACATTAATTTTATGGTCGTTTTAGGTAAACTTTTATAGTTTATTTGATTTTTTTATTTATATTTTAAGTGAAACTCACTTTAGTAGGTGGAGTTTAAATAAATTTTATTAAAAGTATATAAGTGAGATTTTAAAAAGTTATACTTTAAGTGAATATCTAATCCAACAATTTAAAAATAAATATACATAGAATTTAGAGAAGTTACTCTAAAAACTTCAGAAAAATCATAATTTGTTCAAATTGATGAAATGAAGTAGAATAATAGGAAAAGGTTTGCATTCAAATTATTTTAGAAGAAAATTCCTCCAACTCACTAGGTATTGGTTGATAAGGATAAAGTTTAATTTGGCTTTAAATCAGTTTAATTTTTTTTAATTCATTACATGGCGAATAATAAGATCATTTATGTGTATTACTTCAGCAAATCACATTTTTCATTAAAAAAAATTAATGTTACTAAAATTACAAATAAATAGTCTTTTTAATTACCATATAATAAATAGGAGGAAGATATCTTCATACCAGTTTGGAGCCAAACTTTCCCTAGATAACCATGTACTTGTATTATTTAAACAAATCACATGATGAATTATTAATAAATCATATATTCATGTAACTAAAAATATATATATGAATGTTTTTAATAATCACCATGTAATAAATTGGAAGATATTCTTTCAAAACTAATTTAAAAGAAAATTGTATTCGTAATAATATGGGATTAATTAGTACGTAATTACTTGTTAGAACAAAATCTTTTTTATATCAGTTTAAATAATTTTTTTTATAGATTGATGTCATGATCAAAACAAGAGTACGTAGGGAAGACGTGGCCGAAGTGGGATGACAGCAAAGCTGGAAATTGATACGATTGTCTTTACCTTAAGATCCCCTGAAGTTCTTTTTGATTCTCCTTACAAGAATCAAAGTTCGGCTATCAAGTAAAAGTGTACTTAATTATTTTAATTTGGGGAGCCGTACAGTGTTTAGAGTTTAGATGTGGAATCCAATTTTAAAATTATTAAAATTGTTTATTATATATACAGAGAGTTTCAATTTATGACGTCCGTTCTTGATGATAACTCTTTTACCATCACGTCAGAATATCAATTAATTTTTGGATTTATTATAGTCTCTTTAACAGTGTATTTTCATTTTGTTTGAAGTATTTATGTGGATATTCACTGGTTAGCTACAGGTAGCATATGTTTGTCGTTTGGATGTGTGAAGCGTACTGTTAATATTGTAACTCACTCTTTAGCACGTTTTGCTAGACTGATAGATATGGATATTATTTGGATGGAAGAGTCTCCACCTTCAGCCATTGATGCTTTGTACTTAGACTTTATTTCCCTTAATTAATGAATGAATGAATGATTGGTTTTGGCTTCCAAAAAAAAAAAATCTTTATTTTTATTTTTATTTTTATAAAAGACCTCTGACCTTTTTATCCACAATCTTTTTTTTAATGTAAAAATTAGTGTAACAAAATTGAACCGGGCCCCATCTTCTCGTTTTTATTAGTTCTTGTTTATGTGTATCTTTGTATATTTTTCTTGCTCCCTTCTCTTTATTTTCAATCCTAACGACATTCTATCACCATTTTTCTTTTTCTTATTTTCCTTTTAAGCCTCTTCCTACTTTGCATCCTTTAAACATTGGGAAATATTTTTTTTTTCCTAAAATATCAAAGCCACTTTCAAGCCAAAAAACTAATAGAGGACAACCCAACATTCTCACGTATAAAAGAGCTTTGGACAAATTCTCTTATAATAGTATTCACCATTGAAGTGTATATCCTCTCTCTTATATATATATATATATATATATATATATATATATATATAACATTTGAATGAGTGAGGTTTAATTCCAGGGTCAAATCACTTATTTACTTTTAATAAAAGATCGAAAAGCTTGCATTTACTATAAAAATAAAATAAAATAAAAAAGAGTAATTTTGTCACACTTATATATATTTTTTTATTTTTGTTTTTTAAACGTCACATTTATACTTTTCTATTACAATGGAAAAAGTTTAAAAGACATTAAAATTGTACTAAAAACTAATTTTGTTAGAGATATTGTCACTACAACAAAAGTGGGCTATGATGACGAAACATTTCATCACCAAATGTCCTTATTTCGCCACCAAAGACATATGGTGATGGAACCGCATTCGACACCTAAGTCCTATCACAAAAATTTTCGTCACCAATAAAAAATAATAGGTGACGAAATAGTTCGTCACCAATTTTTTTTTTTTTTTTTTTTTTCAATAGATTAGGTGACAAAGTTTGGCATCACCAATTTCTGCTTATAGATAGATATTGGTGACAAAAATTTTGGTCACCAATTTATTTTTATTTATTATGTTCTTTATAGTTACTTGCCATTACATTAAACTATTACATTAACTTGTTCATTTCCAACCACTTCCATAAACAAATCATCCATACAATTCCAACCACTTCCATAAAAAATCATCCATACAATCTACAAAGGAAATAAAGAACCATTATACTTTTAAAACCATTGAACCAAGTTGTTCACAAAGTAATTACAACCATTTATATATAAATGATGTCTCCTCATACTTTACAAAAAGTGATTTGATTTCAAGTAGCGCCACAAAAATTGTTTATTTGCCACCAATCTCATATCTGCACAAGTATAAAGAAAAATACATCAATACTGTATCTTCTGGAAGAAACAACTACTTGTACAACTAATCACAAGATTGCCCAAAGTTTAGCTAAATTTGATACATTGATATTACTATCATGGTTCCAATTTAAAAATAAAGTTTGATACAAGGAATATGTTGCCCAACATGTTAAAAACTTCATTATCACCAGTGTGTTAAACACTAAGCTTATACTGAAACTCTACTAAGTAAGTAATTTATTTATAGAGAAGAATTCAAATTTACCTTTAATGCCTTCAAAGTTCATTCTTCCTTTAAGTTGCTCCAAAGCAGAACATTGGTTGGGGAATAAAATGATATCAAATTATAGAAGAAAAGGTACAAATGTATAGCACTTAGCCTGTAAAAAATGTGAACCTAAACTAGGAAAAGAATCTTATAGGCCACAATAAACTGCAACAAAGAAACAAGGAAAGAAATGTCAAATTTAATTGTCTAGGAAGAACCAACCCAATGGTCATTGTTCCTTGTATGTAGAGGAGAAAATTCCGGCAAAATCACTAAAGAAGATGTAATATATATATATATATATATATATATATATATAGTTCCAACAATTAATACAAGAACATAGAAGGAACATCAAGGATGCTGCACAAAGGCAAGTAGAGGAATTAGCAATAACAATAAATGATTTATAGTCCAGTCCATCAATTTCATTGAACAAGTTTAAATAAGATTTCCAGTTCAAATCAACATGTAAACTTTAATTTAAGTTTTAGAAGACAAAACACTATGTGCCCATTTGGATTGGGCTGAAACAGCTGAAACGCAAATGCGCGTTTCAGCTTTTTTTTTTTTTTTTTTTTTTTATATCACGCATATCAGGCCAATTTTTTTTACTGTTCATTCACTGTTGCGGCTACTGTTCATGAACAATAGCAGCAAAGTTTGACTTTTTTCTACCTTTTTAGCACAAATTTCACTTTTCAGCAATTTTTTCATTAAAAATGGGTCTCAAGATACTATTCATACATTTAAAAATTATTTTACTACAATATTTTTCAGTTTTCAGTTTTCAACTGTATCCAAACAGACCCTATATCAAAAGAATCTAAGACTAGTCTTAAAAGACTCAAAATCCTTACTTCAGCTTATACTCACCAAAAGCCAAGGAAACTCAACCCTGCACAAATGAAAGTTCAACACAAAGTTTAATGGTCATAAAAAACTTACAAAAAGTCACAAGGCTTAGTTGGCTAGCACAAGAAGTCTATTTAATTACTTCTAAAAGAAAATGTAGGCAATTAAGTACATCATGTGCAGCTCTAGTACCAAGATAGAACCCCCTTGTATCTATGCAATGATATATACAAGAACGACGAAGTCAGTCTAACTCATAAGTTGCTTAACAAGTAATCAATAAGTAACCAAAACAAACACATTTGAGGGCTTTTTTTTATTGGCAAGTAATGGGCAATCAAGGGAGCATTAAAGTTTAAGATTTTTTGTTGCTTATTAGCAGTAAAATGCTTGACTAGGCTGACTCTTTAAAAAAAAAAAAAAAAAAAAAAAATATATATATATATATATATATATATATATATATATATATATATAAAATAAGGAGCAAACCCCATAGACTAGGCAACAAAAATGTTGTTATATTTGGACCTATTCTGTTTGTTGCAGACTTGTAAACTTCAAATATGAAGCTTTTAATAGTACACACATCCAACTACTTCTAGCTAGCCAAAAACACTAACACTACATTCCTTACTTACCACATGGCAAGAACAAGTCATATGATTCCTATTGGCTTGTTCACCGCTTCTAATATGCATGAGATATTAAAAGGAATTATTATCATCTTCTTCCTATTGGCAAGATTTTATTAAGGTAACTTGTTTCTATTGATTTGGAGTACCACGTAAATATTAGTTGAATAAAATTTTCCAATGAATAGAGGATTTTCTTCATCAAAACAATGATTTCTAAAACTATACAAAACAAAGAATTAAAAAGAGAGCTGATTCTCAAACAAAGGAAATAAGCTCATCTCATTTTTGAGGGAAATTAACACACTATTTTACATATTAAACAGTGAAATGCTTTCACATGATGCCCCAAAATTGCTCAAAATTTAATTAAAAATCAAACGATAGGAAAACTAACAAGTTCATTCTTTAGCCAATACCTAGAAGAATATATTAATCTATTGGCATGATCTCCAAATTATTGGTTAAAACAAAAAGGAATATTGGAAAACAAAAGGCATATTGGAAATCATACCAAACAGACAAAACAAAAGGCACATCTCAATATACTTTATAGCTTCTGAGAACCATGGATAAACGAGATTGTTCATCACTCAAATAGACAAAACAAAAGGCATGTTGGAATTCACCAAATCTCATAAATAAATACTTGCAAAGACATGCATCTAAAGATGGGTTTCTTTATCGATTAGCATAATCAGCCCAGCTGGCATTAGTGTTGGGATGGGTTGGGCTTGGCTTGTTGGCATCGGCGTTAGGCTCAGCTCGGCTTGGTGATGATTGGTGGCTAGCTAGCCTGCCCGGCGGTGCTGTGTGTGTGTGCATGACAAAGAGTACAATGTGTGTGTGTGTGAGAGAGAGAGAGAGAGAGAGAGGGAGAGAGAGATAAAATTTTATGAGTGATTTGGGGATTTAGGGTTAATTTCAAATTTTTACCCAAAAATAAAAATAAATTTAGGGTTAATTTCAATTTTTTGGCACCCAAACACAGAATGCGCACCCTAATTTTTTTACCATCAGTGATGAAACCTTATTTCATCTCCAATGAAACTTAATTTTTTACCAATCATGATGAAAACCTATTTCGTCACCAATGAAATCTAAATCTTATATATTGGGTGATGAGATTAGTATTTCATCACCTATTGTTTGTTTTTGGTGATGCAATCCTTTTGTCACCATAAATCTCACATTCGGTGACGAAAATGTTCATCACCATAGACAATGGTACAACTTGCGCAAATAAAAACCTAATGGCGCTTTTTTATTTCATGAGCTAAAGTGACAAAAAACCTATTTCATCACCAATATGAATATCTTTAGTGACGAAATATTGATTTCATCACCGTAGTAAAATATTTTATCAAAATCGGCGACAAAATTTTGCTTTCCTCACCAAATATTATCATTTAGTGACGAATTTAGTTTTCTTCACTAGATTTCGTCACCATAGCCCATTTTTGTTGTAAGAGCTCCAAACTTATTGTAAGCTTGTTACCCATCTACTTGAAAAATAAGTAAAATAACTCTAATACTATTTTTGTAATGTAAATCTACAAGTTTAAGGTTGACACAATGTGTGTGTGTATATATATTCATTTTCTCTTTGAAATTTTCATACCCTAATTTTTCTCTTATATATGTACATATTTTTTAAGTTTTTGCCAAGTTCCTCTTTGTTTCTTCATTTTTTTTCGTAGCTCTTAAGCTAGAGAGTTTAATTGAGAGGTTTACTTCTTTAAATTCATAAAAAGTTTTTTTTTTTTTTTTGAAAACGAAACATTCATTCATTTATTTATAACAAAAGAGAGTTGTGATACAGAGCATCCATAGCTGGTGGAGGTGAATCCTCCATCTAGAATATATCATCAAAGATGTTCCTAGCATATTATGCAAGAGCATGTGCTACCCTATTTCCCCCTCTCCTTATGTAGCAAATTGTTACCCATTGTAGACCAAGCAGCAAATGACAAACATTGTCCACGACATTCCCCAACAAAGACAGGTCAACCACAGATGAAGAAGTAGCTTTCATCACATTCACATTGTCCCCTTCAATAACAAGTTCTAAAAATCCAACATCGGTTGCAAACTATATTGCTTTCCTACATTCCAACAACTCGGCTTCATCGCTACTACTCACAGATGGGCCTTTGGCAGCCATGGTTGCCATCACTTCCCCCTTATCATTTCAGATAATTGCTCTAAACCCAGAAATGTGAATTTTCGAGAAGATTGCTACATTGAAGTTTAGTTTGAAGACTGATAGAGGAGGCGGCTTCTAGACCTTGCTAATGGAGTGCACCACTGAAGCAACACTCAGCTAGACTTGCAATACCTGATACTCCTCCTAGTACTCAGTAGCTCTCTTGCTTAGCTAATTAAGATCTCGAAGCTTACCCCCATGCAACAGATTATTCCTTTAATTCCAGAAGAACCACGCTTGAACGAAGAATAACTCTAGCTCCTGCACTAGGATTCGGTTCAGTAGATATTCAATGAGCTCAATCATGTCAGATTGCCCATGGGAACATTACTGCAACTTTGATAAGCTTCTTGACCACACATCCTTTGCAACCTCACAATCCCACAAAGCATGTATAGCCGTTTGTAGAAATCTGGTGTAGTTCAAACATACAATGTCACCAATAACTCTTCGCCTAGCAAGATTCATCTGTGTTGACAATATCTCATGGCATGCCCTCCAACCAAAAGCCTTGATCTTGTTAGGAATTCTAAGTTTCCGTAAAGCAGTCCAGACTTGTTTTCCTGCATAGCCACTAGAGTTTTCAATCCATCCTTCTCCTCTCTGAACGTGCATAGCCACTCTATATGCCAATTTAACTAAAAATAGCCCCTTCTTATTTTTCATCCACATAATTATATCTAGGACATCGATCTCTATGGCTCAAAGGGATTCTGCAAATTGCCTCAGCATCTTCATTGTGGAACAAAGACATTATAAGCTCTTTTCTCCACTGTTAGAGATATATTAACCCATTAGCATAGGCCCAAACCTAATTTTACTTTGTGTGCAAGCCAAGTCTCCTACTTGTACTAGAAGTCTATTAGTCTAGGGTTTAGTCTGCTATATATACACATGTTATAATTCATTGTAATACAGGATTTGTACTACACTCTAATATATTATTGATGTAGCCCTCTAGGGTTTCCTTCGTGGATGTAGGCCGTTAGGCTGAACCACGTAACCCTCGTGTGTTATTGTGTTCTATATTTTATGCTTTCGTTTCCGCATCTATACTAGCATATTCAACATGGTGTATCAATGCTAATATTTAACATGGTATCAGAGCCAGGTTCTTGTGGCCATGGTTTTCTGTCCTTGTGGTATATTTAAGAACAATCTTTGTCTTCCTCGGTGTTTTTTTCACTGCGTTCATCTACTTTGGCTTCCTACTGCTGCCGTCAAAACTCTCCGGTATAGTCATGCCACCGTTAGAAGTCGCATCAACACTACAAGACCATTGCTTTCCTCAAACTACTGTAACAGAGCCAAACTTCATTCAAGGGATTTTCTCAACCTTATCAAATCTCAAGATTTCATCAAACTTCCATCTTGAGTTCTTGAGTTTGAGAGGGGGTGTTAGAGATATATTAACCCATTAGCATAGGCCCAAACCTAATTCTACTTTGTGTGCAAGCTAAGTCTCCTACTTGTACTAGAAGTCTATTAGTCTAGGGTTTAGTCTACTATATATACACATGTTATAATTCATTGTAATACAGGATTTGTACTATACTCTAATATATTATTGATGTAGCCCTCTAGGGTTTCCTCCGTGGATGTAGGCCGTTAGGCTGAACCACGTAACCCTCGTGTGTTATTGTATTCTATACTTTATGCTTTTGCTTCCGCATCTATACTAGCATATTCAACATGGTGTATCAATGCTAATATTTAACATCCACCAATGTAATTCTGGATCAATAAGGTCAGACAACAGCATACCCTCAATTTCTTCATTAGCCGGGTATAGGACTTTGTTCGTTGGATGATTTGGGATCCACCAATCCCAATGAACTCTAATGGATTTGAGTGTGTGTTGAAGATGGGTTTTTGTCACTGAGAGAGTTAGGGTGAGTCTTGTTTGAGTGTTACCATGTGAGTTCAAACCCATCATCTCCGGTCATCAGCTTTGATGGTTTTGACAACGGACCTAACAGTAGCGACTAGTTTCAGATGGGCAAAGCATTTTTTTTATTTTATGATTTTAGTTTATTATTTTTTTAAGGAAAATATGAGTTTTTTTTTTTTTTTTTTACATCCAGGAAAATATGAGTTAAGTTAATAGTGTTGTGATATGGTGTATTTATCTCTGTTCTTATATTTGGAAAATTTTGAGGTGTCATTCATTTATTGGAAGGTGTAAACAATGACATGGTATCAAATGATACCATGTCAGCAGTATCAAAATCCAATAAATGTGAGATATGTTAACAAAAAATAACTAACCTACTAACAATTGAAAGACATGTGCTAGTGGGTAATTATTTTTTCAAACATGTCTCATTTATTAGATTTTGATACGGATGATATGGTATCATTTTATACAAAAATACTTTTTCGTAAACAAGAGCGTTACACCCAAATCCAGTTTGAATTTAAGTTCTTGCTAGCTATGAAGTATAAGTCGTTATCCATCTTTTCACTCTTCAAAAAACCAAAGTATTAGTAAGGAAAAAAAAAAAAAAAAACCATAGTAGAAAATCAACTTTCAACCACCATAAATTAAGATTCGCATCTTTCAACCACCGTTAGGGTGATTACGTACATTACAATGCCTTTTAATCTATTAATTCCAGCTTCATTAGCAGGGACGGAGCCAGAGCCGAAGGTTTGGGGGGGCAAAGTTTGGACTTTTAAAAAGTAAAAATAAATAAATAAATTGCAACTTCAAGAATAAATTTTTTTTGGGGTCAATTTAATATTTTATCATCTATTTGCGTATGTTTTTAAGACCACGTTCTTTGGCCTTATGTTCTGTCATAGGCTCTTGCCACATTAGCTAGATATTTCAAAGCCCAATTGACACTTGAGTTTTTTCTTTGGAATTCTATTGACACTTGGTTTGACAAATTCTATCCACTTTACAACCTTTTTTGATATCATTAACTGACTTTCGTAACTCAGAAAGACAATAAACATCACTAATAATGTTACAAACAACTAACATTCATCCATTGTGGTCATCAATGGATTCAACGAATATCAAGATAGTGAAAGAATAAACATCAAGCATAGGAGTAGCCTACGTGTGGGGATAGGAGGATTTTTGTCTAATATTTTGGTCATTAAGACAGAGAATTTAGGCTAATTTTGATATTGAGAATCCAAAAAGAGCAATACAAGAACTTGATTTGGGTAAAAATTAAAAAGCTTGTTTTTAATTGCTTTTATTTTGTTTCATTCAATTGTTCTGTTCCTTGTATATACAAGCAGAGCTATACTTTTCTTATTAATTCAATGAGAAATTTCTTTCTCTCATTTTCATTTCCAAGTTTATCTTATTATATGAGATAGTTAACCATAACATAGCTCCATCTCTAGCCAGGAGTGAGCTAATAATAAGCAAGAAGAGACTAATGATGACCAATTTTATTTTTTTTGGCCTAATTGAACATTAAATATACCTATAGAAAATTTAGTTCCCAAAATCCAAGGGGGGCCATGGCCCCCCCTCGTCAAAGAGTAGCTCCGTCCCTGTTCATTAGAGCATTGCAACTGTACTGTAAGTCTGTAACTGATTTAGTTTTGTAATCATGGATTAGCAGTAGTTAATTAAGTTAGATTCAGAGAAGCACATGCATGTCCATTCATTCTTGTATTCAAATACATGGTGGACTTTACTTAGATGGAATAGGATGTGTACTAGTATAATTAATACATACAAATGCATTGTATTATAGAACCGTGTGTGATCAAATACGTACAACCTTTTTTTTATTCATTTCATTTTCTCTGTCTGAATTTTCTTTCTTTTTCAGCTTTAATAGCTTACGTACGTATCCTTTGTTTCCCTTTGACAAACTCTCACTGTCCAAAAGTGGCAGTGACCCATAAGTCCTCCTTTCCAACTCTTACAATTTTTTCTAAAGAAAATGAAGAATTCATGTCATAGCTTACGTAGCTTTTGGTCTATGATCTATGGGAATATCAGTCCTCAGATTCGAGAAATATGTTCTTTTCCTTTTTTTGCATTTTGATCCTGTAGTAGTATAAGGATGCTCTTGATCCTATAGTGTGAGGAATGTTTTTGGAACCTGATGCAGGTTGAAATTGAAATTGTACGTTTCACCATAGCTTTTGTTAACACACTGTAACCCTATTACCCAATAATTAATGCATTGCTTTTCTCCACTACTCAATTCATCAAAAAGGACTTGAACAAATTTCGAGAAGCTAATTAAAAACAATTTTCATCAAATTTAATTGAAAACTTAATTATCACATCTTAGTCCAAATTATGGGGGGTAGTGTCACAAAATTTAGGAGCAAACCATATATATTGGTGTAAAATGTAATTGTTTATTTTAATTAATTAAATACGTACTACAACAGAGTCATTCAATTTACATAGAACAACAATTTCTATTTTTAAAAAAGAATTCTTAGGAAAGCCCGCAACATAACCAAAGGATCTAATATAATTTTGCTAACATATATTACATTTTTACTACAATTCTACAACTACACATTTTATAATAACTCGTCATTTCATCTTCATCATTCACATTGTACATGTCATCAAATTGAGGCAAAGTGTATCTCCACATATACTTTCTCATTTGCCATGCATGTGTATCTTTTGGGTAGAAACTCTTTTATGATGTTTTCTCTATAATTGAAACCCTAAAAGCTTTGAATAGATGGAGACTTTGGATTAAAGTTATAAAAAAAAAAAAAAGCTTTAATAATATATTAGGTTGATTTTGATTTTGATTTTCTAGATTTAACAATGTACAAATTAATTGCGTAAAATTTTGAAATTTTAAATGATCTAACAACATGCACACGGTTAAATATGTAAAATTTAATTTTAATAATAAAATCGATCCATTTCAAATGAAGATGAAATTTTTTCCCAAATTTATGTCCATCAAGAATTTCTTATATATATTTAATTTTGGGATAACTACCAATTTTAACCAGTAGTTTTGAATTTTGATAGACAAAGTAAAAAGAAAAAAAAAATTCACATGGTAGGCATTGTCTATCATGACCAAAGCAAGCAGCTTTCTAATCCTAAAGTCAATATTTAGACCTAAAAGTGGGCAAAACCTCAAAGTATATATAGTCACTAGAAAATGAGTCTAATTTACATCATTATATCTAGGTAATATCTGTACTTTACTTGATGGTAATTATTAAGTAGGTGCGGTGGGAATGGGATTGAATCATTGACCTAGTACAATTTGGGTTTATATGTTTTCTTTAGTGGGAAAAGTTTAAAAACATTGGGCAAGTCCTGAAATTATTTTCAAGACTCATTCTCCGGAGGAAAAGAATGACGAAAAAAAAAAGAAGGAAAATGTTAGAGTTACTATAAATTTTTCTATAAAAAACTTACTACTAATGTGATAAGCAAATGATCGATATCATTTAAACAATATATTAAATAAATATACGAATTACCATCACTCAAAAAAGAATAATCAGGTTATAAAATGGTAAATTTTTTTTTTTTTTTTTAAAGAGTACGTTTGAAAAAACTGTAGCTAAAAATGTCATACTTTGAAATAACGTGATTTCAAACCACATGTCAAATGGGCAATCATATAGGGTGTGATTGTTTGGAGGTAAAATAGGATGGATGGAAAATTTTGGAGAAAAAATGGGAAGAAATTTTTTTTTGGAATGTGTTTGATTAGGTTAGGAGAAAGAAAAATAAGTGTTGAGTTGTTCTTATTTGTTTTGAACCAAAAAAACAAAAGGGTTAAATCATGCTATTCATTTTAGACAAAATGTACGTAATTGTGCATTAATCATAATATAGGTTACTCTTCTGGGACCCGTGTACTTCTCAATCACCATGGCCATTAAAAAGTTCTCTGAACTTGGAGATGCTTTTAAGAGGAAGAATTGACTAGTTATAAAACAAAAGGAAATGGGTATTTTGTCATGGGACTTTGGGATGTCGGCGAAGGATCATTCGCTAGTGAATGAATCACATCCTACCACCATGGGGTGTGGCTAGGTTGCAGGCGTATTCGTATTACTTCATATGATGCATAGTATAAGTTGAGTGGTTTGAGGCTGTGGTACTTCAATGAATGTGTTTTTGCTTACAATGATAGGCTCATCAAGGCCTTAACAGTACACATGGTATCACTCTTACCATCACATAATGTGGGGCCGATAAGTTCACATCAGAGATACCATTTTTCATTCTGAAAACACAAATCACGTCTTGTCTACTTTGTGTTTAAGATTTTGCTTAAAAGCCAATCTCTAAGGAACTTCTTTAATACATGCGTGCCACCCTCCAATTGAGCCACTGAGTCAGTCTCTCTATTATAATTCTTGTTACCAAACTTCAACATAATTTTTCTTTTCTATTTATTGTTTAATTTTTGTGATATTATTAGAATAGGTTCTCTAAACATAGAAATTTCAATAACTTGTACTGTGCTATAATTAGTGATGACAAAAATGTTGCACATTCCATTTGCTTTGTCCTATCCCACTCCATCTTGTGTAGGTTTTCTCCTTCCCGAAGAGGGAGACAAGACAAGGATGGGTTTTGTCATCCCTTTCATGTCTTGCTTTAACTTCATTTCAAGTGTCCAAGTGTGTATATTAACTTGTTTATATATAATTTAATTTTTTATGCATATTACTTCTAATCAATCTATGTGTGTGTTATCTTCAAAAAAAAAAAAAAAAAAAAAAAATCTATGTGTGTGTCATATGCCCCACTGGGCCCACTCTAGTTACAACTTAGGTGCATGAAACACTCATGATTCGACCCCACCCTACCTAATCTCATTGCCATCCTTAGCATTAATTTCTGATCCATGGTAAGAGATTCTCAAAATGGACATATATATTTGCTTAACAAATAACAAGCAGGGGCGGAGGCACACATAAGCTTGGGGGGCAATCCCCCTCCGCCCCCCCCCCCCCCCCCCCCCCCTAAAAGCTATTCACATACCTAGTCTAATGTTAGTTTTAGTGGTTTCCCCTTTGAAATATGTTGTGGTTGTATGATCGATCAAAGGGCTAAGGCAATTATCTCTCAAAACTACATAGAATGACGCACTAGCACGAGTGATAAAAAAATTTGATACCATAAGTATGTCTCAATCTTATTGGTTGATGATTGGATGTACCCAAAGTATGGAACTATTAGGATTCAAGAAAGTATATGGAAGTAATGAAAATAATTAGCTAAATGGGGATGTCTAGCAAATTATGGCATATAAAATGACCATTTTTACAATTACAATATTTTAGTTTATCATGTGGACTTTACCCAACAAAACACACGTTTACTCAAGCCAAAATAATAATAATAATAATAATAATAATAATAATAAAATACAAAGTTGTCAAGATGCTATTTTTTTTTTTAAGTAAACAAAAGTGCGCTATGTTTGTCCGTGTTCAAATGTGAAAGTCGCTAAAAGTTTATTGTTTTGTTTAAACTAGTGATTTTTTTGGTGGCATTCTTAGTCATTAAGCTTCATTTCTTTATTTCTTTTAACTCTATCTCACACATATGTACACATAAATATATGAGTTATGACTATTGTACAAACATGTAATTTGGTCCCCCAAGTTAAAAATCCTGGTTACGCCCCTAAAAACAAGTACAAATTACCGTTGTGGGTTCATCTAACTTCAAACCTAGTATGTTTTTTGTTCCAAAAGCTAATCATCTAAACTATTTCTTCCAGTTTCATTGTCAAATATCATAATCTCATTATGGAAGTATGTACTTTAAAAGGAAGATACAGGGTTGTTAAGGAAAGAAAAAAAGAGGTGGAGAGAAAAATTGGCATTGTGCATTGAGAATTGTCAAAAAGATTATGATTGTGAATAGCATTATATCTCGTACTTTGTGTTAAATTCATTCAAAAGCCAATGATGTGTCCCTCGTTAGTCTTGTCAATGAAAGAATGAACTTGTGTCACGCATGCCACCTTCTAATTGACCCCGCATAAAGAATGAATGGTGAATAATGGAGGTTTTGTAGGTAAAAATGCCTAATAAGCGCCGGGTTTTAGAGTTATTGGCAAAAAGAGAAAGTATCTTATAGGACATTCTATCCATGTCAACATCAAATGGTACAACGTTTCAATTAAAATGTCTAGGTTCATTCTTTACATATTTGTGATTGAATTAATACTCACAATTACAGTATACTTTAATTATCGGTGGTTTGCTTTTTACAAGGGTGGATTCAAAGGGCCTATCTTGAAGAGGTTTCATGTTATTAAAAAAAAAAAAAAAAAACTATGCAATATTAATTCCATTGTCTCAAAGAAATCGGACAACAACAACTTCAATTATATCATCCACCATTTTTCTAAGCAATACCAAAAGACCGTAAGTTAAAATTGAATTAAAATTATTTGAATATGATCTCACAAATGAAACACTTCTTATTATACACCAATCACAATAAATGATGACAATATTAAAAAAAAAAAAAATTTATGAATCTTATTCTTGTCTTTTTTATTGGCCTTAAAACTACTTACCAATCTTATCACGTGATGCATACATCGACATCATCTACTAATGACCTTGGAATATGGTGATGGAGGGGATCATGGACTTTTACTCCCATGAATTGTCTTAATCATCTATTATTGCAGAATAAGAATCTTCTTTTAAAAAAAAAAAAAAATGAAAGAATCAAAGTATTGTTAGCTTTTTTTTTTTTCTTTTCTTTTTTCAATAAGAAAAGGAGAGAGGAAAAAAAAAAAAAAAAATCAAAGTTAGCTTTCTTGCAAAGGGCTTTCGACGCTTTTTTGTGTAGCCCAAACAATAAGCTTTATATCCCTCATACATTTTGGGTTTTTTTGCCATATCTTGAACAGAAAGATTTAGAAAGGGCAGAGAGGCCCAATAGACCACTAAAGAAGCCCGTTAAGCCTTATGGGCCTCTCTTAAGATTTATGATCACTATAAATTACTATTCCAAAAAAAATGCGACGTCGTTTCTTCCTGAATAAAAAACAAACAAAAATTTAAACGAGAATTCGAGGTTTCTAAACTCGATTCTTTCGAAGTGAGATTAATGGGTTCCGTGGAGAGCATTGTTTCCATTCTCATCGACGAAGCTGAGAATTGTGTGTGTTTGTAAATGGCTTCCCATCAAATTCGGATTCACAATGCCCATAAAGGAAGCGACTTTCTATTTTGATAATTGAGGATAGTACCGGCCTGAGAGGTTTGCGCCGTAACGCTGAATTGGGGGAATGTGGATGATTTCGAGTGTTGGCATTGAAGTTTGAAAGGAATTAGCTTTGTTTGCGGAGCTATTCAAATTTCAGGTAACTAACATTCTTTGTTATACTTGCTGTATTTGTGTTGACGCAAACAAATATATACATTTTTCAGTGCTCCATTTATGTCGACAGAGAATACATGTGACCGACCTGATTGGTAAAATTGTTATACCGAACTACCTCTATTTTATTATAACTAAACCAGCAACTTTCTAACATTAAGCACATAATACTTACTTACTTAGACTCAATAATAATTAAAATAACCTATGAAAGTTGCTAAGAAGGCCCTGCATCAAATTTAGACCACAATTCTTGAATCTTTATATATTTAATTTTTGTTTTCCTTGAAATCTTCCTTTGTGCACGTCAAAAGATGTTCTCTGCAGAGAAAGCAATATACATAGAATCTCTGCACTAATGTTGTGTAAATGGCTAAGTGGGTCTTCCATTTGGAGCTTACCATTTCAAAAGCCAAGGAAGTACATGGTGCTTCTGCTATTGGGTATTTCTTGGTCAACTGTCTGAAGGTATAAGATGTTTGAAGGCATTCGGATTCTTCTAATAAAAAACAAAAAGAAGAATAGCATGCTGATGCAGCTGATCTGATTTCTTGGATTCTTGTAGTCTGTACTAGAAAAATGATCTAGCTGAGTCTCTTGAAAATCAGTTGAAATTAATTTTTAGGAATATAAAAACAATATCTAAGGTTGACTTTTATAGGAATATCCATCCCTTCCCTTGTTAGTATTTATTAAGAAGGAAGAGATGTGAAGGTTGTACAACCATCAATCCAAGGTTGAGTATTATTGAACATCTAAGGTCAGCTGAAGTCTTGATATATTTCAATTTACAGTCATAATATACTAAATGAATGAAATTTAATTTGAGCGATCATTCTTATTGAATTTGATTTTACATTAGTGCAGTTTCAGATGATTTATGAGGAGTTTTATTTGTTCTCTATGATTCATCCTTTTTTATTTTTTATTTTTTTGAGATGGTTAGAAATATTTATTGTGGCTGATCTTACAACTTGAACCTCTTCCCCCTAAACACCCACACAGCTTATATGTGGGGAGGTACCATTCCACCTACAAGGACAGTGGTCTATTCATACTCTTAATGGACCTAATTTACATGAGTGCATTTTCAGTTGATTCCTTAGGAATGTTCTATATGTCATGCACATTCCCCTTATTTTGTTTGTTGAGCTGCTTATGGTTTTCCAACTCAAGTTATTAACATGATATTAATTGATTATTTGTTCCTCGATAACGAATTTAATGGCATTTTTCACTACAACAAAAGTGGGCTATGGTGACGAAATCTAGTGAGGATAAATAACTTCGTCATCAAATGATAACATTTAGTGAGGAAAAGAAGAATTCGTCACCAAATATTATAAAAATTTTAAAATTGGTGACGAAATCAATATTTCATCACCAAAGATGTACCAATTGGTGATGAAATCAATATTTCGTCACCAAATATGTACAGATTGGTGACGAAATATTTATTTCATCACTACAGGTCATGAAAAAAAGGCAAACCTAGGGTGACAAAATATTCATGTCACCAAAGACTTACCAGAGGTGACGAAATTCTAAATTTGTCACCCAATATTAGGATGTAGGTGTTTTTGGTGATGAATTAAATTTTTGTCACCTATTGCTTAACCAAAGACTAACCAGAGGGTGATGAAATTCCAAATTCATCATCCAATATTAAGATGGAGGTGTTTTTGGTGAAGAAATAAGTGTTCTTCACCAATTGTTTACAAATAATTAAGGATGGTCATGGGCAGGGTATTCCCATATATACCCGACCCAATTAATTTATCCATGGATATCCGATTGCCTTACCCAATTAATATCCATACCCAATTGTTACCGGGTCTGTTTATCCATAGATATCCATACCCTACCCAAAACCGATTTTTATAAAATCACCAAATATGCTCAAAAATCACTAAAATGACCAATATATATATCCTCAAAATCTCTAAAATAAGCAAAATACCCATGAAACCTTTAAAATGACCTAAATACTCCTACAATCTCTAAAATCACTAATTATGCTAAAAGACCACTAGAATGACCAAAATATCTAAAATGAGTAAAATACCCATGAAATAACCTAAAAATGACCAAAATACCCCCCAAATCACCAAATATGCTCAAAAACCACTAAAAATTACCAAAATATCCCCTAAACCTAAAAAATGACTGAAACCCCCAAATCATAAAAAATGACCAAAGTACACATGAAACTTAAAAAATGACCAAAATACCCCCGAAACATAAAATTTGACCAAAATACCCCCGAAACAAAAAATGACCAAAATAACCCCTAAACTTAAAAAATAACCAAAATACCTCTGAAACCTAAAAACTAACCGAAATAGCCTTGATGCTTGAAAATTACCAAAATACCCCCCAAAACCTAAAAAAAATTACTATAATACCCCTAAAACCTATAAAATGACAAAAATGGCCTTAAAACCTATATGATGATAAAATTATACCCTAAACCTAAAAGATTATCAAAATACCCTTAAACCTAAAAATGACCAAAATACTCATTTTTATAATTTCGGGATATTTTGGTCATTTTTTAGGTTTAGGGGGTATTTTGGTTATTTTATAAGTTTCAGGGGCATTTTGGTCATTTTTTAAGGTTTCGAGGGTATTTTCGGTTATTTTTTTATGTTTAGGGGGGTATTTTGGTAATTTTTATATTTCGAGGGTATTTCGGTCATTTTTAGGTTTCATGGGTATTTTTGTAATTTTTAGGTTTTGGGGAGTATTTCGGTCATTTCTTAGGTTTAGGGCGTATTTTTTTTCATTTTTAAGTTTTGGGGGGTATTTTGGTCATTTTAAAGGTTTCGGTGGTATTTCGGTTATTTTTTAGGTTTATGGGGTATTTTGGTATTTTTATAGTTTCCAGGGATATTTTGGTAATATTTTAAGTTTAAGGGGTATTTTGGTAATTTTATGATTTTAGAGGTATTTCAGTCATTTTTTAGGTTTATGGTGCATTTTAGCAATTTTAGAGGATTTTAGGAGTACATTAGTTATTTGCAAGTTTTAGAGGCAATTTGGTAATTTTGATTATTGGATAATTGGGTTGATTGTGGTTTACCCACAATAATTTGATTGAGTTAGGTTTGGATAAGATTTAATTAGTTAAATGGATAATAATGGGTAAATGGGTAAATTACACCCGATTGGCATGAAAATTGGCATGCAAGTGAAGAACATATAGAACTTGTAATCCAACGGTTAGATCTTCAAAATATGAATTCAATAATAAATTATTGGGTGGTGTAACATTTTTTAGAGTTACATCAGGTGTAACTTGAACCAAGCTCCACATTTCTTAATTCAATGTGAATTTCGACAAATCTACCGTTAGATTACATTATCTTCATATATTTTTCATGCATACAAAATTTCAAAGTGATCAAAACTTAATAGGCATGTCATCAATCAATTGTTTAAATTCAAGTTTTTGTAGTTTAAAATAACATTTAAAAGATGAGTTTAAAGATCAAATGGTAAATTTCACCCGATTGGCATGAAAATTGGCATGTATATTAAGAACATATAGAACATGTAATCCAACAGTTGGATTTTGAAAATAAGAATTCAATAACAAGTTATTGGGTGGTGTAACATTTTTTAGAGTTACATCAGGTGTAACTTAAACCTAGCCCTAGATTTCTTAATTCGATGTGAATTTTGACAAATCTACCGTTAGATTACATTATCTTTATATATTTTTCATGCATACAAAATTTCAAAGTGATCAAATATTAATAGGCATGTTATCAATCAATTGTCTAAATTCAAGTTTTTGTAGTTGAAATAACGCATAAAAGATGAGTTTAAAAATCAAATGGTAAACTACATCCGATTCGCATGAAAATTGGCATGCATGTTAAGAACATATAGAAAATGTAATCCAACAGTTAGATTTTCAAAATATAAATTCAATAATAAGTTATTAGGTGGTGTAATATTTTTTAGAGTTACATTAGGTGTAACTTTAATCCAACCTTATATTTCTTAATTTGATGTAAATTTTGACAAATCTACCGTTAGATTACATTATCTTCATATATTTTTCATGCATACAAAATTTCAAAATGATCAAAGATTAATAGGCATGTTATCAATCAATTGTCTAAATTCAAGTTTGTGTAGTTTAAAATAACGCATAAAAGATGAGTTTAAAGATCAAATGGTAAACTACATCCGATTCGCATGAGAATTAGCATGCATGTTAAGAACATATAGAAAATGTAATCCAACGGTTAGATTTTCAAAATATAAATTCAATAATAAGTTATTGGGTGGTGTAACACTTTTTAGAGTTACATCAGGTGTAACTTAAACCTAACCCTAGATTTCTTAATTCGATGTGAATTTTGATAAATCTACCTTTAGATTACATTATCTTCATATATTTTTCATGTTTACAAAATTTCAAGGTGATCAAAGATTAATAGGCATGTCATCAATCAATTGTCTAAATTCAAGTTTTTGTAGTTTAAAATAACATATAAAAGATGAGTTTAAGATCAAATGATAAATTACACCCAATTGGCATGAAAATTGGCATGTATGTTAAGAATATATAGAACATGTAATCCAACGGTTGGATTTTGAAAGTAAGAATTCAATAACAAGTTATTGGGTGGTGTAACATTTTTTAGAGTTACATTAGGTGTAACTTAAACCTAGCCCTAGATTTCTTGATTCGATGTGAATTTTGATAAATGTACCATTAGATTACATTATTTTCATATATTTTTCATGCTTACAAAATTTCAAGGTGATCAAAGATTAATAGGCATGTCATCAATCAATTGTCTAGATTCAAGTTTTTGTAATTTAAAATAACGTATAAAAGATGAGTTTAAGATCAAATGGTAAATTTCACCCGATTGGCATGAAAATTGGCATATATGTTAAGAACATATAGAACATGTGATCCAACGGTTGGATTTTGAAAATAAGAATTCAATAACAAGTTATTGGGTGGTGTAACATTTTTTAGAGTTACATTAGGTGTAACTTAAACCTAGCCCTAGATTTCTTAATTCGATGTGGATTTTGATAAATGTACCATTAGATTACATTATTTTCATATATTTTTCATGCTTACAAAATTTCAAGGTGATCAAAGATTAATAGGCATGTCATCAATCAATTGTCTAAATTCAAGTTTTTGTAATTTAAAATAACGTATAAAAGATGAGTTTAAGATCAAATGGTAAATTTCACCCGATTGGCATAAAAATTGGCATATATGTTAAGAACATATAGAACATGTAATCCAACGGTTGGATTTTGAAAATAAGAATTCAATAACAAGTTATTGGGTGATGTAACATTTTTTAGAGTTACATTAGATGTAACTTGAACCTAGTCCTAATTAAAATTAAGTACTTTTTAAATTTATTCACTTAACTAATTAAACCTATTATTTTTTTTCTACTCATAATTATCATAAGAAAGAAAAAAAATAAATTTCGTAAATACCAAAGCTAAATCATAATTATGAAGTAGTAATGGTAATATAATAATAATAATAATAAGAAGAAGAAGAAGGCTTTTGAGAAGTAGTACGTAGTACAATGTACTAACCAACAAAAAAAAAGTAGTTTATTGTAAAATATTGCAAATAAAACAAATACTAGAGGCTTTAAAGTATATCAAAATTATGTGGCTCTCATTCATTCTATATTAAAAACTAAAAAACAAAGATGTGGTTATCATTGATAAGGTGTGTATACAAATAGCAAAGCAGTGAAACAGAGTTTGTAAACTAAAAGTAAAAGTTTAGTTTTTTCTTTTGAGCAGTGAACGGCACTTTGTGAATTTTTTTGATTTCTTTTCGCGCGGTGACGAATTTTCAAGCGGGTTTTAAATTTTTTAGTCTTTCATTATTTTTTATTGGACAAAATTTATGTACAATATTTTAGGTGTTGTTACTTAAGTTTCTCTCTTAAGATTCTTCCACGTGGCTACTTAATTTTAAAAATACATTTCCATCATGAGAAAAAAACCATGTTAAGTTTCTCTCTTACTCTTTTTTATTTGTGTAAACAAAACACTGTTACTCCCTCTTTCTCCTCCCATAGACAAACCCACGCCTCTCAGCCTTTCCCAAAAAGACTGGTAAGCTCTCTGCCTCTCTCTCTCATCGATCCTCTCTCTCTCTCTCTCATCACTCTTCTCTCTATCTCTCTCTCATGTTAAACTTGGTGACTTTGTGGATTATTTTTTCTTCTTTCAGGATTAGCAGGATATTGATTTTGGGATTAGAGAGGGTGTTGATTTTAAGACATAGCTTTTGGGATTGGAGAAGGTAATTGAGTCTTTCCCTATTGATTTTTTGAGATATGGAACAACAATCCCTATTGATTTTATAATATTTAAACTTAGCAGAAATTCTATGTATATCATTATGGATTCTAGACATTGCTTTTATAATTTTTTTCCCCTCATGTGTGTGCATAAATGTGTCTATTAAATAAATGCAATTTTGTAACTTGATATGTTAGATTTTTAAGTTTAATTTTTGTGGGTTTTGTTAGTTTTTGTTTGGTGTTGAGTCTAGGTTTTTTTTGGGACCTTAAAGATTAAATCTTTATTTATTTTTTTAGGCTGATTTTTGTGTACCCGAAATGCGTGTTTTATGGGTTTCTATGTTTTTATCTGCTTACTTTACTTGTCAGTAACATTGGTTTACTTGTTAATATCATGTTCAAACTAAGCAATAATTAGTCAAAGTGGTGCACTTTGTTTAACAATTTCAGTTCCAGTCAACTCTTTAAGTGTGTTTTTGGTGCTTACTTCGTCTGCTAATCTAGAACAGATCTTTCAAAAAAATTTAGTCAATATTTTCAAATTTGGTAAAACAGGACATATTTATTATACTGAGTTAAGTTAGTTATAGGTGTACCCATGTTAATCTTATTACATGGTTGAATGTTATGGGTCCAATTGATGCTACTAATAGTGGTATTACTTGTTGTGATGTTTTGGCAATTCACTGGTGATTTTAAGTCTCTGTTGAGTTATGAAATCTAGGATGGACACCCCTCTATTCATGCCAACCCTTTGCTTAGAAATCTTACCATCACCAATCACAATAGCACTTGAGTGAATTTTTGCTTAGAAACTAGCTTGGTGCTAAAATTCAAAACTTTTGAAGGCGTTTTGAGTTTGAGTTGAATGTGTGCACTAGAAAGGGAAACGGAAAGGCTATTTATATATCCATGCAAGCTTTGATATCCCACCATGCAAAACTTTCAAAAGGTGTAGTGGTTAGGTGAACTACAGTGCTATTAATTATAGTTTGTCGAATGTTTTTTTTTTTTTTTTGAGCAAATTATATTGCGTATGTAGTCAAACTCCCAATTCATTTTTCCTTGAAGGCTTCTTGGAATGTTAAAAAGATACGTTTCTAACCGAGCTCGACCAGAAGGTTCAATTGCAGAGGCTTACATTCTTAAAGAGTGTATTACTTTCTCATCATTATATCTTGATGGAGTTGAAACCGTGCATAATCGAAGGGAAAGAAATGCAGATTGTGGTGAATATGGCCAAGGGTTGACAATTTTCTCACAAACAGCTCGACCCACCGAGTCTAGGCAAAATGATGTGGGGATGTCACGTGAATTGCGTGATATTGCTCAATGGTATTTGTTGTACAATTGTCTCGAGTTGGAGCCGTATTTAGAGTATGTGAAGTTGTATTTTGATTATGCATGAATTGTCCTTAATATTATTTGCTTTTCTTAGCTGAATATAAATCACTTGTTTTGAATAGTGAACACAAAAACACATTACATAATCCCACTGGAGAAAGCATAACTCAAATACAAAGACGAGAGTTTCCTAAGTGGTTCAAAGAACGTGTAAGAAATTTTGAATCTTGTGACACATTAAACAGTATTAAGCAGTTATATAGCTTTCTCACTACTAATGTCATATGTTGCATGTTATTATAGATCTATAGATTGAAAGAGAACGTCTCATCAGAAGTTGCAAAACAAATGTGGTCATTAGCAAATGGTCCTAAGTTGCTAATGAAAGAATACTCGGTTTGCATGGTCAATGGTGTAAGGTTCCATACAAAAGACTTAGACAATCGTCGTGTAACCCAGAATAGCGGTGTATCTACAGAAGGGGATCATGATGGACAAATACACGACTTCTATGGTCATGTGTGCAAAATTTGGGAATTGGAGTATATGTATCAATATAAAGTTGTTTTGTTTCAGTGTAAACGGTACAATACTGGTAATAAGACCGGTCAAAGAAGAACGATACGAACTGAGACACATTGCACAAGTATCAATGTGCAAAGTCGATGGTATCAAAATGATCCTTTCATATTATCTAGTCAAGCGAAACAAGTTTTCTACCTTCGTGATACCAAATGGGGTGAACCTTGGCATGTTGCGCAATGTGTACAATATAGGGGAGTCTTTGATGTGCCAAAGGTGGGTGATGGAGAATTCAATGATCAAACAGAAGCTAATGAAGCATTCCAACAAGAAGCCATTAGCGATGTTGTCCCTATCGATGTTGAAGATAATGTTCAATATTGTAAGGGTGGTATTGAAGTTGAGAATATTCCAGAAGGTTTGGGAGAGCAAGGGGATAACAATGAAGATGAAGTGCATAACATACCTAATTCTGATATGGATTATGATATCTAGGTTTCATTTTTTTTCCCTTTGTATATGGAAGTGTGCATTTAATAATTTTTGATTCCTTATTATTTGTTCATGTATATTTCTATTTGATGTTCCAATTTATGTTTCGCATTTGGGAAGAATTTGCAATGAATAGACATTATATTTTATTTTCTATGTAAATCTATAGTTGCAGAAATGGTCAAAAAGGGCAAAGACACTTATAATAAAATAACAGAATATGAGATGGAAAGAGCACAAAGAATCAAGCACAACCAAGAGAAAATAAATACTTTGAGATTGAAGCATTTGTCAACTTTTCTGCCTAAATGTGCAAATGTGGGAAGAAAGAGAGTAAATGTTTAGGTAGATGACGACGACTATGTACCAGCTATTGGTGATGATGAGTTATCTAGGTCTTTAAATAATGAGGTACTATATATATGATTTGATGCATGCGATACTTCGTACTTTGTAATATTGTAATGAAATAAATTTTTTTTTTTAATAAATTTAAAAATCTATACATATTTTGGTATGATACAGATGGCACCAGGACATAGCACTTGTTCACACCGTGAGAAATTTACTCCAACAGTCCAGCATAAGAGCCCATTATCGAGCCTACTTCCTAGTGGAGATTCTGAGGTATTATATACATGATCTGGTGCCTGAGATACTTTGTATTATTGTGCTTGGAATGATCAATGAAAATCATCGATTGAAAATATTTTAAATGATTAAATAACTTATTTATATCTTAACTTGTAATGAATTTAGATATCTTTATATACTTTTACATGATACAGATGGCTCGTTATAGGCGTAAGGAATCTACCCCAGCAGTCCAGCATACCGGCCCATCATCGAGCACGCATCTTGGTGGAGATTCTCTTGCCCAAATTTCTACTAATGTAGAGGCACAGCTTGTGGGCACACCGTCTACCACGGATGGTGAGATATTTAAGTTCTATTACTTGATTTTGTAATCACACTATATTTGGTTCACTTATTGATTTAATTTATATTATGTCTTGATAGCATCGACTAGTAGACGTGCCCGTTGCATGACGCGTGGATTAGGGGTATGAGGACTTGTTGAGAAACATGGGAAGTTACCGGTCTGCATTGCCCCAGAGTTTTGTGCTCCTATTGGTGAACATGCAGGGAAGTTTGCTAGCCAAATTGGTGTACAAGTGCGTACGAATTTGTCCACTATGAATGCTTATAGTTGGAAGAATGTTGGTAGCGGTGAAAAAGAGGCAATCATTCAAAATGTGGCGGTACTTTAAATGTTTATAGTTGTCCATCAGCTTGATTTTGTTATTTTCATTACATTACTTTATAACTTTATGCTGTATTTTATAGTGTATTGTTGATGTTGTCACTAAGCATATTGAATTCAAGGCATAATATTTTCTTTATACATACTTTACTTTGCAGGATCAATTTGATATACAAGGAGAATCTATACTTGTGAACAAATCTCTAAATACAAAGTGTGGTAGATTATTGAGCAGCCATTACTACAGGTTGTTTGCAAAATATAAAAAACTTGTGAAGGATGAAGGAAGTACATATGCAAGAAACCACCCACCAAAAAATGTCACATGAGAAAAATGGATTGAACTAATTGATGAAAAGTGGAGTGATGAAGATTGGCTGGTAATTAGTACTTTGAAAATTTTAATTACAAGTGAAGTATGTTCTCACCTTTCACTTAGATAATACCTACCTATATATGTATTGGATTAATGTTTTATGTAGATTTTATTATGGTGTCATGTCTACTAGATTATTTGTTCTATCAAATTTGTTGGATTAATACTTATTTGGAAAGTGTAGTAGATTTATATTGTAATCTATATATATAACTTAAGTCAAAACTCTAATATTTTCTTGGTCTTTATTCTTTATAGAAAGTCTCAGAAAGAAATGCTAAAAATAGAAATAAAGAGGAAACGGTTGACAAACACATTCATAGATGTGGAAACAAGTTGCTTGCAGTTAGGGTGGATGAGGCGGTGTGTTATTTCAATTTTTCAAAAGCTTAGTATATTACTTATTGTAATTAATTAACTTGTCTTCTAACATTTGAAAGCAAACTGATCAGAGACAGAAAAATGGAGATCATATTCCTAAGCTGGCACAACTCTACTATGATACCCACTTCAATTTAAAGACAAAACAGTGGGTACACCCTGATTGCGAACATACATATGTATGTATATCAATACATGCCTTGAGTTTGCAAAACTAGAATATATGTATTTTAATTCTATATATGTTTGCAAAACTAGAACATATGTATTTCTGATGGTTTCTATTTTTTGAAATGATAGTAAGAGATGTTGAGAGTACAAGATGAGCATCGTAGCACTCCTGAAGCACAGCCTTTGACTGAAGAGGAGATATCTATGATGGTTCTTAAGCCAAGATCTGGCTATGTAAAGGGACTTGGCATGAGGCCTTCCTCATCTCTTAAGACTCTTGCCTCGTCTTCCTCAACTCAATATACTCAACAAATTGAGGGTCGAGTAGAAGAGCTCCAGGATGCAAACTACAAGCTGGAGGGTCAAGTAGAAGAGCTTCAGGATGCAAACTTAAGGCTGGAGGAGAAGATGGATTGCATCATATAATATTTGAAGAGTAAGGGTGACAATGACATTTGTGGCAGTGGGGGGAGTTCATCTACTAATTAGAATACACCTTGGTTAGTGTTTTATTTTTCTGCCTAAAAGCATTAGTATTGGGGCTTGTATATGGTATATGTTGCTATATTGTTTAATGGTGGTGGTGAGTTTTTTGTTTGTGGTGGTGGTTGAATTTTTTGTTTAATAGTGTTGGTGGGTTGTGTTAATGATGGTAGCTGTGTTTTTTATTTTATGACAGTGGCTGAGTTTTTGTGTTAATGGTGGTGGCTGTATTTTTTGTTTAATGGTGGTGATGGGTTTTTTGTTTATGATAGTGGCTGGGTTTTTGTGTTAATGGTGGTTACTATGCTTTTTGTTTATTGTGATGGTTGGGTTTTTTGTTTATGGTAGTGGCTGAGTTTTTGTGTTGGTGGCTATGCTTTTTGTTTAATGATGGTAGCTGTGTTTTTTGTTTTATGACAGTGGCTGAGTTTTTGTGTTAATGGTGGTGGTTGGGGTTTTTTATTTATGGTAGTGGTTGGGTTTTTGTGTTAATGATGGTGGCTGTGTTTTTTGTTTAATAGTGGTGGTGGGTTTTTTGTTTATGGTAGTGGTTGGGTTTTTGTGTTAATGGTGGTGGTGAGATTTTTGTTTATGGTGGTGGCTGTGGTTTTTGTTTAGCGGTGGTGGCTAGTTTTGTTTTGTTTTGTTTTTTTTTTTTTTTTTTTTAAATAGTGTTGGCTAGATTTTTTATTCATTGTGGTGGTTGGGTTTGTGTTTATGATGGTGGCTGGGTTTTTATTTTTGATTTCACTTTTTTTGTTTTGTTTTAAATTGGGATTCTTCTGCATTCTTTATGATTTCTTCATGGTTTGTAATGTGAGATTGGTTTTTATTTGGTGAGAATGTTGTGGGTCTTCTTTCTTTGATAGTTTGGCTTCATATGATGTTGCACTATGATTATTTTGTCTAGTTTGTTATTGGGTATTCTGTGGACTTTTTCTGCATTGTCTTACTAATAATAATATTTTTTTGTTGTAGTACATCTTATCAGGGATATAGGTTTGCAGTCTAATTTGTTATTAATGTATTTTCCTTTATACTTGTGCAGATATGAGATTGGTGGCAAAAAGATAGCTTTTGTGGGACTACTTGAACTCAAATATTTTTTTGTAAAGTTTGGAAGCTAAGACATCATTTGCATATAAATTGTTGTAATTACTTTGTGAACATCTTTATTGCATTTTTAGATTGTATGGATGTTTTTTTTATGGATTTGGTTAGAAATGAATGGATGTTTGGTTTTATGGATTTGGTTAGAAATGAACAGGTTAATGACAAGTAAATATAAAGAATATTAATAAAAAAAAAAAATTGGTGATAATAATTTTCGTCACCATATTTGACTATAAACAAAAATTGGTGACAAAATAATTTGTCACTTGATCTACTGAAATTAAAAAAAAAAAAAAAAATCGGTGACGCAAAACTTTGTCACCTAATCTATTGAAATTGGAAAAAAAAAAAACATTTGGTGACGAAATATACCGTCACTAAAAATAAGGTTTAGTGACGAAAATATTAGGTGACGAAAAACTTATGTCACCTATCATTTTTTATTGGTGACGAAAAAATTTCGTCACCTATCATTTTTTTATTGGTGATGAAACATTTTCGTCACCAATACATAAGGTGACGGAGCTTAGGTGACGAATGTTGTTTCGTCACCATTGCGTCATCATATGTATTCGTGACGGAATAAAGACATATTATGACGAAATATTTTTGTCATCATAGCCTACTTTTGTTGTAGTGTTTTTTTACACTTTTTTTTTAGCTTTGTTAGTTATTCTTTAAGTATAGTCATTTTTTCTTTATAATTTATAATGTTCTTTAAGTTTGAATTTCTACATGTTCTCATTCAGATATTGTGAAAAAAATAATGAATTTACATAAGTTTCAAAGGATCTCGTGTGTGTGTGTGTGTGTGTGTGTGTGTGTGTGTGTTGGGGGGGGGGGGGGGGGATGATTTTGCTAAGGAGGGTGTTCAGAGCTCTTTGAGCTCCTCACTATTCGTCTAGGTGTGTGTAGTCCCCTTGCCTTATACACACCGAGTAATTACAAGGAAGAACCCCTTGATGGTGGCCTGAGATGTATTGTATTGTGCTTTGAAGCTGTTTTTAATTTAACTAAGTCTAAGTTGGTTCCAATTAGCGGTGCCTAATATAGCTAATCTGGCGCCAATATTGGGTTGTAAAGTGGAGTCTACTGCTATTAAATATTTGGGGCTGCCGTTGGGGGCTCAATTTAAATCCACTACTATATGGACCTCAATACTAGAAAGGATGGAGAAATGACTTGCTGGCTGGAGGAAGAGATATTTATCTAAGGGTGGGAGAATTACTCTCATTAAAAGTACCCTCTCTAGCCTTCCAACTTATTTTCTATCTTTGTTTCCAATCCCAACTAGTGTGGTTCATAGATTGGAAAAGTAATGGTGGGACTTTTTGTGGGGTGGCCTGGCCGATGAAGTTAAATTGCATTTGGTAAATTGGAAGTATGTTTGTCAGTCAATTCAATCGGGTGGTTTAGGTATCAAAAAGTTCACCTCTTTTAACACTGCTATATGGAGCCAAATGCTTTATGGAGAACTGTGATAGCTAATAAATATGGTATTGATGGGGGTTGGGGGAGGTTTTCTCAAAACGCCATATTTGTGGTGGGAAGGGATCTTACTTCTTAGCCTTAGGACCCGTTTTTGGGATAACTTATGGTCTGGGGAGCTAGCTACCTCTTAAGGAAGCTTTTCCGTTGGTGTATCGCATTGCAAGGGATAGGAATGCATATGTGGCTGAACATTTGTGTTGGCACAATGGGGATTGCTCACTGGGATGCACTTTTTGTTAGACCGCTTCAAGATTGGGAATTGGATAGCGTGGAAGTTTTTTCTGCTCTTCTTTACTCTACTATGGTGGTAAGGAATAAGGAAGATAAACTGGTGTTGTTAGCTACCCGTAGTGGTTCTTTTGAAGTTAAAGTCGTATTATACAGTTTTATCCTGTAGAAATAGCCACTCTTTCCCTTGGAAGATGAAAGTTCCTTCTAAGGTAGGTTTTTTTCCCTTGGACAGCTGCAAAGGGAGAGATTCTTACCTTGGACAATTTAAGCAAAATATTTATGTTATTAATAGATGCTGCATGTGTAGGAATGATTGGGAATCGATGATCACCTTCTCCTTCATTGTTTATGCCTTTAACCTGTGGATAATTTGAGAAAGAGGAATTTTTACCTTGGATAATTGGCATTTAGCTTGTTTGATATTTCATGGGTTATGCCTAAATGAGTGGTTGAGTTGTTAGCAGGTTGGAATATTTGGCTGGCATAGACCAACTTCTATTTTGGGTGCCATTCCACATTGTATTATGTGGAATATATGGAGGAGAGGAGTGTTCTACCGTTAAGTTGAAGCGCATTTTCCTTCTTTCTCTTTTCAATTGGATGACTGCTTTGTGTGGTCTTCTGATACCTTCTTTGTTGGATTTTTTAGATTTATGTAGTTCTGGATATTTGTTTTTTGATACAAAGCATGGGTTATTAAAAAAATTAAATCACATAATGATTTAGAATAAATTAATGATGACAAGTCCGATTTTGATACAAAGCTTAAGCCCAAATCAGATCTTTTATTTTTGGGATGAATTGCAAATCTTATTGAGAACAAAAGATTAAAATGGGGAGCCATAGGCCTCATCCTTAATATCAAAAACAAAACAAGGAGGGCCAAATCCCACATCAAAAGACCCAAACATGTTGTTCCTAGAGGACCAATTGGCTAAGGCGTGGGCAGCCCAAATCAGACAAAATCTTAATTCTGTAAACTATACATATTACTTAATACCAGACCCAATCCACTATGGTTATAAAAAGTCCATTTAGTCCATTTAGTTTCAAAAGAAAAAGTCCATTTAGTCCCAAGCAACTTGTGCGGCCCAAATCATCTAATCGATTGCACTAGCCTAGTCCATTGATAGCACAGTGCAGTGCTGTTTCAAAATCAGAGGGACCAGCCACTTTGGTACGGTGCAAAAGCAAAACAACACAAATACGGAGCTCATCGATGAACAATCCTACGCATGGCAACACAAACATAAAAAACTCCGGACCAAATACTTTTTAGTATATTCAACTGAGATTTTTAGGGTTTAAACCCTCTCACCCAATTGTAATTGTCAATTTATGAAATAAATAAATAAGAATTGAGCCCCACGTCTTGATGTGTATGGTCTTTCGTGTGGAAAAAAGTTTACAGAAAAGAAAAGGAGACCCAACACTAGGGACAATTGATGCCAAGTAATATTAAATTGAGTTGCACAAGTCAGAAAAATTTTCCCAAGTAATAATGTTGTAAACTTTGAAAGGTACACTTGTTATCGAATCTCATTACATATGCTTTGAATCTATTATAGGTTGAAAGATTGAAGTATGAAGTGGTGGAACAATGATTGAAGCGGATTTAATTACATTCGCTCTGTGACCCTATTCCTTAAGAAATCGGATCTCTTTACATCCGATTGCCACCAAATAGCTCAATACCTTTTTTTATCAATGTGTCTGACTGAAGCTACAAATAATTTAATAATATATCCTCCTAATAAAAGAAACTTCCTAGTTTCTTACCTAGTAGCTAGGAACCACAATTTTGTGTCGGAAAGTATTCGGATGAGAATAATAGGATTTAGGATCTGATATGAGGAGTTCGGTTTAATTTAGGCAGTAGACAAAAGTCCTATGATTGTTTCTCGGATCATTTAATCCGCTCTGAACTGTAAATGACCACAAAACAACTCATGTTATTGGGTCCTACAAATAAAAAAAAAAAAAAAAAACTCATGTTTTGGGTATCATTTTAGCTACACTATTTTATGTTGCAGTACAATAATAATAAAATATTATCTCAGATATTATATTAACATGATTCTAAAAAAAAAGACATTATAATAACATTCACTTTGAGGTCAGTTGTAGACTAAGAATTGAGAGATACTCCTTATCTTATCAAAAAAGATTGAGAAAACTCCTTCAGTCAAGGAAAAATGTTATGCATTTCCTCTATTTAAAATGGCTTCTTCAATTTTCAAAGAGTAAATCTTGAGGATATCATTTCTTCAACATTTTGAAAAGAAGATCTACCAGTAATTGAGAGACCTAGAAAGAGAAAAATAAATTCTATAAAATGTTAAAAACAACGTTTTCCCTAAAAATTCTCCCCTCTAACACAATAATAAATAAATAAAAATATAGGACTACAAAAAACCCAAAATTTTTGTCCCAATTATCCACGTGATAGGCTGAGTAATGAAGAAAAAATTGTGAATTTATGTGAAAGTAATAAGTAATTGTTATAATATGCCATCTAAAATAGTTATGCCAAAAGTTGTAACTCTTTATATGATTCTAAAATTAGTAATTTACTTTACTTTTAAACTAATAGTTTCTTTCTTTAATGTACTACCTTACCGAAAACCCTTCCCACGGTAAATTGGAGAAAATCTAGAGATCCTCAACTGTCCAACCTATTGAAATACATTCAATTTCTTTTATATTCAAGAGGGGCTTATTATTTCTAAAAAAATAGGCTTATTATCTGTGCATTTGACATTAGATTATAAAGTGGTTTTTTCTTATTTTATATACTATTTACAAGTCCTACACAACTTTTTATTTTAGCTTTATCTCAAATAATCTAATTTTCATAATATTAGAACAACTTATTTATAAGGGATCTCAAAGAATCCAACTTTCACAATATTAGAACAACTCAAATACGGAGCTCATTGATGAACAATCCTACCCATGGCAAGTTGGCAACACAAACAAAAAAGCCACCCAAAAATCAAGAGTACTTTTTAGAATTTTCATGTTTAAATCCTCCCACCCCATAGTAATTTTCAATTTACATAAAAGAAAAGAAATGAGCCCCACATCTTGACGTGTATTGTCTTTCATGTGGAATAAAGTTTCTTTATTAACTAGGGAAAAAGAGACGCAGCAGCACTATTGAGTCCTAAAGTAATAATGACGTAAACTTTGAAAGGTCTGCTTCTGAAATATATGTTTTTTTTGCTGAATACTTCTCAAATATATGTAAACTTTGAAAGGTACACTTTGTAATCGGATCTCATTACTTCTTTGACTCTATTTATAGGTTGAAGAATGACGTATGAAGTGGTGTAAAATGGTTGAAGCGGATCTAATTACATCCGCTCTGTGACCCTATTCCCCAAGTAATCGGATCTCATTACATCCGAATCCGATTGCCACCAAATAGCTCAACACCATTTTTTTTTTTTTTAGATCAATGTGTTGAAAGTTATTGAAGCGACTAATAATTTAAAAATAAAAAAAGAATCATCACTTTCTGTGAAACTTCTTATCAAGGAGGTAGGAACCGCAATTTTGTTTCGGAAAAGTCAATTGACTCCATTCGGATGACAATAACAGGATCTAGATCCGATATGAGGATTTCAGTTGATTTAAGGCAGGACACACATTATTTCTCATATAATGTAGGGGTGTTTAGTATCATTATTTAAATAATAATTTTTAGTATTTAAATAATATTTTATATATTTTTATACAGTTTTTCATCCATACGTATTTTTACAAGACAACGCCATTATTATTAAAAATTTCTTACCAAAAATCTGCTCCGAAATGCAATTGTCCACAAAACATCACATGTGATTGGATATTTAATGTTTTAGACTTGTAGTACTATAATAAAAGATTATTGGGTAACATTCATATTCACTATGAGGTCCTATGAGGTCAGTTGTAGACCATAAATGTCAATGGACGAAGGTCTCTAATTTCATCTTGTCTGTATCATTACTATTTTTTAGTAAAACGAAACGACATTTGTCTTTGTCTAACGTTAAACTTTAACACGCAGGAAAAGGAATATATACACCCATCTTAAAATAATTCGGATGGACAGATTGAGGCTCGGATCCTATAAGATTACTTTTTATTCGCCTTTTGTCTAGGCTGGAGAGCCGCAAGTGGAACGCAACTTTAACTCTACAGCCACTTCGAGGTACATCTATTTCAAACTAGCATTGATGTGTTAGCAATGCTAACTTAGCATTGTTTGGAGCATTAGTATTAGAGAATGCTAATGTCATATCTAAAGAAAATTTGACATTTTAAATCTAAAAAACTCTTACATCAGGGAATTGTAAATGGTAGTATTGAAATTTTTTTTGCAATACTGCTACAGTACAATTCTATCTAACTTAGCATTGTTAGTATTGCAAATTTTTTTGCAATACTGCTACAGTACAATTCTAAACATAGAATTGTACTGTTCATAGTATTGCAAAAAAAAATAAATATATATTTTACTCCTCCTATTTCACCCGAAATTTCTCTCTCATCCCTCTCATTTTTTCTATTCTCTTCTTTCTCTTCCTTCTCTGTTTCTCTATCTGCTCTCTCCTCTCTCATCTCTCATCGCACGGCCTCTCTCTCATTGCACCGGTGTTGGGTTTTGGATTTTTGAGGTTGGAGGTTGGATTAGCGTGGATCGGTGAGCTGGGTTTGGATTGTTGGGTTGGGATCGGTGGGTTTGAAATGGTGGATCTGTTGATCGGTGGGTAGATTGTTTGGGTTGATCATCGATAGCTCCGGTGATGATTTTTGGATATTTTCGACGGCCTAGGTTTCAATTCGACGGCGTGGGTTTGATGATCGGTGGCTTTGTTGATGGTTTGTGTTTGTGTGTGTGGCTTTGTTGTGGTTGGGTTGTGGCTGGTTCTTCTGGGTTTCCGATGGGTTTTTTTTTTAATTTTTTTTAATTTTTTTTTATTTTAAATATGAGTTTTTGTTCCGATGGGATTTTGGTGAGCAGTGGGTAATGGTGGCTTGGGTCTTTCTGGGTTTTTGTTCCGATGGGTTTGTGTTTGTGTGTGTGTTTTTAAGGTTTCTAGGTTTGTTTGTGTGTGTTTGTGTGGATTTTTGTTTGTGTTTGGTCCAATGGGTTTCTAGGTTTTTAAGGTTTGATGGTTTATGTTTTTTTGTGTGTGTGTGGTGATAGGTTTGAATAGGTTGATTAGTGTATCATGTGTCTGTGTGTGTGTAGCTTTATGTGTTGAACCGGTGCTAGAGGTTGAGGGAGAAAAAGAGGAAAAAAAAAAGAGACTATTGGAAAGCCTAGGAAAACCAAAAGTTTTGGTTAGAAAAAAATAATAAAGAAAGATTAAAAAATAATATTTTAATAAAAATAGAGTTTTGGGATGTAGGAGGTATTGTAAAATGGGATGGTATAATGATAAAATTGCTTTTTGGAATGGTAAAATAGAGTAGAATTAGAATTGTCTGATGCTAGTGCTCTTATAGACTATTTGCACCTGGCATGCCATATGTTATATGTTAGTCTATTTTACCATTTAAGCACAAAAAAATCCCCTCCATCCAGACTTGTAAAAGCCAACTATTGCAAAAAATTTTGCAATAGTGTTACAGTGCAATTCTAAAAGTAGAACTGCACTGTAGCACTATTGTAAAACCAAATATATTATTTAAATCATTTTCTCTCTCCTTTAAGTTCTCTCTCTCTCTCTCTCTCACTCATAGTCATAGAGCTCATCTCCCCTCTCTTTGTTGAGCCTTTCTCTACCCGTGCCTCTCACTGCCGATGACCTTTTCTAGGTGAGATCATTGTGGTCAAGGGGTTGAGGATTGCTAATCAGATTTTGGTGGGTTTGCTTGGTGGGTCAGGGGTTGAGGATTGTGGTGGATTGGCATGGTGGGCTATGGGTTATGGGTTTTGGATTTGGGTTGATTTGGGTGTGATGAAGTTGGGTGTTGATCTGGGCGTGGATTAGAGATTTTGGATTTGGGTGTTGATTTTGGATTTGGGATCGACGTGACGGAGCTGGGTGTTGATTTTGGATTTGGGATTGGCAGAGATTGAAGATTGTGGTGGCAGTGTGGGTCTAGGTCAGTGATCGGGTCACGGAAGAGGAAGATCTCGGTGGTGATGGGAAAGGCTTGTTCTTGTAGTTGGGGTTTTGGGTTGAAGTGATTGATCTCGGTCAAGACAGTGACGAATCCCGAGGATGAAGAAGAAGAAGGGTTTTGTTGGTTAATGGGTTTTGGTGTCATGGTGGTTGTTGTGTGGTGGTGACTGAGTTGCTGTGTGGAGGTGGTGTGGTTGAAAGGGTGGTTGCTGTGTAGATGGGTGTATTGAGTTTTCTCTATGGTACTTGACCATTGGTTGAGAGAGAAAGAGAGAGAGAGAGAGAGAGAGGAAGGGAGACAGAAATGAGAGAGAGAATGAAATATATTTTATTGTATAATTTATATTATTTTAATGTGTTGTATTGTAAAATAAAAGTTGGAATACTGAGAGTATTGTAAAATTGTATAGCATAATTGATAAAGTAGATTTTTGGAATGGTAAAATGGAATGGGATAGCATTTTCCTGATGCGAATGCTCTTATGTGTGCAATGAGACTTTTTTTTTGTCTAGTGTATATGAAATTAGGAATTAAAAAAATTAGAAATTTAATAAAAGAAACTGTTGAATCTTAATAAAGTTTTTTAAAAAAAGTTGGAACATGGTATTGTGGGAAATATCAAAGTGAGTTGAGAAGAAGGATTTTTTTTTTTTTTTTTTTTAATAATTTTTGGATAAGTTTGTTTTGAAGGCATGAATTAGTAAGAGAGTGTCCTATTTTGTAGACATTTTACGCAGAGTTGTAGATATATTTTTACTAGATTGTCCTTAAATTTTGTCCCTATTAAACCTAGGATCTAGGGGTATTTTTGAACTAAATAAAAGCTTAGTCCAAAGAGGATAATCCTGCTATAGATAGTACATAGATATAATTTTGATTATATAAATATATATAAATGAAAGCATAAATACAAATAAATTTGGTACATAATTAAGCCCATAAAAACATAAACTTAACATTACGGTCGCTTTGATTTTATAGGTTCAAGTATGAGCTTGTGGAAAATAATTGAAGCAGATCTCAATACTCAAATCAATACATCCAAATAACTTTCTCAAAAAAAAAAAAAAAATCCAAATAAAATATTAGGCATACAATATTTCATTAATTTGAATTGCAAATTTACTTTTAATGTTTGTAAATAAACTATATTTTTCATGGGTTTAACAAATTATCAATAAAGAATATAAAAGGCAATGTGCAAAGAAGCACATACAGGCAAAAAGCACATTCATGTAATTAAATCTATTTTTAGGTAGAATAAAACATTTTGTTTTCTTTTTGAAATTCCATGTAAGCAGTCAAAAGTCTGAGAGAGAGAGAGAGAGAGAGAGAGAGAGAGGGGAAAAGGCAAGTTGCTGAATTTGACAAAGAACTTTTAATTAGTTCTTAGTTTGTGTTGATCCTTCTTAGATTTTGAAAGAAACCCTTCTCTTTAATTTTGGTTGGGGGGCATGGGAGGGGATGCCCTAAGCCATCTAGAAAAGGCCAAGCCTTTATAATAGTTACTCCTTATCTCATCAAAACACATGTGAGAACTCCCTTAGTCAAGGAAAAATGTTAGGCAAAAATCTCAAGAGAGTCAATACTATACTAGACATAATTTCAGGTTGATTGGAGAAACAAAATATTTTGCTACCAATTAAACTAGCCTCACAAAAAAACCTCATATAAAATAGTAATTCTTCCAAGTCAGATCGGCAGGTTCAAACGAAATTGAACATAAAACCGAGTTCCACATACCCCATAACTCTAAACTGGTTGTGAAGTATCCCTCAAACTAGGCCCCTATTTTATCAATGTAAGGTCACATTTATCTCCAAATCCAAGGCTGTTGGCAGTTGGTTTAGGTAGTATAAAGTTTTCCCATGTAAAAAGCTAAGCGAATGCTTTAGTGCGTGCTTTGGTTAAGTAATGTTGAACTCCTGTTGGCTCAAGTATGAACTCCTGAAAAGTAATTGAAGTCGATCTCATTTTACGGACATTCTCTTGGGACCAAAGTACCGAATGCCTCACCACTTTTTATTATTATTAATTTCTTCTTTGGTTCGTTGGAGATGGTGACTAGTGAGACTCATCTCAGTTGCCACGTTAATGTGAATGGTGTGGTTGAGGCTTGAAGCCACAAATTATTTAATAAATATCCTCTTATAAAATTTTTTTTTTTATATATATATATATATATATTTTTTGTTTTGGATACAATTATTTTGTTTAGTTACAAGACAAAATCTATGGCCCGCTACAAGTAAGGTTAATTTTAGGCTGTACACAAAAGTCTTGAGCTGGTTCTCGGATTTAATCCGCTCCGAAATGCAAAATCTAGTCTCTTTTCTTTGTTCCCTCTGACGTGCATAAAAAAAAAAAAAAAAAAAAAAAAAAGCTGAAAATGCTGACGTGGATGAAATAATTTGTATCCAAACCGCACCTTAGCTGAATAGCTCGCGAAGTCTGTTAGTGCGTTCACTTTTTGTCTCTCCTGTCATTTATGCTATTAATTAATTCTGTCTAGAATGGACAAATGTTTCAAATGATTTTTTTTATTAGTTGCCTTCAAATGATATTTATTTCTACAAATTTATTACCGACTAAACCTTCCCCCCTCAGTTGATAAATATGAATCCAGAACACTTCAAACTAAGAACACTATCTTCTCACCCACTTTCCAGGACATCAATCAGCAACAATCTAAGATTATGATATGTATTTCCCAGAAAGCACACACCAATAAGAGGGTGTTACCAAATATTAAACAAGACGAGATAAAATGGAAGTTTCAACCCTTACTGAGTGAACCAGAATTTATAGTCCCCTTGAAAACCAAAGCCGTCTCCCTCCGCAATTACCGACTAAACCTTAATCCTTATAACTTGGAAAATAAGAGTTGAGAGATACTAAATTATAATACAAAATTACATATACCATGTACAGGTTAATTAAATAATATTGTATAAATTAGACAAAATCATCTTTTTGGCCCTAATATTTTGTGGTATTTTCATTTTGGTTTTTATGTTTGGAAGACTTTTAACTTGGTTCATGAGTTTTTTAACAATTTTTCATTTTGATCTTTACCGTAATCTCAATGATAAAAACTGCTTATATGATTGACGGTTTGCAAATCTAGTACACTTATGTGGCTCATAAATTTTTAAAATAATTAATTAATTAGATGAGGCAAAACATAGATTGTTATCTTGTTAAAGAGCCCTGAATTAACATGAATAGGTATCTCATTATGTTTTGGGACATAGAATTTTTAAAATAATTTAATTATTAAAACAAGTGGAGAATGAGATATTTGGACTCTAATTATTATTAAAAAAAGAAGAAGAAAGTACAATCTCAACGAAACCATACAAAATATATGTGAAATAAACGACTTCCTGTCATACACAAATACACAAGCATTTTATTAATGGAGACAATACAATCTCAATAAAACCATACAAATATATAGGAAATAAACAACTTGATGTCAAACACAAACACACAAGCATTTTATGAGATAGGAAAATGTTTATGTAATGGATTGGAGTACATTACTCCATACTGATTTGAAGGAATCTCCCAGCAACATAACTGTATCAGACCTGACTAGAAGAAGCGGAATACGAAAACGGTGAGCAATAAGACACCATACATAGCCCAAGTGAAAAACTTGAGGCTCAGCGGCATGGGTATCGAAATTGCAAGGAAGAATGCAGTGATCAGAAAGAAGACCGCAACTTTCTCTACCACTTGAGACTGGACCGGAAACTTGGAGCTGATAAGTTTGGCGACAAAGAGAGTAGAGAAGGCGAGTATCACAGTGAGGGAAAGCAAATGGAAAGATAAAGGAAGTTGGGACGGAGCTTGTGTGGACTGGAGTGCAATTCCAAGGGCTGTTGTGAAGCAAAACCCGAATATTAAGTCTTGCCATTGTAGGTTTCGCTGTTCCATGTTTTGCCTAGCAACAATTGGAACTGGAGTTACTGGTGGTGATTCCAGGTCCGTGGTTTGTGAAGGTTGTGGCTGTGTTGGTGGTGAGTGAGATGATTTAGGTACGAGTTGGGACATAGGTGTTTAAGATAGATAGATAGAAGGAATTCTTTGAAACTATGGACAATGTTCGTGTTGTGATGTAGATATGCATGTAGATTTACAATAACATGCTTTATTTATAGAGCATCGAAGAAAGAGAAATGCACATTGACTTATTAGAAATGCATAGGTCTAATAGGCCGTCGGGTTGAAAGTCGGATTTTTTTTTCTTTTTGGGATGAAAAATCGGATAGTTTTATTTTTATATAAAGTCGGATCTTCTTAATCTATAAGGTTGTATTTAGATCCGAGAATTTTAAATTAACAAATTTCAAGATCAATATCGTTTCTATAATTTGTTTAATATGAACTTAAAAAAACAAGGTATGGTTGTTTTGATTGTTAAGTAATATAAACATTTGTGTTATGAATTTAATATTCTTCCATTTAATCATTTAAATCTTTCTATTGATAACTCTATTTATGAATTTTATCAATATAAAAATTCTTTACACTGAACACTTTATTCAACTCATTTAAACTAAAACTAAAAATCGAAGTCTTTATTTCCATACAAAAGAACTTTGCAAGAGCATTAGCATTTTTTTTTTTTTTTTTTTGAAACTGGACTCAAATTTCATTTAAATCAAAGAAGCATCAAAGTTTATTACAGAGTCATACGCAATTGATGGAACCTCTTCCATCCAAAACAAATTAGAACTAACATTTTGTGCAAATCTAGCAAGCACAAGTGCCACATTATTTCCATCTCTCTTAATGCAGCTCACAGATATCCATTCAAAAGCTCCCATCAAATGCCGAATGTCCCCAACAATATTCCAAGTGCTGACTGGTTGTCCTTGGCTGAAACTATACTCCTCGTAGTATTGATATTGTCCCCCTCAACTATCAATTCCGTAAAGCCGGTATCTGTTGCAAACTCCATCGCCTTACAACAAGCAAGCAATTCTGCCTCCTTGTTACACTGGACTGCAAGGCCCTTAACTGTCATTGCTGCCATAACTTCTCCTCTTGAGTTTCTAATCATAGCACCAAACCCAGAGCTGGTGTTATTGGAGAAAACTGCTGCATCATAGTTCAGCTTATACACGGACTGAGGTGGCGGTTACCAAATTGTAAAAAAAAATTGTAACTCTAGCATTTTCCTTATTTTAAAGACTATATCCAAAAAAAAAGAACAATGGATCTAAAATCAAAAACAAAATATACAAATCCAAAAACATTAGTCCAACAACAATTAAAGATAAACAAAACTAAGTCCAATCAACCAATTCTACCAAAACAAACAACCTAGCTCTTTAAAAAATTTTAAATAAAATAATTTTGTCATTCCCCAATAGCAAACGCACACAAAAAAAAAAAAAAAAAAAAAAAAAACCCCTTAAAGCAGTTAAGCAGCAGTAAAGCCGAAGGCCGAAGTCGCTACACATAGCTAGCAGCAAATCTACCCCTTACTCCAGGTTCTAGCTCCATCCCTGCATATATGCCATGCTATAGTAAAAAATATTTATATATATATGGCGATGACTAAAGAACCAAAAGTCACTCTATTAGTGGTGGAGCTAGCATTTTTTTTTTTTTTTGGTATAAAGATTTTGGTTTAAAGAGGAAACATCATGCTAAAATATTGAAAACAAAATTAACTCAATAATGATTATTAATATAAAAAATTTTTTACTTCTTTTATTAAAAAATATTTGATTAACATAGAAAATATAATATAAATACTCCATATTTTATAATTTGTTCTTTTTTTTCCTTAGTTTCCATTTTTTTTGAGCCTCGTATTAGAGTTAGTATAATCATTGCATTGCTTAAGCTACTTCATAGAATAAGTTGGTTATAAATTTATAAATAAATAAGTATATATACATATATATATAAAGTAATCAATAAATAGTCATTTGAATACTTACAGTATAATGAAAAAATTAAATTAACTTTGAAATATTAACAATATTGTCATATACTTGAAAATTACAAGTGTTTTGTGTATGCCTTGATTTTTTAATGATATTAATGAATTTTTCAATTTGAATTAATTTTAAAGTATCAATGTTTTATTTTGACCATCTTAGACTTCATCTCCAATTTAAAAGGAAAAAAGAAGAAGAGTTTCTTGTAAAAGATCCTAAAAATTAAATAACATTGTAAAAGAATTTAATATATATATACTAGTAAGTACATTGATTAGGAGATTGTTTGTTGTTGTGACGATTCAATAATTACAACAACGTGGTGAAGAATTTGAATCTTTGATGCATGCATACATTAAATTAAGAAGTATCAATCTTTGATGCATGAATGCATTATATTGATAGTGGGCTCTAGTTAGTTTAACTGATAAAGTCTGTAATGATTAATTTAGAAATCTGAGGTTCAATTTCTGTCTACACTAAAAACCGATTGATGTCTTAGTCTAATGATAATGAGCTATCATCCGAAGCAGTTGTCACATGTTGAAACTTTCTTAAAAAAAAAAAAAAAAAAGCTCCTGATAATATAACATGTTAAGTTTTTTTTTTTTTTGGTTGTTTGGATGTAAAGAGTTATTATCAATAAACAAATTTTGAGTTGAAATATTAATTAAAAAAAATTGAAAAAAAAAAAATACACAACCCTTAGGGTTTAGTACCTGGGTTCCCCACCACAGAGTGAGTCGTGACCCACCTGCTACGAAAGGAGCCAGAAAAGGTCCAGTTTCAACGTTAAAGGCTTAAAGCCACCCAAAACTTGCTTTGCAAATTCACCAGACTACAAAGGAGTACAAAAGTTTGACGCATGTGTCGTTTCAATTTTTTGCTCGCATACAGGGCATATGAGTCCGGTTTATTTTACACGCAGTACACAAAAAGCCTTGAGATTGTTTTTATGACTTTTATCGGATTTAATCTGCTCCGAAATGCAAATGACCCCAAAAACAAGGCATATTAAAGAGTATACAGTACACACGCTTTGAATTTTTAACAAATGTATATAGGTAAGAAGTTTCCCAGACTTGACTAATATAGTTGATGCCTTGATGGGTTCTAGTTTTCAAGATTAACTTTTGTAGACGCCAACGTGAATTTCAAATCTTAAGAAGAGTTTCCCAAGTGCTTTTGTGAACAAATGTACACCACTTATCGGATCTCATTACATCCGATTTGACCCTATCGGTTCAAGTATGAACTCGGAGAAAATAACTAAAGCGGATCTCATTTGACCCTATTTCCTAAGTAATCGGATTTAATTACATCCGCTTCGGACCAAATTGCTCAACACTTTTTTAATTAATTTCTTCCTTGGTGCGTTAGAGACTGAAGGTTATATTCTTCTAGATTAGTGAGCTTATGTTTCTAAAAAAAAAAAAAAAGATTAGTGAGCTTATCTCAGCCACATTAATTTGTGGGATGGAGGGTGAGTTTGATATTGCTTAAAAAGTAAGTTTTTTTTTTTTTTTTTTTCCTATTCAATTTTTTTTTTCTATTATTCATAAATCTTATTGCACTTTTTTGGTACCATTTATGACCCAATTGTATTATTTCGTTACTTTTTAGTTTTGTGTGAGTTTGGATATAACATTTGTGTTTGTGCATTTGTGTCCTTGCATTTTTTAGGGGGGTCCCATGCACTGTTTACGAAACCCGTAAGTACTTTTTTCAGCAAAAACAACTTTATAACTAAGTCTCATAGTATTATTCACACATTTAAAAATCATTTTTTTACAGTATTTTCAGTTTTCAGCAATAAGCTGTATCCAAACAAACTCTTTATCTACAATACTTTCAGCAAAAACTCCATTGTATTATTTCGTTACTTTTTAGCTTTGTGTGAGTTTTGATATAACGTTTGTGTTTGTGCATTTGTGTCCTTGCATTTTTTAGGGGGGTACCATGCACTGTTCACGGAACCCGTAAGTACTTTTTTCAGCAAAAACAACTTTAAAACTAAGTCCCATAGTACTATTCACACATTTAAAAATCATTTTTCTACAATATTTTCAGTTTTCAGCAATAAGCGGTATCCAAACAAACCCTTTATCTACAATACTTTTAGTAAAAAGTTTTCAGTTTCAACTAAATAAGCTATTCCTAAACAAACATTGAAGTTATACATAATTTAATATATGGAGAATTTGACTCCATAGAAACAAGGTGGTTTTTAAATTCACATGTGAACCTTGAGCTTGTTAGAGAAGTAAAGTATGTCACTTCATAAATATCATTTTGGTTTTTATATTTTGGAGTTACTGTTTAATTTGTTCAATGCATTTTAGTAGTAGTCAATTTGATCCATATTAATTTCAACTTGTAGCTAATTTGGTCCTTATCATCAAATTATAACTTTTTTTTTTAATAGAATTAGTACTTTCTCTAAAAAATAAAAATAAAAACAAATCAAATTTACCAGTCTTCAACTTTAGCAAACACAAATCAATTACTACCAAAATGGTATTTTCGCCTAATATTTTTTTACACTACTCAATTTTGTGTGAGAAAGAATAAACAAGTAGTGAGAGTGAAACAAACTAAAATAGATAAAGGTTGGTACAAATTAAACATTGATATCTCTTTATAGGTAACCTCGGCCTAGCTAGAGGTGGAGGTGTTATCTAGGACCACATATGCCATTAGAGGTGGAGGTGTTATCTAGGACCACATATGCCATTGGATTGTGGGTTGTTAGATTAAATGATTAAATTCGTTATTTCCTAACAATTTAATCTTTTTGGAGATTTGATAATTTATCATGATATCAAAAAATAAAATTATAGGTTCAAACCTTGTTCTCATCTTACCTCTTATTTAAAAAAATGGTCACTTAATAAGGATAGTTTAGGTTCACACATGAAGGAAAAATATTAAATTAAATGATTAAACTTGATACATGCATAAGTGTGGCTACTAATGTTGATGCGGAGCTTTGGAATCTTAGAGTAGGCCTTAAGTTGTGCATAAACCTTAATTTGCTAGCGGCAGAAATTGAAATTGATGCTTAAGTAGTTCTTGGTTGGGTTAGTGATACGTGTAGCAAGAATTTACATCATGCATGTTTCCTATCTTGGATTGCATGAACTTGTTCAAACAAACAATATTGCTTCCGTGAGGCGAACCTACGTGCATATATGCTCCCACTTAAATGAATGAATTTTCAACCGGGATTAGTTGCTTTTAATAGTCCTCCTATAGATGTTTATATTTTACTTTATTACGACATTGTGGGTAATTATTATGAGACTTTTTATTCTAATTCTGCTTTAATTAGTTAATATATGCTAGTCCTTTGTTTACCAAAAAAAAGAAAGGAGAGACAAAAATATCTTCTAAAACAAACTATTTCCTCTGATATAATTCCTTTGAATCTGAGTCTATGACAATAGGATGTAGGGTCCGCTGTGAACCGGTTATCATTAAATTATTATTAGAGCACCCACAGTAGATATGGGATATGTGCCAAATGCTAAATATTTGGCACATATCCCACACCAAACCCAATTTGAGCCCATTTAGCAGGTGTGAGATATGGTATATTTTTTGCAACATTGAACAGTACTGTGACAAATTTGCCACGGTACGGAACGCGTGTGGCATATTATTTATTCTTTGTTTATTCCTCTTTCTCTCTCATATCTCTTTCATCTTCTCCTTCAACAATTCCTCACTGCCTCCATCTCCACTCTCCCACACTCTTTCTTCTTCCCTTTCCCCTTTTGCTCTATTCTCTTCCTATTCATGAATATGAGCCACCACTAATTTCCTCTCTACCATCACTGATCTAATTTGTCCCTTCACCGGTTTTTTTTTTCCCCTTTTATTCGCTCTCTCCTCTCTGTTCTATCTCAGAGTTGCCTATTGGGTTGTGGGTTTGTGACTTCAAATTGTGGGTTTGTGACTTCGGGTTGTGATCGGCGTGGGTCTCTGGGTTGTGGGTATCTCCTTTCTGTTCTATCTTGAGTCGCTGATTTGCTGTTCGTCGTTCTCAGAGCCCCGATTCGCTGTTCTATCTCTAAAGGTTTCATCGATTCACCATGAGGCAAGTTGGTTTCATCGTTCTACATCTATTGCATATAGGTAAGTTCTCTGTCAAGGTTTTATTTTTGTGCTTGCTTTTTTTTGTTACTGAATTTGAAAGCTTGAACCTTTACCACTAATTGGCTTAGTATTTTTAAATTAAATATTATATTCGATTTGGGTTTTTAATCTTATCATCTGGGTTTTAATTAATTTGTGGGTTTGGGTGCTGCAATTGCTTGCTAAAGCTTTGTTTGCCTCTATGGGAAAATACCCAAAAAAGTTTTCGATGAAAAACATGGTTTAATCAAGCTGTTTAGGGAAGAATATAGTAATTGATGATTTAGAGAAGCATTTTTGTTTGTAAGAAGTAAGAAATAAATGAAAGGAAAGTGCTTTTAGGATTTGCTCAATAAAAACCCAGTCTTGAATTCTTTACTATTTTCCTTGTTATTTGGGAAGTTAATCTTTATGTTTTTGGACACAGAAGACATAATTCAAAAGGGAGAGCTAAAATTTAGAGAAATTGGCTGTTTGCTACAAATTAAATAGAAGTTAGGCTTTTTGTTTAATTATTGATCTTTGCATATGGAACTACGGCTTTATGTACAGTGAAGAAAGTAGTATTGTTCATTCATTTTTTTTAGTTGTAATTGTTCTTACTTTTTGCTTTGGTTAGGGAAAGTGAATAATTTCAGGTAAATTAAATGGAAGGTAGGCTTTTCTTTACTTGTTAATCCTTTTTGCTTTTGTATATATTGGAAGGAGCCTCAGCTTTACACTCCAATTCAAACTCTGTGTCTTTTGAAGTAAGGGTAGTGTACAATGAAGAGAGCATTGATTTTAATGGCCTTAACCATTTGTTTATAGTTTTTGTAATCTCTATCTATCAACTATGTATTAAGGGTCATGCAAATGTGAGTCTTGTCAATTCAAGGTCTAAACTGGCCAAAATATGATAGTTGAATTAAGAGGTATATTTGAAAATGTTACCGTTAGAATTGATGAGATTTGAAACTATGACTATTGTAGGAACAAATATTACCGTTAGAAACAAATATAAAGAAAGAATAAAATAAGAACTAAAAAGAATTAAGAAATAATATTTAAATAAAGTGATAAAAATATAGAACATCTGATAAATGAGATATTGTAAGATGATGTAATAAAATAATAAAGTAAGCTTTCGATATACTAAAATGACATAATTTTTACAACTACTGCTACGGATACTCTTATTATTATTCCAAAACATAATAATAAGAGTTGAATGAGAATGAACCCACTGGTTAATTTTGCACAATTCACAAAAGTTGTCAGAATGGTTTTCGGATATAATCCGTTCCGAAATGCGAGCGGCCGCAAAAGTGATTATTTTTTGTCCAAAACGTGCGCTTACCAAACATGCCCAATGGAATAGTCGGTGCTGACGTGTAGGCAGTGTCTACATACTTTCTCGCCTCAGGGGGACACAGAAGATGACACGAGTCATGTGGAAAATTAGGTGTAGCTCAGCTAAAGACACCGTGTACTCTGGGGACCCACCACGCTTTCTTTTTGAAAAGGAGGGGAAGATGACAAGGCCATTAGGGATACTGCAAATTTATAATGATGAGTCCTATCCTATCTATATTTTTAAAATCGAATTTAGTCGGATTTATTTATAAAAGAATTATTTTGAGTAATCGGAGTGAGTCGGATTTGTTGACTATTGAGCCGGATATATTGACAATTGAGCCGGAAAATAAATAATAAATATTCTAGGAGTTGGAGAAGGCCGAAGATTATAGTAGTTGTTTATGTCTGAAAAATAAATATATATCTTGGGGAAGACAGAAGCAGAGCAAAAACACAAGGCCTGTCTTCTGAAGAGTGGTGGTGTTCGTGGCAGATTGAACGGTGACTGGTGGGAGCCCCATATCGCCTGTCTACTGAAGGCCTTGGTGTTGCTCTCTACTCTCTGCAGAACATAATAGAAAACAGTTTCTCGAAATATTGTTTCTTATGGTAAGTTTTCGACTTTTAATTTCAGATCTTAGGTGGAAAAGTGTTACAATTTTAATTTTACGTTTTCTTTTTGAAGAGCGGTGCTGCTGTTGGTGGAGTGGGTGTGCCTCAAGGGATCTCAAACTAGTTCTTGTGTTGCGTAACCAAACAAACGTAAGTTTCTTTGCTTTTTTTTTTTTTTTCATCAAAAGTTTTCTTTTTATCTTTATCTTCGTACACATTTTAACGCATAAAAAAAATATAGATAACAGTTTCTCACAACTCCCTCGCGTGATATTCAGTGTCTCTCACTTCTCTCTCAGTGTCTAGCGTCTTCTTCCTCCTACTGTCTCTCTCTTTCATCAACTACAGAGGTTTCTGTCTTCCCAATTCAAATCAAAGTACGACCCTTCCGTGGCTGTTGTCGACGAAACTTTCCCACTTTACCATCATTGTTTGGGCAAATATACGATATATTTGTTTCATTTTATTATATTTCAGGTCAATAAATGTGAATTACTCTGTAGTCATGTCTTTCTTCTTTTGCCCTCTTCTTCTCCTATATGTCTTCTAGATTTTATTTTTATGTTTGCTTTTATTGTTAGAGATATATTAGCCCATTAGCATAGGTCCAAACCTAATTCTACTTTGTGTGTAAGTCAAGTCTCCTACTTGTACTAGAAGTCTATTAGTCTAGGGTTTAGTCTACTATATATACACATGTTATGATTTATTGTAACACAAGATTTGCACAATACTCTAATATATTATTGATGTAACATTTTAGGGTTTCCTCCGTGGATGTAGGCCGTTAGGCTGAACCACATAATCCTCGTGCGTTATTGTGTTATCAATTTTATGCTTTCGCTTCCGCATCCATAATAGCATATTCAACATGGTGTATCGATGGTAATATTTAACATTTATCATTACTAAAATTTCAAAGCTTGAATTTTTACCAGTAATTGGCTAAGATTTTTAAACTTATACTTAATTGATATTTGAAATGAGTTTTAATTAATTTGTGGGCTTGGGTGATGTAAGTGCTTGTTAAAGCTCTGTTTGCCTCTATGGCAAAGTACCCAGAAAGGTTTTCAATGAAAAACGGATTTTAATCAGACTGTTTAAAGAAGAAAATAGTAATTTATGGTGTAGAGAGGCATATGTGTTTGTAAGAATTCAAAGGGAAAGGAAACGATATTCCTTTTAAATATGCTCAAGAAAATCCAGTAGACAAAAAATTCAAAAATGAGAGCTAAAATTAGAGAAAGTGGATGTTTGTAAGTTGTGACAAATTAAATAGGAGTTAGGCTTTTTGTTTGTTATTAATCTTTGCATTTGGAGTTGTTGGAACTTGGAAGGAGCTATGGTTATTGTACGGTGAAGAAAGTAGTATTAAATTAAAAGGATTTTGCCCTTGTGGTATTCATTCATTTTTTCAGTTGTAAATATTCTTACCTTTTTTTGGTTGATGAGAAGTTCATGGGAAAGAAGATGTACAACAGTGAGGACCAGATCAGTTTATGGGGTAAAATTACACTTTATCATCCATGCACCAGATTACACTTTGCACCATAAACTATTTAAATGCACACTTTACACTCTAAACTATTATTATTATCATACTTTGCACTCCGGTGTTACTTTTTCTGTTATGTTTGATGAATTCTACTGCACATGACAAGTACATGTTTCTTGTCTAGGTGGAATAAACTTAAAAGACTGAAACACTTATCTTCAAATTCAATTAAAACAAAGGAAAATTTTTTCCACATCTCTTTGTTTTGCATCTATGCCTCTCCCAAATTCAGATTCTTCTCAAAACCTCATGTTCCACCCAACTCACTTCACCCATCATCCTGTCCCTCTCTCTGTCTGGCGTGGGTGGGACAATCCATTGTATTTTTTTCCCTTGCACTTGTACCAAAATGGAAGAAATTTAATGTAGAAAAACTTAAAAACACCATTGTTAAAGAAATGATTTTTGACAACCAGAATGTATTTTTAAAACAAAACAGGCATTAAGTAAGATTAAATCATTGCAAATCAGTATGCCAGTAGCCAATTTTATCCATTGATCTCAAGAGAAAGGGAAAAAAGTAACTCATAAAGTCAGATACTTGTAATTATTGGGTGGGACCTGATGTTTTGAGAAGAATCTGAATTTGGGGAGAGGCATGCACGTGAGACAGAGAGATGTGGGAAAAATTGGTTTTTGTTTTAATTGATTTTGAAGATGGGTGTTTCAGTCTTTTAAGTTTGTTCTGCCTAAACAAGAAACATGTGTTTGTTAGGTGCATTAACATTTCGTCAAACATAACAGCAAAAGTAACATCAGGGTGTAAAGTGTGATAAAAATGATAGTTTAGGATGCAATGTGTGCATTCAGATAGTTTAGGGTGTAAAGTGTAATTGGTGCATAATTTATGGTGGTAAAGTGTAATTTCCCTTAGTTTATGAGATAGTGAATACGGGGCAATTTGGTCTTGCAACTATCATGTGACTTGCACCTGAGCTAACTAAATGGTGGGTTGGGTTGCAAATCGTGCAGAGGATAATAGATTAGGGGGGATAAGTGTGTATTCACTTCACTTAAGAGAGTAAGTATAACATGAAGTATAATTTAGAGGGGTAAAATGTAATTTCTCCCCATTTTTTTAGACCATAAACTTATAGTTATAATTTTTTTTTTTAAATTGATGTAGTAAGTTTTGGAATTTGAGTCTTAGAACTCATGTCTTTTTTTTTTTGTTGAGAACTTAGGACTAAGTGTGTAATAATTTTAATTTTAATTTAATTTTTTTGAATTAGTGTTTCTAAGTTGTACTGCCTCTTGGAACCCAAATAGCCCAATTTTCTAGAGCATAAGTCGAAAATAAATAAAATAAAATAAAATTTGAATGTGATGTGTAAGTTTTGGAGTTGGAAGTAGGTCTAAAGTGTAACAATTTTTTTTTTTGAATTAGGTTAGTGAATATGTATGTGTTTGTTTCTCAAAAAAATAATCGGTAATTATTTCACATTGCTTAAAAGAGTGTGTTGTATGTAGTATAACTTGCCTTACCAATCTTTAAAAGTTATCATGGCTTTTTAGTGAAGTTTGTAATATGCTTTTGTGTTAAAACAATTTTCTCTCTTCCTTGTGTGTGTGTGTGTTTGTTTGCTTCTCAAAAAAAAAAAAAAATTGTATGAAACACGTGTCGATAAAAAATAAATATGTTTTTAAAGAACTGGAGCTAAATACTCTGGTTCAAATAATTTATAAATTTATTTATTTGCCCGAATTCTACAATTAGTTGAAGGAGTGTTTTTAAGTACATGTGATTGGTGCCAACTATCCAAAACCTTGTACCTTAACTCATTGGCATTTTGGGTGTGTCCCATGACATCCAAAGTTTAAATTTTCCTCCCATATTGTAACTATTATATATATATAAAAAGTACATGGATTGGTTTGTATTTTTAAAGGTAGCTTATCTTTAAAAAAAGTGTCCATGAAATATTTATAGTTTAAAGATTATATAATTTATTTATTTGCTCACATTTTACTATTTTAGAAAACAAGTGGTATTAAGTACACGTAATTGGTATTTTCAGGAGCACGTAAAAGTCAATCAAGCACATCCCTGACCGAAGTGTCCGAGTAAAAATCAGTACCTCTAAATTTAAGGCCCTCTTTCGCACTGAGTTTAAAGGTATTTGAAGATTGTTTCAATTGCGTTTCTTTCTTTTCAACTGCAGGTTGATGGTTTGCAAAATGAAACTAAAAGATTGGCTTTTTGTTTGTTTGGATTTTTGCCATTTTTGGTTTTGTTTTTCTTTTAGGATATTACAAATTTTATTTTAGCATGCCTTAAGAAATTTGTTTAATATATTATTAACGTAACACCAATATATATATATATATATATATATATATATTTTTTTTTTACATCATCCAATTTATGTTAGTTGGTAAGCCTTTTATAACTAAAATTGTAATCCTTTTCTTATTGATATTTTTGGGTGTTTGGGAGAACGAGAGTTTTGCACTATTCTCTTTTGGGTTCTTTACTATTTCTTTTTATCTAGGGACAGCTCCACTAAAAAAAATAAATAATAATAATTAAGTAGTATATACTAATCTATTTGAATTTGAAACTTTTTGTTAAAAAAAAATCATACATGACCCCGGCCAAAAATAAAAAATGAGCCTCAAAATTTAAAGTTAACCCGAAAAACTCAAAAATTAAAATAATCAAATCCATATTTGTGATTAGCAACCCCTTCTAAACAAAGCAACAAAAATACATTTCTACTAATAAAATATAAACAAATCCTTGATAAGAAAATCTTCGCTAAGAAAAAAGCAAATAACTTGTGCATTTTAACTATTCCTTTGGCATAATGCTGTGATTATCTTTTTTTAGGATCCAAAATTAAAATTTTAAAAATTTGGGATTTGGATGTTGCCATAGTGTCTAGTTCCACCTAAAAGGATTACCAAAAGAAAAGAAAAAAGTTCCACATAAAAAATTGTTACAGTAGCGTTTATTATTATTATTATTATTATTTATTTTTTCACCCTTAGCAAGATGACTTTACACTACCACACACTCTTGACTTGATAGTCACTCTATAAGTACAAAATTCTTGTTGGGGGAAGAGCTGGGGTCAAGTTTGTGGGAAGAAGCTTTATACACATATACATCTAAATTAAGCTAAAGTAGAATTTCGATCTTGTAAAAAAAAAAATGGTGACTTTATGATTTAGTATCATTGTCAATTAAATATTTTCTGTTACGTAAAAACATTCTTAATTCCAATAATTGAATCATTGATTTAGCGAGCATGTAGTTACTTATTATTATCACTAACACTGATCTATTTCTTGGACCGCAAACTTCTATGCCATTTTGGTTCCCATGTGTTGTGATCAATTCATAAAATGATGGCTTGACCCGTAATCATATATGAAATAGCGGGCAATATAAATTTAGTATAACTTTTTTTCCAGGACCTGTTGGGACATGTCAAATGTGTCCTTCATAAAGCTAAAAATACACACAGAAGGTTTATTAAAATGGCTCATTATCTACTACCAAATATTTTTACTTACTCCTAAATGAATTTTTTTTTTGGTAGTGGTTTGACTGGTTGCTAAGTTATTTAGTTCCAATTTATTGTAATCAATAACTTATATCTTTCAAAGCTAAATGCATAACTCTTTCAATTAATATTTATTTGGTTGCTTTAAACTTCATTTACTGATGCTATTTTGCATATTTATAAGAACCAATGTTACTAAACCATGTTAAGAGACCTTTATGGCTCAATTAATACTTCTTAGTGTTTCTAACGGAGATGTCCAGAGATCAAATTTTCCTCCCATACAATTATTTAAAAAAATGGTAACTAAACTAGCAGTTTCTCACAGAGAAACTTACTCTTTAGAGAGTTAAACTAGGCATAAAAATTTTGTTCCAATATTATTACTTAAATTATTTTTATTTTTTACAATTATGAAAATTTCACTATGCTTTATTTCCCTCTCTGCGTCTACCTCTTTAGCTTGTCCTTCATGCAAATATTTATTAGTACATTTTGGACATTTTAAATGTCCATCTTCTAAGCTTAAATTAGTTTAAATATGTTTGACCATTTGTTCTATTACTTTTGTATGTCTTGATAGGAAGTAAACAAAATGAATCCAGAGATCCCAGCATCATATAAGTTAACTTCAGCACCCCTGAATTCTTCTAAAAAGAGAAAGTCAACATCTGACGTTTGGAACTACTTCACAAAGGTAGCAGATCAAAATGGGATGGTCTGGGCCAAATGTAAACGTTGTGGGCAGCCCTTTTCAGGGTCAAGCAAAGACGGGACCACACACTTGAAAAATCACTGGAATTCCTCAAAATGTAAAAGATCACAAAATGAAACTGGTGGTTTAGAAAATCCAACTGTCACCAATGGAAATTTTGTGTTTGATGAAGAAAGGAGTGGCTTGGATTTGGTAAGAATGATTATTAGGGATGGATATCCATTGAATATGGTTGAGCACGAGAACTTTAAAATTCTTATGAAGAATTTGCAACCAGCGTTCAAACTTCCTTCACAAGACACTTTAAGGGATAAGATTCTTTGCTTCTACAGAGAAGAAAAGGAAAAACTCCGCAAACAGTTTGATAAGGTCTTGAGCTCCAGTTTAATTCTTAATTTTTGGACAGATTGCGGAAAAAAGAGCAAGTATTGTTCTTTTACTCTGCAATTTATTGAAGTTGGGCCAAAACTGATGAAGAAGAACATTGCCATAAAAAACGTGGAGTACAATTATACAGGAGAAACTCTTTTTGAGGTAGTAAAAGTTGTGCTTCTGGAGTGGAACATTGACAAGAAATTGGCTTCTATAACCGTTGAAAGTTCTTCTGAAAATGATCGAATGGTAAAATTCTTAGAAAGATGGCTTGGTGATCAAGGTAATCACCATCCTTTCAGAGGGCAAATATTTTGCATCCCTTGCATTACATATGTAATAAATCTCCTTGTTAAGGATGGATTGGATGAGATAGATTATATTCTTCATAAGATAAGGAAGGCTATCAAATACATGAGTGAAACAACAGATGGAAAACAAAAGTTCGAAGAGGTTGTAAAGAAATTAAATTTAGGATGCAAGGACATTACTTCTGAAGGTGTTCCTCTAAGGTGGGATTCCACCTTTTTCATGCTTCAAATTGCATTGGAGTTTAGGCAGAGGGAAGCATTTTGTGACCTAGAGAGTTATGGTTGTGTCTTCTTTAAGGATTTATCTACAGAGGAATGGGATAAGGCGGAAGTCATGCACAAATGTTTGAATATTTTCTATGAAGGCATATGCAGTTTTTTGGGAAGCAAATGTCTTAGTGCGAATGTGTATTTTATTATGATTTTTTATATTTATGGCAGTTTGCTTCAATGGCAAGAAAGTGACATTGTAAAGAAAATGAAAGGGACATTTGACAACTACTTTGTCCATTGTGCTTTTGTTTCCGCAATTGCAGCAGTTTTTGACCCACGAACAAATTTGGATTTTGTGCATTTCTCTTTCAGAGATTTATATGGTGACAGTACTAAGAAACACACGGAGATTGATGATGCTCTCGGTGATATTTTTAATACATATGCCAAAAACCTTAGCAGTGAGGGGTTATCTTGTTCCTTCATTAATAATGATAATGGCTCTTCCTCATATGGTGATAATCCTCGTAGTATACTAGATAAGTGGAAAAATTCGCGAAGAGGTTCCCAAAGGGCAGAACTTGATCAATATTTACGTGGGCCTCCTCTTCATTCTGTTGGAGAATTTGACATATTGGGTTGGTGGCATACCAAGAGTCAAGATTCTCCAACTCTTTGGACGATGGCTCGTGATATCTTGGCAATTCCAATGTCAACCTCTACATCAAATTCTGCTCTCTGTATTGAAACAATGACACTCGATCCAATCTTCAATGATTTGGATCCTGACATTATAGAGGCATTGTTTTGTGGGAAGGACTGGTTGGACAATCCTATAAGGATGTAAGTACGATTTTCATTCATTAAGAATTTAAATTCCTTTTATATATGCCTTTTATGCATTCCGTAACTCCCATTTCATTTTATTTAACTTCAGCACACCTAACAAGGACAATGACCACCCTACTGCCAACCCAGAACCCACGCTTGAAATTTCTGGTTCAACTTCGGGTCTTGAGCCACTTCCAACTGGTGATAATTCGCATGTTTGGTCGGGGACTTTGGCACCCCAAGAGGCACAATCTCAGTCTATCATTTGTTTTACTATCTTCATTTCTTTTAATTAACGATGTTTGTGTTGACATTGCTCCCACTTGCAGGAACATGCTCCCTCTATTGCCAACAGGGAAAATCATAGTTCAACTGATTCTGTTTTCAGTATTGAACCTCCGACAATCGATCCAATCTTCGATGTTTTAGATCCTTACATTATAGAGAAATTGTTTTGTGGGGAGGAGTGGTTAAACGATCCTATAAGGATGTTGTACGATTTTCATTCATTAAGTATTTAAGATCCTTTTATATATGCATTCTTTAACTTTCTTTTTCATTCTATTTGACTTCAGCGCACCTAACGAGGACAATGAACGCTCTTCTGAACTTACTCAGACTTCATCTGTTTTGGCGAGGCCTCGTAGAATTGGCATGGAATCTCAAGAGGCACAATCTCAGTCTATCATTTGTTTCACTATCTTCTTTTCTTTTAAGAAATGATGTTTGTGTTGACATTGCTCCCACTTGCAGGAACATGCTCCCTCTAATGCCAACACGGGAGACGTGCTTACAAATAATAGTTCAACTGCGCACCTTGAACCATTTTCAGGGACAGAACCAGCTTTTGGAGATTGGCAATTCCAGCAAATCCAGCAAATCGGCCCTCCGTTGGACCTTCGGCGGATTCATCCTCCTCTTCCGTGGCGGATTCGGCCTCCTCGTCTGCGGCGGATTTGGCCTCCTCTTCTGTGGATTAGGTAACGACAAAATTATTTTGAAGGGTTAAAGTTGTTTATTTTTGGTAAAAAAAATTTTATGGCTTAATTTATAAAGTTTGTTGGTAAATTTTTTGGGCTATGGACGGGTGTTACGTTGAAGGCAGGGGGTTGAAGTTGAAGTCCCTCATATGAATAGAAAAGAAATTTATATATTATATATTAAATATTTTTTTGTTTTGACCCCTAAAAGAAATCTTGAACACCTGACTCAAAAAAAAAAAAAAAAAATCATATATATATATATATATAGAAAGATTCACAGGAATAGAAAAATGTTGTTTTGCAGTGGAGGCCCAGGTTTGCCTTGGACGACTTACCAGTTTGCCTATCCAATAGCGTGATGAATACTAAAAAGCCTGGTTATTTTAGCACTACCAATATTAAAAAACATACAGCAATAATGGAGGGCAAACCAAAAAATTTGGTTATTGAGCTACTGCACTGTAGCTAAGAAGGTAAAAAAAAAAAAATTATTAAAAGTTATTTTATTTATTCTGTTGGTAGTATTGGTTGGTGTTTATTGTAATAGATATATTATTTTATTGTATGATTTATATTATTTTATTGTGTTGAAAGTTAATATAATTGTAAAGTAGTAAAATAGATAAAATAGTTTTTTGTAATGTTAAATTGCTAAATTTATGACTTCACTGATGTGGATGCTGCAATGGTGACCATCAGGCCATGCTTGCTGTAGACGGCATAGGAAACGACAACTAATGGCTGGCTGGCGATCTCTATAGATTTAAAACGAGGTGTGGAGATAGTTGGGCTAGGTGGAGAAATTAATTTGGGTGACATGTTCTACTTTGCTACTAGTTTAAGATTTTTTTTTTACTTTTTAATCAATGCATTTATAGATTGCCACTTTGTGACTATGCAACAATTTTTCTTTTGACATTCAAATATGAGCACAAAACAATGAAGACAGTGAAACACTAAATCTAATAGATGACCTACTAAATTGATATTTGCAGATTTTTTCAAAAGGAAATATATACAATTAAGTATATAATTATAAATTATTAAATATTTATTATGATGTCATCTAGCCAATCATTGGTTTGATCTCGATCATACCAAAAAAACCAAGAATCACTCAATTTTTTTTTTCTGAGTTCTTAACTAATCTAATTTTTAAAACCATATAAAAAAGTACTGAAAGAATTAAGAGAATATATAGAAGTATTGAAAGAATTAAGAAAATATAAAATGGTCACGTCCAAGTGTTTTCTTTCTCGAACTTATCAAAAAGTTTTCTTCTCAATAAAAAAAAAAAAAAAAAAAAAAACCTAACTGGGTGGAGGAAATCTAATGGTAAAAGATGAAATTACCCATGTGTAGTACACATGGATTTCGTCTCATTGCCTCTTTCTTCTTTTTCTTCTTCTCTCTCTCTCTTTTTTTTTTTTTTTTTTGGTGTTTAACTAGACATGATTTTTTTTACATGATTTTTACTTTTTAATAAATTGGATGATTGCTTTCTTTTTTTTTTGGTTACTTGTCACTTTTTTTGTTTTAATTGGGTATCATTTTTTAACAAGAGTATAAGAGTAAATTTATACAAACTCATTTTTTCCATCATTCTAGTTTTTCACTTCCAACCAAAAATAAAAATAAAAAATAAAAAATAAAAAAATTAAATGAAAGAAATTAAAATCTTTTCTATCCTCTCATCATTTTCTATCATTTCACTTTTCCATCATTCTAACCAAATGTTCTATGTAGTTTTGGTTGTTATGTGTGTTGTTCAAAATAGTATTTGTGTTTAATATATGTAACTCATGTTAGAATATGAAGGTCATGCAGTTGTGTAATGTGTAAATGTATTAAAATAATAATTGGTATTAATCTTTTTTAGAATTGAGATTTAATGCAATAGCTATGGTTATTGTACCATGTAATAGCACTTTTAAAGGGTGAGATTACAAGCATTTTTAATCTCGATCCTTGGATCAATTTTTTTTTTTTTAACCTTTTAACTTTTATATTTTTATATTTTTATTTTTTTAACCTTTGTCTCCCATATTAAAGGTGGTATTTGCATGGTTGATAGCCCTAACTATTGCATTGGATTCAAATATGATTTATTTTATTTTATTTTATTTTATGCAATTGGTATTATGAATTTGTGCAAGTGTTGTAAAATATTAATAGACATTGACTGTTTGGTTAATGTGGTTATGTGACTCATATTACAATATTAATAGGTTTTCAAAGGCCCAAATATTTTGAAAAGGTTTATAGATGTTAAATTTGATTTGTTGAAATCATAATGTTTGAATTTTGTTGTTAGCTATATAAAGTTTCTGTAAGAAATCAGATTTAAAAAAAAAAAAAAAAAGATATAAGAAATCAGATTTTAAAATAGTAAACTAATGACAAAAGCCCAAACATTGATACAAAGCATGGGTTGTTAAAAAAAAAAGGACAGACCATCACGCGTTGACTTAATGGTCACTCCATAAGTATAAATTCTTGTAGGAGTGGGGTAGGGTGGGAGGGGGGCAAGAGCCGGAATTCAAATCTCTAGAGAGTAACTTCACACATATATATTTAGATTAAGTTAGAGTAGAATTATATCTCAAACAAAAAAAAAAGAAAGGACAAAATTTTCCAAAATCTTCTCCATCACAATAATAAATCATATATGTATATTATTTATACAAGTCATAAGACTCAATAAATAATTCGTAAGACTAAAAGTACAAATATTATCAATTGTCACATAATAGCTTCTAAGAAAAAAAAAAAATCATTTAATAAGCTTGAAGAATTTTTCTCCAAATCAGTTTGGGGATAAACTTTTTTCTAAAAGAATCAAATTTCATAAGGATTTAAAATAAATTAATGACAAATTTTTTTGAAACATAGCTTAAGCCCAAATCATTTACACTCTTAGTTTGCTTCTTGAAAAACAATAATAATAATTTGACAACAAACCCAATCCATGGTTATATAAAGTCCATTTAATCCAAATACAAAACAGCTCAAAATACCAAATGGAACTTATCAACGAACAATCCTACGAGTGGCAACATAAACAGAAAAGACTTGCACCTTGATGTCAATAGTCTTTTTGCGGAATAAGATTTTATGTGACCGTTTGGATTGCAATGAAACCAGCGTCTGCGATTCTTCTCTACATTTTTTTTTTTTTTTTTTTTTCAGCCTGCAATAGTTGACTTTGTCAACTGTGAACAGTATATATGTGTACTGTTTACGGTCCCATAAATTATACTTTTCAGTAACTTTTTTATTAAAAATGGATTCTACAGCATTATTTACACATTTAAAAATTATTTCGCTACAGTGTTTTCAGTTTCAGCAAAAATAAGCTTAATTCAAACACATCCTATATTGACCAGAAGAAAAATAAATACAAAAACAAAAACAAAAGAAAAGACCCAGCATGGGGATATTTAATGTCAAATAATACTGAATTGAGTTGCAAATGTTAAAAAGAGTTTACAAGTAAAGTTGTGAACTTTGAAATGTACAATTGTTAAAGTTGTCGAAACCCATTACATCCGCTTTGACCATGTTTCCCAAATAATCGGATTTATTAATAAAAAAGGTAACCGGATCTCGTGGTTATATCTGCTTGGGACCAAATAGCTTAACACTTTCTTTCTTTCTTCCTTTTATTATTATTATTATTATTATTATTATTATTTGCTGAATTCGTTGATAAGTTCCATTTGGTATTTTGAGCTGTTATGTTTTAGAAAAGGTTTGGCTCCACGCATGTTTAGAGCAAGGTTTTCAGACCCGGACCGTTCATTAAACCGTAAAAGGGAGAGGTTCAAGGTTTTCGAGGTCGAACCAAGGTCGAACCGTGATGACGTCATAATTAATTCAATAATTAATTAAAGCCTAAATATAGAAATTAAATTTATTAAACTAGCAAAATTGACAATATATCTATATATGTGAGGGAAATTTAGTGATTTTCAAGCATATATTTAATAATTAAATAAGAAAGTTAATAAAATAAAATAATAACCATGAAAACATTAAAATTTATGATTAATTTTTGAAATAAAGTTGAATATCTTTGAAGTATTTTAATTATAATTTTTTTTTATTCCTTGTAAGAGATGGATAATTTAATTAAGTAGAATAAAATTGTGTTAAGTTGTTTTTTTTTTTTTTTTTTTTAAATTTGCTAAGGGGTTGGACCGCACCGTTCTCACCGATTCTTGCGGTCCAACCCCAGTTTTAAGGGTTCACGGAATTAACAAAAAATCCGGTTCTTTAGGCTTAAAAAATCGGTTTTCATCCCGGTTCCTGGTTTTCACGGTCCGACCTCCCGGTCCGGTCTGGTTCTGAAAACCATGGTTTAGAGTCAAATTTTGTCTTTTTTCCTTTTTTATTAATTTCTTAATTGGTTCGTTGGACGTATTATTTTTCTACAGTAGTGAGACTCCATTTCCCCATCATGTTAATCAAATAAGTAAATACACACCCAAAAAATCCATAATTATTTTTTTATAGAATTGCTGTTGTTAGGAAAAAATATAATGTTAATAGTTGGTTCAAATAAGATAGTACAAACTTAGTAGTTCAGCTATTGTAGAAAGAGTCCAAATATTTTGTTCCATTTTTCCTATCCTACTCTATTCTCCACAAATAAAAAATTGCCAAATGTCCACCTACATAATTAAATACTATTTTTCTTTCTTCTTTATTTTCTGTTTCCTAAAATAAATTAAATAAAAACCAAAACATTCCCACCGATCATTATCTCTAGTCTACCATCACCAACCAGCGTAGGTGGCCCACTATAACGGCCATCGACCAACATCTCGTTCTTTTCAAATCCATGACTAGTTATAGGTATAGAGAAATTGCATTGTCCTTTTGGATCCGTTTGGATTAAGCTTATTGTTGCTAAAACTGAAAACTAAAAACTGAAAATTAAAAACTGAAAGTACTGTAGTAAAATAATTTTTAAATACGTAGATAGTACCATGGGACCCATTTTTAATATTTTTTAATGCGTGAACAGTGATGAACAGTAAACCCATGTGAGGTTACTGTTCACACGTAGAAAAAAAAAAAAAAAAAAAACGTGAAACTGAAAACGCAACAATCCAAACACTCACTTGGATTGAACAGTAACCTCACATGGATTCACTATTCACACACTGTTCATGCACTGTTCATCACTCTTCACACATTAAAAAATATTAAAAATGGGTCCTATGGTACTATTCACGCATTTAAGAATTATTTTGCTACAGTACTTTCCGTTTTCATTTTTTAATTTTCAATTTCAGCAACAATAAGTTTAATCCAAACGGACTCTTTATCAACTAGCATCTATTCATCGAATCCACCAACCAATGGTCTATTTTGGTCGACTGATAAAGTATATTAGAAAACTAATATCAAGTGGCTTTGGCTATGATTTTCTTTTGGTATTTAACTTAAATTGCGTTGGTTATATACTTTGATATTATTGTCTTAGGAATATAGGATCCTGCATTTGCTTTTGAAATAGAAGGGGACTGTTTCCACATCAAAAAAGAAAAGAAAAGAAGGGGACTGTTTCATGATATGGGAGTGTGCACAGGTCCATTTGGTTCAATTTTAAGAAGAAATTCATAATACAACAAACATTGGCTGCTTAAGAAAACTTTGGTTGATCGGACATCCAACATATTCGAAAAATTGTATGGCATATCAGAGCACAAATATAATTGGTGGTGGATGGCCATAGATGAAGTTGGATGGCCATAGATGAAGTGGCACCAACACTAATTGGTGGTGGTGGTTGGTAGAGATGTGTTGGTTTTTATTTTATTTATTTCAAGAAACTGAAATAAAAGAAGCAGAAAATTAGTATTTAATTAAATAGGTAGACACTTGGCAATTTTTTATTTGTGAAACATATAATGAGATAAGAAAAGCGAGATAGAAGATTTGAACTACAAATTATTACATCTATAACATTAGACCACATCAATTTGTGTCATAAAAAGCGACAAATAGTTTAATAGAATATATTCTTAAAAAAAAAAATCATTGTGAATTTTTTCTTTATGACCAACAAGGAAGGCCACCTCTTGAGAACAATATCTCCACCGAAGGGGGAATTACAGAGAAATCTCAGAGTTGCCTAACAAAAGAATTCAGCAAGACCCACTTTCCTAACACATGAGGGGCTTGATTTGCAGTTCAGAAAATATAGTTAAGAGTAAGACAACAAAATTCAAAACCCACTGACAAACTTTCGATGTCCATAATTACAGCTGAAGATTTCCAACTAGCAAGTATACCTTTGGAATTAATTAGCTTAGAATCTCCTTCAAAACACACTTTGCTCCATTGTAACAGCCCATCTAATAGCTTTCTGATTCTACGCCTTCAGACACTATAGATGCGGATTTAGAAGCAGCTGCAAAAATACATTTACCCTCTGCATTTCTAACCACTGCTGCTAGAATGGAGTGGCTAGTGCCAATTGCTGCATCACTATTGATCTTTAGGATCCCTTGCTCTGGTTTTTATTTCATGCATTCACCCACTTGTTTCATATGACTTGATCAAACACAAAATTTCGCCCCAAAATGATCACTTTGCCATTGAGATCCATGACATATTATGATGTGAGATTTTTACCCTAATTTAAATAAGAAATTTTATGAACATAAAATTTTACCTTGAAGTATGTACGTTGACCATTTTTGCCATTTTAGTTATTTTTTCATAAAAAGTAGAATTTTTTTTCATAGTTGTGAAATGAGGTGTCAACAACTCATAATCGGATCATGGGATCATAGAGTCCGTTTGATTGGAGAGAAAATAGAAAAGATAGACAATGAGAGAGAGAAAATAGAAGAGAAAATGGCTTTTATGATTGTTTATTTATTTGATTATGATGAAAAATTGGAGAGATTTTGGTAAATTCTAAGTATTTTTTCCCTTAGCCCACCAAATTTTTTTCTCTTATAGAGAAAACTCAGAAGATATTTTTTTCAGCCGAATAACTTACTTTTCAGTCCCTCCTAAGTCCTACACCTCTATTGATTTTTTTCTCTCTCTCTTTGATTTTTTTTTCCTTACTTTTCTTCCTTTGTTGGTTCTCTCTCTCTCTCTCTCTCTCTCTCTCTCTCTCCTAATACTGTTTTCTTGTTTTTTTGGTTGACATTGTTTACTTTTTTTTCTTCTTCTTGTTTTTTTCTTTCTTTTTCTACTTGTTCGTGTCAATTTCTGTGCTTTTCTTCTTCTTATTTTTTTCCCATTGTTTTATAAAAAAATATAATAAATATAATAACAAAGAGAAAAAAAAATAATATAATGTGTATAATGTTTTCATTTTTATTAAATGTTATTTTATCAATTTTAATTGATAAATGATTTTATTACAAGGAAATTAGTTCTTATATATAATAAAATAAGGACATAAGAGTAAATTTACACAAACTACATTTTCTATCCTCTCGCTTTTCTTCTCAACTAAGCAAACAAGCTTTATATCCCTTCCATTTTCTACCTTTCCAACCAAATAACATTAAAGAAAACTAAAATCTCTTCTATCCCCCCCACTTTTCCATCCTCTCCCAATCTTTTATCCCCTACTTTTCTATCTCCCCACCAAATGGGCCCTAATAACGATTAAGGGAAAAAATTGCAATTGCTTTGAATTACGTTAGAATTTCAAATATATTGTAACTCAATTTATTCACTATTTTCAAACTATTTTCCGTAGAATATATGTGTGTGTGGGAGGGGGGAGGGGGGCTAAAGTGCAAACTATACCCTTAAAGTTTGAGAGTTTTTTAATTTTATACTTTAAAGTTTCATAATTTGAATTTTACCTTTGAAGTAATATCTTGTTTGCATCAACAACCCTTTGTTTATATTTTCTATTAAGTGCCACATAAGCATGTGTTTAATTCGTCAAATAAAATGATGTCATGTCATTTTTGTAGCCTAAAAAACCTTTAAATAATTAAAACAAAAATGATGTGACATCATTTTATTGGTCAAACTTAACACAACAAGCTTACATGGCTTTTAACGGAAAATATTGACAAATGAGCTACTAATGCAAACAAAATATAATTTTGGGAGGTAAAATCCGAAATTTGAAATTTCATAATGTAAAATCTAAAAATCTCCAATTTCAGGGAAATAATTTGCAATTTAACCTATATATATTTAAATGTTTCGCTTTCACTTGACCATGCATCTTAGACAAAAAAATAAAAATAAAAATGACTGCCACCATTCTACTTGTATTAATTGCCCGTTTGGATCCGAGTTATTGGCATCTGTGTTTAGCACTTGCGCATTTTCTCTTTTTTTTTTTTCCTAGCCATAGTTGTTGACTATTCTCCGGTAAACAGTGCACCCACAAACTCCACTTTTTAGCAATTTTTTCATTAAAAATGAGTCTTACAATACTATTCACACATTTAAAAATTATTTTGTTATAGTATTTTCAATTTTCAGTTTTTAGTAAAAATAAGTTATATCCAAACAGAACTTAATATTGACGCATATACGATGTTAGGAATTTCACTAAAAAGTAAAAACCCTTTAAACCCAACCAAATGTTCTTAATTTATTTGTATTTTGTAACACAAGAAGTTATAGTTGAAACTGGGTATCAACTTAGTTTTTTGTGTGTGTCGTGGGATGCCTAACATTTGATATGTTTCACTGAACAACTGGATATATGTTTCTAGTCCAAGACAAATTTTTGCCTAATTTAAATTATACTATTATAGGACCTAGGACCGTCATAAGCCATATTTTGAAAGTATTTGTAACATGTGATTAATCACACATCATAATCGTTATTGGTGGTGATTCTATTTTTCATAAGTTTGAATCGCAAAAATCATCATATTCTCATAATGCATACATGGGCCAAATTGGGTTTTACTCCCTTCCAGCCAAACTTTCCAGCAAAATGCCTCATGTTTGAAACTATTTAGGGATATGTCCCTGTTTTGAAACTCGATTTTTAGAAAATCGAGTTTCAAATGTAAAACTCCATTTTTGGACAATCAAGTTATAGCGAAATGAAACTAAAAAAAAAAAAAGGTTATGGAACTCGAGTTCCACTTGAATATTTTCAAGGAACTCGAGTTCCACAATTTTTTTTTTTTTTTTTAATTTCAGTTCACTATAACTCGATCGTCCAAAAATCAAGTTTTACATCGAAACTTGATTTTTAGAAAATTGAGTTTCAAAACAGGGGCATTTCCCTAAATATTTTCAAATAGAGGGCATTTTGCTAGAAAGTTTTGGCGAAAAGGACAAATGTCCATTTTGGCCTGCATACATGTGTCTCCATTTGGAGATCATGTTGGGAAAAAACTAGCTATCGAAAATCTCTCTAATGAATTAAGGATCAAGATTAGATTTTAATTGCATTGTAATTTTGTGTGATGTCTTTCTAATTTAGAGTCTATTTGGGATCGGCCTATTTTGCTGAAACTGAAATTTTTTTGCTGAAAGTACTGTAGACAAAGGTAAAAAGTTAGTTGAAATAGTATAGTAGGACACATGAATAGTACCAAAAAGTGCAGTGAGGCCAATGAATAGTAGCAAAAATAAGCTGAATAGTAAAATAAGCTGGCTTTTTAAGCTAGAGCCAAACGCACACTTAAACTGCTTCCAGACCATATGAAATTAATTTAGGGAAATGTAAAACTACTTCTACTCCATTTTACTTCAAATTTATTTAAAAATACTTCGAACTCATTTGAAACTAATTGAAATTTGTCAAGAACCTTACATGGCTCTACTTTTTAGTACTTCTTAGTGTTTCTAATTGGGACATCCAAAATTTAAATTCTCTTTCCCTTGTTATAACTATTGAATTATCAAAAAAGAAACTAATCCAAATTTTTATACAAAAACTTATTATAATTTTAGTATAAACTTTAATGAATTATTTTACCATTTTCTGAAAACTTGGTTGTTTTTATATCTTATTTGAAAATATAAATATTAAATAAATTCATTGCATTACAATTACAAAAATTAACTCAAAACTAAGTACATAGATACGTAAATAACCCACTCTTTTTTCTTTTAAAATGAAGCAATTAAAAATAAATAATTTGTATACGGTATCACATGTTACTGTTGGGGGATTTTTTCTCAAGAATTGCAAGCATTAAAAAAAATGGGTAGCATTAGGTACAAACATTTTGGGTGCATTTGAATTTTGCTGATTTTCAATAGCTTATTTACATTGTATTTATCAAAATATAGAATAATGCTAGGGAGTGTTGTGACATGCTAATTTAAAATTTTGTTTGCCAACTCATACATGGGCCCACTACAATATTCAATCAAATTTTTTTTTTAATAACGTGACATGCTAAATTGGGAATATTGTGGATTTTTATTGTGTCTTTAGCATTACTCTAAAAGATACAACTTTCATGCTAAATGTGTGAAAAAAGCTAAAAACTAATTTATTTCCAACAGCTAAAAATTGGATTATTTGCAAAAAATAGCTAAGAAAAAAGAAAAAGTAGATTTTTTTTTTTTAAAACAAAACCCAAATGCACACTTAGTGTTTGTTTGGGTACCCTACAATTTTAAGTAGCTTATTTGCATAATATTTATCAAAATATATTTTGTTAATTTTATGTTAAATTTGTGATAAAACACTTAAAACTAGTAATTTATTTTCAAGAGAGTAAAAAATTAGTTTATTTGTCAAAAGGGTGAGACAAAAGCAAAAGAGTGAAAACTTTTTGTCTTTTCCCAAACACTCTATTAATTGTGTTTATTATTGAATGAATATCTTTGAGTCTTGACATTTCACGTGTAGTCTTGACATTTCACGTGTATTACTTCACAATGTTTAGATTATCTTTGTTATTTAAAAAAAAAAAAAAACCCTAATTGTAAACTGCATCCCTAAAGTTTGGAAGTGTTTGATTTTTTATATCTTAAAATTTTAGAATTTTGATTTTACTCATTCAAAATATATTTCGTTTGCATCAACAACCTATATATTCATATTTTCCATTAAACACCATATAAGCTTATTATACATGTTTAGTTCGTCCAATAAAGTTACATGCCACTTAATAGATGGGTTGCCCATACAACTAAAATATATAAAATCAAAATTATGAAAATTCAAAGTGTAAAATTTGAACACCCTATACTTTAAGGTGTAGCGTGCACCTTAGTAAAAATAAAATAAAATAAAAGTTTATATTATCTTAAGAGGAGAATCATATTTTTTTTATTTTTATTTATTGAAAATGTTAGAAAAAGGAGAACTAGAATGAGACCACAGACAACAAAGCTTTTGCGAAAGAGAGACCCAGAGATTGAAGAAAAACGCTTATGCTTTTTTCTTTTTTGAAAAACACTTGGTTGGCTCAAAAGAAACCGCGTACACCGTCTGGACCCACCACTTTTTCTTTTTGAAAATGAGGAAGAAGAAGTGCAACTACCCAAAATTAAATTTGGATTGATCATTGACGACTAGTTTAATTGTCTTATGTATGACTTATTATGTCTGCAGTTAATTAAAGTAAAAACTCAAACGCCCGTCTTCTGTAAAGCCGTGCGGTGGTGTTGGTGGCAGATTGGCCGGTGACTGGCGGCGGAAACGAAGTGGGAGTCCTATGGCTATGGAGATAGCTCAAACAAGTTCTTGCATTGCGTAACCAAACAAAAGTATGTTTTTTTTAGTTGTACCTTTATACACATTTTGACTCATTTTGCAGAGCACAAAGAGCCCAATTTTAGAGCATAAATTTTTTAAATTTTTTGTTGTTGAATGTGATGCAGTAAGTTTTGGAGTTTGAACTTCAGAGCTTTGGTTAGGTGCATATATAACAATTTTAATTTGTTTTATTTGTTAATCAGGGACTGAATATTGAATTAGTGTGTTCTTGTATATGTATGAGACAAGCATAGGACAATAATTTTCAATTTTGTTCTTTTTGACCTTTGTTGGTTGTAGTCAAATTCCAGATTGCCTACATATGTTTAGTAACATAATGGATGCTTAATTGGTGCTGTTGTGTATGCTTTGGATTTTTGTCTGGAGCTTAGCATTTATGATGTTGTGCTCCCTCCATTTTGAGAGTGAGTTTTTAGATATTTGAGGTCGATTGCTTTTCTTTCGTTTCAAGTGCATCTTGTTTGTTTGCAAACATCAACTAGAAGATTGTATTTTTTTGTTTGTTCAGATTTTTACTTTCCTTCCTATTTTCGGTTATGTATTTGGTTGATTTCACCAATATTACAAATTTTACTATACATTATATCTTACAAACTTGTTAACTTTTAAACAGCTAACAAAAAGAAATGAAATAATTTATTTATTATATTATCGCTGTACATGGTACCAATAAATATATTTATTAGTATGTCAGTTTGTAACCTTTTAATAATAAAAATGAGGAGATTCTAGCCTTTTGCCCTCAATTTTAAAAAAAATTAGCAATATGCCCCTATTTAGAAACTATATAGGGATATGCGATACTCGATTACCTTAAAATCGAGTTTCAATGAAATACTTGATTAGTAGAAAATTGAGTTATTCCCAATAAAACTATTAAAAAAAAAAAATGCATGGAACTCAATTTTAGGGAAGTCGAGTTCCAAAACGCTGTTATAGGGATTTAAAACGTCACTATAGGGCTTAAAAACGCCATTATAGGGCTCCTTGAACCCAGTATGGCGACTTATAAAATTTTTTTGCAGGAAAACGCCGCTATAAGACTTTAAAACGTCACTATAGGGCTTAAAAACGCCACTATAGGGCACCCTGAATATGGGGCAATCACACTTATAAAAAATTTTGCAGGAAAAAGCCACTATAAAATTTTAAAACGTCACTATAGGGCTTAAAAACACCACTATAGAACTCCCAGAATATGGGGCAATCGCACTTATAAATTTTTTTTTTGCATGGAACTCGATTTCCTGAAAGTCGAGTTCCATGCAAAATTATTATTATTATTATTATTATTATTATTATTTTTTTTTTAAGTTTGATCGATTATAACTCGATTTTCTACGAATCGAGTATTTAATTGAACTTGATTTTAGGGTAATCGAGTATCGAAACAGGGACACGCCTCTATATAGTTTGCAAACAAGGGCATATTGTCAATTTTTTTTTTTTAAATTAAGGGTAAAATGCCAGAATCCCCATAAAAATGATAGTAACTTTAGCATTTATTATTATTATTATTTGATTCTCAAAAAAAAAAATTTATTTTTATTATTATTTTTATTTTTTGAGGCCGGGTTGAAGACTGAGAGCTTTGCACTGTTGTTTGTTTTCTGCGTTCTTTACATCTAGCAGGCAAGTGTGGATATTTATGTCTTCTTCTTACCATTTGTAGAGTTTATGTTAAATTCTTGTCATCAATATTCTATGAGCACTTGTACTTGTAGAGTAACTATCGTACTAACAGTATGTGGTAGTAAATTTTTGCACTTAATATTGCAATCCGTTGTTGTGTTTTAATTAACCTTAATACAAGTTTAAATTCATAATTAGTTAATTATCAACTCAGGTCAACGGATCTAAATTTCACACAACAAAAATAATATTGCCTAGTACTCAGGGAACTAAAATACTTAGCCTACTAAACTTTTGTCTTGACTTAAATACTAAATTATTATTTATTAGGTTGGTAAAAAAAGTGGCAAGGAATTTTTTATTTTTTATTTTTTATTTTTCTAGAAAGTTAGTGAAAAAAAAAAAAAACACACACACACACACAAGTGAGTGTGTGCCAAGTTGGGCCTGTTTGGTAAGAGATTTCTTGTAATGTTATTTGTATTTTTTGGAAATATGTATAGGTAAAAAATGTGAAAAAATACATATAATGTTATTCAAACATTGAAAATTATTGTTTAAACATCAGTAACAAACGAGCACAAGTTACCAAAAACTTGAACTAATAAGATCCGTGCAATAATAAAAAATTCTCTATGCTTTATTTACCCATCTGCTTCTGCCTCTGGCCTTTTAGCTTGTCCTCAATTGTTTTGGCAGGCAAATATCTATTAGTACTTTATTTTTTGGTCATTTAAAATTTCCATCTTTTAAGCTTAAATAGTTAAATTAGTTTAAATATGTCTTACCAATAGGGCTGTAAATGAAATAAGTTGTTTATGAATAGTTCAAGCTTAGCTCGAGAAAAAACTTGTTTATATTCGTTTGTATAGAAAACAAGCTAAACTCAAGCCGTAAGTTTAGGCTCAGTTATCAAACGAGCCAAGTTCAAACAAAATAATGTGTTTGTGAACAAACTCTTGAACATAGGAGCTCAATTTAACTATATATAATAATATATTTTTATATGTATACTTGTCTAAAAATGTATTTATATATATAGGCTAGAATCGGATTGTATAAATTTGTCAATAGGTTCATATGATATTAAATTATTATTTATAGCTTATTAATAATATATTTTTTTAGAAAAAGCTTATAATGATATAAATAGTCTATTCATAGTCAAAATTCATAAAATTATGAAAATGTAAAACATTTTAGTCATGTTTTCACACTATATAAGAAAATAATAAATTAATCAAGTAGCCTGTAAATAAGCTTGAGTTTGCTCAACAAGAAAATGAGCTAAATTTGAACATAAAATCTTATTTAGTAATAAGCTCAAACTCAGCTCATGTTTAGAAAAAAATTAAATAAACAGACTTGAACATTTAATACCCTGCTCGGCTTTGCTTGGTTAGAGCCCTACTCAGCAAGTCACCATTGTTCTATTACTTTTGTATGTGTAGACAGGAAGTAAACAAAATGCAACGTCCAGATATCTCAGCAACCTCACCTTCAAAGATACAATATGAGGTAACTTCGGCACTCCCGACTTCTTCTAAACGAAGAAGGTTAACATCTAAGATTTGGAACGACTTCAATAGGGTTGAAGTTGATGGGGAGCACCACGCCATATGTAAACATTGTCAGAAAAACTTTTCTGGGTCAAGCAAAAGTGGGACAACACACTTGAAAAATCACTTGTCAAGTTGTTCGGCTATAAAAAGAGGAGAATCGTGTAAAGAAATTATATCTCCTAGCGAGACAGGTGATTCTAAAAATCCAACTGTCATTGGCGAGAATTCTGTGTTTGATGAAGAAAGGACTGGCTTGGATGTGGTAAGAATGATTATCAAGCATGGCTATCCATTGAATATGGTTGAGCATGAGTACTTCAAAATTTTTGTGAAGAATTTGCAACCAATGTTCAAACTTCATTCACAAGACACTTTAAAGGCTGGCATTCTTCATGTCTATAGAGAAGAAAAGGAGAAACTGTGCAAACACCTTGGTATGCTCTCTTGTTGCTTCAGTTTGATAATTTATGGAAATGTCATGGGAAAAAGAATGTGTATTGTTGTTTTACTTTGCGATTTATTGAAGATGGTCTGAAACTGAAGAAGAAGATTCTTGCCGTAAAAAATGTAGGATACAATTATACAGGAGAAACTCTTTTTGGGATAGTAAAAAGTCTGCTTCTGGAGTGAAACATTGACAAGAAATTGTGCTCTATAACTGTAGAAAGTTCTTCCTCAAATGATCAAATGGTTAAGACCTTAGAAAGTTGGCTTGGTAATCAAGGTTACCATCCTTTCAGAGGGAAATTATTTCACATCCGTTGCATTACACATATTATAAATCTCCTTGTTCAGGATGGATTGGATGAGATAGATGATATTCTTCGTAAGATAAGGAAAGCTATCAAATACATCAGTGAAACAACAATTGGGAAAGAAAAGTTTCAAGAGGTTGTAAAGAAACTGAATTTACTAAGCAAGGACATTACTTCTCAAGGTGTTCCTATAAGGTGGGATTCCACCTTTTTCATGCTTGAGAGTGCATTGGAGTTCAGGGAAGCATTTTCTTACCTACAGAGTAGTCATTGTGACTTCCCTGTAAATTTATCTATGGAGGAATGGGATAAGGCAAAAGTCATGCACAAATGTTTGATTGTTTTCTATGATGGCATATGCAGTTTTTTAGGAAGCAAATGTCTACTACAAATGTGTATTTTCGTAAGATTTGTGATATTCATCACAATTTAATTCAATGGCAAAAAGGTGAACATACATTTATTCGCTTGGTTGCAAAGAAAATGAGTAAGACATTTGACAAGTACTTTGACTAACATCTGTTTCGGCAATTGCAGCTGTTTTTGACCCACGGACAAAATTGGACTTTATGCATTACTCGTTCACAGAGTTATATGGTGGGCATACTAAGAAATACTTATTGATTGATGATGCTCTTGGTCATATCTTTGATGAATATGCAAAAGGCCGTAGTAGTGAAGCATCTACTTCATATGATGATAATTATTCTGATATAATAGATAGGTGGTACAAGTCTAAAAGAGATATGAATAAGGCTCATTCACAAAGGGCCGAGCTCCATCGATATTTGGAAGAGCCTATGCCTGATTTTGAGGGAGAGTTCGACATATTGGGTTGGTGGCATACAAATAGTAGTACAAAATTTCCAACTCTTTGGAGGATAGCTCGAGATATCTTGGCAATCCCAATGTCAACTTCTATATCAAATTCTGCTTTCAGTATTGAAACTATGACAATCAATCCAACCTTCAATGGTTTGGATCCTGACATCATAGAGGCCTTGGTATGTGGGGAGGACTGGTTGGACAATCCTGCAAGGATGTAAGTACGATTTTCATTCATTAAGCATTTAAGATCCTTATATATATATATATATATATATATGTTAGAAATACTGGAATATTGTATTATATTTCTTAATGAGAAAATATACATCAATGCCTTATATAGGAGGCATAAGTGTGCGGTACAAGTAAAGTGCAGTACAAGTATAAGTGTGCTGTACAAGTAAAGTAATTGGGCCTAAAAGGCCTAAAGCCCATAACATAATATACATTAACAGCCCCCCTCAAACTCAAGGTGGATGTGAGACCAGCTTGAGGTTGTTAACCAAATCACGAGTGCGTCCCTTAGGAAGTCACTTAGTGAAAATATCTGCAAGTTGATCTTTGGAGGAGACGGAGAAGAGCTTGAGAGCACCATGAACAAGATGATAACGGATAAAATGACAATCAATCTCAATGTGTTTAGTCCGTTCATGGAAGACATCATTATGAGCAATATGAATGGCGCTCTGGTTGTCACAGTAAAGGGGAGTAGCAGAGGATGTGGACACACCTAAATCCTTAAGAAGCCATCGAAGCCAAAGGAGCTCAGATGTGGTATCAGCAAGGGCACGATATTCTGCTTCAGTACTGGAGCGGGCCACAAAAGTTTGTTTCTTACTTCGCCAAGAAATTAAAGCAGAACCAAGGAGAAAGCAATAACCTGTAGTGGACCTGCGATCAGCGGGATCCCCTGCCCAATCAGCATCAGAGAATGCACGGAGTACAAAAGGAGACTGAGCTGAGTAGAAAAGGCCATGGAAGAGAGTGCCCTTCAAGTATTGAAGAATGCGCAGAACAGCAGCATAGTGAGTAGATCGTGGAGCAGACAGATACTGGCTCACCTGATGAACAACATAGGAGATGTCTGGACGAGTGACTGTGAGATAAACTAGGCTGCCAACCAATCGTCTATAAAGAGAAGGATTAGACAATGGTTTCCCTCCTGTGGGAGTCAGATGCGCATTAAGTTCAACTGGAGTGTCAACAGTCTTACTATCAGTGAGTCCAGCTCGAGACAATAGTTCAGAAGCATACTTGGCTTGAGTAATATAAAGTCCATCTGTAGAATGAGTGATTTCAAGACCCAAGAAGTAGCTGAGATGTCCAAGATCTTTCATCTCAAACTGCTGATTGAGAAAAACCTTGAGTTCTTGAATGCCATTAAGGTCATCACCAGTTATGATCATATCATCCACATACAGGAGAAGTAAAATAGTGCCTTTGTCAGTGCGACGAAGAAATAAGGCAGAATCATAATGACTGGCCATGTAACCCAAGCGAGAGATGGTAGAGCTGAATTTGGCAAACCAAGCTTGTGGAGCTTGTTTAAGGCCATAAAGTGCACGTCGAAGGTGACAAACCTTATTTGATTCAACAGAGAGACCAGGAGGAGGTTGCATGTAAACTTTTTCACTTAAATTTCCATTAAGGAATGCATTTTTGACATCCATCTGAAAAAGGTCCCATTTTCTGGCAGCAGCAACAGCCAAGAGGGCACGAACAGAGGAGATACGAGCAACCAGAGCAAAAGTCTCTTTATAATCAATCCCATACTCCTGTGTGAAACCTTTTGCAACAAGACGAGCTTTGTAGCGCTCAATGGACCCATCAGAGCGAGTCTTAATCTTATAGATCCACTTACAACCAACCACAGATTTCCCAGGGGGGAGAGTCACCAAGTCCCAAGTATGATTTTTGGATAATGCATCAAGCTCCTCTTTCATTGCAATCTGCCATAAAGGGTCAGTGGAAGCCTCACGATAGGTGTGAGGCTCGTGCAGTGTAGCAAGGGCAGTGTAACAATGATAGTCAAGTAAATGTGTAGGAATGGATCTTACCCGAGTTGAGTGACGAGGTGGAATGTCTTGTGCATGATCGTCAGGCGGAGCAGGAGCAGGGGACCCAAGCTCAGGGTTGGGTATCTCGTCTTCAACCTGTTCATCTTCCACCTGTTCATTAAATGGTGAACTAGGAAAGGGATCAAGGATATCTGGTGGTTGGACAGAGAAGTTTACAGGGGAATCAGGAGCAACTACAATAGGATCAGGAGCAACTACAGGAGGATCAAGAGCAATTACGGAAGGAATATGTGCCTCATCTGGAAAAAGATCTAAGACAAATGAGGAAGATAGGGAGGCACGGAAGTGAGAGAGCTCGACAAAGGAGCGATGTTCCCAAAATACAACATTGCGGGAGACACGAAGTCGATGAGAGACAGGATCATAACACCGATACCCCTTTTGAGTTTCGCCATAGCCAAGAAAACAACAAAGCCTTGACCGAGGCTCAAGTTTGTTATGCTCATGTGGCTGAAGAAGAACGAAACAAGCAGAACCAAAGGAGCGAAGGTGGTGATAATCTGGAGGTGACCCATAAAGGCGCTCATATGGAGTTTGATTGTGGATAACAGGATTTGGAATGCGATTAATAGCATGAACAGCATGAAGAGCAGCTTCGCCCCAAAAAGGAGCAGGAACTTTGGCAGAGATAAGGAGAGCATGAACAGTGTCAAGAATATGACGAAATTTTCGTTCGGCTCTACCATTTTGCTGAGAGGTACCTGGACAAATTAGATGATGAACAGTGCCATAGGAATGCAAAACAACTTGGAAAGCATATTGAGTATACTCAAGAGCATTATCAGATCGAAAAATTTTGATACGTTTGGAAAATTGAGTTTCAACCATTTTTGCAAAATTAGAATATACTTACAACAATTCAGAACGATGTTTCATATGAAAAATCCAGCTATAACGGGAATAATCATCAACAAAGACAACAAAATATCGAGATCCACCAATACTAGAGATCGAGGAAGGCCCCCAAACATCAGAATGAATAAGGTCAAAGATATCAGTGGATATTGATTCACTAGAATTGAAATGCAAAGCTGGTTGTTTTCCTAACTGACATGAGACACAATCAAAATTTTCTGTAGACACTGAACCTAACAAACCTCTAGAAGCCAATTGTTGTACTCGAGAGGAAGATGCATGACCAAGACGAGCATGCCAAAGTGCAAGGGAAGGAATTGAAGAAACTGCAGCAGCTGCAGCAACAGAAACAGGAGCAACAAGTGGAAGACGAAGGTTGTCCATGGGAAACATACGCCCAACTCTGGGACCGGTCCTAAGTTCCTATCCCGTCCTCGGATCCTGCACAATACACCCAGAATAATCAAATATAATGCGATAACCCAACTCAGCTAATTGTCCCACAGAAAATAAATTGTAAGAAAGGTCAGGAACATTAAAGACCCCAGGAACCGAAAGGTTGGAAGTCGAAACAGAACCGATATTATGACCAGACATTGTGGAACCATTTGCTGTGCGAATATTAAGAGGGTGTGGTGCAGGTTTGAGTTCAAAAAATAAGGACGAGTGAGGTGTCATGTGATTGCAACAAGCGGAATCCATAAGCCAAGAGGAGGGAGACATACCAGATAAAGCTAAGAGAGAAGAGGAGTAAGATGCATTACCAACCATACGAACGACATTGGCAATGATATTTTTAAGGTCATCTGTGGACATGGTGAAAGTGCATTCTGAAGACTTAGACTGTGCAGAGATAGGAGCCATTGGTTGGACACTCTCAATGTTAGCAACAGTAGCAGCAGAAATTGTAACAGCTGATTTGTTGCGACGATAGCAAGTCTCAATACTGTGGCCAAAACGTTTGCAAAAATTGTAAAAACGTTTGCTGGATTGTCGATGACAATTATTGCAACAAGAAGAAGACCTGTCCTTATTCTTCATTTAGAAGCAAAATATGCAAAAATAGACTGCAAAAATGAAATCTACGCGAAAAACTGGGTAAGGAGCACCTAGACTGCAAAAGTCAACTCTGGCAAAAAGTCAACGGTCAAAGTCAACGGCCAGTCAAAGTCAATGGTCAACGGTCAACGATGACGTCAGCAGGTGCGTGGCGGATGACGTGGCAGATGACGTCACCTAGGGTTGACGTCAGCAGGGGAACACTGGCGCGTGGCGGAAGCTGGCAGCGCGTGACTCTGACGCCGAAACTTCTGGTGGCGCGTGGGGGCGCGTGGGAGGTCCGATGAAGACTAAATTTCACAGAAAGGGAGATCGGAGAGATTTCTTTCCGATGGTGTAATCTGTGGTCTGATCGGAGAAGTGGAAGCGGTGGTGGCGGCAAGGCAGTGGTCTTTGATGTACTGAAGTCGCGGTGGAGGCAGTGGTGCTGCTCACAACAACGGCTGCAGATGACACCCAAGAAGACAAGACTGTTGAAGAGCGGCACACCAAAGGATTAGAGCAGTGGCTCTGATACCATGTTAGAAATACTGGAATATTGTATTGTATTTCTTAATGAGAAAATATACATCAATGCCTTATATAGGAGGCATAAGTGTGCGGTACAAGTATAAGTGTGCTGTACAAGTAAAGTAATTGGGCCTAAAAGGCCTAAAGCCCATAACATAATATACATTAACAATATATATATATATATGCATTCCTTCACTCCCTTTTCATTCCATTTAACTTCAGCACAGCGAACAAGGACAATGACCACTCTTTTGAACCCACTCATACTTCATTTGGTTTGGCGGGGACTTCTTTAAGCTTGGAATCTCAAGAGGCACAATCTCAGTCTATCAATTTTTTGTTTTTACTATTTTGATTTCTTTTATGAAATGATGTTTGTGTTGACAATGCTTACACCTGCAGAAACATGCTCCCTCTACTACCAATACAAAACTCATGCTTGCAAATGTTAGTTCAACTTGGAGCCCTCAGCCATTTCCGACAGGTGAGTACCATTTTTAAAATTTAAATAAAAATATAAGGTTTAAAAATTTAAATCAAAATATTGGAAATTATAAGTTTAAATTGAATTTTAAAAAGCTAAAAAAAAGTATGATGATTTTTAAATGAATATTACCCAAAACTTGCCTAATAAAAAATAATTGGATTGTGATATTAAAACCTAATATCATTTATGAGCATTTTTTTTCTTTCTCAATTTCTTCCATATCAACGAATTTCTTTTTAATTATAAAATAAAATTAATTAGGAAGAAAAAAGAGAGGAAAATCTCATTTATCTTAATTGAAAAACAAGAAAATAATATAAAAGTATAAGTTATTCTCCATATAGGAAACCATAAAGTATAGGATTTTCCCCCTCTCTTGTGTGTTTGTTTCTATAAAAATATATATATATATATATAAAAGAAGAAGAAGAAGAGAGAGAGAGAGAGGGAGAGAGAGAAATTTCAAGTTTTTTTAAATTAAATAGTTAAACCTCATAGTTTTGAATAATTTCATATAAATCTTATAATTCCAAATAATTTCATTTATATCTTATAAGTTCAAAAAGTTTTTATTACTCATAGTTTCATATAGTTTTATAGATAAAGTTTAACTATAAAGTTGGTTGTAGCCTAAAACTACAACTTCATTAAAAAAAAAAAAAAAAAGGTAACATTACTATATATTTTGAAAATCTAATTGTTAGATTGTATTTTCTTTACGCTCTTAATACATATGTCAAATTTTGTACCAACCGAAAATTATTTATTATATGATCTATGAGATTTTATTTTATACATAATTTTAAACTACAAAAATTTAAAATTTAAAATTTAGATCTTGGCATCATGTAAGGTAACTTCAGCACCCCCGAATTCTTCTAAAAAGAGAAAGTCAACATCGGACGTTTGGAACCACTTCATAAAGGAAACAGATCAAAATGGGATGATCTGGGCCAAATGTCAACATTGTGGGAAGCGCTTTTCTGGGTTAAGCAAAGACGGGACTACACACTTGAAAAATCACTTGAATTCCTCAAAATGTAGAAGATCACAACAAGAAACTGGTGGTTTAGAAAATCCAACTGTCACCAATGGGAATTTTGTGTTTGATGAAGAAAGGAGTGGCTTGGATTTGGTAAGAATGATAATTAAGAATGGATATCCATTGAATCTGGTTGAGGATGAGTACTTCAAAAATTTTGCGAAGAATTTGCAACCAACGATCAAACTTCCTTCACAAGACACTTTAAAGGATAAGATTCTTTGTTTCTACAGAGAAGAAAAGGAAAAACTCCGCAAACAGTTTGATAAGGTCTTGAGCTTCAGTTTAATACTTAATTTTTGGCAAGATTGTGGAAAAAAGAGCAAGTATTGTTCTTTTACTTTGCAATTTATTGAAGATGGTCCAAAACTGAAGAAGAAGAATCTTGCCATAAAAAATGTGGAGTACAATTATGTAGGAGAAACTCTTTTTGAGATAGTAAAAGGTGTGGTTCTGGAGTGGAACATTGACAAGAAATTGGCTTCTATAACCGTTGAAAGTTCTTATGCAAATAATCAAATGGTAAAAATCTTATATAGATGGCTTGGTGATCAAGGTAATTGCCAACCTTTGAAAAAGCAAATATTTTACATACCTTGCATTACACATCTAATTTTTCTCCTTGTTAAGTATGGATTGGATAAGATAAATTATATTCTTCATAAGATAAGGAAAGCTATCAAATACATGAGTAAAACAGCAATTGGAAAACAAAAGTTTGAAGAGGCTGTAAAGAAATTAAATTTAGGAGGCAAGGACATTGCTTATGAAGGTTTTCGTCGAAGGTGGGATTCCATCTTTTTCATGCTTCAAATTGCATTGGAGTTAAGGGGGGAAATATGTATTGACCTACAGAGTAAAAATTTATCAATGGAGGAATGGGATAAGGCAGAATTCATGTGCAAATGTTTGTCTGTTTTCTATGATGCCATATGCAGTTTTTTTGGAAGCAAATGTCTTAGTATGAATGTGTATTTTAGTAAGATTGTTGAAACTCAAGGCAGTTTGCTTCGATTGCAAGAAAGTGACATTGCAAAGAAAATGGGAATAACATTTGCCCCTCACTTTGACTTTTATACTCATGTTTCCGCAATGGCAGCAGTTTTTGACCCACGAACAAATTTGAAATTTGTGCATTACTGTTTCAGATATGGTGACTGTACTAAGTTACCCACATTGATTGATGGTGCTCTTAGCCGTAGGTTTGGTGCATATGCCAAAGACCTTTGCAGTCAGGGGTTATCTTCTTCCTTCCCTAATAATGATAACAGCTCTTCCTCATATGGTGACAATCCTCGTAATATCCTAGATAGGTGGAAAAAGTTGCAAAGAGGTTCACAAATGACACAACTTGATCAATATTTACGAGAGTCTTCTCTTCATTCTGATGGAGAATTGGACATATTGGGTTGGTGGCATTCCAAGAGTCAAGATTCTCCAGCTCTTTGGGCGATGGCTCGTGATATCTTGGCAATCCAATGTCAACCTCTACATCAAATTCTGCTTTCTGTGTTGAAACAACGACACTTGATCCAATCTTCAATGATTTGGATCCTGACATTATAGAGGCATTGTTTTGTGGGAAGGACTGGTTGGACAATCCTATAAGGATGTCAGTACGATTTCATTCATTAAGAATTTAAATTCCTTTTATATATGCCTTCTATGCATTCCTTAACTCCATTTTCATTCTATTTAACTTCAGCACATCTAACAAAGACAATGACCATTCTATTGCCAACCCAGAACCCATGCTTGAAAATCCTGGTTCAACTTCGGGTCCTGAGTCACTTCAAACTGGTGATACTCTACATGTTTGGCCGGGGACTTTGGAACCTCAAGAGGCACAATCTCAGTCTATCATTTGTTTTCAGATTGAGATCAATTGCACCATGCAATTACACCATTTTCTTCACAAACTTTTTTACATTTTTAACTTTTAACTTTAATTTTTTACATCTTTTCAATATTTTTTATTTAATGGTTGAGATTGAAAGTTACTTTTTGTAACTTTCAATCTCCACCCTTCAATGCTATTGCATCAGGTGCAATCCTTTGTTTTCCTATCTACATTTCTTTTAAGAAATGATGTTCGTGTTGGCACTGCTTCCACTTGCAGAAACACGATCTCTCTAATGCTGACACGGAACTCATGCTTGCAAGTCGTAGTGCAACTTCGTGTCCTGAGCCACTTCTACTTCCAACTAAGGTATAATGAAATATAACCCATTTAAGGTATAAATGAAACATGCAAAATTATAAGGCATAAACTTTAAACTATATGAAAATTTCGTTAAACTTTCCTAATAAAAAATGGTAGGGTTGTGATATTAAAACCTTATATCATTTATGAGCATTTTTTATCTATTAATATTTTTCGCGTCAACAATTTTCCTTTTAATTTATTATGGAAACTAAATATATATATATATATATATATATATATATATATATATATATATATATTATTAGGAAAGAAAAATGAAAAGAAAATTCCTATTGTATGTATTGTTCCTATTGTAATTAATTCGTAAAATAGATCTCTCTAATATATTGGACACACTCCTTATATGGTTTTCAGAACACTCATTTATTAGACAAGCTGATTCTTTAAAAAAAAAAAAAAAATTATTATTAGACAAGCTTCAGGTAATTTTCATTTAAACCTAATGATTTCAAATTATTATTATTATTATTTTTTTTTGAGAAGGTCAAATAATTTCATTTAAACCATATAGTTTTTGTAGGGTCACAAATTGTAGCCCACGCCCAGATGGAAACAGGGGATGGGCCCAATAAGCCCAATACAATAAATTTGTAAGAGAGTGGGCGAAAGAATTGGGCTAATAAAGGGTCTTACAACAGTTAATGAAGGTTAGGAGTTTGGCCGAGGAGAATAAAACACACAAGCAAGTGATGATCTCAGGTCCGAGGAGCAAGTTTTGGATGAATTGGTTACTTCAAGTAATGTCCGAGGAGTAGGCTCTTAGATAAAATGTTTTTCTTTAGGTTGTGTTCTTCCAGATGCTACAGTAACTCTTCCTTCTTATTTTTTTTTTTTTTTTCTCGTCATCCCTTCTTCTGAAGGTTTTACTCCATTATATAGTCCTTCATTGTTCGATCCTATCGTCCACTTGTTTGCCATCTAGCCTGGTACTTGAGTTCCTGTTTCTTCTCTCACAGCTTTTTGATTTTTTGGGGGTAAAGGTGATCGAAAACACTGTTCAGAGGTCTTCTCCACATAAATGCGGCCAGGAAAGCTGTTGTAATGCATTTAATGCGGTGGTAGCAGCTTTTTCCCAAGATATTTCTGCATCCTTATCCCTTCAGTGTACATTTGTAATCTATCTTCACCTCTGGAACTTTCTGGAAGGTGGACTAAAGGGGAGACGAGGCCCACCTCACCGACATATGCCAGACCCGAGGAGGGTATTCCTCTCGGATCAATATCCCTGGACACTTACATGCTCTACTGTTAGTTACGAGGTTTCCCTATGATTTCCTCTCCTCGGACGCATTATTGATAAAATGTGGTACTTAAGCCCACTGCCAGGGTCCAAGTTTTTGCTTCCCCACAATAGCCCCTCAAAATTCTAATTTTTCCCTCTTATCCGAGGAGAAAAATTAGGATTTTGATGTACATCCGTAATTACGATGTAGTCCTTAACGATATTTAAATTCAGGCGTGTGTAAGGGTCATTTCTGCCATTTCGCGAGAGCTTCTGATGCTTGGGAACTCGCACAATCATCATTAAACGCTTAGGACTGCGTTTCGCTCCAAACATCCAACGATGGAATACAAATCCAGCGGTCCAGATCTCATCTTCAATATTTGGGCGGGATTGTGTCTTTTCCTTCTTTAGTCCCAACTATAAAAACCTTCAGACGTTATTTTTTATTTCTTATCAGAGCTTGCAACTTCAAAGCGTTCATATTCAGGCATCCATCACACCTTCACAAGAAAGAGAGTTTAACAATCTTCCAGAGACAAGAGGACCAATCCGTACTCAACCTCACGTAAGTTTCGCACTCCGAACCTCTACTGTATCCTCGGCTAACCACTCCACATTCCAGAGACTAACAATGGGTAGATTCGAGCGTTTAGTAAATACTCCGGCCCTAATAGAGTTATTCAAAGAAAAGTACCACATTCCCTAGGAGGTAGTGGTATGTCACTGCACAACAGAGGGGGTGGAGTTTGACCGGAAAGTAGGAGAGGTGGTAATCCCTATGATTGCCTTCATAGAAGGGGGAATGACCATCCCCATGGGTAGGATTACACGGGATTATCTTCGTGCCCATAGACTCTGCCCTCACCAGTGTGCCCCCAACTTCTTTAGAGTCCTAGGATCAATCGACGCTTTGGACCGGCATCTGGGGCTAGGATTGACTTGGCACGACGTTGCCCACCTATATGAAGGCCATATAGAGTCTCGGACAGGTTTTTACCTTAAGTCCCGTAGCAATGTGGTCAAACTGATATCCTGCCTCCCCAAGTCTAACAAGGGGATGAAAGACGACTATCTTATCCTGTCGGGGCCTTGGAGTAACGGCCTAGCCTGCCCAACCAAGGCTGGGAAACTAGGTGGAGCAACCTAGATTTAGGATTTCTAACTTTAGCATTGAGGAGTACTTAGATATTGTTTTAATGCATTTACATTTATTTGTTTAGTTATTTTATATTATTATTATTATTATTATTATTTTTTGTTACTGAGGCTCAACTGTGTGATTTGCTTGCTTGACAGATAAGCTTTTTACCAACCCTAAGCTTAGCCTGATCAACGTTCCAGCACTGAACTATCTGCTTAGATCAGAAATTTTTGTGAACGACGACGGGCAGCTACGAGCAGTTCACCTTATTTTGGACTTTGAGCCAATTTCGAGGTCATTTTTAGACGTCGGCAATTCCATCCGAGCGGGAGACCATCGTTTGGCGCGCATATACGTGTCTCGACCAAACTTTCTCGCCACCTACGATCTTCCTCCAGTTGACCATCCCATCCCACAGGGGATTCCCTTCGTTGCCGAACCATTACGTGAAGTACCACTTAGGGAGGCCATCCTCCAAGAAGGCATAGCTTCTTCCTCCTCCCTCAAACAAGAGATTGACAAGTTCAGGTTTGAAGAAGAAACAGTCCTTATATCGGAGGCCGAAGAGAGAGCGGACGAGCAGTCGTGTGTGCAAACTTCGGCTCAAGCGATAACCTACATTGCTGATACAACTGACGAGGAGGAAGACATGGCTCCCAAGACTGGTCCTACCTTGACGGAGTTGATGCGGAATAGGAACAAGGTACCATCCCCTCATGATAAAAACAAGTCAAAACAATCCGCAAACCCTCCTCCTCCTCCACCCCAAGTGCCTGCCGACCTCGGGCTAAAACCAAACCCGGATTTGAGGAGGAAAAGGCCAGTGGAGCCTACTGAGGAAGGGGAGTTAGGCCCATCAAGGGGCAATAAGCAGGCCAGACCAACACAAGAACATCGGAGTAGGAGGGCCCATTCCGTAGAGAGCCGAAAGGAGCAACCAGTGGCCCAAGCTCGTCGGTCACCATGAACTTGGTTGCCAGTACTGGAGGTTGATGGTGCTCCCATCGCGATGGATGCCTCTCTTAGGCACTTTCGCGGTGGTCATGCAGGCCGGATGGCTGATGCTCTGCTACAACCTCTCCTCCTACCTCAAGATATGGCGGCCTACAGGAGTTTCAATCATCCTGACCTATTTCTTTCCCTAAAAAGGGACTTGGCCATGGTAAGTAATTCTGTTCATCATTTTTTTTTTTTGCTTGCTTGCATATTATTTCTTAAATCTAAGCCACTTCTTCACTGTGCATAATAGGTCACGCAACAAGTTTACGTGGCTGAGGAGTGGGTGAAGAACTCTCGTGATGAGACGAGGGCCGCCCATGACGCCCGAGAGACTGCCGAGGCTCATCTGAATGTGCTGAAAGACCAACAAAAACAGATGGCCGAGCAGGTGAAGAAAGCTCTTTAGGATAAGGCCAGTGTTGAGGCTGGCTTAATGACGACTGAGAAGCAAGCTGAGACTCTTCGTAGCGAATTACACCTCTGCGAAATCAATCTAGCAACAGAGAAGCAGATGGTGAAAGATTTGCACGAAGAGCTTCGCAAGGCCAAGGAAGCTGCATAGCTTCTGAAGGAGGCAGCCCAGGCCGAGAAGCAGGCCTCGTATGCTCTGGGGGTGCAAGAGATTCAAAGCAGGCTGACTGAAGAATTTTCTTCCGTCGCTAGGGACTATTGCGACATTACTTGGGAAAAAGCCCTTGATGCCGCTGAAGTCCCTACTGATTCCAGCCTTAGGAGGCCTAAGAGCATATATTATGATCCTGATATTCAAGCGCTCCCAGGTTTCGACTCTCCTCCTCCAGAGCAGCCAGCCTTAGCATTTGAAGCTCCTCCAACAAGTCAAGCTCTTCTAGCTTCTATGGAAGTCCCAACAGATTCCCATCAAGACGCTGGTCGAGGAAAAAGGGTTGAGGCTCCCCAGGATAAGACTTCAGATGCTACCCCTTTTCAGTCGGAACAAGTTGCTGACCACCAAGCTCCCAAGACAAAGACTTAGGATATTTATTTTAGTATTGTTTTTTTTTTTTTTTTTCTATGTTTACTGTTTTAGAGACTTGTACTATGTTCTAATTATTAATGAAGATATACTCATTTTGTTTTACGTGTTATGGCAAGTAATGGTGAATTATTTTGCTGTCATTTCATTTTTTTTTTTTTTTTTTACTTGTGTTATATGAATGACTAATTTGATTAAGTTCTGGAAATTGGGTTAACATATGAGCCGGATAAATAAATCAAACATAACAGGAAATTTGAATAATATCTTTATATCTAAGTTTGAATACTTAAAAGGAAACTGTAACAAGTGTTAATTAACCCGAATCATCTGGTTAGAGGACTCATGCATGAGTGGATTTAAGTTTAAACACCTCATAGAGCGACGAGAATGCTAGCTAACCCAAATCATCTGGTCCTAGGACTCATGCATGATTGGATTTAAGTTTAAACACCTCATAGAACGGGGAGAGTGCTAACTAACCCAAATCATCTAGTCCGATGACTCATGCATGATTGGATTTAAGTTTAAACACCTCATAGAACGGCGAGAGTGCTAACTAACCCAAATCATCTGGTCTGAGGACTCATGCATGATTGGATTTAAGTTTAAACACCTTATGGAACGGCAAGAGTGATACACATTTCACACATAGAACAAGTGTTGATCAAATACACATTTATTAATAATAATATCTTTTTAGGTTATTAATATTCCAAGGGCGGGGTACTACGAGTCTGTCCAGGTCTTCTAAGAAGTACGCTCCAGTACTAGCGTTGGAGGTGACATGATATGGTCCTTCCCAATTTGGCCCTAGTTTTCCCCATGCTGAGTTTTTTGCCGAGCCCACAACTTTACGCAGCACCAGGTCACCTGGGGCCAAAGGTCTTGCCTTTAGATGGGCGTCATAACCTCGCTTCAGCTTCTGTTGGTAATGAGCCAATTGAACCATTGCGTTTTCCCTTTTTTCATCAATCAAGTCTAGACCTCTTGCTAGGTTTTCGCCGTTGTCTTTTGGATTGAATGAGCTTGTTCTCATCGTCGGGAACCTAGATTCCAGAGGGATGACTGCTTCAGCTCCATAAGTCATTGAAAAAGGGGTCTCTCCGGTGGACCTACGAGGCGTGGTCCTGTACGTCCAGAGTACATGCGGAAGCTCTTCCACCCATCTGCCTTTTGCATCATCCAATCTCTTCTTCAATCCACTCAGTATGACTTTATTCACAGCTTCAGATTGTCCATTCCCTTGAGGGTAAGCCGGAGTAGAATATTTGTTAGTAATCCCCAGTTCGCCACAATAATTTCTGAACATCTTGCTATCAAACTAGAGTCCATTATCTGAGATGAGTACATGAGGGACGTCGACCCGAGTAACAATGCTTTTCCAGATGAATCTTTTCGCATCCACATCTCGGATATTGGCTAGAGGCTCTGCTTCAACCCACTTTGTAAAATAATCAGTGTCGACTATGAGATATTTCTTGTTTCCCATAGCTTTAGGAAATGGTCCGACGATATCTAAGCCCCATTAAGCGAATGGCCATGGACTAGATAATGGATTGAGGGCTCCCCCTGGCTGGTGTATACTCGGTGAGTACCGTTGGCATTGATCACACTTTTTGACATATTCCAAAACTTCTCTCTGCATGTTCGGCCACCAATAGCCCTGTGTAATGGCCCTATGCGCTAAGGACCTGCCTCTAGTATGGCTTCCACAGATTCCCTCATGCATCTCTTCCAAGAGCAATTCAGTTTGATCAGGATGAACACATAGCAAATAAGGCCCAGAAAAGGAACGCCTATATAGCTTGCTATCCTCCGACAGCCAATAACTAGTAGCTTTCTTTCTTATTTTGTCAGCTTCAATTTTCTCTTCGGGTAGAATATCTTCCTTTAAGAATTGCATGACAGGATCCATCCAACTTGGCCCCATTCTCATTTGATTGATTTGAATTACGTTTTCTATTGTCAAGGGTCGATGCAGGTCCTCAACTAGGATTATGCGAGGCAAGTTCTGTGCCGAGGAAGTTGCAAGCGTGGCCAAAGAGTCCGCATGCGCGTTGCCGCTTCTTCGGACATGTAGCAAGCTAAAGGATTCGAATTTCATCTGCATAATTTCTACTCGGCTAAGATAACCTCGCATTCTCTCGTCTTTGGCTTCGAATTCACCTTTAACTTGACCAACAACTAGCCTTGAATCCGAGAAGAGTTTGATGGACTTTCCTCCCATCCTTAGGACCATAGCCATTCCTTCTAATAAAGTCTCATATTCCGCTTCGTTATTCGTGGCAGGAAAGCCTAACCTCAGAGACTTTTCAATGGTAACCATCTCGGAAGATATCAACACTAATCCAACCCCTGCACCTTTTTGATTTGATACTCCATCTACATGCACTTCCCACGTCGGAGGGAAATATTGGGAGATACTACTGACTAGTTTTACATCCTTTTCCCCTTGCGCTAGTAATCCATCCGCTTCGGGCTCGGTGAATTCTACCACTAAGTCAGCGAGTACCTGTCCCTTTACTGAGGTGCGAGGCATGTACTTGATATCAAAAGCTCCCAGGATTGTACCCCACTTGGCTATCCTTCCCGTGTAGTCTGCACTTCTAAGTACACTCCTTAGTGGGAGTTGTGTTAGAACAATCACCGTATGTGCTTGGAAATAGTGAGGTAGCTTGCGTGTGCTAAGCACCACTGCCAAGATGGCTTTTTCCAGTGGGAGGTAGCGCACTTCCGCCTCGTGCAACGATTTACTCACGTAGTACACTGGTCGTTGTACACCGTTATCTACTCTTATCAACACCAAGCTTACTGCGTAGGAGGCCACTGCAATATAGGCAAAGAGAACCTCATCTGGCTCTGGACTCGACATGACTGGCGGCCGAGCAAGATAGTCTTTGAGTTGCTGAAAGGCTACGTCACATTCCATCGACCATTCAAAACCCTTCCATTTATTGATCAATAGGAAGAAAGGTCGGCACTTGTCTGCCGATCGAGATATGAATCTATTTAAAGCAGCGGCCATTCCAGTTAGTTTTTGCACCTCTCTTGGGTTCTGAGGAGTTCGCATATTGGTGATGGCCTTAATCTGGTCGGGGTTGACTTCAATTCCCCTATGAGTAACCATGTAACCCAAGAATTTGCCCGAGCCTACACTAAATGAGCATTTGGAAGCATTTAAACGTAGTTTATAGCTTCTGAGAATTTCGAAGACAACTTGGAGGTCTCCTAGGTGCTCGGATACCTTTTTGCTTTTCACCATCATATCATCTATGTAAATCTCCATATTTTTTCCTTAGTAGTGATTCGAACATCCTCGTCATCATTCTCTGATAAGTGGAACCTGCATTCTTCAAACCAAACGGCATCACTTTGTAGTGGTAGTTCCCTACTGGCGTAACAAAAACAGTTTTTTCTTGATCGTCCAATGCTAAAGGTATCTGATGATAACCCTGAAACGCGTCCAAGAAACTCATCCGAGGATGGCCGACTGTGGCGTCTACCAGCTAATCGATTTTGGGCATGGGGAACGGATCTTTAGGGCAGGCTTTATTTAGATCTGTGAAATCAACACATACTCGCCACTTCCCAGTCTTTTTCTTGACCACTACGGTGTTTGCCAACCACTCGGGATAGAACACCTCCTTGATAGCCCCTGCCTTTTTGAGCTTCGTCACTTCCTAATGGACTACCTCTGCATGCTCTTTAGATGGCTGACGAGGGAGCTGTTTCTTGGGGGCCATCAATGGATTAACATTCAGATGGTGACAAATGAAGTCTGATCCACCCCTAGAGCCTCATAAGCATTCCATGCAAAGACATCGATGTTCTGTTTAAGGAATTCTATCAATTCCTCCCTCTCTAGCTGAGGTAATTGAGATCCGACTTGAAAAAATTTCTCCGGGTCATCTCCTATTGCGACTTTTACAAGATCCTCACACTTCACTTCCTCGGATAACCCATCATTAGATGACACTGGGGGTTTTAGCTGCTATAACTCCTCCTTCTGAGCCTCAGATTCTGCTTCAGGCTTGTGTCGGATTGCTGCTATCATGCATTGCCGCACCATGGTTTGATCACCCAGTATCTCTTCTATCTTGCCTCCAGAGGGGTATTTGATTTTCTGATGCAGGGTGGAAGAGATCGCTCCTAAAGTATGAAGCCAAGGTCTAGCAACGATTGCCGTATAAGGGGAATAAGCATCCACCACTATAAAATCGACCTCCACTATCTCCGATCCGGCTTGCACTGGTAGCCTGACTTGTCCCTTCGGGATAATAATCTTCCCCTCAAAACTTACTAGAGGGGAATTATAAGGCGTCAGATCTTCAGTTTTTAAGTTTAGCCCCTTGAAGAGGTCAGGATACATGATCTCGGCCGCACTGCCCTGATCCACCATCACTCTCTTTACATCATAGCCTCTAATTCGGAGGGTAATCACTAAAGCATCATCATGAGGTTGAACAGTTCCAATCTTGTCCTCGTCCGAGAATCCCATGACTAGGGACCGACTTAACTTAGCTCTTTTCGGCTCGTGGGAATCATCCTCAGGTCACAGGCGAGCCATAGACATTACTCTGGAGGGGCATGACCCTGTTCTGCCAGGCGCCGCAAAGATAACGTTAATAGTTCCAAGAGGGGGTCTTGGAGGATTCTCCCTTTCTAGTCGAGTATCAGTCTAACCCCCCAAACTGTTGGAATGATGCAACAGCTGTTTCAATTTACCTTCTCGGACAAGTTGGTCAAGGTGATCCCATAAACTTCTACAGTCCTTAGTAGTGTGACCATGGTCTCTATGATATTGACAATAGAGATTTCGGTTTCTCTTTTCATGGTTTCCCATCATCTTATTGAGCCATTTGAAGAAGGGCTCATTTTTAACCTTTTCCAGGACTTGGTGCACAGGCTCTCGAAATACAGCTCCGACTACCTGGCTGTTACTGGATATCTGCTGCTCAGTATAATCCCTTCTCGGCCAATTATTATTATACCTGTCCGGCCTAAATTCTCTCCTTTCTTGAGGGACAAGCTTAGCTTTCCCTTTTCCTTGTTGTTGTTGTTGTTGATCATCTTCAATCCTTTTATACTTATCCACTCTATCCATTAGTTGTTGCAAACTGGTGACCGGTTTCCCTATCAAGGACTTTCTCAGGCTGTGCTCGGAAGGAAGCCCAACCTTGAAGGTTCTAACAGCGACCTCATCAAAATCCCCATTAATCTCATTAAACATCTCCCAATACCTCTCGGCATATGACCTCACAGACTCTCCTTCCCTCATTGTCATTGACAACAGAGAATCTAGGGGTTGAGGAACTCTGCTGCATGTGATAAATCGGGAGCAGAATGATTGAGTGAGCTTCTTAAAGGAACTGATGGAATTAGTTCTCAACCCGTCGAACCATCTCATTGGCATCGGTCCCAGGCTGGAGGGAAACACTCTACACAACAAAGCTTCATTCTGAGAATAGACCGCCATCTTTTGTTTGAATTGGCTTACATGTTCTACAGGATCGGTACGTCCGTTGTACATGGAAAACGTAGGTTGATGAAAACGTCTGGGGAGCTTCGCCCTTTCTATTCCCCGAGTAAAGGGGGACTTAGAAATTTGGCTCAGAGCCTTTTTCATGACCTTAGTTCCCACCCCCTTTCTAGACGAACCTTTTCTCCTCCTCTTATGAGGGTGTTCATCTTCATAGGAATAGGATTCACTGGGCGGAGTTTTTGAGCATTTCTTGTAACTGTCCTCTCCTTCTTCGTTGGAAGAAACATCTGAACTTGAAGGGGTTTGATTTCGTTGTGCTCGACGAAGCTTCTTTTTTAAGTTTTCTATTTGTCGTTGCAAACCCTCTTCATCAGCGTGCTCTTGCACCAAATGGCTCCTTCGTCGATAGCCGCTTTTCCCAGTATGGATCATCTGCGAGCTGCCCTCTCGTTGGTTATCTACGTGATTTTCCCGTTCAAGGTTATGGAGTTCACCTTGTTGATTGACGTTCCCTGATTCTGCATGAGGTGGACTGGTCTGTTGTGGTCCTGAACCTGCCATAACTGTCATAAATTTTTACTAGCGCTAACTCTTCCCACAGACGGCGCCAATTGTAGGGTCACAAATTGTAGCCCACGCCCAGATGGAAACAGGGGATGGGCCCAATAAGCCCAATACAATAAATTTGTAAGAGAGTGGGCGAAAGAATTGGGCTAATAAAGGGTCTTACAACAGTTAATGAAGGTTAGGAGTTTGGCCGAGGAGAATAAAACACACAAGCAAGTGATGATCTCAGGTCCGAGGAGCAAGTTTTGGATGAATTGGTTACTTCAAGTAATGTCCGAGGAGTAGGCTCTTAGATAAAATGTTTTTCTTTAGGTTGTGTTCTTCCAGATGCTACAGTAACTCTTCCTTCCTGTTTTTTTTTTTTTTTTTCTCGTCATCCCTTCTTCTGGAGGTTTTACTCCATTATATAGTCCTTCATTGTTCGATCCTATCGTCCACTTGTCTACCATCTAGCCTGATACTTGAGTTCCTGTTTCTTCTCTCATAGCTTTTTGATTTTCTAGGGGTAAAGGTGATCGAAAACACTGTTCAGAGGTCTTCTCCACATAAATGCGGTCAGGAAAGCTGCTGTAATGCATTTAATGCGGTGGTAGCAGCTTTTTCCCAAGATATTTCTGCATCCTTATCCCTTCAGTGTACATTTGTAATCAATCTTCACCTTTGGAACTTCCTGGAAGGTGGACTAAGGGGGAGACGAGGCCCACCTTACCGACATATGCCAGACCCGAGGAGGGTATTCCTCTCGGATCAATATCCCTGGACACTTACATGCTCTACTGTTAGTTACGAGGTTTCCCTATGATTTCCTCTCCTCGGACGCATTATTAATAAAATGTGGTACTTAAGCCCACTGCCAGGACCCAAGTTTTTGCTCCCCCACAGTTTCAAATAGTTTTTATTACACCTAATAGTTTCATATATTTTATTTAGACCTTACTAAAATTTTGGACATGTGTCATTTAAATGTTATACTTTCAAAATATTTTCTTTAAGCCTCCAAATTTGAAATAAATTTCAGTTAAAGCAGATGGTTACATAATTCTTAACGACAGGTTAACATAATTTGTGATAGATTTTTTAAATAAAACATTTTAAAAGAAAAATCGATGTTTAAATGAAACATTTTGAAAGTTTAAGGTTTAGATTAAATATATCCAATACTCAAAGTTTTATAATTTTTACTTTTATTTTTCATATCAAGGTGTTTAGTATAGCAACAATATTTTTTTGCTATTAATTATTTGAATGCAAGCATATTAGAATTGTACAAATAACTGTCACGAGCCTCATAGTTGACTAGTATTTCCTACTATCATTTATAAGGAGAATTGAGGTTTGGATCCCCCTATGGTTGAGTAACAGCAATCTTTTTAGTTAATCTTGCATTAAGCCATTAAAGACATTGCAATCTTTAAGAATGATATTGTTTTCAAGTTTAGGAATGTAGCAAGAGAACGTACTTTACATACCGGTGGGCAATGACCTAGACCAAAATGATATTGTAGATGTTAAAAAGAAGTGAAGATAGTATCTCAATCTATAATCCAAGTCACAATGGATCAAGATAATACAACACTTATTAAAAAAGAATCTAAGATAAAGTCTACATCTTTAGTACAAGACAAAATGAACCAAAATGATATAGTACACAATAAAAAGGAATCCAAGACAGTGTCACCATCTCCAATCCAAGACACCTTGGAGAAAGACCACAATGTTCACATTGTTGGGCTAACCCAATCAAATCAAATACCTGGCTGGTCCTGGCAGCAAAACACTCCTATCTCACAACATAGTAAGTGATATACAGTATTTGTTATTTATTTATTTTAAATGTGTTTAGAATGTTTTTAGCTACACGATTTTTTTTTTTTTTTGGTTATTTATTGCATAGGATACGGATTTGCTATAATTAACTTTCCCTTATAATGATCAAATTAGTGTATCATGTGTTACATCTTTTGGCAAGCCTAAAGATACTAGATTGCTAAAACGTAACCCAATTGTCACATTACAAGCTGTAGTTTCAAATTTGTAAAAGTTAAAAAAAAAAAAAAAAAAAAAAAAAAAAACTTTGTAGATGAGTCCATCGATGTGTACATTAATATATAAGCATGTGAATACAACATTTTTATATATGTTAATTTTTATATACTATATTTTTTTTAGGAATTTGGACTGGTTGATGATAAAATTATGAATGTGTTCGAACCTGAAATTAAGAAGATCATATGTAATTACATTTTCAATGAGGATTTAGATGGGAGGTTTGTCTCTTTTTTCTGTCTTTTTTATATTTATTCTTTTTTATAGAAGTTAATATTAATGAATTTATTGAATAAGATCTAACTTAATAATGTCAATGACTAATGTTTAGGGAAATTCTCGTTGACATTAAATATGAGTTTGGTGAACGTGCGGATTTCAGTGCCTTGCTCCCTAACCAATGGATAACTGATAAGGTTTGTGTATGAAATTTAAATACATTTTTATATATTTGGGTTTTTTAATTATACACTAATTATAACTATTATGTTGTATTTTAGATTATTAACTTGGTCATTTGCATGATGACGAAAGAGAAATGGTTTTCAAAAATACATGCATGGTATTTGCCAACGCATTTTTCAGTAAGTTGCGTTATATTTTAGGTTGTGCTTATATTGTTTAATTAATACTTTTTTTTTTCTTTTATATATGTTTTGGGTTGTTCTTATAGTGTTTAATTAATACCTTAATTTTTTTTTTCTTTTTATATATGTTTGTAGCAAAGAATGATGTATGAAGATGGCAATCCCACACGTTCATGGTTTAAAAAGTCATTTAGGGACAATGACAAGTACATGTCAAAATTGGTGAATTGTAATAAGGTAATTTTACTTAACACACATATGTATATTACGCTAATACATGTTAATACATTGTTCATTTGTACTTGTAGATTTTTATCCCTATGAATGACAATGATATTCACTGGTACTTATGTGTTGTTGAATTAATACCAAATGAATGTATATATATACTGGACTCTTTGCCAAGCACAACTAAGCAAGACATTCGAACAAAAAACGTGAAAATTGTGGTATTGTTTCTTTATCTTTCTACTCAATAATAATTTTGTTATTTGATTTTGTTAAGTTTTGAACTAAAGATTTGCGTTGAATTTCAACTTTGCAATAGGTAACAGGCCTTGATAAGTTATTGAGTTATTTGGAGAAAGACAACTATACTGATAGTATAACCAAATTTGCATTGAAACCAACCCTCTCAAATCCTATACAAAATAATGGGTAAGTGTTAGTTATACTAGTAATATGGATAAGTGTTGTGGGCATGTTTCGAATTTTACAATTTTAACCTTTTTCATAATTCAGGTATGATTGCGGCATGTATGTTATTAAACACATATGTACAAATATTTTCAATTCCCATTTGCCCTTTCTAGTAATATATTTCTTGGAAGTAATTACAAGTTTTCACATAATTTGTTTAAACTTCTTAATTACATGTCTAATTATTTGTAGGAGGGCGAGTTGGAATGTTTTCAATATAAATTGGCAGCAAATCTAGTGCTTTCAAAGGATAATGAACAAGGTTCCAATATTGTTGAAAGGGCTAAAAAAATTTCACTAAAGGAGGACTTTCTATCACTCAAATGACAGTGATTTGTATAAAAGAATGAATGGGAGACTGAAATTTTATTTTTTATGATCACAAATGTATGTGTTCTGCGTATGCATTCTGCTTCAGTGTTGAGGCACTCAATTCTTTTTAAAGTTGCGTTGTTGAAAATTAGATTTGTGACAAGAATTGGAAAATAAATTTGTAGGATACAACCAATTATGCAAAGATATATATATATATATATATCCTTCTCCTCCTCTCCCTCTCTGCTTCTCTCGTGTGTAATCCATTCACTGGATGTGGAGTAGAATTTGATCATAACAGTTCATTTGGATGCAAACTATAGAAGGTGCTTTATAGTGCAAGAAAGTAGAAAGTTGAAAGTATTCAAAGTGGTTATTAGGCAGTGTTTTATGAAGTGATCTGATCACTTGGAACTGAAGTATAACAAGAGCATCATACGTACTTCACGATTCATTTGTCCTAAAATATGTAAGATGTGAATATTCACCCCATAATTTTTATACTTGATTGTTTTAGCAGGGGAGGCTAATACGCATGAAAGAAATAGTACGGTATTATTTTCCAGACCAGGTCAGGTGGGACAAGGCCGTAGGATTGAATTTTGAACTAGCATGATGTGAATTATTCGACCAGTAATTTCATAAAAATAAAATGGTAAATTATTGAATCCATTGGCATGTATGTTTGTGTTAGATTTGTTGAATTAGAATTTTTTTTTCTTTCAAATATATAAGTCGATTTAGAGTTATGGACACCCCAAAACAATTGGCAGATTTTCATTCTAATTACATATAGTCTGCTAATATTTTATCATCTTTATTTATTTATTTATCCATTTTTAAAGAATAAGAGGTAATGCTACTCGAATTCAAAAATAAGTGAAAACCATAGCCACTCAAATCCAAAAACACTTCATATTTCGTCTAGCAAATATTCCATCGACGACAAGATTGATGGTGCAAACTTCATTAATGGATACTGTGGGCCCCTTTTTTATAGTTCCTTAGGCCCAAGTCCAATATAGAGCAATGAGACTGTTTGGAGCTGAAGAAGAGATATTGAGTAAGGGAGAATGGGCTTGGTTTCACCGCAACCAAATAAAATCATTCTACTGGACCATCTGTCTAAATCAAACTCAAGACACAATAATGTGTGTGCGTGCGTGCGTGTGTGTGCGCGTGCGGAGGGACTAAGAGTACTATTAGAGAGAATAAACGCTTCAATGAGCTTTATATATTTAGCCTTAGAATCCAGATACACGTTCCCATGGAAAAAGCCACAAAGCTCTTGAACCCCAAACTTCATAGAATTAAGTAGGTCTTAGGGCACTACAAGACTTGTGAAATCTGGGATTCTAGATCAATGTGGAGCTCCCAAGTGTTTGTACTACAAAATGAATTTTCTATTTCTACAGTGCTTCTCACGAAGGATCTTAGGCTTAACTTTCTATTTCTCTTTGAGTGAAAGTGCTTTTTCCTTCTAATCGCTTGTCCTTTCTTTGCATGGCTAACCCTCTTTTTCAGAGGTGTCGTTAGGAATTTTTGTTTGGGAGGTCAAGTTGCAACACTAATATATTTATCAACACAACCCCCCCCCCCACACACACATATATATATATACACACACACATTTTTTTATTATATATACACTCATATGTATATATACTTTTTTATTTGATAAGTTATATATATACACACACCCAACCATAAAAAATAAAATAAAAAGCTTAGTATTTTCAATCAAAATTATGTTTGATGGCGATCTTTTATAAAATGAAATTCATTTTTTTCCATTTTCATGGTAAAATTCTTATAAAATTTCATTTTAAATACAAATTATCAAATTTTATACTAAAGTAAGTAAAAAATGTTTCAATTGAACTAATGAAATTTTCAAAAACATGAATGATCCAAAACTAGGAGGAATAAATTAGTCTCCAAATATATTTAAAACTATCTTACTCTAATCTATTATGTGGCAACTAAAGACACATTTCATGTATAGTTTTAGTAACAAGATTTTTTTAATGAGTCAATGTCTTGTTAATCACCACATAATGGGTTAAAAAAGATAGATTCAAACATGTTTAATATCAAACTTTATCAAATATTTGACAGATATAAGAGTACATTTTACAATAAAAAATAAAATTGCGAAAAATAAAGTAATATCTTTATAACTATTAGAACAATTATTTTTTTTAAGAGCATCATTGGACTAATTCAAATATTTGGGTGGGGGGGAACTCTTATTTTTATAGACTAAATTTTGAAAACATTAAAATAATTATATATATATATATATATATATATATATATATATATATTTAAAAACTTCAAAATTTTGGCCCCCCCACCCTTCAACATAGCTCCGCCCCTGCTCTTTTTATACTGGTGTCGAAACTCAAAAGTCCTACAATTACCATTTTCTCCCTTTTTCTTGGTTCTATCATTAACCCTTAGAATGGGATTTTTGCATAGTTATTTCTCATTTTCGTTCTTGTTTCCTTTTCTTGGGAACTTACTCCTTGAAAGCACCTAAACTCTTTCTTCTTTTCATGCTTAAAAGTAATACTGATTTATGAGAATGTGGGGATTTATTTTGTTGGGCTATGTGGAGCCCAATTTGTGTTTGATTTTGATTATAACTCGACTCGATATAAAAGTGTTATCATTTTTAGCCCATTGTGAATCCAATGTGCGGGATTTAAAATTGTTGTTTCAGATAAGGGTTTCTGGTTGTCTTGTTTTGAGAGAGAAACACTATACTGCTACATCTTTTAATTATGTTTAGCTGTTGTTGTTAGCTACTTAGCTCACTCTAAAGATTGAGCTGTAATCTAAACTTTTTTTTTTCTTAAAGTAATTTAGTAAATGTTGTTAAGGCCCCCCACCCCCCTATTGTCTAGTACAAATCTACAATGTCTTCTTCTACTTGAAAGAAGATTTAAGTTCAAAAATGCAGCTAGAAATAGGTCAAACCCAGGATGGGAGCATGCGGTTGAAATAAATAGTGCTACAAGGTGGATTAGGGTTCTTGGGCAAGCACTTGCGTACGCATGCTCATGACATTCGTGCATGTGATTTGTTCAACAACCCTAACCCAAAAACCGAAACAAAAAATAAAGCTCAAACACAAAAACCCTGATTTTAATAACCTAACATGCTTAGAACATAAACAGAACTATATACTAACCTAGGAAAACATGCATAAACATAAACCAAGCCAAAAAACAAGATTAAAACATAAAAAGAAAAACAGAAAATGAAAAGAAAAGGTTGAAGCTTGATACCTCAAAAAGGAGTTCTCAAGCTTTGTTTTCGACTGTTCCTCTTAGTCAAATCTATCACAGTCAATAAACACATGATTAGTAATCTTAAACTCAAAGGATTGTGACCAGAAAATGTCCCAATCAAATAAAATTGACTTGGGAGTACTTTGTAAAAAACTCTCTTTTGATTCACTATTTTCTAGTGAATCTTAGGTTTTTCCTGTGAGATTTCTCTGTGTCTAAAAATATACCATGTAAGGCTTTTTATAGTGAAAAAAATGGGTTTGGAACTACTCTCAAACAATGTGAGATTCATTCTATTATTGCAAAAAACTTGCATTTTTCATACTTTTGAAACCCTAGCTGCGTACGCAAGAATGTGCTTACATACGCATGTTTTGGCCCACGTACGCGGGCTGAGGGCCACGTTGGTAATTTAATTTCTAAAAATAGATTTTTACTCGTTTTAAAGGTTATATTTTCCATTTTACACTCCTCAAGTCAATTTAATATCTAATTAGGCTCTAAACTGGCATTGGACCTTAGAGTTTGAGCATCATTAGGGAACGGGGGCTCAAGTCGTATGCGGTACAAAATGCAGTGTTTACAACAGGTATGTTAGTTTTAGGACTTGCAACAGACGTCGGATGTTTTTTGGCGGTGACCTCCCCCAAGGCATTATTGAGACACCTTGGAGCAGGCTCCAAGCAACATCAGACCCTAAAATTGAGATAGCCTTAGATTACTTCGGCTGAGCAGTATGGACTAGGCTTGATGAATGACCTTTATACGACCTACAGCCCATGGGCCATCTAATGATGGGCTGATGATCGTACACACATAATGCTGATTAGTGAACTCACAGGCAGCTAATTGTGGCAGGAAGCTAGCTTGATAAGAAGAATAGTGACATGTAGGATTAAGAAATTAATATTTTATTCCACCGTTTGCCACATAGGATATTTCCATTAGGGAACTAATGATAGGGACTGAAATGGATGGCGCTTTTCAAAATAGGGACTAAATGTGGTAAAAATAAAAAGCGAGGACCAAAATGGGAATTAGGTTAAAATGTAGGGACGAAAAATGCATTTTTGCCTATAAAATAAGCACATTTTCACAACAATATATAATTCCCACACATGAATAGTTATCTCATTAGAGAGACTCAATTTTACATGGATAGGTATCTTATTAGTTATTATATATTTTTTGGGACAGATTTTTTTTTTTTTTTTTTTGGGATAATTTAATTATCAAACATGGAGAATGAGATATTTGGACTCTAATTTTCATACAAAATGAGACAATATAATTTGGGTAAAATGGAAAAATACCACTTATTTTCAAAATATTTAGCAAAATGGAATTGTTTCCAAATTATTTGGCAAAATACTACTCTTTTGGAACTCGATATTGTGAAAATCGAGTTCTGTGTAGAATTTGATATTACCAATATCGAGTAATATCAAGTTCCATGTGTGTTTTGCCATGGTGGCAGGCGCTGATGTGGCTTTTCTAAATAAAAATTGCCATGTGGAACTCGATTTTAGAAAAATCGAGTTCTATACAATTATTTATTTATTTTTTATTTTTTATTTTTAAAAGTAGAACTCAATAATACTAGTATCAAGTTCTTTACAAATTAAAGTGGAACTAAACCCAGAAGTAAAAGACTCCGTGAGAGAACAGAACTTGCATTAGCTGCTCCTGTGAGACAGGATTACCATTTAGAAATCAGGAAAAAAATGATACAATAAAAGTAGGGCCAAGAAAATTGAAACTAATTTATTGTGGAAATTAAGTAAAACTTGCACAATACATTAACAACAAAAGAGACTAATGTTTTTCTCTTGCTCTCTTTCTTATACAATCTGACACACAAAGGCATATATATATATATATATATATAGAGAGAGAGAGAGAGAGAGAGAGAGAGAGAGCATAGGTTCACAAACTTCAACCATTAATTTCCTATGCATGTGTAAGCAAGCAGTATTGTGAATGCGGGAAGGTCAATGTTGGCAAGCTTGTTCCCCACAAGAAAGTCCATAGGTTTGATATTTCAAGCCACCTATTCTATGTAGGCACGATGTTACAAGAATCAGCTTGTGTTCAAATTGTATGTAATTTAGGCTTGAGAAAAAGTCAAGTCATCTTCTGGCATATCACATAAATTACGGTGGAGATAATAGAAATCAAACTATGAATCTTCAAGTCAAACAAAACTTATCCAAAAAATTCTATATTGTCAAGCTGTTTTCACACAACTCTATCACAAAATCAAAGATTGAAATTTGTATATTTCATTAATTGTAAAATGATTACACAAACTATATATATATATACTAATTTGTACAGGTGTGAACACAAAAATAACTAATTGTTTCACGTGTTAACACTTAAGTAAGCACCTAAACACACTAAACTACAAGTCGTATGGTCATTCTTCTTCACTTATGTTTCTCTGCCGTTTATGCTCTGTTATAGAATCAACAGCTGTGTGAATAGTGCTTTGATCCTTTGTGTTGCCGGCTTCTACTCTGCTCTTGCTACTGATCTTGCTAGTTTCATCTAAACTCTGATAAACTCTTTCAGGTAAAAACAAAACTAACTGGAAATGTTAGTTTTGGTTTTGTTTACATGAAACTCGATATCTTATTTGATTTGCAAAGAAATCAACACTAGTAATAGTGAGTTTTACTTTAAAAAATTGTATAAAACTCGAATTTCTAATATCAAGTTTAACATGGTATTTTTTATTTAGAAAAACATGCATAGAACTCAATATTGGTAATATCAAATTCTACACAAAACTCAATTTTCATAATATTGAGTTCCAAAAAAAATGATCTTTCACCAAATAGTTTCAAAACAATACTATTTTGCTAAAAATTTCAAAAATAAATATGATTCTACCGAAAATTTTAAAAATAAGCAGTGTTATGCCATTTTGCCCATATAAATCACAATGAAACCATAAAGAAAAGAAAAAACACAATCAATTAAAAAAAAAAAAAAAAACCGCGTACACCTATAACCTATTGGTCCCACTATTAAAAGAAATGAAATCGTACTGACTATTGAAAGAATCAGCTCCAGTTTCTATTAGTTCATAATTTTGTAAATAGAGTGGGAATGCATCCTGTTTCTATTAGCACTCCCTCGTTTCTTCTACAAGTCTGTCAGACGGTAAAGATCATTCAGATCTACTACGATCTGAACTGAAGAAAACACAGATCGTTTCTTCTAGTTCTAGTACTTGTCTTATTACTGCAAAGTAAACACAGATGATTAACACAGTAGCAGAGCAAAAACTCAAACGCGAGGTAGGCTCTTTCTCTGTTATTTTCAAAATAACGTTGTGAAACAGTTTTTTTTTTTGGGTTAAAAAAGAAGTAGAAAATACGAGACTCGCGGGGTGTTATTGTTTTCAGTAACTCAAAAATTACCGTGCAAATACCAAAAATATGTGTTTATGTAATTAGGACAGGGGATTAAGTTTCACGCCTCTCTCAACTTTGCTCTTGGTTATTCTCAAAAAAAAAAAAAAAAAAAAAAGCTCTTGATCATTCTCAAAAAAAGAAAAAGAAATTTGCTCTTGGTCTGCTTGACTTAATTTTATATTTTATTTTTTCTCTTATCTTCCCAACAAGGTCGGCCAGTGACTAGCGGCGGAAACGAGGTGGAGAGCGGTGGTTGAAGATTCAAACAAGTTCTTGCGAAACCAAACATATGTAAGAGTGTCCGCACCGGTAGGTGAAAAACTTTCCTCCTGTTTTACCGTACAAACCTTGGTAACGTTGTTTTTTATATTTAAGAAAATGGTAAGTTGTTTAGTTTAATTTTTAAAAAAATATGTTTGTATAAAAAAATGTTATAAAAATATATGTTATGATGATTAAATAATAAAAACTATTATTTCTTGTAATTTACAAAAACATCTGTATTAAATTAACTATAATACACTCTTTTTTATTTAAATAATATTTTCTCACTTTATTTATTTATTTATTATTATTTCACTTATCCAGGCCCCCCACTTTACCCCCACACTCCACCTGAATACTCTCTCTCTCTCTCTCTCTCTCTCCTTCTTCTTCCTTCTTTCTTCCTCTGCGTTTTTTGTTCTTCGGCATCTTCTTCTTCCTTTCTTCTTTTTCTTGCGCTATTCTTTCTTCTTATTCTTTTTCATCTCTAAAAAAAATTATTTCTCTTTCTCCCCTATATCTCACTCTCTCTCTCTCTCTCTATCAAACCGGTGCTCTCTTCAAATCTGAAAAAATATTTCTCTCTCACACTTTCTCTCTCATGGCGGCGGCAAGCATTCCATGGTAGTAGTGGCTTGGGTTTTGGGTTGATTCGTATTTTGCCAAATGGGTTTTTTGGTGTGTTATTTTGAGTTGATTTTAAGTTGGGTTTGTAATGATTTTTCATTAATTTTGGGTTGATTGTGTTTGGATTAAATTGATGTTGTAATGGGTTGGCTGTGGTGGTGGTGTTTGAATCAGGGGTGTTTAATTTTGGGTTGATTGTGGTTGTCTCCTTCTTTTGATATCGAAGAGAGGGTGAGAGAGAGTCTGACAAGGCAAGGAGAGGAGAGAGAAAATAAAATAAAATAAAATAATTATATATAAAGTTACATATATGCAGCGTTACTGAGCAATTTTGCATGCAAAGTTATACAAGTGTTGATGCAGGTCTATTTGATGCTATATTGTGCAAATTTTTGCACATTTTTTATTTTGCACCTAATGTTTGGATGCTCTAAGTATTTCATTTATTTTGGTGGTATTGTCAGTGGTGACTCTAGAAAGATTTTTCAAGGTGGTCATTAAAAAAACTTAACTTTAAAAAATTTATTAATAATTAAACTTGAATATATTAACATCACAGAATAAAAATATATTCAAATACATAAAGTTTTAAAATTTCTTTTTACAAGTTTTCATATTTTAAAATTATTGTGTAATATGATAATTTCACTATTAATGTTATTAGTTACATTTTTTTTTAATGTACACAACCAAACAATTATTAAGTTACTGATCTCCTATTCAATTATTAACATATTGTCTAAATAAGTACTGATATAAACAAAATACATTATCTTTTTGAAAAAATATATCACAGAAATCCAACAAATTCAACTAAAAACTAAAGCAAATACTAACAGATTAGCTATTTGAAAAGCATGCATTTTTTATATAAAAAAATAGCAATTTTAAAATATGCTAGTTGAAACACAACTTAAAAAAGTCACAATTAAACGTTTGATTTGAGATTTTAGGCTAATATGTTTGTTTGAGCAATTTCTGAGCAATGTTATGTTCATAGCATTTTTGCAATATTTTCACAACAAAACCTAAGTTGTAAGTTTTTATTGGTTCTAATTTTAACTTATCATTGAAATTATTTTTTATTTATTAGTAGCAACCTCTTATTTAGGATTTGTTACCAATGAAATAATTTTCTATTTATCAGTAACAATATTTTATTTAAGATTTGTTATGAAAATATTACAAAAATGTTATGAATATAGCATTTTTTGCAATTTTTTTTTCAACATTCAATGGACAAAAATTTTGGAGAGGTTGAATTTTATTTTTAATAGACTCATTGTTATTAAGAGTGTTCAAGTGTTTTTTTTAGAGTGGTCAATTTTTTTTTAAGAGTGGTTAAAAGACCCATATTAATTTAAAACTCAATTTTTTAAGTTATATTAAAAAAAAAAAAAATTCAGGGTGGTCACGAGACAACCCTGATTAACATTTGGCACCACCAGTAGGTATTGTAGGGGATCCAATATATGCTATTAGATAAATAGAGTAATTATTTTTAACTTCTTATTTATTGGAAGTTAAATTTTCAACTTTTTATCTTGACCATTTAAAAAATAATCTATATATATTATATAAAACTAAAACTTTTGAATTTTTTTGACTTGCCATCTAAGTTTTGGAAATCTTACAATTTTTCACATCACCATTATTTTTTTAATTAATTAAATTTTTAGTTTAACTTTTGACTTTCTACCTTAAATCCCCTGATAAATCTCTCTCTCCATCTTGCAAACCAAAAAAATCACTCTATGTTTGAACTGGTATGCACTAGCCGCCTCTCCCACCCCTCTCTCTCTCTCTCTCTCTCCCAAGATCCGAAGGGAAGATTGTATGGTAGAACGTAGAAGCAGAAGTAGAGTTAGATTTAGCCAAGGCACCTGGATCCCACTTGGAGGATTTGTTTGGCCGCTCAAGAGTTTGAATTAGAACCGCTATGATGTTATTGTAGGGGATTTTCTTTATCCGCCTTGAAACTTAAAAGCAGTCACACTAGAAATATGATTCCCCAAGGGTCTTTTGGGTACATGACTGTTGTAAATCCAATGTCAGTAGGTAATATAAATTATTCTAATGATTTAATTGGCAAATAGGAAAAGCATACAGAAACAATAAAGGCTATCTAGAGTTTCTTTATGCGACTAGGATTAGCAAAAGAAGAAGAATGAACAAAAGAAATCTTTCAATTTTTTGACAAAAATCTCTTAAAATTACACTTGCAAAATACGAAATATTTTAAGGTTCTTTTGTAGCATCATTATAGGGTATAATTACTTAGGTATTGTATATTAGATTTTTTTAATTAAATTCAAACAAATAATAGCAAAATTATACTTGCAATTTGCCAAATATTGACGTATGTTTTAGGAAAAAAAAAAAAGAAGCTAAATATTATGTTGTTTTAAGGTTATTTTCTTGCATCATCATAACAAGACAACTTTTCTAGCATCATTATAATATGACAAAATTTAGGTATAATTACTTAAGTATTGTGTATTAGATTATTCAATTAAATTCAAACAAATGGTTTCATTAACCAATAAACATAAACAATGTTATATTTTTTAAGGAGGATTAAATTTAATACAACTTATTCTTCAGAAAAAAAAAATCAATACAATAATATATATGTTTGAAATCAATATTAAATTCGATTGGGAAATTTAATGCAGTACATCTAAAGAACTATATCCTCTATCTTGCTTGTGTGTGTGTGTTTGTTTCTCAAAATAAAAATAAAAAATAAAAAAACTATACCCATTCTAATATTTGCCAGATAGTATTCAAATTTATGTTTTTGTTCATTATGGCTGTTCAATTACTAAGGTCACCTTTTATTTCGAAGCATATTATGCATTTATACCAAGTTTTCCTACTAAATTAAATTATATGATGTTCATAATATGTATGTATGTATGTATGTATATATGTGTGTGTCTATCTATATATATATATATATATATATATATATGTTTAAATATCATTGTTAATAGTTTTTCGGTGCATCGCACAGGTTAACGACTAGTTTATAGAATTTTTGAATTTGAATCATTGAATCAGTTGTATCTAGGAGTATTCACCAAACCGTTCAAACCACACAACCGCACCTAAACCAATCATAACCATTTGTAAAATGAAATAACTAAACTACACCGCAATTGGTAATAAAACACACTACATTATGCGATGCGGAGTGCGGTTTTATGATAAGAAAACTGCACAAAACTGCACTGCACTACACCCATGTAACTACACTACACCGCAATTGGTAATAAAACACACTACATTATGCGATGCGGAGTGCGGTTTTATGATAAGAAAACTGCACAAAACTGCACTGCACTACACCCATGTATATTTATTTATTTTGTATTAAATATATATTAATAATTTAAAAATATATGAAATAAGTGATCAGTCTAGTGTTAGTGCATTTCAGTTTCAAGTTAAAATGATTTCGCTTTGGTTAGATACAAAATCAAAAGTTCAAAACATCATTTACTTCTCCACCTCACACTCTCACTCTCACAAAATCAAAAGTTCAAAAGTTTAATATTATTTATTTATTTTTGTATACACTATATATTTGTGGTTCTTTTAGTTTATTGCCAATCTGTTATGGATTTTTTTTTGTCTTGTATATATTTGTGTTACTTTTTTGGTCACATAGGTTATATATATATATATATTTTAAAACTTACTATCATATTGTCATGATTATTTTGAGAAAAAAAAATTTACTATTGTCATGATTAATAGTAAATTAGAAATTGGCCATGACATCTTGAAAAATATATCATCCCAAAACCGATCAAACTGCACTTTGTATACCGCACCGAACTAAACCGCACTGCACGTGTGATTGCAAAATTGAGGTGCAATGTAGTTATGAATTTGGCCAAATCACACCACAGAGTGTGGTGCTTAAAATGGCCCAAAACCACACCAAACCATACCGCGAATACCCCTAGTTGTGTCTTTATACACATTTGTCCCAAAAAACAATAGAAAATAGTTTCTCAAAATATATGTTTTTTTTTTTTTTAATTGTTGTTGATTTTTATTTTTATTTTATTTTATTTTTTAAGAAGTTAAAAATATGTTAAAATTGCACACTGCTGAGTACTAACCTCTTGGTTCGCGAGGGCCAAATGTTTTAGAGCATAAACTTATTAAATAAATTCATTTTAAAAAATCTCATAATTTTTTTATTTTTAATTTTGGAATGTATAAGGTGGAGTTTGAGTTTCAAAACTTAGTTGTAAGGGTGTAAAAATTATATATATATGAAATTCAGTAACTCTTTTTTTTTGGATAGGGCAAAATTTATCTTCTCCAATTTATTACGTAATGATTTATAAGATTATTTATGTGAATAATTTAAATAAATCACATAATTCATTAAAAAAGCAAAAACTAAAGTTATACGTAGATGGTTTATTCAACTATTACATAGTGAGTTAAAGGGAGATATACGTAGATGGTTGATAGATGAAAAAGGTTAACGTGAATAATGGCCAATTTAAAAATTATTCTTAAGACATCTAGGATGGCACATGAATTGCCACATCATATTAATTAAACAAATAAAAAATTCAGTCAAAATACACTAAAAATATATATTTTTCAGTTTTGTTTTCATTCAACAGAACAAGTCATGAACTAAAAGGTGAGATATGTTTAAGGTTGAGACTTTGAGGTTATATTTATATAAATATAATAGAGCATGTTCTATCTTAAAATAAGGCTTAAAATAAAAAATAAATAAATATTAGAGTTATATGCTTATGTTCTTCCTTCAAAATATATATATATATATATATATATATATATATATATATATATATTACTTAAGTTCTTGCTATAGCCAAAGGGTCTGAGAGTATTCTTTAGGGACAATATTTCTCTCCAAGTTTCTCAACAATCTTCCAACTCTCTCATTAACAATCAAAAAAATTAAGGACTAATAACTAATGAGATTGAGATAGAGAGACCGAAAAATTATGTGGATGGTTAAATGTAATTTACTATTCATATATTAAAAAAAAAACGAGATTAACAAAGCGTCTGAGAGAGAGAGAGGAGCCACCACTATTGTCATGCATGCTGGCCTCCTTTCACTTCATGGTATACAATTTTTAAACACAACACAAAAAAGTTGATTTTCAAGGTCCTGTTACTCTTTTGTATTTATTTTTGTCCTTTGGTTTCATGATTTTTTTATATAAAATTAATCTTACTTTCAGAGAGCTACCAATGTGCAGTGAAGCAACGGTAATATTCTTCACATGCGTTTGGAATCTCAAAACAAGGGTATCCCTAACATGCTTATGATTCTTACACCATTTTAACAATTTATTATTTCTTGTATCTTAAACTATTTTGTTTAATTATCTCATACCTTTGTAATAGTTATTTTGACATGTAATTTCTTAAATTGCTCCAACAAACAAATTGTTTGTTTGTCTAGATCCCTTAAAACTAGATTAGTTTAATCTAGCAAATTAGCCAAGTAGTTACTTAGGTTAATTATGCAGATATAGGTTAAACTCATGCAATCATATTACTCAGTTTGGAAAAGTAAAGAAGACAGTAATATGATGACTTAGGAAAACCAATGAAACTAACTGTTTCAAGGTAAAAACCAGGGGAGGATTTAACCTAGTTATCTTCAAGGCAAACAAATCCACTGTGATATAATAGAAGATTACAATATATTCGAACCCTAAATCTAAAGCTACCTCATGTAGATCTTACCAACACAACCACGTGCAGCTCCAACTCCAGAGACTCTTCTATCTTGGATTTGTTGAACACATACTCCCTGTTTGTGACTTTGAGATCCCACTCAAAGGTTTAGCGAAACAAACTCTCCAGTTTGTGACTCCAAAACCACCCTTGAATGTTTAAATCATCAGTTATGTATTATGATCTTGTTCCAACAATTTCAAATCTATCGGTTCTAATGGTATGAGAATGATTTCCGGTAGTAACTTTGAACGGAGAAGGCATAGTACCTTTTAGATTTCACAAGAGTACCTCCAAAGTCATAACAAAATGTGCCTTAGGGTTTCCTTTAAATACTATGTGAAATAGATCTAAAACCCTAATCGCTTAAGGAGCTTAATGAGCTATTGGGCCAATATTAAATTTTGTAGAACTCGTCTTTTGATCGGTCAAACATGTTCTCTCGATTGGTCGAACTTGGCATCTTTCGAATTCCTAAACCTGCAGCTTCCTTTTTCTTGTATTCTGACTTGCAACAACTTGAACATTGTCTAATCAAATCTATAAACTTAAGAATCTATATTTAGACCAATTTGTACTCACGGTTTGCCAATTATTCTAAACTTTTAGAATCTAACACAAATCATGTCTATAATTCTTTATTCTAGCCTTATGTGTGACCAAATATGAGCAGAAAGTGATCGTAACTTAATGGGGTTAAGGGTCAAGGCTAGGGATATTGCCATTTTTTATTGGCAAAAGACTTTTAAGTTATAGTTTTTTTTTTTTTTTTTTTTTTTTTTTTTTTTTTTTTTAAAAAAAAAGATTATGCGGTATGTTTCTTCTCAATCAGCTCAATAACATCATAATAGACTAATTCTAATAAGGTATCCATTTACAAAATTTATGCTTTAGAGATTGAAGTCATTTGTTTAGTGCATTCTAAGTATGCTATACATTCTCCTGATGTTAATTGCTAAATTGGGATAAGAATGTTCAACCCTTGGCCTTACATTAAAATTAGTTTTTACCTTTCACTCATCATTTTTGTCTAATTAGTTTTATTATACACAAAATTGATTAAAGAACCCCTCTTCTTTTTTTTTCTTTTTTTTTTTTGGACTTTTGTAGGAAAATGCAAAAAATGAAGAATTCATTGCCTAATGGACTAGGTGTTGATCATTGTGGTGACAATTAGGTAGCTGATTTTGTGCATCAATTCTTATGTAACATCCATGTAGGTTTCACCATTTATTTATTTATTTTTTTTAAGCTTTATAGATCTTTCCAACATTTTTTGATTTGTTTATATTAATGTGATTTTTTTTTCAAGTGTGTTTTAAGCATGAATGAAAACCTATATGGTGAAATCTTCCAATTATTTTAATTACAAACTCTTTTGGTCTTCTATATGCACTTTGCCACTTCTTTTATCATAAATAAAAAATTAAGTAAAGAACTATCTAAACCTATCTCAATACATTTGCATCACTCTAAATTGTTTTCAAAATTAAGTATTTGGTTTAGTAACCATACTCAATGATCAGTTGGTTGTCATACATGTGTTGCACATAGATGGTCTAAAATTTTGCCAAGTGACACATTCCTTGAAATATTCTCTCTACATCGTTCCACATAAGACTCTCAAACAATTTTATTTTTTAATTAATCTTTTAACCTTTATTTTCAATACATGTACACCAATACTTCTTTTCTATTCTTTCTCTTATGACACTCTCATTTTCTCATGGTCTCTTGCATTCTTCACTAGGAGAAATTATAGAGTCCTCTGGTAGACCACATCATTTGTCCACCATTCCACTAAAAAACTTCCACTTGTTTAAAATTACTGAGTTAGTAATTAATTTCTGTTTAAAAAAAAAATTCTAACTAACAATTTTAAACAGATAGAAGTTTTTTAGTGGAATGGTGGATCACATCACTTGTCTACCATGTGGATCTTATAATTTCTCCTTCACTAGGACCTACATAGTATATAAACTCTAAACTCTGAAGGCTAGAAGCCTAGAATCCTCTCTCCTTAGCTCCATGTCAAACTCAGCCTTTCACTTCCCTCCTAAAGAGGTTAAAATGAGTAAAGGTGTTGATACCCAAATGATGGTGGTAGCGGTGTCAAACAAATATTACTCCATTATTTCTATTGTGAAGTCCTTTAAAAACAATGATTCTCTGTTTGGTTTATGAGAAAGCTAAGGAATTAAAATTATAAAAAAAAAAAATTTCGGAATATATTTGAAAACTTCTCTCAAATCTATAATTTCTATCACAGAAACTTTGAGAAGAAGAAACAGAGAAAGGAAGAGAAAACAGAGAGAGAAGAAGCTGAAAAATTCTTCAAGAATTATCTCATTGAATACAATTCACAATACAATAACAATGGAGGCTACAACCTATATTTATACATACAGAGTGAGGGAGAGAGAGCACGAGGGAGATTGATAACTGCCTCACACGTGCTCTAACAGATTCACACACATGCACGACCCTCTAACAGATTCACACACATGTATTACCAGAACTAACAAACTAATAGTTTGATAATTTTATAAACACACTGAAACGGTATCGTTTCCTTTAATGAGGAAACAACTACATCATACACAAAACGGCACCATTCCTTTTAATGAGAAGCGGTGATATTTTGTTTTAATTTTCCTTTATGTTTTCCTAGCTTTATACACGACACTGTTTTGATAGGAGTAGCTGTTGGAGCTTCTTCTTCTTCTTCCTCATGATTTGAATGTGCTGGACCTCTAGTACTGCCATGGCTTTCATCCCCCCTCAAATGAATGGGAAATTTCTACATAAGTTTGGAGGTGAGCCAATTGAACCGAGGAGAAGGAAGGCCTTTAGTAAACAGATCAGCTAACTGATCATGGGTGGAGATGAACTTAAGCATTACATCACGCTTGAGAACCTTCTCACGAACAAAATGATAGTCAACCTCAATGTGTTTGGTACGGGCATGAAACACAGGATTAGTGGCAATGGCTAAAGCACTAACATTATCACACCAGAGAAGAGGAGGATGAGGAAGAAAAAGACCAAAATCTCGAAGAAGCATTCTAATCCAATACAACTCAGCAGTAGTGGAAGCCAAGGCACGGTATTCAGCCTCAGTTGATGAATGAGAAATAGTGTCTTGTTTCTTGGTAGACTGGGAGATAGGACAATTGCCAAAGAACAGCACCATACCAGTGAGGGATCTCCTATCCATAAGGTCCCCAGCCCAATCAGAATCACTGTAAGCATATAAGGAATAGGACCAGAAGTGAATGCAATTCCGAAGTGCAATGTGCCTTGAAGATATCTAAGAATACGTTTAGCTGCCTGAAGATGATTTTGAGTAGGAGTGCTCATATGTTGACATGTTTGTTGGACAACAAATGAGAGATCTGACCTTGTAAAGGTAAGATACTATAAGCACCAACCAAGCGCCTATAGGATGTAGGGTCAAATAAAAATGGACTATCATTAGGTAGAAGATGAGAGGTAGGTGAGGAAGGAGTTTTACATGGCTTACAATCAGTCATACCAAACTTCTTAAGGAGATCAGAGGCATATTTGGTCTGATAAACAAACAACCTAGAAGAAGTGTAATCAATTTGCAGGCCAAGGAAGTAATGGAGTAAACCAAGATCATTGAGATCAAAATCCACCCCCAATAGCTTGATAACAGAAGAGACAAAACTAGATTTGTTGCATGTGATAATTATATCATCCACATATAGTAACAGAAAGACAAAGGATGAACAAGAGCAATAATAGGTAAGGAAGTAGGAACAGATGAAGGAATAGCCAAAGGTGGAGGAACAACAGGAATAGGAATTAATGAAGAAAGAAAAGAAGGAAGAAAAGAAAATGTGAGATCAGGAGGTGTGGAGATAGTAGCAGAGTTAGTAGGAGAAGTATGAACAGACTCGTTAACAATTTGTGTAGGTTGAGAAAACCAATTAGATAGTGATGAGGAGAAAGGAAGATGAGGATCAGTGAAACTAGAATCATGAGCAAAAGGGAAGAGGGACTCATTAAACAAAACATGACAGGTAATGTAAATTCTGTTAGAAGTTGGATCAAGGCATATATAACCTTTAGAAAGTGGAGGATAGCCTAGAAATACACAAGGTTTAGATTTGGGCTACAACTTATTTTGGTTAAAAGGCCTAAGGTATGAATAGCAGGCACAACCAAATGCCTTAAGAGCATGAAGAGATGGTGGTTTTGAATAAACTCTCCCAAGGTGAGTGAAAACCTAAGACTGAAGAAGGCATTCTATTGATATGGTAAGTTGCAGCAGAGAAAGCATAGGACCAATAATTGAGAGGAAGATGAGACTGGAATAGAAGAGTAAGACCAGTTTCTACTATATGCCTGTTTTTTCTCTCTGAAACACCATTTTGCTCAGGAGTGTGAGGGCAGGAAGATTGGTGGAGAATGCCAGAAGTTGAACAAAAGGACTTAAACTCATTGTTAATGTACTCAGAGCCATTATCAGTCCTTAGAATCTTAAGTTTAGAACTGAACTGAGTTTCAACCATGGATTTAAAGTGTTTGAAAACAGAAAGGACTTCATTCTTATGTTTGAGAAGAAATAGCCAAGTAAAACGTGAGTAATCATCAACAAAAATCACATAGTAATTGAAACCAAGCAAAGAAGTGAGTGGAGAAGGACCCCAAACATAACTATGCACAAGTTCAAGAAGTGAAGTGGAAACCAGAGGTGTTTTATTCAAATGAAACTTGTGCATTTTAGCACTTATACAGTATTCACAAGATGAACAAACTTCATCAATCTGAGACAAAGAAATAGAAGGAAATACAGGTTTTAAGGCAGAAAGTAAAATCTTAGAGCTTGGATGCCCAAGTCTGTGATGTCATAGTAGAATGTGATGTGGTTTGACAATAACAAATGCAGGATTCTGGACAGAATTGAAGCAAGAAGTTGAAGACAGGATTAGATGGAATAGGGTAAACTCCATCTTTACTCAACCCTACGTAGAGGATCTTCCCCATGGGTAAATCCAGAATTAAGAACTTATATGCATCAAAATAACAAAAAGCATTATTTTGAAGGCAAAGTTTATGAGCAGATAGAAGATTTGAAGTAAGGTCAGGCACTCTTAGAATGTTATCAAGACTAAAGTTATGAGTTAAGGTTCGAAGCTCACCATTACCAATGTGGGTAATTGGTAGTTCTTGACCATTGCCAACTGTGATAGTCTCTGATCCTTGAACTGGTTGCTGCATAAGAGAGATTTATGATAGGTTAGGAGTCACATGGTCTGAGCAACCTGTGTTAGTAAGCTAAGCATTGGAAGCTTGAACTTGAGTAGCATTAGCCACCATAGAAGCAAGCTTTGCAGGTGGATGCCTCCCTTGATATGTGAAATCCATTCTTTGGTAACAATCAAGAGCTGAATGACAACTCTTACCACAGATCTAACAGATAGGCCTGTTTGATTGACCTGGATTTTGGTTAGATGATTGCTTAGCTTGATTAAAAGTTTGAAGCTGAGGGGAAAACCCTGAATTGCCTAGGTTGAAATTGCTTGAATTGAAATTCTGAAACTAATTAGGATTGGAATAACTACCACCACCATAGTGAGAACCTCTAGAATTATGATTATGACCTCGACCTCTTTCTTTCTGATTATTATTCCTACCTCCTTTTCCTTGTTGAAAACCTTAAGAGTGAAACTTTGCAGCCATAGCCATAGAAGCTTAATCAACTGTATTAGATCTCTTTTTGATTACTCTCTCTTTAGCATTGAGCAAAACATTCCATTCCTCAACTGGTAATACATCACTTCTAGTCCTAATTGCTAAACTAAAGGAATCATATTCATAGGGAAGACCATCAAGAATGATGTGAAGAAGCTCTTCATCATCCACAAACACAGAAACAGCAGCCAATCTATCTCTGGCTTGCTTAATTTTCTGAAAATATCCATCAATGGAATCAACACCTTTCTTAATTGCATTTAACTCATTTCGCAGGCTCATCATATGAGACCTTAAGACAGATGCAAATCTTTTTTCTAATACTTTCCAAACTCCTCTAGCAGATTTTTGCCCAACTATAAGAGCAAGAATTGCAGGAGAAAGTGTAGAATTCAAGAAGGTGAACATGGCTTGTTCACGATTCTTCCAAGCTATGAAAGCTGGATTAACCTCAGCAGTGAAACTACTAGATGAATCTTTAAGAAATCTATCTGGAGCATTAATTGAGTCATCAAGAACATCAATCATAGAGTAGGTATCAAGAATTACCTCTATTTGGTGTTTCCATACAATGTAGTTTCCATAATCGAGCTTCACAGTCATCATGGATGACATGTTTGATAACAGCAATAGTGAAGTATTCACTAGTAAGCTCGTAGTAGCCATAGCAGGCAGAGTAGTTGAAGCAGATGCTGAAGAAGACGAACTAGAAGGAGCAGAAGCCATTGAAATAGATCAAGGCTCTAATACCATGAAAACTTCTTTCAAATCTATAATTTCTATCACAGAAATTTTGAGAAGAAGAAACGGAGAAAAGAAGAGAAAACAGAGAGAGAAAATAAGCTGAAAAATTCTTCAAGAATTATCTCATTGAATACAATTCACAATACAATAACAATGGAGGCTACAACCTATATTTATACATACAGAGTGAGGGAGAGAGAGCACAAGGGAGATTGATAACTGCCTCACACATGCTCTAACAGATTCACACACGTGCACTACCCTCTAACAGATTCACACGTGTATTACTAGAACTAACTAACTGACAGTTTGATAATTTTACAAACACACTGAAACGGTATCATTTCCTTTAATGAGGAAACAGCTACATCATACACAAAACGGCACCGTTCCTTTTAATGAGAAACGGTGACGTTTATTTTAATTTTCCTTTATGTTTTCCCAGCTTTATACATGACACCGTTTTGATAGTAGTAGCCTTTGGAGCTTCTCCTTCTTCTTCCTCATGATTTGAATGTGCTGGACCTCCAGTACTGCCATGGCTTTCAATATTCATTATTGTTTCTTTTCCCTTCTTTCCTTAGCTACCAATTGAAGCAATTTAGAATCACTCACAAATTTGAGCTGGGTAATGGAGAACAATCGGCCTTAATTTTGTTTGTGGAAAAAACGAAGCAAAAGAGAAGTACTAATATATTGGGTTTAGTTTTTTTCAATGTTTCTATGTTCTGTTTATTTATTTATTTTTATCATTTTTGTGCAAAATATAACTTATTTTGCCTTAAGGATCATGTTAGTAAGAACAAATGAGTATATCTGCTGGATTTTTGACAAAAGGCCTCCAATGGTACTTTTATTTTTTATTCTTATTTGATCTGTCTTCTTCTGTTTCTGTATAGATAAATCTCCCGTGGTGGAGCTTAATGCTCTAAAATATTGAAATCGCAAGTAATATATGAAGTTACTATTTTGCTAAGTGACATTGTGCTGCCCCTATTTAACTTCGAATCTGTTATTGCTTCCTTTTTTTTTTTTTTATTGAATTCATTTGTAATTTGTGAAGTTGACGATAAATGTTATGTTGATGAAAATTTGTATTGGTGCAGCATGTAACTACAATTTGTCTTGCTCAATGACAATTAGTGCTACCCCTATTTAACTTCAAGTGAGTTGGTGCTTTTTTTTTGTTATATTGAAGTCATCTGCAATTTGTGAAGCCAAGGATAAATGGTATGTTGATGTAAAAATGTATTGATGCAACATGTAATTGATTCAATATATTAAAAAAAAAAAAATTATTTCATGTTATTACTTTACATATGTTCAACATTTTACATAACTTTCTCATATAGAAGGTTACAACATTATCCGCACATTGCGTAGGCTCTTGACTAGTTAGTTTAAATGTCTCACCATTTTTTTCTATTACTTTTGTTTGTGTTGATAGGAAATAAACAAAATGCAACGTTCAGAGATCTCAGCACCTTCACCTTCTAAGATCCAATATGAGGTAACTTCAGCACTCCCGACTTCTTCAAAAAGAAGAAGGTTAGTATCTAAGGTTTGGAACGACTTCAATAAGGTTGAGGTTGGTGGGAAGGTCCGGGCCATATGTAAACATTGTTGCAAGGATTTTTCAGGGTCAAGCAAAAGTGGGACAACACACTTGAAAAATCACTTGTTAAGATGTTCTGCTATAAAAAGTGGAGAATCATGTAAAGAGATGGTATCTCCTAGCAAAACAGGTGATTTTAAAAATCCAACTGTCATCGATGGGAATTCTGTGTTTGATGAAGAAAGGAGCGGCTTGGATGTGGTAAGAATGATTATCAAGCATGGCTATCCATTGAATATGGTTGAGCATGAGTACTTCATAGTTTTTGTGAAGAATTTGCAACCAATGTTCAAATTTCATTCACAAGACACTTTAAAGGCTGGCATTCTTCATGTCTATAGAGAAGAAAAGGAGAAACTGTGCAAACACCTTGGTATGCTCTCTTGTTGCTTCAGTTTGATACTTAATTTTTGGACATGTGATGGGAAAAAGAATAAGTATTGTTGTTTTACTTTGCAATTTATTGAAGATGGTCTGAAACTGAAGAAGAAGATTCTTGCCGTAAAAAATGTAGGATGCAATTATACAGGAGAAAATCTTTTTGGGATGGTAAAAAGTCTGCTTCTGGAGTGGAACATTGACAAGAAATTGTGCTCTATAACTGTAGAAAGTTCTTCCTCAAATGATCAAATGGTTAAGACCTTAGAAAGTTGGCTTGGTAATCAAGGTTACCATCCTTTCAGAGGGAAATTATTTCACATCCGTTGCATTACACATATTATAAATCTCCTTGTTCAGGATGGATTGGATGAGATAGATGATATTCTTCATAAGATAAGGAAAGCTATCAAATACATCAGTGAAACAACAATTGGGAAAGAAAAGTTTCAAGAGGTTGTAAAGAAACTGAATTTACAAAGCAAGGACATTACTTCTCAAGGTGTTCCTATAAGGTGGGATTCCACCTTTTTCATGCTTGAGAGTGCATTGGAGTTCAGGGAAGCATTTTCTTACCTACAGAGTAGTGATTGTGACTCCCCTGTAAATTTATCTATGGAGGAATGGGATAAGGCAAAAGTCATGCACAAATGTTTGATTGTTTTCTATGATGGAATATGCAGTTTTTTAGGAAGCAAATGTCTTACTACAAATGTGTATTTTCGTAAGATTTGTGATATTCATCACAATTTAATTCAGTGGCAAAAAAGTGAACATACATTTACTCGCTCGGTTGCAAAGAAAATGAGTGAGACATTTGACAAGTACTTTGACTATTGTACTTCTGTTTCGGCAATTGCAGCAGTTTTTGATCCACGGACAAAATTGGACTTTGTGCATTACTCGTTCACAGAGTTATATGGTGGGCATACTAAGAAAAACTTATTGATTGATGATGCTCTTGGTCATATTTTTGATGAATATGCAAAAGGCCGTAGCAGTCAAGCATCTACTTCATATGATGATAATTATTCTGATATACTAGATAGGTGGCACAAGTCTAAAAGAGAAATGAATAAGGCTCATTCACAAAGGGCCGAGCTCCATCGATATTTAGAAGAGCCTATACCTGATTTTGAGGGAGAGTTTGACATATTGGGTTGGTGGCATACAAATAGTACAAAATTTCCAAGTCTTTGGAGGATAGCTCGAGATATCTTGGCAATTCCAATGTCAACTTCTATATCAAATTCTGCTTTCAGTATTGAAACTATGACAATCAATCCAACCTTTAATGGTTTGGATCCTGACATCATAGAGGCCTTGGTATGTGGAGAGGACTGGTTGGACAATCCTGTAAGGATGTAAGTACGATTTTCATTCTTTAAGAATTTAAGATCCTCGTACATATATATATATATATATATATATGTGTGCGCGCGCGCGCGCGCGTGTGCACACGCGCACTCTATGCATTCCTTCACTCCCTTTTCATTCCATTTAACTTCAGTACAGCGAACAAGGACAATGACCACTCTTTTGAACCCACTCATACTTCATTTGGTTTGGCGGGGACTTCTTTAAGCTTGGAATCTCAAGAGGCACAATCTCAGTCTATCAATTTATTTGTTTTACTACTTTGATTTCTTTTATGAAATGATGTTTGTGTTGACAATGCTTTCACCTGCAGAAACATGCTCCCTCTACTACCAATACAAAACTCATGCTTGCAAATCTTAGTTCAACTTGGAGCTCTCAGCCATTTCCGACAGGTGAGTACCATTCTTAAAATTTAAATAAAAATATAAGGTTTAAAAATTTAAATCAAAATATTGGAAATTATAAGTTTAAAATGAATTTTAAAAAGTTAAAAAAAAGTATGATGATTTTTAAATGAATATTACCCAAAACTTGCCTAATAAAAAATAATTGGATTGTGATATTAAAACCTAATATCATTTATGAGCATTTTTTCTTTCTTTCTCAATTTCTTCCATATCAACAATTTTCTTTTTAATTATAAAATAAAATTAATTAGGAAGAAAAAAGAGAGGAAAATCTCATTTATCTTAATTGAAAAACAAGAAAATAATATAAAAGTATAAGTTATTCTCCATATAGGAAACCATAAAGTATAGGATTTTCCCCCTCTCTTGTGTGTATGCGCGCGCGTGTTTGTTTCTATATAAAAAAAAAAAAAATATATATATATATATATATATATATATATATATATATATATAAAGAGAGAGAGAGAGAGAGAGAGAGAGAGAGTTATTTTAAATTAAATGGTTAAACCTCATAGTTTTGAATAATTTCATATAAATCTTATAATTCCAAATAATTTCATTTATATCTTATAAGTTCAAAAAGTTTTTATTACTCATAGTTTCATATAGTTTTATGGATAAAGTTTAACTACAAAGTTGGTTGTAACCTAAAACTACAACTTCTTAAAAAAAAAAAAAAGGTAACATTACTATATATTTTGAAAATCTAATTGTTAGATTGTATTTTCTTTACGCTCTTAATACATTTATCGAATTTTGTACCAACCAGAAATTATTTATTATATGATCTATGAGCTTATATTTTATGCATAATTTTAAACTACAAAAATTTAAATTTTAAATAATTTATTGATGACATAGCTATTAATCTTTAATTTTTTAAAAATTTTACAAGCATAGAAGATATAAGAAGAAAATGTAATCTAATGGTGGATTTGTTAAATTCACCTTCAATAGAAAGATATTGAGTAAAATTGCAGTCTTAGACTATGCCAATTTCGTTACTAAAATTTTGGTTATGTTTCATTTAAATCTTATGCTTTCAAAATGTGTCATTTAAACCTCAAAGATTGAATATTTGAACCAGATAGTCACATGATTCTTAACAGGGGTTGATAGAATTTGTGCTAGAAGATTAAATGAAATATTTTTAAAAACTACTATTTAGACAAAACATTTTGAAAGTTTAAAATTTAAATGAAACATACACAAAACTCTAAGGTTCAAAAAGTAATTATATCCCTCATGTCTTTTTTTTTTTTTGGGTCATATTGAGGTGTTTGTTCCCATACAAGTATTTTTTTTAAAAAGATTTTTAAAATTTTCTGGGGCTATGAAACATCAAAATGCAAGCATATTATAATTTTACAAATAATTGTCATGAGTCTTATAACTTAGTAGCATTATTAATTTATTATGTATCCTTTGGTGAGTGGGGCCATCTTGCCATTTGTAAACACCATGTGGTCTTCAATCAAATTGGACATCAACAGATTACAAATGAGGTGTTTTTGAAAAAAAAATTTAATATTAATTATTAAAATTAGTGTCATAAGGAAAATATTTTGGCCAATAGTCATTTTTTAAAAATTGTGTTTTGAAAACACGATTTAAGCATTTAAATTTTAAATAGACTCGTCTTCAAAATAATTTACTCACTACCCTATTTGTAATGATTATATATAAAAAAAAATATTAATTTTCCAAAATATCCTCAACAGATGTATTTGTAGCTAATTAAGGAAGTGATGCTCGAAAGTTCTATGTGTTTGCTCACTAGGAATTTATGATTTCATCTTAGTTGTGTGTATGATATTAATGAATGCATCCACTAAGTAATGATTACAACTGGTTATCAGTGTGCTGAGATTTCCTGTGTTTCTATTGCAGGTGTCATCATCAAGTCATCTGATCATGGTTCTAGTGGCAATGATGCTGAGGCGGTGAAGAGCTGTATTAGAACAATGGAGTTTCAGTACCATGATAAGGTTGCCAAAGAAATGGAGAGGGCAGAGTATGAGGCCCAGTTGGCAGCAAAGGAGGCTCAAAATCGTCAGGATAGGGAGCAATATGCTCAGGAGAAGTTTGAGCTAGAGCAGCGAATCAAGCATTTGGAGGTTGAGTGGCAGAAGCTACTTTTTGAGGCCAACAGAGATAGACATAGGAACGTTCTTGTTCCACCTAATTATGGGTATCCTGCGCCATCATCAGCACCATCAAGTTCTTCTCAGTTGGGAGTTTCCAATCCTCGAGGATCATGGCATGAGGGTGAGGGTTCATACCACCATTTAGACACCACTTCAGATATTTCACATCGTCCTGGCCTGTTGTATAATTCTCAAAATCAAGGTACCTCAAGTTTAGTCACGATGGACTTCGTTCGTGCCAATGAATTCCCTAAATCTCCTATGACTCCACCCCCGACCACTCCACCTGGACCACCCGAAATGGATCAGGATTTCTACCAGCAGTTGCTTAGCAGCCTATGATTCTCGGCCGAGCATGTTTTAACTTCTTCTTCTTCTTTTTTTATTTTTTATTATAGACGGTAATTTGTGCCTATGCATGCAACTACTTTGAGATAAAATGTAAACCAAACAATCCAGGACAGAGCCAAGACTTGGAATTGGGGGCGGTTTTGCTGCTGTGTTCTGTAGTTCCAGCCTCTAAATTTGCTGTTTAGCTGCAAAGGTGTTTTTTTTTTTTTTTTTTTTTTTTTTTTTTTTTTTTAAATTTTTTAATTTAGTTAAAATATTTTAAAAGGCCAAGTTGTTTGTTTTGAGTAAAATTGATTGATTGAGTTTAAAGTTTAAAAAAAAAAAAAATTTCCTATTGGTAATTTTTACTGCTGGGCTAATATTAGCCCCCAAAAATTAATTTTTCTAGGCTTGTATATTTTGTTTTAAATTTTAAATCTATAAGTTTTTTGTAGCCTTTAAAATGAGGAAAATGCAAGAGTTACAAGCATTTTTATAAATTATGGATGTTATTAGTGGTTATTGTTATGTAAAAAGGTGATGTAAGTGGTAGACTTAAATGCGAACCAATAAAAATTTGCTACCTTAAGATTTGTAAAAATATTATAAAAAAGTTTGTGACTATAACATTACTCTCAAAAGAATTAATGACATTGTTCAGAGGCAAAATCAACTATGACTGGTGCATTACTCAATGGTTTTTACTGTTGGGAAATTTAGACCCCAGTTGATAGAATTAACAAGTTTTAAACCTAATTTGTTAATTAGATTTATTATGAATAAAACTTGTTAAAACAAACAAACATCAATATCATGTTAAAATCATGCAGCGGAAAACATAAATAAGACAAGATATGATAACCTAGGAAAATCAATGAAACAAACTAGTTTCACAGTTAAAAACCTGGGGAGAAACCTTCCCAAAAAGCAATTTATTATAGTAAAGAGAAGTTTCAGATCTAGTACAAAACTTTTGTCCATAGACTCTACAATCCTCATAGATAAACTTACAGCAGAAACATTTTACCGCTGTAGAACCTCTAAACTCTTCAATATATGAACGCCACCCTTTTTGCACGGATCCCAGTACGTGACTAACCAATCATGCACAGCTCCCAGTACATGACTAACACACCAACTTGAAGAAGATGGTAGTTGCAAAGTTCTTCACTTCATCAACAATGAAGATCAAGAAGTACTTGGTTACAAAACCCTAAGGCGCAAAGACACAATAGCTTCTTTCAGAGAGAATAAGGCATCGGTCACCTTTTGCATGTGTTCTTCTTGTATTATCTTATGTGACGGCCTTTAAAATAAATCTTATATATATTTAGGGTTGTGAGAAAAGAAACCCTACACAAATACATAAGCATGAGCTTAAAATCAAATCTGGAAATTTGAATTTCATAATTCTTGATAGATACCTCAATAGATAACTATTTGTCGAGACCTGTTGCGAGCTATTGAGAGGTGTCGAGAAGCTATCGAGCCTATTTGTTGCGAGCTATCGAGGAGCAATCGAGGGGGCAGAAAGTTTCTCGATCTATTGAGGAGCTAACGAGCAGCTATCGAGATTGCGATAAAAAAGAAGCTGAAGAGCTCGATAAATAAGTTAGGTGTCGAGAGGTGTCGAGCAGCTATCGAGTTTTAAAAAATCAGCACTTCTTCACTTGTTTCTTGGACAGATTTGCATGGCTTTTAAGGAAATTTATTTGATAGAGTACCCTAAGAAATTTAGAGGATCTGAATCCACATATTTAATATTTTATTTGATGTAAAAAATGAAACCAGGAATTACACAAGTTTTTAAATGCTATTTTGCATTTAAAAGTGCAAGGGCAATTGAATTTACATTTAATAGCCATTGTACTAATTGGGTTTTTTTTTTTTTTTTTCTTTTTTAATTTGTTCACAAAATATGATAGAATTTTAACTTCTTCCATGATGATTAGTCTTTAATATTAGACTAAGACACTTATTGGTTTTTGGTGTAAGTAGATATTGACCCAAAGATTTCAACGACAACAAATTTTACTAGTTGAGTTAATTGTTAATATATATATATATATATATATATATATATATATATATATATATATTAAGAAAAATATATTATATTCAAGCTAACATAGAGAGCAAATCCAATTAGATTGAAGTATAATTTTGTGTTATGTGTTTAATGTTGTTGCAAGTATTTACCAGTTATCACTCATCGCAAAAATCAAAGCGTCCAATTTTATTACACTTTGTTTGGGAATTCATAAAGGAATGTAATGAAATGGAATGAGTAAAACATAAATAAATGGATTGAATAGAATGAATTTAAGTAATGAAAATGAATGAAATGAAATTAAGTAACCTTATTTAGAATTTTTAAAATATGAGAATAGAATTTAATTGAAGTTAATAAGTAATCTTGTTTGGGAGTAATATAGGGAGAAATGAATAAAATTATTTAATTATAGTATTACTATTGAACTCCTGTTTTAAAATAAAGGGCTAAATATATAACAGTATATATTTTGGGAGTTTTAATGAAAATTTCATTAAACTTTAAACCTCATTCCATTCCCTTTGATTCTTCCTAATTTTAGAGGAATGAAAATTTGAAATTTTGAGAGAATAAAAAGGGATGAGTGTTCCCACCTACCCATTTCATTCACTCTTACTTAAACTTCCAAACAAATGAGTGACTTTCCATTTTTTTTTGTTAAAACTCCAAAACAAGATAAATGAGTAAATATTATAAAATTATTCTTTTTATTCATTTCTATTTCATTCCTTCCCTTCTCCTAAACAACCTATTAATAAATATAGAAGATTTTATTAACCAATAGTAATGCAAAGGTAAGCTTTCCCTCTACATAGATAACATTAGCATACCCAAAGAGACAATTCTATTTAAATCATATTTGAAACCATTTTCAATCCATTTAAAACTAATCTAGATTTTCTTTAAAAAAGAAAAACTTATTATTGGTTCCAAAAAAAAAAAAATTCAATGAAAAATTTAGTCATGATCTTCATATCTTATTTGAAAAATATAATCATGAAATAATTTTATTTCATCACAATAACAAAAATAAATCAAGTAATGAACATTTTTTTTATATAGGACATCAAGAATTAATGATTAAAATAAAATGATCATTAATAGCATTAAACTTAGGTAGAAATTTTAATATACATTCAATTATGTTTATTTTTCATCCCTAAACTATTGGAAATGTTTTATTTTTGTCCTTAAACTTTAAAAAAAGATTTGTTTTCATCCTTAAACTATTGAAAAATGTTTTTTTTTTTTTTCATCCATATTTTGTCCCTAAACTACTGAAAAATTATTTACAAAATTTAGGGATGAAAAAGAATTTTTTTTTAAAGTTTAGGGACTAAAATGATGTTTTACCCTTAAAAATACATATATACGTATGCATGTGTTACAACCTAGTATTATATTTAAATAAATATGCATTTTCTTTTTCAAAAAATAAAATAAAATAAGCACACTCCCAAATCACAATCAATTGATCCTTCTATTTATTTTTATTTTTTTTGGGAAAAAAAAAGGTTTCAAACCAATTGGAATATTTAAAATTTCCCCCCATTTCCCCAAAGCCACTTCTCTCCTTGTTCAGTTTAGAAGTTTTAGTATTTATTAATCAAAATTACACAAAAATTTTCTAAAGCATTTTGTTCCTTGCGAGGAAGGAAATAACATATGAAATGAGGACAAAACAGTTGAAAAAAAACATTGATGAAAAATATTAAATGCTAAAATTTTATTTTTGGAAATTTTTTATTTTATTTTTAATACATCAAGGGTAAATGCTATATGATAGTATATTCTGATAACAAGAGATTATTCTTTTATTTGAGAGAGGTCAAAGTATTTTTAAATCCATATATTTTTTTAGAAAGATTAAGAGTATAATATACGTCTTTAAAAAAAAATAAAGAGCATACTATACAAATCTCAATCGAGATTTCAAAAACTATTGGAAGCTTATAATTGTTGAGATACAAATTTTCGAGCCTTAATTTTATTAGCCCACTCACAAAAATACCCACACAAGCCCATTAATTATTTTGAGCTCACATAAATATTCCCTATATATATTACCTAAATATTCTTCATGTTATTGGGCCCTCACTAATATTCCGTACACAAGCCCATAAATTGCTTTAGGCCCTCTCACAAATATTACCCATTATAACCCACATGTTATCCAACTTGAGCTTTCACAAAAATACTAAAAAACATTGCTACCATATTGAGCCACAAAATTATACCATCTCTATAAAAAGCCCAAAAGTGCTTACCTTGCGGGAAAATCCAAAAAGCCCAAACAAAGCCCGCTACGATGCGGCATCTCTAAAGCTCGCTATGATGCGGCACTTCTAAAGCTTGCTACGATGCGACATCTTCATAGCCCGCTACGATGTAGCATCTCTAAAGCCAGTCACGATGTGGCATCTTCAAAGCCCACTACAATGCGGCATCTTCAAAGCCCGCTACGATGTGGCATCTCTAAAAGCCCGCTACGATGTGGCACCTCCTAAGCCTGCTACATGGCAATATTTTTACAAAATCTTACAAAACCCAAATGCTAATTTGACACCATTTTCATAAAGCCCAAATGCTAATTTGGCAACTATCTCTAAAAGGCCAAATAATAATTTGGCACTATTTTCATAAAGCCCAAATAATAATTTGGCACCATTCTACAAAACCCAAATGTTATTTTGGCACTATTTTACAAAACCCAAATCTATTTTGGAAAAAACAACTACTTTATGCTCAAAACCCAAATGCTAATTTGGCACTACTTTACAAAGCCCAAATTTGTTTTGGCAACTATTTTACAAAGCCCAAAATATTATTTTGGCAAAAACAATTACTTTATGCTCAAATCACAAATGATATTTTGGCACATACTTACAAAGCTCAAACACTATGTTTTGACATTTGTCTTACATATACTAAATCTCTCACTCATGGGAAATATAATTACTCATCCCTCAAAAAATACTTCTCTTACAAGATTTATGAAAGCCCATGAATGTCACCCATGGCAAAACTATTCATTTTGTAGGGAAAACCAAGCCCAAGGAAGCTTAACTACAAAGCCCAACTCACACATAAATTCTAGCAACTAGAGGTCACATGAGCTGACCAGCCAAAATCCAACACAACTAAACAGTTGGAGCCTTTTTCCATCAAGTCCCAACTTGTCCAATCAGATCAAAAAAGGACACGTGTCCATCAGGGGTTAAACCTTTCCTCCACAAGCTGAAATCCCATCATTTCTCATGTAACATAAAGTTGAAGCTGATGTGACAAAAAGCTGGGAAGCTTTAACCAGCTATCACTTCTTTCTTCTCCACCCATTCAGTGAATAACCAAAAGTAGCCATGCCCAAGCCATTAAAGCTCCTAAAACCACTTGAAATCAGTCTATTTTCATACTAAAAACGTGTATTCTCTAGTTCATGAACCAATCACATGAACCCAAAATAGGGAAACTTAGGGAAATGTGGTTTGGAGGGCACCAAGGGGATCCTAGCAGAGCTCCCAGCAAGGGCTCCAAGGTTGACACCTAACTTGGGGTGGTCCAATTTGCCTTAGGGAACTCTGATTCTAACAGCAGCATAACCAAGATCATTAGCCTAAAGCATACTCTAATCCCATTAGTCAAGGCTAATCAGCATTCAATGCTAAGCCAGAATCCTAGCTATTATTACCCAAAACAGCAAGAATCTTCTGAAAGTTGAGCTTACTACTCTTAGCTAAAATCCTAAGAACGATTCTCTAAGGATTTTCTGAAGATTGAGAAAGATTTAGCAAAGATTATTTGCTAATCACCCCCTAAAAACCTAGATATAAATGGAACTCACCATTAATGCTTCACCAAGACACCAGGATACACCAAGAAAGATTCTTCCTTAACCTCTCTATTTAAGCTTTCTCCAAGCTCTGAACAAGTCACTGAGTTCTTAGTTTCAAGCCTAGAAACTAAGTCCCCAGCTCCCAACTCAAAAACACTTCTCATAACTCTACTAAAAAACACTTATCTACCCCCAGTAGAAAGCTCCAGTAGCCTTACTATACCCTCTCACTCATTTCTCATACTACTCACAAATTACTCTCTCTACTCATTACTCACTATATATTCATAAGGATTGTTTATGGGCTATTCTTGTCAGTCTCAATCTAGGCTCAAGGCATAAAATATGGTGGATTCCTTAGACCTTCACTGATAACCTTTGGGTCGTGCATTAAGCCCATTGTCGAGTTTCAGTTTAGACCCCCCAACCCAACATAAATCTCATTTGTCAGAAAGGAAACTTTTTCGCCCTCAACAATAATATATAAAGTTCTAAATAACGCTTCACTCGTTTAGGGTTTCTATATTTTCACTATTTATCTTTCATCTTTTATCATCTAATAGTTATGCGTTATAATCTAACCTACCTATCATATCTATAAAAAAAATGTTATACTCTAGTGAGAACTAATTTTGATTTTTTTTTCTTCACATCATACTGTGGAATGGAGCCTTCTCTATTTGTTGAAAATAAGAGGTAAGTCCTTTTTTTTAATTGTTAAAAAGAAAAAGAGAGAGAGAGAGAGAGAGAGAGAGAGAGAGAGAGAGAGAGAGAGAGAGAGAGAGAGAGAGAGAGACTTGGAGGGTGCTAGTATTATTTATTCAATATATTTTATCCTCTATTTTCTCATGTAAAAAAAAAAAAAAAAAAAAAAAAACAACAAGAAGAATAGAATTAATTTCATCTTCTTCTTTTTTCATATTTTTAGCAAGTGTTTCTAGAAAAAAAAAACAGAGAACCAAAAAAAAAAAGAAAAAAAAGAAAAGAGATTGAGACCAAAAATAGTTTATACTGGAATAAATTCTTCTCTATTTGTTCAAAATAAGAGGTAAATTTTTTTTTTTAGAAGACACTTTATCATATATTTTTTTTTCGTGTGTAATAAGAAAAACTTTATCTTTCAAATTTTATTTTTATTTTTCATATTTTTAGCAAGTGTTTCTAGAAACAAAAAACAGAAACTAAAAAAAAAAAAAAAAAGAGAGAGAGAGAGAGAGAGAGTAAAACAAATAGCAGGCGAAAGGAAACGGTCTCTCCTCTCTGTGTAAATGCTTAATGGTGTGGAAGGAAGAAGCAGTTCCTCTTATTATTACCATTATTCCTCTTCTTCTCACACCTACCTACCTCTCTCTCTCTCTCTCTCTCCCTCTCTCTCTCAAACTTCTCTCTCAGAGATCTCTCTTAGTTAGGTAAAAATCTCTCCCTCTCTCTCTCTCTCTCTCTCGATATTTCTTTATATGAATTTGCGGTTCCATCATCGACAATCCGATCACCCTCCGATCATTCGATTCCGCCATTTTAATATGGCAAGTTTTTTGGTGCACAAGGATCCAAACACTAATACAAAATGAATGATGCTGATAGGCATGAATGACATTTGCTGCTGGCTTGGCTTTTGAGAAAAAAAACACAAAGACGGAAACACCCTCCTTTTTTCCCATTTAAACATTCTACAACAAACGTTTGAAATTTGAAACAAAGGCCAAAAACAAAAATTGGTCAGTGCCTGTTCCTACTCCCTGAAAGCATATAAAAACACGCACAGACCCTGAGTCAAAGAACCAAAGGGCTTTGCTTCTCCTTTTTCTTCCTCACACTCTTAACAGTTTCAGAAAAAGGGTTTAGATTGTGCATGGTTGGGGGTTGTCCTTCTCTGAACCCATTGATTTCACCAACTTGACCCTTCAAATCAACCACCCAAGATCCTTCTCTTCCAAACCCAAAACCCAAAAAAAGAAAGAGAAAAGAATATCTCATATCTCTCTCTCTCGGTGTGTGTATGTATATCTGTTTCCTTTCTTCTTTTCTGATCTATGATTCTTTCTTTCTCTCTCTCTCTCTCTCTCTCTAGACAATAATGAAAGAGGCTGTGACGATGGCTTTGTTGATGTTAAGAGTGTGGAAGTTTCGGGTATAGTTGAAAGGGTCTTGAAAGGGTCCGTTTTACTTGGCAGGGCGACCCAGATGGCCTCTTTGTGAATTTTTATCACATCTATGCGAGAAAAAAACATAAGGTAGCAAAAGGTTAATGAAAAGGAAAGGGATGGAATTCAAAAGTTGAAGGATGCAGATATCGTCGAGAAACTTCGTGAAGTTCTATGGGAGAAAAAGTGTTTGGTAATTTTAGATGATATTTGGAATATTGAGACCTTGAACATTCTACGTGAAGCCTTCCCCATGCAACCCCAAAAGGTTTAAAAACAAAATTCCATAACCAGTGAGCCTCCCCACAATGAAGCAAAAGGTGGTCCATTAATTCCCCCATCGCATCTGCACATGCACACCAATCCACTAAATAAAAGCCTCTCTAAAGAAGAGTACAGGAAAATAACACTACCTGCCAAAACCTGTTGCTAGGTAATCCAAAAGCTTTTGCCTCTGACGGGCTAAGCATTTTATGCTCATGTGATGCTATAGCGAATTATTAGGAATATCTACTTTTTTTTTTGGTTGTGGTTGCTTTGTGTGCTTTATAGAATCGACCATATTTATAGTAATTTTGATTTTTTAGTGGCTAGTTGTGCATTATTGGATGAACTATGCTTATAGTAGTGTCGATTTTTAGTAGCAAGCTGTGGTTGGAATCAGAGAAGAAAATGATAGCATAGTGTAAAGGAACTTAAGTCAAAGACTATTGATTGAAACATAAGTGGTAAGACCAGCTTGAATGGTTTGTGTGATTAATTAACTGCAAAATTAATTTTGTAATGCTGTGGAGCCAAATAGGCTAACCTCCTTATTCCCCCTCTCCCACTCACACCCCCACCCAAAAAAGGTGAAAAAATGTTGAAGAAATTGAGTAGCAGAAAATCCAGTTAGAAAAAAAGTACTGGAAAGCGAAAATACTTCATAAGATTTCTGCTTTACTGAAAAGTAGAAAGAAATTAACATTTCAAATGGAAATACAATTTTCCTTGTGGTTTCAAATGGAAATAATTACGAGACTCTATCATTCTTAATGGTGCAGGTAAACAGAATGCTTAAGCCAGAAAAGTGGCAGGCAACTTTTGATAGTGATGGAAAGGTTTATGGATTCCAAAAGGCACTCAAGTGAATTTGTTTGGGGGTATGTTGTTTCATCATTAGCTTATTTCCATTGTTTGTAGTGTGTTTTTTTAGAGGAAATTGTTCGTATTATGTTTTAATTGTAATTTCTTTAGGGTTACTCCTTTCAGAATTGTTTGCATTTTTATATTTCTTATTGTAAATAGGAACTAGCAATGGGGCATAGTGCTGGATTACAGGGCATCAGTAGGCTCAAAAGCTAGGATCTATTTTTAATTACCATCCTCAATGGACTTAATTCTGACTGAGTTTCAGTGTCATTAGAATTAAATGTCAGTTTGTATTTTTCTCTACTAAGGATGGTCTAATTGAAGAAGTTTTTAGTTACTCATAATTTTAACCCATATTCGTTTACTGCATGATAGGGTGTGGATCCATCTATAAGGCCAGAAGTTTGGGAATTTCTACTTGGTTGTTATGCAGCAAGCAGCACTGCTGAGTATCGAAGGCAACTATAATTGATTATTCTGGGTAAATTAAATATATTCATGCTTAAATTCTTATAGTGCTCCACCTTCAAGTCAATGAGCTCTAGTTGAAATGGCAACTCCTTTTCTTGTAAAAGCAAGGTGGGGGATAAGATTGTGGGTTCAAGACCCACTGGGTGTGCGTTACCAATAAAAAAAAATGGTACTCCACCTTCAGGCATGCGGATGAGCTTGATCTCCTGAAATCTTTGAATTATCTGCATTTTCCATCTTGCAGTTTGGTCTTATTTTGTTATGCTTCTATGTCAAACTTTTGATGCCTAGAATTTTATTGTTGCAAGAATTATTCATCAGTGGTTCAAATCATTTTGTTTATCTTTGGTCCTTCCCCATTGGATGGTGTGGTCTGTTTGTCAAGAAAGTCCCTTTGATAATTATCAACTAGGTAACTTTGTTGTTGCGCTTGTTCTCTTCACATCACTGTCAATATGAAATATACATTGGGGCTGAATTGTATTGTAAGGCGTTTGTAAGGTGAAAGTTCTCCTTCCCTCCTCAGATACTTGTCTACAATCAATTATGATAAGGCCGTAAATTTCACCAGTGCGAAGCACGATCCTTGCGCTCAAAAGTCACCTACACAAAAGAAGAAAACAAGAACACCTTGCAGAAGGCACCGATGTGGAGCCGGCCAAACACCCTCCGAAGGTTAAGTTAGAAATATTCTCACAGCTCTAGAGTGCTAGAGAGGGGTAAATTATGCGTACCTTGATGTGAGTGGATCTTGGGGCTTTTATAGTAGTGAGGTCCTTTCCTTGTAACCCAAGTTGTTTCCTTGTAGAACTCTCCTCTTAGGATTCTGAAATGTGGTGGACAAGTTATTCATCGTGAAGAGTCCGCGGTCTTTAAGGTGTTCCCCCAATATTTTTCCAATGCTTTGCCCTATTCATATTGGGCCTTTATTTCATCAGGGATTCCACAAGGGATGGGCTTAACTTTTCTTTTGGCCTATGAACATGGACCCGTTAAGCCCGTCAGGCCTCACTTCCTATTTTTATCCTCTTCAGCTGCCCCCTTCACCCTATTTGATCCGTCGCTTTTGTGCAAGGGGTCAATTGGGGTGACGGTCAACATAGTCCTGACGGTTCTATGTTCATGGGGCGACGGATAGACATACATGAACGGTGACAAAGATGAGCTAGGATGGCGACCGCGAATACTGAGTGGTCGGTGACATAATCAATGTAGTGACGGTCAGAAATTTATAGCTGACGGTTAGAACTTTATAGCTGACGGTCACGAGAACATTTGAAGGGTGGTTTATGGAGCATGAGGCCGTCAGGTCTATAGAGGTCTGACAAGTTGTAGAGGCATTAAAGGCAATGATACGTGTCACTCGTCGAATGGCTCGTACCTCGGATCGAAGTGCTGCTTCGTCTTCCGTGCACTTCATCTATAAAAACCAGCACCCTCCCCTTCATTTCCTTTACTTTACGCAGAAATTACATTGTCAGAGCGAGTCCGTCACCTATCAGAGCTTATCCGTTCACATCTTCTAGCAACAGCTTTTATTCGCTCACTCTTTTCCTCGGTAAGTGATTCCATCCGTTCACTCTAATATACTTTCAGTTTTTATACTTGACATGGTAAAACTTTAAATTTCTTGCATTCGTCTCCCCTTTTTATTTTAGACCCGTCAGTCTTAGGTTTTGTCGCTACGTTGTAGGCAATGTCTAGTGCGTCGAGTAACCAGTCGTTCGTCCGCGACGAGGCGGGTTACGAGGAATTGTACTCGTCGGGTTATAAAGATCCAGACGAACTAAGCGAGAGGAGTCCGTCTGCCACTTCACCGTCCTCAAAAAATGAGGATATGGAGTTGGCCGAACCAAAGGAAGGTTCTGACGACGGTGATCAAGGAATTAAATCTATAGTAGGTGCTGACGGACTTAGGGAGTTCGTCATGCTACTTGAGTGGACGGTGAATAACTTCAGGTCCACAATTAAAGAGGTGCATTTCAAAACACTTAGAGCAATCTACCAAATACTCGACTACATCCCTATCTGTTTGCCCTACAAAGCAGAGAAATGCTATTACGATGGAGTGGACGACCTAGGGGTGTATGAACAAGCACTCAAGGCTGGCCTTAGGTTCCCCTTGAACACACTCAAGCGATAACTCCTCTAGCACTTGTGTTTGTCCATCAGCCAGATATCCCCGAACGCCTGGAGGGTTTTCATAGCAACGGAGGTCCTGTACGGAGCCATGTCTGATGGTTCCAGATCGCTGACCATACGGGAGTTCCTCCATTGCTACTGTCCAGATGAGATTGACAAGTCAAGGGGAATGTATAGCTTTGTCCCTAGGAAGTCCGTCCTGAAGGTCATTTATGAGACCCCTGACTCCAACCGTGACTGGAAGAGCCGTTACTTCTTCCTGGAAGGTGACGGCTGGATGTGTCACCCGGGGGAGACGGACTTCATGCCGGTTGATAAAACATGGGGAATCTTGGACCCTTCTGGTATATTTTCCTCCGTCGTGTTAGGAATGTGATTTTTCTTTAACACTTTAACGACCGTCCTGATTACTTTGTCCCTTTTATTTTTGCAGTGTGACGGCGTCCGCAAGTTGATATCGAGGAGTACAACTTTTTGGAAAGAATTTTTTCAAAGACGAAGCCAGAGGAACGGACGTGCGCGAAGTTGGTAAACCTTAATACCATCCATTGGTATTGCGATAGACCTGAACCCACCCCGGCGGCTATCAAGTACGAGGAGCGCACCCGTCAGCGTAAGTCCGTCACCCTCTATATCTAACTTGATCACTTCCTACGAGTTTACCCGTCTATTCTTATTTTTCAGAGATGGAAGACGCGAAGATGAGGGCAGCCATCAGAAATAAGGCTACGAAGAATAAGGAGACGGACAAAGGTGCTATGGGGACAGGCTCGAGCAGGCCCTCCGCGAAGAGACCAATGCTTAAGGAAGACCGTGCACCTAAGAAACAAAAGGTTTCGACGGAGCCCGTCATTGGTCTGATGGCGGAGGGTAAGAAGACGGTGACCCCGGCCAAACCTGGGGGTGGCAAAGGTCTAATGGTTCCTACTCCGGGTAGTCAAAAGAAACCGCCCGTCCTACTCCGTGAAGACCCAAAGTATGATTTGGGGAAGATTTCTTCTATTATCGGCAGCGAAGACTATGAGGACCTTGGCAACCATTCGACGGAGGCCATGGGGAAGACCGGCCTCTTCAGCATTGTCCAAGTAAGAGCCCGTCGCTATTGTAATTATATATACATTCTTCTTCTTTTTTTCTTTTTTTTTTTTTTTTTTTTTTTTTTTTTTTTTTAACAATAACTAAAACTCCATTCCATCGTCAGGCTATGCTCATGACGAAGGGTTTGATGGATCGGCTCTTCACCAAGAGCTGACACTTGAAAGGGTCCGTGAAAAGGCCAAGCTGGCGGAGGAGAAGCTATTCGAGCTAAGGAATTGGAAGGTGGTGATGGAGCAGAAGCTCAAGCTTGCGGAACGAGCGAGGGATGAGTACCAAAAGATGACGGAGGAGCTCAAAAAGGCTCTGGAGGACAAAGAGAACGATGTCCGTCAAGCCAGAGAGAAGGCCGTCCAGGAATATCGTGACTCCGACGCCCTCATTTCAGAGCTCGGAGTCTGTTATAATGATGGATTCGATGATGCACTCCGTCAGGCCAAGGCTCTTTATCCCAAGCTCGATTTCTCGTCCGTCAACATAACTATTGCGGAGGCAACGTCCGTTCATCCTGACCTGTCGGATGATACGAACGAGCTCTTTGCAGAAGAGGTGCCCGGCTCCGTCATTCCTGAGGTTTAGCCAGAGGAAGAAAAAACTCGTGAAGCCAAAGACCCCGTCATTCCTAATGTGTAGACACAATTATTTACTTTTTCCAAGTATTTTGAAAACAGTTTGGATTTTGCTCTTTGTATGTCGGGCCGTTTTGTATTTGTTGTATTGACATTTAACTTATTTATTTAAATGCATCTTTTATTATTTCGTTGATGATTGTAGTGTAGGATTCGTCCTATTTGATGTTGCTTTAATGTTTACTTTATTTGATCCGTCCACGTTATGGAATTTTATAAAGTTTACGAGCCTGGTCGGGTCCATCCATTCCGTGGAATGTGGTCGTGACCCCTGATGGCCGTCCACTTTGTGGACTTGTATAATTTTATGAACTGGTTGGGTCCGTCCATTATGTGTATTGGGGTCTTGAACCTTGGTTGGGTCCATCCATTTTGTGGACTGGTCTTAACCTTTGGTGGGGTCCATCCACTTTGTTGATTGGCGTAAGTTCGACACTAGTTGTGTTCGTCCACTTTGTGGACTGGTTTGACCATTGGTAGGGTCCGTCCATTTTGTGGACTTGTATAAGTTTGACCCTAGTTGGGTCCGTCCACTTTGTGGACTTGAATCAGTTTGTGACCCTAGTTGGGTCCGTCCACTTTGTGGACTAGTGTTGACCTTTGGTGGGGTCCGTCCACTTTGTGGGCTTGTATAAGTTCAACCCTTGTTGGGCCCGTCCACTTTATGAACTGTGGTGCTGACCCTTGGTGGGGTCCGTCCACTTTGTGGACTTGTATAAGTTTGACCCTGGTTGGGTCCGTTCCACTTTGTGGACTTGAATCAGTTTGTGACCCTAGTTGGGTCCGTCCACTTTGTGGACTGGTCTTGACCCTTGGTGGGGTCCGTGGACTTATATGTTTGACCCTAGTTGGGTCCGTCCACTTGGTTGTAGTAATCTTCTAGTAGTAAGGACACAGTATGGTCTGAATGTTCCTTTATTAAATTTAAAACTGTAGAAAAAGATACCTGCCCCCTTGGGCTTAAAAAGGTACTAAAGAAGTAATTGTTCAAACAAAAAACCAAAAACAATCAAATGACTAGTAAGTGCCTCAAAAAATAATCAAAGACTAATAAATATAAATGGACTGGGGAATCGGGGGAAATTGAATGTCATTTCTATTGGTAGTATTTCCGGAGGTGTTCCGTATTCCATGGGTGCTGAAGTTTCCTTCCGTCCATGGTTTCGAGGTGGTATGTGCCCTTCCTCTGTCATGATGTGATTCTATACGGTCCTTCCCAATTTGGTCCGAGCTTCCCCTATGTAGGGTCTTTAGCAGCGCCCATTACCTTCCGTAGCACCAGGTTGCCGATCTGAAAGTCTCTGTGCCTTACCCTAGCGTTGTAGTGCTTTGACATGAGGTTCTAGTATCGTGCCAACCTCTGTTCTGCCATTGCTCGGGCCTCATCTACTAAGTCTAGCTGGAGGCGCATAGCTTCTTCGTTTTTGTCTTTCGTGTAGCTCTGCACGCGATAGCTAGTGAGGCCGATCTCTGCTATGGTCCGCTGCTCTTCAATGCATATGGTCTGCTGATGATCCTCCATTTCCAACATGGCGATGTAGCACTCTCGGGCGGCTACTTGGTCTCTTTGCAACTCTCTAACTCCGTACTCCGTAGGGAATTTAATCATCAGGTGGTATGTTGAGGTTGCTGCTTTCCAGGAGTTTAGTGTGGGTCGCCCTATCATACCGTTATACGCGGATGAACAGTCGACCACTAAGAAAGTCACGTCCTGAATGATTTGCTGCGGATAATCACCGACCGTCACTGAGAGTGTGATAGCTCTTAATGGGAGTACCCTCGTTCCTCCAAAGCCGACCAACGGGGCATTTGTTGGTGTTAATCGTGCTCTGTTTATTCCCATCTACTGGAATGCTGGGTAGTATAGGATGTCTGTCGAGCTGCCATTGTCGACTAGCATCCGGTGTACATTGTAGTCTCCTACCCTTATGCTGACGACGAGGGCATCATCGTGTGGATGGTGGAGGCGTCTCACGTTTTTTCTCTGAGAATCCAATAATCGGGCTTTCCCTCCGCGCTATCTTGGGTACCGAACCCGTTAGCTGTACATTCTGGACCATCCTGAGGTAGGTCTTTCGGGCCTTTTTGGACGATCCCGTTGCTGCCGTGCCCCCTATTATCATCCTTATGTCCCCGACAGGGGGCCTCGGATGGTCGTTCTCTCGTCGAGGGGCCTGTTCCCGTGCATGTGCATCCGTCCTTTCCTTGCTGACGAATTTCTGCAATTTTCCTTCCCTGATCAGGGCCTCAATTTTCTGTTTTAGATCGTAGCAATCCGCAGTATCGTGACCGTGGTCACGGTGGAAACGGCAATACTTGTTTCTTGATCGCTTGGTTGGATCGCTCTTCAGCTTCCCTGGGAACGTCAGGGATCTTTCGTCTTTGATCTGCATCAGCACTTGGTCTAGTGGGGAGTTCAGATGGGTGAAGCTTGTAAATCTTCCTCCTGGGGGTTTAAAACGCTTCTCCTCGCTTCTGTCTCCCGTCCTTGGTTTCTTCCCCCCATGGTCCTGCCAGGCATCTTCAAGTCTCTCTCTCTTCCTGGGTTTGTCTTCCCTGGCCGACAGTGCGTTCTCTGCATTCATGTACTTTATGGCCCTGTAGAGTACCTCAGACATGATCTTCGGATCATTTTTATACAGAGAGAACAAGAATTTTCCCTTCCATAGGCCATTGGTGAAGGCCGCCACCAAAATCTTGTTGTCGGCCTCATCAATAGACAGTGCTTCTTTGTTGAAGCGAGTTATGTATGACTGCAGCGTCTCATCCTCTTGCTGCTTGATGCTCATTAGGCATGCTGTAGACTTCTTGTATTTGTGCCCCCCGATGAAGTGCGAGGTGAATTGGGCACTTAGTTCCTTAAAGGTGTTGATTGAATTTGGAGTCAACCTGCTGAACCAAATTCTTGCTGCGCCCCTCAGTGTTGTAGGGAAGGCCCTACACATGATCTTGTCCGGTACTCCTTGGAGGTGCATCAGGGTCTTGAAAGTTTCTAGATGATTTAATGGGTCCTTGACCCCATCGTAGCTCTCAACCTGAAGCATTCGGAACTTCTGTGGCAGGGGACAGGAGTTGACTTGTATCGTGAATGGAGAGTCCGTCCTATTCACTAAATCGTCAAGGTCGCTGGAGACGCGTCCCTTGAGGGCGTTCATCATGACCTCCATTTGTTCCTTCATCGCCTGTATCTCTGCGAAAATGGGTGGTGGGGTTGTATCCATGAGAGAGGGCATGCTCAAGTTTCGCCGCTCCGGTCTACTGGGCTCGTTACTGCCCTCTGGCCTTTCAAGTCCCCTACGTTCGGAGCTGTCCCCTTGGTTTTCCTCCTGGACGTTGTGTCCCGCGTTCCTCTGTCGCAGTTGCTCCTCCAGATCGTGATTTTGCTTTGTGAGGCGCTCTACAGCAGCCGCGAGGGTTTGGACCTGTTTTTCTAATGCGGTGGACCTTGGCGGCTCATCTTCTTGAACGTTGTTAGTGGTGGCCATTGAGCGTGTGATTACCATGCAACTCTTATGTCCGGGAAGCGACAATGGCTTAAACTGTCACGATTGTTCCCACAGACGATGCCAACTGATGAGGTCGTAAATCTCACTAGTGAGAAGCACGATCCTTGCGCTCAAAAGTCATCTACACAAAAGAAGAAAACAAGAACACCTTGCAGAAGGCACCGGTGTGGAGCCGACCAAACACCCTCCGAAGGTTAAGTTAGAAATATTCTCACAGTTCTAGAGTGCTAGAGAGGGGTAAATTATGCGTACCTTGATGTGAGGGGGTCTTGGGGCTTTTATAGTAGTGAGGTCCTTTCCTTGTAACCCAAGTTGTTTCCTTGTAGAACTCTCCTTTTAGGAATCCGAAACGTGGTGGACAAGTTATTCATCGTGAAGAGTTCGCGGTCTTTAAGGTGTTCTCTCTGAGGGTGTCAATATTCGACCCAACCCGCGAACACGACACGAACCCGACACGGGTTTTTTCGGGTTAGGGTTGGGCCTTAATGGGTTTGGGTCATAAACGGGTCGACCCGAAAGCAACACGATAAGAAACGTGTCATAAGCGGGTCAACCCGCGTAACCCGCAATAGACACGTTTGACACGCCAATTTATTTGTGTCAACCTGAAATGACCCACTTATCACAACCCGTTTAACTCGTGTAACAAATAAATATTTATTTTATTTTAGATTTGTCTAATACCTTTTATATCCAACATATATTTTAAATTTAAAAAGAAAAGTGAGTAATTACAAAAATTTATAAGGGATATAATTGGAAATTGAAACTTTACAGACCCTAGAACTACTAATACTTTTTTTTGGCATAGAACTTGCACAAATGAAATTGGATGAGCTTGTGGAAGATGTTATGAATTTGGACATCAACAAAGAATCTATGGATGATAATCGTGGTCATAGTTAGGATTAGTCTACTGTTTGCTCAAATTCTTTCAATATTGATACTTAGCAATTGGCGAGTTCCAAGTATATTATATTTTCATTGAACTATGTTATTTTATTTTTGTTAAAATTTTTTATTTTGAATTTGGGTTGAAGTGTATGCACTTCTTTTGGAGTGTAAAGAAATTATTTTCTAGATGAATGTTATATTTTTGTTGAACTATATTATTTTGAATGTGGGTTGAAGACTTGAAGTGTAAGCACAGCTTTTTGGAATGTAAAAAAAATTATTTCTAGATGGATGTTATATTTAATATTATACAGGTTGAAATGGGTTGTGTTACATTCGTGTCAACCCAACACGACTCGTTTATTAAGCGTGTCAAATGGGTTGGGTCAGGTCAACCCGCTTAATTAACAGGTCGGGTTAGGGTTGAAGGATCATGACACGATTATTAAATGGGTCGGGTTAGGGTTGAGCCATTTAGTCGAATACCCTTACCTCAACACGACACGAACCCGACACGCTAACCCGAATTGACACCCCTAGTTCTCTCAATATTTTTCCAATGTTTTGCCCTATTCATATTGGGCCTTTATTTCATTAGGGATTCCACAGGAGATGGGCTTGACTTTTCTTTTGGCCCATGGACATGGACTCGTTAAGCCCGTCAGGCCTCACTTCCTATTTTTATCCTCTTCAAATTATATTGTAAGGTGTTTGATATGTTTAATAAAGTGTTAAGCTTGTTAGTTGAGGTCTTTGTGGGTGTTTCAATTATTACCATACCCTGTAAAAATTTAGACTTCGATTATTTACAGTTTTATGAGACTGTTTCACGCAGGGAACGTTACAGGGACCTAACTAAGCAATGCCAAATGATGCATTCAAGTATAGGAACTGGTTCATTTGCCTATGTTGTTGCTTCCAAAGTTATGGACATGAGGACTTCTTCGAAAGATGAAGCGAGGAGGGAAGCTAAAGAGGAAAGTAGAAAAGCTTCTACTGATAATACTAACAATTTAGAAAATCACTGCGATTGGAATAATAATTGTACAGATACATCATATGAATGCCAAAGCGAAAGCTCTAGTAATTCAGCTGACAATGTCAGCGCGAGGGGAAGCACGGATAGTGGAGCATATGACTCGTCCTTTTATATACCTACCTTTGGTCCGTGCTATTGCAGTTGCCCAAAAATAGGGAGAGAAGCAGATGGATCACTGTATGTACCTGAAGATTGTTTTGATTTTCCCCATTTACCTGTCACTGATTTGTTTCAAAAGAGTGGTGAAAATACAAAATCGTGCAAATTGCATGACAATACACTTTCTACAGAACATAAACTGAGATTTGAAGATGACAGAATGCGCAGTTTTCAAATTAATAACAGTGTAGATCTAATTATAGAATCAAATGGCTCACCATCCGGAAATGTCTCGCTTCTCAGTGACTCTGAAATTGAAATGGTCTGTCTTGATGCCCATGAATCAATAGTGGTGTCCAATAATCTGCTGAACAAAACAGAAATGATAAATCGATTGAGAATATCAGATGTACCAGAAACAGCGATGATAAATTCAACATCTCAACATGGGCAAGCCAGTGAAGACAGGGTATCCAAATGGCTTTGGACTCTGCACCGAATGGTAACTCATGCAATTCACACACCCCCCCCCCCCCTCTCTCCTCTCTCAACTTGAAGAGAAGGCAGTTTAGTACTGTTTATGTCAGAGTTAGATATATTCTTCTTCTTTAGCTACACGTCTGAGCTGAAAAAACTCTGCTCTTCTACAGTTGTTGATGTCGTAAGAACAGATAGTCATCTTGAATTCTATGAAGATACAAGAAACTTAGCTAGGATGTCAGATATCCTAGCTGTTTATGCATGGGTTGATCCTGCAACTGGTTATTGTCAAGGTTGTGGCCTTTCCTGTGTAGTTTATATGATCATTGTTTTTGTAAGAGCTAATTTATGTCTTTTAGTATCCAATGTTATTTTAAGCATGGAGTAATTTATTTATTTTTTCCTTGAAACCTGGTTTTAGGTATGAGTGACCTGCTGTCTCCTTTTGTTGTTCTCTTTGAGGATAATGCTGATGCTTTTTGGTGCTTTGAGATGCTTTTAAGGAGAATGGTATTACTAAATTTGGCAAAGATGTTGAGGTAGATTATTTTACTTTCTTTTACTGACATATGCTTTTCACACCTCTCCAGCGTGAAAATTTTCAGATGGAAGGTCCAACTGGAGTGATGAAGCAGTTGCAATCATTGTGGCATATCTTAGAACTCATGGATAGGGAAATGTTTGCGCACCTGACCCATATAGGTGCCGAAAGCCTACATTTTGCGTTCTGAATGCTGCTGGTACTCTTTCGTCGGGAATTATCTTTTTACGAGGCTCTTTCTATGTGGGAGGTATGTACTCTTTAGTTGTTCTCTCTGACTAGATGCAGTAAGAAGAAGTGTAAATTTATGGTAGTTGTCATATCATAATAAATCTAGGAAACAGCCAATGAGCTCTGGCTCAAATGGCACTTCCCTTCGAGAGAATAGGATGGAAGGTTAGGTGGTGGGTTCAATGCCCGTTCGTTTGCATCACTTGCCAATAAATAAATGAATATATTAAAATAGATCTTTTAGTTACTCATACTCCCACGTAACCCCTCAAATTCTCACCATTAAAAAAAAAAAAAAAAAAAAAAAGTAAATAAATGAAGATCAGATAAGATTTTGTAGAAATCTAGAACACAAACTATATATATCCAATTTCCATCCTTTTTGTCGGTCCCTCTCTCAAATCTCATATAAGAGCATTAGTACCCACACTGTCATATGTCATATGTTGGCATATTTTACCATCAAAGCACAAGAAACATGCTTTATCTGGGCTTCTAATTGTAAACTGTTTACAATACTGCTACAGTACTATCTTATATGTAAGATGGTACTGTAGCAGGCTTGTATAAATTTTTTACTAATTTATTCTCTCTCCTTCATTAGTTGTCTCCCACTTTGTCTCTCCATCTCCCACATTTCTCTCTCTCATTTCTCTGGTTCTCTCTCTGTAGTAGTGTAGCCTCAGTCCCACTTTATCTCTCCGTCTCCCTTTTGTCTTTCTCTCTCTCATTTCTCTAGTTCTCTCTTTGTAGCAGTGTTGCCTCAGTCCTCACTCATGTGTCTAAGATTGGCATGGTGGCGAGGCAGGTGGTGCGGTTGACATCAGTGTGGCGGCATGGAGGTTAGCGCGGTGGAGATCGGCGTGGAGACCGATGTCGAGACCAACGTGGAGATTGGCATAAAGACTGGCGTCGAGAGTGTTTTTTTTTTTTTTTTTTTTTGTGGTTGTTATGGCCAATGTCTAGGTTGGCTATAGTGTGGTTTCTAGGTTTGGTGTTGGCATGGTGGCCAGTTTCTTGTGGTTGTTGTGGAGGTTTCTTGGTGGTTCTTACTGTGGCTGTAGTGTTTGGTGGGTGTCCATCTGGATATAGGGTGGTGGGTTTTGATTTTGTCCTTTGATTCTCACCATGGCTGTGACTGGTGTTTGGTGGGTTTTTTAGGGGTGGCTTTGTGGGTTTTGTGGGTGGAGTTGGTGGTGGATTTTATGGGTTTTGTTCCCGGTGGTAGGGTGAGTTTTTTTCACGGTGGAGGTGGTGGGTTTCTTGTGGCAAATGTGGTGGTGATGGGTGGTTGAAAGAGAGAGATAGTGAAGAAAAGATAATTAGAGTGATGGGGGAGATGAGAGAGAGAGATTAGATTATATTATTTTATTAGGTAGTATATATTATTTTAATGGATTGAATAGGAAAATAAAAGTTAGGATGTTAGGTGTGTTGTAAAATGGTATGGTAAAATAGATAAAGTAACTTTTAAGATGGTAAAATTAAATTTTTTGAAGAAACCGGATGTGAATGCTCTAAACACGGAAAAAAAAAAGTGACACACGTATGCTTTAACCCTATACCCCAACACAATTTTTGATTAGCAAATTTGGACGCTTTCGCCTTCTTCTTCTCTCTTGAGTTTTCTTCTCTCATGATTGTTTTTGTTGACCAAGCTTATTCTTTACCTCTGCCACCACCATTTCCTCTCCAACAGAAGAGTCCTTTGGCTGCCACTTCCCCAACAACATTTCCAATCTTTCATCCTCCTATGATAGAACCAATTTGTAATTGCCAATGCTTTCCAGAATAGGACTTTGGGTAACAAACTAAACTTCCATTTGGGTAGGTAACACAGAGAGAGAAAGAAAGATGCATCTATTTCTGTCGAAGATGATCACTCACTGGTTCAAGCATCATTACTTGGTAAAGCTTGAACTCGAAAGAATGAAAATGGAATGGTCTCAGCATAACAGGAAAAGAAGTTGTGAGTCTTACAACCAAACCCAATTCAGAGATTGGTTGTGGGCCTGTATGGTGTGGGAGGAGATATTAATTGCTCTCTCTAGCAATTTCTGCTCTATAGGTAAATTTGATATTGGATTTTCCTTGTGTTTGGACTTTGGATTGAGGTTTTTTCATGTGTGTCTTTGATTGCTTATGTTTACTATTGCTCTTTTTTGTTAACCGAGCTCATTCTCCACCTCTACCCACTAGTGTCTCGAGTTGTGGTTGAATGATATAAGCTTGATAAATAGATAATTTTTTAGCATGATATGTTTGAAGATGAGTTATAGATATATGAGATTTGAAGAGAGACAAGAGAGGGGATGGCATAGAGATATAGTTTGTGTGATTTTTACAAAAAAAAACTCTAAAGTTTCCATCTTTTTTTTTAATGTATTTTTTGTTTTGAGGTGTTTTAAAGAGTTTTTATTTATTTTTTAATGTTTAAAAGAGGTCTAACTGAGGGTATTTCACACTGTTAGATAATAAAGTGATAAATTCAAAATAAACCTAGCCACAAATGGGTTTATAGTTTACTATAATTTCTATAAAGTAATTAAAACAAAATATTTAAATGTAAACAAAATCAATCCAGTGATATTCAACAGAAAATAAAAGTCAAGATTACTGTGATTTCCTTGACTATGTATATGAGGTAACTTGTATGGTATAAACACAACTCAAGGAAAAAAAGGGGGAAATAAATTCAATGTTCAAGAGAGAGAGATTGTTAACGACAAAAACCCGGGGAAAAAAAAAATCAAGATTTTCATTATCAAGTTCCATTCATTGATGATTCTAAAGAAAAGAAGATGATTCCATTTGTAGATGCCCTGATGGCATAAACAAAACCCAGGAGGATAATGGTTGTATCCAATTTTTTTTTTTTTTTTAATTTTAATTTTTGATATGTTGCAGCACACTATTTAAAAAGGATTATTTGAATTTTATTTGTTGAAGTTGTTATGTAGATTAGAGAATAACTATTAGTTAAGGATTTTTTAATAAGGAATAATTATTTTTTATTTTAAATAATAATTATTTATCAGAAGAAAAAAAAAAAAAAGACTCTTTGTAATAAAAACGCAACTGTACAAGGGTTGGTTATTCATAAAGTATAGTTATTGTTATTTCATTAAAGGTTCTATTATACCAAACGGTGCTAATTGTGTTTACAAAAAGCTTCCTTAACCTCTCAATTACCCTCACGCCCTCACAGTATATAATAAACGGTAATGTAGGGAAGTAAAAGATAATAACTTGATAATTATTAAGATAAACTTTACGTATCCACCCCCACACTAGAATGGCACAATAATTATAATCTCCCACAGAAATATACCAACAGTAAATCCCATCATCATTTTAAACATAATGCTACATTATTTATTTTTTGATGGACAAGTCCTTTATTCTTTATGTAGATACTTATTTTGTCACCCCATTTATATTGGTATTGGGTCTATAAGCACTGATGCGGCATTATCTTTCATATCTTTTCCAACATGAGTGTAGTTATCCCCTTCCTTGTAAATGACATCTAATACTCGTGTAAGATTAAGACAACACATAAGTAGAGGCATGGGAACAACAATAGGTCTTATACACTCCTCATTAATGTCCTTCCATGCATTAACAACTTGCCTATTGAATTCATCATGGACTAGTTGCTCTAAGACACCATGTTGCTTCATGTAGCATTCGACTACTGAGGGAGCATGCCCTCTCTCTTGCTCAAACTACATACAAAGTTTTTCAAAAGGGTAAGTAGAAAGTTGGAAACAAATATGAGATAGACATCCCACACTAGCTTGTGAAACTTGATAAGATTTTTTGATCGCATACCTTATGTGACTCCATGTCATCCATTAGTCTACCAATTACAGATGAAGCTGTAATAATCTTGGGGTTGCTGAAGGTCCAATCAAATGCCTCTTTTGTAAGGGTGTCACCCATGCCAAGGAAAGTTGTGAGCATGGGTAAACCAGAGCTTTTAAGTGCAACATGCATATACTCCTCCACTGTTGGGATGTAATTTTGATAGAACCATTTGGCTTCATCAAAGTACGCTTGAACCAAACGTTTCATCTAAGGTTTAAACAACAAGAATGAAATAAGTACATAGCATGAAAAAGTAGACAAAAAAACATGAAAAGTTAAGTTGCTTGACGCTTATAGCAACTTTTGCATAGCTAACACAGTATGATCTTTCTTTCTTGGCCAACTCGTTTTCAAATGCTTCGAATACATCAAAGAGTGCACGACAACATATTTGCATGTATTTTGGAAGTTGATCTATGCAGCTAATATCCCACCTAAAAATATCATATACCAATTACAAAAGTTAGATTGACATTATACATCATAGTCTTAACATATATATTAATTAATTCAATTTATGAACCTCTCAATTGCTTCTGTGAAGGGTTTGAGTTCTTCAAGTGTGCCATAAGCATCATATATATCGTCTAGAATAGATGCCATGGAAATAACTTTAGTTAGTACTTTTCATGCAAGTGAATATTGGGGCTCAAAGTAGACCGAGACTATCCAAAAGTAGCATTCAACAATCCTATCTCTTGCAAAAGGTAGCTTCATTGCAAAATCTAAATCTTTCCACCACCTACAATTTGAATATAGCAATTAATATTAATTGATTGTAAGTAACCAAATATTTATAGCAAAATGCTAAGGTTGCTATAAATTTTACTACAAAAAACTAATAAATGGTTGTATCAAGAATATGATTACTACTATATACCACTTCAACAATCTAATAAATGAATTTTGAATTAAAAAAAAATTAATTCTTACACAATCTACTAAAAAATAAATGAATTTTGAATTAATATTTTGGGTAAATTACAACTTACATACACACCTATGTTTTGGCCGAAATTTAAGTTGTCTACCTGTACTTTGAAATTTGAAATTTTACCCATCTGAGATTAGTTCTGTTAGATTATCTTAACCACTTCTTTTAAAAACATAGCTAAATATGTGATTTTGTTTCACTTTTATGTTTCTTTCCTCCAAAACCACCAAAAAAAAAAAAAAAAAAAATACAAGATCAAATAATATAAAAATAAAAAAAAAAATAAAAATCTCATGGAACACTTACATCATGGGATTTCAAATCACAAATAGACAACTTAAATTTTGGTCAAACCTTAGGTAGGTAAAGTGTCAAATTTTAAATCACAGGTAGGTAACTTAAATTTCAGCCAAACTACAAGTAGGTGAATTGTAATTTGACCTATTTTTTTATTATTATTTGTAACACGTTATTTTGCAAGGTTTATGTAATAAAATTTGTAGTATTTTCTTCATTATTTCCAAAAATATTCGTACTTTGTCTTTTTGGATCATGGTTTTAGAACTAATTACCTTGTGACATAACTAAGTTCCTCTTTGTGCAATGACTGCACTAGATTGAAATCTTTTTTTTTTTTTTTGAGAAGCCACTAGATTGAAATCTAATATTGAAAGCTTCAACAAAACTTTGTTATGTGAAGCATCTTGTTCATAGAAAGAAATATATCGCCGAGCCTCTAGCCGTGGTAAGCCCTTGTGCAAGGGCTGCTTTAGGGCACAAGTTATTTGTTCTGCCAATAGATTGCCTATAAGGGATGCTGTGGACTTAAGGTGAGTGGTAGTGAACTCAAGGGCCTCATCAAGAATGTCTTCTCCATGCATCCTCAGATGTGTTGCTTCATAGAAGGCTAGCATGCCTTCAATGTTATTGGTCAAGCTTTCCTTGAATTGACCATCTTTGTCTTTGAACTTTTTGAAAACATTTGTTTAGCAAAAACCAAACTTGTTTTATAGAAAAAACGTTGCTAACTTGCTATTACATGAAGAAATTAATCATACTCGGGTCTTACCACATGAAACCTTAAATCCTTCTTGGCGTTGTAGTTGAAAATTGAGGGAAACTTTGCAGAGATCATCAACATCGATTTTGTTCATAAAAGTCGTGTATATATGTTCTAGAGCTTCCTGGATTTCTCTTTCAAAGTAGTAAGCGAGGTCAAGGTGCTGGAGTGCATCAATTAAGCCCAGCTGTTGTGAAAGATGACCCGTGACAAAGAGCTCATTTCTCACCTCATCTTTCAGCTCTTCAACTTCACATACTTTACGAAAATGAATATCCTACACCATGAGTTGCATGAACAAATAATTATATTGTAACAAAAAATGCTAAATATATTATAAATTTTACTACGTAATTTTCATAAATTGGGGTAGCAAATAATCTTGTTACATTGTCCTCAGAAGTATTGCTAATGAAACGGTCATCCCAAATGCTTGGATGGTAATTTGCTGTCCGGCGAACAACCTCTGATTTGGCATTTTGGGGCGAAGCCCCTGAGAGTTGGATAGACATATTTTTTCTAAGTTCAAGGAGGAGTCTAAGTTTTGAATGGTATGATGGGATTTGTTCTCTGCGAACTTCTTGAGTGCGATGTAGAAAGCCTTCGTGGCCATGGTATTTATAAAGCAATGGAGAGAAAGGTAGGTGAGTGAGCTTTATGAAATAGATTAGAAAAGTTAGTAAAGTACAATTTTTTATGCACATCCCTTAAGGCCCAAAGTTTGGAGATTCTATCCTTTTGCCCCTATTGAGCAAAATAATTGGCAATATGTCCCTGTTTCAAAACAATATAAGGGCATGTCTCTGTTTTGATACTCGATCTCCATAAAATCAAGTTACTTAAATAACTAGACTATTATAAAGCTGGCAGGTTCTTGCCACAGTGGCGATCTAGCGTGGCTTTTGGGCAATAAAATAGGAAACCAAGTTACTGAGGGAATTCAAATTTCCTATTTACTTAGGATAGCTAAGTCATTCCCAAGTTTTTTACCCGTTAGGTTTTCCTGGGTCGTCATATCTATGTATTCTTTATTTTTTTGCATCATATTTGTTTTACACATATTGGTTTAACCTAGATCTAATTAACAAACTTGTTAATCAGCTTGGCTTAATATTAGATCAAACATATTGTGTTAAGGGGTCTAAAAACTAACAATGTCAAATTTATTTATTAGGTATGTAAGGTATTAACATACAATTATTTGTGAACATATTGCAAATAAAACTAAGACACGTACATATTCACGAATGAAATGTTAAATGTCTCCATCAGCTAATTTCTCACAAGAGGCCAATCTAGGGTACCTTTGTGCTGTCACAGCTTGTTAATGATTTCCTAAACAACAAGCTAGACTCTAGCTTAAAAAGAACCTGTTAGAAATTTCTTTGGCTAAAGCTTTTTTTTTTTCTTTTTTTTTTCATGTAAAAAAATTGTGTCGGTGGGAGTAGTAACGACTAAATTGTAGAGTATTGTGTGATTGAGAAGTACTTTTCTGCAGATAAGTTGCTGAACTTGGTTGTTGAATTTGCACATGATAAAGGCCTAACAAAAGGATGAACCAAAAAAAAAAAAAAAAAGAAGAAGAAGAAGAAGAAGACGACGAACGTAAAGAGAAGGAAGAAAAGACAAAAGGAGAGGAGATGTGTACGACAGAGAAAGGAAATATCAGACACAAATTAATTGGCTGGTGGTTAGTATACAATTATACATTTACCCTGCCTGTCTGTTTCGGGCTGCTTTTGATTCTTGCTTGCTATTGGTTGCTTATCCCACTCCTCCTTGCTTTGTTCTGCTTCATGCCCTGGTGTTCATATCCTGGTATTAGGCTGAACCGCTGAAAATAAGTATAAAAACTCACATGAGAATTTAAATCAAAATGGGAAAGAAAGAACAACGTGAGTGAATAGAGATGAAGAAAGAAAAGCTCATTTAGGAAATTTTCTCTCTGTTCTTTAATTCTGAATTTTCATGCTCTTTGAAATGTTTTATGTTGCCTCTGTTGCCGTGCTTTTGTGTAAGTAAAGTAGGGTTTGATTTGGTGTGCTCATTTACATGGACTACAGTATAGTGAAGTTTGATATGAAATGACATCTTTGCATGCACTTTTATCAAACAGGTATCCTCCCCTTATGGGTGTTTTTCCATCTTTATCTAAGCTTAACGTGCTGATAAAATTTATGGATAAATGTTATATTAACACTTATAAATTTTAAGTAGCAGATTGTTATTGGCGGTTATTGGTAGAAAAAAAAGTAATTTAAGTATTGGGTTCAAAATACATGCAATAACACTTATCACTTAGGCTAGGATTTTGTTTGTGAAAATATTGTGGAAGTAGCAATCTCAAATTTTTTTTTTTTTGCATAAACAATTTGGTTTATCTCTTAAGTTTAATAATAAGTTTTTGATAAACCCTCTTAAGTTTAACAATTGGGTTAGGTGACTTTACCTAAATGAAATTTCATCCAGCCAATAGGATTCATGCAATGAGCCATCACACCAATAAGGAAGTGTCACCCCACTCATTATTTTATCTATTATGATCTTTTTTGCTGTATCTTTCTGAGTAATACTATCATACTATGTAGACAAAAAAAAATTGACAACATTTTTTATAATAACTGAATTGTGAAGTTTATATTGGTTCTCATCTGAACTTGCTACTGACATTACTTTTTTATTTACTACTAAAATTTTGCCAAGTCTTACCCATTCAAATGGGAAGAAAGCTTCAAAATATTACCATTGTGGTTTGTGACTGTGTATCTTGGACTGCCCATGCTAATGTGAAAACTTGACTTTGGTCTCTCTTTTTCTTTTCTTTTTTTCTTTGATGAAAGTGGTACCTTACAAAAATCCAAAACGAAAACATAAATTGCTTAAAAGTAGGATATTTGTTTTTGTTGAATATTGTATAAAATGATGTTTATTTGTGATATGAGTACTGTTCAAATTTATTTAGAAAAATAAGGAGAGATAAGAACTTCGGTAATGCCATTGTTGAAATTCTGAGAAAATAAAAGTCAAAAAGAGGAGAGAAACATGATGTGATAGTGGAAAAATAGAATTGTGGCAATACCAATGCCAAAATTAGGAGAGAGAGAAAATTTGCAATTGTGGCAGTTTAGTTGCTGAAATATGATGGGAACAGTAAATAGAGGAACTTGGAATCTCAGCAGCCATGTTGCCGAAATTTAGAAAACTTTGAGGCCCACAAGGAGAGAGAATTAGTGAAGGGAGGTGAGAAAATTTGGTAAAAAATTGGTTGTGGTTGTTTTTGTCAGGAATATAACCTCTCAAATTGGATTAATTAAGTATCAAACACTTGGCTATGCTATGCTTTGTTGTTTGTAATGAAAGCTAATAATATTTATTCCAAATGTTGATAGTAGCTACAGAAATGTTAATCCTTCAATGGCCTATTTACTACATCCACAAAGGAATTTGAAAATGAAAAAAAAAATATAATATAAAAGCGTCAATTTACTACCGGCAATTAAATTCTTTTTATACGTATTTTCAAATATAAATAAATTTAACAAAGAGAGTCTTGAAGTCTTTGATATGAAATTAACAATCACTGAAAAATGATTCCCCAAAAAAAAAAAAAAAAAACAATCCCTGAAAAATTAAAATCAAGCATTGCCTCTCTCACTCTAGAATTTTTTCTTTACGAATTTCCTAACATCATTGCCTACACTTGGTAATAATTTCATTTGAATTTCTAGAAGCTCTACTGAAATACTTCATTGCAAGTTGCAACGTTCTTTTCTTTCTTTCTTTACGTTCGTCTTCTTCTTTTCTTTTCTTTTTTTGGTTCATCCTTTTGTTACGTCTTTTCCATCTGCAAATTCAACAACCAAGTTCATCAACTTATCTGCAGAAACGTTACTTCTACTTCTCAAATCTCAATCACAAGGTACTCTGCAATTTATTCATTACTACTCCCACCGACACAATTTTTTAGATTGAAAAAAAATGCTTTAGCCATGGAAATTTTTAACAGGTTCTTTTTAAGCTAGAGTGTAGCTTGTTGTTTAGGAAATCATCAACATGCTTTGACAGCACAAAGGTACCATAGATTGGCCTCTTTCGAGAAATTAGCTGAGGGAGAGACATTTGACATTTCATCTGTGAATATATACGTGTCTTAGTTTTATTTGCAATATGTTCACAAATAATTGTATGTAAACACTTTCCATGCCTAATAAATAAATTTGACATTTCAGCCATTAGCCATCGGTCAATTAGCGAGCGAGTTTTCAGTTTATAAGTTTTACTAGTACTTCTTACAAAGATTAGGTCCGTTTGTAAGTGTTAGTGTTGTAAGTCTTGTCAATCATCCTTCATTTTGATAGGAGTAGGAGTAGGAGTCTTTGCAGTCAATTCCTTTTTCGTTGGGTTAAATTTTCTTTCCCCCCTAATAATTCGCAAATTGACTTGGTACCTTACCTTTTTTACTAGGGGAGACATGTTGACAACACACAATCCTCATTTCACAAAAATTTTCACATACTTTAGAAATCCCTTGAGTTTTCACATACTTTAGGCCGGTTTCTCAAGGAAAAAAAAAAAAAAAAAAAAAAAAAAAAAACCTCCAAAATCCAAATCCCGTTAAGAACATTCCATCTTGTCGGTTTTTTTTTTTTTTTTTAATAAAACTTTTTGGCCTAACTACTTTGTTATCTTTTCATATAAATCAAGTACAAAATCAGCAGTGATGCACACTATTATTCCAAGGGCCGTTTGGATTTAGCTTTTGGTTTGAGATGATTTCCGTTAAATTTCCTATAATTTGTTTGTGGTGATCGTAGATCTTATGAATAATGTTTAAACCCGCAAAGTATATTACTTGATTTTTCTATTTGATGTAATGCATTGTGGGAGCTAGGGCTACACATATCTCAAATAAAATCTCTTGTCAAATCATTTTCATATTATGAATAATTGACTTTCTTCTGATCCTCATCTTTTCGATTAACTTGTAATGAAATCCAACTCATAGCCAATAATCAATCAAGCTCATCCCAGTCATTCACGCAAAGCGTCTTCCTATTTTAGAAAGCATGAAAAAAATCAAACATTCCTTTTTAAGAAAGAATAATTAAAAGAGAGAGAATTGACAAAGGTTTCTCATCACTTTTTTCATTGCCTATACCTGAATACATGCACAATAAACCTCATCAATTCATTCATGTGATAGTAGTATGAAAATGAAATTGGTGCAAATTTAATAATTATCATTCATGCACAGATCGAGACGTCTTCTTTCATGAAATTTCCTTGGTTTCAGTTTTTCACAAGTCTTCAGTCTTCAGTTTTCCGCAAGTCTTCGGTCTTCAGTTTTCCAGAAAATTAAAGTGGGAATAACAAAACAATGAGAGCTTTCATACTCTTACTTTTTGGACAAACACAATAATTTACCAGGTCTTCGGCTTCATCTTTATTCAATCATCCTTCATTCCAATAGGAGTAGGAGTAGGAGTTTTTGCAATCAATTCCTTTTTTTGTTGGCACAATAATTTACCAAGTTTTCGGCTTCATCTTTATTCAGTCATCCTTCATTCCGATAGGAGTAGGAGTAGGAGTTTTTGCAATCAATTCCTTTTTTCGTTGGCACAATAATTTACCAAGTTTTCGGCTTCATCTTTATTCAGTCATCCTTCATTCCGATAGGAGTAGGAGTAGGAGTAGGAGTTTTTGCAATCAATTCCTTTTTTTCGTTGGTTTAAATTTTCTTTCCTCCCTAACAACACGCAAATTGACTTGGTACCTTGCCTTTTTGACTAAGGGAGACATGTTGACGACTCGCAATCCTCATTTCACAAAAATTTTCACATACTTTAGGCCGGTTTCTCAAAAAAAAAAAAAAAAAAAAACTCCAAAATCCAACTTTCAATTTTGTTTATTTTTTGTTGTCTTATCTCAATTAATGTCATTAGCTATTGTGCATAAAAGAAAATGAACAGGTGGCAGATAAGCTCAGACGTGATCTAAATGGAGGGAAGAGGGAGATATTCACACACCAATCTTATAGTCTTATCTTGTCTTCCATGTGCATGCACAAGTAAAAGTAAGACAAGCAGCTAAAAAAAGAAGAAGAGAGAGGTCAGGTGCGTAAGAGAGAATAATGAGTCAAGCGTGTGGGGAAGTAATGAGCTGGACTAATATATGGGTCATTATCATCAAGGGAAGTAAATCTTGGACTTTCATCAAACAGGTTCTACCATAGACAATGGTAGTGATTGAGAGTCCATTAAACAAAGACTTGCTACCATTATTGCAGGTTAGGTCGTGACTGATTTTCTCCGTGAGCGTGGAAAATTCAACTGAAGTCATCTTTATCCGGACAAGAAGTGAAGGGATGCAATTTGAAAGAATTAATGAAACGTTGGAATCAAACGTTCACATACACGTGTTTCAGATTCATCCTTAACAGTTTACAGTTTACAGTTCAATGTGTGATTAAAACGACCTCTCTTTACAGTTTACAGTCCAATCAAATACAACTTTCAATCAAATAGAAGTCCAACAAAAAAAAAAAAGTGGAATGAAGATTTTTTTTTTCCATGGTAAAAGAGCCTTGTAAATTGAAGCGAATCACAAACCATCTCAAGCCAAAAGCTAAATCCAAATGGCCCTTGGAAGATTAGTGTGCATCACTGCTGATTTTGTACTTGATTTATATGAAAAGATAACAAAGTAGTTAGGCCAAAAAGTTTTATTAAAAAAAAAAAATCTACAAGATGGAATGTTCTTAATATGATTTGGATTTTGGAGTTTTTTTTTTTTTTTTTTTTTTTGAGAAACTGGCCTAAAGTATGTGAAAATTTTTGTGAAATGAGGATTGTGGCTCGTCAACATGTCTCCCTTAGTCAAAAAGGCAAGGTACCAAGTCAATTTGCATGTTGTCAGGGAGGAAAGAAAATTTAACACAACGAAAAAAAGGAATTGATTGCAAAAACTCCTACTCCTACTCCTACTCCTATCGGAATGAAGGATGACTGAATAAAGATGAAGCAGAAGACTTGGTAAATTATTGTGCAAACGAAAAAAGGAATTGATTGCAAAAACTCTTACTCCTACTCCTATTGGAATGAAGGATGACTGAATAAAGATGAAGCCGAAGACCTGGTAAATTATTGTGTTTGTCCAAAAAGTAAGAGTATTAAAGCTCTCATTGTTTTGTTATTCCCACTTTAATTTTCTGGAAAACTAAAGACCGAAGACGTGCGGAAAACTGAAGACTAAAGACTTGTGAAAAACTGAAACCATGGAAATTTCGTGAAAGAAGACCTCCCGATCTGTGCATGAATGATAATTATTAAATTTGCACCAATTTCATTTTCATACTACTATCACATGAATGAATTGATGAGGTTTATTGTGCATGTATTCAGGTATAGGCAATGAAAAAAGTGATGAGAAACCTTTGTCAATTCTCTCTCTTTTAATTATTCTTTCTTAAAAAGGAATGTTTGATTTTTTTCATGCTTTCAAAAATAGGAACAAGCTTTGCGTGAATGACTGGGATGAGCTTGATTGATTATTGGCTATGAGTTGGATTTCATTACAAGTTAATGGAAAAGATGAGGATCAGAAGAAAGTCAATTATTCATAATATGAAAATGATTTGACAAGAGATTTTATTTGAGATATGTGTGGCCCAGCCCCCACAATGCATTACATCAAATAGAAAAATCAAGTAATATACTTTGCGGGTTTAAACATTATTCATAAGATCTACGATCACCACAAAACAAATTATAGGAAATTTAACGGAAATCATCTCAAACCAAAAGCTAAATCCAAACGGCCCTTGGAATATTAGTGTGCATCACTGCTGATTTTGTACTTGATTTATATGAAAAGATAACAAAGTAGTCAGGCCAAAAAGTTTTATTAAAAAAAAAAAAAAACCTACAAGATGGAATGTTCTTAATGGGATTTGGATTTTGGAGGTTTTTTTTTTCCCCTCGAGAAACCGGCCTAAAGTATGTGAAAACTCAAGGGATTTCTAAAGTATGTGAAAATTTTTGTGAAATGAGGATTGTGTGTCGTCAACATGTCTCCCCTAGTCAAAAAGGTAAGGTACCAAGTCAATTTGCGTATTATCAGGGGGGAAAGAAAATTTAATCCAACGAAAAAGGAATTGACTGCAAAGACTCCTACTCCTACTCCTACTCCTACTCCTACTCCTACTCTTATCAGAATGAAGGATGATTGACAAGACTTGCAACACTAACACTTACAAAAGGACCTAATCTTTGTAAGAAGTACTAGTAAGACTTATAAACCGAAAACTCGCTCCCTAATTGACCGATGGCTAATCGCTGAAATGTCAAATTTATTTATTAGGTATGGAAAGTGTTTACAAACAATTATTTGTGAACATATTGCAAATAAAACTAAGACACGTATATATTCACGGATGAAATGTCAAATGTCTCTCCATCAGCTAATTTCTCACAAGAGGCCAATCTAGGGTACCTTTGTGCTGTCACAGCATGTTGATGATTTCCTAAACAACAAGCTACACTCTAGCTTAAAAAGAACCTGTTAGAAATTTCCATGGCTAAAGCATTTTTTTTCCATCTAAAAAATTGTGTCGGTGGGAGTAGTAATGAATAAATTGCAGAGTACCTTGTGATTGAGATTTGAGAAGTAGAAGTAACTTTTCTGCAGATAAATTGATGAACTTGGTTGTTGAATTTGCAGATGGAAAAGACGTAACAAAAGGATGAACCAAAAAAAGAAAAGAAAAGAAGAAGACGAACGTAAAGAAAGAAAGAAAAGAACGTTGCAACTTGCAATGAAGTATTTCAGTAGAGCTTCTAGAAATTCAAATGAAATTATTACCAAGTGTAGGCAATGATGTTAGGAAATTCGTAAAGAAAAAATTCTCGAGTGAGAGAGGCAATGCTTGATTTTAATTTTTCAGTGATTGTTTTTTTTTTTTTTTTTGGGTAATCATTTTTCAGTGATTGTTAATTTCATATCAAAGATTTCAAGACTCTCTTTTTAAAATTTATTTATATTTGAAAATACGGATAAAAAGAATTTAATTGCCAGTAGTAAATTGACGCTTTTATATTTTATTTTTTTTCATTTTCAAATTCCTTTGTGGATGTAGTAAATAGGCTATTGAAGGATTAACATTTCTGTAGCTACTATCAACATTTGGAATAAATATTATTAGCTTTCATTACAAACAACAAAGCATAGCATAGCCAAGTGTTTGATACTTAATTAATCCAATTTGAGAGGTTATATTCCTGACAAAAACAACCACAACCAATTTTTTACCAAATTTTCTCACCTCCCTTCACTAATTCTCTCTCCTTGTGGCCCTCAAAGTTTTCTAATTTTCGGCAACATGGTTGTTGAGATTCCAAGTTCCTCTATTTACTGTTCCTATCATATTTTAGCAACTGAACTGCCACAATTGCAAATTTTTTCTCTCCCCCAATTTTGGCAATGGTATTGCCACAATTCTATTTTTCCTCTATCACATCATGTCTCTCTCCTCTTTTTGACTTTTTTTTTTCTCAGAATTTCAACAATGGCATTACCGAAGTCCGTATCTCTCCTTATTTTTCTAAATAAATTTGAACAGTACTCATATCACAAATAAACATCATTTTATACAATATTCAACAAAAACAAATATCCTACTTTTATGCAATTTATATTTTCGTTTTGGATTTTTGTAAAGGTACCACTTTCATCAAAGAAAAAAAGAAAAGAAAAAGAGAGACCAAAGTCAAGTTTTCACATTAGCATGGGCAGTCCAAGATACACAGTCACAAACCACAATGGTAATATTTTGAAGCTTTCTTCCCATTTGAATGGGTAAGACTTGGCAAAATTTTAGTAGTAAATAAAAAAGTAATGTCAGTAGCAAGTCCAGATGAGAACCAATATAAACTTCACAATTCAATTATTATAAAAAATGTTGTTAAATTTTTTTGTCTACATAGTATTACTCATAAAGATACAGCAAAAAAGATCATAATAGATAAAATAATGAGTGGGGTGACACTCCCTTATTGGTGTGATGGCTGATTGCATGAATCCTATTGGCTGGATGAAATTTCATTTAGGTAAAGTCACCTAACCCAATTGTTAAACTTAAGAGGGTTTATCAAAAACTTATTATTAAACTTAAGAGATAAACCACATTGTTTATGCAAAAAAAATTTGAGATTGCTACTTCCACAATATTTTCACAAACAAAATCCTAGCCTAGGTGATAAGTGTTATTGCATGTATTTTGAACTCAATACTTAAATTACTTTTTTGTCTACCAATAACCGCCAATAACAATCTGCTACTTAAAATTTATAGGTGTTAATATAACATTTATCCACCAATTTTAACAGCACATTGAGCTTAGATAAAGATGGAAAAACACCCATAAGGGGAGGACACCTGTTTGATTAAAGTGCATGCAAAGATGTCATTTCATATCAAACTTCACTATACTGTAGTCCATGTAAATGAGCACACCAAATCAAACCCTACTTTACTTACACAAAAGCACGGCAACAGAGGCAACATAAAACATTTCAAAGAGCATGAAGATTCAGAATTAAAGAACAGAGAGAAAATTTCCTAAATGAGCTTTTCTTTCTTCATCTCTATTCACTCACTCTGTTCTTTCTTTCCCATTTTGATTTAAATTCTCATGTGAGTTTTTATACTTGTTTTCAGCGGTTCAGCCTAATACCAGGATATGAACACCAGGGCATGAAGCAAAACAAAGCAAGGAGGAGTGGGATAAGCAACCAATAGCAAGCAAGAATCAAAAGCAGCCCGAAACAGACAGGCAGGGTAAATGTATAATTGTATACTAACCACCAGCCAATTAATTTGTGTCTGATATTTCCTTTCTCTGTCGTACACATCTCCTCTCCTTTTGTCTTTTTCTTCCTTCCCTTTACGTTCGTCGTCTTCTTCTTCTTCCTTTTTTTTTTTTTTTGGTTCATCCTTTTGTTACGTCTTTTTCATGTGCAAATTCAACAACCAAGTTCAGCAACTTATCTGCAGAAAAGTACTTCTCAATCACACAATACTCTGCAATTTACTCATTACTACTCCCACCGACACAATTTTTTTACGTGGAAAAAAAAAAAAAAAAGAAAAAAAAAAAAGCTTTAGCCAAAGAAATTTCTAACAGGTTCTTTTTAAGCTAGAGTCCAGCTTGTTGTTTAGGAAATCATTAACATGCTGTGACAGCACAAAGGTACCCTAGATTGGCCTCTTGTGAGAAATTAGCTGATGGAGACATTTGACATTTCATTCGTGAATATGTACGTGTCTTAGTTTTATTTGCAATATGTTCACAAATAATTGTATGTTAAAACCTTACATACCTAATAAATAAATTTGACATTGTTAGTTTTTAGACCCCTTAACACAATATGTTTAATCTAATATTAAGCCAGGTTGATTAACAAGTTTGTTAATTAGATCTAGGTTAAACCAATATGTGTAAAACAGATATAATGCAAAAAAATAAAGAACACATAGATATGATGACCCAGTAAAACCCAACGGGTAAAAAACTTGGGAAGGACTTAGCTATCCTTAAAGTAAACAAGAAATTTGAATTCCCTTAGTAACTTGGTTTCCTATTTTATTGCCCAAAAGCCACGCTAGATCGCCACTGTGGCAAGAACCTGCCTAGAATTGGGCTTTATAATAGTCTAGTTATTTAAGTAACTTGATTTTATGGAGATCAAGTACCAAAACAGAGACATGCCCTTATATTGTTTTGAAACAGGGACATATTGCCAATTATTTTGCTCAATAGGGGCAAAAGGATAGAATCTCCAAACTTTGGGCCTTAAGGGATGTGCATAAAAAATTGTACTTTACTAACTTTTCTAATCTATTTCATAAAGCTCACTCACCTACCTTTCTCTCCATTGCTTTATAAATACCATGGCCACGAAGGCTTTCTACATCGCACTCAAGAAGTTCGCAGAGAAAAAATCCCATCATACCATTCAAAACTTAGACTCCTCCTTGAACTTAGAAAAAATATGTCTATCCAACTCTCAGGGGCTTTGTCCCAAAATGCCAAATCAGAGGTTGTTCGCCGGACAACAAATTACCATCCAAGTATTTGGGGTGACCGTTTCATCAGCAATACTTCTAAGGATAAGGTAACAAGATTATTTGCTACCCCAGTTTATGAAAATTACGTAGTAAAATTTATAATATTTTTAGCATTTTTTGTTACAATATAATTATTTGTTCATGCAACTCATGGTTTAGGATATTCATTTCTATAAAGTACGTGAAGTTGAAGAGCTGAAAGATGAGGTGAGAAATGAGCTCTTTGTCACGGGTCATCTTTCACAACAGCTGGGCTTAATAGATGCACTCCAGCACCTCGGCCTCGCTTACCAATTTGAAAGAGAAATCCAAGAAGCTCTAGAACATATATACACGACTTTTAACGACAAAATCGATGTTGATGATCTCTACAAAGTTTCCCTCAGTTTTCAACTACAACGCCAAGAAGGATTTAAGGTTTCATGTGGTAAGACCTAAGTATGATTAATTTCTTCATGTAATAGCAAGTTAGCGATGTTTTTTCTATTAAACAAGTTTGGTTTTTGCTAAACAAATGTTTTCAAAAAGTTCAAAGACAAATATGGTCAATTCAAGGAAAGCTTGACCAATAACGTTGAAGGCATGCTAGCCTTCTATGACGCAACACATCTGAGGATGCGTGGAGAAGACATTCTTGATGAGGCCCTTGAGTTCACTACCACTCACCTTAAGTCCACAGCATCCCTTATAGGCAATCTGTTGGCAGAACAAATAACTTGTGCCCTAAAGCAGCCCTTGCACAAGGGCATACAGCGGCTAGAGGCTCGGCGATATATTTCTTTCTATGAACAAGATGCTTCACATAACAAAGTTTTGCTCAAGCTTTCAATATTAGATTTCAATCTAGTGCAGTCATTGCACAAAGAGGAACTTAGTTATATCACAAGGTAATTAGTTCTAAAACCATGATCCAAAAAGACAAAGTACGAATATTTTTGGAAATAATGAAGAAAAAACTACAAATTTTATTACATAAACCTTGCAAAATAATGTGTTACAAATAATAATAAAAAAAATAGGTCAAATTACAATTTACCTACTTGTAGTTTGGCTAAAATTTAAGTTACCTACCTGTGATTTAAAATTTGACAATTTACTTACCTAAGGTTTGACCAAAATTTAAGTTGTCTATTTGTGATTTGAAATCCCATGATGTAAGTGTTCCATGAGATTTTTTTATTTTTTTTAATATTATTAGATCTTGTATTTTTTTTTTTTTTTTGTGGTTTTGGAGGAAAGAAACATAAAAGTGAAGCAAAATCACATATTTAGCTATGTTTTTAAAAGAAGTGGTTAAGATAATCTAACTGAACTAATCTCAGGTGGGTAAAGTATCAAATTTCAAAGCACAGGTAGACAACTTAAATTTCGGCCAAAACAAAGGTGTGTGTGTAAGTTGTAATTTACCCAAAATATTAATTCAAAATTCATTTATTTTTTAGTAGATTGTGTAAGAATTAATTTTTTTTTTAATTCAAAATTCATTTATTAGATTGTTGAAGTGGTATATAGTAGTAATCATATTCTTGATACAACCATTTATTAGTTTTTTGTAGTAAAATTTATAGCAACCTTAGCATTTTGCTATAAATATTTGGTTACTTACAATCAATTAATATTAATTGCTATATTCAAATTGTAGGTGGTGGAAAGATTTAAATTTTGCAACGAAGCTACCTTTTGCAAGAGATAGGATTGTTGAATGCTACTTTTGGATAGTCTCGGTCTACTTTGAGCCCCAATATTCACTTGCAAGAAAAATATTCACTTGCAAGTTGCTAATGCATGGAAGGACATTAATGTGGAGTGTATAAGACCTACTGTTGTTCCCATGCCTCTACTTATGTGTTGTCTTAATCTTACAGGAGTATTGGATGTCATTTACAAGGAAGGGGATAACTACACTCACGTTGGAAAAGAGATGAAAGATAATGTTGCATTAGTGCTTATAGACCCAATACCAATATAAATGGGGTGACAAAATAAGTATCTACATAAAGAATAAAGGACTTGTCCATCAAAAAATAAATAATGTAGCATTATGTTTAAAATGATGATGGGAATTACTGTTGGTATATTTCTATTGGAGATTATAATTATTGTGCCATTCTAGTGTGGGGGTTGGTTATTCATAAAGTATAGTTATTGTTATTTCATTAGAGGTTCTATTATACCAAACGGTGCTAATTGTGTTTACAAAAAGCTTCCTTAACCTCTCAATTACCCTCATGCCCTCACAGTATATAATAAACGGTAATGTAGGAAAGCAAAAGAAAATACTTGATAATTATTAAGATAAAATTTACGTACCCACCCCCACACTAGAATGGCACAATAATTATAATCTCGCACAAAAATATACCAACAATAAATCCCATCATCATTTTAAACATAATGCTACATTATTTATGTTTTGATGGACAAGTCCTTTATTCTTTATGTAGATACTTATTTTGTCACCCCATTTATATTGGTATTGGGTCTATAAGCACTAATGCAACATTATCTTTCATCTCTTTTCCAACGTGAGTGTAGTTATCCCCTTCCTTGTAAATGATATCTAATACTCCTGTAAGATTAAGACAACACATAAGTAGAGGCATGGGAACAATAGTAGGTCTTATACACTCCTAATTAATGTCCTTCCATGCATTAGCAACTTGCCTGTTGAATTCATCATGGACTACTTGCTCTAAGACACTATGTTGCTTCATTTAGCATTCGACTGCTGAGGGAGCATGCCCTCTCTCTTGCTCAAACTACATTCAAAGTTTTTCAAAATGGTAAGTAGAAAGTTGGAAACAAATATGAAATAGACATCTCACACTAGCTTGTGAAACTTGATAAGATTTTTTGATCGCATACCTTATGTGACTCCATGTCATCCATGAGTCTACCAATTACGGATGAAGCTATAATAATCTTGGGGTTGCTGAAGGTCCAATCAAATGCCTCTTTTGTAAGGATGTCACCCATGCCAAGGAAAGAGAGTTGTGAGAATAGGTAAACCAGAGCTTTTAAGTGCAACATGCATATACTCCTCCATTGTTGGGATGTAATTTTGATAGAACCATTTGGCTTCATAAAAGTAGGCCCGAACCAAACGTTTCATCTAAGGTTTAAACAACAAGAATGAAATAAGTACATAGCATGAAAAAGTAGACAAAAAAACATGAAAAGTTAAGTTGCTTGACGCTTATAGCATATTTTGCATAGCTAACACAGTATGATCTTTCTTTCTTGGCCAACTCGTTTTCAAATGCTTCGAATACATCAAAGAGTGCGTGACAACATATTTGCATGTATTTTGGAAGTTGATCTATGCAGCTAATATCCTACCTAAAAATATCATATACCAATTACAAAAATTAGATTGACATTATACATCATAGTCTTAACATATATATTAATTAATTCAATTTATGAACCTCTCAATTGCTTCTGTGAAGGGTTCGAGTTCTTCAAGTGTGCCATAAGCATCATATATATCGTCTAGAATAGATGTCATGGAAATAACTTTGGTTAGTATTTTTCTTGCAAGTGAATATTGGGGCTCAAAGTAGACCGAGACTATCCAAAAGTAGCATTCAACAATCCTATCTCTTGCAAAAGGTAGCTTCGTTGCAAAATCTAAATCTTTCCACCACCTACAATTTGAATATAACAATTAATATTAATTGATTGTAAGTAACCAAATATTTATAGCAAAATGCTAAGGTTGCTATAAATTTTACTACAAAAAACTAATAAATGGTTGTATCAAGAATATGATTACTACTATATACCACTTCAACAATCTAATAAATGAATTTTGAATTAAAAAAAAAAATTAATTCTTACACAATCTACTAAAAAATAAATGAATTTTGAATTAATATTTTGGGTAATTTACAACTTACACAAACACCTATGTTTTGGCCGAAATTTAAGTTGTCTACCTGTGCTTTGAAATTTGATACTTTACCCATCTGAGATTAGTTCAATTAGATTATCTTAACCACTTCTTTTAAAAACATGGCTACATATATGATTTTGCTTCACTTTTATGTTTCTTTCCTCCAAAACCACCAAAAAAAAAAAAAAAAAATCTCATGGAACACTTACATCATGGGATTTCTAATCACAAGTAGACAACTTAAATTTTGGTCAAACCTTAGGTATGTAAAGTGTCAAATTTTAAATCACAAGTAGGTAACTTAAATTTCAGCCAAACTACAAGTAGGTAAATTGTAATTTGACCTATTTTTTTATTATTATTTGTAACACGTTATTTTGCCAGGTTTATGTTGTAAAATTTGTAGTATTTTATTCATTATTTCCAAAAATATTCATACTTTGTCTTTTTGGATCATGGTTTTAGAACTATTTACCTTGTGATATAACTAAGTTCCTCTTTGTGCAATGACTGCACTAGATTGAAATCTAATATTGAAAACTTGAGCAAAACTTTGTTATGTGAAGCATCTTGTTCATAGAAAGAAATATCTCGCCGAGCCTCTAGCCGTGGTATGCCCTTGTGCAAGGGCTGCTTTAGGGCACAAGTTATTTGTGCTGCCAACAGATTGCCTATAATGGATGATATGGACTTAAGGTGAGTGGTAGTGAACTCAAGGGCCTCATCAAGAATGTCTTCTCCATGCATCCTCAAATGTGTTGCTTCATAGAAGGCTAGCATGCCTTCAACGTTATTGGTCAAGCTTTCCTTGAATTGACCATCTTTGTCTTTGAACTTTTTGAAAACATTTGTTTAGCAAAAACCAAACTTGTTTTATAGAAAAAAACGTCGCTAACTTGCTATTACATGAAGAAATTAATCATACTCGGGTCTTACCACATGAAACCTTAAATCATTCTTGGCGTTGTAGTTGAAAACTGAGAGAAACTTTGTAGAGATCATCAACATCGATTTTGTCGTTAAAAGTCATGTATATATGTTCTAGAGCTTCTTGGATTTCTCTTTCAAAGTGGTAAGCGACGCTGAGGCGCTGGAGTGCATCAATTAAGCCTAACTATTGTGAAAGATGACCAGTGACAAAGAGCTCATTTCTCACCTCATCTTTCAGCTCTTCAACTTTACGTACTTTACGGAAATGAATATCCTACACCATGAGTTGCATGAACAAATAATTATATTGTAACAAAAAATGCTAAAAATATTATAAATTTTACTACGTAATTTTCATAAACTGGGGTAGCAAATAATCTTATTACCTTGTCCTCAGAATTATTGCTGATGAAACAGTCACCCCAAATGCTTGGATGGTAATTTGCTATCTAGCGAACAACCTCTGATTTGGCATTTTGGGACGGAGCCGCGGAGACTTGGATAGACATATTTTTTCTAAGTTCAAGGAGGAGTCTAAGTTTTGAATGGTATGATGGGATTTGTTCTCTGTGAACTTCTTGAGTGCGATGTAGAAAGCCTTCATGGCCATGGAATTTATAAAGCAATGGAGAGAAAGGTAGGAGAGTGAGCGTTATGAAATAGATTAGAAAAGTTAGTAAAGTACAATTTTTTATGCACATCCCTTAAGGCCCAAAGTTTGGAGATTCTATCCTTTTGCCCCTATTGAGCAAAATAATTGGCAGTAAGTCCCTGTTTCAAAACTATATAAGGGCATGTCTCTGTTTCGATACTCGATCTCCATAAAATCAAGTTACTTAAATAACTAGACTATTATAAAGCCCAATTCTAGGCAGGTTCTTGCCACAGTGGCGATCTAGCATGGCTTTTGGGCAATAAAATAGGAAACCAAGTTACAGAGGGAATTCAAATTTCCTGTTTACTTTAAGGATAGCTAAGTCCTCCCCAAGCTTTTTACCCGTTAGGTTTTCCTAGGTCATCATATCTATGTGTTCTTTTTTGGTCAGTGCCTATTCCTACTCCCTGAAAGCAAATAAAAACACACACAGGCCCTGAGTCAAAGAACCAAAGGGCTTTGCTTCTCCTTCTTCTTCCTCACACTCTTAACAGTTTCAGAAAAAGGGTTCAAATTGTGCATGGTTGGGTGGTTGCCCCTCTTTGAACCCAGTGATTTCACCAACTTGCCCCTTCAAATCAACCACCCAAGGCCCTTCTCTTCCAAACCCAAAACCCAAAAAAAGAAAGAGAAAAGCTTCTACTGATAATACTAACAATTTAGAAAATCACTACGATTAAAATAATAATTGTACAGATACATCATATGAATGCCAAAGGGAAAGCTCTAGTAATTCAGCTAACAATGTCAGCGCGAGGGGAAGCATAGATAGTCGAGCATATGACTCGTCGTTTTATATATCTACCTCCGATCTATGCAACTGCAGTTCCCCAATAATAGGGAGAGAAGTAGATGGATCACAGTATGTACCCGAAGATTGTTTTGATTTTCCTCTATAGCAGTGTAGCCTCAGTCCTCACTCATGTGTCTGAGATCGGCGTGGTGGTGAGGCAGGTGGCACGGTTGACATCGATGTGGCAGCATGGAGGTTGGCATGGTGGAGATCAGCATAGAGACTAGCATCGAGAGTTTTTTTTTTTTTTTTTTTTTTTTGTGGTTGTTGTGGCCAATGTATGGGTTTGGCTGTAGTGTAGTTTCTAGGTTTGGTGGTGGCATGGTGGCTAGTTTCTTGTGGTTGTTGTGGAGGTTTCTTGGTGGTTCTTACTGTGGCTGTAGTGTTTGGTGTGTGTCCATCTAGATATAGGGTGGTGAGTTTTGATTTGGGTTTGATTTTGTCCTTTGATTCTCACCATGGCTATGACTGGTGTTTGGTGGGTTTTTTAGTGGTGCCTTTGTGGGTTTTGCGGGTGGAGGTGGTGGTGGATTTTATGGGGTTTTGTTCCCGGTAGTAAGGTGGGTTCTTTTCACGGTGGTGGTGGCGGGTTTCTTGTGGCAGATGTGGTAGTGATGGGTGGTTGAAAGAGTGAGATAGTGAGGAAAAGATAATTAGAGTGATGGGGGAGATGAGAGAGAGAGATTAGATTAGATTATTTTATTAAGTAGTATATTTTATTTTAATGGATTGAATAGGAAAATAAAAGTTAGGATGTTAGGTGTGTTGTAAAATGGTATGATATAATATATAAACTTTTAAGATGGTAAAATGAAATTTATTGAAGAAACCTGGTGTGAATGCTCTAAACACTGAAAAAGAAAGCGACACACGTATGCTTTGACCCTATACCCCAACACGCTTTTTGATTAGCAAATTTGGACGTTTTCGCCTTCTTCTCTCTTAAGTTTTCTTCTCTCATGATTGTTTTTGTTGACCAAGCTTATTCCTCACCTCTGCCACCCCCATTTCCTCTCCAGCAGAAAAGTCCTTCGGCTACCACTTCCCCAGCAACATTTCCAGCCTTTCATCCTCCTATGATAGAACCAATCTGTAATTGCCGATGCTTTACAGAATAGGACTTTGGGTAACAAACTAAACTTCCATTTGGGTAGGTAAAACAAAGAGAGAAAGAAAGATGCATCTATTTCTATCGAAGATGATCACTCACTGGTTCAAGCATCATTACTTGATAAAGCTTTAACTCGAAAGAATGAAAAGGAAATGGTCTCAGCATAATAGAAAAAGAAGCTGTGAGTCTTACAACCAAACCCTATTCAGAGATTGGTTGTGGGCCCTGTATGGTGTGGAAGGAGATATTGATTGCTCTCTCTAGCATTTTCTGCTCTAGAGGTAAATTTGATATTGGATTTTCCTTGTGTTTGGACTTTGGATTGAGGTTTTTTCATCTATGTCTTTGATTGCTTATGTTTACTATTGCTCTTTTTTGTTAATTGAGCTCATTCTCCACCTCTACTCGTAGATGTCTCGAGTTGTGGTTGAATGATACAAGCTTGATAAATAGCTAATTTTTTAGCATGATGTGTTTGAAGATGAATTATAGATATATGAGATTTGAAGAGAGACAAGAGAGGGGATGGCATAAAGATATAGTTTGTGTGACTTTTACAAAACTCTAAAGTTTCCATCTTTTTTTTTAATGTATTTTTTGTTTTGAGGTGGTTTAAAGAGTTTTTTTTTGTTTTTTGTTTTTTTTTTTTTTTTTTTTTTTTTTTTTTAATAATGGTTTAAAGAGGTCTAACCAAGGGTATTTCACACTGTTAGATAATAAAGTGATAAAGTCAAAAATAAACCTAGCCACAAATGGGTTTATATTTTAATATAATTTCTATAAAGTAATTAAAACAAAATATATAAATGTAAACAAAATCAATCCAGTGATATTCAATAGAAAATAAAAGTCAAGATTACTGTGATTTCCTTGACTATGTATATAAGGTAACTTGTCTGGCATAAACACAACACAAGGAAAAAAAGGGGAAAAAAATTCAATGTTCAAGAGAGAGATTGTTAATGACAAGCCCTGGGGGAAAAAAAATCAAGGTTTTTGTTATCAAGTTCCATTCATTGAAGACTCTAGAGAAAAGAAGATGATTCCATTCGTAAATGCCTTGATGGCATAAACAAAACCCAGGAGGATAATGGTTGTACGCAATTATTATTATTATTTTTTTTAGGATAAATTACCTTATTGGTCCTTATCTTTTACACCAAATGTTAATTTGGTCCATAACATTTTAATTGTGTTAATTTGGTCTTTAACTTTTCAGTGTCATGTCAATTCAGTTCCTACCGTTATCTTTTAGATGAAAATATTTGATGGGTCAAACTGATTAATAATAAATAAATAAAATTCCTACACATTATTACAAACTGTGCAGCCACATCAGATTTTATTTGTTTTTTAATTCCTTAAAACAATAAAAAATAAAAAATAAAAAACCTAAAATTTATGTTCCCACGGAGTCATATTGGTCTTCCTAAAACTTCCAAAATTTTCTAAAATCCCTAAAAACCCAAGAACACACTGGATTGAAGGTTGCGTAGAGAAAGAAATGAACCAATATGACGACGACGACAAAGAGGAAAAGGATCCAGAGTAAAGGAGAGCCTTTGGTGATGTGGTTGATTGTCGTTTTGATGAACTGATCGTCTTTTAGAGAAGCGGTTCCGGCGTAGAGGTTGATAGGGAAAATTAGGAAGATTGAGAGGAGAGCGATAGACGATAGGACGGTGAAACTTCCTCCTTTGATCAAGAGGAACTGAGCGGTATCAGCGCCGTAGTGGCAAGCGTTCTCGTGACATGTGGCGTGCTAGACAGCGAGGAATTCGGTGACGAGAGCGGTGGAGAGGAGGATGATGCCGCAGCAGATGGAATCGATGGCAGATATGTTGAGAAGGTATTGGATATTGACGAGAGCGTGTTCTTGGGCTGGGTTTTTAGCCTTTTAGGCATTTTAGAAATTTTTAGGAGGTGTATTCTAAGTTTTTTTTTTTTTTTTTAAGACAAAGCACATCATTATTATTGCATAAAAATTAATTGGTTACCTCATGTAAATAACTGAAACCGCAGTACTAGATAGTCATTCATTGCCATAGATAATTCAACAAGGTGCAATACAACAAACGTAGTCAGAAATGGTTCTACAGAAAGTCCAAGGGCAGAACAGAATCCTCCAAAAAAAAAAAACCACTTGTCCCACTATAAGCCCTCTCTTCTATTTTACTCAGGATTCTACTCCTACTACGAGACCCTCCTCCACTAGCTAAGAGAAAGAGACTTCCACAGCAGTTGTTGGTCGCTCTCTTTGTTCTATGGTGGCCGGTGTATTCTAATTTCAATCCGATTGTGTGAACATAATTTTTTTTTTTCTTTTATAAATTTGATGTGTCATAGTTGTCCATTGACGTGGTAGGAAAAATAATTTTTTATTATTCTATTTGACACATCACATTTTTCCATCTAAAAGATTATGGTAAAAACCAAATTGACATGATACTGAAAAGTGAAGGACTAAATTGACACAATTTAAAGGTTAGGAATCAAATTGACATTTGATATAAAAGATAGAGACCAACTAGGTAATTTAACCTTATTTTTATTTTTGATATGTTGCAGCACACTATTTAAAAAGGATTATTTGAATTTTATTTGTTGAAGTTGTTATGTAGATTAGAAAATAACTATTAGTTAAGGATTTTTTAATAAGGAATAATTATTTTTTATTTTAAATAATAATTATTTATCAGAAGAAAAAAATGACTCTTTGTAGTAAAAACGCAACTATACAAGGGTTGGTTATTCATAAAGTATAGTTATTGTTATTTCATTAGAGGTTCTATTATATCAAACGGTGCTAATTGTGTTTACAAAGAGCTTCCTTAACCTCTCAGTTACCCTCGCTCCCTCACAATATATAATAAACAATAGTGTAGGGAAGCAAAAGATAATAACTTGATTATTATTAAGATAAACTTTACGTACCCACCCCCACACTAGAATGGCACAATAATTATAATCTCCGACAGAAATATACCAAGAGTAAATCCCATCATCATTATAAACATAGTGCTACCTTATTAAATAAGAAACCAGTAGTTTATCCAAAAAAAAAACTAAACATTTTCCTTTTATCTTCAATATAAATGGGCCCTACATATATTAGAACATCAACAGACTTGGATCCTATTGAAGTCTTTTATTTTATTTTATTTTTTTGATGGACAAGTCCTTCATTCTTTATGCAGATACTTATTTTGTCATCCCATTTATATTGGTATTGGGTCTATAAGCACTGATGCAACATTATCTTTCATCTCTTTTCCAACGTGAGTATAGTTATCCCCCTCCTTGTAAATGATATCTAATACTCGTGTAAGATTAAGACAACGCATAAGTAGAGGCCTGGGAACAACAGTTGGTCTTATACACTCCTCATTAATGTCCTTCCATGCATTAGCAACTTGCCTGTTGAATTCATCATGGACTACTTGCTCTGAGACACCATGTTGCTTCATGTAGCATTCGACTGCTGAGGGAGCATGCCCTCTCTCTTGCTCAAACTACATACAAAGTTTTTCAAAACGGTAAATAGAAAGTTGGAAACACATATGAAATAGACCTCTCACACTAGCTTGTGAAATTTGATAAGATTTTTTGATCGCATACCTTATGTGACTTCATGTCATCCATGAGTCTACCAATTACGGATGAAGCTGTAATAATCTTGGGGTTGCTGAAAGTCCAATCAAATGCCTCTTTTGTGACGATGTCACCCATGCCAACAAAAGAGATAGTTGTGAGCATAGGTAAACCAGAGCTTTTAAGTGCAACATGCATATACTCCTCCATTGTTGGGATGTAATTTTGGTAGAACCATTTGGCTTTATCAAAGTACGCCCGAACCAAAAGTTTCATCTAAGGTTTAAACAACATGAATGAAATAAGTACGTAGCATGAAAAGGTAGACTAAAAAAAACATGAAAAGTTAAGTTGCTTGACGCTCACAGCATCTTTTGCATAGCTAACACGGTATGATCTTTCTTTCTTGGCCAAATCATTTTCAATTTCTTCGAATACATCAAAGAGTGCACGACAACATATTTGCATGTATTTTGGAAGTTGATCTATGCAGCTAATATCCCACGTGAAAAATATCATGTACCAATTACAAAAGTTAGATTGACATTATACATCATAGTCTTAACATATAAATTAATTAATTCAACTTATGAACCTCTCAATTGCTTCTGTGAAGGGTTCGAGTTCTTCATGTGTGCCATAAGCATCATATATATCGTCTAGAATAGATGTCATGGAAATAACTTTGGTTAGTATTTTTCTTGCAAGTGAATATTGGGGCTCAAAGTAGACCGAGAGTATCCAAAAGTAGCATTCGACAATCCTATCTCTTGCAAAAGGTAGCTTCGTTGCAAAATCTAAATCTTTCCACCACCTACAATTTGAATATAACAATTAATATTAATTGATTGTAAGTAACCAAATATTTATAGCAAAATGCAAGGGTTGCTATAAATTTTACTACAAAAAACTAATAAATTGTTGTATCAAGAATATGATTACTACTATATACCACTTCAACAATCTAATAAATGAATTTTGAATTAATATTTTGGGTAAATTACAACTTACACACACACCTATGTTTTGGCCAAAATTTAAGTTGCCTACCTGTACTTTGAAATTTGACATTTTACCCACTTGAGGTTAGTTCGGTTAAATTTTCTTAACCACTTCTTTTAAAAACATTGCTAAATATGTGATTTTGCTTCACTTTTATGTTTCTTTCCTCCAAAACCACAGAAAACATAAAAATACAAGATCAAATAATATTATTTAAAAAAAAAAAAAATCTCATGAAACACTTGCATCATGGGATTTCAAACCACAAGTAGGCAACTTAAATTTTGGTCAAACCTCAAATGGGTAAATTGTCAAATTTTAAGCCACAGGTAGGTAACTTAAATTTTAGCCAAACTACAAGCAGGTAAATTGTAATTTGACCTTTTTTTATTATTATTATTTGTAACATGTTATTTTGCAAGGTTTTTATAATAACATCTGTAGTATTCTCTTCATTATTTCCAAAAATATTTGTACTTTGTCTTTTTGGATCATGGTTTTAGAACTAATTACCTTGTGATATAGCTAAGTTCCTCTTTGTGCAATGACTGCACTAGATTGAAATCTAATATTGAAAGCTTGAGCAAAACTTTGTTATGTGAAGCATCTTGTTCATAGAAAGAAATATATCGCCGAGCCTCTAGCCGTGGTATGCCCTTGTGCAAGGGCTGCTTTAGGGCACAAGTTATTTGTGCTGCCAACGGATTGCCTATAAGGGATGCTATGGACTTAAGGTGAGTGGTAGTGAACTCAAGGGCCTCATCAAGAATGTCTTCTCCATGCATCCTCAAATGTGTAGCTTCATAGAAGGCTAGCATGCCTTCAACATTATTGGTCAAGCTTTCCTTGAATTGACCATCTTCATCTTTCAACTTTTTGAAAACATCTGTTTAGCAAAAACCAAACTTGTTTTATAGAAAAAAAGCGTCGCTAACTTGCTATTACATGAAGAAATTAATCATACTTGGGTCTTACCACATGAAACCTTAAATCCTTCTTGTCGTAGCAATCGAAAACTGAGGGAAACTTTGTAGAGATCATCAACATCAATTTTGTCATTAAAAGTTGTGTATATATGTTCTAGAGCTTCTTGGATTTCTCTTTCAAAGTGGTAAGCGACGCCAAGGCGCTGGAGTGCATCAATTAAGCCCAGCTGTTGTGAAAGATGACCTGTGGCAAAGAGCTCATTTCTTACCTCATCTTTCAGCTCTTCAACTTCATGTACTTTACGGAAATGAATATCCTACACCATGAATTGCATGAAAAAATAATTTTATTGTAACAAAAAACGCTAAAAATATTATAAATTTTACTACATAATTTTCATAAACTAGGGTAGCAAATAATCTTCTTACCTTATCCTCAGAAGTATTGTTGAGGAAACGGTCACCCCAAATGCTTGGATGGTAATTTGCTATCCGACGAACAACCCCTGATTTGGCAATTTGGAATGGAGCCCCTGAAACTTGGATAGACATATTTTTTCTAAGTTCAAGGAGGAGCCTAAGTTTTGAATGGTATGATGGGATTTGTTCTTTGTGAACTTCTTGAACACGATGTAGAAAGCCTTCAAGGCCACGGTATTTATAAAGCAATGGAGAGAAGGGTAGGTGTGTTAGCTTTATGAAATAGATTGGAAAAGTCAATAATGAACAATTTTTTTATGCACTTCCCTTAAGACCCAAAGTTCAGCCAGTAAACTCGTGCCATAATAAACTCATCCATGAGGCCACGTGCATAAGGCCAAACTCGTGCTTTTCATGACATTAAATAAAGTCATGCATGAGTCCACGTTAGGGGCGGCGGCATCACCGTATGGCTAGAGTATTCTCAAGATTATCCTATCCTGACCTGAAAAAAAAAAATATATATATATATATATATATAATAATTTAAAATTTTATATTTATCTATTTTTAAAAAAAAAAATTTGGGAACACTCTGAATTTTTTTATGCCAATAAAATTAAATTTTGGTCCATAATTTGAGCCACTTAATAATATATTAGGGTCTTTCAAGCAAAATGAACCACATGCTTTTATATTCTTTTATACCTATATTACGACTTTACTTTTAATTTTTGCTTTACCTGACACACTGTCATTGTACAACTACTTTTCCTCAAAAACATTATAACATATATTATACAATTAATTGGTCAAAGTCACTTAAATTTAGCTTTTTTCATTGTACAACTACTTTTCTCTTTTCTTTTTCCGATAATTTTGATTAGAAAAAAAATAGTAGTTTTAGTTAATTAAGTGAATAAACTTAAAATGTTACTTAATTTTTATATAACATCAATTAATTCATTATATATATATATATATAAAATAAACTTTTTATTTTTATGATTATAATTAAACATGTGATTGTCCATTCTAAGGAAATTTGATTAAATTTACACGAAAAGTGTCACTAAATATATTGTTTTTACATTTTGCTATCATATTATTAGTAATAAACTTATTATATTTTTATTTATATAATTTAAAATTTTATTAATTATGTTATTTATATTGTCACCGGTTCAACTATTGGTTGGATCTCGGTCTGACCAAAAAACTAGTAACCAGTTCCTTTTCCAGTTCTTTTACCATATTGGTTTATAAAACCAAAGGAAACCCCCCCCCCCCCCCACACACACACACACACACACAAAAAAAAATGAAAATCTGAAAAAAAAAAAAAAAAATTATAATAAAACCACTAACAAGGCCTAAACCAAATGCCAATAAAAAAGCCCAATAGAAGATCAATCTCATCTCAGACTAAGACTATCACTATTATAGAGCCGAGTTGGCGATCTAGCATGGCTTTTGGGCAATAAAATATTCCCCCAGAACTCGGCAATGAGGAAACCAAGTTACTGAGGGAATTCTAATTTCATGTTTACTTTAAGGATAGCTAAGTTGAGTCTTCTCCAACTTTTTTATCCGTTAAATTTTCCTGAGTCATCATATCTATGTGCTCTTTATTTTTTCGCATTATATCTGTTTTACACATTGGTTTAACCTAGATCTAATTAACAAACTTGTTAATCAACTTGGCTTAATATTAAGTTAAACATATTGTGTTAAGGGGTCTAAAACCTAACAATGTCATATTTATTTATTAGGTATGTATGGTATTAACATACAATTATTTGTGAACATATTGCAAATAAAACTAAGACATGTACATATTCACGAATGAAATGTCAAATGTCTTCATCGGCTGATTTCTCACAAGAGGCCAATCTAGGGTACCTTTGTGCTATCACAGCATGTTAATGATTTCCTAAACAACAAGCTAGACTCTAGCTTAAAAAGAATCTGTTAGAAATTTCTTTGGCTAAAGCCTTTTTTTTTTCTTTTTTTTTTTCATGTAAAAAAATTGTGTCGGTGGGAGTAGTAATGACTAAATTGCAGAGTATTGTGTGATTGAGAAGTACTTTTCTGCAGATAAGTTGCTGAACTTGGTTGTTGAATTTGCACATGAAAAAGACGTAACAAAAGGATGAACCAAAAAAAAAAAAAAGAAGAAGAAGACGACGAACGTAAAGAGAAGGAAGAAAAAGACAAAAGGAGAGAAGATGTGTACGACAGAGAAAGGAAATATCACCACAAATTAATTGGCTGGTGGTTAGTATACAATTATACATTTACCCTGCCTGTCTGTTTCGGGCTGCTTTTGATTCTTGCTTGCTATTGGTTGCTTATCCCACTCCTCCTTGCTTTGTTCTGCTTCATGCCCTGGTGTTCATATTCTGGTATTAGGCTGAACTGCTGAAAACAAGTATAAAAACTCACATGAGAATTTAAATTGAAATGGGAAAAAAAGAACAGAGTGAGTGAATAGAGATGAAGAAAGAAATGCTCATTTAGGAAATTTTCTCTCTGTTCTTTAATTCTGAATCTTTACGCTCTTTGAAATGTTTTATGTTGCCTCTGTTGTCGTGCTTTTGTGTAAGTAAAGTAGGGTTTGATTTGGTGTGCTCATTTACATGGACTACAGTATAGTGAAGTTTGATATGAAATGACATCTTTGCATGCACTTTTATCAAACAGGTGTCCTCCCTTTATGGGTGTTTTTCCATCTTTATCTAAGCTCATCGTGCTGTTAAAATTTATGGATAAATGTTATATTAACACTTATAAATTTTAAGTTGCAAATTGTTATTGGCAGTTATTGGTAGACAAAAATGTAATTTAAGTATTGGGTTCAAAATACATGCAATAACACTCATCACCTAGGCTTGGATTTTGTTTGTGAAAATATTGTGGTAGTAGCAATCTCAAATTTTTTTGCATAAACAATGTGGTTTATCTCTTAACTTTAATAATAATTTTTTGATAAACCCTCTTAAGTTTAATAATTGGGTTAGGTGACTTTACCTAAATGAAATTTCATCCAGCCAATAGGATTAATGCAATGAGCCATCACACCAATAAGGGAGTGTCATCCCACTCATTATTTTATCTATTATGATCTTTTTTGCTGTATCTTTATGAGTAATACTATGTAGACAAAAATAATTTGACAACATTTTTTATAATAACTGAATTGTGAAGTTTATATTGGTTCTCATTTGGACTTACTACTGGCATTACTTTTTTATTTACTACTAAAATTTTGCCAAGTCTTACCCATTCAAATGGGAAGAAAGCTTCAAAATATTACCATTGTGGTTTGTGACTGTGTATCTTGGACTGCCCATGCTAATTTGAAAACTTTACTTTGGTCTCTCTTTTTCTTTTCTTTTTTTCTTTGATGAAAGTGGTACCTTTACAAAAATCCTAAACGAAAACATAAATTGCTTAAAAGTAGGATATTTTTTTGGTTGGGTATATTGTATAAAATGATGTTTATTTGTGATATGGGTACTGTTCAAATTTATTTAGAAAAATAAGGAGAGATACGAACTTCGGTAATGCCATTGTTGAAATTCTGAGATAGAAAAAAGTCAGAAAGGGGAGAAAGACATGATGTGATAGAGGAAAAATAGAATTGTGGCAATACCATTGCCAAAATTAGGAGAGAGAGAAAATTTGCAATTGTGGCAGTTCAATTGCTGAAATATGATAGGAACAGTAAATAGAGGAACTTGGAATCTCAGCAACCATGTTGCCGAAATTTAGAAAACTTTGAGACCCACAAGGAGAGAGAATTAGTGAAGGGAGGTGAGAAAATTTGGTAAAAAAATTGGTTGTGGTTGTTTTTGTCAGGAATATAACCTCTCAAATTGGATTAATTAAGTATCAAACACTTGGCTATGCTAAGCTTTGTTGTTTGTAATGAAAGCAAATAATGTTTATTCCAAATGTTGATAGTAGCTACAGAAATGTTAATCCTTCTATAGCCTATTTACTACATCCACAAAGGAATATGAAAATGAAAAAAAATAAAATATAAAATCGTCAATTTACTACTGGCAATTAAATTCTTTTTATACGTATTTTCAAATATAAATAAATTTAAAAAAGAGAGTCTTGAAGTCTTTGATATGAAATTAACAATCACAGAAAAATGATTACCCAAAAAAAAAAAAAACAATCACTGAAAAATTAAAATCAAGCATTGCCTCTCTCACTCTAGAATTTTTTCTTTACGAATTTCCTAACATCATTGCCTACACTTGGTAATAATTTCATTTGAATTTCTAGAAGCTCTACTGAAATACTTCATTGCAAGTTGCAACGTTCTTTTCTTTCTTTCTTTCCGTACGTCTTCTTCTTTTCTTTTCTTTTTTTGGTTCATCCTTTTGTTACGTGTTTTCCATCTGCAAATTCAACAACCAAGTTCATCAACTTATCTGCAGAAAAGTTACTTCTACTTCTCGAAACTCAATCACAAGGTACTCTGCAATTTATTCATTACTACTCCCACCGACACAATTTTTTAGATGGAAAAAAAATGCTTTAGCCATGGAAATTTCTAACAGGTTCTTTTTAAGCTAGAGTGTAGCTTGTTGTTTAGGAAATCATCAACATGCTGTGACAGCACAAAGGTACCCTAGATTGGCCTCTTGTGAGAAATTAGCTGATGGAGAGACATTTGACATTTCATCCGTGAATATATACGTGTCTTAGTTTTATTTGCAATATGTTCACAAATAATTGTATGTAAACACTTTCCATACCTAATAAATAAATTTGACATTTCAGCCATTAGCCATCGGTCAATTAGCGAGCGAGTTTTCGGTTTATAAGTCTTACTAATACTTCTTACAAAGGTTAGGTCCTTTTGTAAGTGCTAATGTTGTAAATCTTGTCAATCATCCCTCATTCTGATAGGAGTGGGAGTAGGAGTCTTTGCAGCCAATTCCTTTTTCATTGGGTTAAATTTTCTTTCCCCCCTGATATTACGCAAATTGACTTGGTACCTTACCTTTTTAACTAGGGGAGACACGTTGATGACACACAATCCTCATTTCACAAAAATTTTCACATACTTTAGAAATCCCTTGAGTTTTCACATATTTTAGGCTAGTTTCTCAAGGAAAAAAAAAAAACTCCAATATCCAAATCCCATTAAGAACATTCCATCTTGTAGGTTTTTTTTTTATTAATAAAACTTTTTGGCCTAACTACTTTGTTATCTTTTCATATAAATCAAGTACAAAACCAGCAGTGATGCACACTAATCTTCCAAGGGCCGTTTGGATTTAGCTTTTGGTTTGAGATGATTTCCGTTAAATTTCCTATAATTTGTTTTGTGGTGATCGTAGATCTTATGAATAATGTTTAAACCCGCAATGTATATTACTTGATTTTTCTATTTGATGTAATGCATTGTGGGGGCTAGGGCTACACATATCTCAAATAAAATCTCTTGTCATTTTCATATTATGAATAATTGACTTTCTTCTGATCCTCATCTTTTCCATTAACTTGTAATGAAATCCAACTCATAGCCAATAATCAATCAAGCTCATCCCAGTCATTCACGCAAAGCTTCTTCCTATTTTAGAAAGCATGAAAAAAATCAAACATTCCTTTTTAAGAAAGAATAATTAAAAGAGAGAGAATTGACAAAGGTTTCTCATCACTTTTTTCATTGCCTATACCTGAATACATGCACAATAAACCTCATCAATTCATTCATGTGATAATAGTATGAAAATGAAATTCGTGCAAATTTAATAATTATCATTCATGCACAGATCGAGAGGTCTTCTTTCATGAAATTTCCATGGTTTCAGTTTTTCACAAGTCTTCAGTCTTCAGTTTTCCACAAGTCTTTGTTTAATGGACTCTTAATCACTACCATTGTCTATGGTAGATTTTTTTTTTTTTTTTTTTTTTTTATTTATGTCCATGACCCGTTTGATGAAAGTCCAAGATTTACTTCCCTTGATGATCATGACCCATATATTAGTCCAGCTCATTACTTCCCCACACGCTTGACTCATTATTCTCTCTTACGCACCTGGCCTCTCTTTTTTTTTTTTTTTTTTAGCTGCTCGTCTTTCTTTTACTTGTGCATGCACATGGAAGACAAGATAAGACTATAAGATTGGTGTGTGAATATCTCCCTCTTCCCTCCATTTAGATCACGTCTGAGCTTATCTCCCACCTGTTCATTTTCTTTTATTTACAATAGCTAATGACATTAATTTAGATAAGACAACAAAAAATAAACAAAATTGGAGGTGTTTGGAACACGTACACCCACTTGTTAAAATTTTTAAAGAATATTAACTGAGCTTATCTCTCCCTTGTTCATATTTTTAAAGAACTTGAGCATCAAGAACTCGAGTTTTATATTACAAGGGACTCAAGTTTTAATGTGGATCTTTTCTCACGTACTTTTAAATTATAAAGTGCCAGATTGGCTTTAGCCACTATGTCACATTTTTTTAGAACTTGATTTTCCTAAACTCTAGCTCTATGTAGAATTCAAGTTTCATGAACTCGAGTTTCAAAACAGTGATAGATTGCTAAATATTTCGCAAATAGCGGTTGTTCATTGGTTATTTCGCCCAAACATAGTATTTAGCCATTTTTGCCTAATTCTTCTTTCAAGGGTTTTACTAACGTATGCCTTTAGACATACATTAATAAATTATTTTAGAAAACTTTTTATGGAAAAATGAAAAAGTTACCAACTTTTTTTATAATTTTTTCAATTCCCTATAATTTTTTTTAACAAAATGAATGATTAATGTGTGCCCTAAAGGCATACATTTACTAGTCCCTTCTTTCAAATTGCATGCCTTCACTTGTGCCCGATAAAGATGACTTGTCAGTTGAATTTGCCGCATTCACGAAGAAAATCTATCATTCAAAAACGATGTCTCAACCAATTGTGAAAGAAATGTATAAGAAGTTAGTGACAAACTAATTAATACGGTATTCCATTTTGGGAAAGGAGGACAAATGATGCATTATCAATTGGCGAAACTACATTATTAGTCTTTGAAGTTTACTTTGTGAGCACAATTAGTCACTGAAATTTCAAGTGAGCGTTATTGGTCTCTCAGTTTTAAAAAATGAACAATATTAATCCTTTTGTTAACTATTATTAATGATGTTTGTTTGTTCTGTTTAGACCTCTATAAACTAGATTTGTTTAACCTAATTAATTAGTCGAGTAATTACTTAGGTTAATTATTCAGATCTAGGTTAAACTAATACAATCATATCACATAGTGCGGAAATATAAAGAAGACAAGTGATATGATTACCCAGGCAGGAGTGTAGCCAGGAATTTCCACATGGGGGGGCCGGATTATACATTCATATGTTAGCCATTATTTTATAAATATATTATATATCAAATTTAAAAAATTATAATATTTCTAAACTCAAATGAATATATATAAATTATTTATTTTGCTATAAAGATGTACAAAATATATTAATGAAGAATTTAGCATCTCCCATCAAAGTTATGCTTGAAAATGATTTTTCATTGAATAAAATCATCCATTATTATGCATCTCCTTAATCTTTAATAAAATTATTAAACAATTAATCTAGAAAAAATCATAAAATTTTACGTTAATTAATAATTTCTCTAATGTATGGCTTTCACTTCCTATATTTGATTATTCCTTTAAGCAAAAAAAGAAAATTTAAGTAGATAAAATATATATTTTTAATACTATATATAGCATACGTATTTATTAAAATCATTATACCTAACTTGAGAAGATTCTACTATAAAAGGGAAATTTTAGAAAAATATAGATCTTCTCTTTGCAACAAACCCAGGTTATCTTCTATAAACAAATCACTATTGGAACAATTTATTTGGCACCAAAATTCAACCCGAAAGAAAACAAATAAATTTCGAAAAAAAATGATATATGATGATGATGAGAGAAAATTATATCCAATTTAAAAGAAAAAAAAATTATGATGATGATGATGAAGAGAAGTAAAGGGTTAAGTTTAAACTCACTAAAGCCCACACAACCATCAAAACCACCACGTCAGATTCGACCATTTACGAGTGCCTTAGGGGCACTTAGGGGCACTTGTTAAGAATTCAGTTAAAAAAAGTTTTTGTAGGAAAAGAAAAAATAGCAATTAATGTTCCATAAAAGTGATATCAAAATTTTCCTAAAATAGATTCTTAACGAGTGCCCTTAAAGCACTCGTTAGCATGACCCTTTTTTAAAAGAGGTATTGTATACTCTTAATCTTTCTAAAAAAACATATTTTGATTTAAAAATACTTTTACCTTTCTCAAAGTATTAAAAGATTAAACTATATATCCACCTTGATTAAAAAAAATAAAATAATAATAATAATAATAATAATAATCTCTTGTTATCAGAATATATTATCATATAGCTTTCGCCCGTGATGTACTAAATTTTTTTTTTAATTTTTTTTTCCAAAAATAAAATTTTAGCATTTAATATATTTTTTTCAATGTTTTTTTTCAAATATTTTGTCCTCATTTCATATGTTATTTCCTTCCTCGCAAGGAACAAAATGCTTTAAAAATTTTTGTGTAATTTTGATTAATAAATACTAAAACTTCTATATTGAACAAGGAGAAGTGGCTTTGGGAAAATGGTGGAAAAACTTAAATGTTCCAAATGGTTTGAGACCTTTTTTTCCCAAAAAATATAAAAGGATCAATTGATTGTGATTTGGGAGCGTGCTTATTTATTTTTTTATTTTTAAAAAGAAAATGCATTTTTATTTAAATATAATAATAGATTGGGAGCGTACCAAATGTTTGTTTTTCATCCTTAAACTTTATAAACAGTTTTTCAATAGTTTAGGGACAAAATATGGATGAAAAAAGAAATTTTTTCAATAGTTTTAGGGATGAAAACAAAAACTATTACCAAACATAACCTAAGTTTTTTCTTTTTAAAAGAAAATCTAGATTAATTTTAAATAGATTGCAAATGGTTTCAAATATGATTTAAATAGAATGGGCTCTTTGAGTTTGCTAATGTTATCTATGTAGAGGGAAAGCTTACCTTTGCATTATTATTGGTTAATAAAATCTTGGCGAAAAAACTATTTTGGTCTCTACATTTTGGGGCCACAGTCAATTTGGTCCCTACATTTTAGTAGCGGTCAATTTAGTTCCTGTTATTTTCAAGTTGTAGTCAATTTGGTCCCTACCGTTAACTCACTAATGGCAAATATCTACGTGGCAAACGGTTTGCATTGTTGGCACGCACGTGGCTAACATAATAATTTAATATTAAAAAAGCCATCTAAGCATTTTAATTTAAAACATTAATTGAAAGAACAAAAATAAAGAAAATGATTTTTTAAAAATAAATCTTAAATTTCTTTTATTTTCTTTTCCATCTTGCACTTTCTGAGATACCAAACACAACAACTAGCAACACCACAATTTAAAACCAAACAATATAAACCTCTCTGCCTCTTTGTGTCGTTCACTCTCACACACACACAGAGAAATCCAATCTATTTTCAATAATATAAGTTTCCCTACCTCTCTCTCTCATTCCCTTTCACACATATGTAGCAGAAATCCAAATATATATTTCCAGTAACCATGGCTGAGCATGGTGGAGCAAGAACGGACATTAATGACTTCGTGCAAGGCTTCGGCAGCAAATGCAAAAGGGGAACAGCAGATGCAGAGGATGCCATTGTGGGTGACGCAAGGAGGAGGAGGAGTGTGTCTTGTCCGTTCGATATTGGCGGTAGGGATACGGTTCTAGGCCTTGCTGTTTTGAATGTTTTGTTGGACTGGAAATGAAAAGCTGATTTCCGGTTGCTGAGGATTTCAGTCTTGGGTGGTTCAACTTTCAATGGTTTGGATGTTGATGGTGGCTGTAAATGGTCGAATCTGACTGTGGTGGTTGATCTATGCAACTATTATCCCACCTAAAAATATCATATACCAATTTCAAAAGTTAGATTGACATTATACATCATAGTCTTAACATATATATTAATTAATTCAATTTATGAACCTCTCAATTGCTTCTGTGAAGGGTTCGAGTTCTTCAAGTGTGCCATAAGCATCATATATATCGTCTAGAATAGATGTCATGGAAATAACTTTAGTTATTATTTTTCTTGCAAGTGAATATTGGGGCTAAAAGTAGACCAAGACTATCCAAAAGTAGCATTCAACAATCCTATCTCTTGCAAAAGGTAGCTTCGTTGCAAAATCTAAATCTTTCCACCACCTACAATTTGAATATAGCAATTAATATTAATTGATTGTAAGTAACCAAATATTTATAGCAAAATGCTAAGGTTGCTATAAATTTTACTACAAAAAATTAATAAATTGTTGTATCAAGAATAGGATTACTACTATATACCACTTCAACAATCTAATAAATGAATTTTAAATTAATATTTTGGGTAAATTACAACTTACACACCTATGTTTTGGCCGAAATTTAAGTTGCCTACCTGTGCTTTGAAATTTGACATTTTACCCACCTTAGGTTAGTTCAGTTAAATTTTCTTAACCACTTCTTTTAAAAACATTGCTAAATATGTGATTTTGATTCACTTCTATGTTTCTTTCCTCCAAAACCACAGAAAACATAAAAATACAAGATCAAATAATATATATATATATATATATATATATATATATTTTGTTTTAAATCTCATGGAACACTTATATCATGGGATTTCAAACCATAAATAGGCAACTTAAATTTTGGTCAAACTTCAGGAGAGTAAAGTGTCAAATTTTAAACTACAGGTAGGTAACTTAAATTTCAATCAAACTACAAGTAGGTAAATTGTAATTTGACCTTTTTTTATTATTATTATTTTGTAACATGTTATCTATGGGGACGTGTTTTTCTATATCGAGATTCAAGGAAATAATCCCCATCATTTTCCATACTCAAAATGGAGTCCAACCAAGATTCTGCGGCCCTAGCTCAACAAGTCTAGGCACTTGCGGCCACCGTGGAAGAACTTACCAGAAAAAACCAGTAAATGAAGCTACGACTCCAACAGGAGGAGAACCAGTCCAAGGGCAGTCTGGAAGACGAAGGGAATAGTCAGCGAATAGGTGACCGCCATGGGCTTGTCTCTCCGAATGATCAGAATTCAGACCTCCTTCGAGAGATGAGGAAGGAGATCGATGAGTTAAGAAGTGCAATCAAAGAGAAGACAGAGCGAAGTGTGGATAGACTGGTCAGAGCAACAGATTCACCATTCACTACGGCGATCCTGGAATGTCCAGTGCCATCAAAATTCTAGTTGCCTCAGCTTGAGTCGTTTGACAAGCTTAAGGACCCCCAGGACCACCTTAACAACTTCAAGATGACATTGGGCCTCCAACAGCCCCCTGACGAAATACTGTGTCGTTCCTTTCCCACAACTCTCAAAGGAGCTGCAAGAGAATGGTTCACCAAGTTGCCAGCATCGTCAGTAGATAACTTCGAGCAGCTGAGCAATGCCTTCCTACGCCACTTCATTGGGGGGCAGCGTCCCAAAAGGCTAGCGGATCACTTGCTCACCATTAGGCTGGGAGAAAAGGAGACCCTGAGGTCGTACGTGAAGAGCTTCACTCGCGAAACCTTGGAGGTGGATGAAGCCAACGACAAAGTGCAGTTAACGACCTTCAAAGCAGGACTGAGATCTAGAGATCTCGTGGCTTCACTCACGAAGAATCCTCTAAGGACAATGGCAGAGATGCTCCTGAAAGCACAAAATTATATGAATGCTGAGGATGCAGTGGCAGCTATAAGGGATGACGAGAAGCCAGGAGACAAAGGAAGGAAGGATGACGAACGTAAAGGGCAAAAGAGGGAGCGCCCAGATCGTAGGACCACTGACGCGAATAGACGGAAGGACGACAAAGGCACCCGGACGGTAAAATTCACTCCCCTTGTTATGCCTGTTAATAAGATCTTAATGCAGATTAAGGATAAGCACTACCTCAAATGGCCGAGGCCCCTTCATTCGTCACCCCATATCCGCGATAAGAATAAGTACTGTCGTTTCCACAAGGATCATGGCCATTACATGAAAGATTGCCGGGACTTAAAAGAGCAGATAGAAGAGCTGATACGAAAGGGAAAATTACAGAAATATGTGAAGAAGGGGGAGTACAATAACTTCAAGGGGGCAACAAGAATCAGCGTGAGTTCTCTTCCGGGAGTGACGATCATCCACGCCAGCCCCCACAGGATATAATTAGGGAGATAAAGATGATTGCAGGGGGTCCTTTCTCCGGAGGGTCATTCAGGTCCCTCAAGAAAGCATGCCAGAGACAAGTGAATAGCGTCCACATGGTACCCCCGTTCAAACAAAGACGGACAGACCAAGACATGTCCTTCAATGAAGCAAATGCTAGAGGAGTGAAACAGCCCCACAATGACCCGTTGGTTATAATGTTGAATATAGAAGGGTTCAACACTAAAAGAATCCTCATAGACAATGGGAGCTCCGCAGACATCATCTACCTCCCTGTCTTTCAACAACTGAAGCTGGACCCAAAAAGACTGCGCCCATTTGAATCCCTTCTCGTCAGCTTCAGTGGAGACAGGGTCTATCCCGAGGGCATAGTGATGTTGACAGTAACTGTGGGGACTCAGCCAAGGCAATTGACCCGTCAGCTAGACTTTCTAGTGGTAGACTGCCCCTCGTCCTACAACGTAATCATTGGAAGACCTACACTCAACAGATGGAAGGCAGCCATGTCCACCTATTGTCTGAAAGTAAAGTTCCCAATAGATAACGGAGTCGACGAGGTAAAAGGAGACCAAATTTTAGCCAAAGAATGCTATCAGGCCGTCTTGGCCGCGAGGGAGAACCATACATGGATGATTGAAGAGGAGGAAAAAAAAGTGGAAGCCTTAGAAACAGTAGCACTAGTTGAAGACGGGACAACCAAGATGACAATAATAGAGACGACGCTAAGCCCTAAGATGAGGACCAGGCTCATCGAATTCCTTAAAGAAAACCTAGACGTCTTCACATGGAGCCATGAGGACATGCCGGGCATATCCCCAAAGATCATTCAGCATAAGTTGAACGTGAATCCAAAGAGAAAGCCCGTCCAGCAGCGACAAAGAGCCTTTGCCCCTGAACGAGACCAAGCGAATACAGAAGAAGTTGCCAAGCTACTAACGGCAGGCTTCATCTGCGAAGTCTACTACCCTGACTGGCTTGCTAACAACGTCCTTGTAAAAAAGGCAAATGGAAAGTGGAGAATGTGCGTGGATTTCACGGACCTAAACAAAGCATGCCTAAATGATAGTTTCCCATTGCCCCGAATCGACCAACTCGTGGATTCTATAGCCGGGCACAAGTTACTGACGTTCATGGACACTTTCTCAGGATACAACCAGATAAATATGGATGAAGAAGACCAAGAGAAAACCGCTTTCATCACAAGCCAAGGACTCTATTGCTATAAAGTAATGCCTTTCAGATTGAAGAATGCAGGAGCTACTTATCAAAGATTGGTAAACAAGATGTTCAACAAACAAATCGGCAGAAACATGGAAGTATACGTGGATGATATGCTCGTCAAGAGCAAAGAAGAGCTTGCCCACCTGGACAACCATAGGGAAACGTTTGCTACCCTCAAACAGTACCAGATGAAGTTGAACCTAAGTAAGTGTGTTTTTAGAGTAGTTTCAGGCAAGTTCTTAGGTTTAATGGTTTCCTAGAGGGGGATAAAAGCAAACCCAAAGAAGGTCCAGGCCATAATCAACATGGTGTCGCCTAGGACAGTCAAAGACATTCAAAAGCTCACCGGAAGGATTGCAGCACTTAATAGGTTCGTCTCTAGAGCAACGGATAAATGCCTCCCATTCTTCAAAACATTGAAGAAGGCTTTTGCCTGGATTGACGAGTGTGAAGCAGCGTTCCAAGACCTAAAACGTTACCTGAGTAATCCACCCCTCCTAAGCCCGTCGAAAGAAGGGGAAAACTTATACTTATACTTGGCCGTATCAAATACAGCAGTGAGTGCAGCCTTGATTTGTGAAGAAGCCAAAAAGCAGCTCCCAGTCTACTACGTCAGCCAAGCCTTCCAGGGGGCTAAGTCCAACTACCCAAGAATCGAGAAGATCGCGTTTGCATTAATAGCAGCTTCACGCAAGCTAAGGCAGTATTTTCAGGCTAACCCTATCCTGGTAATGAAGGACCAACCCATAAAAAAATCCATGAACAGAACTGAGGCAGCAGGAAGAATGGTACAGTGAGCAATCGAGCTTAACCAGTTTGATATCGAGTACCTTCCTAGAATGGCCATCAAAGTACAGGCTTTGGCAGATTTCATCGCCAAATTCACCTTCCCAGACGAAGACAACCCGACCAACGATGCTAAACGATGGACGATTCAAACTGACGGTTCTTTAGCTCAAAAAAGGGGCGAAGTAAGGGTCGTCATAACCACTCCTGATGGAGAAATACTTAAATATGGAGTTCAGCTGAGATTCTCAGCTACCAACAACGAAGCTAAGTACGAAGGTATATTAACGGGATTGAGACTCGGGAAGGTGTTTGGAGTGAAGAACCTGTTGATCCAGAGTGATTCGAAGCTGGTGGTCGAGCAAATCAAAGGGGAGTATGAAGCGAATGAAGAAAGAATGCTGAAATACCTCAGGCTGACAAGACACCTGACGCGGGAGTTTGTACAAGTCCCTAGGAACCAGAATGCACTAGCCGATGAAATCTCGAAGCTAGCATCATCAGAAGAAGGAGGGCTGAGCAACAATTTAGCAATGGAAATCCAGAAACATCCCAGCATCAAAGAAGTTCCTAGACTTACGATACAAAGCACAAATAGCTGGATGACACCGATCATATCGTTCCTCCTAGATAGGCACCTCCCCCAAGATACAGACGAGGCCAGGAAGATCAAGAAAAGGGCAGCCAGGTTCACGATTCTTAATGACACCCTGTACAAAAGAGGCTTCTCCATGCCATATTTGAAGTGTGTTGACGAAGATGAAGCCAAATACATTCTTGAAGAAATCCATGAAGGGGTTTGTGGAGATCATGCTGGCCTCAGATCACTGGTAAGTAAGGTTATCCGGACAAGTTACTTTTGGCCCACCATGCAGGCAGACGTCGTAGAGCTCGTCAAGTGATGTGACAAGTGCCAACGATTCGAGAACGTTCAGAGACTTCCAGCTAAGAAACTGACGACGATAACATCTCCCTGGCCATTTTCACAATGGGGAATCGACATCGTCAGTCCACTGTCCATAGGTAAAGGTCAGGTAAAATTTCTACTAGTTGCCATTAATTACTTCACAAAATGGGTTAAAGCAGAAGCCCTAGCAACAATCACTGAAGCAAAAATTCGAAGCTTTGTATGAAAGAATATAATTTGCAGGTTCGGGATACCAATGACAATAATATCAGACACCGGAGGGCAGTTCGACAACTAGAGTTTTAGGGATTTCTGTTCAAACCTCGGCATCAGAAACCAGTTCTCATCCCCAGGGCATCCACAGGCGAATGGGCAAACGGAAGTGACGAACCGAACACTGCTCAAGATCATAAAAACCAAGCTGGACGAAGCGAAAGGTGCCTGGCCTGAAGAACTACCTAACGTCCTCTGGGCTTACCGGACCACGGCAAGAACCCCAACGGGAGAAACTCCCTTCAGACTCACATACGGCACAGAAGCCGTGATTCCAATGGAGGTGGGAGTAGCCAGCACTAGGCGAGAGGCGTTCCATGAAGAAAGCAACGACGACCACTTACGGATCAATCTGGATTGCCTGGACGAAGTAAGAGAAGAAGCGTTTGTCAGAGTAACAAAGTACTAACAAAGGATGGCCGATTACTACAATAAAAGGGTAAAACTCAGACAACTGGACATAGGAGATCTCATCCTGCGCAAAGTTAACCCTGCAACTAGAGATCCCGCACAAGGGAAGCTCGGCCCCACATGAGAGGGGCCATACCGAGTCATTCACTACTCTAGATAGGGCAGCTACCATCTGGAGACCATGGACGGACAGAAACTCCCTAAGCCGTGGAATATTGAACATTTAAAGAAGTACCACCAATAGATGTAACAAGTAAATGTACCCACTCTCGAAATCAATAAAAGAATTATTCAGCCAATGTCTCCGCGCAACCAGAGTTAAACACAACCAAAAAAAAAAAAAAAACACAAAAATGGCTAAATAACAAGATTCCGCCTTGATGGATGTACGTTACTGACGAAGCCATCCACTAGACAAGATCCTTTAAATAGGTGTAAGTCAGTGAAACAAAAATGGCTAAGTAATAAGATTCCGCCTTAACGGATGTACGTTACTAACAAAGTCATCTATTAGACAAAATCCTTTAAATAGGTGTAAGTCAGTGAAACAAAAATGGCTAAGTAGCGAGATTCTGCCTTGACGAATATACGTTACTGACAAAATCATCCGCTAGACAAAATCCTTTAAATAGGTGTAAGTTAGTGAAACAAAAATGGCTAAGTGACAAGATTCTGCCTTGACGGACGTACGTTACTAACGGACCCATCCGTTAGACAAAATCCTTTAAATATGTGCAGGTTAAAAAAGGAAACGGCCGAGTGACGATATTCCGCCTTGACGAATGTATGCTGACGAACCAGTACACTTAGCCAAAATCCCTAAAGGAGGTATAGAGTCAGAAAATGAAAAATGCTTAAAGTTCCTCTTCAAAGGACGTATAAGGAAACCATATGCTCAGCCAAGTGGGGGTAAGCATAACAAAAGCCAGCAAAATAAGCAATCACGAACACAAGTAAGTACAAACTTATAGATTTAAATAAGACCCAAGAACGATAGGCAATTACCATTGTCAACAACCCATAAAAACTGGGCAAATATTGTTGTTCCCAAAATTAAGGGCAAATTTTTCCGAAGTTAGATTTACAAAAAGCACTAAAACATGGGCACCCAAAAAAAAAAAAAAAAAAAAAAGGAAAGAAGGAAATATTTTTCTTTTGACAGCAGGTTCAGGCGTCAGCTGTAGCACCGCCGATCTCAGGGGCATTCTCGGGGGCATCAGTTTCAGCAACGGATGATTGAGCAGCCTTATCAGCAGCCATTTCTTTATCAACCTCCTCCAAGTCAAGCTTCTCCAAATCCACCTCAGAGGGGTGCTTTATGAAATATCTCCTTAAAAGCTCGAACCCTTTGAAGTACCAGCTGAAGAGTATAGTGTTATACTCCTCGGTCTACTGGAAGCCCTCGACGGCCTTGGCTGTGAGCCCTTTTGCCCTCTCCTTGGCAATAGCGAGTTGCTCGTCCTTCTCCTTGGTTAACTCCCGCTCAACCCTAAGCTCGTCAGTCAAAGTCCTTAGCTTCTCCTTGGCTAGGTTGGCGTCATTCATAGCAGCAATGAGCTCCTTCTTCAGCTTCGAGTTTTCTGCCTCTAAGGACGATGCATGAGATCGTGCAGATTCAACCTTAGCCTCTGAGGCCAAGTACTCCAAAGTAATATGGAGACTCTCTCCCAACACCTATATAAAAATAAAAGGGGTACACACTTAAAAAAAAAAAAAAAAAAAAAAAAAAAAAACAGGGAGAGGCATACACGGGGTGAAACTACACAGTTACCCGGACGAGCTTATGAAGATGACACCTTGCAACGTCATCTGCTGGCACTCCCGAGAACACCTTCATCTCATCTGCGCTGAAGGTATCTTGAGCTCTCGCTACTAAGACTCCGGCGTCATCCCAAATGCTGGAAGGCCTAGAGTCAACCTTCTCCTTCTGCTTCTCCCCAACTCTCAGCCTCTTGTTGCGGAAAGGAAGCTCTTCCACCAACGAGATCAGTGACGCCACCCCTGCTGGTACGAAAGTAGGGGAAGAAGGGAGCGCCGTAAGGATCGGAGTGCCCCTGTTCGTGATACGGACGGACTTAGTCCCTATGGCAGACAGGGGCTCATCTTTCTTGCTCCTCATCCTCACATACATATCCTTGTTAAATTTTGTCATCATTTCTGCAAGAAGTGAACACTTGTCAATAATTATCCAGGTAAACACAAAAAGAAAAATGTGCAGCACTGACGAACCTAAGACTTACTCTTATTTCCTTCAATGTCAATAAGTCACAGCACGTATGAAGAAGGGTCCAGGCCTAGACAATAAAACGTGAGAGTGCGAGGATCCACTAGGTCTTCCCAACTTTCTATCATCTTGGCGTACTCTGTCGCCTTCTCCACGCGACCTTGGTACTTGCTCTTCAGCTTAGGTCGTCTCTTCACTGCACAAGGAAAAAGAGGGAGGTTATGGATGACCAATTAAGACAAAAACTGAAACCAACAAACGATGGAGAATGTTGACGCACCTAAGTGTGGGGTTCCCCACCGACGGAGCAACCTTTGGACATCACCCCAAGCCTCGCTAGCGAGGGTCTCAAAGTCGTCCCCGGACATGAAAAAGAAACAGGACTTCCAGTACCTGAAGGACGAGGGTAGACCCCTCACAATCCTAGCTCTCCTCACCCAAGGAACAAGTTCATAATACCCATATTTTTTGGACTCCTTCAGACGGTAAAGGTTGACGAGCTCACCAACTTTAATCATATCCTCGTTTATGGCCAACCATATTTCCATACAGTTGACCACAATCCTCCACGAATTGGGCATAAGTTGCCTAGGAGCGATGCCGAAGAAACCTAAAATCTCCATTATGAAGGGGTGGACGGGGAGCCTAAGCCCGCAGGTAAAGACTGCCTCATAGAAGCATATTTCACCGGGAAAGAAATGACAGGCCCATCCTCATTAATGGGCCGATGAACACGGACACGCTCTGGGAACTGGAACCTATCCTTGAACCTACCCATAGTCTCATCGTCCAGCCCACATACCTTCTCAAGGGCAGAGACGGTTGTATCACCCCCCTCTGGGTCGCCGCTAGACGACAACCTAGTTTCTAGCTCACTAGATCTTACTTTTGCCATCCTCCTAGTCTCCCCCTCAAACCAAGCAAGAGATTGACCCAAAATCGAAGACAACTCTTCTATAACTAAACTTAAACCACAACCCACAAAAATGAAATTCCCAACAAAAGGGAGGAAGTCGCCGGAGACACCTAAAGCAGCCCCTAAACGAGCGAAGAAAAAAGACACAGAAGGGCAAGCGGCTTTAACCTCAGAACCACTAACCATGAAAAACCAGAGAAAAAGGTGGGGGAAGGGTTCAAATCCTAAAAACCTATAAGACAAACAACAACAAAACAAACAAGGAAAAAGAAAAAGAGAAAGATCAGAAATTTACAGACAAATTATGAAGAAAAAGAAACAGAGAAGGGAAAAGAAGAACATACCTTCGAAATATGCAATGCAAACGGAAAAGATTCACAGAATAACAGAGTTGGAGTGCTGGCACAAATGAACAAGGAAAAAGAGGGCGAAAGTTCAGAAACAGAAATGATTGAAGAAATGGGGAAGTGAAGAATTTCAATCCCAAAAACTGAAAAACGGCGGGAAACCTAAGGGTCACGAAGTAAACACCTCCAATCATCATGCGCCAGGTGGCCATAGCGCCACCATTGTGCATTTAATTCGGAGTGAAACCCCAAGAGTCACGGACAGCTCAGGAAAACCTTTCATTTTCTATGATCATCGTGACGTGTCATAACAACCATAGAAGCTGGGGGGCAACTGATAGTACTGACGAACATACGCACATCTTAGACGAGGCCACCATGACGAAGGTACATTGACGAGTAAAAGGATCAGCCACGTCTAACGGGGACACAGGGCCATTCAATACAAATAAATACTCTAGACGATTACAAAGCCAGACTGGCAGACCGTTGGGGCCCATTAAAGCCCCATTACTAGGCAAAAGCGTTACTACTGAAACATTAACTACCCACAACAGCTAGAATCCAGAGCAACCTATATAAGGCCTTCACATCATCAACAAAAGGTATAAGATATATACACTGATACAACTCTGTCCATTTTCTTTTAATATCTTTTTCCCCATTCTAACTTGAGCGTCGGAGACGTTGTGGTAGGCACCACACCAGTGACCACGTTAGAGGAATTGATCCTACTACCTGCACGGATGTTGAATCCATTTAAGACACTCAACTGACGAGATCAATACTCATCACATATCCCTTAAGATCCAAAGTTCAACTAGTAAACTCGTGCATGAGGCCACAAGCATGAGGCCAAACTCGTGCTTTCCATGACATTATATAAACTCGTGCTTTCTATGAAATTAAATAAAGTCACGCATGAGTCCACGTCAGGGGCGGCCACACCTAATGATTAGAGTAGTCACAAGACTACCTAATCTGAAGAAAAAAAAGAAAAAAAATATATATAATAATAATAATTTAAAATTTTATATTTATCTAACTTTAAAAAAAAAAAAATTGGGAACACCTTGAATTTTTTTTATACCAATAAAATTAAATTTTGGTCCATAATTTGAGCAACTTAATAATATATTAGAATCTCTCAAGTAAAAAGAACCACATATTTTTATATTCTTTTAAGCCTGTATTATGATTTCACTTTTAGTTTTTGCTTTACCTGACACATTGTCATTATATGATTACTTTTCCTCAAAAACATTATAATATATATTATACAACTAGCTGGTTAAAGTTACATAAATTTAGCTTTTTTTCATTGTATAGCTACTTTTCTCTTTTCTTTTTTCGATAATTTTGATTTTTAAAAAAAAATACTAGTTTTAGTTAATTAAGTGAATAAACTTAAAAAGTTACTTAATTTTTATATAACATCAATTAATTCTTTATATATATAAAATAAAATTTTTATTTTTATGATAATAATTAAACATGTGATTGTCCATTTTAAGGAAATTTGATTAAATTTACATGAAAAGTGTCACTAAATATTATGTTTTAACATTTTGCTATCATATTATTAGTAATAAACTTATTATATTTTTATTTATATAATTTAAAATTTTATTTATTATATTATTTATGACGTCACTGGTTCGACTATTAGTTGGATCTCGGTCCGACCAAAAAACCAGTAACCAGTCCCTTTTCTAGTTCTTTTACCATATTGGTTTATAAAACCATGGAAAAAACCCCACCAAAAAAAAAAAAAAAAAAAAAAAACCTTGAACGAAAATCTGGAAAAAAAAAATATAATAAAACCACTAATAAGGCCCAAATCAAATGCCAATAGAAAAGCCCAGTACAAGATCAATCTTATCTCAGACTAAGACTATCACTACTCCAACACCAACACGATTACGTTTTTAATTCAACAAATAAAAAAAAATTTAAAAAAAAAAAACCGCATCGTCTCAATGCTTCACGGATTCACAAGTTATTAAACAATTTAAACTAAAACTAAATCAAACCTAAAGGCTAAAAGGAAATAAGAAGCTCACTTATTCTCCCCAGCTATCGCTATCCATCCTGTTCAGCATCATTAATAACAACCACAACTAAACTCCATAAGCTTTATGTTGTAAAACTTTATGTATTTGCATGTTTTTTTATTGTTGTTGTTGTTATTGTTGTCGTCAATATATAAATTTTTCTTTTTATTAGATTGTGTAATTTATGCTTCTTGATGAACACCCTGGAAAAAATTCATGGAACTGCAACTGCAAATTTCCAAGATCATTTATATAAAACGGTTGTCAAAACAGCCTTATTCACCTTGTGCTACTTTTTCAAACACAACGGTAATCAAGTTAGTTATGTTTTATGCAAGCATGATATATGGGATTCATAGACATGTACATATACTCAGCCATGAAACTGCACCGCGAGTAACATTGGTTTGTTTCTTGGCAACCTAAGAAATCAAATTGGAACCAAAGAGAAGACTACATAATTAGTCATGGATCTATGAGCAGTGAATGGGCAACTAGCTCAACCAGCATCGGAGAAAGCATAGGGGTCAAGATGAGTATTATCTTCGAGTAGATGAAGCCTGAAGTCTTGAGTGCCTCAAACACATCAAAGAATGGGTTTAAATTGTTGCATGTGTTGGACCGAAGGAGCATGCATATATATGTTGGTACCCAGTATTGACAAATTAAGCCAACTCTGCTCTTGTGATGGACTGATGGTTAAGTATTGAAGAACACCAACTTTGCTTCGTTAAAACAAAGACAAGAATTAATGTTAAGTTGATTAAAATGAGACTTGGCTATCATAGGTGTTGAGATTAGATTGCTGGCCGGTGGAAAATATTTGTGCACGGTGGCTGAGGATGTCACAAGCATATTTGGCATGACTAAGATGCTTGCCTTTGGAAGATTAACCAACTCCAATGCGAAGAAAATAATGTAGGTTTTCCAGGCCTTTAATGGCAAATCCAATGTTAATGTGATTGATGAAGGAGCTCAACAATTAGAGTTACTTCTCCGCAAATGGATCTACGCATCCAACACCACAGTTCAACTATTTGACCATTGTCATAAAAAGAGTTCATAGGTTAGATCGCATGAATGAGAGATAGAACTTGGTACTAGAATGTCATGAGTCTTGTAACTCAATTGATACATTTTAGAAATTTCAACGGAAATGTCAAAATTCCAAATCCCTTTTCCCACTTTGAATTAAAAAAATAAATAAATAAAAAATAAATAATAAAAAAACTTGGTGTTGGAACAAATTAGGTATTTACAAATTTTTTTTCCTTATTTTAGGAGGTATATCATTAGGTTAGTTGACATTTTCAGCTTTGTCAAGAATTTTATAACTCAATTAGCACCTTATGGTATTTATAATAGAGACATCTAGAATTTAAATCATCATTTCCCATTATTGTAACTAATTATCAATAATTATATTTAAAAAAAGTCAATTTAATTCTTGAGAGGGGAATTAAATATAAATTTTGAAAATTTACGCTGCAAATTATATGTACACAAAAAATAAAATAAAATAAAATAAAACTATCAAAGGTTAGAAGGACCATGCCGCCATTTTTTCATGTTTTTATTAATTCTCTCATTGCATAGATAAACTATTCCAACATCACAGAAAACATAATAGCCTTTCCACTCTCCTTTTCTACAATGGAAAATTGTCATCATGTTTCAGTTCTCATATGTTACATGAAATCTCTTGTATCTCCTGTTGATCACTCGCTTACCAGTTGATCCAATTCTTGTCAAATGCATTCCTTCTCCTATAGGAAGAGTAAAAGATTTAACTCCACAATTCTTTCCCTCAACAACTTCAGCAAATGATATCCCATCTTTCCTATGGTGAAAATTATTCACAAACATTGTAGACCCACTTGGGTTAAGGTTTATGGTCTTGAATATTTTCAAGTGATCTTGAAATTTGCAATCAATAACTGCAAAATCAATATTTTTGTACTGCTTGATCATTTCACAAGGATTTCCATAGATAAATTTGGTCATGTTTTCGAGGCTATTTTTCATAAACAACGCTTTGCTTTTTTCTATATGATCTTCATGACCAATACGAATAAGCAGTCCACCAGTTTGCTTTGCAGCAACAGCTAGAGCTATTGTTAATGGAGTTATGCCATCTGAGGTGATTTGCACCATTAATCTTGCTTGCTAGCTGCCAAAGCTAATACAAACTCGATATATTTGGGTTCAATCAGTCTTGAGCCTCCAAGATTACAATATGCCATCTGAGGTGATTTGCACCATTAATCTTGCTTGCTAGCTGCCAAAGCTAATACAAACTCGATATATTTGGGTTCAATCAGTCTTGAGCCTCCAAGATTACAATATGCCATCTGAGGTGATTTGCACCATTAATCTTGCTTGCTAGCTGCCAAAGCTAATACAAACTCGATATATTTGGGTTCAATCAGTCTTGAGCCTCCAAGATTACAATCTTGGATGTTGTGGATCTTACACTGGAGAATCAAAATTGATGGGACTGACGAATTTGGCCACGGACGATGTAATGAGTAATGACGAGACCCGCCCCCAGAAGAAGAGCTCAACCAGTACCTACACTACTGACGAGGATAGCTGGACCACTCAACGCCACCAATAACACCCCGGACGGTTACGAAACCAACTATACAGACCGTTGGAGGTACATTAAAGCTCCTTAAAGGTAACAGGAGGCGTTACCTAAAGGAGACATTAACACCACAACGGCTAGAACCCAGGGCAAGGCATATAAAGCCTTCCACACTGCCATGAAAAGGTACGAAAAATATAACACCTGAAAGGGAGAGACAATTGTGCATTCTTGATTATTCCATACTTATTCAATAATTCTATTCTGACTTTGGCATCGGAGGTGTTGTGGCAGGCACCACACCGATGATCATCATCAATAGGAGAAGTTCCCTTGATCATACAAGTATCCGAGCCAGAGTCTGGATCCATCTGGGTACACATCACTCGACTGACGAAGTTACGCTTCATCAGTTTGGCGCCGTCTGTGGGGATGCTTTTTGTATCAAGATTTGACGAAGTAGTCCCTATCAACCTCTATGGAGTCCAATCAAGATTCTGCGGCCCTGGCCCAACAAATGCAGGCACTAGCAGCCACCGTAGAAGAACTAACCAAGCAAAACCAAGAAATGAAGCTACGGCTACAACAGGAGGAGAACTGGTCCAAGGGCAATCTAGAAGATGAAAGGGATAGTCGGAGAAGAAGTGACCAGCCAAAACCCCTTTCTCCGGAGGATCGGAATTCAAATCTCCTTTGAGAGATGAGGAAAGAGATGGACGAGTTGAGGAAAGCCATCAAAGAGAAGACAGAGCGGAGTGTGGACAGGCTGGTTAGAGCAACCGATTCACCCTTCACTACGGCGGTCCTGGAATGTCCAGTGCCGTCAAAGTTCCGATTGCCTCAGCTGGAATCGTTCGATGGGCTTAAGGACCCTCAGGACCACCTTAACACCTTCAAGACGACACTAGGCCTTCAGCAGCCACCTAACGAGATACTATGTCGCTCCTTTCCCACCACTCTCAAAAGCGCTACAAGAGAGTGGTTCACTAAGTTGCCAACGTCGTCAGTAGATAACTTTGAGCAGTTGAGCAACACCTTCCTGCACCACTTCATTGGGGGACAGCGTCCTAAGAGACCAATGGATCACTTACTCACCATTAGGCAGGGAGAAAAGGAGACCTTGAGGTCATACGTAAAGCGCTTCACTCAGGAAACCCTAGAGGTAGACGAAGCCGACGACAAAGTGCAGCTAACGACCTTCAAAGCATGACTGAGATCCAGAGATCTCGTGGCCTTACTTGCGAAGAATCCTCTAAAGACGATGATAGAGATGCTCTTCAAAGCACAGAAGTACATGAACGCTAAGGATTCAGTAGCAGCCATAAGCGACGTCGAAAAGCCGGGAGACAAAGGAAGGAAAGATGACGAACGTAGGGGACAAAAGAGAGATCGCCCAGACCGTCAACTTACTGACGCAAATAGAAGGAAGGAAGATAAAGGGACACGGACGGTAAAATTCACCCCCCTTGTTATGCCCATTGACAAAATCTTAATGCAGATCAAGGATAAGCACTACCTCAAGTGTCCAAGGCCACTGCACTCGTCACCCCACATCCGCAATAAGAACAAGTATTGCCGTTTCCACAAGGATCATGGCCATTACACAGAAGATTGTCAAGACTTGAAGGAGCAGATAGAAGAACTAATACAAAAAGGGAAACTACAGAAATATGTAAAGAAGGGAGAGTACAGTAACTTCAACAAGAGTCAGTGCGAATTTACTTCCAGGAGTGACGATCATCCACGCCAGCCTCCATAAGATGTCATCGGGGAGATAAAGACGATTGCAGGGGGTCCTCTCATTGGAGGGTCATTCAGGTCCTTCAAAAAAGCAAGCCAGAGATAGGTGAATATCGTTCACATGATACCTCCGTTCAAACAGAGATGGATAAACCAAGATATGTCCTTCAATGAAGCCGATGCCAGGGGAGTAAGACAGCCCCATAATGACCCTTTGGTCATAATGTTGAATATAGAAGGGTTCAACACCAAAAGAATCCTCGTGGACAATGGAAGCTCTACGGACATCATCTACCTTCCTACCTTCCAGAAATTGAAGCTAGATGAAAAGAGGCTGCGACCATTTGAATCCCCCCTGGTCAGTTTCAGTGGAGACAGGGTATAACCCAAGGGCATAGTGACATTAACCATAACCGTGGGGACACACCCGAGGCAGCTGACCCATTAGCTAGACTTCCTGGTAGTAGACTTCCCCTCATCCTACAATGTAATTATTGGGAGACTCACACTCAACAAATGGAAGGCGGCCACATCTACCTATTGCCTGAAGGTGAAGTTCCCAACAGATAATGGAGTCGGCGAGGTGAAGAGAGATCAAATGTTGGCTAGAGAATGCTACCAGGCAATCCTGGCTGCAAAAGAGAACCATACATAGGTGATTGAAGAGAAAGAAGTGAATGAAATGGAAGCTCTGGAAACAGTGATATTAGCTAAAGGCAAGACTACCAAAACGACGAGGATAGGAACGATGCTAAGCCCCAGGATGAGAACCAGGCTCATCCAGTTCCTTAAAGAGAACCTAGACGTCTTCGCATGGAGCCACGAAGACATGCCAGGCATATCTACAGAAGTCATGCAGCACAAGTTGAACGTGAACCCTGAGAAAAAGCCCGTGCAACAGAGACGGAGAGCTTTCACCCTAGAACGGGACCAGGCAGTCAGAGAAGAAGTTACCAAACTACTAACGACGGGCTTTATCCGAGAAGTATACTATCCTGACTGGCTCGCAAACGTCGTCCTGGTGAAGAAGGCAAACGGGAAGTGGAGAATGTGTGTGGATTTCACGGACCTAAACAAAGCCTGCCCAAAAGACAGTTTCCCTCTACTAAGGATAGATCAGCCTGTGGATTCTACAGCCGACCATAAACTGCTGACCTTCATGGACGCTTTCTCAAGATACAACCAGATAAAAATGGCTAAAGAAGACCAGGAGAAAACTGCATTCATCACGAGCCAAGAGCTCTATTGCTATAAAGTAATGCCTTTTGGATTAAAGAACGCAAGGGCTACCTATTAGAGACTAGTAAACAAGATGTTCAACAAGCAGATCGGCAGAAATATGGAAGTGTACATGGATGATATGCTCGTCAAGAGTAAGGAAGAGCTCGCCCATTTGGACGATCTTAGAGAAACGTTTACCACCCTCAAACAATATCAGATGAAGCTGAACCCTGGTAAGTGTGTCTTTAGGGTGGCTTTAGGTAAGTTCTTAGGATTCATGGTGTCCCAGAGGGGGATAGAAGCAAACCCAGAGAAAGTACAGGCCATCATCAACATGGCTTTGGCCAGGATCGTCAAAGAAGTCCAAAAGCTCACAGAGAGGATTGCAGCTCTTAATAGGTTCGTCTCTAGAGCGACGGACAAATGCCTGCCTTTCTTTAAAACATTAAAGCGGGCATTCGCCTGGACCGACGAATGTGAAGCAGTATTCCAGGAACTAAAAAGGTACCTGAGCAATCCGCCCCTCATGAATCTGTCCAAGGAGGGGGAAAGTCTACAACTATACTTGGCTGTGTCAGCTACGGCAGTAAGTGCAGCCCTGATCTGGGAAGAAGTTAAGAAACAACTCTCAGTTTACTACGTCAACCAAGCTTTCCAAGGGGCCGAGTCCGGTTACCCAAGAATCGAAAAAATTGCGTTTGCCTTAATCGTGGCCTCACACAAATTAAGGCAGTATTTCCAGGCAAATCCCATCCTGGTAATGATGGACCAACCCATTAGAAAATCCATAAACAAACCCAAAGCGGCAGGAAGAATGGTTCAATGGGCCATCGAACTTAGTCAGTTCGACATTGAATACCACCCTAGGACGGCCATTAAGGCACAAGCGTTGGCAGAGTTCATCGCTGAATTCACCCTCATGGACAAGGAAAACCCGAATCACGAAGCTGAACGGTGGACAATTCAGACAGATGGTTCTTCAGCACAAAGAAGGGGCGGAGTAGGGGTCATCATAACCGCTCCTGACGAGGAAGAGCTCAAATATGAAGTTCAACTGAAATTCCCGGCTACAAACAACGAGGCCGAATACGAAGGTATATTGACGGGGCTAAGACTTGGAAGGGCGCTTGAAGTCAAGCACTTGTTAGTCCAAAATGATTCGAAGCTGGTAATTGGATAAATCAAGGGAGATTATGAAGCGAAGGAAGAAAGGATGCAGAAGTACCTCAGGCTGACGAGACATCTGACTCAAGAGTTTGATGAGGTGGAGTTTGTACAGGTTCCTAGAAGCCAAAATACGGCGGCAGACGAAATCTCGAAACTAGCATCGTCAGAAGAAGGATGGATGAACAAGGACTTAGCAATGGAAGTCCAGAAACACCCCAACGTCGAAGAAGTCCTAACATTCACTATCCAGAGCGGGAACAGCTGGATGACACCGATTGTATCGTTCCTCTAAGATGGATATCTCCTGCAAGATGCAGACGAGGCTAGAAAGATAAGAAAGAGGGCAGCCAGGTTCACTATCCTTAATGACGTACTATACAAAAGAGGCTTCTCCATGCCGTACCTGAAGTGTGTCGATGATGACGAAGCCAAGTACATTCTGGAAGAAATCCATGAAGGAATTTGTGGAGACCATGCCGGCCCCAGATCCCTTATGAGCAAGGTAATAAGAACAGGTTATTTCTGGCCTACTATGTAGGTGGACGCGTTGGAGCTCGTCAAGAAATGTGACAAGTGCCAACGATTCGGGAACGTCCAGAGGCTTCCAGCAGAAAGGATGATGATGATAACCTCCTCGTGGCCATTTGTACAATGGAGAATCGACATCGTCGATCCACTACCCCTAGGTAAAAGTCAGGTAAAATTTCTACTAGTTGCTATTGATTACTTCACAAAATGGGTTGAGGCAGAAGCCCTAGCAACAATCACGGAAGCTAGGATCCAGAACTTTGTCTGGAAGAATATAATTTGCAGGTTCGGGATTCCACTAACGATTATATCAGATAATGGACGAAAGTTCGACAGCCAGGGCTTCAGGGTCTTCTGTTTGGGTCTGGGTATTAAGAACCAATACTCATCACCAGGGCACCCTCAAGCAAATGGACAAACGGAAGTGACGAACCAGACACTAGTTAGGATTATCAAAACTAAGCTGGATGAGGCAAAGGGCACCTGACCAGATGAATTTCCCAACGTCCTTTAGGCGTACAGGACTACAGTGAGGACACCAACAGGAGAAACACCCTTCAAACTGACTTATGGAACTGAAGCAATGATCCTTGTCGAAGTAGGAGTGACCAGAACCAGACGAACAGCATTCAGCGAATAGGGAAATGACGACAAGCTATGGCTTAGCCTAGACTGTTTGGACGAAGTGAGAGACAAGGCTTCCAGTAGAATGGCAGAATACCAACGGAAGATGGCCGAATACTACAATAAGAGAGTGAAACTAAGGCAGCTTGACATAGGAGACCTTGTTCTATGCAAAGTCACCATGGCAACAAAAGACCCAACCCAAGGAAAGCTTAGGCCTACTTGGGAAGGACCATACCGAGTCGTCTATTACTCCCGACGAGGCAGTTATCACCTAGAAACTCTAGACGGACGAAGGCTCCTTTGTCCATGGAACATTGAGCACTTGAAGAAATACCACTAGTAAATGTATTAGATGAATGTGTTCATTCTTAAAGTTAATAAATGGGTTGTTCTTCTAATGTCTTCTTAATAGATCTAGCCACTGGCAAAAATGCTAAGTAACAAGATTCTGCCTCGACGGATGTAGGTTACTGACGAGACCAAACACTTGACAAAATCCCTCCAACAGGGTGTAAGTCAAGTAAAAATGGTAAGTTACAAGTTCTCGCCTTGACGGATGTATGCTACCGACGAAGGCAAATAATTGGCAAAATCCCTCAAACAGGGCGTAAAAAAAAAAAAAAGAGAGAGAGAGAGAGAGAGAGAAGAGAGAAGCACAGGCATTTGGCAAGCAAAGTGAGCATATCAGTAATAAAGGAAAGACGACACAAGCATTTGGCAAGCAACAACAAAGGCAAATGATTTCACAACCAACAACAATGGCTAATCGCCATTACATTCACATCCAAAGGCCCATAAAACATTAGGCAATATACATTGTTCTCGAAATAGATTGAATTGTTCTGAAATTAGATTTAAAAAAAAAAAAAAAAAAAGCCCAAAACATGACGGGCCACCAAAAAAGATGAAGAAATTTCTTCACAAGTGTCAAGCTCGGGGATCGACAGCAGTGTCATCACCAACGACGGTGGCGGAAGAATTGTCGACATTGGTCTGTTCAGCAACATGGTCTTTAGGAGCGGAAGATTGGGTAGCCTCGTCAGCCGCCATCTCCTGGTCCACCACTTCAAGGTCCAAGCTCTGCAAGTCAACACCAGTGGGGTGCTTGACAAGATAACGCCTCAGAAGCTCGAAGCCTTTGAAGTACCAACTGAAAAGTAAAGTGTTGTACTCATCGGTTTGCTGAAAGCCCTTAATGGATCTGGCAGCGATGGTCTTAAGCTTCTCCTTGGCTACTAGAAGATGCTCGTCCTTTTTCAGTGTTAATTGACGCTCTGCCCAGAAATCGTCAGCCAGAGTCTTTGAGCTTTCCTTCAAGGTATTGACCTCGTGCATAGATTCAATGAGTTTCTTCTTCAACGTAGAGTTTTCCCCTTCCAAAGCCTCCATCCTAGATGCCAACGACACCACCTTAGCCTCTTGAGTAAGATACTCAAAAGCGATATGAAGGCTTTTGCCTAACACCTGAGAAGAAGGGTAAAGTCGTCAGTACAAGGACAGAGAAGAACACTAAAGAGAACACACAAGCGAATTACCTGGACGAGCTTGTGGACTTGTTGATTTGCAACGACGTTGAATGGCACGCCATTAAAGGCCTTTAAGTCCTCAGCAGTCACGACCCCATGTGCCCGATCCATAGCCAGACCCCCGTCGCTCCACATGGTGGACAAATGAGAATCAGCTTTCTCCCTCTCCTTGCCTGACGTGCGCAACCTCTTCAAGGAGGGAGTGGAAATCTCTTCCACCGAAGTGGCAGGAGAAGCCGTCCTCACCGTCTCAACAGCAGAGACGATGGGAGTGGTAGAGGTGACTAGAGTCACCGATGGACCTTTCCCTGTCACACGGACTCCTTTTTTCCCTATACTGGATAAAGGCTCGTCCTTCTTGGACCTCATCTTCGCGTACATATCCTTGTTAAACTTGGTCGTCATCTCTGCAAGAATGGAATACTTATAAAAAATAAAGATAAAAATAAAAATAAAAATAAAAATAAAAATAAAAATAAAATAAAAAAAAGAGGAGCACTGGGATGAAAATGGATACTGACGACCTCACACCTGACGAGGTTAACACTTACTCTTTTTTTTCTTCAATACTGAGAGTGTGCAAGATGTAAGAGGACGGATCGGGGCCAAGATTGTAAAAGGCTAGGGTTCGCGGGTCTACCAGGTCGTCCCAGCTCTCAATCATCAAGGCGTACTCTATGGCCTTTTCAACACGCTTGATATACTTGCTCTTAAGCTTGGGCTGTCTCTTCACTACACATAACAAAAAATAAAGGTTCAGTGACGAACACAGCAAACAAAAAGAAAACTTGGAACAAGAAGGAATACTGACGCACCTAAAGTCGGGGTCCCCCACCGATGAAGTAACCTCGGGACATCACCCCATTCCCTGCTGGAGGGAGTCTCAAAGTCGTCCCCGGACACAAAGAAAAACCCTGACTTCCAATACCTGAAGGATGACGGTAAACCCTTGACGATCCTAGTTTTTCTCCCCCAAGGCACTAACTTGTAATACCCATACTCCTTGGATTCCTTCAAGCGATACATATGGACTAACTCGCCCACCTTAATCATATCCCCGACGGCGGCCAATCATATCCCCATACAATTGACCACTATCCTCCACGAGTTTGGCATAAGTTGTCCCAGAGCAATGCCAAAATGGTCCAGTAGCTCCATGATAAATGGATGAACGGGGAACCTAAGGCCATAACTAAAGGCCGCCTCATAGAAACATATCTCGCCAGGAAAAAAGTGACAAGCTCTATCCTCGTCACTGGGCCGACAAACACGAACCCTCTTTGGGAATTGAAACCCATCTTTAAACCTAGCTACAGTGTCAGCATCCAGCCCACACGCCTCTTCAAGGGCATAAAAAGCCCTAACCTCTCGAGGGGTAGAAACGGCAGTATCTCCTTCTGCCGGCTCGACACTAGACGACAACCCAGTGTCGAGCTCACTGGACCTAACCTCAGACATAATCCTCCTCTCTCTTATCAAGCCCTCAAACCAATCAAGAGACTGACGAAGCAAAGGGCACAATTCAGTCAACACTACGCCTAAACTATTTCCCTCAAAAACAAAGCTCTCAACGTGCGGGAAAACACCTAACGACCCCCCTAAATGCGCAAAAAGAAAAGAGATGGAGGGCCAAGCTATCCTAACCTCAGAACTACCTACCATGAACACCCAGAAAAAACGCAAGAAGTACGAAATAGACACTACAAACCCAAAAACGAACTGAAGAACAACGACAATCATAGAAAAAGAGAGAAAGGAAAAATGGAGAAATCAAAAACTCACAACAGATTACAAAGAAAAGGAAAAAGGAAAGGAAAGGAAAGGAGAAACATACCTCAGAAAAAAATGCAGCACAAATTGGAAGCAGAAAATCGCCGGAGCAAAATCAAAGTGGTCGCAAGAGTAGGTGGAGGGGAAGAAGCATAGAGCAGTAAATTAAGAAATTGGGAAAATGAAAGGGGAAGGAAGTTTTAAAAACTAAAGCACAAACAACTGAAATGCAACAGGAAACCCAAGGGTTGTGCAAAAGACCCACCAATCAGCACACGCCGCATGGCAGCAACACACGTAGCGCCACCACTACGCATAAATGCAGCGCAAAGTCCCAAAGGTCGCTAACAGATAGAAAACCTTTCATCTTCTATGATCATCATGACACATCACGACGACCACAGAATCCGGGGGCATCTGATGGGACTGACGAATTTGGCCACGGATGATGTAATGAGTAATGACGAGACCCGCCCCCAGAAGAAGAGCTCAACCAGTGCCTACACTACTGACGAGGACAGTTGGACCACTTAATGCCACCAATAACACCCCAGACGGTTACAAAACCAACTATGCAAACCGTTGGAGGTACATTAAAGCTCCTTAAAGGTAGCAGGAGGCGTTACCTAAAGGAGACATTAACACCACAACGGCTAGAACCCAGGGCAAGGTATATAAAGCCTTCCACACTGCCATGAAAAGGTACGAAAAATATAACACCTGAGAGGGAGAGACAATTGTGCATTCTTGATTATTCCATACTTATTCAGTAATTCTATTCTGACTTTGGCATCGGAGGTGTTGTAGCAGGCACCACACCAGTAATCATCACCAACAGGAGAAGTTACCTTGATCATATAGGTATCCAAGCCGGAGTCTGGATCCATCTGGGTACACATCACTCGACTAACAAAGTTACGCTTCATCAGAAATCATATACAATTTAATCAGCTATATTGAAACCAAATTACTCATTAGGGTTCATAAATACAGGAAACAAAATTAATGCAATGCTTTTCACCAAAATAAAATATAAGAAAAGCTTCCCCGGCCCTCCTTCCCCCCCTAAATTAATTAGCTTGATATAACAACTTTTTTGGGCTTAATGCTACACGTGTCAAATTTTGTTTAAAAAAGAAAAAACTATCAATTAATCGTGTCAAATTTCTAAATTGATTACTTTATTCCCAAATGCACTAAATATATTAGTTTCAAAAAAAAAAAAATGCACTAAATATATTTCTCTTTCAAAAATTTTCACAACTATTTACATAATCTTATAGTACATAATAAAATTAATATCAATGATAGAGCAAATAAAAGTGAAAGTAATTGTTGAAAAATTTTAATATCTCTAACATTATTCTTAGGAAATAAGCCTAAAATTTTGAAATAGACATGTATTCAGAAAAGATGATTAAAGGTAGAAATTTACCAGCTGAATAGTGTGTAGGTAAGCTTTCATGGCGTCTTGAGGAAACCATTCCATTGTCAAAGAAAATTGCAAATATAGAGAAGACTTTTGGAATGGTCAAGCCTAAGATTGCTTCAAGAAAATTTAAAGGACTTGGAGGGTCAAACAAAGCTGGCGGGCCTATTTATAGCACTCGGATATTGTTTTGATGCCATTATTGAATTCTTCTTACAACCAATTAGAGTGTTGTTGAAGCCTGACACAGATCTCATCACATTAGGACAAGTGGTCTGTTGTAAAGAACTTTGAGAGTATGATCATTTGCATGTAGGTGAAGTCGTGGCATCGTTTTGAGCACTTTCGTGTGACCAATATTCTGACTGCTATAACTCTAAGGAATGTGATGTGCTTGTTTCCATGCACGTTAATTATTCAGATATGGGAGGAGAGAGACACTTAGTGTTGCCAGACATTCCTATAAAGGCATGCAGACGCGTAAAAAACTTAACCCAGCACCAAGGCATAAAAAAAGCCCCCCAACAGGCAATAAAAGAAGGAAATAAGGAAAATAGATATGTCATTGTTGTTCATGTCAAATTTAATTACATGCATCTCCATTACTTTCAGCATATCAGAGGTAAAGATAGTTAATGGCTTTTCAGATTGTTGAATGGATTCAATAGGAAATTGAAATCTTTCCTTATTCAACATGCAACTGAACTCTTTAATGGCTCCGAACAATTAAATTCAACCAAATTGTTTAAATAGTTGAAATTACTTCAACAAAATACCTTTAAAAAGCGCAATTAAAGAGTTAAAACTTGACAACAAAAAATAATTGACAATTTTCACAAGTGAGATTGCATGTTAATTTAAGTAGTCAAAGCTGATAGCTAGCCTTTCTGTGCTCTCAAAAATACATCTAAAAATGCCATTCACATTTTTTTTAACATTGTTTCTATCAAAAAATGGTAAATACAGGCAAATAAATAAAATTTTAAAATCAATATTGCGATAATAATGTTTTAATCAATTCATTATTTCTTGTAATAAAATTAAAAGTGGGATAATGTCCTTTAAAAAAAAAAAGTGGGTGGAAGCGTGGAGTTAGAGAGGGAACAATTAATGGTGATCTGTGGGAAAAGAAAAAATCGTTTTTATGTGAATGTTCTATGAGAACTAGAGAAGGCATCATATGAAAAAAAAAAAAAAGATTTTCTCAAAAAAAAAAAAAATACTAACTAGGTATTTTAAAATATTTGAACAAGAGAGCCTTATAAAAATAAATAAATAAAAAAGAGTATTCTGGCCATGCTTTTTATTCTTTGTACTTAAGGATTAGTATTATTGATGAATTGATTTACTTATTAGTATATTTTTGTTGGTTCTGTTTTTGTAAGAAGTGAAAATTTACTTGAAAAATATTGTTATATTGACAATTAGAATGACACTTGGAATAAGATTGAAGTTCAATTAAAATTCAATTTGGCAGGGAAAAATTCAAAGGTTTCGGGTTGGCTATGGGAAAAATATCAAAATATAGCAGCACCATTGGCTCCCTATTAAACATCCACCTTTAGTCACTTCTCCAATCATTGAGTCCAAGGAGGATGCCACGGTTGATTGTCTAATAGATGAGAACACAGGAAAATGGGATGCTGAAATGTTGGAAGGAATTCTTGTACAAGTTGAAGCTACAATTACAAAAAAGATCTCACTAGCCCGAAACCCAACTGAAGACTCTCTGTTCTGGCCTTTCACGGCAAATGGGCAGTATAATTGTAAATTAGGATATAGGTTTCTCAAGGATTTGGAGGCGGAGTCTGAGGAGGATACATAACCGGACTTGGATAGAAATTTCCGGAAATGCATTTGGTCCTTGGAAGTTCCAAGCAAGTATAAAAACATGGTATGGGGAGCATGCAGAAACTCTCTCCCAACAAAACTAAACCTGACCAAAAAACAATCATAGACAACCCAACATATGACCAATGCTCTTCAAACATTGAGGATTCGTTGCATGCTCAATGGGGTTGTTCGGGTTTGGATGAGGTTTGGGATGGAGACAAATGGAGCTTTCAGACAAGGGAGGTGTTTGTGGACTTCAAGCATTTATGCAGATGGATAATGGAGAATAAGAAGTCACCTGAGCTCTTTGCTATCCAAGTATGACAAATATGGCACCAAAGAAACCAATCACATCTGCAGCAACATTGCTGCTTTACAAAGGACCTGAAACAAGTTGCACAAGAGTGTTGGGATGAGATGAGAACTGCCAACCCACTGCCAAACCCGATCAGACCTCAGCCAATACCAAAATGGACAACACCACCACCGAATATATATAAAATAAATTATGATGGAGCAATCTCAAATGTAGACAACAAAGTAGGGATTGGAGTGGTAATTCGGGACTGCAATGGAGAGGTAATTGCATCCTTAATTCAGCAATTGGAGCAGGCATACCAGCCCGTGGAAGTGGAGGCAATTACTACATGTAGAGCAGTGGAGTTTGGTAGCGAGATTGGAGTGGACTGTGCTATTGCGGAGGGTGATTCAGAAGTGATTGTGAAGGCTTTGAGGAACAAGGATAATGGGTTACTTTCTTTTGCACTTCTAATAAATGATGTCTCTTTATTTTCCGGTTTGTATTCAAAATTGTCATACTCTCACACAAGAAGAAATAGTAACAAAGTTGCTCATAATTTAGTTAGGCTAACTTTGATCATACCAAATTGTACTGTGTAGATGAAGAATGTTCCATTTCACACCTTACCTTTTGTTCAGGCTGATTTGACCGCGCTTTAATTTTTTTATTGAACTTTCCTTTGGTTAATTTCCGCGCGCTTTTATATACTAATTACAATGTACACTTTAACCAGAAAAGAGTGTCAGGGTTGATGCGTGGAAAGGCTAAGTAAAACAAAAGAAAAGAAAAAAAGTGAAAAAAAAAAAGAGCCCAAGTACCCCATAAGTTCAATAAATGTGATACAATAAGGAGAGTCAATCCTAAAATTCTAATACTCAATGAGTAGAGGCTAATGGTGCATCACAAAGATAATCCCAAAAATGTTAAGCAAAAAAAAGGTTGGGGAACATAAATAACACATTGAATCTGAACCGTTTTGTACATTGAGTAGGATTGAAAATTTAAGATAGGTGGAAAGGGAGAGAGATGGACTCTACTATGTTGTCATGTTCACACCAAGCCCATAATGTTCTATTGTTCTAGTTGCTGAGAAAGTTTTGAGTGTGGTAACTATGGTGGTTGAAGGCGTAATGAAGAGTTCTAGGGAGTCATCAGGAGTTTCTTTTTTTTTTCTTTTTTTAATGAAAGATCTAATGAAAATGTTTTATAGCAATTGAATTATGAGTGAAACTATTGACTCCCATGTTAAACAAATGGTAGGTTTTGGATTTGTTTTAACTTAGATAATGAAAGGAACTGTTTTAGTCATGGTTAAGGACAAATATTGACTAAACCTGATTGATTGCACTTTCTAAGCTAATTCAACCCTAGGGAAGGTACTTAATGTGACAAACCTTGTAGAAATCAACTAATGAAACAACATGTTTGTGTGGGCTAAAATGGGTTCAGCAGCAACTTCAACAATATAGAGCAAGACAGACAAACTTCCATTTGTAGTTTCTCAAAAAAAAAAAAAAAAACTTCCATTTGTATGAAAGTGACTAGCGTATAACTTTTTCATATATCCTTAGATTTTGCAAATGCCCAATTAGCAAAATCTACGTTTTGGGACTATGAAAAAATCCAAATAGACCCAATCGTACTTTCCATACAACACTCCCTTAAATCTTCATTGGGCCATGTAAAAGAATCAGACTTGTAGGATTTTCGCAAAAATAGGCAATCAACAAAAGGAATGTGACCTACTAACCTCATCAACTTTGCACCTGTATGCCCATATTAGCTTCTATCCATAATTTTTTTTGGCACACACATCCTGTTCTTGTATAACTAGATTTACATTTGCCTTGTCTTAGCTACAAGATTGATAACTGCTGATGCCTTTAGTTCTTCTAAGACATCATGTATATCCTTAGTTGGACCGGGTTTATGCAACCTCACATTGGCCCGGCCCCAGCCCACACAATAACCCAATTATTTTCTTTTATTTTCTTTTTATGGGAAATAACCCAATTGTTGGGACAAAGCATTTCAACTTTTCCCTATAATTTTTTCCCTCTTTTCTGGATAAGGGATTCAAAGTTTCAAACTTCTATAAATATATATATATATATATATTTACATGTATTGTGTCATTTTTTCACTTCTTTTCTCTCTCCCCACCTTTTTTTTTCCTTCCTGTTAATCTTTTGTTCACTATTGGCCATTGGGCAGCACCCAACTTGCGTTGATTCTTTGGTTGAGCCTGGGGAAAAAAAAAATAAAGAAGGTTGGCCTGCCATTTAAGTGCTTGTTGGTAAATATAATCATGGTTTTTCTTGAACGATGATGAGGTCAACATTTTCAACCACTAAGCCTTTTTATGACATTTGAAGCAAAATAGACAAGATCAAAGTCATCATTTACTTAGTCAAAAAATTTAGAATTCTGGTGAATTTCTTTTTATATTGACCTTATTCTACTTAAACTTTCATGAGCTATTTTGGGTCAAATGCTCACTTATTCAAATGGTCAAGTAATTATCTTGTCCTTATGATAGCTCATAATAGCCACTTTAGTATAATAACTAAATGTAAATATATAAGGAACAACTATATAAAAATGTTGTCAAGAGACTTTTGTGCACCAACACTTTTCAATATTTCCAACTTAAATATTAAGGGTTCAAATGTCTCTCTTCCTCTCTTATTATTGTAATGCATAGCTACTGAATTATTAAAAAAAAATAATAATGATATAAAAATGCAATTAATTATGGTGTATATATAGATACGTGCAATCAAAACATTATGATTAACATTTTCAAGTTTTATCTAAGAAGTCTGCCCAGCAAAAGAGCAACAGTGAGACCAATACAATAAATTTATAGAAAGTTGGTCAAAAAACTAGGTTCTAATGAAATTGACAACGGCTAGTATGGACTTGGAAGATGATTAGGCAAATATGAAGAATATAGAACTGAATGAAATCGTTGTCCGAGGAGGTCAATTATCATATAAATCAATTAAACATATTAGAAGTGTGATTTTGATTGCTACATTGTTCTTTGTCTATTTTTCCGATCCCCTTTCTCATGGAGGGTCTCTTTCATTATATAGCTCTCCTTGGACTATCTTGATCCCACACTTGTTGATCATTTGAGCCTTCACTTGAGTGCCTGTCCCATCAAACACCCTCTCTGGTATTCTGTGAGTTGTGGTAGCCAAGGTAAAACTATTCAGGGGTCTTCTCAACATAAATGCGGTCAGGAAAGTAGCTGTAGTGCATTCAATGTAGTGATAATAGTTTTCCCTAATATATTTATGAGGTCTCATCATCCTTGTACGTTCATGATACGCATCTCTATCACTGGAACTTCCTGGAAGGTCATCGTGATTGTTGGAATACGTATTTGAGACATATTTATCATGTCCGAGGAGATATTCCTCCTCGGACTATTCTCTCATTCGTATTTCGCTCCTTGAGTCCTGGGTTTGAACCGTTCGTTCACCTTCGGATTGCTATTGTTCTCAATCAAGGCCCAAGACCCAATATATGATTTAGGCCCTTAACCCTACAATAGCCCCTCAAAAATCCAATTTTTTCCTCTCATCCAAGGAGAAAAGTGGGGTTTTGATTTTTCCGGCATTAATATTATTTTGTCCTTTGACTTGCACATGTGGGAGTGCCATTTATGCATCCCATGATTGCTACTAATGCTTCGAAGCCCGTGAGGCGTCATTAATTGCTCTAGGCGGCATGTTGTTCACCCCATCCAATGGTGAGGCGCTAATCTGATGGTTGGTATTTTTCATTGGGTTTTGAGCGGGATAACTCCCACCCAATTTTGTCCTTTAAATAGAGTATCTGGGGAAATCATTTCCCTCATTTCACAAGTCTTCTAATTCTCCAGAGATCTCAAGCATTCAAACTCACAAAGCTTCCTAAGTGACTAGATTTCCCATAACTTTTCTTCAAGAAACCCTTGAAAATTTTCTAAAAGTTTCAAGGATTTACGCACATCTTAGTTCTCGTAAGTTTCTATTTCATTAAATTTTTCTTTTTCACCATGGCCTGTCTTCTCAGCCTTTCAATTCTTAGTTCGCCCTTAATCACTTTTAGTCATTCCCCCTTTAACTTGTCCAGATGGGTAGATTCAAGAATTTAGTAAATTCCCCTGCCAAAATAGAGGCCTTTAAGAATAGATACCACATTCCGCAGGAGGTTGTTCTGCGATACTGTTCCTTGGAACAAATAGTGTCACACAGAGAAGAGAAGCAAGTCATCATCCCTATGATAGCTTTCATAGAAGGGGGAATGACTCTCCCCATGGGTAGGATAACACAAGATTACCTTATCAACCATAGGATATGTCCCCATCAATGTGCGCCCAACCTATTTAGGGTCTTAGGTAGTGTTGATGCTCTCAACGAGTATCTGCGTTTGGGGCTCACCTGGCATGATGTGGTCCACATGTATGAGTGCCACTCCCTTAAAAACGTGGGGTTTTATCTCAAGTCTCGATCTGATGTCGTCAGACTAGTGTCATGCCTACCTAAATCTAACAAGGGTATGAAAGACGACTATCTAATAGCTTCGGAAGCAAGGCATGATGGCCTTCACTGCCCAATCCAAGAGGGAGAGCCAGGTAGGGTACCTTAGAGTTAGGTTCCTTAGCAAGAGATTTAGATTTTTTAACCCTAACCATGTCATTATTTCCATTTCACTTTGCTTTCTTTTCATGATGGATCTTAACTTTCTAACTGTGTTTTGTTCCTCAACTATTTTTGCAGATAAGAGGCACGTAGCTCCTAAGCTCAGCCATACCAACGTTGTTGCTCTAAACTATTTACTGAGATCCGAAATCTTTGTAAGTGAGGACAAACAATTACGAGCCATCCACCTAATCTTAGACTTCCAGCCAATCTTAGAGATATGCCAAGACGTCAATAACGCCATAAGAGCGGGTGACCCAAGGTTGGCTCGCATTGACATTTCGCGTCCAAGTTTCTTAGCCCAAGACGATCTTTCACCAATTGCGCTGCAACTTCAACAAATTCTACCTAAAGCAATAGCAACATCCGAGGAGGAGATTGCCTCATCCCGTCCCTAGAGGAGGAAATAGACAAGTTCCACTTCGAAGAAGAAAAGAACCCAGGGGCTCTTGTAGTCAGCATCTCGGACGTCGAAGGCGAGACTAATAGGCACTCAGGTGTTCATTTCCCCACCTTAGTGATTGCCCATTCGGACAGCTCCTCCCAAGAAGAGGAAAAAGAGATGGCGTTGAACAAGGGAAACAAAAGCTTGAGGGAGCTTATGGTAGCCTGGAATAAAGTGTCAACTTCAAAGGAAGCCACCCAGTCCCAAGTTCCACCCACACCTCCTCCTCTCCCTCCTCCACTTTCTGTCAACCTTGAACTGAAAGCTATTCCTGATTTGAAAAAGAAAATGCCAGTTCAGGAGCTCAAAAAAGGAATGGTGGGCCCTCAAAAGAGGGCTAAGCAACAGAAGGTGGCCAAAGAGGGATCTGGCTATAGTAAGCAGCCTATGACACCTTTGAATTTCAATGTTAAGCTTTGCTTTTGTTCTTTCCCTACCTTTTTACTCAAATGATTCTTCTATTGTTTTTGTGCAAGTTGCTTAACAAATTTTTGTAGTCGAGGAATGGGTTCACGATGCCCGTAAGGAGGCTAACGCTACGGATCTCGCTCGTGCTGATGTTAAGAAGTCCTTAGGGGCTCTCAAACAAGAACAAGCTGAGTTGTCCGAGAAGCTTAAAAAGGCATATCAGGCTCGCCAAAGTGCTGAGGAGACTCTAAAAACCGTGGAAAGCAGGCTAAAGATCAATGCCAAAAGCTGCACTTGACCGAGATTGATCTGGTTACCGAAAGGCAACTGGTCATGGATCTCAAGGCCGAGCTGTAGAAGATCAAAAAAGCGGCTCAACTGACTAAGGAGGTAGTTGAGGCTGAGAAAAGAGCCTCCTATCTACTTAGCGTGGAAGAGACGGAGATTAGGCTTGCCGAGGAGCTCTCTAAGGTATGCAGGGATTACTGTGATGCGACGTGGGATAAGGTCCTTAGTGTTACAGGAGAACATATACTACCATCCTCACATCCGTGAAGTCCTCAATGCCATCCCCTCCTCCACTGCCATCGCCCCAGAAACTTTTAAGCAGCCTTTGGCTATCTAAGTTGCTCTACCTCCCTCTGAGACTTCGAAGGGATCCAACCAAGCTAATGGTCAAAGCTAGAGGGTTGAGGGAGATAAAGACAAGGGAAAGGGTAAGGGTAAGGAGAAAAAGCCCTCCTCAGAAGCCAAGAATGCTGCTAAGGATAAGGAAGTTGCAACAAAGGCGAAGGAAGTGGAGGCCAAGACCAAAGAAGATGATTCTAAGGCCAAGGATGCTCCTACCTCCCAATCGAGCCAGAAGAAGATCCTCTCGCTCCTAGGCCCAAGACTTAGCACTTAAGATTTTCTTGTAGTTTTTTTTTTATTTTTTTGGTGAATGACATTCTGTCAATGTATATAATGTATTCCTTTCCTTGTTTAATGAAAGCGTTTTTCTCTTTATCTCTTGTTCTTTCGCTTTATGTACTTTGAAGCTTATCATTATCATACATTGCACTGAACTGTTGTTATTGTTGTTATTGTGCCTTCAATAAGAGCCAATAATAATATGCTGCTAATAATCTAAGTAATTTGATTAAGTGCCAGAAACAAAGTTGTGTATCACTTATGTAAATGAAGGTTGAAATTGATAAACGTATACTTCGTAAAGAATAAAAAGGAAAAGACATTCCTCTCTCTGCTCAACACTTAGATAAGAAATTAAGGATATTAACTTACTCGGAGTTGTCTTGGAGTGTTAATTTTACCAAGGTATGTGGTTCAAGGAGCCTGACATAACTTAGATTTTGTTTAACACTTATAAAAGAATAAATAGATGTCACTAAGTGTTAATTTCCCCCAAGTATGTGGTCTAAGGAGCCTGACGTAACTTAGGTTCTGTTTAAACACTTATATGGATGCCATTGAGTGTTAATTTCACTCAAGTGTGTGATCCGAGAGACCTGACATAACTTAGGATCTGTTTAACAATTATAAAGATGTCATTGAGTGTTAATTTCACCCAAGTATATGGTTCGAGAGACCTGACATAACTTAGGATCTATTTAAACACTTATATGGATGCCATTAAGTGTTAATTTCACTCAAGTATGTGATCCGAGAGACCTAACATGACTTAGGATCTGTTTAACAATTATAAAAATGCCATTGAGTGTTAATTTCATCCAAGTATGTGATCCGAGAGACTTGACATAACTTAGGATCTGTTTAGCAATTATAAAGATTGAATAATGGGAAGTATAATGCCTTTAATAAATGAACATGTTGACAAAAGAGACTTTCATTAATAATAATACATTTTCAGGTTGTTTACATTCTACAGGCGTGGTATTACATGCTTATCTAAGTCTTCCAGAAAATATGCTCCTATACCAGCCACCGAGGTAATGCGATATGGTCCTTCCCAATTGGGTCCTAACTATCCTTATGCTGGGTTCTTCACAGTGCCTAGAACTTTTCTCAACACCAAGTCACCAGGCACTAATGGTTTCAACTTTACGTTGGCATTATAACCTTGCTTGAGTTTGTGTTGGTAGTATGCCAGTTGAACCGTTGCACTTTCTCTTCTTTCTTCAATAAAGTCTAGGCTCTTTTCCAACAACTCATTATTACTGCTCAAATTGAATGAGCTGGTCCTTAATGTTGGGAAGCCAGTTTCTAAAGGAATGACGGCCTCAGCTCCATAAGTCATTGAGAAGGGGGTCTCTCCTATTGACCTGCGAGGTGTAGTTCTATACGTCTAGAGGACATGTGACAACTAACAACTCTTCTACCCATCTTCCCTTCGTGTCATCCAATCTTTTCTTGAGTCCATTCACTATGACCTTGTTAATTGCCTCGTCCTGTCCATTTCCTTAAGGATAAGTTGGAGTGGAATATCTGTTTGTAATTCCAAGATCACAACAATATCTCCTGAAAGATTTGCTCTTAAATTGAAGGCCATTGTCTAATATGAGGGTACGAGGGACTCCGAACCATGTGACAATGTTTTTCCAAATAAATTTCTTAGCATCCATATCCTTAATATTTGCCAAAGGTTCAGCTTTAACCCATTTGGTGAAGTAGTCCGTGCCAACCAACAAATATCTCTTATTTCTAGCTACTTTAAGGAAAGGGCCAACGATGTCTAAACCCCATTGAGCAAATGGCCAAGGGATGGATATGGGGTTAAGGACTCCTCCCGACTGATGAATATTCGGTGCAAATCTTTGGCATTGATCACATTTCTTCACATATTCTTGCATTTCTTTTTGCATATTTGGCCACCAATAGCCTTGAATGATGGCTCTGTAAGACAAAGATCTTCCTCCTGTATGGCTTCCACAAATTCCTTCATGTAACTTCTCAAGGAGTAGCTCTGACGCCTCAGGGTGAATGCAGAGTAGGTATGGCCCTAAAAAGGAGTGCTTGTACAGTTTTTGGTCATCTGATAGCCAGAAATAAGGCATCTTTCTCCGTACTTTGTTAGCCTCTAACTTATCTTCTGGCAAGATGTCCTCTCTCAGGAATAGTACTATGGGATCTATCCAGCTAGGCCCTACCCTTACTTAGTGAATATGGACCACCTTTCTTCTTACCTTTGTGGGTTTGCACAAGTCTTCTATAAGGATGACCCAAGGTAAGCTCTACGCCGAGGAGGTTGCAAGTGTGGCTAAGGAATCAGCTTGTGTGTTTCCACTTCTAGGGACGTGCAATAGGTTGAAGGATTCAAATCCTGATTGCAAATGTCTAATTTGACTTAAGTATCTTTGCATTCTCTCATCTCTTACTTCTAGTTTACCCTTCACTTGACCGATAACTAGTCTTGAGTCCGAAAACATCTTTACTACCTTTCCTTCCATTCTTTGAACCAGGGACATTCCTTCCAACAAAACTTCATATTTAGCCTCATTATTTGTAGCCGAGAAGCCTAACCTTAATGACTTTTCAATGGTGACCTGTTCCGGAGAAACCAGAACTAGCCCCACTCCAGAGCCTCTTTTATTTGCTGTACCATCTACATATACTTTCCATAACAAAGGTTCTTGTAGGGAGATTGTGCCAACCGATTTTTCATCCACGTTCTGCGTCGCTGCCATTTCTTCTAATAGGGGTTCAGCGAACTCGGCCACCAGGTCTGCGAGGACTTGGCCCTTGACAGAGGTACGAAGCATGTACTTGATTTCAAAAGCCCCTAGAACTGTGCCCCATTTAGCAATCCTCCCCGTGTAATCAGCACTTCGAAGTATGGCCCTGAGTGGAAGCTGAATTAGGACGACAACTGTATGTGCTGAGTTAGATAATGAACCTTGGCCTCATACAGTGACTTGCTCACATAGTAAACTGGCCATTGTATACCACTGTCAACTCGTATTAACACCAAACTCACAGCATGAAGGGCCACAACAATATAGGTAAATAGAACTTCATTCATTTCAGGACTGGACATGATAGGTGGATGAGAGAGATATTCCTTAAGCTGCTGGAAGGCCAAAGCACACTCTTTAGTCTACTTAAATCCCTTCCATTTATTCATCAATAGAAAGAAGGTTCTGCATCTATCCGCTGACCAAGAGATAAATCGCAGCAGTCATTCCGGTTAGCTTCTGAACTTCTTTGGGATTTCGAGGTGGTTGTAGACTGTTTATTGCCTTAATCTGGTTAGGATTAACCTCGATTCCATGGTGAGCCACCATATAGCCCAAAAACTTGCCTGATTCCACATCGAAAAAGCACTTGGAAGTGTTAAAGCGTAGCTTGTGTTTCCTCAGAGTTTCAAAAATGTTTCCAAGGTCTATCACATGCTCAGACACTATCTTGCTCTTCACCACTATGTCGTCTATATAAACCTCAATACTCTTGCCCAACTGTGATTCAAACATCTTAGTCATCATCCTTTGATGGGTGGATTCCGCATTTTTCAATCCAAAAGGCATCATTTTGTAATGGTAATTTCCAGTGGGAGCAACAAAAGTTGTCTTCTCCTAATCATCTAGGGCTAGTGGTATTTAATGGTATCCTTGAAAGGCATCTAAGAAGCTCATCCAATGGTGGCCTACAGTGGCATCTACTAGCTTTTCTATTCAAAGTATAGGGAAGGGATCTTTTGGGTAAGCCTTGTTTAAATCTGTGAAATCCACACATACTCGTCATTTCCCATTCTTTTTTTTCACTATCAGTATTGGCCAACCACTCAGGGTAGAAAACTTCCTTGATAGCCCCTGCCTGCTTAAACTTCGTCACCTCGTCTTTAACAACATCTGAATGGTCTCTAGATGAGCATAAAGGAGGTTGTTTTTTGGGGGTAACAAATGGATTGACATTCAAATGGTGGCAAATGAAGTTTGGGTCCACCCCCGGGGCTTCATAGGTACTCCACGCAAATACATAAACATTTTTTCTATGGAACTCAGTTAGCTCTTCCCTTTCTTGGGGAGGCAGCTGGGAATTGATCTGAAAAAACTTCTCCGAATCATCGCCAACAACAATCTTTTTTAGATCTTCGCATTTCGCTTCCTCGGTTGATCCATTATCGAGCAACATTGGAGTTTTTGATTTCTATAAACCCCTTTCAATAAAGGCCAAGGACTCAGCTTCGGACCGATGTAAGATGGTAGCCACCATGCACTGCCTTGCCATGGACTGGCTTCCCACGATCTCTTTAACCTGGCCCTCTGATGGATATTTCACTTTCTGGTGCAAGGTAGAAGAGATAGCTCTTAAGGCACGAAGCTAAGGTCTGGCCACAATAGCTGTGTAGGGTGAATAAGCGTCCACCACAATGAAATCTACCTCCACCACTTCTGAATCGGTCTGTATAAGGAGTCTAATCTGACCTTTTAGAATGACAGTCTTCCCCTCAAAACTTACCAGAGGGGAATCGTAGGCCGTTAGGTCCTCGGGTTTCAAATTCAGCCCCTTATACAGGTTGGGGTACATAATCTCGACAGCACTGTCCTGGTCTACCAACACTATCTTTACATCATACCTTCATATCCTGAGTGTGACCACCAAAGCATCGTCATGGGGTTGAATGATTCCGATCTTATCCTCGTCCGAGAAGCCCAGAACCAGTTGGATTTCTATTTTATCTCTTTTTGGCTCCGAATTGTTGTCCTCGGTGGACAGCCAAGCCACAGACATAACTCTAGAGGGACATGAACCGATCCTACCAAGAGCAGCAAAAATGACGTTGATCATTCTTAGAGGAAGTCTTGAAGAAGCATTTTTTTGGGATCCAAACCTGTCTACTCCACCTGGCCACTGGAATGGTGCAACAGCTGCTTCAACTTTCCTTCTTAGACCAGCTAGTCCAAATGGCCCCACAAATTCCTGCAATCCTCCGTTGTGTGTCCCTGGTCCTGATGGTATTGACAGTAAAGGTTCAAGTTGCGCCTCATAGGGTTTCTAGCCATCTTGTTCGACCATTTGAAGAACGGTTTGTTCTTAATCTTCCCCAGAATCTGATGCACCGGTTCTCGGAACACCGCACTAACTGCCTAGGTGTTAGCAGACCCTGGCTATTTAGCATAATCTCTCTGAGGTCGGTTATTATTGAATCGGTCCGACTTGAAATCTTTCATCTCCAGAGGGATAACCTTCATTTTACCTTTCCCTTGTTGCTGGTCTTCCTCCACCCTCTTGTACTTATCAATCCAGTCCATGAGTTGGCGCACACTGGTAAAAGGTCTGCCAGTCAGAGACTTTTTTAAACCATGCTCAGCGGGGAAGCCGACCTTAAAAGTACTAATGGCCACGTCTTCAAAGTCACCATCTATCTCATTGTACATTTCCTAGTATCTGTCCAAGTACGTTTTCAAGGTCTCCCATTTTCGCATGGATAAGGACAGTAGTGAATCCAAGGGTCGAGGTACCCTACTACACGTGATAAAATGGGAGCCAAAGTCCTAGGTGAGCTCCTTGAAGGAACCTATGGAATTGGCCCTCAAACCATCGAACCATCTCATCGCCACAGGTCCTAAGTTGGATGGGAAAACCTTGCACATCAAAGCCTCATCCTTGGAATGGACGGCCATCCTCTGATTGAATTGGCTCACATGTTCTACAGGGTTCGTTCGACCATTGTAAATGGTGAACGTAGGTTGATGGAATCGCCGAGGAAGTTTCGCCCCCTCTATCTTGCGCATGAAAGGTGATTTGGAGATTTGATTTAACACCTTGCTTATGACGTCATTTCCCAAGCCTTTACGAGGCGGGCTCTTGTATCTACGTTTATGATGGTGCTCTTCATCGTAAGAGAAAGTCTCGCTTGGTGGAGTTCTCAATCTTCGCCTATATTTATCATCCTTTTCATCATTAGAGGATATATCAGAACTGGAAGGAGTTTGTTTTTGCTGTGCATGGCGCAGCTTCTTTTTTAAGTTATCAATCTCCAACTGCATGGCTTCATTGCTGTGTTGCCTTTGAGATATGCGGCTTCCCACTCGAGAGTGGCTTCTGCTTGTATGGGTAGCGTGCACACTACCTTCTTGATATCTCTCATGGTTTTTCTCCTGCTCAAGATTAAGAAAGTCATCTTGTTGTTGAGAACCTGCGGACTCTGCCTGGTGTGGACATGATCCTACCATGTTTAGCCGTTATACTTACTGATGCACAAGTTCTTCCCACAGACAACGCTAATCGTAGGACACGTTGTTGGCACCCAAGCCCAAAGTGTATAGGGAAGTCGACTCAATGAGTCTAATACAATAAATTTATAAAGAGTGGGTCAGAGAACTAGGTCCTAATGAAATTGACAACGGCTAGTATGAACTTGGAAGATGATTAGGCAAATATGAAGAATATAAAACTGAATGAAATCGTTGTCTGAGGAGGTCAATTATCATATAAATCAATTAAACATATTAGAAGTGTGATTTTGATTGCTACAGTGTTCTTTCTCTATTTTTCGGATCCCCTTTCTCATGGAAGGTCTCCTACATTATATAGCTCTCCTTAGACCATCTTGATCCCACACTTATTGATCATTTAAGCCTTCACTTGAGTGCCTGTCCCATCACATACCCTCTCTGGTATTCTGTAAGTTGTGGTAGCAAAGGCAACACTGTTCAGGGGTCTTCTCAACATAAATGCGGCCAAGAAAGTAGCTGCAGTACATTCAATGCGGTGATAGCAGCTTTCCCTAAGATATTTCTGAGGTCCCATCATCCTTGGACGTTCCTGATACGCATCTTTATCACTGGAGCTTCCTGGAAGGTCATCGTGATCGTTGGAATACGTATTTGAGACGTATTTATCATGTCCAAAGAGATATTCCTCCTTAAACTATCCTCCCATCCATATTTCTCTCTTTGAGTCCTAGGTTTGAACCGTTCATTCGCCCTCGGACTGCTCACATTTTCGGTCAAGGCCCAATGTATGATTTGGGCCCTTAACCCTACATGACTAATTACATTTACTTTTAAAAAAAAAAAATTGACTAATTATTTATATTTTTATGATAGAAGTTGTGTTTAATTTTAAATGTATCTATATATATATATATATGCATGTGTTACATGCTATTTTTTAAAAAATAATTTGACTAATTATTTATATTTTTATAATAAAAATTATGTTTAATTTTAAATGCATCTATGCGTTTGCGTGGATTACATGCTTGTGTGTGTGTGTGTGTGTGTGTGTGTGTGTGTGTGTGTGTGTGTGTGTGAAGTTTAGAGAAAATTCAATTAGAATTTGAAATTAGAACCCAATTTTATGCTATGTGTCTAAATTAATGTGGGGATCACACTATAATTATCCACTTAAGTTTGTGCCATGTTTCCATTTTAATTTTTTAATCTTTGAGCCAAATGAGTTAAAGAGTGCAAAAAATACTAAGAATTTAATATTTGTAATGAACTAAGAAAAAAGAAAAACCAATCACATATTTTCAATAAAAATCACCACACGTTCTATCTTATTAAAAATTAGAAAAAAATGATATAAGTAATATTAAATTTAGGTAAAAATTTTAATATATGACTAATTACATTTACTTTTTTTAAAAAATAATTTGACTAATTATTTATATTTTATGATAAAAATTGTGTTTAATTTTAAGTGTATCTATAGATATGCATGTGTTACATACTATTTTTTTTGTGTTTAATTTTAAATGTATCCATGCATTTACATGGGTTACATACTAGTTTTAATAATTGACCCTTTGATAAGAATTAACTTCTAATATAATGAATAGTAACATACATATAAAATAATTGGTCAAAAGGAAGCACATACAATTGTTCAAAGTTGGAGTGAAGTTTGATTTCCAACTTTGAATATATATTAATTATGAATACACCAGATATTTTCCGGCCAGCCAAGCCTAGAAGGATTTGTGATATAGATATCAGGGAATGAGGTATTATGCCAAATTTTTTATCACCATTTTTTCTCTAGTAATCTATGGATATGTGAACCTATCATAGATCTAAGAACTAACCTATGGATTATTCAGCATTACAACACACATTTGATAAAAGAAAATTCAGAAAAGTGGAGTAGAGATTACTATATGTCTATTTGAGAACAACTTATCTCTCTCTTTTTTCTTTTTCTTTTTTTCTTTTTTGAAAGTCAAAGAGTACTAAAGTATACCTCTACCTTAAAAAATATGAGAAAAAGTGAGAAAAAAAGTGAAAAAGTGGAAAAATATGAAGTTTTAAAAAATTATGTACATAAAAGTTAAAAGTTAAAAATTAAAGCTAAAAGTTAATGTTAAACTCACCCTTATATATCATGACTTGTACTATATTGATAAATACATACATTCGGTAGCATATAATAAGCGAACTAAGAGCAAATATCACTAAGCTTAAGGGAGATTTAATAATTTTTCTCTAATGATAATGTTGTTGAGGTAATCTAGGAACATTATTTATTTTATTCTTGAATTATTATTATACTTATTTTTAAGTTTCAAACTTTTTATTTATTTAATAATAACTTATATTGTTTCCAAAGTTTTAGTTCATTTTATGAAGGTGAAAAGCTACTTTTAGTCCCTACATTTTCAGGCAATTTCTATTTTAGTCCCTAAATTTTATTTTTACCGCTTTTAGCACCCTATCTTGAAAAACGCATTTCGTTTTGGTCCCTACCGTTACATCAGAAACGGAAATTGCACAGCTGGCAAACGATATGTACTGTTGGCCTGACGTGACCATTAAAATAATAATAAAAATGCCACATCAGCATTTAAATTAAAAAAATTGATTTATTAATTTTAACTAAATAAAAAAATTAAAAACGGAATTAAAATCTAAAAATCATATGAACTGAGATCTAAGAGTGTCTTCAACAAGAACACAGACTCAATCCAAGAACACAAACCCAGAAATTTTTTTTAAAAAAAAAAAAAAAACATTCAAGACCGAATTCTCTAGCAAATCACTAGTCCACATGATTTTCACACATCAAAACCATAAACCCAGTAAACAAACCCATAAACCTATATTTTCTTAGGAAACAAACACAAAATAAACCCAAAAAATTCAACACCACTAAGAATATCCCTCAAAGACCTATACACAATCCCCTGCTGCCAACAATGGGTACACCATATCCGCCGATGAAATCAACGGCGGTGGTGTTGGCGGTGATGATGATCTTTTGATCAAGCAAGTGGTGTCATCGGACGGTGTTGGCGGTGATGATGATCTTTTGATCAAGCAAGTGGTGTCATGGGAGCGTAGAGAAGCACGATTACAGGTCAAGCTTACACAGCCACCGAACCCACAAAACCCAGAATCCGATACAACCAACCAATCACTGAACCCGAAACAAACAACCAACCAAACAAACCTGAAACCCACTGCTCCACTACTGGAAATTCCAAAACCGAAATAACCAACCCACACTGATTCAAAGAAGCCTCAACCACCGTACACATCCCAGCACCACCGAAACAACCAACCCATACCGATTCAATAGCCCAAACCAATTCAAACCCACACCCTTTCAACAGCCTACACTGATTCAACAACCCATAAATGATTCAAACCCACGTCAATTCAATAACCCATAGCTGATTCAAACCCACACCGATTCAACATCCCAATCACCAAACCCATCTCAAAAATAGGAGAAAAAAAAACCACCAATGAGCAAACCCACCACCACCTGTTTGAGAGATTGAAAAAAAAAAGTCATTGCCGATCTACACTGTCTGAGAGAGAGTGATATTTGATTTGAAAAAGCAAGGTCTGAGAGAGGGAGAAGATAGAAAACGATAGGCAAGAGAGAGATGAGATAGAGATTTTGAGTTTGAGATTTTTTTGTTTGGATTGGTTGTGTTGTATTTGTGGATTGATTTGTTACTATTAGGCTTTAGAATTTGATGATATTGCTGGGTTTGAGAATATGGAGATTCTGAGATTTTTAATTTTTGGGTTTGTGTTCATATATTTGGGTTTGTGTTTTTGTTCAATACACCCTTAAATCTCAATTCATGTAATTTTTAATTTTTAATTTTTTTTATTTAGTTAAAATTAATAAATTAATTTTTTTAATTTAAATACTGACGTGATATTTTTTATTATTATTTTAATGGTCACGTCAGGCCAACAGTGCATACCGTTTGCCAGTTGTGTAATTTCCGTTTCTGATGTAACGACAAGGACCAAAACGAAAGACATTTTTCAAGATAGGGACTAAAAGCGGTAAAAATAAAATTTAGGGACTAAAATAGAAATTACCTGAAAATGTAAGGACTAAAAGTGGCTTTTCGCCTTTTATGAATCAATCAAAATCAGGTATCACAAAAATGGTATTACTAGCTAGTATTTTATATTCAATTTTTTTATAAAATTTAGTATTCTAAGCTGTAGACCAAGATGTACAAGAAAGTTTGTAGATTTGTTACCAAAAAAATTTAATATAATTTTATCATGTGTTATATTTTTATTAATTTCAATTATTGACGATTTTCCTCTTTTATATATTTTTTATTACTATACATTGTTACACTTTCGTTGTTTTCCAATTTTCCACTAATATTTTTAATATAATTCTCTTAAATTATTTATTTCAAGTTCAAATGCTACATTTATCTCCCAAAAAAAAAAAAAAAAAATCAAATCAAATGCAGCATCGATTGATTTCTTTCACTTTTAGAAATTGTATTGATCCCTTTCTATAAACTATAAAGTGATAGACAATTTTAGGAATGTTGCAAATTATAGTGAACTTTTACTGTGTCTTTAACTTTTATCTTTTAACCTTTTTCAGTCAAAAAAAAAAAAAAAAATCTTTTATCTTCTATAATATAAGTGTTTGGAATTTTGGATAAGCTTAATTTTTTTTTTTTTTTTTGAGAAACAGATAAGCTTAAATTTTAAATTGTGATAAAAATGACTTTAACCAAATATAAGCTGTTTTTAACAAAAATTTAGCCTATTGTAAATTTGTAATATATGTCTTTTATTTTGAATTAGACACTTTTTTTTAACTAAAATAATTAGACAGTAATTTACCTTAAATAAAATTAAAAAAACATTATACAATAATTAATTTTAAAATACCACAATTTAGAAAAAGAAAATAACAAAATATTTTGTTTGGCGTAAAAAAAAAGGAGTTTGTTAACATTTTTTAGATGCTATCATGCATTTTTTAGAGAGGTATTACGTCAATAACATTTTTACAATATTTTCACAATAAATCATAGTTTAAAACTTTCGTTATTTATTTACATATTTGTTAAATGTAAAACCTAAATTTTTTTTAATTTTTTGTAAGAAAGAATGAGATAATGTCTGTTAATCTCCCTTGATTTTATTGATTTATTTTATGATCAACTTTCCTCTTTTATGTTTTTTTATTTACATTTAATTTACAATTTCATTTTTTTTTTCATTTTTTTCTCTTATAAATTTATACAATTGTCTTAAAATCATTTATTGCATTGATTTCTTTTATTTATAATTTTTTTCCCCCTATTGAACTTGTTTAATATAGATCAGTTTCAATTTCATGTCATATAACTGTACATACATGGTACATGACGTGTATTTACTGACCATAATTGCCATCACAATCTCACAATAATGTGGCTGGCTTTTCCTTTTGTACGGGGCTCATAATAAGTAATGTTACGATATTTTTTGTAATTAAGAAAAGATAATTCTTTTTTTTTTTCCCTAAATAAATGGCAGTCAATTATTCTCATTTTTTTTATTAGTATTCTCACACAAAATTACAATTGACCACTTTCCGGATTTGCAATATTATACCACTTTTCTTTCTTTGGTTTGAATCATGCAATTTTATTTTATTTTTGTTAAAAAGGAGTTAAAATACCAATTTATCATAAATCAAAAATATTACACAACAATTATTTTGAGATACGAACATCTTTCGGATTTAGATCCTTTAGATTTTTTAGGATACTTTACCAATAGATTTCTTTAAATCCTAATTATTTGTTTTTATGATTTAAGAGTTTAGATTTTGTTATGTTAACATTTCATTAACAACACTCTTAAAATAATATAATAATGTTGCAAATAAAACAATTAAAATTATTGTTAGTGGAATGCTGACATAACAAAATTTAGACTATTAAATCATTAAATAATGATTAAGATTAAAAGAAATTTATTTGGTAGAGTACCTTAGAAAATCTAGAGGATCCGAATCCACATCTTTAATATTTTATTTGATGTAAAAAATGAAACTAGGAAGTACTCAAGTTTTTAAATCCTATTTTGCATTTAAAAGTGCAAGGGCAATTGAATCTACATTTAATAGCCATTGTACTAATTTTTTTTTTTTAATTTGTTTACAAAATATGATAGAATTTTAACTTCTTCCATGATGATTGGTCTTTAATATTAGACTAAGATACTTATTGGTTTTTGGTGTAAATAGATTTTGACCCATATAGATTTCAACAACAAAAAATTTTACCAGTTAAGTTAATTGTTAATATATATATATATATATATATTAAGAAATATATATTATATTCAAGCTAACATAGAGAGCAAATCCAATTAGATTGAAGTATTATTTTGTGCTATGTGTTTAATGTTGATGCAAGTATTTACTAGTTGGAAAATTATTGGGTACTCCCGGAGTACCATAAATGCGTACTCCCTCCTCTCACATGAATGGTAGGTCCCACCATGAATTTAATTTGTGGAACCCATCATTCATGTGAGAGGAGAGAGCACGCATTTATGGTACTCCGGGAATACATAATAATTTCCCTTACTAGTTACCACTCATCGCAAAAATCAAAGTGTCCAATTTTATTACACTTTGTTTGGGAATTCATAAAAGAATGTAATAAAATGAATGAGTAAAACATAAATAAATGGATTGAATATAATGAATTTAAGTAATGAAAATTAATGAAATAGAATTAAGTAATCTTATTTAGAAGTTTTAAACTATGGGAATAGAATTGAATGGAAAGTAATTAGTAATTTTGTTTGGAAGTAACATAGGAAGAAATGAATAAAATTATTTAATTATAGTATTATTATTGGACTCCTGTTTTAAAATAAAGGGCTAAATATATAAGAGTATATATTTTGGGAGTTTTAATGAAAATTTCATTAAACTTTAAACCTCATTCCATTCCTTTTGGTTCCTCCTAATTTTGGAAGAATGAAAATTTGAGGTTTTAAGAGAATAAAGAGGAATGAGTGTTTCCACCTACCCATTCCATTCACTTCCACTTAAACTTCCAAATGAATGTGTGACTTTCCATTAAAACTCCAAAACAATAGAAATGAGTGAACATTCTAAACTTATTCTTTTCATTTATTTCTATTTCATTCTTGTTAATAAATACAGAAGATTTTATTAACCAATAGTAATGCAGAGGTAAGCTTTCCCTCTACATAGATAACATTAGCAAACTCAAAGAGCCAATTCTATTTAAATCATATTTGAAACAATTTTCAATCCATTTATAATTAATCTAGATTTTCTTTAAAAAAGAAAAATTTATTATTAGTTCAAAAAAAAATTCAATGAAAAATTTAGTCATGATCTTCATATCTTATTTGAAAAATATAAGTATGAAATAATCTATAATAATAATAATAATAGTAGGTAAAACTGAGAAAAGCTTAAATTAGAATTTTAAATTAAAGTTCCAATTTTACGCCATGTGTCATAAATTATTTATTTTTAAAGAGTTTTATTTCTTAATTTTAGAATCAAATGTGAGACCACATCATAAATATTCATCCAAATGAGTTATTAAGTACAAAAACCAAAGAGTCTAGAATAAATGAATCGAAAAAAAAAAAAAAAGTGCTTCATCATAATAATAATAAAAAAATAACATGGGCAATTTACATTTTATACCTAATAATATCCTTACAAATTTTTTTAAAATGTTAACAAAATATAAAAATGACTATCAATAGTATTTAAATTATATATATATATATATATATAGGAATTATAATATGCATCTTATTGTCTATCTTTAAATATATTCATGCATATGCATGAGATTACAATTTAGTTTTATTTAATCACAATAACCAAAATAAATTAAGTAATGAACATTTTTTTATAGGTCATCAAGAATTAATAATTAAGATAAAAATGATAGTTAATAGCATTAAACTTAGGTAGAAATTTTTATATGCATTTAATTATGTTTATTTTTTGTCCCTAAATTTTAATATGCATTTAATTAAACTTAAATCATCAATAAGTTCATTTTTCATTCCTAAACTATTGAAAAATTTGTCTATCATCCCTAAACTATTGAAAATGTTTTATTTTTGGCCTTAAATTTTTTAAAAAGATTTGTTTTCATCCCTAAACTATTGAAAAAAGTTCTTTTTTCATCTATATTTTGTCCCTAAACTATTGAAAAACTGTTTACAAAGTTTAGGGATAAAAAAAAAACATTTGATAAAGTTTAAGAACCAAAATAATATCTGTGGGAACACTTTCCCATTATCCGGATTTATCCGCTTTGGGGAGCCAGTCCCTCACGGTTTATCGGCTCGTCCCCGAGTGTGGGCAGGACCAACCAAGGGCTAGACCTTGTAGTTGTAATCGCAAGTCCCACATCGGTTAGAGTTCCCTCCCACATATGGTTTAAATGCTTCTGGAGCGACCTACAAGGTCTAGCCCTTGGTTGGTCCTGCCCACACTCGGGGACGAACCGATAAACCGTGAGGGACTGGCTCCCCAAAGCGGATAAATCCGGATAATGGGGAAGTGTTCCCACAATATCTTACCCTTAAAAATACATCTATCCATATACATGTGTTACAAATTAGTATTGTATTTAAATAAATATGCATTTTCTTTTAACAAAATTTTTTAAATAAGCACGCTTCCAAATCACAAGCAATTGATTCTTTTTTTTTTTTTTTTTTGGAAAATAAAGGTCTCAAACCAATTGGAATATTTAAGTTTTTCCCCCATTTTCCCAAAGTCACTTCTCCTTGTTCAATTTAGATGTTTTAGTATTTATTAATCAAAATTACACAAAAATTTTCTAAAGCATTTTTTTATTCGCGAGGAAGGAAATAACATATGAAATGAGGACAAAAAAGTTGAAAAACAAACATTGAAAAAAAATTATTAAACACTAAAATTTTATTTTTGGAAAAAACAATTTTTTATTTTAGCTTTTATATTTCTAATACATCAAGGGTGAATGCTATATGATAGTATATTATGACAACAAGATATTATTCTTTTATTTGAATCAAGGTGGAAATATAGTTTAATTTTTTAACACTTTGAGAGAGGTCAAAGTATTTTTAAATACAAACATGTTTTTTCTAGAAAGATTAAGAGTATAATATACCTCTTAAAAAAAAATATAGAGCATACTATACAAATCTCGAATGAGATTTCAAAAACTATTGGAAGCTTATAATATATAATATTTTAAATAACACTTTGCTCGCTTAGGGTTTCTATATTTTCACTATTTATCTTTCCTCTTTTATCATCTAACAATTATGTGTTATATATTAACCTGCCTATTGTATCTAAAAAAAAATTGTTATAACTTTGAAGAGAACTAATTTTAAAATTTTTTTTCTTCACATCATATTGTGGAATGGAGTCTTCTCTATTGAAAATAAGAGGTAAATCCGTTTTTTCTATTGTTAAAAAGAAAAAAGAAAAAGAAAAAAAGGAGAGACTTGGAGGGTGCTAGTATTATTTATTCAATATATTTTATCCTATATTTTCTCATGTAACAAAAAAAAGAATAATTTCATCTATTTTTTTATTCATATTTTTAGCAAGTGTTTCTAGAAACAAAAAATGAGAACCAAAAAAAAAAAAAAAAAGGAAAAGAGATTGAGACCAAAATTAGTTTATACGGGAATAAAAGAGATAAATTCTTTTTTTGTTTTTTTTTTTTCTAGAAAACACTTTATCATATATATATATATATATATATATATATATATATTCTTGTGTAATAAGAAAAACTTTATCTTTCAAAATCTATTTTTTATTTTTCGTATTTTTAGCAAGTGTTTCTAGAAACAAAAAAGAGAAACTAAAAAAAAGAAAGAAAGAAGAGAGAGAGAGAAAGCGAGGAGAGAGAGAGTAAAACAAATAGCAGGCGAAAGGAAACGGTCTCTCCTCTGTATGTGTAAATGCTTAATGGTGAGGAAGGAAGAAGCAGCTCCTCTTATTATTACCATTATTCCTCTTCTTCTCTCACACCTACCTACCCCTCTCTCTCTCTCTCTTTCTCTCAGAGATCTCTCTTAGTTAGGTAAAAATCTCTCTCTCTCTCTCTCTCTCTCGATATTTCTTTATATGAATTTGCGGTTCCATCATCGACGATCCGATCACCCTCCGATCATTCGATTCCGCCATTTCCACCTTCATTTCTCCGATTTCTGAATTCTCAATCCAAATTCGAAAGAAACATTCTTTGTGTTTTGGTTTCACTGATTTGTCGCTGTTTCCATTTCTTTTTGTATCATCCAATTGCGTAGCGGTTGGTCAAGGTTTTAGAGAGAGAGAGAGAGAGAGAGTTAGGGTTTGGGGGGGGGGGGGGGGAGGTGTGTGTGTGTGCGTGCGTGTGATGTCTTGGGGTGAGGGAGAGGAAGAGAGGCAATGGAGTTGTGGAAAACCCGGTTCGGTGAATTTGCAGAAAATGAGTTCAATCGTCGAGCCTTGTCTATCTCAATCTCCCATAAAGGTTGTTATCGCTGTAAGATTCTCTTTTCAAGCCACTTTCATTTTTCAGAAAATTTTCAATTTTTGTTGTTGTTGTTTTGCTTTCTCTTTTGTGCATTGTCGAATTTACTTAACTATGCTCATAGTAGTGTCCATTATTGAATCAACTGTGTAGTGGTGAATAGTTGTGTGCTTTGTTGGATTGACTCGATTTTAGAAGCAGAGTTGTGGTAGGAATTAGTTGATAATTGATAGCATAGTATAAAGAACATTTTTTTTTTGGGCCGCCTTGATTGGTTTTGTGAATTATTAACTGCGCAAATTGCTATGTACAATGATGCTATAGCGACTGTTTTTATTTTATTTTAAGAACATAGGGATCTTTCTAAAGAAGATTACTTTTTTTTTTTTTTTTGAAGGGAAAGAAGAGTACTTTTTGATAGGTAAGATATCATTAAAAAATACTATGACATGGAAAAAACATGAGGTAGCCACAAAAATACAAAAGAGAATCTAAAAAACATCGGGAGTGATTCACTAGATGTGAGTCCCCAAACTTGTGACCAATCAAACAAAGTCCCTATAAAAGACTCAAGAATTTTCTCCCTCGAGCATTCCATATCCTCTAAAGTACGCTTGCTTCTCTCCCTCCAAATATATCACATCAATCACAATGGTGTCCAATTCCAAATATCGGAGGAATGCTTCCCCAACCAATTCCCCCACCCTAGCAAAAGATCCTTCACTCTCTTAGGAATCACCCATGCAACCCCAAAAGATTTAAAAACAAAATTCCATAACCAGTGAGCCTCCCCACAATGAAGCAAAAGGTGGTCCATTGATTCCCCATCGCATCTGCACATGCAACACCAATCCACTAAATAAAAGTCTCTCTAAAGAAGAGTACGGGAAAATAACACTATCTGCCAAAACTTGTTGCTAGGTAATCCAGAAGCGTTTGCCTCTGACGGGCTAAGCATTTTATGCTCATGGGATGCTATAGCGAATTATTAGGAGTATCTACTTTTTTTTTTGGTCGTGGTTGCTTTGTGTGCATTATAGAATCGACCATGTTTATCGTAATTTTGATTTTTTAGTGGCTAGTTGTGCATTATTGGATGAACTATGCTTATAGTAGTGTCGATTTTTAGTCGCAAGTTGTGGTTGGAATTAGAGAAGAAAATGATAGCATAGTGTAAAGGAACTTAAGTCAAAGACTATTGGTTGAAACATAAGTGGTAAGACCAGCTTGAATGGTTTGTGTGATTAATTAACTGCACAACTTAACTTTGTAATGCTGTGTAGCCAAATAGGCTAACCTCCTTATTCCCCCTCTTCCACCCTCACCCCCACCCAAAAAAGGTGAAAAAATGTTGAAGAAATTGAGTAGCAGAAAATCCAATTAGAAAAAAAGTACTGTTAAGATTTCTGCTTTATTGAAAAGTAGAAAGAAATTAACATTTCAAATGGAAATACAATTTTCCTTGTGGTTTCAAATGGAAATAATTATGAGACTCTATCATTCTTAATGGTGCAGGTAAACAGAATGCTTAAGCCAGAAAAGTGGCAGGCAACTTTTGATAGTGATGGAAAGGTTTATGGATTCCAAAAGGCACTCAAGTTAATTTGTTTGGGGGTATGTTGTTTAATCATTAGCTTATTTCCATTGTTTGTAGTGTGTTTTTTTAGAGGAAATTGTTCATATTATGTTTTAATTGTAATTTCTTTTGGGTTACTCCTTTCAGAATTGTATGCATTTTTTTATTTCTTATTGTAAATAGGAACTAGCAATGGGGCATAGTGCTGGATTACAGGGCATCAGTAGGCTCAAAGGCTAGGATCTATTTTTAATTACCATCCTCAATGGACTTAATTCTGACTGAGTTTCAGTGTCTTTAGAATTAAATGTCAGTTTGTATTTTTCTCTACTAAGGATGGTCTAATTGAAGAAGTTTTTAGTTACTCATAATTCTAACCCATCTTCGTTTGCTGCATGATAGGGTGTGGATCCATCTATAAGGCCAGAAGTTTGGGAATTTCTACTTGGTTGTTATGCACCAAGCAGCACTGCTGAGTATCGAAGGCAACTGCGGACAGCCCGGAGGTCTAAGCTCTCTTTCTTTTAATTTCTATGCTGATAAGTTTTCATTTTAACTGCCTTCCCCTTTGGCAACCATGCTTCATATAAAAATAATTGATTATTCTGGGCAAATTAAATATATTCATGCTTAAATTCTTATAGTAGTCCACCTTTAAGTCAATGAGCTCTAGCTGAAATGGCAACACCTTTTCTTGTAAAAGCAAGGTGGAGGATGAGATTGTGGGTTCAAGACCCACTGGGTGTGCGTTACCAATAATAAAAAAATGGTACTCCACCTTCAGGCATGTGGATCAGCTTGATCTCCTGGAATTGTTGAATTATCTGGATTTTCCATCTTGCAGTTTAGTCTTATTTTGTTATGCTTCTATCTCAAACTTTTGATGCCTAGAATTTTATTGTTGCAAGAATTATTCCTCAGTAGTTCAAATCATTTTATTTATTGATTTATCTTTGGTCCTTCCCCATTGGATGGTGTGGTCTGTTTGTCAAGAAAGTCCCTTTGATAATTATCAACTAGGTAACTTTGTTGTTGCGCTTGTTCTCTTCACATCACTGTCAATATGAAATATGCATTGGGGCTGAATTGTAAATTTAATCTGTTGGTTTCCTTCCCCCCCACCCCCTTCCCTCCTCAAATACTTGTCTACAATCAATTGTATTGGAAGGTGTTTGATATGTTTAATAAAGTGTTAAGCTTGTTAGTTGAGGTCTTTGTGGGTGTTTCAATTATTACCATACCCTGTAAAAATTTAGACTTCTATTATTTACAGTTTTATGATACTGTTTCATGCAGGGAACGTTACAGGGACCTGATTAAGCAATGCCAAATGATGCATTCAAGTATAGGAACTGGTTCGCTTGCCTATGTTGTGGGTTCCAAAGTTATGGACATGAGGACTTCTTCAAAAGATGAAGCGAGGAGGGAAGCTAAAGAGGAAAGTAGAAAAGCTTCTACTGATAATACTAACAATTTAGAAAATCACTGCGATTGGAATAATAATTGTACAGATACATCATATGAATGCCAAAGGGAAAGCTCTAGTAATTCAGCTGACAATGTCAGTGCAAGGGGAAGCACAGATAGTGGAGCATATGACTCGTCGTTTTATATACCTACCTCTGGTCCATGCAACTGCAGTTCCCCAAAAATAGGGGGAGAAGCAGATGGATCACAGTATGTACCTGAAGATTGTTTTGATTTTCCTCATTTACCTGTCACTGATTTGTTTGAAAAGAGTGGTGAAAATACAAAATCATGCGAATTGCATGACAATACATTTTCTACAGAACATAAACTGAGATTTGAAGATGACAGAATGCACAGTTTTCAAATTAATAACAATGTAGATCTAATTATAGAATCAAATGGCTCACCATCCGGGAATGTCTCGCTTCTCAATGACTCCGAAATTGAAATGGTCTGTCCTGATGCCCATGAATCAATAGTGGTGTCCGATAATCTGCTGAACAAAACAGAAATGATAAATCGATTGAGAATATCAGATGTACCAGAAACAGTGATGATAAATTCAACATCTCAGCGTGGGCAAGCCAGTGAAGGCAGGGTATCTGAATGGCTTTGGACTCTGCACCGAATAGGTAACTCATGCTATTCAACCCACCCCCCCCCCCCCCCCCCCCCCTTCAACTTGAAGAGAAGGCTGTTTAGTTCTGTTTATGTCTGAGTAAGATTTATTCTTCTTCTTTAGCTACATGTCTGATCTGAAAAATCTCTGCTTTTCTACAGTTGTTGATGTCGTAAGAACAGATAGTCATCTTGAATTCTATGAAGATACAAGAAACTTAGCTAGGATGTCAGATATCCTAGCTGTTTATGCATGGGTTGATCCTGCAACTGGTTATTGTCAAGGTTGTGGCCTTTTCTGTGTAGTTTATATGATCATTGTTTTTGTAAGAGCTAATTTATGTCTTTTAGTATCCAATGTTATTTTAAGCATGGAGTAATTTATTATTTTTTCCTTGAAACCTGGTTTTAGGTATGAGTGACCTGCTGTCTCCTTTTGTTGTTCTCTTTGAGGATAATGCTGATGCTTTTTGGTGCTTTGAGATGCTTTTAAGGAGAATGGTATTACTAAATTTGGCAAAGATGTTGAGGTAGATTATTTTACTTTCTTTTACTGACATATGCTTTTCACATCTCTCCAGCGTGAAAATTTTCAGATGGAAGGTCCAACTGGAGTGATGAAGCAGTTGCAATCATTGTGGCATATCTTAGAACTCACAGATAGGGAAATGTTTGCGCACCTGACCCATATAGGTGCCGAAAGCCTACATTTTGCATTCCGAATGCTGCTGGTACTCTTTCGTCGGGAATTATCTTTTAATGAGGCTCTTTCTATGTGGGAGGTATGTACTCTTTAGTTGTTCTCTCTGACTAGATGCAGTAAGAAAAAGTGTAAATTTATGGTAGTTGTCATATCATAATAAATCTAGGAAACAGCCAATGAGCTCTAGCTGAAATGACACTTCCCTCGAAAGAATAGGATGGAAGGTTAGGTTGTGGGTTCAATGCCCATTGTTTGCGCCACTTACCAATAAATAAATGAATATATATATATATATTTATATATATATATATTAGGAAAAGTGAAATAGGAGTATTGTTATTAACAGTCGTGTTGAGCACGGCATCTGGCAGATTGATGCAAAATCTGATTACAGTATAGACAACTTGTGGCACTGGTTAGGTGCATCATGCAATTCTGTCTTTTGCTCGTTACATACCATGTGGTGGTAGGGAAGTTTGTTTGATGTAGGCCAGCCCTTAAATTCAAAGTTCTGGTGCTCTATGATCAGTGTGTGAGCTTAAGGTTTTGTTGTAGACTTTATTACAGTTAAGTACTGGGGTTTAATTGTAAGGTTGAAGTTACTTTTAATAGCACGATTGTCACCCTTATATTGTCACTTTATTTTTTGTTTAGGACTTATAGGAGAAGTGTCAACAATTTTAAAAATTATAAAAACAAACTACCAGCTTCTTAATGAAAGAAATATAAAAAAAAACACCCATTAAAATCTAGAATAGCTTAGGAAGGTCTCCAATCAGGCATCATATCAAATTTATCAAGATGTCTTTGGTTTTTAAGCTTGCTTTTTCTTGGACAGACTTTTAGAGTCATTATATGAACTAAAACTTATACATAATAATATTAACTTGCAGCGAGTGAATGTATATGGAAAAAGGTATGTGATCTTGTGTCCTAGTTATGTCCATTTATCATGTAAATATGTTGTATGGTTTTAGAAGAATACTGGCCAATGAAAGTAGTTGATCTGTTGACTATTTGGAGAGGTGTGTTTGGACGTCACTAGAATAGGTTAGTGTCACCACTACTCCACATTGCATTATATGGACCGTATGGAGAGAGAGGAATCTCTGGATTTTTGAGAATGATGAGAAATTTGTGCAGATATTAAAAATAGTATTTTGAGAACTACGTTTGAATATTGTTTGTTGATTGGGGGGTGTCTTGTACTTCTATTATTGATTTCTTGAACCTCATGAGTGTTCGCTTGTAATTCTTTAAGCACGCTTGCATTCGAGCGATCTTTCTTTCTAATAAATTATTCTCTTACTTATTAAAAAAAGAAGAAGAAGAAGAGAAGAATACTGTTGAATGAGCTCTAGCTCAACTAGCACCTCCTCCTCCTCTTGCGAATGCTAGGTGGAGGGTTCATAACCCATTGGGTGCGTAACTTACCTATAAAGGAAGAAGAATAATGGTGTCACCAATATTTAGATTGTAGTTGTAAGGCTATCTATTTTTTATTATTTATTTTAATTAAGTTTTGAATGGCCTATGAATTGAACACATTATAATGAGCCAAGCTCAAACACAGTAATTTTTTCATGAACAGGCTTGTGAGTATAAGGCTTGATATATAAATATATATAAAGTACAATTATATAGACTTGATATTAGATTATGTAAAATTTGTAAATAATTTTTTAATATATCAAATTATTATTTATAAATAATCAATAAGTAACTCAAATAATATAATTTCACCTATAATTTAATTATTTATTATAAGCATAAACTTGTGAAGGGATACAAATTTTTAGTTCTGATGTTTACTATATTGGGAAAAGAATGAGTCAATTAAGTAGCTCATGATTCATGAATAAGCTCGAGCTTGTTTGATAATAAAATGAATAAAGCTTGAATATGTAATCTAGTTCGTTAATAAGCTTGAGCTTGGCTTGTATTCAAAATGAAATTAATTGGACAATCTTGAACATTTAATACTCGGCTTGGCTTGGCTTGGCTTGTTTACAGCCCTAATTAATCCAATTGGTGGCACTCGTTTTGGTTAAGAATGTCAGTCATGCAAAATGAGCTTGTATTTGCACAAGTAGAAGGGTATAAGCCTTAATTTTGAAGTAGATATCAATTGATAGAGTAACTTCACACACCCGCCCCAAAAAGGAACAAACATGGCGAGTGAGGTTGAATTCTGAAGCGAATGTGCATAATCTGCTGATAGGTCAGTTGGCGAGTGAGGTTTCTTTTGATATGCAATGGAATTCTGGATTTAAGAGTATCATGGTTGATGAAAAATTACAAAATATAATCATGAGTACAATAAATTAGAGTTAATTTACTTTTCACATTCATCAAGCCCCAAATGATCCTGTATTTTTCTTTTAAGTCTTTGTATTCACATTTATAATCTTATTCCTCAACACAGATGATATGGGCTGCTGATTTTGATGAGTCATTAAGCTACGATTTAGAGGAGCACTGTCTGGAGGCATTAGTAGTTCAGCTTCCAAGGGATTCTGGAGTGGAAGTGAGAGAAGAAAGCACAGAAAATGGTCATGGTATTGTGAAGGGCTCACAATCAAACCATGGAATTGTTGACCGCTTCATGCTTGACAACACTGCATTGAAATCAGCATCACCCCATCCCTTTTGTGGTTTGACGAGGAATTTCTGGTCAAAGTCTGATCATATGCAAATCTGCACTTTAGTCTCATCAACTAGGAATGGAGATAATGTGTTACCAGTCTTCTGTGTGGCTGCAATTCTTATTAGGAACCGTCAGAAAATAATCAGAGAAACCCATTCATTTGATGATATCATAAAGGCAGGTGCATTATACACTTTTTTGGTTCCTGCATGTGCAGGAGTTCCCCCTTTTCTTCTTTTTCTTATATATTCAATTAAAAAAAAAAAAAACAAAATTGTCTGTCAATCCTTGGGTACCTACTGTACAATTAATTCACATTGCGTTAATTATAGCTTAATCGTGTGATTTGAACTGGATGATGAGAAGAAGTTTCTTTTTAATTTCTTATGATTATGATGGTCTGTATTATGTGCATCAAACTTCTTTATTTTCACTTTGGTACCTTGAATAACAATAAACTTGTCCTTTACATTTGTTAGTGGATCCTGGAATTGCTTGCTTTTTATTTTTATTTATTTTTATTTTTTATTTTTTTACATTTAGTAGGTAATTGAATGGAAGGCTATGATGTATCAATACATGCAAATCTGGACCTTACTTTTTTACTAGTCACTCATTATTTATTTATTTATTTTTATAATTAATTAATTAATTTTTTTTTTATTTTTTTTAAATTTTTAATGCAAATTTGTACATGAAACATGGGATTTGTTTGCATTGCATTGAATTGCTCTCTTATTTGGTAAAGCTTATAATTTGTCCTCTTCACCATGTGCCAAATTTTATCGATGGCAAGCACATGACTTTCACTAAACTTTACGTCATGGGAGTGTAGGACTTTGAGTGATTAGGTTTTGTAGATGGCTGTGATTAAAAAGAAAATTGAAGGTCAAAATACTATCCTCATACATCATTTTCTGTCTATATGCTCTTTGCACTTGCAAAGAGATTTTCTTTTTCTTTTTGATGATCCTATCTTGAGTTTTCCCTTCAAGTTTGAATGGATTGAATTGCTCCTGAGATGTTAGAGGTTCATGTTTTTGTGGTTCCTATCAGTTTGTTTTTGCATCCGTGACAACTTCTGGGGATTGACATATTTTTTAGTTATTTTTCTAAGACATAAGAGGCTAAAAATAATTTTTCACATAATATTAACAGTAGTAGTAGTAATAATAATAAATAGCAATTATTATAGTATCAGTATCAATATTATTTTCGTTGTTGTCACTATAATGTGTTTGCAGAGGGAGAAAATAAAAGAACAAATTGGGAGTGTGGGGGTTGTTCAGGCGTGATTTTTCTAAGTTGACTCACAAATTCTATGCATTGCAGATTTTCAATGATAATATGCTGAAGATCAATGTCAAAAGATGTGTACGAACAGCAATCAAGATTAGAAAGAAGTATTTATACAAGGTTTGTTGCTCATTCGGTTACTCTTATGACTCCTGATATAAAAATTTCTGCATTTTCCTTTTTTACCTTTTTTGTTACTACAGAAATGGTGGTGGCTGAATTGTCTATTTTTATGCTCAGAGAAAAATATTTTTTTTAATAAAAATATATAAATTGACAGATGTTATGAGATTGAAGAAAAAATTATGTTAACTAAGACCTGTTTATTCCATGGTGGATTAATGTTTCTTATTAGTGCTTTTTAGGTTTCTGGAAATGATAAAAAAAAATTGTGATTGTACTTGGGTTTTCATTTAACAATAAAATTGTTCAGTGATGACCATAGAGGTGATATGGCTATTTTTTTGGGGCATTCAAGGTACCACCATTTTAGTGCACAATTTTCTAATGTATCTTTTGTTTACTGTATGCCTTTTCTGGAATTTGTCTTTTTTGAACCAGTTAATCAAGAGAAAGAGTCCTGCAGCTCAAAATAAGGACTAGGGGTTTCCCATTTTGCAAATAGGCAAATACTCTCATAGCAAAAGCACTGAAATGGCACTCTATGAGTTGGTATTTATAGGCCGGGATTTCAAGTTGGGAGTATTTTTGACAAAACGCTGTTATTTGGATTTTCTGTGATGGAAGATTTCAAAGCAGAATTGCTTTTGAATTTGAAGTTTTACCCAGTTGTTTGTTCCTTCACATCTCGTCCTTTGCAAGGTAATACTTGTTTTTCAATAGTGAGAATTTTGCCTTATCCAAGACAAATGTATGTATCTATGTATAATAATCTCAGTATTGAGCTTAATTGGAATTATTTTCTGTGTTTATATTCTTTTGAGGCTTTTTTTTTGTATATAATAAAATACAAAATGATATATGAAAGACTGTTTTGTTTGATAATACAGTTTAGAAGTATAATAAATTGATCATTTATGTAGTGGTAAAACTGATGGTAGGACCAATTTTTTATCAAGTAAAGTTAGGATTTGAACCCTTGATGATCACATACCGAGTTGTAGAAGTACTTTTTCCTGGTTGGTTAAGATGAGTTCTTCAGGATTTGACTTCCAGCCAGTGTACTGAAACTTAATCTACTTGTCACTCGTTAAAGGGGGTGTGTTTTATTTTCCCCCTTCTTTGGTCAGAGTGGGGTAGTTCAGGGGCACCTGTTTGCAGTTTGGGTCAGTGTATGGTTTGTGACTTTCATGTCATTTTAATGAAGGATGTAATGAAGAAGAGTTGATTAAGATGACAACGGAAGAAATAAGCGGAATAAATTATATAATGATTCAAATATCTATGGCTTGGTTTTTCTCAGATAGGTTTTATTTAATGTACATTATATTTTACAGACAATGTAGATTTATGTAGGCTTTTTTCAAACCCATTTTTCTAACTCAAAATTTATTGTTCCATCTAAACATATGATTTGCTTGCACTGATCTCCTGTTCCTTTTTCTGATTGTTTTAAATGGATTTAGGGTACAAAGGTATAATTTCACTCTGATATTTTTCTAAGCTATGTGAAATGGACCTTTTTGCTTTTAGTATCTTTTTCTTTTTTGCCTTCCTTGTTGGGGGTCAAACATGCAATCGTCTGTTGATTTTAAAAGAAATTTTCAACCTACTTTTCAATAACACTCCTTTTTATCCCCCTTTCCATTAATAACTTTCTTTCCCTGTGAAGCTTTCCTCTATTTATTCTGGGATGACACATTCAGCAGATTTTGAAGATCTATTTCTTTCTGATTTTCCTGGAGATTGTTGCTTGGGTTTTTAGTGTCATGTAGTCTTCTGTTTTTAATATAATAGTTAATTACTTGCTCCCAAAACAAAAGAGAGCTTTAAATGGTGTGGTGTGCTTTGCAAAAGTGGTTCTTGAGTTGCAAATGCAAATGCTCAATACTAATGAATTTTTAATAAATTATTACTTATCAGATTTTTTTATATAACTTATCTAAACTTATGAAAACGTTTAATTAGAGAGCTTTGGGACTTACGAAATAAGTTTATACATCATATTCTTCAAGTTTCATGGTGTAGACCATGTAATTGAATTTCAGTGAGGACCAGTTTTATTAAATGATGTCATTACTTCTCAATCATCTGTTGCCCCAATTTCTGGTTTATTTTCCTATTTGTTTCTTTTTATTTCTTTGCTTACTGTTTGCTTTCTTGTACTCTTTTTCCTGTGCTATGAATCCATTAACCATTACACATTTTGCAAGAATTCATTTTGAAAGATGTGTGTGTGCATTTAAATATGAGGAAATATATGATTTGAAATGGCTCTTATTTCTTTGTTTAGTATATTATTTATGCCATTGCTTACGTTTGTTATATTTGTTTACCCCTTCTTTTGAATCCAGTGGAATGATTTGACAGTGGGAAGAAGTACCCTTTGTTTGGTGCACCCCAGGTGTGATCATTTAGCTATCATCAATCTCACAGGTTAGGCGAACACAATTTTTTATACTTAGTTTTTATCATAGCATATAATTGGAGAGGAAAGTATGTATCAGCAATTTTGATTGTATCTGCTTTTGAGAACATGGATTTGGAGGAATGAAAGAAAATATAGAAGAATCAAAGTTATTGGAAAGTGTTTCTTTAGTGTTTTAAATGTCGAGTGCAAGTAAAGATGGATTTGGAGCAATTTATTTGTAAATAGATTTTTTTTTTTTTTTTTGGTCCTTATTTATGGATTATTCATCTTTTTCCAGACACAACAATTTCCATCCATATGAAGATTCTGCCATTCGACCTTATGATGACTAATCCACCCTCATCTATAGCACATTAGATACCTCCTACTTGCCCTTATTTGTAATTCGACAATTTTGGCGTATCTCTCCCTGGTTTCCTGTTAGAACATTGATATTTCCCATCCTACTCATTGACAGAGCAAATGACTTTCTAAAATCTTCAAAACCAGCAGCAAATTCATCAGTGATCTGTGCAGTGTCATTACCAAAGATTAATTGCTGATCGACTTCTAGGACTGCTTTGTGGGATTGAATTCTAGAATAGTAGGACTGAGTGAATTTGTAATTTGATCCGGATTCTGGGTCCAGGAACACTAGCGGGTCACTTTGGCCTTTCTGCAACCTTTGTGGGCATAGCTTTTTCATTTCAGTTACAAAAGATGCACCCATGCTTGGGTCAGGCTTTCCAGTACCATTGAAATTGTATAGCCGGTCAACAACATAGCTACAATGTGTTCTGCCCACTGAGTGTGCTCCTAATAAAGAGAACAAAATTTTCAGCAAAGGTTTTATATTCTGTGCCATCAAACCTAATGAGCTTACATTAAAATTAGACCAGGCAAGTTGGCTGAATTGAAATACAATATTATTCAGTAGAAGAGAAGGCTGTGTTTGAAGCTACATTAAAACATAAAAACAGGACAAGGTAGTTAACTGAACCAGTTTTGTACTTCTAAATCAATTTTTGAAGTCGATGCAAATATGTAATATCTTAGCTGAATCTTGTTAGTCTTTTGAGTTATGTTTGATGAAGAATAAGGGACTCAAAGAACCCAATCTCAGGAATGAAGGTTATGTGTGAGGTTATTCTAGGCATTATGAAATGCCAATCCATGTTGTAAAATTTTACCTAGTAGTGTTGCCAAGTCCAGTACATCTAAGCCCTTTGATCTGAAGTATGACAATGCTTGTTCCCATGAGATGGATGGTGTTGGAAGGTCCACTGATGCAGCGCTTGATGACATCCCATCCCTTCGTCCTGTGAAAACAGGATAGGATGGTGCTCCTGCCTGTGAATTTATAAAAGTAAACATCAATAATTTAGACATGTATTTTTTGTTATCTTATCAAAAAAAAAAAAAAAAAACCCATAGATGTTTGTTATCCCTATTGGCTTAGATGTGTCCTTTATCAATTTCCCCCAAATACTTCCAACTTACAGATTATTGGAAGTATTGAAGAACAAATTTTCATATTTTTCATCCAGGAAAAAAGTCCTTATTTGGTAAAGTTGCCAATATGCACTTTGATGTAAGGACTATTTGATTTTATGATGGGGAAATCTTCCCCTTAAAATCAATTTTGAGGAATTTCCTCCAACCCGTTACATGGTGATTAATAAAAATTATGCACATGTTGTGATTAATAAAGTTAGGTCCGGTCATATCCTATTACACATAACATAATAGGATATGAACCTAAATCAGGAGAAAGGACAACAATTGAATTTAATGTTTACTGTTCATTGACATGTTGCTAGTTTAGTTTAGACATGGGAGAGTCAAATCAAAGCTCATACCATATGAACAGCATCCCTGGTAGCTAGGTTGAGAATATCAGCACAAGAGACCACTCCTGGACACCGATTCTCCAGAACAGCTTTGATTTTGTCGATGATTACAAACCCTCCAAGCCCCCTATTCTGTGGTGCTGTTTTCTCTGAGTTTGGTCCATCAAGGAGGAGTGATGCATCACAGCCCTAGTTTGCAGTAGTCAACAAGTGTAAGCAAAAAACAATACCAAAAATTTAAAAATGTGTGTATAACTAAAACTTGTGCCCAAAATATTACAGGTTTTAACAATCAATTAGAATGTAGCCCACCTCAAGCCCATCAGATAAAGATTTGGCTAAGACTTGCACTAAACCAATCCCAAAACGTCAAGATCAAATTTGTTTTTACTTTTCCATTGAGGAAGCAACATAATAATAACTGAACTCTTACTCAAAAAAATAATAACTGAACTCATCGTTTAAATTCACGAAGAGCTTTTGAAATGTGTTTTTTTTTTTTTTTCCCAACCTGAGCGTGGAACCTTCATTATGTTATTGTTAGTCTGGTCTTTGGTCGTTTACCGTTTATGTGAAATACCAACATCCATGATCTCATACTAGCTTATCAAATTCATCCCAAAAAAAGAAAAAGAAAAAGAAAAAGAATACTAGCTCATCAATGGCCAATTTGCCATGATGTCAAAGATTTATTATATCCTCAAAAAATCTCAATTCTCAATCAATCTCTCATGATGGAAGATCGAACAATAATTATTTATACGATTTCATGATTCGTTAGAATTTTTTTTATTAGTTTACTAATTTTAAGAGGAGGAGGAATCTACCACAATAATTATATATATATATATATATTTTTTTTTTCTCAATCAACCTTTGTGGGCATAGCTTTTAGTGGCTCGATTTATTTTGAAGTTGGATAGACATTAATGCTACAGTAAAGTAGCTTTATTTATTTTATTTTTTTCATAAGCTTTTCTCAACATGTAGAGTATAAAACTTCAACTTCAAGACCAATAAAATATCTTTCTCAAAAAAAGACCAATAAAATATTTAAAAAATCATACTTATACTCCTGTCTTCTAATAGGACATTTACCGAGTAGCATTTAATTTAATTTTAATTAATGCACTCTACTTCTCCAACTTGCACAACCCTTTACGGCGAAGGAAATTTTGCTTTGAAATTTGGTCATACCAATTACCAACACAAGTGAGGCTGTGAATCAATCCTCCATAATTTATCCCTATATTTAAATCAGATTGTAGAGATCATTGGCTGTCATAAGATAAGATAAGTGCAGCATCTATTTATGGTGGAAAAAAGAGAGTTGCTTTCTCTTTCTTTCCTTTTTTGTGTAGTTATTATTTTATGGATTTTGTTATTAATTAATTAAGTTCATTCAATTTTTTTTTTTTTTCTTTTTTGAGATGATATAGGCAGAAGACATAGTGTTGTAAGTTTTGTCTTCTCACTCCCTCTTACGTTCATTCATTTGAGAAATACGTTTAGAAGATAAAAATTAAAGCAACCTATAATAATATATATTGGTTTGACTAACGGATATCTTTTGAACATTTGTTAATCGATTATTTTAAGAAATTTTTTATACCATTTTCATAAAAAAATATAAAAAATGGTCAAAATTATAAGTTATTTTTTAATTTCTCATAAAAAATTTCTAAAACTGTTTCATAAACTTATACCCTTAAAACATTTGTTAACATTTTATATATATATATATATATATATGTATATATATTTCATATAAATATAAATATATTTATATATAAGTAAAGGAAATTTCATCGCATTTCTTCTTGCAAACGTAAGTAAAATTAATTTCTTTTTCATTTTTTTGGGTGAATACTGTTTGGTCTAGTTCAGGTAAATAACAATTTAAAAAAAAAAAAATTTGATAACAAGACAATTTGCTTTGGCTAAACCGAATGCTAAGGTTAGTAAAAGACCAAAATAAGTTCATATGAGTTGATTCAAAATCCTATCCTTAATTATTGAGATCTGTTAATCTTGTACTCTAGAATAAAACTAAAATATAGGTACTGTTAATAACATTAAAGGAGAAATATTTAAAAAATGTCAATGCTATAAATCATTTGGAATTTGACTAATAAATAGTCGAAATTAAGAAACAAGACTATACTATGATCAAATATTTGAGAAGAGGTATAAGCTAGGAAGCACATACATTGACCATGCAGTCTGAATAGACCAACCGTAGGAGCTTAGGAGTAATGCTTTTATCTTCCTTCCAAAACTTCTCCACTTCATGCCGGACGTACACCTCTGCTTCATCACATGTATTGTGACGCTTGTAATAATGCCACATCAATTTTACCGGTGGTTGAAGCGATGATGCCGCGTCCACATACCTTAGACACAAGCTCAAAGCAAGAGCTAATAGTGGGAAAAACGCTAAACTTTCTCTTCTCATTTTCTCCTCCTCACTACTATGAAACACTCCAAATACGCTAAACTTGTGTCTAGCTAGTTTTCAGAAATACTTGTGTGACATGATCATTGTTGCTTTAGGTTTATATAGAGATTAGGGTTTTGGGTTGTATAGGTGGCATTAACAGACAATGCCAAGCTGGATTAATTCAAAAATATTATTTATTAAATGGGTATTTTTTTTATTTTGGTCAAAGCAATATCTTATTTCGAACTATCATATCCAAGTATTACGGCACCGTGTGACGAAAGTGTGGGGCATTAAGCTGTACACATGCAACAAGGTGTAGGTTTCAACATTAACATTCTTAAGTCAAAAAAAAAGAAAAAAAGAAAAAGGTTTCAACATTCTTCTTCTACGGCATGTTAATAAGCAATATTAATTCCCGTCAAAAAAAAAAAAAAAAAAAGCAATATTAATAACGGTGTTAGCAAGTAACGTGAATGCATGTGATATATGCCTTGGATCTAGGGTTTTTCAATCTTACAATGAGAGCTTTTTGGGATCCAAAATTATTGCTTTTAGATATCCAAAGTGTGGTGGAATGCGGGTGCTCGTCAACCAAAGTCTAACAGGTCACAGTCTCAAAAAAAAAAAAAAAAAAAAGTCTAACAAGTCATAAAGGCTATTAATTAAAATCATTGGATTTTGTTAATTTTTGTTTTTTGGTAAATGGGATTTTGTTTAGAGATTTTATATATATATATTTTTTAAATTAAGAAATACTATATTCATAACATTTTTACAATATTTTTATAATAACTTCTAAATAGAAGGGTTGTTACGGATGGGTAAAAAAATACTTTAAGTTATGAATTCAAATTAAAACTAATAATAATTTACCACCTATATTTTGTTATAAAAATATTATAAAAACATTATAAATGTAGCATTTTCCTAACTATTTTGCCAGGAAACATATAATTATTGGATAAACTTATTTTGACTTGTGATGCTCATACCCTTATAATTAATGTGTGATACAATAAGCTTGGTATATCTCTTTTTGTGATCAAACTCACTTATGAAAAGGAAAATGTGATGCTCAACGCCTTATTTAATTTAATTTAATTTTTAAATTCTGTCAGTAAGTGATAACTGATAGGTATCACACTGTAATATGGCTCACCTTCACATAATAATCTCAATTTATTAGATATTGCTCTACAGACAGTAGTACTTTTAGTAGAGAGAAACCAATATTTGGGTAAAATTGTAACTTTGATGTATCTATTTATACAGATGTGTCTATTCTCAAGGGGTGCAAGTTTGCCTATAAATATTAAAGAAAAATGATTATTACACACAGTACACACTTGTTTTTAACTGAATTCACGAAAGTTTAAAACCTTTTAAATTGAAATCACAATTTCAATAAAAAAAAGGTGTGTACATTGTGTGTTAGTGTGTGTAAGAGTCAAATACTAACACCGTCATTGTCATTTAGATACAATTTTATTCTCTCTATAAAGAACAATGCTACAGCAGTCTGTGATCACCAACCTGATAAGACTGTCTTCCATGTTTGGGACCTACAAGTTGTTTACTACCAATTTGGGCATTAAAAATTTGACAAGTTGGAATTGGGAGTTTTTATTTATTTATTATTATTGATGTTAGAGCTTGTTAAGATTTTTGAGTGACATTTCACTAAAGTACGTACTCAAGTTCTTCCAGTTGACTGCTAGCTTTTCATGAAACGTGCTCATAAGTCTACTGAAACTAGAGTCCTCTTATTAGAGAAATTATCAAGTTGGAGCTAATTTATCGGTGTGAAAAGCATTTTAACACTTTTTTGACTGTCAACTCCGCCAACTCTGCTAAACATTGTTAACAGGTTGCCAAGTTAGCATGGTTGCTTCAACTAAACTGTTAGTATGGTATTATAATCGTTTTGTTTTTTGTTTTTGTTTTTGTTTTTTTGTTTTTTTTTTTTAAATTTATGGGGGATTTGTATTCTATAGGCAACGCACTTGAGCTCATTTGAGTTTCAGGTTGAAGGGAGGAAGTTAAGAGCCTGCTGAGGCTTAGACAATGTGGGTAGGGACGGCAATGGGTAGGGTGGGGTCAGATCATGTGTGTTCTGTCTCTACTCCATCTCCTCTTCGATATAGGAGAAAAACCTAGAGGGGGCAGTAGTGGGGCAGGTTGGGTTTAGGGTGGGTTGAAAAAGTTTTACTAATCCTAATAGTATAGTTCTGACATTAATAAAATAAAGATAAAATATAAAGGGAAATATATTAAGAGAAAAGTAGATACAAATGTTTTAAGATTGTAATAAAATATATTGAAAAAAAAATTATATACGTGATATATATAAATATGTTACATATATATATATATATATATATATTCAGGTGGGGGCAAACAAAACCTGTCCTCACCCTTTCACCTCTTTAGGGCAGGGACAAGTCATGCAGGGATTGGGTTGTTTTTGCCATCCGTAACAGCGGGCTTTGAGAGAGATTTCAGGGTTTGTACTTGGTTTGAAACTATGTTTATAAATTATATCCCAAATATCATCTAATTAACCTATATCACGTGTCGTTCACATCTCAATGGAGATGCTTGAACGAATGCGATTGAGAGTGAGTCTAGTGGGGGCGATCCCTAGTCCCCACCTTCATACCGAGGAGTCTCCAGTGCTTAGTAATCGGGATACCTTAAAACTTGATATAAGCATTGGAGAAAAGTTTTGGTATTGAATAATTTTAAATATATATGATATAATATAAAAGTATTTTAGCTTTTTAATTGATTCTTTCTAATACTGCTATGTAAGTTCTTTAATAATTTATATATTTTCATATGAAAGTTGTGTAATTGTGCATAAAAATTGAATTATGAGCAAAATTATGAAAAAGTATAAACAAAGATTTATGAGAAAGCTATTGACAATTACATTTTATATTATATTAAAATGTAATTGGTAGTTTGAATCACTTGGGCCATAATGTCTAACAATCATTATAATATATATTTTTAATTCAAATTTCTAATACATATCTATTGAAACTGATTAAGACTTATTAGCTCATTAAGAGAAGAGTAATGGTAAGAATCTTTTTTTTTTTTTTAAATTGCTAATATGACTTGTGATTGAAGCAATATCACTTTCAAGTGATTTTACTATTAACACCACTTTTGTTATACATTAATTACAACCGGTTATGCCAACAATTGAGAGAAAATTATAATAAAAAAATGTTATATCTGTAGTCTTCTTGTTAAAAGGACAACTCAACAAAGTTGCATACACCCAATGCCATGATTCAGAATAATAATAATAATAATAATAATAATAATAATAATAATAATAATAATAAATCTTAATATCCCATGATTCCAAATCTCTAGATATGACTTGATATATATATATATATATATATATATATTATATTAAGCATTTGAGTTACACAGTGAACCAAATATAAGATTTATATACTAAATAATATTTAATTAATTTTATGCTAATTATAGATAAACTTAAAGTTAATATGCTTGTTTTACAAGTACATGAATCTACAATTATATTGGATTATTTGGGCCATAAATGTCTAACAATCATTATAATATATATTTTTTATTCAATTTTCTAATACATATCTATTGAAACTGATTAGAACCGATTAGTTCATTATAATAAAACAACAGAAAACTCAGCATATAATGATTAAATTACATGGTATCTTACTTTTTTTTAACAGATTCTCTTATTTGACTAAGTATAATTATAGATATTTTTCCATCATATTTGGTAGTCTCAATTTAGAAGGTGCCAACTATATTGTGAAAGTCATCTTAATTAGGAGATTGTATCGTAGACTAAGCATCTACCCTACTTTCTATTAGGAGAAAGTTATCACGGGTACCCGTACTTTCAATTAGCCTGACTTCAGGCATAAATCTCTTTCAACCGTACTTAACCCACCAAAAACTTATGATAACAGAAACACTAAAAGAATATACATTTACAATTAAAATGTTAGGAATTTTTATACAAATTCAAATCTGTCTTTTCTAAGATTTAGATTAGACATTATTGAAGGCTAGCTTTACCCAAATTCTATTTGACTATTAATTAGCTGCACGTAAATTGTAAGCATGAAGTGCCATGAATTGATGATCCACTTGCCCAATTGGATATAGCTCTATACAGAACTGTAAAGAAATATAACAAGTTGGGTTTTAGCTTATAAAGACTGATCTTAATTAATGGTCAAGTATAAAACATTCATCACGAAATTAGTAAATGAAGCAACGCGTTGGCTAGCGACCGACCACTGCGCGCCATACAATATGCACAACTCCATATGTCAATTATTAGAGTAATTTTATCAATCCGGCCAGATTTTTCTGATTATTTTACACTAAGAATTAATTTTTTCTATTTTACACTGTCACTTTTTCAAAGTATTCATATCAGTTCATTTATTTTACAATCCCCTCTATTTAAATAATAATGTATTTTTAACTTTTAATTATTATTTTAAAATTTTATTTTGTCCTTATCTTTTTATCTTTTCTTTTATACTTATCTTTTTTTCTTTGCCTTTTATCTCATCTCTCAACCAATCTTTTGTCCCTTTTCTACTTCTTTTTCTTCCTTTCACGGTATCTTCTCCTTCTTCCTTTCAAGGTCACCTCAAAAAGCATCTTCTTCTTCTTTTTCATATTCTATTTCTTTGAATTTATATTTGTTCTCAATATTAGTATAATATTTTTTTGCTTGAGAACGAAAGGAATTTCTAACAATTATTTTTGTTAGAAATTCCAACTTTTTATTTTAATGTTGTTGAAGAGACACTAATTATATTTATTGTCATGTAAATTTGTAGATATTTTGCAGTATATTTGGTAATAACTTTAGTGTTTTTTTAAGAAATTAATTATAGAGGGAATCATCTTTTATCTCTAAGGAGATTGGAACAGTTATCTAACTGAGCCACAATGGAGCACGGAGAGGCCCCCTAAAATATTTAAAAAAAAAAAAAGAAATCTTATGTATCATTTTAAAAAAGTATCAAGTATCTTGTATACATTTTAAAAAAAAAATCTTTAACTAGGTATAATTATTTATTTATTTTTTGGTTTTATAGAAAGTATAAGGTAGTTTTGTATTCATTTAAATATAGTCACAATCTCATTTGTGATAAATTCTATATACTAAATACTTAAATTAATTGGACAAATATAAAATTATAATTACCACATAGTTATCAAACAAATATCTTTAAAAAAAAGGATTTGGGTTCTTACACTTAAAGCCTTGTGATTTTAATTAATTAATTTTTTATCATGGCTTTTAATTTAGATAATGATGCTTAGTTTTTATATTATCATTATTATCTAGTGCATAAAGAATTCTTGATTAAATGTAGGTTATAAAAATAAAATCTTTTTTTCAATCTTGATGCAATTAGTAAAATTTAATAAATTTACTTTCGTGTTACACATATTGGGTTATGAAGTGCTTAATTTGTATTTTAAATTGTTTCATTACACTTTTATACTACTATAATATAGGGGTGTCCATGGGCCAAATTCGGGTGAGTTTTTGTTTCGCCCGTCACCTAGTTCACCACAGTTGGGTAGGAGAAACAAACACCTACTAACTACCACCAAGGCTCGGATATTTGATCGTATAACGCCCCTCTAGCTAACAACTAGTTCAATCTAGTCGGCTTAGCGAGTATAGAGCATTAACACTGGGAAGAAGTGTTTGATGTCGCGAGAGAAAGACGGGGCAAGAATTATCGGCGAAGATCGTGGGGCTAGATTGAATTTTTTTGGGAAGATTACAACCTCCCAGGAGAAATTATTATTTACACCGAGAGAATTGCTGATGTGGTCCTCTTTGACTAATGAGGTAATGCCATTTATGCAAATGTATGTGTGAGCTTCCTAATCAATATAATAAATAAAAAATAAAAATTATCAAATGATGTCACATTTGCTTAAATAACAACATTTTATTGGTTGAGAGTTCAAGGAAGACCACATCAACAGTCCTTGTGGTGAACCTAATAATTTCTTCTCCCATAGCCGGATCCATTTCGCCAATAATTATCATATGGTGCAAATGTTTGGAAAAGTTATTACCAGAGTAATTTTTCTATTTTTCTTTGTTTTTAAAATTATTTTTTCTTTTTCTTTTTTGTTTACTCGATCTTTATTTTTTATTTTTCTTTGTTTTTAAAATTATTTTTTCTTTTTCTTTTTTGTTTACTCGATCTTTATTTTTTATTTTTTCTTTGTTTTCATGGAAAACAATTAAACACAACAGAGGCAAAGACAAAAGCTTAAAAACGTGGTCTTCTCGCTCTATGTAGTCTTCATCACCTTGCTTGGAAGAGCCCGCTTCTTTAAGAACCACTAAATCCTGTACTTTGAGTCCATTAGGCTAATAAAAGAGACACAACATTGGATTCTCGTTCTCAATATAGTGTCCATTTGGCCTTCTTGGTTCTTGCTCCCAATAGCCCATTTGTTCATGCTCCGTTAATTTCAATAGAAGTAAACCCTAATATAAATCCCTTGTATAATAATATATACTAATTTGTTCGATAAACCTTAAGTCCAATTTGTTTTTGTACTCTTTAGTGCAGTGTCTTAACAATAGGATTTTAATTTAAAAAATAATCTCTGTAGTGAAGTGATAGACCACGGAGTTCAAGCTGGGGAGGAATTTTTTTTTTAAGAAACAAATAAACACATAAAGGTGGAAGAAAGGAGTTTTAATACAAAGGTACACCACAATTCCACTCAAAAACCACAATAATTTTTAAGGGAGAGTATATCAAGTTATACTATATAAAACACACTTTCTTAAGCAACACATTCTTTTTCTTTTTAGAAACAAGCGCACACACACACAAAGGAAATAGAAAGAAGTTGGAAATAATAGTAGAGGTCGGAAAATATTTCTTCTATTATAATAATAATAATAATAATAGATTGAGTTCAAGTATGAAAATATAAAACAATTTTGGGTAAAATGCCTTGACACGCCCTTGAACTTTGGGGACATTACAGTTACATTCCCTAAACTTTTATTTGATCTAATTTAGTATATAAACCTTAGTATTATAACAAATAGACACCCCTTAACTTTTTATTTTAGCCAATTTTATTAGTACATAAACTTTAATAATGTACCAATAAACCTCCTAAAATTTTATGTTGTTGTAGTAATATCCCTTCATTTTATTTTTATTTTTTTCCCTATAATGATTTGGTACAAAAAGAGGTTTATTGGGGGGGGGGGGGGGGAATTAAAGTTGTCTTATGGATACATTATCAAAGTTTATGGACTAAATTGGAAAAAAAATAAAGTTAAAGGGATCTATTTGTTATAGTACACAAGTTTATCTATTAAATTTGTTAAAATAAAAGGTCAAAAAATGTAAATGCAACTACCTAAAAGATTATGGGGTGTTAAGGCATTTTACCCCTTTATTTTGTATATAAACCTTAGTATTATAACAAATAGACCCCCTTAACTTTTTTATTTTAGCCAATTTTATTAGTACATAAACTTTAATATTGTACCAGTAAACCTCCTAAACTTTTATGTTGTTGTAGTAATATCCCTTCATTTTAATTTTTTTTCCCTATAACGATTTGGTACAAAAAGAGGTTTTTTTTTTTGGGGGAGGGGGGGGGGGGAGGGGGAATTAAAGGTGTCTTACAGTTACATTATCAAAGTTTATGGACTAAATTGGAAAAAGATAAAGTTAAAGGGATCTATTTGTTACAGTACACAAGTTTATCTATTAAATTTGTTAAAATAAAAGTTCAAAGAATGTAAATGCAACTACCTCAAAGATTAGGGGGTGTTAAGGCATTTTCCCCACTTATTCTGTCATCTTTTGTCATTATTTCTCATACACGAAAACTCTTCATTAATTTGGTTATCAAATAATGATAACAAATTCAAAATGTTTTTTTTTTTTTTTTTGTAAAGTACCAATGCTCTAAACTCTTTTAATTTTTTTTTTTTTTTTTGGAACCCTTTTAAATTAATATTCTATTATCGAAAAAGAAAAAGAAAAAGAAAAAGATATAAAAAAAAGCATTACAGCTAAAGTGTTAGCTCTCATAGAAATGCCAATCGCACTCATACAAAACGAAAGAACTAAATGGTACAACCATTATGGTTGCAAGTTGCAACATATTAATAAGGCTCATTTTAAGTTGAGACAAAAACTGAAAACATTGTGGCCATGATAGGGGACCAAAATGTCTTATCTAAATTGTACAAAAGGGTGTGGACCATAATGTTAGGATTCCAATTGTATAAGGCTCATACAAATCTCTTATCTAAATTGTATAAATATGAATGCACAAAAGGTTGGGGACCAAAATGTTAGGATTCCAATTGCATGCAAATCATTTGCTCAAAAAATCTTTATTAGTTGAGTCTTCAACTATGAAATCTTTAGTTCTTTTCAACTGGATATAATAATGTCTTTGCTCGAAAACTCCAATGCTGTAATAAAATTTAATTGTAAAATTAAACTTTTCTTCCTGTTAATTACTATTTACTTTCTCTTTAACTATCTTTAACTATGGGGATTAGACCATTAATAGCACGTCGAACCTCACCCAACCCCTCTCTCTCTCTCTCTCTCTCTCTCTCTCTCTCTCTCATATATATATGAGAGAGAGAAGTTAGATTCAAGTTATACCCGGTGTAATTTTAAATAATATTACACCACTCAATAACTTATTATAAAATTTAAAATTTGAAAATCTCACAGTTGAATTAAATTTTCTATATGTCCTTAACATTCATGTCAATTTTCATGTCAATTAAAAGTTATTTACCATTAAATCTATAAACTCATATTTTATGCATTATTTTAAACTAAGAAAACTTGAATTTAAACAATTGATTAATTAATGTACATGACTATTAGTTTTTGATCACCTTAAAATTTTGTAAGCATGGAGAATATACAAATATAATGTAATATAACGGTGATTTTGTCAAAATTCATATCTAATTAAAAAATATTGAGTGGAATAATATTACTTAAAGTTACATCTGTTGGGTCTCAAATAATATTATCAACAATATTAGCAATCCAAAATAACAATCACACACAAGAACACAAAATTTACGTGGAAAACCCTTTCTCTTTGATGGGAAAAAGCATGATATAAACTCCAAACCAATTTATAATTATCAAATCAATTACAATAATTCTTGTGTATGCCTCACGATTAAAGAAAAATCTCTCTTGTTTTTCTTTACTCTCAAAGCATTTGTATCAGTCCGACTAAAATTTTTTGTCTATTTTATACTAAGAATCTACTTTTTCTATTTTACACCATCATTTTTCCAAAACACTAGCATCAAATTGTCTATTCTAAAAATTTATTTCAATATAATATTTATTTTTCATCATGGCCACCACAAGCATTGCCACGGCCACCACCACAACCACCACAAGGCATATAACACAATATTAGACATGTTGAAGCAAACCTCAAACCATGACTAACACCCATAACAACACAAACAACAAATCCAAGGAAATCTCAAATCAAATCCACCATACCCATTAAAATTTCCTATTCACAGAAACCAAATACACTTGAAATCAAAATCTTAAATAATCACATGCAAGCAAAATCAAAACTTGACAACCAAATCTAAATCCCCAAACCCACAGGTTAAACAAAGAGAATCTAAATTCCCAAACTCATTGATCAAATAAAGAGAAAGTAGAAGATAAACATGATAATCGTTGCCGTAAATCACCATGGTTGTGGTCGTTAGGGTTCAACTATCACTAAACTTGGTGCAAAGCAAATAAAGGGAGCAAGATTGAACGAAAATGAGTGAGATTGGAGAGGCTTTGCGGTGAGGAATGAAGGAAAATCATGGTGGCAGCAGCGAGCAGCATGTGACGATGAGAGAAGACCGGCCATGGAAGCTTTGAGAGAGAAAAGAGAGAGTTTCTGAGATAGAAAGAGAAAGAGAGAGTCACAGTAGTGAGGTTGAGTGTTCCAATGAAGGGAGAGAGAAAAAAATGAATAAAATATTATTTACAAATCTACAGTAATCGTATATTTACACATTTATACATCCACTGATGTGGGAAGTTTTGGAGCAAAATTGTGTAAATTACACTACTTTTTCAATTTTGGAAGCACTGATGTGAGTGCTCCTACACACACTAATTATATCTCTCAAAGGCGGCAGCACTTAACTCTCTCCTCTCTATTTTCTTCTCCATGCACAACTCTCTCTTTTGGCTTTCTTCTTTCTCTAAGCAGCTCCCTCTTGGTTGCTTTCTCTTTTCTCTTGTGTGGCTTCCTCGTTTTTCTATTTTTTCTATATGCGGCACTCTTTTTCTGCTCTCATTATAAAGCACCCACAAAACCACATATATACCTTATTTAAATAACCCCTAGCCATAAACCTCTATAGAGGTTTAGTACAAATACTAATTAGTACAAGTCAAATAAGGATTCTTTTAAAACCACCAACCACGGTCTCCTATTTCAAATAGGATTAGTTCTCTTGTGTGTACACCAAGCTCCTTAATGAGTTTTATGTAGCAATACCAGGTGTAATTTAAACCCAATTCTCTCTCTCTCTATATATATATTTATATTTTCCATGTAAATTTTGAATGACTCAAATTGTCCTTGTGGAATATGAATATGAAAGAACCTATTACCTTTAATTCTTGTGAATATATACAAATACAAATACAATTTGATTATATTAAATAAGAGATATGATAGTTCTTTGCAATGCATTTACCACTATCTGATTGTCGGTTCCATGGCTAGCTATCAATATCATGTCTTAATTTCCATAATGGTGCCCATGTTGTTCACGTACGGGGTCTGTATCATGTTTAATTGGTTTATTTTAAGTAGTGTTCTTGTCCGGATTAATATATTGAAAATTTAGAGTTAATCCCAATAGGTTATATAAAATAGGCATAATACAACCTAAGTTTCTCCAGAAACTAAGAATTTAGCAAAAACATGAATCAACACCACAAGTCTGATTTCACAACTAAAACACATTTATTCCAAGGTTGTGTGTTCTCTAGGCAACTGCATAGATTATTTTCATATAATCGCTACTCAACATCGTCCTCTCTTCTGTGATAATCAACACCACAAATATATCATGGCAGCACCATCCATCTGCATCAGTTGGTGTTTTTTTTTCTTTTTTTCAACAACATTCTAAATGTCCTGCCTCATTGAATAATTTTCTGCGGAAAGTATTCTCTTTACATAGGCCAGCACTTCATATGAAGGGCCATTTATATTCTTCTTCTAAATTGAAATATGTCAATAATTATCTTCTGCATTTAATATATATATATATATATATGCATTATTTTCTCACCATATAGACTCTATATCAATGTAAGGCCTACATTGCAGGAGGAATGATTCATATATAGAATAAATGAGATATGTCATTCTCAAAATATGGTTGGTTTTTCCATAATATGCAGAGGGCCATACCTAGTCTTCATCGTTTCACTAGCCATGGTGATTATTGGAGAGGTTGTTTGAATGGTCTAATTCACTCCATATTAATTTTATTCATGACTTTATCTCGAAAAAGAAAAATGCAGGACTCAGAAGCAGGACTAGCAAGCCACCTCAAAGAAAATGTGTCCATACCTCCTAGCTCTTTCCCAAATGAGCAACACTGTGAATTTAGTAAACTTTTGTGCCTGGGTAGTAGGTGGGAAATTTCTAGATAACCATCATTTAAGAGAAGAGTAATGGTAAGAATTAAAAAAAAAAAAAAAAAAAAAAAACTGCTAATATGACTTATGATTGAAGCAATATTACTTTCAATTGATTTTACTATTAATACCATTTTTGCTATACATTAATTACAACTGGTTATGCCAACAATTGTGAGAAAATTATAATAAAAGAATGTTATATCCGTGTAGTCTTCTGGTTAAGAGGACAACTCAACAAAGTTGCACACACCCAACGCCATGATTCAAAAAAAAAAAAAAAAAAAAAAAAATTAACAATACAAATAAATCTTAATATCCCATGATTCCAAATCTCAATTTCCTCCATTTTCATTCAAACAGTTACACGTTAATAAACAAGAAATTTCAAATCAATTACATTTTCCCTAAAAATTTTGCCACTATATTTAGGAAATTTTTTTTTTTTTTTTAACTTTTATAATCTCGGTGTATATTATTTGTTTGATGTTAGGAGAAATTTAAAAAACTAATTAACATATATAACAAATTACTTTATTTCAAACAGTTTAGGTATAGATTTATTCGACTATAAAAAAGATAATCATAGGTTACATCATTTTAGAGTTTAAGAATATTTTTTAGCATACTTATAATAGGCTTCATCACTTCTTGTGTAAATAATATTTCTCCTCCATCGTTCAAAATGTTTAATGCGAGAAAGGATATATGACAATTGTTAATTTATTGCACAATTCTCCCATTATTTTGAGTCTCAGGTAACAATTGTTATCAAATCCTCTCACATGTGAAAAAAATAATCGTACAATTGGTGCCCACATTGAACAGTTAAAACATTTATGCATTTTTAAAAATGTTTGTGATATCCTTTCCAAGGCTGTGCAGGAATACAAAGAACATTGCAAAAATGGTTGGGTGCCTGACAGGTCATCAGGAATTAATAATTAGAATACTCTCCTAAATAATATCGTTATAAATTTAAAAAAGATTGTCAACATTATTAAACTTTGGTGGAATTTTAATATATATCTAATTATGTTTATTTTTAAATATATTTATGCATATGCATGAATTATAAATTAGTTATAAATAACATGCACTTAAAAATATTCTTTTCGCATAAGCCAACACTTGATATCAAAGACTATTTATATATTTTCTTTCTAAGGTGATAAAGTGGGTCAATAATTATCTTATGCATATGATATATATATTATTTTCTCATAATGTGTGTTTATGTAGACCCTACAGTCAAGTAAGACCTACATTAAGTGGAATAATGTGAATATCAAATATAGGAAATATGTCCATCTCAAAATATGTTATGTTCCCCTCCCTCCTCTCCTCCAAACATATGCAAAGGGCCTGTGTCTACTGTATAGTCTTCATTGGATTTAATTGCAAGTCCGGGATAATCACCATGGCTACTTCACTAGTGAGAAACAAGACCAATATGTACTATTGGAACTTGCCATGGCAATTATTGGAGGGGTTGATGGGATGGTCTGCTTCACTCCATATTCATTTTATGAATGATTCCATCTAAAAAGAAATGCATGACTCGAAGCAGGAATAGACACCTCATAGAAATGTCTTCACATCTTTAACCTCCTACCCAAATGAGTAATACTAAATTATGTACAACTTTTTGGGCCTGGGTACTATGTTTAAAATATATAGATTTGCCAGCATCCATAGTTTAATTAAGAGGAGTAATTGCAAGAAATATTTTTAGAAACTGATAACATGACTTGTGGTTGAAGTAACGACACTCATGCTATTCCACCACTAATATCACTTTTATGAAGAGAAATGACAAAACAAGGTTGAATATACCCAGCACCATGATTCAAGCAAAAAAAAAAAAAAAAAAAAATTATAAATATTGAAGATATTTGGAGAAATTTGAAAAAATAATATAACAAATTACTTTACTTATAACATTTTTAGATATAGATTTTATTCTACTATAAAAAAGATAATCACAGGTTACAATATTTTAAGAATACTTTTTAGCACACTTATAATATGCTTCATCACTTCTTTTGTAAATATTTCCCCTCCATCGTTCAAGATTTTGAATGTGAGAAATGGTATATGACAATTGTTTATGGCACAAGTCTCCCATTTTTTTGAGTCTCAAGCAGCAATTGTTGTCCAAGCTCTCTCTCCTGTAAAAAATATAATCATACAATTGGTGCCCACATTGGATAGTTAAAATATTTATGCATTTTCCTAAACGTCTGTAATATCCTTTCCAAGGTTGTGGGGGAAATTTGTGGCCGTGCCAATATATTGGCTTTCCTTGATCTTGTGGTGCAATTGGTTTACGGCCCTCTGAGGCTACAAAGAGCATTGCCACAAATATTAAGCATATTGCCAAAATGGTTGGGAGTTTGCAATGCATATTTGCCATGATGTGAATCAATCGACAAAGCTTCCTTTCTTGGTGGAAGAAAAAGTTTTTGAGATGGTTATGCATAGTTTGGAGTATTGGGTTTATATATGATTTGTGCAAGAGGTAAAAAGAAACTGTACTTTATGTTTTCATCAAAATGCATTTATTCTTCACCTATGAGTCTTTATATATGTGAACTTCTAAACAGACGAATTAAATGCAAAGCAATTAATTTAGTATTTTCTTTGAAACTCATTTATACTAATTGCACTCCAATTTTGTGTGTGTGTCATTTCATTCTTACTTATAGCTAGATTCATGACTTAAAATTGGGTCTTGTTAACGTGTGCTATCAGGATTTGTTAATTACCATTTTTAAATAGTTTTGATACAATTTTAACAGAAAATATTAAAAAAATGCAACAAAAAAAAATCAATTAATTTTTCATTTTTCCATAAAAGTTTCTAAAAATTATTTTAAAACCAATTTCCTTAAGGTATCCATTAGCTTTTCCCATCAAAATTTCAAAAGAGTAAACACACTTGTTAAAATTTATTAAACTTTTATATGACGTTTTTTTTTTTTTTTTTTTTTTTTTGGTAATGTAACACTAATACTTCTAACATATTAAAATTATTTTAAATTAGTGGTGGAGTCAGAATTTGAATTTAGGGGGGGGGGGGGGGAGATTAAAAACATAAGATTAGAAGTAAAATTTATCATAGACATCTCAAGTTCAAATACCACTCTCCTCCTCGTTGTAAACTATGAATTATACCTAACAATAGTTTAAAAATGGGACCCAATGAGCATTTTTATTGTTGATAAAAATAGCAAGACTTTATGGAATGAAAAAATAAATAAAAACATTGCTAGTTTAATAAAACTTGGATATAACACTCATAACATCTTCAAACGACTAAGCTCTCAATTGATGACATCTTGGCCATAGATGACTTTGGCTAAAACCAAGGGAATTACCTTTGAATATGAAGCTAATACATAAGATTTAGAGGGTTGGCTCATATATTGCAAGCTAGCAAGGGTATCCTCTAACTTCACTTTACATTCAATGCTTAGGATAACTAGGGATGCCAACTTGAAAGCACACATGTTACTCGGCTTTGAAACAAAGTGTTTCTCAACTTCTAAAACTATGCAGCAATAGCAAACTCTCAGGAACCAATGGATCAATCAACAAGAGTCCCTTATATAATTGAATTCTAATTAATTATTGTTAAAGATCAAAGTTCCATGAGTCATAATGTTTTACCAAAAAAGAAAACACTTTTGTGAGTCCATTATTAAGTTATCTGCTAGTTCTTCTCAACATGTCTCTTATTAAGGGAGGGCAAACTTATCCAAAAATATATTACAGGGGGCAAGCTAGATGTTAGACTCCTTTATTAAAGGAATTTTGGGGGAGGTTAGGGAGGACACTTGCCCCCCCCTCGCCCTCCCTTGGCTCCGCCCCTATTTTAAATCCATGTGAAACCTCTTCTAGTTTTTTCTATATATATAGCCAAAAATCAAAGAAAATACAATTAGATATTAATTGGATTATCAATTTTGTGTCATGAGTCTCATTCAATTTTTAATTTTTTTTAAGTGAATTATTAAATATAAAAATCTAAGCCTACGTTTGGATTGCATTGAAATTATTTCAGTGCCTATGTTTGGCTTTTTAGTGGGTCTTGTGCACTATTCACAAGACCCACAAATACTCTTTTCAGCAAAATTTTCATTAAAACTGTGTCCCACGACATTATTCCCACATTTAAAAATTATTTTGTTACAGTATTTTCAATTTTCACTTTTCAGTAATAAGCGGTATCCAAACAAATCCTAAGATTCCAAATATAATTAAATTCTAAATTAGATTTTAATTAGAATCAAATTTTTTGCCGCATATCCATGTAAGATTTTAATTTTTGTGACAAGTGAACTATTTGGTGCAAAAACCAAAGAGTTTAAAACCAACTAAATTCTAAATCACACACACACACACACACACACACATATATATATATATATATATTGAGAAATCATTACATATCTTAGAAATATATGGTTTAAAAAAGTATAAGTTAATACCATGTATAATTTGATTCTCTTCTAAAAAAATAGTTTAATTGTATAATTGTGATTATTTTTAATTGTATTCTTGCATATGCATGAAACTACACACTAGTTTAAATAACATTTGAAACCATTTCCAATCCATTTAAAACCAATCTAGTTTTACATTAAAAAAAAATAAAAACAAAAATTTCAATGAAAAATTTAATCATGATCTTAAAAGTCAATTATTCATATCTTATCTGTAAAGTTTACACATAAAATAAAATTTTCACTTCACAATAACAAAATTAAGTTAAGAAGTAATTTTTTTTTTCCATAAAACAAAACCATTAAGAATGAAAAATTGTTCTGACAGGTCATCAAGAACTTATAATTTGAATATTCTACTAAATAATATCCTTACAATTCTAAAAATGGTCATCAATATTATTAAACTTAAATAGAAATTTTAATATACATCAAATGATGTTTATTTTTAAACACATCCTTGTGTATGCATGAGTCACCAGTTAGTTATAAATAATATGTAGCAGAAAATATTCTTTGGGCATAAGCCAACACTTGATATAAAAGGCTATTTATATATTCTCTTTCTAAAGTGATGAAGTAGGTCAATAATTATCTTATGTATATGATATATATGTATTATTTTCTCATAATATGTATATGTGTAGACCCTACACTCATGTAAGACCTACATTAATAGGAATAATGTGAATATCAAATACATGGAATATATCCATCTCAAAATATGTTCAGTTCTCTTCCTTCCTCTCCTCCAAACATGTGCAGAGGGCCTGTGTCTAGTCTTCATTGACTTTTATTTCAAGTCCAGGATAATCACCATGACTACTTCACTAGTGAGAAACAAGACCAATATAACCTATTGGACCTCGCTATGGCAATTGTTAGAGAGGTTGATAGGATGGCCTGCTTCACTCCATATTAATTTTATGCATGATTCCACAAAGGCATGACTCGAAGCAGGAGTAGCAACCTCGTAGAAAATGTGTTCATATCTTTAAGCTCCTACCCAATTGAGCAACACTGTGAATTTTGTGCAACTTTTTGGGCCTGGGTACTATGTTTAAATTAAATTTATAGATTTTCCAAAACCCATCACTTAATTAAAAGAAGAATAATTGCAGGAAATGTTTTCAGAAATTGATTACATGACTTGTGATTGAAGTAACATCGTTTTCACATGATTCTATCACTAGCATCACTTTTATTATGATAACAACTCAACAAGGGTGTATGTACCCAACACCATCATTCAAGAAAATAAATAACAATATAAATAAATATAAATACTGAAGATATTTGGAGAAATTTGAAAAATAACATAACAAATTACTTTATGTATGATAGAGTTAGATATAAATTTATTCCACTTAAAAAATAATAATAATCAAAGGTTACATCAATTTAAGAATATTTTTTAGCACACTTATAATAGGCTTCATCACTTCTTGTGTAAATATTTCTCCTCCATTCTTTAAGTTGTGGAATGTGAGAAAGGGTATATGCCAATTGTCTAGTGCACAATTTTCCCATTTTTTTGAGTCTCAGGCAGCAATTGTTGTCCAAACTCTCTCTCCTGTGAAAAATATAATCGTACAGTTGGTGCCCACATTGGATAGTTAAAACATTTAAGCATTTTCCTAAATGTTTGTAATATCCTTTCCAAGGCTGTGGAGGAAATTGGTGGCCATGCCAATATATTGGCTTTCCTTGATCTTGTGCTGCAACTGGTTTACGACCCTCTGAGGCTACAAAGAGCATTGCCACAAATATAAAGAACATTGCCAAAATGGCTGGGAGCTTGCAATGCAAATTTGCCATGATGTGAATCGATTGACAAAGCTTCCTTTCTTGGTAGAAGAAAAAGTTTTTGAGATTGTTATGCATAGTGTAGGGTATTGGGTTTATATATATTTCATTTGTGCATGAGATAGAAAGAAACTGTCTAAGTTTTCATTAAAATGCACTTATGCTTTAGTGACTTTATGTGAATTTCTAACTGGACCAATTAATGCAAAGTAATTAATATAGTATGGTTTTTTTGAAACTCCTTCATTTTATGCTATTTATGGGTAAGAATTTATTTTCCCACTCTTAATGTTTCATTCTATAGTTTAAACTTTACTAATTACAACTTGTCACGCATTATTTTTTTCTTTATAAAATAATTATAAAAAAAAGGGAACATATGACAAATATCAAGGACAAAATTGGCATTTGTCCTTTTTTATCAAACAATTCAGCATTTTGTCATCTTTTCCAAACTAATTAGAGAAATTTCCCTCTTTTAAAATTCGATTTTCTCAAAATTGAATTTAAAAAAAAAAAAAAAAAGTCCCAAATATCAAATATAACATCAAGAATATTATAGAAGATTTTTATTAATTACCTATACAAAATATATTTAAGATCTTATGACAAATTTTATATTTCATTATTTATTTTTTGTAAGGAAGCGATGCTTCTCAAGTGCAAAAGGCCAAATTCATGTTGGATTAATTCCAAACGGCCAACTTGCAGATATCTCGGGCTACAGTTGTGGTGGAAATAAGATGGAACTCGCCAGCACCTTTGAGGTATAAAATGAATTGCGATGATGCCACTTTTGCAGTAGCTCAGTCAGCTGGGGTTGGCGTGGTTATCCGAGATAATACAGGCTAGGTAGTAGCAGCAATGAGTAAGCGAATACCTTATCCGTTAGGTCCATTGGAAAGTGAGGCTATGGCAATGGATCGCCTGGGATGTTGGTGTTTGTGAAGTAGTGTTTGAGTGTGACTCAAAGATTGTTTGCAACGCGCTTCTTGGACTAAGTGAACCTCCAGTAGTTATAGCTAATATCATTGAAGGAATTCAGCATTACCTCAGAGGTTTTAGGCAGTTTCCGGTACCTCATATTAGAAGATTAGGCAATCGTCCAGCTCATATCTTGGCTTAGTATACTAAGTATGTTGATTTTTATGTAACTTGAATAGAGGAAGTTCTAATATCATTGAGCTTTCATTGGCTCAAGATGTAACGGTTTTATCTTCTTTTTAATAAAATTTTGAACATTCAAGTTTAAACCTCTCCCAGTAAGGGCCCCCCTCCTTCCTCCCCCCCCCCCCCCCCAAAAAAAAAAATCCTTATTTGGGTAAGTACATTTTAGAGGAACAAGATTTTCTTCATTAGTTGATTTATTTTTTTGAAATTAATAGTGTGCGGAATGTTGTGCTATTTAATTTTTAAACAAATACTACTAAATACACTTTCAAATTTTTTATATTTAATCTAACTATAAAATGGATAATTTTTCTTAGTAAAAAAAAATGTATACCTACTAAACATTTTCAATCCCAGAAATTTCAGATCAGCATTATTAGTCTTTAAAATTTTACTTCCTTTAATGGTTCCAAGGTGTCTAAGGTACTCTAGGATGTGGACACCCCGCTAATAAAAAATGGTTGAATCTTGCGGTCTACCTCAAGCCTTCTTTTCCAATAAAAAGTATATTTTGGTGCAACACTATTGGAAGCAAAAGGGTGGCAAAAAGGCAAAAGGGAGAGGGAGGATTCATGGTCTAGATTCTATGGGAAAGAAAAAAAAATGCTATTTGAGTGACTTTTGCATGTATAAATTATAATACATGCACAAAATTTTAACTCTATCATTTCCCATAAAATTATAAAATAGAATAAAACTCCATGTATTTCTTAAAATTAAGAATGAAGTTGAGTGTGTGTAGTGTAAATTTAACTTCAAGCATGTATTTAACATCATCTATATATACTATAAAATTGAAGTATATTTAACATAATCTATATATACTATAAAACCAAAACCTTTGGCCAATGTTTAACTTTTTTTTTGAATTTCCATATTTTTACACATCAATATTATTAAATAATAATTAAAAAAAAACTAATCCTAACTAGGGGTAGCAATTCGTATTCACGTGTCAGGTTTGCGTTGTGTAAACTCATGAGTATTCGATATATAGATCAACACTAACCCAACATGTTTATTAAACGGGTCAAGATTCCTCAACCTTAACATGATCTATTTATTAAATGGGTCAGTTGTGTTAACCTATTTATCAGATTTTATCAAAATGAAAAAAAAAATGAAAAAATAAACAAATAAATATTTTTAATATAAAATACAGAATTAACGAGTAACTGTATCACAAATAATAATCCAAAACTAAAGTACGTACCAATATCACAAATAATTAATTATAATATGTCAAAGAAAATAAACTATAACAATTATATGTTGAACACTAACCTAACCTGTTTATTAAACAAATCAGTCATGTCAATCCAAATATGACACAAATCTATTGAACCTCAACTCATAATCTGTAAATGTCATGTAATATCGTATCGTGTCGAATTCACAAATCGTGTCTAATTTTGACGCCTCCGTTCCTAACCCGAAGTTAATGTGAAATTAACAGAGGAGAAGCTGACGAAGTTCTTAAAGGTAAAGTCAGAAAGGGACATCGAGAAGTGGGAAAGCAAAATTTAAAACTAAAAAGTAGAGGAGAGTCACGTGGGAAGGAAAATTCCAGAAAGGAACATACTTTGTAAATACCATTACATGCCTGCATATATACAAAAATGCCACATTTTTTTTTTTTTCTCTTTAAAGAATCAATCAGTTTGGAATAAACAAAAACATAGGTCAGCAGTTTCAAACACGAATTTATGGTCCTTATATTTGGGTTGTTATATATATATATATATATATATATTACAAAATTCATCATGCCATCTGGAATGAGAAATATTATCAGTGGTAAACAAATGTCTTGAATATGTGCTTGATGAGTGGGTCAAACGGGTTTGGCTGTCAGGGACAAAAGGTTGTAGAGGAAAAATTGAAAGGGGCGGTGGAAGCGGTTTAGGAGGGAGGACATCATCTTTTTCTACAGTTGACTGGTCATTTGTCATAAACACTCCTCCTATATATATATATATATATATATATGAAATTCAATGAAATCACCCCATAAAAATCAATAATAAAAAAAAAGATCCACAAACTCGTATAAACCGGAATTGACTCCAATTCGTGCGATTCTAGGCGAAATTTTTATTTATATTGGGAGGACTGTTGAGATGGTCCTCCTTTACCAATGAGATGATATCATTTACGCAAATGTATGTGTGAGTTTCCTAATCCGCATAAGGAATTAAGAAATAATAACTACCAGATGATGTTATATTTGCATAAATAACAACATTTTATTGATTGAAAAATCAGGAAAGACCACGTCAATAGTCCTCCTGATAGGCATAATAATTTCTCCAGAATCAGACTTTTGGAAGAGAAAAAAACATAAGCAAAACAAATCTCAAAGTTAACAAAATGATACCAGAAGAAGAAAAAAATAAAAAGAAGAAATTTGGGGGAATGAAATTGAAAAGAATATACTTGCGGTGTGATAGAGGAGAAAGTCTAATTTGAAGCCTGGGCTAAAATTTGTTAAGTTAAACTTATAACAACCTTCACCATGGTCCTTTTGGCCGGCCTTCGTATCCATTTTGTGGTGTCTTCAACTTGAACCATAGAAATTCATGTAGATGCCTTATAATTGGTCATCTTTAAAACAGAAAACATATATTGGTGTGTAGTATACACGCTCTGTCCTTGCCGTTACATGTAGTCTATAGTTATATCTGTAGTGTGAGTCAAGCATAAGTTGCTTAAATTGCTTTCTTTTATAATTTTAAGTATTCTTTTCTTCAAAAACAATATAATATATGTGGGGACAATTTTCACCTCAGGCCAAAGGATTTGGTCCTTTGTAGCCTCTTTGGCTTGACATGTGATCCCACATCAAAGACAACTCCTCCCACTATTCCTTCAGTTTCACGCTTATAAGGCAGCAAGTGAGAGAAGTTATTTTCGATGTGGGATCACATGTCAAGCCAAAAAGGCTACAAAGGACCAAGTCCTTTGGCCTGAGGTGAAAATTGTCCCCACAATAAAATGAGATAACTAATGGTACACTACTCTTTCAACTTCACACTTATAAGGCAGCAAGTGGGAGAAGTTATTTTCGATGTGAGATCACATGTCAAGCCAAAAGGACCAAGTCCTTTGGCCTAAGGTGAAAATTGTCCCCACAATATAAAACACCCAAAAAGAACCTACTTGATTCTATTTTTCAACCTCAAATACCCAGCAAACAAATATGTTTGTGTTGTTAATGTGTTGTCTAAGCTTCTAATGATAGCTATTTCTATTTCTACTACTTGTTTCTATTGGAAAACACAGTATTGTTGTGGTTCGTGACATTGGGGTAACAACTATATTTTATATCAATTATATTCTGTTTTATATCAAGAAATATATGACAATCACACCATGTATATAATTTTTTTATAAATTTGATAAGCACATTACTTTTTTTTTTTCTTTTTTTTTTGGAAAATTGAAGATAAGACCATTACTAAGTGAGAGATAAAAAGGAAAAAAATCTTTTGAAAATATATTACAACTATTTTTTTTAGATCTCTTTAAGTATTCTTCTTGTGCATTGTATGAGTTAACGACTAGTTTACTACATACATTACGTTCTTGTACATGAGAAAAATTATTAACTCAATTTTATATAATTTATTATATGCACTACCAATGCATGTAATATTCATGTTGAGTCCAATACTATGTGGAATCTATGCATGAGCACAAGCCAAACGCTTAGCTTACCAAAGTATAAAGTTAAAAGGTGGATGGCAATGGATTATGGATATGCTTGAGATAATTTGTAAACAAATGAACATAAATTTAATTTAGATTCATCACTAATGAATGCTACATTCCATTGAGTGTCTCAAAACCTAAGCCCTAGAGTTAAGGAAAAATTATTAAGTGTTCCGAGAATATATTAATATGATAATCTATTCTTTCATATTTATGGTAGATTTCACAAAAAAATTAATTAATACCATGTCATTGTATTCCGAAAATATATAATAAATACTTAGAATTAAGACATGGGAGTTTTGACCTCGAATGATAGATTTTTCAGTTTTTTTGTCATTACATCACCAAGTCCTCTGCTCAAAGTTAACTTGGATGGAGCTCTGTTCATGGATACTTCTCATGCTGGCATCAGTGTAGTGAATAGTGATAAGGGATTCAACAGGAAAAGTTATAGGGGCGCTGTCGGAAAGGATTGCACTCTTTACGACAGTGGATGATGTTGAAGCTCTGGCTTGTAGGAGAGCAATTGAATTTGCGATGGAGAAAGGCTTGCAGCAGGTAATTTTCAAAGGAGACTCGGCAACTGTCCTAAATTGTATTCAGGCTGGCTCACCTTGTCTGGCACCTTTTGGGAATGTTATTGAGGATTCCATCTCCTTGGCTTCGCACCTCAGCCACTACTCGTTCTCCCATGTTCGACGAAAGGGCATTGCTATGGCTGATAAGCTAGCTAAATTAGCCAAGTATCTTGATGTAGCCAAAGATTGGTTGGAGGACATCCCTAGTGATGTTAACTCCCTTGGATTGATTGACAGCAATTTTGCTGAAGTTTGAATAAAATTTCTTGACGGATTTCTTTAAAAAAAAAAAAATCACCAATACAATGTTGTATAAAGGGTTTCAACGGACTGGGCTCAACGACAAAGGATGGAAGAACTAGAGTGAGTGGGTTAGCAACGTTTTTGGACCAAAATGATAAATTTTAAACATAATGAACTAAAATGAAAATTGAACAAAGTTATATAAATTTGATAATTTTGCCAAAAAAAAACTAATAGAGAGAAAAGTACAATTGGGAAAAAAAAATCGTATCCTAGGAAAACACTACTTGTTTGAATTTTATATTTATACATGTATTAAAGTATAAGTGTTTGTGGAGTGTGAGGAGTAAAGATCAGGGTTAAAATTTTTAGGAGGAAGTTTTACATATATTACACTTAGATTAGACTAGAGTAAAATTTCTATCTTGTATATATATAAAAAAAAATATATATATATATATATATATATATATATATATATATTTATACATGTATTAAAATTTAAATTTGTAAATTTTGTACAATCTTTTCGGTTTTGGTTCTTTGCTTAAAATTTATAAATTTTCAGGCATCCATCATTTAATTAAGAGAAGAGTAATGGTGGTCTCAAAAAAAAAACCAAATTTATTCCAGAAATTGATAACATGACTTATGATTGAAGGAACATCACTTTTCATATGATTCTACCTATCACTTTTATTATGAGAAACAACTCTACAACGACAAATATACCTGATAGGCCAACACCATGATTCAAAATAAATAATAACAATAAAAATAAATCTAAACACCGAAGATATTTTGAGAACATTGAAAAAATAATATAACAAATTACTTTACTTATAACAATTAGATATAGATTTTATTCCACTATAAAAAAGAATAATCACAGGTTACTTCATTTTTGGTGGGGAGTTTTTTTTTTTTGGGGGGTGGGGTGTTGGTTTAGAGTTTAAGAAAATTCGTTAACATACTTATAACGGGTTTCATCACTTCTTGTGCAAATAATTCCCCTCCATCGTTCAAACTGTTGAATGTGAGAAAGAGCATTGCCAAAATGGCTGTGCTTGCAATGCAGATTTGCCATAATGTCAATCACTCGACAAAGCTTCCTTTCTTGGTGGAAGAAAAAGCTTTTTTGAGATGGTTATGCATAGATAGAAAGAAACTGTCTTTATGTTTTAATCAAATTGCATTTATGTGTCATCTATGAGGCTTTATGTGAACTTTTAACTGGACAAATTAAATGCAAAGCAATTGATACGATATGCTTTTTTGAAACTCATTCATACTAATTGTACTCCAATTTTGTGCCAAGTGTCATTCCATCATTACATATAAGAACTTTAAAAATATAAAAAGACTTGTTAAAATTTATTATACTTTCATATAGCATTTTTTTTTTTTTAATGTAAAACTTAAAAAATGTAATCATAGGTTACATTAGTTTAAGAATATTTTTTAGCACACTTATAATAGGCTTCATCACTTCTTTTGTAAATATTTCCCTTCCATCGTTCAAGATGTTTAATGTGAGAAATGGTATATGACAATTGTTTACTGCACAATTCCCCCATTTTTTTGAGTCTCAGACAGCAATTGTTGTCCAATCTCTCTCTATTGTGAAAAATATAATCATACAGTTGGTGCCCACATTGGATAGTTAAAATATCTATGCATTTTCCTAAATGTATATAAAATCCTTTCCAAGGCTGTGGAGGAAATCGGTGGCCATGCCAATATATTGGCTTTCCTTGATCTTGTGCTGCAATTGGGTTCCGACACTCTGAGGTTACAAAAAGCATTGCTGCACATATAAAGAACATTGCCAAAATGGCTGGGAGCTTGCAAAGAAGTTTTGCCATGATGTGATCCACTCGATAAAGATTCCTTTCTTGGGGGAAGAAAATGTTTTTTGAGATGGGTTAGTCCATAATTTAGGTTATTGGGTTTATATATAATTTGTGCATGAGATTGAAAGAATCTGTCTAAGTTTTCATTAAAGTGCACTGTTGCTTTAGTGACTTTATGTGAATTTCTAACCGACCAATTAATGCAAAGTAATAATTAATATTGTATGGTTTTTTGGCACTCATTCATTCTATGCCAGTTATGAGTGAAAATTTATTCTCCCGCTCTTAATGTTTCATTTTATAGTTTAAACTCTACTAATTAAAACTTGCCACTTATAAAATAATTTTTTTTGGAAAAAATTCTAATAAAATAATTAAAATATATATATATAACAAATATAAAGAGAATCATTAAGAATAGTATAAATATTTTTTATTAATTACCTATACGATACCATTTAAAATCTTATGACAATTTTGATACTTCATTTCTTTTGTGTGGAAGCGACACTTCTGATAGAATCACACATATTTTGAGCATTAATTCAAGCTTGATACCCCCCCCCCCCCCCCCACCCCCAAAAAAAAAAAAAAAAAACTTGTTTGGGTAAGTAGTAAGCACACTTTAAAGGTACAAGATCCTCTTTATTTCATGATCAAGAGCTTTTTCTTTTTCTTTTTCTTTTTTTTTTTTTTTTGATCTAACAACATACAGAATGTCGTACTATTTGAAAATACTACTAAATTCATTTTCAAATTTGTTATATTTAATCTAACTATAAAATGGATAATTTTCATCCAAAAAAAAAAAAAACCTATTAAACATTTTGAGTCCCTGAAATTTTAGAAGTATTATTAGTCTTTATAGTTTTAAAAATGAGTGTAATTAGTCTCTTTGATTACTTATGTTAGTGTCTTTGCATATATGTCTAAAAGAGTAATAATGTGACATTGTTTGACAATGTGACAACTTCTTGTATTTAAAAAATGGGCAAGACTTAGGTATAGTACCTAAGTTTTGTCCTTTAAAAATTACACATAAGCACCCAACAGCCCAAACCCGTTTTATTTGGTTTACCCACACAATTCAAACCTAAACCCATTTCTAACAAGTTGATTTATTCTCAAATTCAAACACACACACTTAAACACCCATACCACATTGACGGCTCCGATGTGGGTCTATTGCACTTGGTGCACACTGACGGCTCCGATGTGGGTCTATTAAATTCACTTAGTACCATTTTGGTGCATAATCATTTCAGGTATACCCAAATCCCCTCCCCCACTACTCTTCCTCACTTTGTGGACACTTTACATTAACTTTGTACGAGTTTTGTTAAGTAATACTTGTTCTGTACCTATATAATATGTAAAGAAATTAATTCCCTCAAACTTAATCTTGAATGAAAAGAAGGTCCAAATTAATATATCATTTTCCACTTTCTCTTACAACCTTTACAAGTGGTTCTAGGGTGTCTAAGGCCCTCTAAGAAGTCGAAACCTTGCTAATAGAAAGTGTTTGATTCTTTTGGTCGACGTCAACCTAACTTCTCCAGTACGTAGTAGATGTTGTGCAACACTTATTGGCAGCAAAAGAGATGACAGAAAGGCAAAAGGGAAAGGGAGAATTCATGTTTTAGATTTTAAGGGGAAAAAAAAGCTAGCTATTAAGTGACTTTTGCATGTATACATTATAATATATGCACAAAATTTTAACTCTATCATTTCACATTAAAATAAAATTTAAAAAAATAAATAAAAAACCTCTATGTATTTCTTAATAAAATCAAGAATGATTTTTTTTTTTTTTTTTTACAATACAGAAATCATACTTTAGCCTAATTTAAGTATATATGTGTGTAAAACTCCTTTTTGAAGACTTGAAATCGGGCTCTTACCCTCGTACCTTACAAGCATTTAAACTTGTGGAATGATCATTGTACTAAGAATGTGTGATAGTAAATCAAGAATGAAGTTGAGTGTGTGGTGTAATTTTTACTTAAAAGAATGTATTTAACATAAGTTATTATATGCATTACGTTCTTTTACTGTTGTAGTTGTACATAAGAAAATTTTATAATTTATAATTATATGCGCTACCAATGAATGTCATGTCCATGTTGGTCCAAAATTCTGTGCACTAGCACAAGCCAAATCCTTAAGTTTTATCTTTAGCTTACTAAAGTCAATAGAGGGTGTGTCATTATGAATCAATATATAACAAGGCATGACTTAGTAATGTCAAAAGATGATGTGTCATGATGAACATGGTTTTTTTAATAGATAATTTCAATTTATGGGTTATGTCATCTGACAACAAAAAAATTTACCAATTAAAATAACTGGAAATCACTGTCAATATAATAATTATGAGTTAATAATATATCATATAGCCATATATATTAAGTGCACCATATATAAAAGACAAGAAGATGAGGAAGAAGGGTAGGCGCAAGAAGAGAAAGAAGAGTATGTAGTATATGTAGAGAGGTTTTATCGGAAGAGAACAATTAAATCCACGTTTACTTTAATATGGATGGAGAACCTTCACTGTGTTGAGCATATTCTGGCTCACTATGTATAAGTTCTTACAATTTTAATATATTTTCCTCTTGTCTTTACTCAAAGTAAATTTATGTGTACTTTTTCTTTTATTCAATTTATTTTTATTTTGATAATTTGATAATTGGAAAAGGAGATTTAAGTTTGAAAGTGTTTGTTGAAAACACAAAAAAGTCTTAAGTTAAAAATTTAAAGGTATAATAATACAACCAACTTTGTAAATAATATGGAATAAAGCAACTCTAAAGTTTAAAAGGTCGATGGCAATGGATTATGGATATGCTTGAGATAATCTAGAAACAAATAATCATAAATTTAGTTTAATCTTTAATGAATGCTACATCACATTGAGTTTCTCAAAGCTTGGGCCCTATAGTTAAGGGAAAATTACTAAGTGCTTTGAGGATACGTTAATGTGATTATCTATTCTCTTACTTTTATAATAAATCTCACCAAATTTTCTTCTGAAAATATCTAATAATTACTCTAAATTAAGATACATTTTCTTTTTTAAAAAACGTATATTTAGTTCTAATAAAATTTTCAATGTAAAATTTAATCATGATCTTAAAAATCAATTATTTGGATCTTATCTAAGAAGTTTAAACAAAAAATAAATAAGTGCTTCATAATAACAAAATTAAGTTAAGTATCAATTTTTTTTTCCAGTAAAACAAAACTAGTGGGAATGAACATTTTTTTCTGATAGGTCATTAAGAATTAATAATTTAAATACTCTACTAAATAATTAATATCCTTACAAGTTTCAAAAAAAAAAAAAATCCTTACAAATTTGAAAATGGCCATCAATAGTATTTGAGTAGGAATTTTAATATAGATCTGATTATTTTTATTTTTAAATACATCCATGTGTATGTATGGATTACAAGCTAGTTATAGATAATATGTTGTCGATTTTTTTTTTTTTTTTTTTTGCATAGGCCAACACTTGATAAAAATGCTATTTATATATTCTCCGTCTTAGGTGATGATGTAGGTAAATAGTTATTTTATGCATATGAGATATGTATTATTTTCTCATAATGTGTATTTATAGACCCTACAGTCAAGTAAGACCTACATTAAAAAGGAATATTGTGTATATCAAATACGTGAAATATGTCTATCTCAAAATCAATTTGGTTCCCTCCCCCCTCTCCTCCAAACATTTGTAAAGGGCCTATATCTAGTCTTCATTAACTTTAATTGCAAGCATGGGATAATCACCATGGCTACTTCACTAGTGAGAAACAAGACTAATATGACTTATTGGACCTTGCCATCAATACCATAGCATTTATAGCAAAAGTTGATGGGATGGTCTGATTCAGTCCATATTAATTTTATGCATGACTCCATCTATGAAAAAAAAAAAAAAATGCATGGCTCGAATTAGGGTTAGCCACCTCATAGAAAATGTATACATATCTCCAAGCTCCTACCCAAATGAGTAATGCTTTGAATTTTGTATAAGTTTTTTGGGCCTGGGAGTATGTTTAAAATTTATTGATTTGCCAGCATCCATCATTTAATTAAGAGAAGAGTAAAGGTAGAAAATGTTTTCATATGTGCTGAAGCAACATCATTTTGTTGGATCCCAAATAGTAATCTAAAATAACAATCACACACAAGATACAAATATTTACGTGGAAAACCATTTCTCCTTGAAGGAAAAAACCACGTGACAAACTCCGAATAATTTCACTATTCTCAAATCAATTACAATACTTCTTGTATAAGTCTCAAGGCTAAAGGAAAAATCTCTTTTATTTTTCTTTACTCTCACACACACTAATTATCTCTCTCAAAAGCGGCAATACTTTGCTCTCTTTTTTCTATTTTCTTATCCACACACAGTTCTCTCTTGGCTGTCTTCTTTTCTCTAAGCAGCTCCCTCTTGGTTGCTCTCTCTTTTTTTTTTTTGTGCGGCTTCCTCTTTCTTTTCTTTCTCTTCAATATGCGGCACACCCACATGCTTTTTATACACAAAAAAGCTTCAACTAACTTAGACTTCTTTTCCTAGCATAATATGAATTCCCAACATGACTTGAGTTAGGATTCTTACAAGTATTAATTATTAAACGCAACTCCTACTTACATTTGGAGTAGGATTCTAGGACTTGTCAACCATGTTCACCTATTTCTAATTGAAATAGAATTCAATCAATGCTTGCATGGCAAGCTCATTATCTTGGGCACAAATTCTAAATGGTTGGACTTCTATTAGGTGTCGTGCACCTCTTAACACATTTCACGTTATTCTACTACTAACATCACTTTTATTATGATAAATAACTCAATAAGGGTGCATATACCCAACACCATCATTCAAGAAAATAAATCTAAATACTGAACATATTTGGAGAAATTTGAAAAAATAACATAACAAATTACTTTATGTATGATAGAGTTAGATATAAATTTATTCCACTTTAAAATAATAATAATCAAAGGTTACATCAATTTAAGAATATTTTTAAGCACACTTATAATAGGCTTCATCACTTCTTGTGTAAATATTTCTCCTCCATTCTTTAAGTTGTGGAATGTGAGAAAGGGTCTATGCCAATTGTCTAGTGCACAATTTTCCCATTATTTTGAGTCTCAGGCAGCAATTGTTGTCCAAACTCTCTCTCCTGTGAAAAATATAATTGTACAGTTGGTGCCCACATTGGATAGTTAAAACATTTAAGCATTTTCCTAAATGTTTGTAATAACCTTTCCAAGGCTGTGGAGGAAATTGGTGGCCATGCCAATATATTGGCTTTCCTTGATCTTGTGGTGCACTTGGTTTACGATCCTCTGAGGCTACAAAGAGCATTGCCACAAATATAAAGAACATTGCCAAAATGGCTGGGAGCTTGCAATGCAAATTTGCCATGATGTGACTCAATTCAAAAAGCTTCCTTTCTTGGTGGAAGAATGAATGCTCTAAAATGTGTGAAAATACAAGAGCTATTTAGACCCCCCAAATTAAAATTACGGTTCAATTAATTTTACTCTAACTTATACTAAGTGCGGAATAGAGTAAATGCGAGCCGATAAACAAAAAAGCTACTCTAATCCATATTCATAATAACACAACAGTAAAATGAAAGGAAAAAAGAGTAGGGAAAAAGGATGCAAACATAAAGACAACACAGCGATGTGTTATCAAAGAGGAAACTGAAGTCCTTCGCGTAAAACCTCTCCGCCGCCCTCCAAGTGGTAATCAATCCACTAGACAATTAGTTGGGATACATGGGTTAGCAAGAGACCCTCCAAGCCTAATCTACTTACTGTACCTAAGACCTCCAAGCTCCTACTCCAACAAGGCTTCTCGGAACCGTGTCTTGTCTAGCTCTTTGGATCCCACAACAAGCTCCATGTTGCATCTGCCATCCTTGACTTCTTCTATTGCTTCCTAGCAATACCAAAACCTCACTGAACACTCTGAACGGGTGTGGTAAGTGTTTGAGCTATCAACCTCTCAATGGTATGGAAATGGAGAGGTATGAGTTGAGGAAAATCCACAAGCAAATGTGTAGAGATATGTAGGTATAACAATCTAACTCTCAAGGTTTATGGCTAGGGTTTTCTCTCTAAAGCACTCCTTAACATCTATGGATAATATGGGTATAAATAGTGTAGGCATAGAAAGGGTGTATCAGAAATGACAGTCTGTCAAAATAGAATGTTTTGCGAGTGTCTCGTGCGAATACCTTACCCGCGAGCTACTCGCGAAACACAGCTATCTCCATCTATTCTTACTCTTCGCATTCTAGTCATGTGCAGGACACATGCATCATTTCGCGGGATGCTTAGTCGCAAGCTACCCGCGAAAATTCTTTTATCTTCAATTGCTTGAGTCTTCACACACTCTCTCTCTCTCTATCACGCAACCCTTACAATTAAATCCCACAATAAATACAGAGTACAAAAGATTGAATAAAATTACAATCAAAGTTGACATGGAATTAAAGCCAACAAAACACGTAGTTGTAAATTACATCTTTACAAAGAAAAACGTTTTTGAGATGGTTATGCATAGTTTGGGGTATTGGGTTTATATATAAATATATATATATATATATATATAGAGAGAGAGAGAGAGAGAGAGAGAGAGAGAGATGGGTTCAAGTTACACCTGGTGTAACTCTAAAGAGTTACACCTTTTTTAAGCCATTGGATTTAAGTAAATCCAACGGCCCAAAAAGAAAGAAAGAAAGAAACTGTCTAAGTATTCATTAAAATGCACTTATGCTTTAGTGACTTTATGTGAATTTCTAACTAGACCAATTAATGTAAAGTAATTAATATAGTATGGTTTTTTGAAACTCCTTCATTCTATGCTATTTATGGGTTAGAATTTATTGTCCCACTCTTAATTTTTCATTTTATAGATTAAACTCCACTAATTAGAACTTGTGACAGATTCCTTTTTTCCTTATAAAATAATTTTTTTAAAAGAAGAACATATGACAAATATAAAAATGGAACTTCAAGAAGGACATAAGAAGATTTTTATTAATTACCTATATATACGGTTCCATTTAAAATCTTATGACAGTTTTTATATTTCATTATTTATTTTTTGTGAGCCCAAAAAAAAAAAATCTTTATTTGTGTAAGCACATTTCAGAGGAATAAGATCCTCTTTATTTCATGATTTTTTTTTTTTTTTTTGGGAACTAATAGTGTGAATGTCATACTATTTAAAATTTTAAACAAATACTACTAAATACATTTTCAATTTTTTTTATTTAATCTAAATATGAAATGGATAATTTTTCTTAGTAAAAAAAATGTTTACCTACTAAACATTTTCAGTCCTAGAAATTTCAGATGACCATTATTAGTCTTTACAATTAAACAAATTAGAGCAATTAGACCCCCTAATAACCTCTATTAGTTTCCTTGCATATAAGTAATTTTTTGAAGTCTAACAAAGTAATAATGTGACATTTTTTAATGATGTGACAACTTCTTATATTAAAAAAATTACACATAAGCACCCAGCAACCCAAAACCCATTTTATTTGGTCTACCCACACAATTCAAACCTAAACCCATTTCTAAGAGCATCCACATTGGTGGAGCCATAATATATTTTAGCTATTTGACTCTACCAAAAGCTATTTTATCTATTTTACCTTCTTACTTTACAAAATATCCAACATCAGTGGTTTTATTTTAGCTTTTAATACAATAAAATAATATAAAAAAAAACACAATAAAATATTATTATTTTTGGCTTTATTTTAGCATTCAACACAGCACCAATAATAGAGCACCCACCACCACTACCACCACTTGCAACAAACCAACCCACAAAACCCAACAACAAACCAATCCACACCACCACTACCACCCACACCCCCACAAATCACAAATCACAAATCACAACCCATAGTCGTGTTTTTTTAGCTGTGTTTGTAATTGTCTTTAGCTGCATTTTTTTTTATAGGGCCTATAGCCGGATTTAAAAACGCAGCTATAGGTCCAACCGAAAAAATTTTTTAGGGATGACCTTTAAAAAACGCGGCTATAGGTTTAGACCATAGCCGTGTTCAAAAAACGCAGCTATAGGTCTAGCTGAATAAATATATATTTTTTAAATGGATGACCTATAGCCACGTTCTAAAAACACAGTTATAGGTCCAGTCAAATAAATTTTTTTGAAGGATTACCTATAGCCGCGTTTTTAATTTTTTAAAAATGCGGCTATATGTAACACCAAAAAAAAAAAAAAAACTTTTTCTTTCTTTTCCGACGTACCCCCACTTTCCTACCTTCCCCCAGTTTCATCATCTTTTTTTTTTTGGAGCTGCTGCTTCTTTCTTTCTCTTTTTTGCTTTTTTTTTGCTCCATTCTTTTGCAAGTCACGCCAGGTTCTTCTTTCTTTCTTTCTCTTCTTTCTTTTTCCCTTTTTATTTCTTCCTTCTTCACTCTAACACAATTTTTTTTTTTTTTTGGTTTCTTTGCAGCTACCTCTTCTTCTTCTTTTCTTCATCTCAAGCACATTGGTTTGCCTATAGATCTAGTTTTTTTTTTTTTTTTTTTTTTTTTTTTTTTTTTTTTTTTAATGTTTAGTTAGTAAGAAAATGGAGGAAATGCTGGAAATTTTGAATGAAGTGGATATTCTAGCAATATTTGTTTCTATGTCTTGATTTGGATTTGAGTTTTAATTTTGAAAATTTTGGATCTGTGCTTGAATTTGTGCTATTGTGTTGCTGATATTATACTTATGTTTAAATGGGTTTGTGTTCTTGAGCTTGTTTTTTTGTGTCTCTGAGCTTGTGCTTTTGTGTTCCTTGAATGGATTTAGTGTTAGATTTGGGTTGGTTTTGTTGAATGAGAGGAGATTCATGGGTTTGTGTTCTTATATTTTGGAGCATGTTGTGTTTGTATTGTGAGTATGTTGTGTTTGATTTTGAATTTTCTAGGGAAAAAAAACCCAAGAATTTTTTTTAAAACCTATGGCTGTATTTCAAAAATGCGGCTGTAGGAGGCTTTAGCCGTGTTTTTAAAATGCAGCCAAAATTGTACCTATAACCGTGTTTTTAGCGTAGCCCAAACATGGTTTATAGCCATGTTTCTTAAAAACGTAGCTATAGGTCTCAGCCTATAGCCACGGTTAAAAATATGTGGCTATAGACCTACAGGAGCTATTGTCATGTAGCATAAGCTGCGTTTGTAAACGCGGCTATAGCCTATAGCTGCATTTTTAGGGTCTATAGCCGCGTTTTAGAAACGCAGCTATAGCCCTTGTATATTATAGTGGAGTTTTGTTAAGTAATTCTTGTTTTGTACCTATAATATGTGAAGAAACTAATGCCCTCAAACTTGATCTTGAATAAAAGGAGGTCCAAATTAAAAATAAAAATAAAAAAATCATTTTCCACTTTCCCTTACTTTCCTTTACAAATGGTTCCAAGGTGGCTAAGCCCCCTTAAGATGTGGAAACCCCACTACTAAAAAATGGATGAATCTTGCGGTCTACCTCAAGCTTACTTTTCCACAACAAAGTATATTTTGGTGCAACACTATTGGTAGCAAAAGAAGTGACAAAACGGAAAAAGTGAGAGGGAGGATTCATGATCTAGATTCTAAAGGAAAAGGAAAAAAAATTGTTATTTGAGTGACTTTTGTATGTATAAATTATAATATATGCACAATATTTTAACTCTATCATTTCCCATAAAATTAAAAAATTTTAAAAAAAATCCATGTATTTCTTAAAATCAAGAATGTAGTTTTTTTTTTATATAGAAAGTTTTAACCTATGATGTCCGCTTCTGATGATAGTTTCTTTATCATTAAACTAAAATCAAGAATGTAATTGAGTGAATGTGTTATGTAATTTATGCTCAAACCATATATTTAACATAATTTATTATATAAGTGTGTTGTGTAATTTATGCACCATAAAGGCTCAGACGCATGGCTGAGTGGGTAAGGCTCGGACGCTTTGTACACCACACCTAGGTTCGAGTCCCGCTGTCCGCAGGAGTCCGTTGGTGGGCATCATTGGTGAGGGTTTGCCCCCTCACACAGACTGGCCAGGTGTCAGGTTGGCGCCCTGCCCAGGGGTGTAATATAACCATAAAAGCCCCCATTTTTCGTTCATCAAAAAAAAAAAAAAAAAAAAAGATGAGGAAGAAAGGGTAGGCGCACAATGAGAACAATTTGAATCTATGTCTACTTTAATATATATGGAGGAGAACCCTCCTTGTGTTGAGCATATTCTAGCTCACGATGTATAAGTTCTTTCAATTTAAATAAATTTTCTATAGACTTTCCCTCAAAGTAAATCTATGTGTACTTTTTCTTTTATTCAATTTATTTTTAATTTGATAGTTAGATAGATTTGAGTTTGAACGTCTTTATTGAAAATACCAAGAAGTAAAAATAGTAAATCTAAAGAAAGAATAATACAAGTGGCATTGGGGTGTATTCTGAGGTGCTGAATACACCCCAATGCCACTTGTATGGCTAGTATTCTTGAAAAAGAATACTAGCCGCCATACAAGTGGGATTGGGGCTTTGGTAAGTGACTGTAAGAATGGCCTGAGGGAGATCCCAATGATCCAAATTCAACATTGTTACCAGGAAGCAAACAAATATGCCGATACTCTTGCTAGGAGGGGAGCTCTGCTGCCCCAAGATTTTGTTATTTTTTTAGAACCCCCAGCTGAGGTGTTGTTTTTGCTTAGTTTGGATGTAAGCCGCTTAGTTGTTATTAAAGCTTCCTTTCTACCCAAAAAAAGAAAAAAGTAAAAAGAAAAAAGAATAATACAATGCAGTATGTAAATAATATGGAATAAAGCAAGTATGAAGTTTAAAAGTTCCATAGCAATGGATTATGGATATGCTTGAGATAATCTGTCAACAAATAAACATAAATTTACTTTGAACTCTACTGAAATCGACATCACATTGAATTTCTCAAAGCCTAGACCCTAGAGTTAACGTTAACGTGATGATCCATTTTCTCACATTTATGATAAATCTCATCAAAATTTTAAGGGTAAAATATCATTTTCGTCCTTAAACTATCACAAAAGTTCGTTTTTCATCCTTAAAGTTTCAAAAGTTCTATTTTTGTCCCTAAACTTTTTCAAACGTACTAATTTTCGTCCCTCCGTCTATTTCCATTAACTTATGTCTTACGTGGCCTGACGGAGTGCTGATGTGGCATCTGACTTGGATTACGTGGCCTGACGGAGTCAGATGCCACATTAGCACTCCGTCAGGCCATGTAAGACATAATTTAACGGAAATAGACGTAGGGACGAAAATCGGTATGTTTGGAAAAGTTTAGGGACGAAAATAGAACTTTTGAAACTTTAGGGACGAAAAACGAACTTTTGTAATAGTTTAGGGACGAAAATGATATTTTACCCAAATTTTAATTAGTGCTATATCACTGTACTTTTGGTTTTTTTATTTTACTTATTATTAGTTAAAATATTTTGGTTAAACTAGTATAACGGTACTTTAAATGATTTTTTTTTTAATTGCAAACTCAACAATACAATGTCGTTTAAAGGGTTTTAATAGAGCAGGCCTAACGACAATGGATGGAAGAATTGAAATGTGTGGGCTAGTAACATTTTTGGACCAAAATAATAAATTCTAAACTTAACGGACTAAAATGACAATTGACCGAAGTTATTGAGTGTACTTTGAAATTTTGCTATAAATAAATAAATAAAAACTAATCAGAGAGACTTTTAGAGGTAAACTAGGATACCAAAAAGGGAGGAGAACAATTAGGAAAAACAGTCGTACCACTTCCAATACAATATGCATTAATTGTTTCTCATCTAAAAAATTAATTGAAATTTCTAGAAGTTTGCTGAAATATTCTGTCACAATCTCATCAAGTTGCTGCAAACTACAAAATATTGGATAAGCTTGCTACCTATTGATAGTTCTCTACCAAGTCTTCCCTCCCCGTACAGAATTTTCCTTATTCGGTTTCGTGAAGAAGTAGCAGAGAGAAAAAAGAGAGACATTTAAGGATACTACAACTAGAAAGGAGTAAATAAGGGAATTATGTCCTACATAAATACTACTTTTCTCAACTTTGATGTGGATTTAAGTACCAATACACTCCAATCTTCATTAATTGTTACTTATATCTATAAGATTATTTTTTGAAAATCCAAAGATATCATTTTTGTGTTACAATTTTTGTAATAATTTTTGAGGCCATAGAAATTCAAAATATTTTTATAACATTTTTACAACAAATTGTAAGTGATAAATTATTATTGGTTATTATTAGTTAACAAAAAAAATAATTTTAATGGTAAGTTCAAATTAAAACTAATAACAATCAATTGTCTAAATTTTTTTATGAAAATACTGTGAGCATAACATTTCTCAAAAAAAATAGTGGGTTCTTGAGAAGATGGTTGTTTACCACTCATAATGGACCACTTATTAAGTTGTAACAGATGGTATAATTATAATATTGTGAGTCTTTTTATAGTTTATTTTATTTTTTTAGTGAATAAAACGGTTGAAAGAGAGAATGGCGTCTCCTACTGTGTTATATGGAAGTTGGTACATGTGAGCCAAACACAAAGATGTTTTAAACTCCGCGATTTAGCTAAAGAGCTTGGTGTTCTGGTAAAATTTAAAGTTTCATTAATAAATTAAATTAATTAAATTACATACTGTGGTAAGCTCAATATTATAAAATAGTTATAAAGTTTTAGTGGCGGCTCTACTTGTAAGCAAAAGTGTTCACTAAACTACCTTTTTAGAAACACAGGACTACCATAATTTTCCAAAAAGAACTATTAAATAAATAATTATTTTTAAACTAATCTGTTTTTGTCAACCGTACAAATAGTTATTGACTACCCTAACTTGAGAATCTCAATAATTTGAGTTTAACAAAAATAGAGTAAAGTGTACATCCATAACACTTTTACAACAATATAACAAAAAAATTTAGATGGTAAATTATTACTAGTTTTAAATTGAGCCCACAATTAACATTAATTTTTTATCCTCCAATAACAATTTATCATATAAGATTTGTTGTGAAAATATTATTAACGTAGCATTTCTTGCAAAAATAATTTTGACCTCCAAACATAATTTCTCAATTTATCTCTCATTAATTTTTTGCCTTTTTATTTTGTTAGTTGAAGAAAATTATAAAAATTCATACATTCACATGTTTTTTTAAATTATTTTTTAAGAAGAATTTTTTTATTTTTTATTAAATTTTATATAATTTAAGTTGCTTAACAAATATTTTTTTATATAAAATTCCTATAGTAGCCGCAATAAATTTTTGTTATGATCTAATATATTGCTAAAATATTTGCTCTCACACACACTCACACTCGCACAATCTCACAAAGTGAAACGTTGGAAAATGGAATCTACAAATATCAAATTCAGATTTAATAAATAAACAAAACAAAACATGGATTAAAAATTAATAAGATACGATTAAACTTAGATTAATCCCAAAAAAGTTAAAAGGAAGATTAAATAAAAAAGGAAATTTAATCCAAAAAAAGAAAAAAAGAAAGAAGAAAAAAGAAAGAAAGAAAAGGAATCTTAATATTATTGAAGTCCCAATACAACTCAACTATACCTTCAAACGCCAAAAGACTCTCAAAACGCTCTTTCTCTCTCTCTATCTATATCTATCTGGTTTCCGTACAGACCTTTCCTTTCTTTCTCTCTCTCTCTCAACAATTTTCAATAATTTCAGCTTCTCATAGTAGAGCTCCCTTCAGTCTCATAAGAATAATATATACATAGTTGTTCAACTGTGTATGTCTGTGTAAATATTTATATATATTCATGTATATTATATAATCTCTTTGGTTTCTTGCCCTCTCTCTCTCTCTCTCTCTCTCTCTCTCTCCCTGTCAATATATATATCTGACCCAAATCTTTGATTTTTCAATTAATTTCTCTATCTGGGTTCTTGCTATTTCGTGGCGGGAAGAGTCCAATTGGCGGGAACCAACGGTCAATTCTGAGCTTTCTGGCAATTGGGTTTTGCTTGTAATTGCAAAATTTGAAGGTTGGTTTTGTTTTTGGAAAATTTTGATTGGGAAATTGGATGGCAAACCCGACTGGGAATCATCAAGAAGCGTCGTCTTCTTCGTTCAACGGACACGTGGCAGCAGCTGCCGGAGCCGGAGGAGGAGGGAACCAGAGCAACGGGAACTCTACAGGGGCGGCGGCGCCGGAGAGTTCAGCCTCAGCTATGAAGCACAACCCGGGTATTTCATTGGATTGGACCTCAGAGGAGCAGGCCATTCTTGATGATGGACTAGCTAAGTGAGTAAAGATTACTTTTTTTCTTCTTCTTTGGTTTGCTTTGTTGGATTCTTTTGAGGTTGTTTTGAAGGTTTATTGCAATTGGGTTTTGAGAAGTGTGATTGGATTTTGGGTTCTGAGTGGTCTTTTGAGTTCTTGTAGTTATTAGGTGAAATGGGTTTTGAGAATTAAGGATTAAATTTTGGGTTGTGAGTGGCAAATTGAGTTCTGAAATGGGTTTTGAGAATTAGGATTGGATTTTGGGTTATGATTAGTAATTTTTATTTTTATTTTTTGTGTTCTTTGTTGGATTCTTTTGAGGCCCTCTTGTAGGTTTAGTGCAATTGGGTTTTCAGAATTATGTTTGGATTTTGGGTTGTGAGTGGTATTTTGTGTTCTTGTAATTATAGGTGAATTGGGTTTTAAGAATTATGGATGGATTTTGGGTTTTGAGTGGTAATTGAAGTTTTTGTTGGATTCTTCTGTTGGGTTATTTCAGGTTCTTGTCGTTGTTGTTCAATTGGGTTTTTGAGAGTTTTGATTGGATTTTGGGTTGTGAATGGAGAGTTGGATTTTTTTTTTTTTTTTTTTTTGGGTTGCTAATTTGAGGTTTTTGTATGTTGAATTCAATTGGTTTTTGAGAAATATGATGGATTTTGAGTTTTGAAAATTTATCTTTTCTGTAATTTTATTAACTATGTGTGTAGTTTGGGTTTATGGATTTCAAAATCTAATTTATATTTTACTTTTAAACCCATATAATGTGATTGAAGTTGCAATATTTCGACTTTTTTGTTGTTGTTGTTGTTGTTGCTCTTGACACCAAATCTTTGGTTTCTAATATATTTTCCATGTTAATTCTAGTTCTTTCGTGGTTCTTTCATCCAAATAATACGGCCTTGGTACATACCTTGCAGATTTCCCTCAGAATCAAACATTATTCGGTATGCAAAGATAGCTATGCTGCTGCAAAATAAGACAGTTCGAGATGTGGCTTTGCGTTGCAGATGGATGACTGTAAGCTCTATTACTCTTCTTGCTTGCATCTTTTCTGAATAAGCATCAAATTAGTATTTCTGAAAAAAGAAAAATGCAGATGCATTAGTCAAAAACGAATTAATGACATGCAAGAACAGTCAAGTGGGCTGAGGTAATGGCTTATCTGTCCATGGGGGATTATTCTCCACTAGAAATGGGTTGGTGACACCCTTCTGTAATTATTTTTATAGAGAGAGGGAGAATAGACCTAAATCTTTAAGAAGCTTGCACTAGGAAATGTGCTAGGTTCAAAGAATCTTCTATTTTTTGTTAGTAGATATCTTTTTGTTCATTCAACATCTTCTAATTGAGCACACATGATATCTCATTGTATATGAGCCATCTCATTCAGCATCAGAGTATCAAGTTTATGAGTTGATTTACCTCTGTACTTGTTCTCTCTCTCTCTTTCTCTCTCTCTCTTTTCTTTTTCTTTTTTTTCCTTTCTCTAGAAAAAGGAAAATAGCAAGAGAAGGAAGGAAGACCATAATTTAACAAGGAAAAACAAAGATAAAAAGGTATGATTACGATGATTTTGTGCTATCTATTATGCAATATTTTGGTAAGTGTTGAAGATTCTAATTTTTTTGTACATGTGGACTGTTGTGCAAATGTATGTTTGATTTATTCTTATTAGTTCCCTTGCTTAATCAATGTATCTATGCATCATGCCTAGAGAATTTTTTAGTACTAAATTTTTTTCCATCTCTCTCTCTCTCTCAAGGGGGAACCACAACCTAACTTTGTAAGCTTGAGAACATGGGGCAATTGTTCTAGAATGTGCCAAGCATTTCATAGCACGTTGGATATTTAATGTTATGTATGACTCTTGCAGCTGATTTTGCCTACATGGAACCACAAATATTATGTTTAATACCCTAAATATGAATTTCACCGCATCTCTGAATATTGTGTTGGAATTGCTTTACATGTGTAGAGTAGTAACTGTAAAATTATGCTTAATTGTTAGTGGAATTTGCATCCTTGTAGTAAATGAAATATTATGCCATGAATGCTCAGGTACCAATTTTGCTTTTTTGGAAAAAGCCTTTCTGCATATTGAAGAATTATCAGATGGCAGTTCATCTTTTGTGACATTTATGCAATTATTATTGCGTGTTTCTTGATTGTTTAGTGGAAGACTTTTAATGATTTCTTGTGAACATAATCTTGAATTGGAAATTGTTTGTGTGACGTGTTTTTTTTTTTTTTCGTTTTTCAACTAGCCCAAGGATTGTAATTCTTTTCTCATTACCTGAAAGAAATGAAGGTTGAGTGTTTGGATTACCGGATTTATTTGCAGCATCTTTTTTTCTTCTTCTTCCATTATCTTGTGAAGATAGGAATGTCTACATGTGTATATCTTGCTGCAATATTTTGGTTCTTCTTACCTGTATAGTACCTGTTTCTTCAGTCACCAGATGCTCTGCTAAATTATTTTTGTATTTGTTTCTCAGGAAAGAGTCAATGATACTTCAGCTAAACCATCTCACTTTGCAGCACGGCCAAATGTTCCACCATATGCTCCACCAATGATTCCAGTGGATAATGATGATGGCATCTCATTCCAAGGTCAGGTTATAAAGTTTGTTTCCCAATTTCTGTGTAGTTCTCAGTAGTTCCAATTCACAGCATCACATGCTTGCACTATTCATGGATGCTTTTCTTGCATCTATATAAACTCATTTCCATAGTTTGTCTACACCTGCTTTTATATCATTATAACTGAAGGCTTCTCTATTCTGTCATCATCTTGTCTGATCTAATCTCAAATTTAAAATAATTACAAGCTTCAAGTTAACATTATCAGTTTCATCATTAAGTGGGCTGAAGATATTTGAATCATACATTTTACTGTTGCTATTAAGTTGCTGGCAGTCGTATCCTACACTCAATTGTCATTTGAACTTGCAATGCGTGTCTTTTGCATGTGTTTCTAAGTAAACTGGGGGTCTATTATGTCTAGGTTTTTCTATACATGCATCATGCTTCTCAGTTATGTTGGTGGATGACTGTTTTTCCTTTGTTAGATTATGCAAAATTACCACCAAAGAGCTGATATAAAAGAATTGATATCACCTTGGTTTCCTTCTTTATTAAGGACCTAAGATTTTCCCTTTGTTGATGACACTAGTTTTCTGATTTGTAGTTTTGAAGCTGTGGTTTTAATATAAATGCAAATTCCAATCTTTTTAGTTAATAAATATTATTGCAGTTCAGTTGGTGTGTGCAGTGAACCTTTATCAAGCTGATAATTTTCGAACACGTTGGATTAAGTACTCATATATAACTCTATGATGAATAAGAAAATCCAGTAGAAGGCAGCAAGATGCCGCCTTGTTACCTGGCAAATATACAGGAGTGCCTGATGAAATGACAAATAAGGCAATTTGAAGATTTGCAAAGCCAATGTTGAGTTCACCCAAATGAAATTTTCCATCTAATCCCACTTGTTGAAAATTTTTTATTTGTATATATTTTTTGGTTAATTTTAATTTCTTTGGACAAAAAATTTGGGTAACAATATTACTTTCTTGTCTAGTATTTGTAATATTAATTTCTACATTGGGTAGAAAAGATGAGTTAAGTGAAGAAAATGAAGAAAATTATTGGGTTGCCAAAATTGGAGTATTGAGAGAAAAGTGTATCATGTTGTCAATTGAGTGATCCAAGATTACGCTTTCACTAGGATTGTAGTGAATATATAAAGTGAAGAATATATATATATATATATATATATGACACTCAGGGCTAATACTCTTAGAATTGAGCACCCATTTTTTCCCCTAATGAAAGTTCTTTTGATTAGTGTAAAAAAAAAGTGTCAAACATTGGCTCAAGTGTTGAGTTCTCGATTTTTTGACACACCTGATATTCAATGGGTTAACTGTCCCATAAATAATAGGTTATAATATGTGTTTTGAAGCAGAGACTGTTTTCTTTGCAATAAACAAAATTTCATTTTTTAACTTGTATGGCCTCCTCCATGTCAAGCATATTTGGAAGCAGAGTTTGTTTTGTTTGCAAGGAACAAAGCCTTATTGTTTAAATTTCTATATCCTCATTTTTGGAAACTGTTTATTCTATGCCCTTGTCTATTATGTTGAAATTTCAATTATGCTGTTCGCAGCTATTGGTGGTCCTACAGGAGATCTTCTTGAGCAAAACGCGCAGGCCTTAAATCAAATTTCTGCAAACCTACAAGCTTTACAGGTGAGGAAGAACTTACACCAAATGTTTATTGATTTTACATTAGCTTTTATTTTAGTATGAAAATCATAGACGAAAGTAAAACTACAAACCCAGACATATCATTGTTCATGGATGATGAAAATTAGCAGTCCTCTCTGGAGGATCTTGATATACTTTTTTCTGTGATGTTATTAAAGAATATTTTAAATTTCTATGCTTGAATCAACATTGTACAATTCAATCTGATATGACTTAACATTTTGAAAGGAGTGCGTTTTTCCATTATGGTTCACTCTTGCTGATTATCTAACTAAATTGGGCATATTTTCTTTTTGATTTCAGATACCGGAGAACATCAATCTTCTCTGTCAAACTCGTGATAACATCCACAAAATCATGAATGAGTATGTTGAATTTGATTGATGTTTGTTTAGTTTTTTATTATACTGTTGCTTGCATGGATTGAGATGGATGTGCATATATGTAATTTTAATCATGTACATGTAAATATATGTTTCTTAAATGTTTTTGCAGTGCATGTTTTTATGGCCATCAGTAGAAATTTAATTCTACTGGCCTTCATTGCTAATCCTGTGTACCGTGACTACCATCATTGTTTCAGTGGCAATTTTATTAATATCAGGGCACATTTAGTTTTGGGCATTTGGCTCATATGCATACATTGGCTTCAATAAATCTACCAATCTTGGGCCTTTGTCTTAGTGGACTTGCATGTTATTGGCCCTCTCTAATTTGCACGTGCCAAAATCACCTTGATTATATATATAGACATTTGTATAAGATTGGACATCATTATAAGATTTTGTATACTACTTTTACTTGCATTCTGAATGTTTTTTACTTTAAAGACTAGAACATCAGGCTCGAGGATCTTCTCAGCTATAAGAATGCTGTCTTCTCTCTCTTAGCCAGTGGTCGGACCTGATCCCATCCCTTTGGTGGAGAGCCTGCGGTGCTACTTGGCAAAGGGGCCTTACTTTAAAACCTGAATGAAACAATACCTTTTTTTATGTCGTCTCAAACAAATTTTTATGCTTTCTAATGCTCCTTTGTGTTTCCATCTAGGTTGGTTGAATTTATTGTTATGGTTACAGACTACTCATCAAAATGACAAGATTTATGATCTCTAGAGGTTGCCAAGCATGCATATGTGTTTAGTAGGATTTAAATCTTTTAGCCATTACCTTTTCTGACTCATTTCCTAGAGGAGAGAATGTTAATGTGGTTAATAATTTTCTTCTACAAAATCTGAGATTGGTTTGTTTGAATTTTCTATTGAGAGAGTTTTGGTCCTCAAATTTGTGTACTGAATATAAGAATGACACAAATTATTCATGCACATGTAAATTCTCTTATGATGCTTTGTCTACTTCAGCTTGAATGACACTCCAGAAGTAATGAAGCAGATGCCACCACTTCCAGTGAAGTTGAATGAAGAGCTAGCTAATTCGATCCTTCCACCCCCAAACCTCTCAATGCAATCATGATGGATCTCTATCGTTGTCTAGGCCGTGGATCTGTCCCGATGAATGATCCAGCTTCTCAGTCCAACACTGGTCCTGCTCAACTGGGATTTCTCAAAGAAACCCTGACCTTGAAATGAAGAAAATAACTCTGCCAAGTTGACCCACCAGGTCCTGATTCCGAAAAATTGTCTGACCCAATTGTTTCAGTATGCAAAAGTCTGTTTCTTTTTTTCTTTGTTAGCTGTTCATGTTTGGTTCTAAAATTAGCCATAGATTGTGACTTAGATGTTGATTAGAAATTAGGGAATAAGGGTTCTTTTTTGTCATAAAAACCAGTACTCATTTTGATTAAATGTTACTGTGTTCATGTTCATAGTGCTTTTTTATGTTCTGATACTATGTAAGTCTACTCACTGACCTGTGATTTTATGTAGTACTTTCAGCACTTGAATAATTTCACATGAAGAATTACTAAGTGAGGTTACTGGCATTTCTTAACCACCCCCCCCCCCCCCTTCCTTTTTTTTTTACAAGATAAAAATTTTACTCTAATATAATCTCTCTCTCTCTCTCTATATATATATATATATATGTGTGTGTGTGTGTGTGTGTGTGTAAAGCTTTCTCCTAGAGATACCTTTGCCCTCACCCTACAAGAACTTTGTACTTATGAAATGACCATCATATTAAGAGTACCCGATAGTGATTCATACTTTGGAAAATCTGAGTATGCAACCACCTGATTTTGTTTTACAAGAACCCTTTTTTGATTTTTCACTATTTATGGTTTTGCTTCATAGTTATTTTTCCTTTAAAAGGCCAAAAATAGTTCATAGAACACGTTTCCTAACGTTTTTCAATAGTTATTGAATTTGTTTATTTATGTTCAAATTTTTAAAGTCTAATCTTTTTGAAATATAATTATATTTTAATCAACTTTTAGAAAAAAGTAAATAATAAGATTTAGCAAAATGAAAAATCATCTAAATGAGCAATCATAAGTTGGGATTATATAGTTGTTTTGAGAAAAGAAAATGATTTTCCACTCATTAGTTATTGTCCGATAATGATTGCATAACTCATGCGAGTGGGGTTTTGACCATGGGACTCTTTTTCACTTTATATTTTTTTATGTGGGTGTTCTTTGAAATTTTTCTTTTCTATTTTGTTTTTCTCCATATGGGCCAGTCAAGTCAAGTTCTAACTTCACTGTTTTGGTGTACGGCAATTTCATTTTTGGCAGTTTGGTTTAGCAGCCGGCGGCGATTACAAAACAGTGACGAGTTTTTATTATTATTCCAGGCTTTGTCATCTAGAAGATAAATTTAATTAAACGACATAATAAATTAATAAAAAAATGTTACAGATTTAGGAAAAAATATATATATATATATATGAAATGTTATTTTGCAACAACTGTTTCTCTTTCTCTAAAATGTAAACTGTTTCAGGGGAAAAAATTGGTGCAAATAATTACTTTACTGTTATCTTTATACGTTTTCAATAAAAAAATATTTAAGATTTTTTTTTTCTTTTCAAACTTTGTCTTTAAGAAATAGAATAGCGTCTAACCAAATAATTTTTGCATCCAGGACAAGTTACTTATCTTTACAAGTTTCAAATTATAATTTTTTTTGTCACTAATATTATAAAAAGAAATATATAAAGTCATAAAATTAATATAAAAATTGATAAAAATAAGCATGTCTAAATTGTTAACTAAAATTAAGTCTAAAAAAACAAGTCACCTAATAATTATGGATAATTTTTACATGTTCTGAGAGCAATGCTCCCTCCTCTCACATGAGGGGTGGGCCCCATGGTGGGATCCACATGTAAGGACTCATCCCTCATGTGAGAGGAGGGAGCATTGCTCCTGAAGCGCCTAAGTTTTTCCAATAATAATATAATACAAACTCTAGATCTCACATATAACATCACTAAAAAAGATACAAAAAGGATTTCATAGTGTAGCAAAGTCTTTGTTAAAAAATCTTATTGCACTATATTTCTTAAAATTATAGGAATGAAAACATATCTTACAATTCAAAGTCATATTTTATGTTACTGCATATCTCACTGGTTCCTTTAATCTCATAAATTACAATCTGAGTTAAAACTTGAAGCTCTATATTTATTGAAAAGTCAAGCATTAGCCTCAAAAAAACAAAGGTACTACAATGAACCCATAAAAGTAATTTGATTTCAAAATTACAAAACCGGATGAGTCACAACAACCCGTTTGTGTTGCACAAGTTGTAAGAAAACCATTGGGTCTTACTGGATTATACGTGTTCAATTGAATAGGTGATCCAATTAAACAACCGGATTGGATTAAGCACTGATTAATTTACTGGGTTATCCGGTCTGGTCATATTTAATAACTATGATTGCATAAGCTTTGCCACACTGCTCAGATGTCAATCCAAGCAGCCGTTTGACTTGAATATATAGAATTAACTTATACGGAAAAAAAAGAAGCTCAATATTGTCTAATAAGTTATCATGTGCATAGCAAAATCTTCTTATTTTGTGTTTTTTACAAAGATTATTCGCCTTTTATTTTTATGGACCCGAGTATTGACAAAAATTTCCAGAACCAAATCTATCTTCAGGTCTTGTCGGCTAAGAAAAAAGATCTATATTAATTGGAGGTTCTTTGAATTTGGTTTGGAATGGTTAAACTTTAAAGACCAAACTTATTTATTTTTTATAATTTGAAAGTTGTAATGGAAAAAGGTTATTCAAACACTAAATATGTTTGAAAAAGAAAGATGTGAAGATTGGAGAGAGGAGAAAGGAAAGTGATTATGACTTAATTAGAATTGGTGTCAAATGTAAAACATGTTTTATAGATACCGTAACCTTTTTAGCTTTTGATTTTTTTTTTTTTAATTATAAAATTTTAGCTTTTGACTTTAGTGTGTATATATATATATATATATATATATATAAAGTCTGCTTTATGAAGAATGTTATATATTATCATATGAAGATACAAATTAGTTTTTGCCTTTTTGGTGTATACTCATTGAACTTTAGATCTTTTTTTTTTTTTTTTTTTTGGGCAAAGTTTAAATCTCTTATTTGATAGTATTTAGTTTACTTCTCCATAAAAATTAAATGAAGCTCTGTTTATTCATACACAGAATAAGATAGAAAATATGCTAGATGGGGTATTTATCACCATTAACAATAAATTGTCCTAATTCTTGATTTACTTTTATTTAACATTTGCTCCTACTAGTGTGTGCGCTTGGCGGCACCAAATACCAAACCGTAGGCTGCTTTTTACCATTAATTAACAAACAAAATAAGCACCATAGATTACATTGGACATTGAAAGATAAAGAATGACGATGCATGCATCACTTTAAAGATGGATGGTTACACACGGAATTAGTTGAGTTGCTTTCAAGAAAGTATGTGTGTCATTACTCATTATCATAAATAGAGTTTTAGGACCATCTTATACGAAAAGTTTAAAGTGGCCCTCTTTATTAGCATAAGAATTTGAGTATCATAGGTTGGTCTCCAAGATCATTTTTATTGGTTTATTTTACTTTCGGGTTCATCTACCGACTTGACAATTAATAATGGAAAAAAATGTGCACAAATACCTAATTAGCTTCATAATTTCTCATGGAAACTAAGGTTGGATTGTTACATATTCATTAATGTACATGATTGCCCAAAGAATCTCCACTTTTTTTTTTTTCAAACTTATGAAAGAGACAAACCAAATTGCTATATGCTTTTGAATCTCAGATAAAGTTGAAAGTTAAAAACATTTTATACATGCACAAAATACGGCATGAAAGTGTAAATGGTATAAATACGCTATAAAAAAGCCTCTTTTTGCTACTTTCTACAAGCCGAAAGAAAAAGAAAAGTATCTTCTAGAAATTCTGTTAGCTTCTAAAATACGTAGTATAAATCCAGTTTATTTAGCATCGCTTTTTTTTACATTGTTTGACTTATTAAAGTTTTGTACTTTTGACAATAATAATCTCCGTTATTTTTGTAAAATTGATATAAAAGTTCCCAATAAATATACTTTCTCTCAACTTTTGGATACTCGTTCCTTTATGTAGATGGCATATTGGCATAATCTAGATAATAGATATACATTTTATTTATTTATTTTGTCTCTTCCACGAACTTACCCAAGTTGTAACTCCAAAATTCTTGATAGAAAATTTGCGTACAACCACCAATCCCAATGTCATTATCTTTCTTTGTCCTGGAAAATTATTCAACATTTCATAAACAATGTTCCCTATCTTCACATGAAATTATAGTGGGATTCCAACATAAATTTATTATATTGTTATTATTATTGTTATTATTATTATTATGTAAGAAGAAAGAGGATTAACTCTTTAGTATGGAACTCTACAGTTAAGAACTTACCAGACAAAGTACCTTACCAATTCCTTGATTGCCATCCTTTGAATATGCTTTTTGGGTACCAAATAAAGCAAAAAATAAAAAATAACTGTCTATGTCATTTTATTTTTTCCTGCTTCTCTTTATCTCTTTCTAATGTGAAGGGAAGCTAGTTTGCTTTAAAAAAAAAAAAAAAAAATTGTTATCCCAATGTTGGTACTTTAGTTTATATTTTACCAATAACAATTTTTAACGTTTTTTTTTTTAAATCACATGTAACATATTGAAGTTGGTGACTCGGTGGACTACAAGATAGAACCTCCAAATGAGGAAGATGATTTTGCTCGGTTTTGCTTTTGTAATCTTTTTTTTTTTTTTTGACTGAATAAAAGTAAAGGGAAGTTTTGCTTTTGTAATCTTACCAAACAAGATGTCACACCTAGTTAAGAAAACCGAGAGAGAGAGAGGGAAATCTGCGACTGCATCCATCATCCATGACCAAATTGTCGTTAAAAGACATTTGAGGTTTTTGACTTTGAAGAAGAGAGAGAGAGAGAGAGAGAGAGAGAGAGGTTTGGTTGGAATCAGATAAATTTCAGACCACCCCACTAGAATTCATTGATATATATTTAGAAAGCCTTAATTTTGGAGTAGTTGCATATTAGAGAAAGTGGAGTAGGTTGAAAAAACCTCTCCTTCCCTTTCCTCTATTTCTATATGTTATAATGGGAGTGTTTGACACGGTTTTGTTTAGTCCTTAGAGCATGGAAGAGACCAAAGTGGAAGGTCTGAAATGGGTTCTGGTGTTTGAAATAAAATAAAATAATAATGACGGAGTTCTGATGAAGTTGTTTCAGTTGAGATGCTTGACTTGAATTTTGCTTTACAAGCTTTGAAAACTCAGAAGAAAGAGAGAAGTTGAAGTCTTAGGCTTCTAGATATATAATATTTTGCACTCAACGAATATCTTTATAAAGCTCCACTGATAACAGAGAATGGGATGGTTCACTTGACAGAAAAGCCTTAGCTAAAGTTTTGATCAAGTATATTATAAGTTGGGACTTTTGGGATACATCTGAGAAGCTTTGATATGGGTTTTCACTGCATTCGAATGTAAGCCTTTGGGAGGATCAAGTTACATACATCAGAGAGAAGTCTTTGGGAGAACCCTTTATCCAAGTCAATGCAGAGAACTCGCCATTGAAGCTTTGTGGAAGAACCTTTCATCTATATTAGTTCAGGTAAGTTCATGGAATAGTATGTTTCTTCTTTACTCCAAATACTTCATTGTGTATAAGAACTCTTTCTTGCTCATGTTTGAAAAACCAGCATTTGCCTATCTTTAAACATTAGTCTTCAGAAATAAGTCAGTTTCTTATCCATATGTTCATATATTCTGTTAGCTTAAGATGTTCTTTACTTGCAAAGAACTCATTCTATACAAATGAGGTTGCTTTTATAATAGTTCTGTGCCATTAAAAAAACAAATCTATCTCAGTTTAGTTTTAACATAAATTCTACTTTTTGGAGTAGTATGTAGTCAAAGTTTCCTTGTTTGCAACTTTGTTTGCTAATATAAGCATCAGAACTGTCCCTAACTTAAGAATGAAAAGCTGCATCATTCTCTCTCCCTCTCTGACTGGTTAGTTAGGTTCATGTTTAGGTTTGATTAAGAGCTTGTTCAATGAGTTTTGGTTCACATACCAGTTTAGTTATTAGTGGGTTAGTTGGAAAAAAAATGAGTCAGCTTTGGTGCATTTGTTGACAATTGTAAACTTATTTGACAGGTTAGTTATGGGATCCACACATGGAATGCAAGTCATCCTCTCCTTAATTTTCATGATGGTCATTTTCGCCTTGAGTTTCCCAGAAATTGCTGGACAGACTATCTTATCTAGTGGATTCATAACAGGTGAGTTTTATATTTTTATGATTTTAAAAATTTTATTTGAAATAATTTAATGTTATGCTTGTTTAGAAATAAATTCTTTGTTGTACCAGAATTGTTGTTACATAATAATTTAGTAACTTTTTTAGATAATTAATCAACTTATAGATTTCATTTGAATTTTCTTAGTTCAGTTATTATTACAAACTATGAAAAGCAAATTATTGGTTAGAAAACATTATTAAATTATGTGGAAATTATTATAACAAAGAATATTGTTAATAAGGGTATGTTCGTATAAACTGTTAGAAAACTCTATTTTGAGTTTAAAATGAGTGTTAGTAAAAAAGTTATGAGGAGTTGTGATTGCAAAACAGAGTTTTGAGTTTTAAAAACATTTATGTAATCTCTCAAAACATTTTACCAAATAGATTTTAAATAGAAATGATTATATTGTGCGCACTTGTAATATGATAAATTAGATGCCGTGAATATAAAATTCAAAAAATAAAAAAGATGCTAAATATGTGTTATATTGCAAATTTGCAATGGATTATAGCCCATTAAATAATATAAGTGCACTCTTTCATTGAAAAAATTAAATTAAAAAAATACGTTCGGTGCCTAAGACTAAAAGTGTTTTTTTATTTTATTTTTCCTTTGTGGTGAAAAAGGATAACTCCCTATCCACGGCATCGGGAGAATAATCATGTCAAAGGTATGACCTATAACCCATCCACATTTAGGGAATGGCAACCTGTTCTGTTTGGGGCGAAAGAATTCTTTTCAAACTCAAACCTTCTAAATATTTTACATATCACATCCAATTAAATTTTAGAATTTTCATCCAAAATCCATTCCTTCTTATTTGCAAAACTATATCTGTCATAATGTTCCATGTGTTTAACTATGAATCTCCGTACCAATTTCATTGGGAACATAACATTTTTTATAACATTATTTTTTATTAACTTTTTTTGAATTCATTAAAATTGCATGTTATAAGTGTTGGATAATCACTTCTTACATCATTTTTATTCTCCCCCACAAGTTATGGGAAAAGTTGTCACCACTAGACTTTTTTAAACTCTTCTCTTAATAATAAAAAATCTAGACCACGTCATTGATTATAAAGCTTTTCGCATTTTGACTGGACTTATTCAATTGGGTCCAAGTTAAATTAAGGATGCATCTAAATTTAGGCACTATTAAATACTTTTACGCTTTTCATCAAAAACATATACTATGACACTATACCAAACAATATTTGTTATTAAAAAAGTCAAACAATATATTAAGGCATAAAGAAGGACACACTTACTTTTGTTATAAAAACTTTAATGGCAATATCTTAGTAATTTAAATACAGAGTTGGGTTTAGTACCTAAATTATAAAATCCAAACCTTTTCCAAATTCTAGCATGTTTACAAATTTGAAGCCCAAATCCATCTAATCTTAAACCCTCACCATTAGGGTTGAGTTGGGTCAAAAAAATATACTAAACCTAACCCATTGCCATTCCTATCCACCTATTGATTCAATGCCTAATAGTTAAGACTTGCTTTATATATATATATATATATATATATATATAAAAGGTCTTTAATTTTCAGAATAATAGGAGCAAAAGGATAAGAATGGCATTTATAGTGCAAAAGTAGAAAGCAAGTTAAAATATCAATTTTTTTTATTATTTAATTTTAATTTTGGCTCATAAATTCATATGAAGAACATTTCAAGGTCAATTAGGTAGCTGGATTCAGAGTCCATACTAGTTAACTTAATTGAGCTACTAATTTTTCTTTGTCTAGTAAACTAATGTTCCTTTTACCTGGTTTCATAGGGAGAAATTTGCTTCAGACAGACAATGTCTTAGAACCCATTAGACAGTCAGATGATACTGTGAGGGTGGATCCTTTAGACCATTTTAAGAAATACAGAGGAGGATATAACATTACCAACAAGCATTATTGGAGTGTAAATCTCTCTATCTCTCTCTCTCTCTCTCTCCTCTCCTAAATTCTAATGTAACTTGGTATTTAGAATTGTTGTTTATTTTGTGCAGTCAACTATATTTACTGGAAGTTATGGATATTTCATTGGGGTGTTGTGGCTTTTGTGTGGACTTGTGTATGGAGGATTTCTATTGGCAAATATATACTGTAGTAAAACTAGAAAGAGTGGAAAGCTGAAGAAAAGATCACCTTGTCATAGGCAGTGTTACCTCTGGCATATTCTCGTGGTCATATCCTTGACAATCCTGGCAATGTAAGTCATTCAACTTTGTAGTCCGCACAGAATACAATGCTAAAAGCACTACAGCAAAATTTGCATAAATCTATGGTACATTTTTTTTTTTTTTTTTTGGCTGACAAGGGTGTCCTGGGCTCTTATAGCACTTGACTAATCTCCAAGTTTGTGTAATTCAAGTTTCAAACCTTACCATCTTCTAATTTTCAGAAAACCTGATCGTAAAACACAAATGTTTAATTCCATTCTCAGATTCTTCATTGTCACATGTAGACTGTATGCATTTCTAACTGAATTAAACAAAACTAACTACAAAATTTGGTCTCCATGATATGGAAGTCAAAAGAACTTGTGCTTGGTAAGGGTGTTAGGAGAGCCATAGTTAGTTGGAGATGATCTGATGAACATATTTGCATAGATGATCAAAGCCAAATAAATATATCGACAACAAAACAAGTTTACAATTTGTGTTGTCAAGTGAATCATCCACAGCATTAACATTGAAACAAGGTGATAAAAGACATCCTGCTGCGGTCCAAGTATAACTGTGGTTATATCTTTCTATTATTTGCAGAGCTGCATCTGGGTTAGTTCTGGCGGGCAGTGCAAAATTTCGCTCACAAGCAAAAACTGTTGTGAACATTATCATTAACACCGCAAATGAGGCATCAGAAACCATACACAACACAACAGAGGCAATGAATAACATTGCAAATAACTTGGAAACATCCAGTGAAAACAGCGACACTTCTAGCTTCCTTACCTCCACATCCAAGAAACTCGATGTTGAAGCTGCAGACATACAAATGCAGGCTAAGAAGAACAGGCGTCTGATTGACAAGGGTCTACAGATAGTGTAATTCTCTCTCACTCTTTCTCTCTCTCCATTGGATATCAAAATGAAATTTTTATGCTAATGACATTTTTATACTTGCAGGTACATACTAACCACATTCATTATTTCGTTGAACCTGGTTGCGGTCATAGCTTTATCAGGTGTGGGGCTGTGTGTGTGTGTGTGTGTTTCCAAGTATTAGTAATTTAGAGCTAAATAGTTAAAAGGGTCAACTTTAATTAAGTTCTAAGGTTTGCTTGGGACTTTAATTCAAACCTGCTCAATGTTAAAAAAGAATCCAAAAACTCCAAGTAAGCTACCTCAAATTAACTTGAGCAGAAAATTGTCTACTAAAAAAAGTGAAAATTCTAAACATCTATTGCCTAGAACTTGCCTTGAATTTAGTAACATAAAACTTTCAGTAGTTCCAGTCCATCATCAATGATCTAAAATCACTGAAGTCAAAATTCTTCTTGTTTGCAGTCTTTGGAACTCTGAGGGTTCGCCGTGCCCTTCACTTGTGAGTATATAGAACCATTTTAACATGGACACACTAGCATAGCTGTTATTTTAGCCCATTTGTATCCGTTTGCTAACAGCTTTTGATTTTAGCTTATTTGCTACTGTACAGTTTTTTAAAACTCATTATGTAACTTCTGTTACAGATTCATCATACTATGCTGGTTCCTTACAGTTCTATGCTGGTTGTTCTTTGGAATGTACTTCTTCTTGGAAAAGTAAGTTTTTTTTTTTTGCCATTTCTTATGTGTTCTATACCTCTATCTCTACAAAATATTATAATATTTCCCAAAATAAGAAATTGACATAGGAAAGGAAGTTTGCACATAATAATTGAAAAGAAAATCAATTCTATTTCAGGTTCTCAGGTGATACTTGCACAGCTCTTGAAAACTTCCAACAAAATCCCGACAACAACAGCTTGAGCTCAATCCTTCCTTGTGATGAATTGCTCTCAGCTAAATCAGTCCTATTTGATGTCAGTGTGGGAATATACAGCCTTGTAAATGAGGTAAAATTTAGTTTCCTTTGGTCACATAATTAATGGAAAATTGTCTTAAGTTGCTAAGTAAATGTCTCCTCTTCTATGATTAATTGCATAATAAGCGCCAAAAAAATCGATCTTGGTGTCAAATTAAATCTTAAAAGTCTTAATTGTATCAATATTTGCCATACAGTTTCAAACTATGGGTTTTATTATATAATTACTTTACTAACCTTGCCTGCATATTTAATTAGCTATGAGTTGCATCTTTGTCAGTTGGTTCTCTTTTTTGCTCACAACATGAGAGCATTTGAACCCAGGTTCTTCTCATGAAGAGACTGCAATATCACCTAGCCACAAGGCTCTTGTCATTTTCTTCAAGTGGCATTGGTTATCTATAATTCCTTCTTGCCTTCTATATGCTGCTTACAATGAAATTTCCTAAACACATTACATACCAGCCAATGGAATATAATTTGATATAGAAAATAGATACTAGGCACAATCCTAAAATGATTTAGTTTAACATAGCGTGTAAATCATTACAATGCCAAAATCAGGGAAGAGTTCAATTAGCCTAAAATAGTATCTTTTTAGAAATGTACTATTTACAGTCATAAAGTAGAAAAAAAGGATCAAGTCAAGGAAAAGAAAGAAAGGGGCCAATGCTCTAATTGATTCAACCACTTTGTACTTTGTAGCCTCTTCAAAATGTGCCCTTTTATGAATGATCTCTAACCATAAGTAAAGAATCAAAATTGGAAGAGCACACTGATGTAACAAAATATTACGTACTTACCAGTCCAATTTCAAGTTGAACCTCATTAACTTTATCATGTACACAAAATACTGAAAATTCATAATTTTCTTTTGTTGGTAAATCGCTCTCCAGGTGAACTTGAATATATCAGTTCTACAGGCAACATCTTATCCAAATCTTGTTCATGTCTGCAATCCTTTCTCTTCACCACCAAAGTACCAATACCAGCCGGACAACTGTCCAGCTGATACAATTCGAATAGGTGACATCCCAAAGGTATGCCAGTTGAGATTGAGAAAACTTTGTGCTTTCTTTATTAACAATTTATCTCTACTATTTAGCGATAATCTGCATTATGAATCCCGGGATCTTGTAGTATCACTGAAATCAGTGACAAAATCTGTCTAATCCATTATCTCTGATTATTTTTATCTATTTTGTTTTGGAAGGTATTGAAGTTACTTACTTGTTCTGAAGCCAACAATGCGACATGTGAATATGGATTTATATCCAATACCGATTATAAGACAGTGGAGTCTTACTCAAGTTCAGTACAAAATCTGCTAAATGCGTACCCAGGAATGGAAAGTCTGGTAGAATGTCAGTCAGTGAAGGATGCCTTTTCTGAGATCCTGCTAAACCACTGCAAACCTTTGAAGAGAAATGTTCAGATGGTTTGGGTGTCAATGGTCTTTCTGTCAATGATCATGGTGTTTTTAATTTTGATATGGATAGCACAAGCTAATCATGAGAAGGATCATCATTTTTCAGATGGTTCTGTGAAACCCAATTTAGCTAAAGCAAATATGCTGGATGCAGGAACAGCTAAAGAAATTAACTGTAACCCAAATTCTAGCGTAGTCTAGAACTAGCAATTAGTTTCAAGGAAAATACTGGAAGACAAACGTGCAAGCGATCTCCAAAAACTCTAGAATAGGATAGGATTATCATATACAAGATTATATATGTACATAAAGAAAGTAGAGATCAAGAAGAAATTGCGATGGGTGCAACAAAATTATTGTACCAGAAAACTGGAACACAATTCTTTGTTTTTTTGATACAGTAGAAGGCCAAAGCAGGGGACCAACCCCATAATGAAGTGTAAGGAAATATGTCAAGCAATAATATATTTTACTTGATTCAATTCTTAATTGCAGCATGCAGCATTTTAATAGTATCAAAACAGGAAACACATTGTGCATCTCTATCCCTGCATTTGTGAAGGACTACCTTTCCAATCAAACTTTTTGTGAGTTTTCAACATTGAAGACTAGTTCCAACACTAAAATATTTCAACAACTTATTCTGCTGCAGTTTAATGATTATTGAAACTATAATATGAAGTAGTCGAATGTGTGGTGTAATACCTCAAATGGTGTGGATTGTAATGAATTTGATTGTATGAGTATATGCTGATTGATTATGTGTTGAGTCCCACACCAATTGTGTACTATATCGATCTAGATGTGTTTGGTTATAACGTAGATGTGATTAACATTTTCCCAGATTGTGACACAAGCTGCTTAAATAATGCTAAAGTTTTAGTTTAGCAGTTTTCTTTACAAATAGCGCTATAAACCAACCGCGAGATCAATAGCTTGGTAAAAAGAAAGAGTGAGAACCTACACATAATGTCAACATTCTTTAAGAACATGGTTGGAATTAGCAAACTATATCCATAGACTGTAATAGCTAGATAGCCTAGATGGTATGGATTTGTGTGTCGATTTCGGACCACAATGTCACAGCAACTTCTGTTTTTATGCCTCTGGGAACCATAGTGCACATATCTCAAGATAGATCCGGCAGGAGTCGAGACCACTAATCTTCATTGTTTTGAGCAGATTTTTGAGTTGTTTTCTTGTGTCTTCAACATTTTTGGATACTAAAAACTAGAACTCAAATATATGACTAGGATTTGCCAACACAACAATATTTGACCCTAACAATCTCTTCCTTTGGCAGTTCATGACAAAACCACAATGGTACATGAATGTGCATAATATATACTACTTGCAATACATCAAAATTAGCCTAATCTAAAACTTGAACTCCGGAAAACTTTGCAACAATAGAGCTCGACTCTTGATACGGCTTAGAAACCTATCTTTGTTGGAATACATTAAACGAGACGCATTAAGGAATCTTGGGAAAACTGACAAGTAATAATATCATTGCTCAAATGAATCAACACATGCACAATATAATAATCAATAAGAACAAACATGTAGAAAAAATACACAATATCATAAATATAGCAATAAAGCATCAAGTGTATAAAAAATAAACGGTTACAAAAACCAAATGTAGAAGAGATAAGAAAAGCAAGTACATCAAAATGAATTAATCTCCCCCAAAACAAAAAATGTACTCTACTCTCTCTCTCCCATAAGTGAGGCCTAATATATGGGATTTTTAATTTTTTGAAATGTTAAATTTAATCAATATTATAACACTCTCCCTCCCTTCACATGTGACCCTAAATTCATCTTTAATAAATGGAGCTCAAAACGTGGAATAAAAATTGCTGACTAAAACTCACCCTTAAAAAGTGGGTTCCAATGTGTGAGATTTTAAAATTATATTTTGAAATAATAAATTTAATCATTTAATTAATATTCTAACAATCCTCCTTCAAGTGTCGACCTAAATTGGTTTGTTTTATTTTTCTCAAGCCAAGAATAACCTGAAGTCTTAACTCTCAAGCCAACTTGGGCCCATCCTTGTTCATCCTTCATCGGTGTGATAATTGAGATGTTTTAGATACCATGTGGAAACTTTCTTTGTAAGTTTTGTGAAGTAATACACTAATAACAGTGAAGAAGCCAACCTAAATGAGTCAATTTAACTATATAAGACCAAGCTGTCAAATGGTTCATACGTTAGTGAGTTCGTTAATAGTTGAGCTTGAGACAAATTTTCCATAAAAAAGAAAAACCTACATTTTCTTGCAGAGCAATTATAGTTACAGACTCTGCCCAGCCAATAATATTGTGTTTTGAACACACAATTTCAACCTCTTTGCTTACGGGTTGTGTAACACGTGTTAGAGTCTGGAATAATAATTTTCCTTCCTTGTATTGCACACATGTCTGCTTATATGTGTGCAACGATACTAATTTTCCTTTATTGTATATTTGTATTGTATGTTATAGAGACATATATATATTAGTAATTTTCAGCCTTATTTTCTTATCATTTAGAACTTCCACATTTTAATTGAGGGCAAATTTTCAGCCTCATTTTCTCATCCTTCTTCTTAATTATCACCAATTTTCTGTTTCTCTCTACCATTAGATTCTGCCTGCTGATATTGTCACTTATTGTGGGAATGGTCTCCGTTCAGCTGTCCTCTAGATTGTATACAGCATCGTGGACTAAAGCTCTTTCAACCACTACATCGGCTGGGGACTCTGTAGTGTCAAGTGAAGCACGCATGGCCAGGGGGGCATCTTTGCTCCTCCTTCATCTTCATGACTGCTTTGCGAATGTAACTCATCTCTCACTTTCTCTTCTTTCTTCTTCTTCTTTTTTTTTTTTTTTTTGAATCTTATTTTTTGCACATATAATTAACATACACACACAGAGATTTTATATTACCCTATTTATACTGTTACAAAAGTATACACCTTGTCTCGGATGTATGTTTCCAGCTGTGAGGGAGAGGAAGCATACACCCGAAACAAGGTATACTTCATCTTTCCAGAGGGAGAGAGATAGACGAATAATGAGAGGGTGTGCAGAGAGACAGAGAGAGTGGCATTGGTGTCCTCAAAGAGTACAACAAAGACCTTTTTATAAGAGATTTTGTTTTTTAAAGAGAGAGAGAGACGATGAGAGAATATAACACATCAAGGGTACTTCTGGAGTACTTCTGGTGGGGTTCTTCAATCATCCTGCACTCAATCACTATCTATATATATGCACTCTCCATGGGTTTAATGTAGTTTCCCCTTTTTCCATTACATATGCAGGCGAATGTCTACAAGCTTTGTACCATCTATTTTTCTTTTCTTTCTTTCTTTTTTAAAAGTCTTATGTTTATCGAAAAAAGTCTACTTGCATGTTTTGTTTATGGAAAATTGTTGTCGCACAAATAGAATTGCACACAACTGTACACACAAGAGGCAAGATCATGTTTTAAAAACTCAATTTCAGTTATAATTTTGAAATAGTTAAATTGTGAAATTTAATTTTGCAACCACAATTTCAACTAACATGTTGCGCACACACCCATGTGTAATTAACATTACCTTTTATATATATATATATATGTGGGTAGTGATTGAGTGCAGGATGATTGAAGAACCCCTCTTTGGAGAGTGCCTATAAACCCATGCAATATTACTCGACACAGTTAAAGATTGTGTTTGGAACTATAGTTATTAGTTTCGTACAATACGCAATACATATCGCATCATTTACAAAAATTTCCGTATTGTAAAATGAGACATCGTTATAAATTTTGATTTTTGTGTTAAAAAATACAAATTGTTTGGTGCATCGTCATGTGAGAGATTAGGTAGTTAGTGTTGTCAATCTATCATGAAAAATGTTACACAAACAAAAAAGCAAAAAAAAAAAAAAAAAAAAAAAAAAACATGAAAAATTTTGGTTTCCAAAAATTAAAGTCTTAAAACATTTTTCTTTGCCAAGCAATTTATGGTTTTCAAAAGGATAGGTCTCAACTATGTAACAAAAGAATGTTTCATTTTTTTTTTTTCCTTTATTCACAACACATTAGTTTGTAAATTCTATGTAGTAAAATTTGTGATATCCTTAACACCATTTTACAATTTTGTGTCTTTTAATTTTATGATGGGATGGGGTCTTTTGTAAAGGGGTTAGAACTTTTTATTAATTGGGGCCTTAGGCTTAGGCCTTAATCTGCCAATGACCTCATGAATTAGTATTGAGACTTGGGACTAATAAGTATAATTTTCTTTTTAGGTTAATTGGATTGATCCATTTAATTCGTAACAAAGAATGATGATGTTGTTGTTGTTGTTGTTGTTGGTTTATTTATTTATTTTTTTTTTTTATATTGAACAATTTTAAATAAAGTAAGAGTGGATACACATTCATGTTTGGATAATAAAATGAATGTGCAGAATAATGATTCTAGAAGGATTACAAAGATTTGTTGTGCGGTTACTACATACATATATGAACAAAACTTATGTATAGTTTCTTAATTAATGGATCTTACCTTATGTATTCCAGTTAAATTCAAAACATAGTCATATTAATTGATCAATACAACAAAAAATTGTGATATTTTTCTAAGGAATATTTTAATTCAACAATATAATATACATTGACAATTTAGTGCATTTTAAATAAAACTTTTAAGGTTGATTCTAAAAATAAATTATATATATATATATATATATATTAATGCAACCAAATGGTTGAATTTAATTAGAAAACTTAAAGTACAATGGCTAAATAATTGTACATAAGTTTTAACTTATATATAAGGTAGATTCAAGTTACATCTGATGCATTTTTTATACCTGAGCCAGGCAACTCAATAACCTGGTGATAAAATTATTTAATACAAGGAAAATAACAAGTTTTGGGTAACATTCTATTACAGGGACGTGATGTATGGGCTTTGTTGGAGTACATAGGGAGACTGGTAAGCATGTTGAAGCTCATATCAACTCATGATCCATGTTCATTCATTAGTTCATTTCGAGTGAGCTTCAATGAAAATGAAATATTGTTGTGTTCTAAAGAGATCCCTAGTGAGCAGCACTTAAGAGTTGTTGTACCTGACAGTAGTGTTGGAAGGCAATTTTGGAGGTGTAGGGTTAAGAGTAGACAAAAGTGATGGAGAAAGTGAAAGTGGAGGAGAAGGTGGAGGTTGTGGTGAAGGCCAAGGTGAACTCAAAACTGAAGACAGAGGTGGCAGTGGAGGCAGAAGTGGAGGTGAAGGGGAAGGGGGAGGGGGAGATTGAAGAGGAGGCCGAGGTAACATGGAAGATGGAGGTGGAGGTGGAGGTGGAGATGTAGACAAGAACTGGAGGTCAACCATATCCAAACTAGCAAAGATGTCCGTCATGGTCACAGTCCAATCAACTGCTGCTAGCATTGGCTTTCGCTCCTGTGGCCAACATTCCCCGAATAGGATCTTCCTAATTGCTATTTTGGTCACTAACTTAGTGGGATACCTTTGTTGCATAATTTCTATCTTGCTAATCCATAAGAAGCCACAAATTTCAGAAACTTTGGGAGAGATTGGATCTATTGTTGTTTCCTTCGGGTTCATACTATTGACATCTACGTTCTTTGTCGAGTCTCTTGTTTGTTAAGAAAATAAGGAGTGGCTTTGTTCTTATGATTTTGATCATGAAAAAATGCATGCATTATTGACAAATATTACCCGATGTCCCCATGATATACGGATATGCTATAAGTTCATGTTAAAATATTTTATAAGAAATATAATTCTTATTAAGTGTTATAATATTTGGGAAATTAGTTGGAGTTATACTCTATGTCATGATGTCATCAAAAACAGAGCAAATGTAAACTTTTAAGAATAATAAATTTAAAATATAAACTTATTCCTTTAGTGAATTGATTTTTTTTTTTTTTTAATAAATTCCACTAATTTAAACAGACAATAATTATTCTGTATTCTTTATTGCCTATGATTAAATTTTCTTTTGCATTTTCTTGGATTATGTTTTAATTGTTCCCAAAGCAACTCAACTTGAGTAATAATGTCATATTCCAAACTAATTGTTACTCATATAAATTTTAGAAAAAATAATACAAAATGATTTATTAAAACCCTAAGCCAATACAAAAATAGACCCAATTATACATCAAATTCCTAAGCTCAATTCATGTACACAAAAGGCCCAATCCGAGAAATGAACCAAACCCACCAAACTCAATTCCATTTAACAAAACTAAGCCATAACCCATCAGGTTGTAACCTAACAAGGAACCAAACAAACCCCATTAAAAATTAAGCCTAATATGTACCCAGCCTTACAAGGCCCACCAGCCACCTATATTTCTAAAGTTACAATCAAACCCAACAAACAATCTCAAAAACCACATTTTGACCTTGAAACTTTTCCAAATTATATTTTGACCACAAAATTTCTCTAAAATGACAAATTTAATTCCAAAACTTTCCAAAAAGCACATTTGACACTAGAGCTTCCCCAAAATTACACTTTGATCCTTGAGACTCTCAAAATTACACTTTGACCTCTAAAATTTTTAAAAATTATATGAAACCCATAAGATCAAATACATTACCATTTCAAACTCAAATTTTAAACAAATCAAATGCCTGCAAGTTTGATAATATTGTTGAGTGTAACTTGGAATTAACCTATTGTGTTTTCCTTTGTCTTTGTTTCACATGACTTTGCTCACCATGAGAACAATGCACTTTATGTGATGGCAAGTCTAAGTTGCCTCAACTCGACTTCTTCAAATGTTTGAGCATGAAACTAAACACAAGTTTCTCGTTTTAGTGGAGATTAGATATGTTACACCCTAAACCCAAAATGGTCCAAAACATGAAAAACTAAGCCTTCAAGAGATATTGTAGGGGGATTTTTTTTTCTTTTCATTTGATAAAATAAATAAATATATTGATCTCTCCACAATATAAATTAGAGCTCTATGACACACTTACAAACAATACAAACTACAAATCATGTGTCTCCAAATATACATGAAAATCCAAAACTCTAATTAAATAAACACAAAATCACGATCCTTTCTAAGATACGTAACCTCAACAGAAAATCTAGCCCTATCATGTCCAAGGCCTCCAGTACTAGTAGAACTAATTATGGCCTCAAATAATTTAGTAAGTTGAGCACCAACAATTTATAGCACAAATCTCCCACTTAGCATAATACTCCAATCACCACCAATAAACTAAGCTCCATACCCGACGTATAGCTAATTTATTTGTAAACACTACAACAAAATGTATTTTCAATGACAAAATTTTTTTTCACTAAAAGTCTAGTTTTTCGTCACTAAGGACCTTTAGCGACGAAATCTACTAATTAGCGACGAAATGATCATTTCGTCGCTAAAAGTCCTAGTGATGAAAAATTTCGTCACTAAAAATCCAATTAGTAATTTTTTTTACTTTTAGCGACGAAAATGTTTTGTCACTAAATGTTTTCCTTGCTAAAAACACTATTCAAGGGCAAAAATATTTCGTTGCAAAAAACACTTTAGTTTATTAAATCATATTTAATGACGAACAATTTTGTCACTAAAACTATTTTCGGGTACATCTAGTAAGGAAAAAGTTCGTCACTAAAACTATTTAAAGAAAATTCAGGCACATATAGCTAGACGTGGCAAAACGAGCGGGTTGGGTCGGGTTCAAGTCGGGTCAATCGGGTTTGCGGGTCAAACGGGTCACGGGTCAAAACAGGTCATTTTTAACCGGGTCAATCGGGTTGCGGGTCGGGTTGGGTTGACCCATATTTTTCAAACAAACTTTTTTTTTTTTTTTTTCAATTACAAAAAGACTAATATCAAACTAAAAAGACTAAGAAAGAAGAGCAACTCACATTGAGAGTGCAAAAGATCTAGATTTATATTCAACTTCCAGCATAAGCAAAACAACTACATCTTGATTTAATGCATGGAACTTAAGCTGTTAAGCACATATTTTTTCATATACAACTTACAAGCCTTCCACCGCCTTTGTCATCAAGTAACCAACTCAAAATTTCTGACAAGCATCTTTATTTATTTATTTATTTTTTATACCAAAAACAGGGAGTACAAAACAAACGACATTAAGAATTTAAGAGTTCATATACAAAGCTGGATTCAACCAGCATTGGTTCAAAGGCACTAGAGTTGCCTGCTGAACTACAATACTTATATGATTAACTAGCAAAGATGGCATTAAGATCATTTTGTAGAGTAAGCCACCTTGAACAAGAAAGTTAAGGTTAGCAAGCCTAGTAGAATCCTGCCAATCTGAAGCTGTCTTGCTGTTAAGGGTTGTAAAAAGTCCTCCACAATCACTTAAAAACAAAATTCTTTGGAAGTTATAAACAGTTGCAATGAGACTAGCTTCCACCACAGCTTCCAAAAGGCACCCTGTTGCAGTCCTAGCTAAACAAAAAAAGTTAGATTACTTAGAAAGATAAACTAAACAAAAAAAGATTTAAAAATAAACATATAAGTAAATATTTTATAAGAATTACACCTCAATCTCAATCTACTCAACATTGGTAGCAAATTCAGCACTGCAAATATTCATACTTGCAAATTGTAGCTCAAGTTGGCCAATTTCGTTAGCATCGTCGTCTACAATACAATATTTTAATATAACTTAATGTACCATGATAGCAAATCAATAAAGAATTAAAATTGTATAATTATGACTAAAAAAAAAATTAAATTACCTTCAAATCCATATAGCCAACTTTTAGTACATAATGTAGCTTTCCCATTCTCAGGTAAAAGACATGATCGATATAGAGTAAGAATTTTTTTCCAAGTGCTAAAACTTGATTCAGAAGCAACAGTGGTTATCAGAATGCTCATGAGATCCCGTGCCATTAAAGAGAGCTCTGGAAACCGATTGTAATGCTCTTTCCACCAAGAGAGAACCTCCAACTTTGAATTTTGCTTTTTGTCAAGTCTAGGCTCTTCTAAATACAAATCCAACTAAGATTTTTTTTGTTTTGGTACCACAACCACTTTCATAATGATCAAATTCCTAATCATTAAAAAAAATTGCAATGAAAAATAATACCACACAACATTACAATCTTTATTATTAAAAAAACATAGCACAATTTATACCAAACAAAATACAATTCACTTACATCATCTTTCTTATCTTCATCATCATCAAGATCATCCACAGCACCACTAGTATGACTAGAACTCCCAACACAAGATGAAACATTTGTAGTGGCCATAGGCTTGGGGTGTTCATATTCTGAAAAAAGCTTATACAATGTAGTCTCAATGCTCTCCACCTTCATTTCAACAATGTGCTCAATTGGCTCTATTTTCTTGAAAATATAGTTCACATAATCCAACTTATACATTGGATCAAGAACAATGGCACAAGCTAGCACCACACTATAACAATCCCAATATTTGTCAAATTTAACTTTCATCTGTTCTACCATATTACTGATAAATGAATCTTGGCTCTCCATTTTTTCAAGTAAGAGCAATTCAATTCGAGACACTCCTTGAAAATATAGATTTGCTATAGGGTAATCAGTTCTAGAAAATAGAGTTGTAATGTCATTAAAAGGTTTCAAAAACCGAGTTATCCTTTCAACTCTATTCCATTCATCCCCTGATGGACAATGCTTGAAATTAGCATCTTCCTCTGCTAAACGGTTCAACACAGAATGATATCTCATAGCAATGTCAATCATGTCATATGTTGCATTCCATCTTGTACACACATCTAAATGTAAACCCTTTGTTCTCTTCATACCAACTATCTTGGCACATTCATTAAATCTGCACATTCTACTCTCTGATCCTTTAAGATATTTCATAGTTTCTCAGATCTTAATCACTGAGTCATCTATTACTTTTAATCCTTTTTGAACAATAAGATTCAATATATGAGCACCACAACGCACATGGAAAAAGATACCATCATATAGCAATAAACCCCCCTCATTAAGCTTTTGCTTTATGTGATCTTGGCAATTATCATTATTAGATGCATTATCTAAAGTAATGGAAAATATTTTCTTCTCAATACCCCATTCTTCCAAGAAACTTAAAATTTTCTCCGATAAAAGAGTTCCCGTGTATGGAGGTGGCATATGACAAAAATTCAAGATGATGTTTTTTAATTTCCAATTCTCATCCACATAATGTGCCGTAAGACAAATATATCCTTCACTTGTAATAGAGGTCCATAAATCCGAAGTCAAACATATTCTACCAGGAATTGATTTCAACTTATTTTTAACACCATCCTTCTCATTCTTGTAAAGTTTTAGAACATTAGCTTTTGAAGTATTCCTAGAAATATGTTTAACATATGAATTTAGATAGCTGAAAATTTTTCTAATGCCCTCATACTCAACAAAGCTAAATGGTAAATTATGTTTAATAATAGCCTCCGCTAACATCTCACGAAACTCTTCTTGAGTTATTTTGTTTTGTAACATTGACACACTACCTTCTTCTTCACCATCTTGTTTTCCTTCTTTTCTTTTTAAGCATTTAAGAAGATGGCGATACAAGTTTGATGTTCTATAATGACTATTCGCCAAAAACATTTTCCCACACCATTGACAAGTAGCCTTACTTAACTCTTCTTCATCAATAGGCAATTTCACAAATTCAGTCCAAACTGTAGAAGTGTGTAGTTTTTCTTTTGTTTTTTTCCCTAAAACTCTTTTTGGTTTCTTAAACTTTGATTTCGAATTAACTCTTAAAGATGGTGAAGGATTAGTAGAAGTATTCATAATTACAGCATCATCATCACTTTCCAAATTTACAACCGGAGAAGCCGCTATACTCTAATTATCAAAACAAAATATATAATTATAATTATAATTATAATCTATTTAAGAATCTAAAGAAACTGTAAATGGTAAACATAACTACACATTCATCCAAATGAGTCAATGACACAGAGGCAGAGCAGTATATTATATTTGATGACACATTCATCTAAGATTCCAAATGACACAGACATTCAACAATCAAACACACAAACAATTAAACAATTGCTAAATCATAAATTTATAATATTAAAAAATCAATCTAAAAACTAAAAACATTTAGAGATTTAAGAGAATGATGAAAAGGATTTAACTAACTTTCACCATAATTGATGATTTGTGAATTGTGGTTGTGCTCCTCTTAAATGGGTTAGCAGCTGTGTGAGCCATGTGGCTTGTGGGTGGCGAGAGACAGAGAGCTGAGAGAAGTGAGAAAGCAAAGCAGGCCGAATGTGTGAAGACTGATTCACTGAAGAAGGGCTAAGGCTGCAGGTCGGACCGAAGACTCTGGAGAGTGGAGGCGCAAGAGATGAGAAGTAGAGCTTTAGGTTAGACTGTTTCAGGTTTGTACCGTTTCAGACTATAGAGGAAGTGGAGGTGCAAGTTTGTTTGTATAATTGATTAATTCATTGTATTGTCAATTGTGCATTTTGTGGCTTTGGACAAGGGAGTGAATTGGAGTGGACTACAGCTAGCAACAACCAGCAAGCATAAAGCATTGAAAATTGAAATTAAATAAGATATTTTTTATTTCTAATAGCCTTCTGTTTTGAGTCCTTGGCCGGTTGCCACTTGTGTTGTGTTTCATTGACTTGTCTTATCTTATTAGTCTTAATTGTCTACTGTGACACTGTCAAGCATTGATGGTTGTGCACTTGTGTTTTATTATTAGTTTTGATATTTTATGTTTTATGCACAAAGTATCAGGACGTAATTTTAAAAAAAAAATTAGCGAATTTTTTTTAACGGGTCAGGTCATGGGTTATTTGGGCCGGGTCGGGTTGACCTGCAAAAAGATCGGGTTGAGTCACGAGTCAACCCGTTTTTGCTTTGGGTAAAAAAAAAATCGGGTTCGGGTCGGGTCGGGTTAGAAAATTATGACTCGTATTGCCTTGTCTACATATAGATATAGCGATGAAAATTTCTATCACTAAAATTACTTTTTACAAAATTCTACTACATTTAGCGACGAAATATTTCGTCACTAAAACAATTTTTTGTTGCTATATTTTGTGATGGAAAAATTCATTGCTAAAACTTATTTTTTGTTTTTATTTTTTTCATAGCTTTGATATTAACATGTAATCTGTCATTACATTATTAAAACCAAACATTTGAATAATACATTTATTTCAACAACACATTTATAAAAAAACGATCCATACATTCCACAAGTAAAAAATAAAACAAGTATCAATTCAAACTCCTTCCATACAATACCTGTTTGCAACACATACAATAATACAAGATGTTTTATAACAATACAAAAAGTGTAACATAATAAAATTAGGACCAACAGAAGATGTCCTCAAATGTCTTCAACTAAAAGCCATCAATAAGAAATCTGCACAAGTATAAAAACATACTACATTAAAATCGTAAAGTAAAAACATTAACTATGTTATAAGAAACATTTTTAACAATGCTTACCCCTTTTTTCAACAAATGTCCGTACTGCTATACCACATGTTGTTCCACGGGTATTTCTGCTAGTAGATCCTATTTAGACATTATCAATGTTAAAAAATTATACATTCCATGTATATTATAGTTAAACTAAGTGAAGCATAATCTCAATAGTAAAGACAAGGTGCAGTTGTAACTAAGTATATTTTATATAATTGCCAGTCGTGCTAGCTAATGTGCCAGTAGGCTGCGCTTCCGCACTAGAAGAACTTTGGGCGAAAGGATTTGCTTCAGGAGATGTTTCCGTAGATTGGACCACTGGGACAGGTGCCTCACTTCGCGAGCATGTAAGCCGTCCTGGTGCCATCTGTAACTAACAAACATACATATATTGGAACAACAAAATCTTTAAAAATAATGGAACAAAAAAGTTATTATGTAATGTAATAATTATAATAAGCATAACATCTATTGTAGCAAACAGTACATCACATTTATAGAATCTTATGGATTAAAGAATTAGATGACTCATCATCATTGTCATCGTTATCAATAGGTGGTACATAATCGTCATCTAGCACAACACTGATTCTATTTATTTTCCCCTTTGCACAATTGGATTGAGCAAAATCCTTTAGAGAAGTTGAGATGTGCTTCAATCCTAAAACATTAATTCTCTCTTGGTTTTGCCTCATTCTATCCAATCTTGTCATCTTATACTTCGGTATATAAGTGTATTTGGCATTTTTGGTCATTTTTTGAAACTATGTATTGACATGAAAGATAAGTACAATTGCTACTAACTTTACATATGATTGTCCACACCATTATCCATATCAAGCAATTCACAAGTGCAAAATTTGAACACAATTGTTACTAACTCAACACAACAAATGACCACATCAATATCCATATCAAGTTCAAGATAAGTACAAAACTATAAGAAATTACTACTAACTTTACATTTCATAGTCCACACCATTATCCATATCAAGCAATTCACAAGTGCAAAATTTGAACACAATTGCTACTAACTCAACATAACAAATGACCACATCAATATCTATATCAAGTTCAAGATAGACACAAAACTTTAAAACAATTGCTACTTAGACAAGCATAAAACTTTAAGACAAGCATAAAACATTTAAGACAATTGTTATGAACTCTACATATCATAATCCACATCAAGATCAACATCAGGTATATCATGCTCTATATTTTGATTAGCGTCTCTTGAAGTTCCACCTTCAGGAACAACTTCAGTTTCAACATCACCCATACAATACTTAATATTGTCTTCAACATTGCTACACATGATATTGACCATATAAGGTCTCACTCCTATATACATCAAAGTAACATATATTTCACATTTAAGTCCTCCTATTTCTCAAGATTATGAGTTAAAAAATAGGGCTATTTAAAAAAATGGTGGACCAAACTAACTGATCAAACAGACCATTCTAATTAGTTTTGGTAACTTTATTACTAGTTCTAATCTATACTAGTTTTAGAAATTGAAAATTTTTATCTTCCAATGTAGTTTTGATGTTGTGAAAAATGTAACAACAAAACAAACGGAGTGTAATATATATATATATACATAGAGAGAGAGAGAGAGGTAATTCCGAAATAGAATATAAATAAATATCGATATCAAAATATTACATTATAGTTCCCGGCCCTTTCTAGTATTATTGGTATATAAGGCTCCAATTTTGTTTTTTTGATCGGCATGAAATATAACATTACTTCAATGACAAGAAAATTTAAAAGGCAATCATAAATTTTTTCACAATTTATCATTTGTTGTGGTGACAATTTTAGGGTTTTTTTTTTTTTTTTTTTCAAAATAGAGAAAAGTGGCAAGTTGGTATTGGTGCAATATCATTTTTATATGATCCCAATTTATATATAATTGTTATTGCTTTCTAATGAGAATATGATGAGGTGACATATCAACGAATGATGTGAATAGAATTATTGAGATGCAAATAGATAATCAAGTCACAATAAAAATTTTAGAAAAGTTCTAAATATTTTTAATTTTTAACATCTTGGGTAATAATGACACAAAGTATCGAGATTTGAAAATGTTGAAAAATTCAAAATATATCGTGTTCAACCCCATCAGATTATAGTCATGAAAATTGAAAAAACCAGAAATGAATGAAACAACATCTGGAGCTCAAATCATAGCAATCGAGATAAGATTTGACTTGGAACGGTGGTAGCAATGACAACAAAATATGCTGCTATATGCTTTTTGAAATTGGTGTTGATCTACTTCACAACAAAACCTTGAATATGACAAATTTTTTAAACTTATCCTTCTACATAGTTTACCTGTATTTGTCTCGCCCGTAACATTGGCCAATAAAACGTGGGAGGGTGGAGCCAGAGATTGCTTATTTATTCATTAATATGAGGTTCCCAACAATTTAGAATTCTAATCAAAATTAAAAGGCAAAAACAATGAAAGAAAAAAAGAACTTTAATTTTTGTAGCAATTAAAAGTCAATGACCAAAGACTTTATAATTCTCTTTCTTATGCACTTTTCTTTTACCAGCAACCATTCATGTTCATGGTGTCTCATTATCCAAAATCTCTCTACTTCTACAACATTTCGGCTCGGAATCCGGCTAGATATTAAATTCCACCTGAAAGGAATCTTTATGTGTTAATATTTAGCATTACTAGTAAGCACTGACAAGTATGTGAAATATCAAGATCTTTGTGATTTTGTGTATTATTTGGTTCTTTCTACTTTGAGTTTCGATTCTCCTCGTCAATTTTTGTGAAAATATGAACATTGTACATTAGAAAAAAAAAAAAACCAACAACAACAAAAAACAAAACATAACTCAACCAATATATAAATATATATACACTAGTTGGGTACATATTATAAGAGCAAGTAAAGCCAACACTTAGGCATCTCCTCCATCATGTCTATAAGAAGTTTTCTTAGCCTAGGCTAGGTTGAATTGAAGATGGGAACTATTATATAGGTTTTTTTTTTTTTTTTTTTGAGAAAGTATTCATATAGGTTGAACTATGTGTGGCCACTATAGTTTCCATGGTGTGGCCAATGATATTTGAAACATATACACGTGAATAAGCAAATGGTGTGTTATTTGATTCTCTTGGTATTCTCCTCTTTTATTGCAGGAACATGTCCTAGATTTTGAGCATTCATGTCTTATATATGACTGACAATGATCAAATTTGAGATGATTAAACAAAAGGGTGTGCCCTCTCTCATTCCCATGTGATAGAATTAATATATATATATTGTGAAAATGGACAATTTTGGTCTAAAACTAATAATAATTCCCTTAAAACAAGTAGTTTTGGATATTTGGTTTCTTACTCTCTCTCGTCAACGTTGACTAAAACAAAACCATATAGCGACAAAATCTAGTTTTCATCGCTAAAAATTTTCAATTTTTTTTTTTTTTATAATTAGCGATGAAATCTAGTTTTCGTCACTATAGGTTACCTTTTTGTGACGAAAAAAATTTCCTTGCTAAATTTCATCATTAAAAATACATGTTGTAGTGAAAACTGTTGGAGAGTGGAATGAGCTAAAACCTAGTAAGTAGCATAATTAATCGGGGTGGGGGAAATGCAAGTTTCATGTTTTAATTAGGAAAATTCTAACTAAATACTGTAAGATCATTTCAATAATAGTATGACAAGAATGATTCAATAATGAAATACAAAATTTTTCGAAGTAAATACCTTGAAACTATATACCATAATCTGAGCACTAACAATATAATTCTAAAACCATAAAATCTAACATACGTTAATTTATCACAAATATACCACACTACCACATAAACTAATCAGGGGATCCACCCATTCACAACTGGCATGATATTGTCCTCTCTGATATGCAGTCTCTTGGCCCCATGGGCAGCAGCCTCACCCATACCCTCAAGATTTTTCTCTCTCCCCATGGGCAGTAGGGAGAAAGCGTCAAATAGGACTTCCCTTTGCATGTGGTCTTTTGGCCCCATGGGTAGTAGCCTCATCTACACACAATCAACGAATCTCTTCCCCCCATGGGCAGCAAGAAAGAACACATTATCCAAAGTGAAAGGGCTCTAACCTGGATCTGATTCCGTTGTCACAAAGACTACGGAAACCTAATTGGGGTGATCACCAGGAAATCACACATGACATAAGGTTAAAATAGCATAAAGCTCACAAGTAATATGTACTTTGAAACACATAGTTTATATCCAAGTAGTTTTAGAAAAACCTTAAACAACCAAAACTTCCATAAAGCTTGTAAGGTTTTCAACTTCATTCTTTGTCAAAAAGATTTTCTTTTAATTTCCCAAATAATACAAGACAAGATAAGCATCTTTAAATTTTCTAGTAAATCATAAAATCCATGAATACATTTTGATTTATGAAAAAATCTATTTCAATAATGGCATGACAAGAATGCTTTAAACAACATAACACAAAGCTTCTTTGAAATATCTCAACTTGAAACTACATAAGTATATATTTCTCAAAATATCTCAACATGAAACTACATACTATACACTGTGAGTAATAACAACACCATTCCAAACCAGAAAATCCAACCCAAGGCCACATGACAATCGCTGACACAAAGCCGAAACTCATAACCATCAGAAAGATGGGTGCTAAGATACCAACGTCACACAAACTATAGTATCTAGCTAGAAAATCACCAGGTAATCATATGTCACAACCCAAGGGTAAAATATGAAGAGCTCACAATTTACATGAAATCAAAACACAATTTAATTTCAAGTAGTTTCACAAAAACCTTTGAAATATCATACCCAATATGTTCACAAGGTTCTCAAAGCCTTCAACTCATTTCTTGTCAAGAAGATTTTGTGTCAATTTTCCCAAATATCACAAGTCAAGATAAAAGCATATTTAAATTTTGTAAATAATGCAATAAATTAGTAAAATCCATTACCAAGAATTAAATCAAAGATGCTTGTCATTTCCATGGTAACAAATCATGCATCTCCCCATATGAAATAACAAATATGATGCACTTTTCATAAACAATCATATCCATTAAGGTTACAACACGACACTTTTTAAGAAAAATACAATTTCCATAAACAATTTCTCAAAATGTGTTTAACCCAAAAACAATGTTTTATGCAATATGGTTATTTTTCAAAAATCCCGTTAAAAAGCTACTTACCTCGGGAGGCCAACTAATTTTGTAAGGCCAACCAAGTTTACCTCAACTGGGCACCATGAAATCAACCAATCCCATCACTAGGTCCATCATCAAAAAATCTCGGAACCTAGAAACAAAAGGATCAAGCCTATCAATAACAATGTCCATCACAAACTACCATCAAACTTGTCTCCATAGATCAAAAATGTCCCCTAAAATCAAATAGAGGGCCTAGAGCTTAACTTGACTATCCAAAGGCACCTATTCCCAAAGGATACCAAACAAGCATACAAATGGTCCAAAGGACCAAAACACAACCAAGGCATTTTAATACACTACCGCAAACAATATGCATTTATTAGATAACATAACACATCACTTAAAAAAAAAGAGGTAGCTAGTCTCAAGAATTTATTTTGGGTTCTAACTAATAAAACCAAGCCATTATAACAATTCTTTTAAATTCCCAAGCATTCACAACGAAACAATTGTGTTTAAGTCTTACACTAACTCATGTATTAATAATGTCAATACATATTACATCATATAGGAATCAATTATAACATCATCAAATCACTTTCAAAGTTCTAAAACTCATTATATATCTCACAAAGTCCAGCTTTGTATTGAATAAACAACTATAAACAATTAAACCCAACCTCATAACTCAATGAGGTAAAATATCAAACACTTGATGTGCAAAAAGCACAACCTCAAGGCACTTAAACTTTCATGGTTAACACTTTCATTACCCATTTCTTTTAAAACAAATTCATAGCACCCAAACCATCAAAGTTTCACATACCCACCTCTCCACAACTCCAAGACCTCCAAAACCCATTACCCAAGACAAAATCTTGATTGGGTGAACACTAGAGCAAAATGACTCAAGACCAAACCAAACTTTTCATTCCAAATAAGAATTTCTTACATAAACCCAATAAGCTTGCTCTAGCATAAACCCCATAGCTAGATTTTACTTAGTTTTGTTAGGAAAATAGAAATTTTACCTCAAATTCCTTGCATGGCCAAATGGGTCCCTCTCTTTCCAAAATCTTTTCATCACAACCAGTGGTGATGGCTTGAAAAGAAACTCATGGTTGAAGCATTTTTAGTGGAAGGCCATGGAGAGAGAGAGAGAGAGAGAGGGATTCAAGTGAGAAAAAGGGAGAGGGGTGGCAGAGAGAGAGAGAGAGAGAGAGAGAGAGAGAGGTGAATGTGAAAGTGAGGGGGGGGGGGGTGACTTAAGGAGATGAAGCCCATTTCCAAGATTGTCCCTAAAATATCTTGCAAGTAAAATTACCAATCTGTCCATCAAGATTCTTCCAAATTACAATTAATAACCAGGGTGTTAAGACAAAACAAATATGAGAAAAGACAAAATTTACATTTTTTTTTCAATTTTTTTAATAAATGATCTAAGTTATAGTTTTTTTTTTTTTGAATTATCAAAGTTCTAGCTATTATATTTTGCCACACATTTAATATTATAATTATTCAAAATTATATTTTTTTTAATGAAAAATGTTAATGAATACTTTAAGGATATTGATTTATGAATTATTTTTTTAATAAAATTTATGAGAAAAGAAAAAATAATTAATTTTTTTGATATATATATATTTATTTATAAATTTCATAAAAATAATGTCAAAACTTTTATTAAATAATTTATTATTAATTAGCATAAGGCACCATTTAAGGTGACGAACTCGTTTGGTAAGATATTTCTAATAACTTTATTTAAATTTTATGGAAATATGAGTGAGACAAAAAAATAAGTAAAAATACATGTTGTACTGTTTAAACAACAATTTTCATCATTTAAACACAGTTACCATAATAAACACTCAAAATTGAGCTACCCGCAAACAAACAGATAATAAATAAATAAAAAATTATGAAAAAAAAAATTAAAAATTGAAACGTCGGTTTTTATTTTTTTTTTTTAAGTATGGATGGAAAAATCGAATATCGGAAAAAATATTTCGGCCTCACCGTCCTAATCCGAAATAACCGATATTTTTCGGCACGGAAATGTCTCCGGTTAACCTGAGGGAGTGTATGGAAGAGGTGGTGAAGTACACTCTGGAGTCCCACATAAACGGAACCCTTGAATTCGATCTAGGACTCTCAAACTCCTTCTGCTCCGACCTCCTCAAACTCGATCCCAACACCACCACAACGTCCGGTAACTATTTGATGAATTCAACACCTTTCTTTTTTTTTTTTCTTTAATGTACTTGGTTCCTGATTGGTTCTTTTTCTAGCTTATTAGAATTTTGGGCAAATTGTAAACCCAAACATGTAATAAAAAACGGTCAAGTTAGTTAGTTAGTTGGTTGTGAGATTGCAAGAGGTGGAGCCTAGTTGGTTACCAGTTTGCACTTCTTGCTGTTAAAGTTGGTTACAAGTTGTTGGTTAGTTATTTTGGCTAATAGGATTTGCAACCAACTTGTATAAATACTTGTAATCCACATAACACTTCAGCATTGAATAAATAAGATGTGCTTTTTTTGTTTGGACTGCAGCATTGGGGAAAATTTTGACAATTGACAATTTACAGAGAAAGACTATGTGGCTTTTGGACTGGTGTTATACATGTAAATGCAATGGGGAATTAGTAGACCATCTTTTACTTCACTGCCCTGTTTGTTTTGGAATTGTGGTTTATGGTATTGGGTCTATTTGGAGTTTGTTGGGTGATGCCAAAGATTGTTGTTGAGTTGTTAGCTTGTTGACTAGGTTGTTTTCAGCGTCATTGGAATGTTCATTTGTGGGTGGCTGCCCCGATTATTTGATGTGGAGGGAGAGGAACAACTGGAGTTTTTGAATACAGAGAAAACTATGCCTTATCTAAAATCATTTTTCTTTAGGACTTAATTGGATTGGATGTCAGTTTTGCTGTCAGTCCTTATGGTTTGTAGTTGATTTGATAGATTCATGTACTTTGCGTGATTAATTTGTATGGTCCCCAGTTGTATACTCCCTATATAGTCAGGTGACTCTTTTTGATATCAATGAAATTTATATTACTAATAATTTTTTTTAGAGATAGTGGAACCATAGTTCCACTGAGTTTTAATGTTTAGAGGATATTGCAAATTGCACCATAATTAAGGGAAAAAGTGCAATTTGCGTTGGAGTTTTAGATGTTTGCTTTATTACATTCAAAGAGGATGTTAACTCTTCATGGTTCATGCTCCTTATGTAGAATCTGTTGAAGGAGATCCTCCATATCCCTTATACAAGCATCTAGCAGCAGCTTTATTAGAATCAATCAATTCTAAAACCTTTTGTTGGACACAGAGCAGTTTGAAGTTTATCCCAGAAGGAAGCTCCTTGAAGCAAGAAGAAAATGAATGGCAAAAGCTGGTTTTGGAAAAGGGATCTGAAATTGTGAATGTGAGTTTTAAGCTTTAATTGAGGGTGTCATTCAATGCCATATTTTCTTCGTCTAATTTTAATCTAACAGATGTTGCCATTCAACAGATTTTGAAGTCTGTTTTCCATGAACTTCATGTTCAGGAGCCTTTCTTTTCGCAGCTAAAAGGTATCAATTTGTTTCTGCTATGAATCTCCATGTTTATTGTCTGAACATAACTGGATCAGATTTCTTTGTCATAACTAGAGATTTTAAGTAATTCTTTGTTATAACTATGAATCTCATCATTGCCATTGAGCTCTAGCTCAAAAGGTACCTCCTTCTCTTGTAAGAGCAAGGTGGAGGGTTAGGCTGTGGGTTCAAGACCTACCAGATGTGTGTGTATCTATTCTTACCGATAAAAAAGTACAAAGAAACTATGAATCTCATCACTTTTTATTCTAAATCTCTTGATTTGCTATTGCCAATCTTGTTTGAAGTGAATCCTCTTTGGTAATTTGACATTGTCTATAGATGGCAAGAAAACAATTGAAGGAAGGTGTGCCGTTGGTGACTACAATAGGTATGAAAAATTCAATTTTTATGCATAAATCAGTAGGAATCAGTTGGTAAATGATTTTTTATTTACTTTCTCTTCTTTCTTTTTTTGACATATAATTCTTTATTTTCATACTTTTTAATGAAAACAAGTATGAATGGGTTTTTGTGCCTAGCGTGGATAGCAAATGCTAGCAACAAAATGCTATGTTATGTATGTAGGAGGTGTAATTTTTGTTTTGTTGGTTTTTTCACTGATTCTAAATTAATCAAAAGGTTAGAATGTCAGAAAACTTATAATTGGAGCCATGCCATACTCCTCAACCTAACAATTTTCCCTAAGAACACTATCATTTGAACGGACAAGTTCCTCTCAATTTTGAGTGGAATGGAGATAGTCCATTTCACTGTTCATATTTTATTTAAGCTGTACAAAATGGAACTAGAGACATCTTTAGATTTGTAATATTTAAAATCTAAACCATGACATTGATTCATTTGAGATGGAGAGGATCCTGTTTCCATTTCAACTTAATCAGATTTGATCAAATTTTGCTTAAAATGTAATATGTAACATATATATGCATAGGACAAGGTTACTTGAACTAGTTTCTCACCCCAAAAGTAGACAAAGAGTCCATTTGGGAACAACTTATTTCGCTAAAACTGAAAACTTTTTGTTGAAAGTATTGTAGATAAAGTTAAAAAGTAGTTGAAATAGTACAGTGGGACCCATGAATAGTACCAAAAAGTACAATGAGAGTCATGGATAGTAGCAAAAATAAGCTAAATAGTAAAAAAAAAACTAACTTTTTAAGCTAATGCCGAACACAACCAGAATATACCCATTAATGTAAGTATGCATTTGGTCAACTTATTTACTTAAAGGTAAGACAAAAAGTGACTTTAAGCAAATAAGCTTGTTTATCATATAGTTTGATGATCCAAAAAAGAGTTCGAATTATAAATATATTAAATTCTTCTGGGATTCTGACAATCTTTTCTATTTCAATTTTGTGCTTCCATTCCAGCAATTTTTCCAAAGCTAAATGATTATTATTTTATTGGGTTTTCTATATGTTTGGTAATTTTACTTCACTATTTCTTTGTTGATTGATTTGCATTACTTTTTACATTTTATGGTCACAGAATTGGTTCAGGAACTTTGATTCTTTTCAACAAATGTGTGGTCCTTGAAGTTCAGGTGCCAATCCTGTTTTTACAATTAATTTGTACTTCCTTATTTCCACTTGCCTCTACTCTTTGTAACTTCATAAATTTGCAGGATGTCCACCGGTATGCTTCATTCTCTGAAATGTTGGGGGCAGAGAGTCTTGCAAAGGTTCTTCCTGGAGTTGAAACCATTGAAGAAGGTAACAGCTGCTATTTTTATTGAGTTTCACTTCCTGTATGGTGATAAATCAACTCATGAGAAAATAAGCTCTTAAAGCTGAAAATGAGAAATAGGGGCTGCGTTCATTCGACTTTGCCTTCTCTTTGACCTCTGGAATAATCTGTTATAATACCAAGGGAAGGGGTGTGGTAAATCTTTTTAACCATATGAGAGGACTACTAGGTTTTAGGGATTTAGATAGTAATGTCATAAAAACTTAAAATTATTTGTTTTCTGCTTTGTGTTAAGCATTTTTTCTGCTTTGTGGTTGCTTTGATGTACTCAATTAAGAGGTTCACCTAATAAAATTTATTTCTGAATTTGATTTCTGACTTTAAGGTGATTTGTACCTGTAGTATTCCATGAGTAATAGGCATGCACTTTTTCAGGTGTACAAATCTACAGGAAGTTCTACACGGAAGAGAAAGAAAAGACAAATGGCGTTCTTGCAATCCATGTTTCGAAAGTGGATGTTCAGCCTTACACTTCTCTGGCAACCCTAATCTCTGTAAGTGCTTAGTTGCTGCTCTGTTATGATTTGCATATCCAATTGCATGAATAGAATGACTTCAAATCTTTTAACAGAGAACTTTCTCCTAATTTCTTAGATATGATTGTGACTTGGCTTTCATCATGCTGTTGGAGCATTGGATATGTCAGCCAGAGATAGGGGATATAATGAATAACAAGATAGAATGTAAATTTCATAGTTTTTAGGGTAAACATATACTCCGCCGTTCTAAAATATATGTCTCTGTTTCTTTATTGGAAGGACCCAATATAAGTATCCACTTTTCAAAATGGAAATACTTCGACATTTTCTCTAACTATTCTCACCTTTTCTAAAGAAGCAAACAAGTTTCTCATAAAAAGTTATCTAATCTCCAACATAGGGTGAATGGCATTTTATGAAGACTTGAACTTTTTACTTTTCATTAATAATTGTGTCTTTAGAACCAAGATACTTTTTCGGGACATGAAGAGCGTATGTCATGCTACATGCTAATGTTGTTGCAGTGGAGAAATCACAGATAAAATTAGTAATTTCTGCAATTATAAAATTCTTTTGTTGTCTGTGTAAACAATAAGTTAAAATGGATCATGGAATGTAAACAGATGACTTGAATCTAATGGTAATCAGAACCAGTTATTGAAATATTGCTATTGTCCTGCTTTATTTGGAAGTATGTAGCATGAATTTTGTAACCTTCATCTTGGAACATCCAATTCTAAACTTGAAGATTTTTTTTAATAAGTAACCCTAAACCTTAATCTATTAAATGAAGAATCCCAACTAAATACATAGAACCGTATCAAGTCTTCATCTTGGAACATCCAATTCTAAACTTGAAGATTTTTTTTAATAAGTAACCCTAAACCTTAATCTATTAAATGAAGAATCCCAACTAAATACATAGAACCATATCAAGTCCCAAACAAAATCATGGAAAAGTCCTAACAGGCTTGATGACCAAACCAGAACCCAACCAGATATATATCTTGTTCTGGTTAGAAATATATGTCTCTCTCTATTTATTATAAAATTAGTGGTAACCTTGAAATGGTACCGGTACCAAAATAAACCATTCCAATGGACAAACTGGAGTTGTCACTGGAATGTAATTGTCATTCAGAAACAACAAAGAATAGACTTCTAAATCCCAGGAAAACAAATTGGGGGTATAACCCATGAAAGTTATTTTCCAATGCCCAATAACTGAACCCATGAGCTATAGAATTACATTCCCCTGCCACCCAATCAAACAGTACAATTCTCCCCCTCAATGCTGAAACCAAACCCCTTATGTCTTGAATTACCGAACTGATCTCACAGGCTACTGCTGAGGATTGCTTCTTAGTATCTTGCACTACCACTTGGGCATTGCTTTCAATTATTACTCTATCAGCTTCTGTTCTTTTATTAATATGAATTGCATTCCTGATTGACAATGCCTCAGAAAGCATTTTTGAACTTAGCTCACTTTAAAGGACCATGCTGCAACAAACTACCCCCTTCATTCCTCAGCAAAGTTGCAGCAAAGGCTTTACAAGATTCCAACACAGCATTAACACTCAATTTCAGCCAGTGCTTCTGAGGTGGAATCCACTCAGAGTTTTACTTAAAGACTCCTGCGTACTACAGCTGTTAATCCTAGATATCTCTCATTTAACAATGTCTATAGGATCTGCAACTTTTTTACTAAACCAAGTCATTCCTTGTTTTCCAGAAATACCCAAGAGTTACAGCAGCCATCACAAACCATTCCTTCTTACACACTTCATCCCACCATCATCTCCCTGGAGTGCTATCAACAACTTAACAAATTCTCCAATTGTTTCTGCTCCCAATCCACCACTCCTACAATTCCACAGGATTCCAAACTGTAATGCCCTTGCAAATGCACAATTCTTAAATAAGTGCAAGGAAGTTTCAGCAATTGTGTTGAAATCTGTAATTAAGATGGTAATATACTTCTTTTTGCTTGCCATGAATTCTCACATAAAATGTGACCATGAATTGGATTTTTTGAATAACCCAGTGAAGGTTTTTGACCATGCAGGTGGCTTTTAGTCATAAAAACTTTTCTAACATTTCTTTTTTGATGAGTAATGAAAAAATTTATTAATAAAACAAAAATAAGTACACTGGGGGTGTAATCAAGGAGAATTGCAAACAGCTCTCAAATTACAAAGCTCAACCAAATCTAAAAGATAAAACAAGGAGAAGGATGAAAAGCAACACATCAAGGATAGACCGTTCACGACCCTCAAAACTTCTAGCATTCCATTCTTGCCAAAAGCTCCACCCAATGCAATGTGGCACAGCCTTCCAAAAGGCAATATTTCTATGCCTTCAAAAAGAGCCCTGTCAGGCTGCAAAAAGATCGATAACCCTTTTTGACGTCACCCATTGGAGCCCAAATAAACGAAACTCCATTTTCCACAACTTGTAAACTATTGGACAATGAAAGAGAGGTGGTCCACAGACTTTTGACACCTCTTACACATACAGCACCAATCCAATACAATAATACCTCTCTTCTGGAGAATGTCAGCAGATCAAATCTTCCATAGAGAAGCAGCCCAACTTTTCTAACATTGAGGTCACCCTACTATCATTTGGCTCCTTTTTCGTAAATGGAATAAAATTTTCACTAATAAAACAATTATGTTATGCGTATTAAATTCAGTGATATGTATATGGCAACCATTTTCTTGGTTAAGATGGTTTCACTAGATTTTGCCTTTTTTTATTGCCTTCTTTATATGTATATGTCCTAAGGATGCATGATCTAGTGTTTCTAATACAGCACTCTTGGTTGCTTCTTGCTTGCCATTCACTTCTTGTAATCAATAATAAGATTATTACTCCCAAGTACCTGTTCACCTGTGTGCACAGTTAAATACATGCATATGTATGTGCATATTATGCCTCTTTTTCTTGAGTGCATCTGCACTTAGTGCTCCAGTGACCTGATGTAGGAACTAGTTTTCTTAATGACTGCTGCATGCCTTATGTCACTTAAAGTTTGCAATTTAATGTGAACCTGACTTGTATGGTTTGTCCAGGTATTGAGTTATGGGGGTGTTCAAGGCCTTCTTGGTCTGACACACACCACAGCGACTATTCCAAATGCACTTTCCCCACCAAGATGAACTTTGCTATCATCATTTGCCCTTCTATGTAAGCCCAATGTAAGATGATGACTTTTAATTAAGTGCCTGTCTTTTGCACTGCAAGCAGAAGACTTATTTATGCCTTGTTAGGAACCGCTTTCTCTGTTATACATTTTGGAACTGCTTAGCTTAACTTTTTGACATCTAAATCATCAAGTCAAATGAAGAAAAGCTCTTTTTTTAAATGAGGAAGCCACCTTTCAGCAGCTATGCAGTTAAGCTATAAAAGAGGATCAATCTTATCTGTAAGGGATGATAAGAAGCCCTGCCTTTTCTGCACCGCACACTCAGGCACCTAAGCTGTGGAGCTAGGACCAATCATTTAATAAGTTTCATTTTGAAAATTCATAACAAAATGGTTTAAATTGAAAATTATAAGCATTGGTGATTTAGTTCTTAAACAAGAATGGGTGGGACCCATGACCCTGAAATTTCTCTCACCCCCCCCCCCTTCTTTTTCTCCTTTTTATCACGTATGTAAATTGAATTTTTATGAAAGATTTTTGAAAGTACAGTAACCAGCAATTAACTCCTGAAACCTAATAGCTTCTAAGGGAGAGCTTCTTAGTCAATTGCAGCTTATCTAATTGTCTAATTGCAGCACTTGAAACAGCTTATCTAATTGCAGATGAAAGTACTTGAAAGTACAATTATACTGAAAGTACAATTATCTAACAGCACTTGAAAGTACGAAGCAGCACTTGAAACAGCTGGATTGAGATCCGGTGCAATTGCTTGTTGCAATTGCACCATACAATTCACCCCCTCCCTCTCACAAATTTTTTTTTTTTTAAATTTTTTTGCTTTTACTTTTTTACTTTTTTAATTTACATCCATAGCAATTGCATCAGGTGCAATACCTAGGGTATTGCATCTGATCTCAATCTGAAACAGCTTATCTAATTGCAGAATCTGTAGGCAATTATACTGCAGATGCATTCTATCTTCTCCTTTGATACTTCATGAACATTACATAAAACTAACAATGATTCAAGAACAAATTCTTATGCCAATTTGACAATTTGTAAGCGATTACAGCATTAGGAACGTGAAGCTTTAATAGAAGTACATAATAAGTAAGATTCATCTCCTATACATCATTCCTTAAAGACTACCCAGGATGGATTTAGTTATAACTTAGTGAAAACTATACACATGCTTTGTTGGCCAAATAGTTGAGAAAACTAATATTTTCGCAACCTCGTAGTTGTATTTCTTGCTCATCTTTATTCTGAGAGGCTTGACAGACTAGTTAATGAAAATTATATATGGCTTGATTGTAAATTTTCTCATTGGCTAGTGGTTGAAGGTTATACCTTGACTCATGGAGCTAGGGCACTGGCAAAGCATGCTAATAAGAGTACCAGTAAATATTGGGGTACTTTGGAACGAAGTGGCGAGGACCTGTTTGAATTTGAGCTTTGGAGATTAATTTCTTTCTGTTTTTTCTCTTACTGTGGTTTATCGTATGCACAAGTTTGTATACAGAATTTTTAAATGCTGTCAAATGTATCTAACCATCTCACTTTATGGCATAGAGATTTTCTTACAGTTGTATTGGATCTTTTGGTTTCTCATGCATCTGGTTGAATAGAAAATATCAAATACAACTTTTCTGTCAGGCATTTGGAAACAATTTTCAGATTATTAATCATTAATCTTTTCTTGGAGAGTGGCTTAAATCAGTGATGTTCTGACTTAAGCCAATGAGCTCTAGTTTAGATGTCACTTTCTCCCCTTGGAATAGCAAGATGGAGGGAGGAGAGGTCGTGAAGATCCACTAGGTGAATGTGTAACTTATTAATAATAAAAGTACTTTATTTATTTATTTAAATGTTTAACTAGTTCAAAATTCTACTTTAAAGAGTCTGCCTCTATGCCCCTATGTGTTGGGGTTCATCTGATTGTTCATCCATCCTTGAGTTTCTAGCTTCTCTTCGACCTGCCATATGATATTTTTGTATTTTGTTTTGTACCTTTGTGTTCATCATCATGAACTCAAAGTTTATATTTTCTCTAGTTAATTAAATTTGATTGCTTACATACAAATATATGTATATGTTGATCAATAAGAAAGGAAATTATTCATTAAAAAGATGAAATATAAGTTCACCAAAACTTGTTATACCAACAAAATTTTCCCCATTCTCTGTCATAACTCAAAGTTACCAATCTTGTACTTCTGTCCAACTTAACTACCTCTGCGTTGGCAATAAGAGCATTTATCTTCATTGAATCTATCATCCTGGAGTTTTACCATAATAGCACGAGGGCAATCTCACAAAACCCAAACCTCAAATACGCCATGGAACTCTCTCTCTTACAAGAATAGAGAAAACCCTATTCTATATGGCTCTAATATTTCGGTACTCTTTCCATTAAACAATTGCCTCAAAGTAACATAATATGTAACTCATATTTGTATAAATAACAACATTTTATTGGTTGGGAGGTTAAGGAGGACCATGTTAGCGGTCCTCTTAGTGAACCTAGTAATATCTTCTTTTTAACAATGCATAAAACAATGGCACATCTCAAATGCCATGTGGTAGACAACTATTGGTACATGTTAATCTTCTTGCTCTCTCTCTCTCTCTCTCTCTCTCTCTCTCTCTCTCTCTATATATATATATATATATATATAGAGAGAGAGAGAGAGAGAGAGAGAAACAGGTGAAGAATTTGAGTAGTGAGAAATCCTATAAAATTAAATATTATATTATATAAAAGTGTGATTAAAATGACTCCTCTTAGTTACACTTTTTCTTTTTGGTTAAAATGCAAATTGAACTTTCTAAATATGACTAAAATTCATTTTAGTTCTTTAACTTTACTTTCATTTAATTAAGTTGTCTATGTTTCAAATTTGTTCAATTTAGGCATTTTTTTTTCCAATTATGTTAAAAAATTCCTGCTAAGTATGCAATTAACTAATAAAAAAGATTATTTGAAAAAAAAATTCACATAAAAAATCTATGAATATTTTTACAGTTTATTTTCATGTGATAAAAATATTTTTTAATGAAATTGGACGGGATGATTGAATTGAATAAATTTGAAACTTAAAAATCTCAATTGAATAAAAGTAAAGTTAGAAAACAAAAACGAATTTCAATCAAATTTAGAGGATGCAATTTGCATTTCAACCTTTTATTATTATTATTTTTTAGAAATTTTTTTTTTTTAAGACACTCACTTTGTACACTTCTCATACACATTATGTCTCAGTGTCTTAAAATGGGGAATATTCTTCGAAAACATGGACGCCTCATGTAAAGTATTGAGATTATATATACAGGAAATGTAAATAGGATAGTGGAAACCTAAAAGGACACTTTCGGTGTTGTATAAGGTTGACTTAAATTTCCTATAGGAGGCATGCAATTACATTATTCCAAAAGTCAAATCTTGCATGTGCAAATTGACACTATGAAGACCTTTTATGTTTTTTTTTTTTTTTTTTGAATTAATTATGATTTATTTTGATATTGCTTAAATTTAAAAAGGTTCACTTTATTTACCTACATAGTCATCTCCGTTACATTTTTATAGTTACAAACATAAAAATCTCTAAAAAATCAGGATCAGAAGATTAGAATTTTGTAAAAATCAAGAACAAATATGGTTATTCACTCAAATGGGCATTTCTTCACCATCAAAACCATTGTTTATCGTTTCAAATCGGTGGATGCTAGAAGAATCCCAACAAGGATTTGGAATTTGGCAGCAAAATCTAGGTAGAAGAGAGACCCCACAATGAGTGGATACTAGAAGAATCCCAAGAAGGCATTGGAATTTGGAAGCAAAATCTGAGTAGAAGAGAGACCTAGATTGGAGGAGGAAATTACAGATTAGACTTACTGAAATTTCAAGGCGGGGGGCGGGGTCTTTTCCTTTTTGAAAAAGCGTTGGCCGATAGCGTTAGGTGAAGAAATTGGACTTTTGTACCATACCTCTTTTGTCGGAGGATTGTTGTACTCTCTCTCTCTCTCTCTCTCTCTCTCTGATTTTCATGACGCATAATTTTCTTACCCCATAATAGGGCATGAGGTTCTTTTTTTAATCTTTAAATAACACACCCACAATTTATCTAATGTTACAAACACATATCCATGATTTAAAAATTCACTCTATCCACTTAAAATTATCTCTAGTTAAACTTCCGTAACTCATCTCATCATTTTCACAATTAAAAACACAAAAAAAAAAAAAAACTTAAAAAAAATCATAGAAATCAAGAACAAATATTTTTGTAAAATTTATTTAATTGGACAAAAAAAAAAAAAAAGAAGCAATTTTCCCTTTTATGTTTGGGGTAGTTCACAATTTTCACTCCCAAACATTAAAACCAGACAGTTTTGCTCTATGTTTAAGAAATGAGCAAATACTCTCATTTCGTTACTCTTTCAGTTAAATCCTAATGGAATTTTTTTATTCCATTGTGTAATCTCTAATATAGACCATGTAAATATTAAAATCCTAAAAATTCCCCTAATTAAAAAAAAAAAAAAAAAAAGAGATTAACAAGCCAATAAGGACATGTCACATTAGACTTTTACATTTACTTAAACTCATTGTAGAATCAATACATCCTAATGCACCTAATAACATCTCAACAAACCAAAAGAAAACCTATTTCACGTTTTCCCTAAAATCTCACTCCCTTCTCAACTCCTGCCTTGCTAGCCACAATCCTCGCTAGGCCTCTGTTTGCAGTCACACTACCTCGTCGGGCCTACTTCCGCCTCCGCACTACCTAACAATTAATGGATAAAACTCAATTGGGCATATATACTGTAGATTCGTAGAACACTTTTTTTTATCCTATACGAATTCTTAATCAATTGGGCATATATATCAAAAAAAAAAAAAATTGAGCATAAATAGGCAAATAGTCACCTCCCAGTTTTGAGGTAGAATGGACAATCGGCTTCACCCTGTAAGAAGCAACAATGTGTGTGAGTAATGGAAAACAAGGGCTTGGCTCAGCTGGTAAGGATCGTTCGCTTCGCCTAACCAGCCCAAGTTCGATTCCCGTTACCAGCGGGCTCTTGTTGGTGGGCATCCTTAGTGAGGGTTGGCCCCCTCACACGAACGGTGAAAAATCTATTTGGCACCCTGCCCAGGGGTATAATACAACCATAACGGCCCCCATTTTCTCATATAAAAAAGAAAAAGAAAAAAGAAAACCAAATATTACTACATCATAGAAACAATGAAATGAATAAAATAAGGAAAAAGTAAGAAGGTTGTGGCTGGCGGAATTAGGTCCCTTCAATATTAAGAACAAGAACAAATCACCTAGGTCCGGTGAGAGAGTGTAGCGGTAAACGGAGGCCCAATGAAGATTGTGGCTAGAGAGGTAGGAGATGAGGAGGGAGTGAGATTTTAGAGAAACATGAAATAGGTTTTCTTTTGATTTGTTGAGATGTTATTAGATGCATTAGGATATATTGATTTTACAATGAATTTAAATAAAAGTCTGATGTGGCATGTCCTTATTGGTTGGTGTATACCAAAGGGTTTACATCCCATCCTTATTGAATTTAATTTAAAAAAAAAAAAATCAATTCAATGATTTGGTAGTGCATTTTTTTTGGGGCAAAAATTTCTTCCAGTAAGCTACTTATCAATATAATAATTGAATGTGAACAAAAATAAATTCAATTTAAACAAAAAGGATTGTGATCATAACAGTAATTAACAGAACTGTTATATAGTTTAACAACAAAATGATTGTGATCAATGAAGATATAAAGAAATAATCATCCTGTCAAAATACAAATTCAACCTCCCACATCCTCTCGAGTCTCAACAATAAAACGGACCTTCTGAGAATTTGGCTCCCTAATGATAAAGTACATACTGAATTCTTTTACACATCATAAATGAACTAAGCATGTGGACTATAGTAGAGTCTACACATCGTTGTGTGTTATAATTTGTAAACGCTAAACACCCAGATTATTGAATATTAGACAATGAAACATAACAATTATGGTGTATTTGGATACTGTTTATTTGTTAAAAATTGAGAACTTATAATTGAAAACACTGTAGCAAAATAATTTTTAAAAATGTGAATAGTACCGTGGGACCTAAAAATGCATTGAAATCTGTGTTTTGCGGAGTTTGGTGAAAAAGTAAACAGTATCCATAAGACCCACTAAAAAACGCAGAACGCACAGATTGGGCAAAACGCCCAATCCAAATGCACGCTTAGAATAGCTGGCCTATACGATGTGCGGTACATTTTGAAATACTTTATGATAACTATATTACTAATTGATTATAATTTCCTCCAATTTTTCAATAATTTTTCTTATAAAAAAAATGTAATTATAGACAAAATAGAAAGACAATAAGAGTGGTGTAGTGATTTAATCATACTATATATGTTTACAAATTTGAAAATTGCATGATATAATCGTTGATATAGATAGACATATTTCATACCTACTTAAGAATACAAGTATTGTTTTGATAAAATAAAATTACAAATATCCTTCAATTATTTTTTTTACATTCTTAATTGTATGTAATTAGATTTATTTATTTTTTCTTTTTTTGGACTTCATTTTAATTGTTGCAAAAGCAACCAACTTTGAGTAGAAATACAATATTTCAAACCAATTGTTTCTCATAAAAATCTTAGAAAAATTACATCAAAATTTCGGTAATATTATATAATTAATGTACCCTTAAAATAATTAATATAAGAAATAAATTTATTTATCTTATTAGTAACCTTTTTAATTACATAGAATATAATGTGTAGGGACACGATTTTTATAACCAAGCCCAAGATGTATGGGATCTCGTCCAATAAACCCAATACAATAAATTTGTAGACAGTGGATTAAAGAACTAGGCCTTAATGAATTAAATAATGGCTCATGTTAAATTAAATGGCCATCAAAAACAGATAAGAGGTTTTGTTATCAAAAGACCTTCAGTCTGAGGAGATTATCTTGTATAAATTGGTTCCAATTTAATATAGAGACAATTCAGATTGCTACCATCTTCTTTTTCTTAATTTTTCTGATCTCCCTCTCATGGAGGCTCTCTTACATTATATATCTCTCCTTGAGTCATCTTGTCCCTACATTTGTTGCTCATTGGTGCCTTCACTTGAGTGCTTATCCCATCAGACACCCTCTCTGGTTTTCCTGTGAGTTGTGGTAGCCGCGACAACACTGTTCAGAGGTATTCTCAACATAAATGTGGCCAGGAAAGTAGTTGTGGTGTATTTGATGCGGTGGTAACAGCTTTTTCCAAGATATTTCTGAGGTCTCATCATCCTTGGACGTTCATGATAAACATATTTATTACTAGAGATTCCTAGAAGGTCATCATAATCGTTAGAACGTGTATTTGATACGTATTTATCGTATCCAAGGAGACATTCCTCCTCGGACCGTCCTCTCGTAGGTACTACGCTCATTGGTTCCTGGGTTTGAAATATTCATTACCATTCACTCGTCCTTGGATTGCTCAGCTCTCGGTTGAGGCCCAAGGCCTAATATGTGATCTGGGCCTTTAGCCCCACATAATGGTTAAGATTAATTTTACTCTTTTTTTTTTTTTTTTTGAGGAACTGGTTAAGATTAAGTTTAGTTAATTCACAAATATCTAATTTTTGATGGCTTTTGTGTCAATTTTTGTCAAAGCTCCTAAACTTGAGGAAAATTGTCATACTTTAAATCTATATTATTATTTCAAATAAAAATAGTTTCTTATATAAAATTTATAAAAATAATAATATAAATTCCTTTAATATAAATAATTAATGCACAATTATAGATAATTAATATATGCAACTTCATAGGTTAATTCGATGAACTAATATTTGATATGAATAAAAACTTTATTGAGGTGGAAGCTTAAGTAAAAAAAAAATCAAGTAATGCGTTATATGGTAGAACTTTATACTCTCCTGCGTGAAGTCTATGGTTTTAGAATGTAATATTGGTTGATTGATTTTTGTACCATAGACTTTGCCACAACTGTTATTTATAACAGATTGTGAGTGTTGGAGAAAAAGTTGTGAGTCTATATAATAGTAACAAACAACCAATTATAGTCTGCTACATGGGATTATGGCAAAAAGTATGCGATACTAAAATTATTCTAACAATTAACATTGTCTTTACCCCTCCAAAAATAAATTGGGCAATTTTTCAATTACAAGATAAAAGCATCGCTCCAAAGAAGAAGACAAATCCGATCAACAGTTCTAACTTCTAAGAAGGGGAAATTTTTTTCACTAGGAGAATTATTGGGATTTTAATATTTTCTTGGGGGTATTTTAGACATTACAAAAGGGGTGAATGTGGTCCCCCCTCCTCTAATCAAACATTCTAACACTCCTTAAAGTTTGCACCTAGAGTCATCCCTAGTAAGTGGGGACCCAAAATGTGAGATAACACTCATGTGAACCAAAACTCATCCTTAATAAGTAGAGCCTAACATGTGAGAATATTTTTTTAAATGAGAGATAGGATGGAGTAAGGGTAAAAAATCAAGACCTCTTACTTTGATATCATAATAAATTATCAACTATACTAGAAATTTAAACAGTAAAGAAATTGCACACATTTGTACACTTTTTGCAATATTATACATATTTGTAAATGTGTATAATATTATACATATTGTACTATTAATGTAAACTATGAATTAAAAAGAAAATCACTTATGAAAGGTATATTTTAACTTACTTTAAATAAATTATTTTAAAATTTTGTCAAACCAAGAATAGTTTTAAGAAAATCTTTAAACTTATCATAAGAGTTTGTCAAATCAAGAGTAGTTTGAAGTTTGAACTTGATGTCTTAACTCTTAAGACAAGCTAACTTGGCCCATCCCTGTTTCCTTCGCGGTGTGCCTACATCGGTGGGTGCGTCCAATATTGCTGTAATGTCGAAAAGTTTTAGATTCCTTGTCGAAATTAATTTTACTGTCATATGCACAGTAATCAATTCTTTGACTGCTCTATGCATCAAAAAAGTTTCCTCCTAGAATAAAGGTGTGTTTAGTTGGATAGAAAAAATGGTAGATTGAAAATATAGGAGAAAAAAATTGAGTAATTGGTGTATTTGGTTGAGAGGAGAAAGAGGAAGGAAAAGTAGTGAGGACCGAAAGTTTTCTTTCTTGGCCAACCAAATTTGAATCATTCCAATTTGGGGTGAAAATAAGGAGGAAAATGTCTAGCAATATTTTGGACAAAATTGCCCAGATCAACGTTCAAAAAGTTTGAACCTTTTTGTCCTTTTATTCTATTTCTTTTGTCATTTGGTTTCGTACAAAACTTTATTATTATTATTATTATTATTATTATTATTATTTTTTGTCCTTATCCTTTCTTAAGTTTTTTACTTTTTTTTGACGTAATTTTTTCTTTTCTTTTAGCATGTGGAAAATGTTTTTTTTTCCCCTCAAACAGTTAGTTGAGTTTTTTATTTTTTTTTATAAAATAATTTTGGGTCCTTGAACTTCTTGTCTATTATTATTTTTTTTAATGTATGAAATACAATTATGTCATTTTTTTAATTAAAAAAATGTGTTACTTTTTTTTTTTGAGAGATAATTACAATATGCTACAAACCCCGGCCCACAGCTCAAATCCTTTCTTCCTTGGACACCCAAGCATTTTGTGTATGAGGAGATGCCGGTTCAGCTACAAGGCCTTTGGCAAAAAATGTGTTACTTTTTGTTTTATTTAATAAGGACATAACTATAAATTTATACTAACTTCAATTTTTATCCTTTAACATCAAACAAATAAGTTTTCATTTTCTCTACTTTTCCATCTTTCTAACCAAACTCAAATGGAAGAAAACTAAGGTTATACTTGGTAACAATTTTTGTTTTCTATATTTAAAAACTTGTTTTGGGGAATATAAAGAAAAAATAATTTTCTTATATTTTTGAAATAAAAAACATGTTTGGTTAGTTGAAATTAAAAAAAAAAATTGAATAAAAAAATAGAAAATACTAAAATTTGTTGTTACTATAATTTGAATTCTAATACTAACTCATTAAATGAGACAAATTCATTAAATTAAATGCGTATTTTCATTGATTTTTGAAAATTAGAAATTGAAAACTGCATTTTGCATGTTTTCATTTTCCTTTACAAATTGAGTTTTGAGAACAGTATTTGTTTTCTGTCCATTTTGAGTTACCAAACAAGTTTTTTAGTTTCAAAAATAGAAAATTGTTTTTGAAAACAGAAAATAAAAGGAAAAAAACAGTTACCAAATATACTCTAAATCTTTTCTATCATCTCATCACTTTTCTATTTTCTCAATCTCTATTTTCTATCATCCCACTTTTCCATTCCACTCTTTCAACCAAATGGACCCTAAAAGAGAAGAACCTCAAGATAAACACACAATTGACTCCATTGAAGACCAAGCTGTCAAATGGATCATACGTTAGTGATTTCGTAATAGTTGAACTTGAGAACATATCCATAAAAAAGCAGATATAAATGTACTGTACTCTATGCAGATGTAAATGTCTTTAATGCTCCTCTAGCCATTTTCAACCTTTCCATCTTATCATTTAGAATCAACCTTTCCCCCTTCTCAAAAAAAAAAAAAAAAAAAAGAATCAACCTTTCCCACACGAGATCAATATAAAAGATGGGCTTCATGTGTATGACCACCTGACTTGTAAAAAATATTTATATATATATACTTGCAAAAAAAAAAAAAAAAAAAAAAAAAATATATATATATATATATATATATATATATTAAACTAATCTATTTTGACCATCCAAATAAAAATTTTAAATACTCTAACTCAAAAAAAAAAAAAAAAAAAAAAGAGTAATATTACATTAACAATATTTTTACAATGATTTCACAAAAAGTCTTATGTGATAGGTTATTACTAATTTTAATTTGGATCCAATATTGACATTATTCTTTAACTCATTAATAACAAATTATCACATAAGATTTGTTATGAAAATCTTATAGATGTAGTATTAATCTAAAAGTAATTTTGGCATCTCAAACATAATCCTTAACCCCTTAAAAAAAAAAATGCTTAAATAACAACAATAAAAATTAGCCCAAATCACAACAAAAATAAGACTAGACCAAACAACAATTGAATAAATTATTCAACAAAAACCTATTAAAAAACAAAAATAAATAAAAATCCCTAGTCATTTAAATTTGTAACTCCTTCAATCCATTACATAGAAATAATCCATAATTTTTTTTTCCTTAAAAAGGTACCAAGAGAAATACTGTGGTCATGAGTTCTCCTTAACGATATCAGCAGGTATGCTCTCTTTGACTTTGCAGTCGCAATAAATTTGCTCTTCTTAGAGACCCAGCTTGCAATTGTATCAAATATAACTTCTCTCTCTCTCTCTCTCTCTCTCTCTCTCTCTCTCTCTCTCTCTCTCTCTCTCTCTCTCTCTCTCTCTCTCTCTCTCTCTCTCTCTCTCTCTCTCTCTCTCTCTCCAGCCATTTTTCTCTTTACTATTATCATTTCAACTCTCTCACTTTGTTACTCTCATCTAGACATTCTCAATTCTCATTTTATCTATTAATCCCTTTTTTTTTCTTTTTTTGGGTGACGTTGATATATTCAAGTTATCTATTTATCCGATTTTGTATAATTTAAGTTTCTTAGTGACTACCCTAAAAAAATTCCTAGATGTGCCACTGTAATTCTTCTTCTTCTTCTTCTTCTTCTTCTTCTTATTATTATTATTAATTCTCTCTACGATTAGATTTTGCCTACCAAATATTGATACTTCTTGTGAGAATGGTCTCTACTCAGTTGTCCTTTAGTTTGTATGTAGCATTGTGTCCAAGAGGCCTTTCAACCTCTAAATCGGTTGGAGACTCTGTTGTGTCAAGTGAGATATGCAAGGCCATGGAAGCATTTTTGCTCTGTCTTCATATTCATGATTGGTTTGTTAATTCTTCTCACTTTCTCTTCTTCTTCTTTTTCTTTTTTTGTCCATTTGCATCATATTATTTGCACGTGTAGTATTATATATAGGATTTTACTAACATATGCCCTTAGGGTTTATGTTAGTAAACTATTTTAGAAAATTTTTGAAAAATTGAAAAAGTGATTAACCTTTATGACAACTTTTCAATTTTCATTAAAAATTTCCTATAATGGATACATTAATTGAACCCTTATATATAAAGTTTATATTACATACCACACACACACACATATATATATATACTGTTACAATAATGGGCTCTTCAAAAGGGAGAGAGATAATAAGAGAAATCAAAGAGAGGAAGTGGAAGTGGTAGTGAAGAGAGCTTTTCAAGATTAGGGAGAGAGAAAAAGAGACAATGAGAGGGGTGTAGAGAGAGGGAGTGAAGGTGGTTATAAGATAGAGAGAAAATTGAATAATGGGTATGTGTTAAACCTCAAAAAAAAAAAAAAAAAAAAAGGTTACCAACATACAAGGAAAATTTGGAGAAGAATATAGAGAAGCCAGGTGTTTGATATGGCTGTGGTGAGATTGAGATTGTGAACCCATAAGCAAATTCTCTAAAACCCAAAACCTCTATCTTTATTTTCTCTCTATTGTGAATTCATAACCAAATCCACCAATAACCATTGGCCACCGTGATTCCTGCACCAAAAAAAAAAAAAAAAAAAAACAAACCCAAATGCAAAACCAACAAAACCCACAAATGGTGACATAAAACCACCAAATGGAGAGCCATAACCCATTAATGGTGAGAAAATCTGTAACCACTTATTGAGAGCCAGAACCTCCGTGGCAAAGATGAAACCATTGGGTCGAGATAGGCCGAAAAAGAGATATAAAAACCACAAAGAACATGTTGATCTCACCACAGGTCTCTCTCTTGAAAAGTTTCTGAGTTTTTGGTGTTTTGATTTGTGTTATGTTGTGTTAACGTAATGGCTGAGTTTGAGGTGGGTTATGGAGATTGACGGAAACATATCACAGGTGGATTAAGTGATACTTTTCTAATTATGGGTAGGCAAAGTGATTTTCACCCTAACCATAGGTGAGTTATGTGTAATTACCCCTTATAATTTTATCATCAATTTTATATAATGTCTGTGTATTTTATAATACACATTACATAAAAATGAAAAAAATATTCATGATATTGTTAGTGTTTTGACAACTGTATTTTGAACGATTATTGAGAGAAAATTTGCATTCCATCATAATGCATTTATTTCTATAAAAAAATTACATTTTATATTATTCTGAAAATTTTACCAAAAGGTAATTATATTGAATAAAATTGTGTTTGGTTTGAAAAAGTATAGAATGCATTTTCGATTCATTTAACCATTTTTTATTAGGATGATTGTAGTAACATAAAATCCCAAAAATAAAACAGAAAGAGGAATTAGAAAAAGAAAGAGAAAAGAGTAGTTGGGTGCGGTTTTAATCACTGTCAATGGATCCCACTTGCTTTAGTTAACATGAGAAGTCACATTTTTTTGGATGTTCGATTTTTGCTGTAGGAAATAGAATTTTGAAAAGGGTTAAATTTGTTCCACACATGTTATTTTACATAGTTTTACACATGTAAAAAAACTACTGAAATTGTGATTACAATTTTGAAATTTTGACTTCAAATCACGATTACAATTTCTTTTTTACACGTGTAAAATTATGTAAAATAAACAATGCTCTTTGAAAAATGCATTCTCAACAAAATGACTTTTACATATCTCAAAATGACCAATTAAACACCTCTCTTTTTTTAATGCATTTTACTTACTTCTAAACAATTGTGAATTTGCATTTCAGTCCTTTAATTTTACTTTTGTTTAAATGCGTCTTTTCTAAGTTTTAAATTTATACCATTCAAAATTTCTATTCAATTTTTTTAAATAATTTTCCTTAACAAATATTTTATTTTCATATGTAAAAAAAATCTACAAAATTAATAAAATTATTTTATAGATTTTTTTATTTAAGAATGTGTTTCAAAAAAATCTTTTTACATTAGTTAATATCATACTTAAAGGATTTTTTTTTTTTTTTTTTTATAGCAAATTGGACAAAATGTTTGAATTAAATAACTTTGAAACTTAGAAGACTTAATTGAATGAAAGTAAAGTTAAAAAACTAAATGAATTTTAGTCAAACTTAGAGAGTGCATTGTGCATTTTAACCTAAATAATGTATAGATCAAAACATTTTGGCATTAAAAACTCAAACACCGAGGTTGAAAAAAAATTTATAGAAAATATAAATTGGAACTGCTGATCTATGTGGGGAAATTGTCCAAAATCGACAATGACAGTCAGTAACAATTGGCATGTTTAAATTAATGGTCTATTTGCACAGTCATAACTGTATTCAGGGAACAATAGAGAGATCAGGAGAAGAATAAACATTTATAGTCTGTTTGGATTGAGGGAGAGGGAGGGGGAGTAGAGTAGAGTAATCTACACTACTCTACTTCCCTTCACTCCCCCTCCTTCCCCTCTCCATCCAAACAGGCCAGTAGCTAGCTAGGAACCTCAAGCAAAGTAGCATAGGGGGTGGAGCAAATAAATCTTTATTAATTCGTATCAATGATATACTAGGAGTGGTTATGACTCGACAAATCTACTAACAGTAAAAAAGGCAACAAAGTAGAGTTTATTTTGCTGAAAACTGAAAACTGAAAATACTGTAGCAAAATAATTTTTAAATGTGTGAATAGTGCTGTGAGACTTTTTTTTTAATAAAAAAGTTATTGAAAAGTGAAATTTGTGGGTTTCGTGAATAGTGCACAGGACCCACTTATGTTGCTAAAGTGTGCCTTATACACTGAAGAAAAGTCAACAACTGAGGCTAAAAAAAACAAAAAAAAAAGAAGAGGAAAACACAAAACATGAATGCGCAAAACGTGAATCCAAACCGCACCTTAGAGTCAAGAACAGCAATATCCAATCATATTCTAGAAGAAAGAAGAAATTAAGGAGTACCGTCAAAGAAGGTAACGTCCAGACTCATAAGTCATAACTTAGACAAGGATTCTAAAAGTTAATCCTCTCTGAATTTTTGGAATAACGAACATGGAAGACAGTCACACACGTGACAGCCCTAGGAGTCAACCTATGTCCTAGGTTGGGACCAAGACAAAACATAAAAAACCAATTATCAAATGAGAAAACAAAAGGAGGAATTACCGACCTAATAATAATAGGAAAATGTTAATGAATGTCTGAAAGACATTGGATTAAGAATTATTTTTTAAAAATATTTTATAAAAAAATGATAAAATAATTAATTTTATTGACAAATTTTTATATTTTTTATGAAAGTTGTATTAGAATTTTCCTATTATAGTTTGTTAATAAATGTTCTAAGAGCATCCGTAAACGTAACCCATAATATGTGGGATTGAGATCCTTTAAGGTTAGTGGATTAATGATATGGTAAAATTTGAACCTTTTATTATAAATGAAAGGTTAGGATTAAAAGAATTTTACATGATAGAGTATCCTAAGAACTCTAAAAGATCTTAATCCATAATATGAGTCATGTTTTGATATCACTTCTATGAAAAATATAAAAATTTGTCAAAAAGGTCAATTGCCTCTTTTTTTTTATTTTTAATTTCTATAAATATTATCTAAACCAATACTCTTACAATATTGGTTAGCTTTTTCCTACAAAATATAGGAAGACATCCTATTAATAAGATAACATGTCAATGCGGTAAGAATGGCATCCCCTTGAAAAATGTTCAGGAAGATGCATTTGATGTTATCCAAAAAAAAGAAGAAGATGCATTTGAAGAATGATATTGGCACAACCAAATTTAGTGGCCTTTTCTTTATGAAACAACTGAAAATAGATGAAATTTTTAAAAGATATTTCATTAAAAAAATACTTGTTAGGTTTATCTTTGGCATGGGGAGGAGCATGTCGGAAGGTGTTAAGAAAAATTCAGAGAGAAACAGAGTCTGTAATGAAGTTTCGAGGTGAAGGGGGAAGGCTTATTTTTTGAAGTTCGAACTTGAAAAGGCCTTGGCTGATAGGTGAAGAAATTGGACTTTTTGGTCATACCTCTTTTGTCTGTCTCCCTGTGATTTTCACACTGCATAATTCCTTTATCCCATAAGTAAATATGGTATGAGTTTTGTTTTTCATTTCATATTTGTATATGTTTGAAACTACAACTTCTGTATATATCTGCTATCAACAATTTTCATAATGGTCGCAAGCAACTAATTAATACTAACTCCTAGTAAAAACGATGAATTTAACTGGAAATCAGCACGGTGGATTTGGCATGTGTTACGTCTAAAGTCATCTAATTGTCTATATGAAACACACATAAAAAAAAAAAAAAAAAAAAAAAAAAAAAAAAAAAAAAAACGTTATTAATTTAACGGTTTTTTTATTTTTATTTTTTATTTCTAATAAATCTTTCTCTAGAAAAAAGAAAGAAAAAGGTTAATGGTTCTTTGATCATCTACCTCTCTAACATATGTATGTATACACTATATCTGTGTCTTTTTTTTTTCCTCTTTTTATGAATACAATATCTGTACTCTAGGGATAAAAACATTATGATTTAACAACAAAAAACTGTAATAGATCTCAAAAGCTCATTCAATCATGCTAAAACAGAGATCTTGATTTAATAGATTAGTTTATGTGTGACAACCGATATGTTTAAAAAGTTAATTTATCAATCCCTCAAAAATAAATTTTAAGGATTAAAATTATATTGACTTTAAACTGGAAAGATAGCATTATTCTCATCTCCCATTTTCCACCGCGTTTATTAATTTTAATTTCAAATAATCTTTTGTATACAATATTTTTCCAGAATTTCATTTTAAAATGTAACTGATTGACACTTGATTTTGCTTGCTTTTCGTCATCGAAATAAAGTGAAGGTTTATTGTATTTTATCTCTGCTTTCTCTAGAAAACAACATAAATTCTGTTACTGTAGGGTTTTCACCAAGAGTGGAGAGTGGGTCATAGCCCCAAACAAAAAAACTTTCAAGAATAATATTCTTTTTACCATTATATGGTGGGTATGTCATGCAATATAGTTAGTATTGATTTCTCTACCTTTGTTTTATATTATGTTTTTTGTGTTTTTAAGGTGAAAGTAATGAGGTGCATATTACAGAGTTGTAATGGAAATAACTTTAATTGGATAAAATGGAAAATTTTAAACCAAAGATAAGTATTATTAAAATGACACAAATTATGTGTGGGTAAAGTATAATTAACTTTTTTTTAATATATATATATATATATATATATATATATATATATATAAATCATTGAAATTTAGTTCAAATTGAATTTCTTGATTTCATCATTCTATTTTATGTAGACTTCCTATTCTAGATGGATAATAGTCTTTCTATTCACAAATTATTTATTATTGTTTATGTTTTTTGGTAATAAGGAGATTAACATAAAAACTACCAAGCCACCAAAGGCACAGATAGTAGCTTGCGTATCAAGGATGGAGCTAAAACTTAGAATTAAGGGGGTAGCTTTGTTACTAGTTGTGTGCAGTGATTTTGGCATCCGGCTTTGCTGCTGCTTAACCTTTTAGCTACTGGTTTAAAATTTTTTAAAGGGTTAGATTGTTTGTTTTGAGTAAAATTGGTTGACTAAGCTTAATTTTTTTAAGTTTTACTATTGGTAATTTTGTTGTTGGACTAATTTTTTTGGGCTTGTATATATATATATATATATATATATATATATATATGTATTTTAGATTTGGTCTTTAAAATGAGGAAAATGCAAGAGCTACAATTTTTTTTTTTTTTTTTTTTACAAATTGCTGATGTGGTAAGTGGTTATTAGTAAGTAAAAAAATAATATAAATGGTGGGCTCAAATGTGAATCAATAAGAATTTGTTACCTTAACAGTTTTTAAAAATGTTGTAGAAAAATTTGTGATTATAACAATACTCTTAAAAGAATCAATAATATTGTTAAGGAGGCAAAAAAGTAATTTTATAAAACAAAATTGCTAAAATTAATATACATATATATAATAATGTATTTTAAAAAAACGTTTGGGGGGCCATTGCCCCCAGGTCTAACCATGGCCCCATCCATGTTGGGTATGAATCAATTGAATTCAATAGAATATAAACCAATCAATTGACCTCAACTATTGGCAGCATGTGTGCATGAAAATTTTACAAAAATTATTTTGAAATAGAATATAATTTTGTATAACTACTTTTATGATTGAATTATGTTTTACATCATTAAAATTTAGTTCAAAATTGAATTTCATCCTTTAAAACATGTCATGTCATCTGTTAATATTTTATTTGTCCTTGATAGAATACTAATTTTTTCAAAAGATTAAGCTAATAAAAAATTGTGAATTTAATTATTTAATCAATATTCTAAAATTTTCCTTACGTGTAGGCCTAAATTTGTCCTTAATAAATGAGACCCAAAATATAGGATAACACTCACATGGACTAAAACTTGCCTTTAATAAATGGGGTCTGACATATGAGATTTTTATTTTTATTTTAAAATAATGAATTTAATCATTTAATCGATATTCCATCACCTCTTCAGATGTGAGCCTAAACTCATCCTTAAAAATAGAACCCAACATGTAGGATATATAACGCATGCGTGGGCTAACACTCTCTTTTAATAATGTAGGATTTTTAAATTAGTTTTTATAATGATGAATTAAATCATTAAATCGGAAAAAAATTATTTATATTTTGGATTGTTAGTTTCAAATTTGAAAATCTAAAAATTAACCTTTAAAAAATAAGCAAATTTCACTTATGAAAAAAATATTTAACTTACTCTCAATCAATTATTTTAAAATTTTCTCAAACCACTAGTAGTTTTAAGAAATGACAGTGTTTATTACACACTTATATAGATGCACACAAGTGTAAAATAACACTGAAATACTTAGGTTTAAAAAACACGAGTCCTACATAGCACATAGTGGCGGAGCTAGGAATTTTGGCTCGGGGGGCTAAACTATGGTATTCATAAATCGGTCTAGATAAATCCAAAACATATTCATATATAATTAGATTAGCAAGAACACATTATTTTCCATTTTTTCTTCTTCTTCTAATGAACATAATCTTTCTAAACTTTAATGAGTATACACAAATTGTCTACTTTACTTTAAACATGTATGAAAAATAATCCCAAAAAAAAAAGTTTTTAAATATAATGGAATCAGGAGCTTTGTAACTCAATCGATTTGATGTATAAATGAAAAGAAAAGAAAAGAAAAGAAAAGAAAAAAAAAAAAAAAAAAATATATATATATATATATATATATATATATATATAATGGATGATCTTTGTGTAACTTTTTTTTTTTAATTATAAATTTGTTTTGGAAAGATTAAGTTATTTATTTTTGTTTATTCTTGGGTGAAGCCAATTTTTTTTCTAATGTTATTGGAGAGCAACTCAAATTTGGGGGGCCCAAATGTCATTTTTCTTTGGCCCCACCTTAACCGATTTATAACATATATAGGATATTAAAATATTTTAATATTTAGAGGAGGGGGGGCGGCATGGCCCCTCCAACCTATTATGTGGCTCCGCAACTGATAGCACGCTAGCATGTAATAAGTTTTAGCCTTAAAGAAAATCTTCATCCTTATCCTTTAGGGTTAGAATAATTTTTCTCGAAGCACGTAATTTGAACTTTGAAGTCTTAATAAGAGTTAGGAGAAGCTAACTTGGGCGGCTGGGCCCGTCCTTGTTTTCTTTGGCATGTCTGCATCAGTGCATCCTAGCCATATTGGAGTAATATCAATATTGAGACGTGGAAATTTTATTATCAAATGTACTTACACCAATCATTTCTTTGACTGCTCTATATATCAAAATTTTTTTTTGAAGTGATAAAATATAAGAGAAGATGTCAACCTAAATGAGTCAATATAACTATTTAAGACCAACCTCTCCTATGTTTAAAGCATTAGCATCAGATTTTTACAAAATATCTTATTTTACCGCATCAAAAGTTACTTTATCTATTATATCATACTAGTTTACAACACATCTAACATCTTAACTTTTATATTCATATACAACATATTAAAATAATATATCTACACAATAAAATATATAACCCAAAATAATAAAAAATAATATTTTAATTTTGTGGTGAGTCAGGAAGAGAAAGAAAGAGGAAGATGCTTTTGAGGTGAACAAATGAAAAAAATTATTTTAATTTTGCAAGTGAGCTACAATATCATTGTAAATTTAGGATGGTATTACAGTACAATTGCAATTATTTATTTATTATTTATTTTAATTTCTTACAATGGCAAGATCAAGTAATAGGCTTTTTTTGTGCTTTGATCTAAAATATAGCATATTATAGCATATGCAAGACCGGGTACTGATGCCCGTGAGTTTGTAATAATTGAGCTTGAGAGAACATATCCATAAAAAAGCAAATTCTACATTTTTTGTTTTTGGACGTACTGTGTTCTATGCAGATATTTTTTTGTTTTGATAAGCCACCTCTCTCCAATCTTTGACTTATAAGTGCACTATGCATATATAAATATCATTGATACACCTCTCGTAATTTTCATCCTTTTCTTCTTATCATTTAGAACTCCCACTTTTTACTAAAGGAAAATTTCCTCTTCGCCAAAAGCCTACTTCTTCACACAAGATCAATATAATGCCTTCTTCTTCTTCTTCTTCTTCTTCTTCTTCTTCTTTTTATTATTATTCTACCTCATCCTCAATTCTCTCTACGATTAGATTCTGCCTGCTAATATTGACACTTCATGTGGGAATGGTCTCTGCTCAGTTGTCCTATACTCTGTATGCAGGATCGTGCCCAAAAGGCCTTTCAACCTCCAAATCTGCTAGAGACTCTGTCATGTCAAGTGAGGTACGCAAGGCCATGGAGGCATCTTAATTTGCTTTGTCTTCATCTTCATGACTGCATTTTTAATGTAATTCATCTCTCACTTTCTCTTCTTCCTTCCCCCCCCCCCCCCCCAAAAAAAAATGCATCATATTATTTGCATGTGTAATAATATACATAAAGTTTATATTACGTACCATGCTAGTGGGCTCATCAAAATGGGGAGAGATAATGAGAGAAAACAGGGAGAGGAAGTGGAAGTGATGGTGAAGAGAGCTCTTCAAGATTAGAGAGAGGGAAATAGAGAGAAAGAGACAATGAGAGGGGTGTAGAGAGAGAGAGAGAGAGTGGAGCTTGTGGAGGTGCTTATGAAGAGAGCACTTTATGAAAGAGAGAATGAAGTTTAAGTGGTGTTTCTATGTGTTGTATTAATTAATTAGTCTATTAGAATTTTCTCAATGTTCTCTGCTCATTAAGTGGTATCAGAGCTCATGATAGTTTGTGACAAGGTGACAAGGTTATCAAATTCCCTTTCATAGTTGGAATTGAAAGGGTGTCGTGCGAGGTTCCCATGTGGTGGTGGTGGTGGTGGTGTCCTCAAAGAGTCCAACAAAAACCTTTTTAAGTGAGAGACAATGAGAGAATAATACAAACCTTTGGGAGTAGGGTTTATGTAAAATGCATGCTTCTTTTGGCATATGTGTGTGGTCTAAGGAAGTCTGTAAGAAATGAACAGAGGCGTAAATTCAAGATTTTATCTCCTTGAAGCAAAAAAATACCTCTTTAAAGATAGTAAAACTACTAAAATTCAAAAAGAAATTAATATATAAAATAGTTATTGCATCAATTCTAAATTATTCATATGATGATTGCTAATCCAGAAAGAAATTGTGTAAACCACAAAAATTAGAATTCTTATATATCATCTCAATATATATCCAATATATTATTATAACTAAAAAACTGCAAATGATGCTAGTAATTTAAAAAAAAAAAAAAATCCCAAACGCTATATATATATAATCAATCCTTTAAGAGTGCATTTGGGAAAGGTTTTTTGCTTTTCGTCTCAATTTTTTACAAATACTCTAATTGTTTTTTTTTTTTTTAAAATTTTTTTTTATAATAATCAACCATTTAGCCTTTTGCCACAAATTTAATATAAAAGTTATTAAAAACTATATCCATTATCTATACTACTATTTAAGGGCTTCTCCTATTTGGACATGATTTTTTTTGGGTCCAAAATACCCTTATTTCCCTAAGTTTAAGTAGAGATAGAACTAAAAGACAACAAAGTAAAAATAAATCTTTAACTCCTACTAAAATATTGTTTACAAAATAAAATTACTCTCCCACTAACCCACTTATTCAGAAACAAACTTCACATTTAAACTTTGCTCTTTCTTTATTTTTTTAATTGGCCGAAAATATTTCTTCTTTTGTTAAACCCATGTTAAAAAGTTTTTATTTATTTATTTATTTATTAATTTTAGAAATCCATGTTAAAAAGTTACTATTTTTTTTGGTAAAATTTAAAAATTTGCATAAATTATAATTTGGAATTACTACATTTTCTAATCACAAAAAAACCTAGAGGTGCGATGAGTGTTATGCGTTTATACCAAATATTAAAATTATAATTGATGCAAAATTTTAAATTTTACCCAAAAAAATAGAAGAGTCTCTGAGTACGCGTGTAAGCGCGTGCTTAGAGGCCAGTAAAATACCATGTAAATAAACTATTGTAAATAGACTATACTCAAACACGCTCTAGGAAGAGTTAAAAAGTAAGACAACACCTCAATCCTAAAATTTCAAACTTTTTAGCTTAGTTCTTAAAGAGAGAGGCTTAGGTCCATTGTTTCCTGTGCATTGAATTATATGAGATGCTTTCACATGGCAACATCCTACCAGGTCTAGTGCACAAGATACCAAACCCAAGCTGAATCTATTCTCAAATAGCAAATAACAAAATGTCATGTCAAATGTCAAACATTTGAAACCTATCAAGTCATTTTTAATTTTTGATGTCTTTATATAGGGCTGCCTGCAACCCCTTTTTTCATTACATATGCAAATGATTGTTGCATGTACTGTTCTATCTATTAGTTGGGAAAAAAAGGGTCTACTTGCATGTTTTGTGTAGTACGAGTAGTGACTGAGTGTGTGAAGATTGATAAACCGTGTGTGCACGAGAAACCCACACAGTTTCACTCATCGCTATTAAAGGTAGTGTTTAGAATGACTATACTGAGAGGATGTGTTCCATTGGAATGCATTCCAGGAGAATGCATTTTGTAAAAGTATAAGTATTAGTGTAGAATGCATTTTCCTTAAAAAGTTGCATTTGATATTGCCCATTAACTTTTACTAAAAAGTAATTGTGCTGAATGAAAGTTGTGTTTGGTTTGAAAAAGTGCAGAATGTATATATTCTCAGTACATTTTACCAGTTTCTATTAGGATGAGTATAGTAACGAAAAATTACATATAATCTGGAATATAAAACTGAAAGAGGAAGAAAAAGAAAAAAAGTAGTTAGGTGCTGTTTTTAATGCAATATCGGTGGGTTTGACTTGTTTTAGTTAAATGAGAAGCAAAATGAGAAGTCACAATTTTAATGACTTTTTGACTTCTGCTCTAGAAAATAGAATTTGAAAAATGCATTCCCGACGAAATGACTTTGAGGAATCTTAAAAGAGTTTTGATTATCATACATCTCAAATTTTTGTATTTATTTTTTATGTGTTAAAATGTGAACATTCTTGCAATAATTATAGATACGTGTGTGAAATAGTAGATACGATCTAATATAAAAAATTATTTATCCATTTCAAAATACCCAACCAAACTTTTTTTTTCTTTTTTTTGCAATATACCTTACACCTAGGAAGTTGTGAATTTGTAATTGCATTCTAATAGTTGAACCAAACAGTGCTTAAGCATTTGTACCCCCAAAAGCACCACCAATTGAACCAAATCCACGAATAAATTCTAGGAGGAAAACTTTTTTCCTAAATTCTGTGCCATATTCATATTTCACACACTCCCTTGAAAGTTTGCAATAACTATGATACGCTTTTGTAGCGTAATCACCACACATACCTCAAATTGTATCAAGATTTGGGATTAATCAGCCTCATCAGATTTTTATTTAATAAACCCAAAAATTTATTCTTTTCTAGTTTAGTTATCTATTTTTTTTTTTTAACATACACATACATCAATCTTAATATTATATCACTATTTCAATTATTAATTATTATTTTCTTCCATTTACATTTTTAATTCCAAATTTCACAACCACCTAGCACACCCACAACCCAACAAAATCCACTCATGATATTCCTCGCCACCATCATCGAAATCATTACTCAGCCTTTGCCTCTAAGTGTTGTTGCTTACCTCAATCTTGATCTTTGCCTAAAAAATGGGTCTTCTTCAACCTATGTGAATAAGATCTAGGTGTTTTACGAGGGTTTATGATAGGTCTGTTTGGATTGATGTTGGATGTAGTTGATTGGTGTGGTTGTGTTTGGTGCTTTTGTTGTGTTTGGTGGTGCCATGTTGTGGTGGCTAATTGTTTGGTTCAACTAGATAGTGGTTGGTTGGGTTTTCTTGTCTTTGGTGGCTAGGTCTTTGGTTGTGCCATGCCATGATGTGGGTTTCAAATGGATTTGGTTCGATTGGTGGTGGCTAGGTGTGGTGGTGATTGATATTGATGGTGTTACAATATGCACATGCATGCACGCAAACACATTTAGTAAAATAAACTTTTAATTCGATTTGGCTATGAACAATATCTCAATAAGATTGTAAAACAAGTTTAATTAATTGTTTTTACTAAACTATTGTTTAGCTATCCTGATGCTAGGGCTCTAAGTGTACTTTTTGGGCCAGATCCATTTTATTTGAAGCAAATGATAATTGCAATTTTATTTTTTAGATTTAATAATTTAAATAACATCAGAGTAGATACACTTTTAGACTTGTAATATTTAGTTTGAATAATGAAATGAGTATGCAAAGTGATGATCCTAGAAGGATTAAAGGGACAAAACTTATGTGTAATTCATTAACTAATGTATCCTATCTTTAGTTCTCCAATTGAATTCAAAACATGGTCATATTAACCAATATAACAAAAATTTTGATATTTTTTCAAAGGATAATTAAATTAAAAAATGTAATATACATTGACAATTTAGCCCAACTTAAATAAAAGTTCTAAGGTTGATTTTCAACCCACCAAAAAAAAAAAACAAAAAAAAGTGAAGGTAATGCAATCAACTAGTTGAATTTAATTGAAAAACTTATAGTATAAATAACTGAATAATTGTACATAAGTTTTAGCCTGTCCCAAGCAACCCAATAACCTAGTGAAAGAATTCTCTTATAAGGAAAATAACAAGTTTTAAGTAACATTTTGTTACAGGTGCATGATGCATGGTTGTTGTTGGACTACATAGTGAGGTTGCTGAGCGTTTTGATTTTTCTCAATCTCGTACCAACTCATGATCCATGGTCATCCATGAATTCATATCGAGTGAGCTTCAACGACAATGAAGCATTGCAGTCTCCCGAAGAGCGCCCTGATGAGCAGCACTCAAGAGTTGTTGTGGTTGGCAATAATATTGAAGGCAATAATGCAAGGTTAGACATAGGTGAAGGTGATAGAGAAGGTGAAAGTGGAGAAGGTGCAGTAGGCGGAGGCGAAGGGAGAGATGGAGGTGGAGGCGAAGGTGGAGCTGGACGAGGAGGGGGAGATGGAGGAGAAGACCGAGGTGAAGATAGGAACTGGAGGTCAAACATATCCAAACTAGCAAAGATGTTCATCATGGTCACAATCCAAACAACTGCAGCTTGTATTGGCTTCCGTTGCAGTGACCAACATCCCCATCATTTCCTGAATAAGATCTTCCTAGATTCTATCTTGGTTGATGACTTAGTGGGTTTCCTTTGTTGCATGATTGCTATCTTCTTAATCCATAGGAAGCCACATATTGCAGAAATTCTTGGAGGGATTGGATTTATAGTTGTTGTCTTCGGGTTCATACTATTAACAACTCTGTTTTTTGTCAAGTCTCATGTTTGCTAAGTAAACAATGAGCTGTTTTTATTCGTAAGATTCAAGTTCTGAACAATGTATGCAATATTGATAAATATTAGTTGATGTCCCGCATGATACGAGGGTATGTTATAAGTTCAGTTTAAAATATTTTAAAAGAAATATAATAATGATTAATTGTTATAATATTTTAAGTACTAAACTTATTACTTGAGTCAATTGAAAAATGTTTAATCAAATCCACTAATTTAAACGAAATAATTTTTTCGTGCTCTTTATTTGCTTGTGATGGAATTTTCTTTTGCACTTTATTGGATTTATTTTTTATTTTTTATTTTTTATTTTTTATATATATATATATATATATATATATATAGATAGATAGATAGTTATTAAACCACCTATAAATGAGTTATTTCACCAAAATAAATGAATTTACCCCCTTAATAAACTTCTTGGATTCTTCATTGGAAATATGTGTCATAGATTTGAACTAGGTTGGCTCGATCCAACTAGTGTGGCCCGCCCGGATCAGCATTTACCAAATTATTTAAAAAAGAAAAAAAAATCATATAACCCATTTAAATCCCAAGCCCAGTAATCCATAAGGCCCAGAGAAATGACTTAAAACTACCGACCTTAATCTTGGCCCAAATCGAATCAAGCCTAAACCCCTAAATCCAATGCACTTTAAAACCGTAAGCTAATACGAAAACAGACCCAATTATACATCAAACTCAGGCTCACTTCATGTACACACAAGGCCCGGATTACGTTTTGACACGAGAACTTCCCCAAAATTACAGTTGACCCTATCTCCCAAAATCACACCTTGACCCCTGAACTTTCAAAAATTGAATGAAAATCCATAAGATCAATTACATTATCATTTCAAACCCAAATTTTAAAACAAATCAAAGTCCCTCAAGATTAATAAAAGTGTCAAGTAACATGGAATTTACCCGTTGTGTTTTCTTTTGTCTTTATTGCAAGTGACTTTGCTCACTACGAGGACTGTGCACTTCATGAGATGGCAAGCCAATGCATGTTAGAAAAGTGGAAAAATTTGTCTATTCGGTATTGCACCTAATCTGAATTGGTGCAAGTGTGTCTACAAATAGGAGTCCCCCATTATTATTATTATTATTATTATTGCAGTCATTTCAAAGAGAGTGAGACATAGTTTAGTTTGCTATGCACAGAGATTGTAGTGAGTCTATTGTGAGCAGTTAATCATGGTTATCCGAGAGGGAGATGTTCATGAGTCTCAAAGCACCACTCATGAAATAGTGTGAAGGTCAAAATTTGTCTTAAGAAAATAGTGTCAAACATTAGACTTGATTATATTTGTATTTATCATTTTGAATTTATCCAATTTGTGAGTATATTTAATTGTTCCTAATTATTTATGCATTGAACATGTTTAGTTTAGTTTATTGTTTTTGTTAACAAAATCACAAGAAATTGTGCAACATGAAACCTTCTAACCTGGAAACAAATATAGAAACATGAATAAAATCAGAAATACAAATATTACTGTAGTAGCTAGTCCAAGAATAGTTATGTCTGATTCATATTTTAGACCAAGCATTTTCTAAATCACTCCTTCCATAAAAAGTCAAGAACTAGGCAATGCTCAATCTACTACCATACATCTGATTTTGAGTCATAAAGCCTTTATTTTTTTATTTTTTTCTATGTTCAGTGAATCCAACCAAAAAAGCACCTCCCTTGCAGTTGGGTAGGTCCAATCTTCGTAATTCAACGAGTAGTTTTACATCCTTAGTGCTACATCTTGTTGATTTTAGCTTCTTATGAGTTTCCTTTTCCCTGATTCAGTTGAAAAACTTTTACGCTTCCAAATTAGTTGAAGAATTGTTACTGCTAGGACATAAATGTCATTAAACCACCAAACCTCTTCTTGCAGAATTACCTAGAGTTATTACAAGAATAATGCAGAATTATTAAATTACAAGATAAATATTGCTAAGGCCATGTTTTTATTAGCGTCATTTAGGGAGAAATTTACATGCATTTTCTTCATATTTTAATGTATTTCTCTAGGGTAGAAAGTACTTGAGTGCTTGATATGTGTGAAACTTCATTCTAGGCCAGCTCACTACCTCAAGTGACTTGCATAGTCCGTAAGTGAGATGTGGCAAAAAATTGAAAGAGATTGTTGACTAGTCGCGACCATTACGCGACTAGCCAGGTTGTGAACTACATGAGCAGGTTCCAAATAATTGTTATGATGACAAAAATATCACTGAATTTGGAGAAAACTTTTTTTTTCCTCACAAAAGAGCTCACAATATCAAACATAAGTTATAATAAGCTGGCTCTTAAGTAGCTCGAAACAACACTCATTGGAATATTTTATAATATAAAAAATTCGAAGACAGAAGGTTTGAAATAGAAATCATTGGCATATGTTATACAGTCTTATTTGGATTTGGGTCAATTATAAGTTCAAATTGGCAAGATGAAAAGAGTACTCTAGCATTTGAAACCTCCAAGAAGTTGGATACAAGGACTCTAAAAATACTTGAAGTGCGTGAAAGGCTGGAGGCTAAGTCGTCAACCAAGCATTCATCCTTCTTTAGACGCTTTACCTCTACCTTCTGGTGGGGCAAGACTGTGAGGGCAAGGCTGGGGAGGGCAAGTCTAAGAAGGGTGGTACTAGCAGTGGTGACTCAAGGAATTTTGTTCAGGGTGTTTCTATTCCATTTTGAAAAAATTTCGGGTCATTTCGGGTGTTTCGGGACATTTCGGTAAATACATATCAAAATTCAAGATTTGGCCAGCATGAAGTTTGTGCTTTGAAAAAAAAAAAAAAAAAAATTCTTAAAACCAAAACAAATTTGCATTATGTACACCGAAAAACCTCAAAAAGAAAAAAAATGAACAAAGGTACCTGAATAATAATCTATAAGTTCATTTGAAATATTAATAAAATTATTAATTATTGTTATAAGGACTGAACTTGGGGTGGACTCAACATAAGGTTGGAGTTTAGCCCAAAAAGCCCAGACAATAAATTTGTAGTGCGTGGATGAAAGAACTAGACCTACTCCGGAAGTAATACGATGGGGCTTGTTAATTAAAAGCTATTAAACACAAGTAAGATAAAAAGAACCATCCTCGAAATGGCCTGAGGAGATTGTATAATGTTTTATTGATGAACAAAGTTACAAAAGTTTATTCTCCTATTGTTCCAAATCACTTGATTTCCTCCCCCCTTTTTAGTACATCTTCCTATGCTATATATTACAATCTTGGTATCATCCTTACTATACACGTGTAGGTTAGATTCTGGGAACTCCTTTCTATCCTATCCAACACCTCCCAAAATCATCAACTAGTAGTTGTAAGGTAGCTTGACCACTGTTCAGGCGTCACCTCCACATTAATGCGGCCAAAGAATTCGTTGGGAGACATTCAATGCGGAGGTGATAACTTTTTGAAGATATTTGTTGCCCTTCTCATTTCTTACTCCTTATCCAGCGTCCAATTCTTAGTTATGATGTAATTTTGAAGAAAGTCTATGATGATACGGTACTCTTACTGACCTCGTACCCTTGTTGCCGAGATAGCTTTTATCCTTGGACATTCATGGGGCTTATCTCATATTATCTCTACTTTTCTCTTTATAATTAGATCTAGACATCCTCGGATTGGCTAATGTCCTCGGATCGGGCCATAGGCCCAGTTAGTACTGCCTTAACAGTACATCCTGATTAACAGGCCCCCACAATTGTTGTTCAGTTATTTTATAAATTTGTTTGTCTTTTATAAACTATAATTTGTTGTATTGTTGCTTCATTAATTATTAATTTATTAATTGTTGTTTAACTTAACATAATTTAATTTGTTTGTCTTTTATAATGTATTGGTTAATTAAATTATTAATTATTGGTGTTTAGTTGCTTTATTAATTTTTTTTACTAACTACTAGCAGTTTAAAATAAAATTCTATATAAATTAATATATCTAATTACATTTCAAAATTCTACCTCTTTTATTCAAATTATTTTAAGCTAATTTCACAACTCAATAAAAAAATTAAAAAGCATAATAAGCCTTCTACATAGGAGTGGTCAAAAAGAAAAAGAATAGAAAACTATAAACGATTTTCTAAGAAATTAAAACAAAAATCAAAAATAAAAAAATAAAAAAAGTAAAAGAGTGGCAGATAAACCACGTTGGTTTGTCTGCCCATTAGTAACTTTTGTAAAAAAAAAAAGCGTTTAATAAGAAGTAGAAAGTGGGTAAGTGTGAAACAGTGGAAGTCATCTTGAGTTTTGACCTCTTGTCCCTTGGGTTTCTTTGCTAAAAGAAACCCAGACCAGAAATGCCAAAAGAAAGAGAGTGACAACAAGGAAGAGAATAAAACTGAAGAAGCTACTATGGGATGGCAGCGAGCTCATCTGATGAGGCTCATCAATGACAACGCCTTACGCGTATTCATACCAAGGGGGTGTAGCTGTAGTCTAAACAACAGATAAGAAGAAGAGAAAAAAGAAAAAGAAAAAAAGAAGAAGGGAGGTGAACAAACGAAACTGAAGGAGGAAGACGAAGGGATAACCAGCCAAAATGTTAACAACGACCATCAAAGTGGTGCTAGGCCTGAAGGTGACGTGAGCCATTTGGTACTTCTATGTTTTTTTTTTGATAATACGTTTGGATTGGGCCTGTTGGGTATTTGTTTAGGATTGATGTTGGTTTTTTTTTTTTTGGACTTGCTCTGTTACAATTTATTTATTTATTAGATTTTAGTTCAAAATTTGTTTGGCATAAAAATTTTGAGGGTGTTGCTGATATTGCTTGTTGGGTTTCTATTGTTTTTTAAAGGGTAAACAAATTAAAAAAAAATTAAATTATTATATATTTATATATATATATATATATATATATTTTTTTTTTTTTCAAGTTCTTGGGAATACCTTGGATTCTGAGTGGCGTTGCCACTGGGTACTGGGGTTGGATAATGTACCATGCGGATTTCATCTTCACTAATGAAAGAAAGTAGAGAAAAGGTCCTTGTTCTTTGTGATTTGTTTGAGAAGGGTGGTACTGGGGTTGGATAATGCACCGTGAGGATTTCATCTTCACTAATGACAGAAAGTAGAGAAAAGGTTCTTTTTCTTTAAAGAAAAAAAAAATCCATTTTCTCATCAAAACTGTAGGCTTTAGAGTCATTAGCCATAATCAATTCATGTTTTCAAAAAGAAATATCAAAAGATTAAAAGATAGATATTAGAGTCTATCAAGCATTCATGAGGCAAAAATTTGTGGTAAGGCATCAAGTTTTTTTTTTTTTTGGTAACTTTTAATTTTTAATTTTTTAGGCATAAAAAAATATAATATACCTAATACCCTTCTTTTTTTATGAATTGAAAAAAAAAAAAAAAAAAAAGAGAAAAAAAAGAGAGGTGTTTCACACATTTTTTGAACTCCTTTCTTTGCAAATCAAAAGAATAAAGAAACACTAAATACCATTTTTTTTTTCAAAAAAAGAGCTAAGGGAGTGTTGGTATTGACAAGTTTTGTAGTTGTTAGCTGTTCAAAGCTTTGCTTTGCCAAAATAGACAATTTATTTTTTTCGCTAAATAATTTTCTGCACAGTAGACAAGTAGATAGAAGATTATTTATTGAGCAAAGACATTACACTACAGAGACCTCAAAGTCTTTAACATTAGTTGGACTACTACTCTGCTATTGAGTGGTCTAAATGCAACCTCTATTTTATTTCTTCTCTACATCTGGCTCTGTTTTAACTTTCTTGAGTTATTCTTGTAATTTTTGGGCTAAAAATCAATTTAGTTCATTGACTTTTACTTTAATCATCAAACTAAGATCTAATTTTTGTCAATTTAGTTGCTTGTTCTGTAAAAACTGAGTCAATTTGATTTTTTTTCCCCAAACTCTTAACAAATGATGTTGTTTAAGTTTTCAAACATTCCTTTCAAAAAAAATTAAAAATTAAAAATTTTAGTGAAAAAATTCAAGAGGTTTCCCACTATACCTCATTTAGTAGATCTTATTATTTGATGAGTATATTTTAAAAAACAATAATAGATCATATCCTTCTAGTGACTATTTAGACCATTCTTTTTAAATATATTGTTGTATTTTATTAAATAAATAGACTTTATGCACACAATAGTGGTCACAAAGTAGTATTTATAATATAGCTGATTCTAATTTTGAGTAATAAAGCCTTTATTTTATTTTATTTTATTTTATTCTATATTCAGTTAATCCAACCAAAAAAGCACCTCTCTTGCAGTTGAGTAGGTCCAATCTTCGTAATTTAATACTAGAAGACACTTTTTTTTTTTTTTTTTTGAAATAATACTATAAGACACTTTAGTGCAACATCTTGTTGATTTTAGCTTCTTATGAGTTTCCTTTTCCTTGATTCACCTGAAGAAATTTTACGCTTCCGAATTAGTTGAAGAACTGTAACTGCTAGGACCTAAATGTTATTAAACCACCAAACCTCTTTTGGCAGAATTGTCTAGAGTTACTGGAAAAATAATGTAGAATTATTAAATTGCAAGACAAGTATTGCAAACCCATGTTTTTATTGGCTTTAGTCAATGAGAAATTTACATGTATTTTCTTCCCATTTTAATTTATTTCTCTAGGGTAGAAAGTACTTGAGCGCTTGATATGTGTGAAATTTGCATTCTAGGCCAGCTCGTTACCTCAAGTGACTTGCATCGGCTATGTGTGAGATGTGGCAAAAAATTGAAAGACACTACTAACTAGACAAGTCGTGACCATTATGCGACTAGCTAGATCGTGAATTGCATGAGCGGGTTTCAAATAATTGTTATGATGACAAAAATATCATTGAATTTGGAGAAATTTTTTTTTTCTTTTTTTTCTCACAAAAGAGCTCACAATATCTAATATAAGTTATAATAAGCCAGCTCTTAAGTAGCTTGAAACAACACTCATATGAATATTTTTAAAAAAAATTCGAAGAAAGAAGGTTTGAAACAGAAATCGTTGGCATATGTTATACAGTCTTATTTGCATTTGGGTCAATTATAAGTTCAAACCAACAAGATGAAAAGAGTACTCTGGCACTTGAAACCTCCAAGAAGTTGGATACGAGGACTTTAAAAATACTTGTAGTGTGTGAGAGGCTGGAGACTAAGTCGTCAACCAAGCATTCATCCTTCTTTAGACGCTTTGCCTCTGCCTTCTAGTGGGGCAAGACTGAGAAGGGCAAGGCTGGGGAGGGCGAGTCTAAGAAGGGTGGTACTGGGGTTGGATAATGTATCATGAGGATTTCATCTTCACTAATGACAGAAAGTAGAGAAAAGGTCCTTGTTCTTTGTGATTTGTTTGAGAAGGGTGGTACCGGGGTTGGATAATGCACCGTGAGGATTTCATCTTCACTAATGACAGAAAGTAGAGAATTTCATCTTCACTAATAACAGAAAGTGGAGAAAAGGTTCTTGTTCTTAAAAAAAAATCCATTTTCTCATCAAAACTGTAGGCTTTAGAGTCATTTTAGCCATAATCAATTCATGTTTTCAAAAAGAAATATCAAAAGATTAAAAGATAGATATTAGAGTCTATCAAGCGTTCATGAGACAAAAATTTGTGGTAAGGCATCAAGTTTTTTTTTTTTTGGGTAACTTTTTAATTTTTAATTTTTTAGGCATAAAAAAATATAATATACCTAATACCCTACTTTTTTTATGAATTTGAAAAAAGAAAAAGAAAAAAGAAGAAGGTGTTTCACACATTTTTTGAACTCCTTTCTTTGCAAATCAAAGGAAAAAAGAAACACTAAATACATTTTTTTTTTCCACAAAAAAGAGCTAAGGGAGTGCTGGTATTGACAAGTTTTGTAGTTGTTAGCTGTTCAAAGCTTTGCTTTGCCAAAATGGACAATTTATTTTTTTCACTAAATAATTTTTTGCACAATAGACTAGTAGACAAAAGATTATTTATTGAGCAAAGACATTATGCTACAGAGACCTCAAAGTCTTTAACATTAGTTAGACTACTACTCTGCTATTGAGTGGTCTAAATGCAACCCCCGTTTTATTTCTTCTCTATATCTGGCAGCGTTCTAACTTTCTTGAGTTATTCTTGTAATTTTTAGGCTAAAAATCAATTTAGTTCATTGACTTTTACTTTAATCATCAAATGAGTCCCTAAGATTTAATTTTTGTCAATTTAGTCGTTTATCTGTAAAAGCTGAGTCAATTTGATCTTTTTTTTTTCACCCAAATTGTTAATAAATGATGTTGTTTAAGTTTTCAAACATTCCTTTAAAAAAAATTCAAAATTCAAAATTTTTAGTGAAAAAATTCATGAGATTTCCCACTACAAATTCGTGTAGCACCAGTGGGGTTGTTAATCTCAAATAGTATATGTTAATTTGTTAAATAATATTTTCTATCAGCATCATCAATTATCATATGTCTGGCTTGGGATACTGCTATGAGTACCTAAAAAGAACAAATTTTTACTCTATATATATATATATTTTTTTTTTTTACATTATCGTCCATACCTTTGTTGCTGAGCTAATGTTATATGAAATCAAAGTTCCAACTTAATAAAAAACTTAGATGAAAATATATCAAAGGCTAAACAAGAAAGCTCTTCTATTCCAAAATTCATTTATTAATTGTTTCCTCTCAAGTCCACTATAATAAGTTTTATGTACCATTAATTAATATTCAATTATACACAAGAACGCCCCCCATACTTAGTATTATCTCCAATAGGTTCAGAAAATATATCAAATTCATCACCAAATTAAGCATTCATTTCTCATTAGTTTCTCTCAAACAATTCTATAGATTATCCCAAATAACATCACAAATCAGTCCAAACAACCACAACTTGAAGCCCTAAAACAAATTTAATTTAAAATAGTTCATTTGAAATAATAAAATTTGAAACAATTCTAACATTTTCCTTAACAAAATATCAAACAAAAATTGTGGGGGCGAAGGCTTGAACTTTGATAATGGGCCTTAAATCCCATTGACTAATAAAAATGCATCCGAGAAGGAGTAAATGTTTGGAAAGACCCCATAGTGGATGGTCGTGTAAGGAAATGTTCGAAGGCAGTAGTCCGAGAGGGTTATCCTCCTCGGACTTGACGAATGTCAGTTAGTTAAGCTTTTACTTCACTTGGGTAATCTTCCAAGAGATTCTAGCAACGAAGATAGACTTTAGATGCGTAAGGAAGTGATAAGATCACAGAAATATCTTGGGGAAAAGCTGCTACCACCGCATTAAATGCACTGCAGCAGCTTTCCTGACCGCATTAATGTGGAGAAGACCTTTGAACAGTGTTTTCAACTACTACCGCCCATAAAAAATTAGAAACGCTGCTTAATAGGACAGATACTTGAGTGGGGGGTTGGATGATAAACAAGTAAACGATGGAAATAGCTTGGAAAGGAATATATAATGGGAGAAACCCTCCATAAGAGAGGGATCGAAAATTCTTGAACGGGAGAGACTGAAAAAGAGTTACTATAGCACAGTGAAAAACTAATTTCCAGAGATAGCAACTTCACCTTAAAACTATCTCCTCGGACTTGTTTTCCACCCTGAATTATGTGTTCTTTTCTGCTTGGACACGTTTGTAACCTTGATTAGCCGTTGTACAACCCATTAAAAGCCCAGTTCTTTCACTCACTCTCTTACAAATTTATTGTATTGGGCTTATTAGGCCTGTAACCTATTTTCTTTTGGGTTTGGGTTGCAATTAGTTACCCTACAATTGGTGCCGTATGTGGGAAGAACTAAGGCTTGAGTGGACTATAATGGTTATGGCGGGATTAGAACCACACCAGACTAGTTCGCATCATGCAGAATCAGCTAAGGTTCATCAACAGGGCGAGCTCCATGACTTCGAGCATGGAAATGACATGGACAACCAACAGGAAGGTAGCTTGCAGATGCTTCACACAGGTGGAAGTGGTTATCGAAGAAGAGGTCATGCAATACATGAGCAAGTTGATGAAAATGCCATGCAATAAGAAATTAATGATCTAAAAAAGCGACTCTGTCGAGCACTACGAAAACAAACCCCTTTCAGCTCTGACGTTTCTTCCAATGACGACAAAGATGCAAGTTACAGACAACGATCAGGAACTCCACCTAGTGAATCTTTTTCCTGTGAGGAGGAAAATCCTCACAAGAGGAGGCGTAGGAGTCCATCTGGAAGGGGAGTAGGAACCAGCGTTATGAAGAAAGCTCTTAGCTAGATTTCTAAATCACCCTTCACTCGGGGAATAGAAAAAGCAAAGCTCCCCAGGTGTTTCCATCAGCCCGTGTTCACCATGTATAATGGACGAACGGATCCTGTGGAGCATGTGAGCCAGTTCAAACAAAAGATGGCTGTCCATTCTCAGGACGAAACCTTGTTGTGCAGAGTATTTCCATCCAGCTTGGGACCGACGTCGATGAGATGGTTTGATGGGCTAAGAACGAACTCCATCAGCTCTTTCAAGAAACTTACCCAATCGTTCTGCTCCCGGTTCATTACATGCAGTAGGGTTCCTCAGCCCTTAGATTCTTTGTTGTCTATGACAATAAGGGAAGGGGAGTCTATGAAGGCATATGCTGAAAGGTATTGGGAGATGTTCAATGAAATTGATGGTGATTTTGATGAAGTCGCTATTAGAACTTTCAAGGTCGGCCTCCCACCCGAACATGGTTTGAGAAAATCTCTGATAGGTAAGCCTGTCACCAGTTTGCGACAGTTAATGGATCGAGTTGACAAGTACAAGAGGATAGAAGACGATCAACAATAGGGAAAAGGGAAAGCTAAGGTTATCCCACAAGAAATGAGAGATTTTAGGTTGGACCGATACAACAGCAATAGGCCGAGAAGGGATTATGTAGAGCAGTCAGGGTCAAACAACAACCAGGTGATCAGAGCTGTATTCCGAGAGTCAATGCATCAAGTATTAGAAAAAGTAAAAAAATGAATCCTTCTTCAAATGGCCCAACAAGATAGTGGGAAATCCTGAAAAGTGAAACCAAAAGCTCTATTGCCAGTATCATCGGGATCATGGCCATACAACAGAGGATTGCAGGAGTTTGTGGGACCACTTGGACCAACTTGTCCAAGAGGGCAAATTGAAGCATATGTTGCATCATTCTAGCGGGCTGGGTGGATAGACCAATACTCGGTCTGAGAGATTGACTCCTTCAAGACCCCTTCTGGGAACTATCAACGTTATCTTCGCTGCACTTGGCGGAACAGGATCATGCCCGTCTAGAGTAATGTCTGTGGCTCGCCTGTCGTCTAAGGACACTAGTCACGAGCCGAAAAGGGCTAGAGTAGAACGACCCCTGGTCATGGGGTTCTCAGATGAAGATAAGGTTGGAACTATTCAGCCTTATGATGATGTCTTAGTGATCACCCTCCAAATTGGGGGTTATGACGTGAAGAGAGTAATGGTTGATAAAGGTAACGCGGCAGAGATAATGTATCCTGATCTTTACAAGGGGCTGAGCTTAAGAGCTGAAGATTTGACACCTTATAGTTCTCCCCTAGTTAGTTTTGAAGGGAAGGTTATTATCCCAAATGGTCAGATCAGATTGCTTGTGCAGATTGGCTCGGAGACGGTGGAGGTAGATTTATCGTGGTAGATGCATACTCTCCTTATACAGCAATTGTTGCCAGACCTTGGCTTCATACTTTGGAAGCAGTTTCTTCCATTTTGCATCAAAAAGTTAAGTACCATCCGAAGGACAGATTAAAGAAATATTGGTTGATCAAGCCATGGTGTGGCAGTGCATGGTTGCAGCCATTCAACATAAGCCCGAAGCTGAACCTATGATTCTCAGTGAGAAAGAGTTATAGCAGTTAAAACCCCTGGTGTTATCCATTGATAGGCCAACTGAGGAGGCAAAGTGCAAAGATCTTGTGAAGATTACTATAAGAGATGATCTAGAGAAGTTTTTTCAAATCGGATCCTAGCTACCTCAATAAGAGAGAGAATAGCTGATAGAGTTCCTTAAATAGAACATTGACGTCTTTGCCTGGAATACTTATGAGGCCCCAGGAGTAGATCCAGAATTAATTTGCCATCATTTAAATGTTAATCCATTAGTTACCCCCAAAAAGCAGCCCCCTCGACGTCCATCCAAAGAGCATGCAGAAGCAGTCCAAAAGGAGGTGATGAAACTTAAGCAGGCCGGGGCTATCAAGGAAGTTTTCTATCCTGAATGGTTAGCAAACATGGTGGTGGTGAAGAAAAAGAGTGGGAAGTGGCGAGTGTACGTTGATTTCACGGATTTAAATAAGGCTTGCTCGAAGGATCCATTCCCTATGCCCAAGATAGATCAGCTGGTAGATGCTACTGTCGGCCATCCTCGGATGAGTTTCTTGGATGCTTTCCAGGGTTACCATCAGATACCTTTGGCCTTGAACGATCAAGAGAAGACAGCCTTTGTTACTACTATTGAGAGTTATCACTACAAAGTAATGCCATTTGGTTTGAAGAATGCGGGATCCATCTATCAGAGAATAATGACGAGGATGTTCGAGTCATTGTTGGGGAAAAATATCAAGATTTATATAGATGATATAGTGGTGAAAAGCAAAATGGTTTCAGAGCACCTGAGAGACCTTAGAATTATCTTTAAAGTCCTTAGAAACTACAAATTGTGTTTAAATGCTTCCAAATGCTCATTCGGTGTAAGGTCAGGCAAATTCTTGGGTTACAGGTCACTCATAGGGGAATTGAAGTCAACCCTGACTAGATTAAAGCTATTAACAACTTGCGATCTCCTCGGAATCCCAAAAAGGTGTAGAAATTAACCGGGATGGCTGCTGCTTTGAACAGATTCATATCCCGATCAGCAGATAGATGCAGACCTTTCTTCCTGCTAATCAACAAATGGAACGGTTTTGAGTGGACAGAAGAATGTGCCACAGCATTCCAGCAACTCAAAGATTATCTAGCTCGACCACCGATCATGTCTAGTCCTGAGCCAGATGAAGTCTTTTTCGCCTACATTGCTGTAGCCCCGTATGCTATAAGTTTGGTACTGATACGAGTTGATAATGGCGTATAACGGCCAGTTTATTATGTGAGTAAGTCATTGCATGAAGCCGAAGTGCGTTATCTACCATTGGAGAAAGCCATCCTGGCAGTAGTACTTAGCACACGTAAGCTACCTCATTACTTCCAAGCACATACAATTGTTGTTCTTACACAGCTCCCGCTTAAAACTAAACTCTAAAGTGCCGATTACACAGGAAGGATAGCCAAGTGGGGTACAATTCTGGGGGCTTTCGACATCAAATACATGCCTCGTACCTCCATAAAAGGACAAGTCCTCGCAGATTTGGTGGCTGAATTCACCGAACCCGAGATAGAAGAATTACCATTTGGTGGAAACATGGATGAAAAATTGGTTGGTACGATCTCCCAATATTGCCTTCCGATGTGGGAAGTATATGTAGACAGAGCATCGAATCAAAAAGGCTCAGGGGTTAGGTTAGTACTGATGTCCCCTAAGAAGGTTGTCATTGAAAAATCTTTGAGGTTAGATTTTTCAGCCACAAATAATGAAGCTGAGTACGAAGCTCTGCTGGAAGGAATGGCTATGGTTCAAAGAATGGGTAGAAAGTCCATAAAACTCTTCTCGGACTCAAGGCTTGTTGTTGGTCAAGTAAAAGGGGAATTCGAGGTAAAAGACGAGAGGATGCAAGGGTACCTTAACCAAGTTAAATGTTTACAGTTAAAGTTTGACTCCTTTGACTTGTTACATGTCTCCAGAAGTGGCAATGCGCATGTTAACTCCTTAGCCATGCTTACAACGTCCTCGGCACAGCATTTGCCTCGAGTAATTCTCGTTGAGGACTTGTATAGGCCCATAGAGGCAAGAGAAATGGCTCAAATCCATCAGATTAGGGTGGGGCCCAGTTAGATGGATTCCATCATACGATTTCGGAGGGAGGACATTTTGCCTGAGGAAAAAATAGAAGCTGACAAGATACGAAGGAAGGCTTCCAATTACTGGTTATTGGAGGACTGTAAACTATATAAACATTCCTTTTCAGGACCTTATTTATTATGTGTCCATCCTGATTTAACCGAATCGCTTCTAGAAGAGTTACATGAAGGAATTTGTGGAAGTCATATTGGAGGCAGATCCTTAGCACATAAAGCTATTATCCAAGGTTATTGGTGGCCAAATATGCAAAGAGAGGCTTTGGAATACGTCAGAAAGTGTGATCAGTGCTAACGGTTTGCGCCGAGCATACACCAACCAGAGGGAATCCTTAATCCGCTATCTAACCTATGGCCGTTTGCTCAATGGGGCTTAAACATTGTGGGACCATTTCTCAAAGCAGTAGGAAACAAGATATATCTCCTGATCGACACAAACTATTTTACGAAGTGGGTTGACGTAGAGCCTTTAGCCAACATCAGAGATGTGGATGCGAAAAGATTCGTTTGGAAGAACATCATTATTTGACTTGGAGTTCCTCATGTGTTGAAGTGCGCTGTGTGTGGCTTGAATTACCAAGCCCAATTCATTCTTCTAAACCAAATACAAGCAGTATTAGGAAACCTAATTCAACTAGGATTATAATTCCTAGTACAAGTCGACCTACATATATATATATATATATATATATATATTAGGTTTGTGATACTTGGCAAGCCGTGAGAATTAGAGATAATTCCTAATAACCTAGCAGCCGCATAAGAAGAAAGAATAGTGTTTTCTTGTCTTGTGGGTGAAAGAGAATTAGGGTGTATTGGGAATTGGGTTTCTTGAGAGTGTTCTTGTGCACTATTGTATCTCCTTATTTTATAGTGAAATCCCTGCAACTCCGTAAACGTAGGCAAATTGCCAAACCACGTAAATATTGTCTTGTGCGTGTGATTGTTTTTCTTTGACGTGTGTTTTCTCTATTTGTTTTGTTTCTCACAGGTTGGAATTTTGGTTAAAATTCCCTATAACTGGTATCAGAGCCTAGGGTTCGGTTTGAGTGGGAGCAATGGCAGAGGAAGCAGGAAAGGCGTCTGGAATAGAAAAGTTTGATGGCACAGACTTCGCGTATTGGAGGATGCAGATTGAAGATTATCTCTATGGGAGGAAATTGCATCTGCCTCTTTTAGGGACAAAACCTGAGGCTATGAAGACTGAGGAATGGGCTCTTCTTGACAGACAGGTACTAGGAGTTATCAGGTTAACTCTGTTTAGGTCTGTTGCACACAATGTTGTAAAGGAGAAAACCACAGCAAATCTGATGAAGGCTTTGTCTGGTATGTATGAAAAGCCGTCAGCAAACAATAAAGTGCACTTGATGAAGAAACTGTTCAATCTGAAGATGGCAAAGAATGCATCAGTAGCACAACATTTGAATGAATTTAACACTATCACAAATCAATTGTCATCTGTAGAAATTGATTTTGATGATGAGATCCGTGCACTGATCGTTTTGGCTTCTTTACCAAACAGTTGGGAGGCAATGAGGATGGTAGTAAGCAATTCTACAGGAAAGGAAAAGCTCAAGTACAATGATATACGAGATTTAATTCTGGCTGAGGAGATTCGCCGAAGAGATGCAGGTGAAACCTCAGGATTTGGTTCTGCCCTAAACCTTAAGACAAGAGGAAGAGGTAATGACAGAAATTCAAACCGAGGCAGATCAAAATCCAGAAATTCTAATCGGAACAGAAGTAAATCTAGATCAGGCCAACAAGTACAATGCTGGAATTGTGGGAAAATAGGTCACTTTAGGGATCAATGCAAAAGTCCTAAGAAGAAGAATGAAGATGATTCTGCTAATGCTGTAATAGAAGAGGTACAGGATGCATTACTTCTTACAGTAGACAGTCCACTTGATGATTGGGTTTTGGATTCAGGAGCTTCGTTTCATACCACTCCACACCGAGAAATCATACAGAATTATGTTGCAGGTGATTTTGGTAAGGTGTATTTGGCTGATGGTTCAGCCTTGGATGTTGTAGGTATAGGAAACGTCCGGATATTGTTGCCCAATGGATCTGTTTGGTTACTGGAGAAGGTTCGACATATTCCTGAACTGAGGAGGAATTTGATTTCTGTTGGACAAGTTGATGATGAAGGGCATGCAATACTATTTGTTGGTGGTACTTGGAAGGTTACAAAGGGAGCTAGGGTATTGGCTCGTGGGAAGAAAACTGGTACTCTATATATGACTTCAAGTCCAAGAGACACAATTGTAGTTGCTGATGCAAGTACTGATACAAGCCTATGGCACCGTAGACTTGGTCACATGAGTGAGAAAGGGATGAAGATGTTGCTGTCAAAAGGAAAACTACCAGAATTGAAGTCCATTGATTTTGACATGTGTGAAATTTGCATCTTAGGAAAACAGAAAAAGGTGAGCTTTTTGAAAACTGGCAGGACACCGAAGGCTGAAAAATTGGAGTTAGTACACACTGATTTGTGGGGGCCTTCTCCGGTTGCATCCCTTGGAGGTTCAAGGTACTACATCACTTTCATTGATGACTCAAGCAGAAAGGTATGGGTTTATTTTCTGAAAAATAAATCAAATGTATTTGAAACCTTTAAGAGGTGGAAGGCCATGGTTGAGACAGAAACAGGTTTGAAAGTAAAATGTTTGAGGTCAGATAATGGAGGAAAGTACATAGATGGAGGGTTCAGTGAGTATTGTGCTGCACAGGGAATTAGGATGGAGAAGACCATTCTTGGGACACCACAGCAGAATGGTGTGGCTGAGCGCATGAACAGAACTCTCAATGAACGTGCTAGGAGTATGAGGTTGCATGCTAGACTACCAAAAACTTTTTGGGTTGATGCTGTTAGCACTGCAGTTTACCTGATAAACCGAGGACCATCAGTTCCTATGGAGTTCAGACTTCCTGAGGAGGTTTGGAGTGGTAAAGAGGTAAAGTTTTCACATTTAAAAGTTTTTGGTTGTGTTTCTTATGTTCATATTGATTCTGATGCTCGTAGTAAACTTGATGCAAAGTCAAAAATATGTTTTTTCATTGGCTATGGTGATGAGAAATTTGGCTATAGGTTTTGGGATGAACAAAATAGGAAAATCATCAAAAGTAGAAATGTAATATTTAATGAACAAGTTGTGTACAAGGACAGGTCAACTGTAGTATCAGATGTTGCAGAGATAGATCAAAAGAAATCTGAGTTTGTCAACTTAGATGAATTGACTGAAAGTACTGTCCAGAAAATGGGTGAAGAAGATAAGGAGAATGTAAATTCACAGGTAGATCAGAGTACACCTATAGCTGAAGTCCGGAGATCTTCCAGGAACATTAGACCTCCACATCGTTATTCACCCACTCTAAATTATCTCCTGTTGACTGATGGTGGTGAGCCAGAGTGTTATGATGAAGCCTTGAGAGATGAGAATTCAAGCAAGTGGGAGTTAGCCATGAAGGATGAGATGAATTCCTTGTTAGGGAATCAGACATGGGAACTAACTGAATTGCCAGTAGGAAAGAAGGCTTTGCACAACAAGTGGGTATACAGAATAAAGAATGAGCATGATGGTAGCAAACGTTACAAGGCCAGATTAGTTGTTAAAGGCTTCCAGCAGAAGGAGGGCATTGACTTCACAGAGATATTTTCTCCAGTTATGAAGATGTCAACAATTGGACTGGTACTAGGAATGGTGGCTGCAGAAAAATTACATCTTGAGCAGTTAGATGTGAAGACAGCATTCCTTCATGGTGACTTGGAGGAAGACCTTTACATGATTCAGCCAGAAGGGTTCATTGTTCAGGGACAAGAGAATCTAGTCTGCAAACTGAGAAAGAGCTTGTATGGCCTAAAACAAGCTCCAAGACAGTGGTACAAGAAATTTGACAGTTTTATGCATAGAATTGGGTTCAAGAGATGTGAAGCTGATCATTGTTGCTATGTTAAGTCTTTTGACAATTCTTACATTATATTACTGTTGTATGTGGATGATATGCTTATTGCAGGGTCTAGCATTGAGGAGATTAAAAATCTGAAGAAGCAATTGTCCAAACAGTTTGCAATGAAGGATTTGGGAGCTGCAAAGCAAATCCTTGGCATGAGAATCATTAGAGACAAGGCTAATGGTACATTAAAGCTTTCACAGTTAGAGTATGTGAAGAAAGTCCTTAGCAGATTCAACATGAATGAAGCTAAACCAGTGAGCACACCTTTGGGTAGTCATTTCAAACTAAGCAAAGAACAGTCACCGAAGACAGAGGAAGAAAGGGACCATATGAGCAAGGTACCCTATGCCTTAGCTATTGGCAGCTTGATGTATGCTATGGTGTGTACAAGGCCAGACATTACACATGCAGTGGGAGTTGTGAGCAGATTCATGAGTAGGCCTGGAAAGCAGCATTGGGAGGCAGTCAAGTGGATTCTGAGATATCTGAAGGGTTCATCAGATACATGTCTTTGCTTCAAAGGTGCAAGTTTGAAACTGCAGGGTTATGTAGATGCTGATTTTGTTGGTGATATTGATAGTAGAAAGAATACTACTGGGTTTATTTTTACTCTAGGTGGTACAGCTATATCATGGGCTTTAAATCTACAGAAGATTGTTACTTTGTCTACTATAGAAGCTGAGTATGTTGTTGCCACTGAAGCTGGAAAGGAGATGATTTGACTACATGGTTTCTTAGATGAATTGGGTAAGAAGCAGGAGATGGGCATTCTACACAATGACAGTCAGAGTGCAATCTTTCTTGCCAAAAATTCGGCTTTTCATTCAAAGTCGAAGCATATACAAACAAAATACCACTTTATCCGTTACCTTGTTGAAGATAAACTGGTAATACTTGAGAAGATTTGTGGATCTAAGAACCCGGCAGACATGTTGACTAAAGGTGTCACTATTGAGAAGTTGAAGCTGTGCGCAGCTTCAATTGGTCTTCTAGCTTGAGGACAGGAGGATGAGTTGCAGGGATGAGGGATTGTGTTATGGAAGATTGTGGTTGATATTTGCAGCTTGTGAGCCCTTAAGGGCTAAGGTGGAGCTAATGGAGGAGTTTGCTCATGTAGCTTGATCAATTCAAGCCAAGGTGGAGATTTGTTGAAGTGGGCCGTGTGTGGCTTGAATTACCAAGCCCAATTCATTCTTCTAAACCAAATACAAGCAGTATTAGGAAACCCAATTCAGGGAGGGACGAGAGAAAGCACCCCGCTTACTTTTTAGGATTATAATTCCTAGTACAAGCCGACCTACATATATATATATATATATATTAGGTTTATGATACTTGGCAAGCCATGAGAATTAGAGATAATTCCTAATAACCTAGCAGCCGCATAAGAAGAAAGAATAGTGTTTTCTTGTCTTTTGGGTGAAAGAGAATTAGGGTGTATTGGGAATTGGGTTTCTTGAGAGTGTTCTTGTGCACTATTGTATCTCCTTATTTTATAGTGAAATCCCTGCAACTCCGTGGACATAGGCAAATTGCTGAACCACGTAAATATTGTCTTGTGCGTGTGATTGTTTTTTTTTTTTTACGTGTGTTTTCTCTATTTGTTTTGTTTCTCACAGGTTGGAATTTTGGTTAAAATTCCCTACATCATGTGCTCATCTCAGACAATGACCTTCAGTTCGATAGCAAGATGTTCAGAAAATACTGTGACGAATTTGAGATTATTAATAGGTATTCTACTCATGCTTATCCCCAAGGTAACAGACAGGTAGAAGCTGTAAATAAAGTTATAGTAAACGGGCTGAAGAAAATGTTAGATGATGTAAAAGGCAAGTGGGTGGAGGAACTACCACATGTACTCTGGACGTACAGAACCACAACTCGTAGATCTACTGAAGAGACCCCTTTCTCACTGACTTATGGAGCTGAGACTGTCATCCTTTTAGAAACTAGTTTCCCAACGACAAGAACCAGTTCTTTCAATCAAAAGGATAACGATGAGTAACTAACAAGAAGTTTGGACTTGATTGAAGAGAAGAGAGAAAATGCGATGGTCTAGTTGGCTTATTATCAGCAGAAATTGAAGCAAGGTTATGATGCCAATGTAAAGTTAAGACCTTTAATTCCTGGTGACCTGGTGTTACGTAAAGTTGTGGGCATTGCAAAGAATCCAGCTTGGGGAAAGTTAGGGCCAAATTGGGAAGGACCTTATCGTATTACCTCCAAAGTTGGCATTGAAGCATATTTTTTAGAAGATCTAGACGAACATGTAATACCACGTCCTTGGAATGTAAACAACCTGAAGAGTTATTACTATTAATAAGTATTTACTTGATCAATTTATGCATTCTTTATATAAAGTGTTTATGATGTTCATCTTTTGGTCTTTTCAAGTGTTTAAACTTAAATCCAATCATGCAAGGAGTTCTCGTACTAGATGATTTGGGTTGGTTAACACTCGTTTTCAGTTCTTTTAATTGTTTAAACTTAAATTCAATCATGCCTGGAGTCCTCGAACAAAATGATTTGGGTTGGTTAACATTCGTTTGCAGTTCTTTTAAGTGTTTAAACTTAAATTCAATCATGCCTGGGGTCCTCGAACCAGATGATTTGGGTTGGTTAACACGTTCTAAGTTTCCTTAAGTGTTTAAACTTAAATTCAATCATGCCTGGAATCCTTGGACCAGATGATTCGGATTAGTTAACACTCACTCTAAGTTTCCTTAAGTATTTAAACTTAAACTTAGGCATGTTACTTAAAACTCCGATTTGGGTTAATTATACTTGAATTATTGTTACCATGTTACTTTTAAAGATGCTTATGTAATTTTTGCGTTGTGACCAAAGTCTTGAACCTTTTAATTGAATCTAATTTATAGTATATTCTGTTTGCGTGATACAACAATATACTCTATTCAAATTAAGTGAAAATGTCAGTAGATCAATATTGCATTACATATCATGACGTATGAAGTAAAATAAAGACATCTTCATTGATAACAAAAATGTGATACATTTCCTTAAGAAAAAGGTGATACAAAAACAGTAAACATAACGAAAAAATAAATATACTACAAAAGATAAAAGTCCTAAGCCTAAACTTTTGCCTTGGGAGCCCTTGGGTCAGCAGCTTGCTCGGGCTGAGAGATAGCAGTGTCCGAGGCCTTCTCAGCAGGTTTGGAAGAATCCGTCTTTTTGTCCTTGCCCTTATCCTTACCCTGGAGAGTTTCAGCTTCCTTCCCTTTGCCAATATCTTGGTGGGAATCCATTGAAGCTTCCAAAGGAATAGGAGGGACTTGGACCGCTTTGGACACCTCAGACACTTGGGTGGCTTGCTTAGGGAGAGAGGAGCTAGGATCTGAGAGCTCGCGAATCTCTGGATCATAGTAGATGCTCTCAGGTCGCCTTAAACTAGAATCAATAGGGACCCTAGCAACATCAAGGGCCTTACCCCAAGAAATGTCGCAGTAATCCCTAGCTACAGCAGAGAATTCTTCTGTAAGTCTGGCTTGGGTCTCCTCCATCGCAAGCTTATATGCAGCTTGCTTCTTGGCCTTGGCTGCCTCCTTAAGTAGTTGGGTAGCCTCCCTAGCCTTGCGAAGTTCTTCTCAAAGGTCCGTCACCAGCTGCTTCTCTGTTGCCATATTTATTTCGGTATAGTGCAGCTGCTTCCAGATTTATTCAAACTGTTTTTCTGTTGTCTTTAAGCCCGCCTCGGCATTATCTCTTGCTTTAACAGCTTCTTTCATCTGCTCGGCCATCTTGGAGTAGTTTTCTTTTAGGGCGCCTATCTCCACCTCTACTTTGGATTGAGCATCCAAAGTAGCCCTGGCCTCACCACGAGCATTCTTTACCCATTCTTCGGCCACAAAAACCTGCTGTGTGACCTAAAAAAAAAAAATGTGTTACTTATACTATAAAATGTAAGGAAATGTAGAAGTATGAGAGTAGAACAATGAATCCAACAACTTACCATAGTCAGGTCCCTTTTAAGGGATAGAAAGAGCTCTAGATGGTTGAAATTTCGGTGAGCCTCCATATCCTTTGGGAGGAGGAGGGCCTACTCTAGAGCCTCGGCTACATGACCGGCGTGCCCCCCGCGATAATGCCTAAAGGAGGCATCATATGCAATGGGCACACCGTCCACCTCCAACTTGGGCGACGAAGTGCGGATTGGACGTCGCATTTGAGCCACAAGAAGCTCCTCTCGGCTATCAACAGAGTTGGACCTCCTGCTCCTTTGGTCCTATGATTGCCTGGGCTGTTTGCTTCCTTTGGAAGGGCCCATCTCACCTTCCTTAGTAACCTTAGGGTGTCTCTTTCTCCTTAGATCGGGGTTGGGCTTTAGCCCAAGGTCAACAGGAAGCTGAAGAGGAGAAGGAGGATTCACTAGAGGTTTGGATTTGTTTTTATCTTAAGGAAAAGGTGATTTGTTTCTGCTTTTCATAAGGTCCTTTAAACTTTGGCCAATCTTAGGGGCCATTTCTTCTTCCTCGTCTAAGGAGTCACTAATGTAGGTTACTATCTGGGCAGGAGTCTGAATGCACGAATACTCGTCCGCTTCTTCTTCAGCCTCTGATATAACAATGGCTTCCTCTTCAAATTGGAACTTGTCAATTTCCTCCTCAAGAGAAAAAGAAGAATCAGCTCCTTCCTCGACAATAGCTTGTTCGAGTGACACTTGTTGAAGTGGCTGAGCGGCAAGAGGAATTCCTTACGGAATGGGGTGATTAACTTGTGAAAGGTTGTACAGAGCTAACAATCCTGGCCAAGAGACGTCTATACGAGCCAAACGATAGTCGTTTGCTCTGATAGAGTTGCCGACATCTAAGAAAGTTCTTGAGATTGGTTCGAAGTCTAGGATTAAGTGAGCTGCACGGAGTTGTCCGTCGTCGTTCACGAAAATCTGAGACCTCAGCAAGTAATTAAATGTAGGTACGTTGATTAAGCTGAGCTTGGGGTTGGTATACGTTTTATCTGTAAAGTAAAAGAATCAAACAGTCAGAAACCCTAACTTCAATGTAAAAAAAATGATGATAAATGGAAAAAATGAGACTTTGATACAACAAAGCAAGGCCGAGGACAAATGCCTTAAATCTAATGTTAGAAAACCTAGATCTAAGGTACTCCACCTGGCTCTCCTAGCTTGGTTGGGCAAGGAAGGCCGTCATGCCAAGGGCCTGATACGATGAGGAAGTCATCTTTCATCCCTTTGTTAGACTTAGGGAGACACGAGATTAGCTTGACAGCATTGGATTGGGATTTAAGGTAAAACCCTGTCCGAGCTTCTTGGTGGCCTTCATATAGATAGGCTACATCATACCAAGTCAGCCCCAATCCTAAGTGTCGGTCCAAAGCGTCAATTGCTCCTAGAATTCTAAAGAAGTTAGGTGCACATTGTTGGGGGCAAAACCTCTGGGCACGTAAGTAGTCCCTCATAATCCTACCCATGGGGATAGTCATCCCTCCTTCTATGAAGGCAATTATTGGGATTGTGACTTCTCCTACCTCTCGGTCAAATGCCACCCTTTCTGTGGAACAGTATCGTATCGATACTTCTGGGGGTATGTGATATTTTTCTTTGAACAGTTCTATCAAGGCGGGGTTCTTCACTAGGCATTCAAATCTACCCATTTTGAGTTTGTAGAAGAGAAAGTGATGAGCCGAGGAGGTTATCCGAGGAGATAAAAGAAGTTGTGAAATTAAAACTTACGTAGACTGAAACGCGAACCGATCTTCGTAGTTCTTGAGGATCTTTGAAGTCTTTTTGAAAGTATGACGAACGATCTGATGGTTAGTGAGTTTGGAGGTTTGAATGCTCTGAAGATTATGAACTGCAATGAAGAAAGGAGGAAATGATATTCAAGGGCCTTTATATAAGAAACTGAAAACGAGGGGGACTTTATCCCGCCCAAATCTTGAAGAGATATCCAGACCGTTGGATCAGAACCCCACCGTTGGATGCTAGGAACATAATGCCACCAAAAATACTTAATGACGTTTTGCGAGTTCCGAAGCGTCAGAAACAACAGTGAGATGACTAAAATGACCCTTCCACGTGCGTCAGTTTGAATGTCTTTGTGGTTTTAACTGCGATTAAATTTGCAAGTCAAAATTATATTTTTTCTCCTCGGGCAAGAAGGAAAAATTAAAATTTTGAGGGGCTATTGTGGGGGGCGAAGGCTTGAATTTTGATATTGGGCCTTAAGTCCCATTGACTAATAAAAATGCATCCGAGGAGGAGCAAATGTTTGGAAAGACCCCATAGTGGATGGTTGTGCAAGGAAATATTCGAAGACAGTAGTCCGAGAGGGTTATCCTCCTCGGACTTAACGAATGTTAATTAGTTAAGCTTTTGCTTGACTTGGGTAATCTTCCAAGAGATTCCAGCAACAAAGATAGACTTTAGATGCGTAAGGAAGTAATAAGATCACAGAAATATCTTGGGAAAAAGTTGCTACCATCGCATTAAATGCACTACAGCAGCTTTCCTGGCCACATTAATGTGGAGAAGACCTCTGAACAGTGTTTTCAACCACTACCGCCCATAAAAAATTAGAAAAGTTGCTCAATAGGACAGATACTTGAGTAGGGGGTTGGATGATAAACAAGTGGACGATGGAAATAGCTTGGAAAGGAATATATAATGGAAGAAACCCTCCATAAGAGAGGGATCGAAAATTCTTGAACAGGAGAAACTAAAAAAGAGTTATTACAACACAGTGAAAAACTAACTTCCAGAGATAGTAACTTCACCTTAAAACTGTCTCCTCAAACTTGTTTTCCACCCTGAATTATGTGTTCTTTTTTGCTCGGACACGTTTGTAACCTTGATTAGCCATTGTACAACCCATTAAAAACCCAGTTCCTTCACCCACTCTCTTGCAAATTTATTGTATTGTGCTTATTGGGCTTGTAACCTATTTCTTTTAGGTTTGGACTGCAATTTGTTACCCTACAAAAATAATAATTTTTTATATAAGAAAAATAATTTTTTTTTTAATTGCAAAAGAAAAATGCTAGAGGTATTATGAGTTTTTCCACAAAAATATTATAAACTGATACGATATATATGATAGAGAATTTACAATAATATATTTTATTGCAATAAACTTAAAATAGTAGCTATAAACACCTATTGTAACAAAACATTTTGTTGCCGATTGTTACAATAAATTCTATGGCAATAATTATCCCAACAAAAAATTATGTTACGATAACCTTTTGTTGAAATAAAGGATTTCTAATAATTTTAAAAATAAATTTATTGCAACAAAATAAATAATTGCGATAACTTATTGCAATAGGTTTAACCACGTTCAGTTCATCAAATACTATATTATGTTTTTATTATAATAATTTTTTTTTTCTATTAACCTATTTAAGAATATAAACACTATATTTAGGATTTGCATGTATCTTACTAGTTACAATTATATAGCTTTGTTGTAATGAAACTTTTTAATTTTTTGTGCTGTATTAGTTGAATAATATTTAAATGAAATTTATATGATAAGGGACACATTAATTTGTATGTTTGAATAGCACGAACATGGGGGCCAAGGAATGATGTATGATTCGGGCTCAATTTAATTTTAGGAAAATGTTAATAAGCGCCGATTGGTACTTGTTAAGGTGTAAAAAGGACAAAAAAATGTTAGAAAAAAGTAAAAAAAAAAGACACCAAGTGGTACTTATAAAATTTAAAAAAGAAAAAAAACAAAAAAGAGAGAGAGAGATAAAGTTGTAAAAAAAACAAAAAAAAAAATTGTCAGAAAAATTTCAAAAAAAAAAGTTTTTAATGGGCACTACAAGGAGCCAAAGATGAATTTTGTTGGTATAAACTTTAAAATATAATGCGTTTATATTACTATATAATTTTATTAAAAAACAATTAGCTCTATCCAGTTTGAGTATGGTCAATCAGTAGACTTTAGCCTTGAAAAAAAAAATTAATTGTGCACGTAAAACAAAATTCAACGACATTAGTTAATTCTACTTACTAGGTTTTCATAAATTATGTGAATTTTAACTGCAATATATTGTTCTTGAAAATTATAATGTTCTTCGTAGGAATAACACCCTGCTATACTGTTTCAAATCCACCATATCTTCTAATGGTGGACTAAGTTGAAGAATATGGTATAGAACAAAGGCGACAGTTCTGCAGGTATGTTTTTTTTTTGGTCCTATTATGCGGTTATGTAGTTATTCTAAATAGGGTTTCTTCCATTCATGTATATGATCCTGATAGTCACTTTGCATAAATCTAACTATTAACTGCTAGAGGTGGCAAATGAGCAGGTTATACTGGTTTTAGTTCAGTTATAAATGGGTCAAGTACATAATTTTTTATTTACCTATTTATGACTTGTTTATATATAAATTTAATGCTCATTATCCACTCTAACCATTTGATTTACTAACTTGCCAATTTAATCCTCTTCAAAAAAAAAAAAAAAAAAAAAAAAAAAAGAAAAAAAAATGAAGAAGAAGGAAGAAAAACTTGCCAATTTAATCTAAAATGACAAAATTACCCCTAAAACTACCAAAATAATCTGAATACGCTTTTGACCTCCAAAATTACGAATATACCCCTTAAATTCCCATAATGATCAAAATACTCCTACACTTCCAAAAATACCAATATATCCCTTGGACCTCCAAAAAGAAGGCTATACATTCCTATTTCAAAGTAATTAAAAATAAGAAATAAAAAAAAACTGCAATCCCTTACTTTTTGACAAAATTCCATCCTAATTCCTTTCTTTTTACAAAACAACCGTCAATATATTGGTATTGGGAAATAAATATTAAATTAAAATGTAAAACTAGAGAAAAAGGTTAGGGCAGAATTAATCAAGCAGCCTTAAGCCCTCAACCAAGATGTGGCCACTGTTTGGGTACTTATTTGCAATGGTTCTAATAGCAAGCAACAAGCAAACGATCATATACACCCACAAGTTTGTAAAAAAAAAAAAAATTACACCTACAAATTCCACTAATCACTTTTAGTACTAATAAGTAATAACCCATAGGCCTAGTCGCATTGAAAAACAAACTAATAAGCCTAACAATTAGACACACATATTCACATAAGACTCACCAATTTTCTGGTGTACATCAACTCCAAATATGGAGGAAATACTTTTCAAACTTCAAACGCATTTTTTGCGTTTTGGCATGATCGTCACCACTTTTGTTACTTCCTAGGGTTATCTTTTCATCATGCCTTGTAGTTGTAGTGTGGTGCATTGTGGGTTTGCCTTTTCAATTGATTTTGGCCGTTCATATTCATACGTTTGCAATTTTATTCTCTCTTCTTTGCTTGTGATTGGTTTCTGAATTTCTGTGTATATTATTTTTGATACCTACGTATGTGATTTCTATTAGAAAAAGTCTAGAACCACGACATTTTTCATAATTTTTTATTATAATTGTGACGTAGTGGATTGTGTTTGGTGAAGAAAAATAGTAAATCTATGTGTAAGTAATGATTAACCACTTACAGTCTGTTACGTTAGAATTGTGACAAAAAAGTTGTGGAATAATTTATAGTCTACTATTTCTATTATGACTTGTACTTTGCACAATTTATATTATATTATATTATTATTATAATTTTTCATAGTAAGTCGACATTATCTGTTATGGGCTTAAGTTCACGGTCCCTAAGGGGCTTAGACCCTGCTCTTCAATAGTGCTTGGTTGGGCCTCTTCTTGGGCTGGGCCCAAACCTTTCAGTAGTGCTTGGTCGGGCTTAGACTCCTACACTGCATATAAATAAATAATTACTCTCTTAATTAAGTCTTAAAATTGGATGAAAAAAACTTATTCAGAGAGATGGAGAGACTCGCAGCTCCTAAGTCCTAATTGGCTCCTTAAGCGAAAGACAAAATTCGGGAAAGTATATAAGAGAAAAACTCAGCAAGGTCAAGAGGTTACTGTCAAAATTTGACTTCAACATCATGACAAAACAATTGCCTAAGTTTATGCTCCTTTTTGCCTTACCAGACTGGAGGTATGTATATACATTTACACACATGTTTCTTTTATTTATTATTATTATTATATACCACTACCTCGTGTAAAAACCAAGGCCTAAAGAAAAGGAAAAAGGAAAATTGATTTGCTTCGACTTTGTTGTTGTTGTTATAGAGTGGATGCATTTTTCTGACTCGACCAGATGTTGTAAATCACCCCAATTTGGTGAAGTTTATGGGATACTGCTGTGAAGTTGAAGGTGACGGCTTCGGCGTTGTTTATGATCTTAACTTTTTCATTACTTCTAAAAAATAATGATAATTCATCCTAGTTATTCTAGATTTTAAATTGCATTAGATAATTTAGATCCACTTGCCTTAATTAGTGTTAAAACGATATTTACAGGTCACTATGAGCACGTATATTTGTGGTACTGGCTAGATTTTGCTTTTACAGGCATTTTTTTAGAGCTTCTAAATTCATTGTCACTTTGATTTTTCATATTCTTACAAGTTTTGGCATAATTTAGAATTAGAATGATAAGAGCTTCTAAATTCATGTTCATTTTGATTTTTCACATTTTCACATTATCATATGGCCAAACCAAAGGGGAGTCTAGAATCTATTGCAAATGATGATAGTTGAGCTCCAATTTTGATGTATTGTACTGTCTGAACCCTTAGGATAAGCCACAACTTTACACTGTGTATATGATGACTATGAAGTGTGAACTGCTTGACTACCATGAAGATGACTCGTGCTGAAATGATTGCCAAAGTAACCCTCCCGAGTGTTTATCCCTTCGAAGCAAAAAGTCTCAAATAGCCGCTTAAGTGGAAAGCGTTTTTGTTTAATAAACTTTAAGTTCAAATAGCACCTCCTCACTTTTTAAGAATATGGGGGAGGGTTAGCTGCCTGGATCCATTTTTTTTATCACTTAATTTCTGTCACTTAATTTTCACCATTCATCATTCTAAAATACTAAGATTAAATATCAAGGTTGTTTGAGACCATCACTCACTTGCCATCTCTCAATATTTTTTATACTGTTTGTAGGCCCCATATCTATTACTCGGTGCAAAATTTTTTTTTTTTAGTATGCAGAAACCTGAACCCAGTGAAAGAAAAGGAAAAAAAAAAAAAGAATTTCAGATCACCTGAACCCAATGAAAAAAAAAAAAAAAAACCAGGAGGAGAAGACCGAACCTAGGAGAAGAAATGGAAAAAAAAAAGATAGTCAAAAGGTGCGGCTGAGTTATGACTAATGGGTCCCCATGTGTATTTAATTACAAAAATGTTATTGAGTTATGAGTTATGAAAACTGAAAACACTTAAAATGTGTTTTCAATTTCCATAACTTATAACTCAAAAATCAGAGAATTAAGTGATAGAAACAGAATTATAAAAACAGAGTTATGGTGCAACCAAACGGACTTCTAACTATGAGTCCGACCATTTTTGAGTTATGAGTTATGGAAATAGAGAATTGAGCTATGAAAACAAGTCATCCAAACAGCCTCTAAGAGTTGTGGTTTCAATACTTATCAGATTTTTGTATTACTTAGCAATAAAAAAATATTGAAATAAAAAATAAGAAACAATTTTGGGTAAGTGGGTAACAATCATCAGATGTGCATAAGCAGTAGCTTGGCACCCTCCCCAGAGTCGAAACAAATGAACATGTAAGTTGTGAACCCTTGTATGAAATTTTATGGAGCTCTAAAATAAATTTCAGACATTGCACATTTTCGTGGGGTTGATAAGTCGTGGTCACTGTAATTATATAGCCTGTGGTTACAACATATCTAACAGAATCTGTTCAAGTGATGATTTTGATTATTATCAGAATATACATGCAATAGTGCTTCCAAGTCATTGAGTTCGCAAACCCAAGTCTTAATTTGCCTCTTGATATTATCCCAGTTTGTTGTTTAACCCATAGACTTTTTAGACTGCTTAATGCTTAACAGTTCCAGTTGTTATGTGTTACTCTAGTGTAATAACTTGGACCCATGAGTCCTTTGGCAATGCAGTTTACTTTCTTTATACTAACGTACTTAAAAAAAATTTCTGTAACAGGTCATTGGAATCTGAATCGGATGAATTTCCATTTGCTATTGTACTTCTACGGTCATATGTAAACCTGGCTTTGTGTCAATACAAGCATAAGTTGATATTGCTTCCAACCAATTGACTGTGCACTTGTTCATGAGAGCCTAAGGACCAAAAAAAAAAAAAAAGCACTATATTTTTTTCACAACACATTTTTTTTTAGTAGCTTTCAGTCTGAATATAATATTATTTTATTTTGTCTTAACTTATATACAGTGAGCTACCAACTTAAATGTTATAAACATATTATGACATTTTGTTGTATTTTTAGCATCACTTTTAAAAAATAAACCCAATGATATATATTATTTTTTGTGTTGGCCACCATGAGTCACAATTATGTTTTGGCAGCATTTTTTTTTTAATAAAGTAAAATATATTAAACCATGACTTTGTTTCTGACCGAATAGGTGTCATTGAGATAAAAACTAAGGATACATAATTCACGGTGGGTGTGGGATGAGTTTATTTCTTTTAGTTTATTTAGGAGTTATATAGTAATATTGTTCTAATAAAACGCTGTTTAAGTGTTATAAAAATATATGTAGGTGAAAAAGTGTTGTAAAAATATGTATTATGTTATTTAAACAACGAAAACTGTTGTTTAAATAACATTACCAAACACCCCCTTAGTTTTTAGTCTTTTCTTTTTTTTGTACTATTTATGGGTCACATTACATTTTTTTACTATTCATAAGTTCCATTGTACTATTCAGCTAAACTTTAACCTTTTTTTTTTTTTTTACAATTTCAATAAAAAGTTTTTAGTTTCAGCTAAATAAGCTATTCTCAAACAGACTATTAATTAGATGTTTTTGTTTTTTTGGTGGAAACCAATGTACTTAGGCTATGTTTGGTTTGCGTGTTTTGCGTTCACGTCTGGGCGCAAAACGCGTTTCACCCTTTTTTTTTTTTTGCTTTCAGCTGTAAAGGTTGACTTTTTCAACAGTGAACAGTATATTCGTGCATTATTTACGGACCCATAAATATCACTTTTTATCAACTTTTTCATTAAAAATGGGTCCTACGATACTATTCACATATTTAAAAATTATTTTGCTACAGTAATTTTCAGTTTTCAGTTTTCAGTTTTTAGCTATATCCAAACAAATCCTTAGTAGTCGTGTTTTACACTTTTATGTTTTTTAACACACGGCTATTACACTTTTAGATTAAAAAAAAAAAAAAAAAACAAAAAAAAAAAACAAAAAACAAAAGGTTTAGTTCCATATAGTTGGAATCAAAACGGGGACGGAAGTTTTTTATTTTTTATTTTATAGTTTTGGACCTAGCATTTTTACTAACTAGGCTTTAAAGTGCTTAAATTTGAAATTTTTGTATTTTAAAATTATGCTTAAAATATGAATTTATCAATCAAACAATAAGTAACATTTGAATTGGCATATATGTGTTAAATTACCGATTGTTTCAAAAGTTTAAACTATTGAGATATGATAAATTTAATCAGTTAACCACATATTTCTAACACCCCTCCACGTGTGGGCCGAAACTACCTTTTAATAGGTGGGGCCCAACACGTGAGAATTTAAGTAGGAGGTAAAGCGGAAGAGACATGGATCGAACTCAAGATTTCATGTTCTAATACCATGTTAAATTACCAATTATTTCAAAAGTTTAAACTATTGAGATATGGTAAATTTAATCATTTAATCACATATTTCTAACAATATGTGTATTAAGGAAATAAAAAACATTTAATCTAACAGTTGTATTTTCAAAATATTAATTCAATATAAATTTATTAAATAATGTAATATTACTTAAAGTTACACCAAATGTAACTTAATCTATAACCATATATGATATATAATTAAAATTTAGGTTTGATACTCTTGATGCATTACATTAGGTTTCCAAAGAGGATTCATTTGTTTTGTCTTCAATTTTTGGGGTACCAAAACATGCTTATACACATTCTGAAATAACATGCCCTTTAGTTTAATTTATTTTGCTACAAAAAAGCAAAAAAGGTTAAAACAGTAATAATATTTCATGTACAAAAGGAAAAAAAAAAAAAAAAACACATTAATTCTCACCACCCATTTGTATTCGTATATCTAATTCCTATATGTATTTATTATCTATTTGAATTTAAATACTTCAATTATCTTTATCAATACACACACACACACACACACACACAAAATTACTTAAAAAAAAAAAACCACTACCTCACATAAAAACTACTCATTCTTATCCTAAAATTTCTATGGATTTTTTTTTTTTTAATTCTTTAAAACATTCCAAAATTTTTATTTTTTAAATTCTATATAGTTATTACAAATCCCCCATCCATCTACGCTAACATATATCATGTTTTTTTTTACCATAGTACACCTTTGGCGCAATGGTCACTTTACAAGTATAAGTACTTGTGAGATGTAGAAGACAAGGGCCAAGGTTCAAGTTTCTAGGAGTGAGCATCAGATACATACACACTTAGATTAAACTAGAGTAAAATTTTTATATTGTATATAAAAATTAAAAAAAAATTCTTTTGTTTAAATCTCAATTTTCTTTTACTTGTCACAATTTTTATCTTATCAATAAATTCAAATGTCCTATTGGATTTAAACTTCTTTCGGTCCTTTATATCATTTTTATACATTATTCCACATTACCTTACCTCTTTCTTAAAAATATATATATATATATATATATATATATATATATATATATATATATATATATATATATATACACATGGTTAATATATCACTTTTAAACAACTATTTTTGATAGAACCAAAAAAACTTCTCTCTCTCTTCGGCTCTCAGTAGTCTTTGACTGTAGAAACTACAAATTCACTTTCCCTTTGCAAGACTTAACTTCTCCAATTTGTGTTATCAGATTGTAGTGGAAGGTTTGTGTAATATATTTATTCTTATTTGTAAGATTTTTTTTTTCTTCTTATTGTTTTGATCTCATGAAGATTTGAATTTAAGAGATTTGAACTTAATTTTATAAGAGGTACAAAAATTGGGACAATTTTTATTTTTTTTAATTTTTAAAAGAGGGTAAAATTTTTAATTGTATTGATTCAAATTGAAATATTATATATTTTTAACTACCGTGGAAGTCCGCACCTTTTCTTAGAAGGAACGGTGGCAAAAGCTTAAAAAATCAAAATCAAAATAAAAATCCATATAAAGACCCAGCCAAACGAGTAGATAATGTCGGGAAGGGGGAAATCAAACAAGGAAAATCATTGCCAAAAGAGTTAAAAGAGCTATTTAGTCAATTACTCCAACTCTTCACGGTTCAAAGGGGCAGTATATTTTCTACAAACCCATGATATTAAGAGCATGTGAAGATATTAGGTATCAAAATGATATGCCATTTCAAAATTCAATGAACAAGAGACATGTAAAAAATTAATTATTCCAATAACACATTTAAAATTAGTGGTAGAATGTTTATATAGTTATTTTGTAAGCATGTCTCTCAATTGTTGATATCCGTTATATATATATATATATTTTAGAATACTAAGTATTTTAACATATATGGGAAGATAGAACAAAATCTTAAAGAAACTGAAAGTGGTATATATCTAAAAGAGTCTAACGCTTGAATACACAATATCATAAGTCGGATAAGCTGGACTAAGAGACGACAAATTGAGATGGAAGAGCCCGGTATTGCTGCCGAGAGGGTCCCACCTTATAGGCCCTCAACTTCTTTTAACTGCTGCCATCCTTGGTCGAACTGGGGCTCAAATTGAACCTGAAGTGAACCACTCAACAAGAGTTTGCATATTAAATCCATTCTAGACTCTGCAGTGTCAAGTCAGGCACGTATGGGGCTATCCTTGGTACGTCTTCATTCACACGATTGCTTTGTTAATGCAAGTCATCGACTCATCTTTCACTCCTCCTTAATTTTCTTTTGTTTTTGCTGCATCATCTTTTTATTTGCAAATGTCTGCAAGTGTGGCAATGGCTGTGACTGTGGGTGTCTTGGGTATTGGGCTGTGGTGGTATTTTTGTTTTTAAATTTTCCATATTCGTTGGATCCAAATAGGAATTAAAAAGAATTCCTAGATTTATAGAGACGGAAATAGAGAAAGAAATTGCACCTTTCTATGGACTAAACCTAAAAAAATCTCTTATTTAAAAGCTTAACGCTTTCAAGTTGGGTCGTGTAACGTGTTGCTGAGTGGTGTGGTTTAACATAATACTCAAGCCCCATCGGTTAGTGGTATTTGGCCATTGATGGTGGCTTTGCAGACTTGCAATGGCAATGAGTGATGTGGGTTGCCAGGATGGCTGGGGTTTCCGTGGCCCATTGGGGTGGTTTTGCAATGACAAATTTTTCTTTTTTTATATTTTCATGCTGTCTTCTCAAATTCAGTTGTCAAAACACAAACCATAAACTTCATATGATTGAAAATAAGAATTTGAACTAACGGATTATTGAAATCTTGTTTATTGTGATTATTCTTTAACAGAGATGTGATGCCATGATGCTGGTCAGCAGCCTGTTGATTTTGCTAGACATCGTCCAAAATTGTGGTTTTGTCCCATCCGAAAAGGACACACATGTTGCTAATCCATGGGCATCCAACGACTGTGAAATATTGCAGTGTCCCCAAGCCAGCAGCGATGATCAGCACTCAATAATCTTTGTAGTTGAAAGTGTGGAAGGCGGTGATGGAGGAGAGGGCCCTTCATTACAACAAGAATGTAGGAGCTCATCGGAGATTTCTACCTTCAAATGTGAGTGTAAAGGTAGTTTTAGAGATCAAGGCAAAGGTGAAGAAGAAGAAGAAGAAGAAGAAGGAAAAGGTGGAGGCGGAAGCGGAGGAGGAGGAGGAGGAGGTGGTGGTGGTGGTGGAGGCGGAGGTGGATGTGGAGACGGAGGTGGAGACAAGAAGAAATTGATGAGACCGCCGATTGTGGACATATCCAAACTAATAAAGATGTCATTGGCTGTAACAGTCCAAACAACTGTTTCAGCCTTTGCTTTCCATGTTGGTGGACTATCTTCCTCGACTAAGGTGCTCCTTGATTTTATTCTGGTTAGTAACTTGGTGGGTTATGTTTGTTGCATGACTGCTGTCTTGCTAATCCAGAGGAAACCAGAGGTGGCAGAAATTTTCGGATGGATAGGATCTGGTGCTGTTGCTTTGGGATTCCTACTATTGATACTTATGTCAATCCTCGACTCCCTTGCATGAAATTTATGGTGGAATATCTATTAGAATTAGGTTACTAATTTTATAGCTAGATTTTGTTTTCACGTCACAGGTCATAACACGAGAGAAGAAAGACTCATGAATCCGATAGTGAATTTTTTCTCTTGCTGCAACCCAAACCAACTTTGCTGTCAAGTCAGGTGTCAAGATGAGAGGACAAGGACAACATTACCGATTTTGGGACATAGAAGAGGAGGAAAACATATAGTCGGTGAGTCAAAATGCTAATAAATAGTGATATTGTACGGCAGAAGAGGAACCTGGGATCCCTCACGCCAGGTGCTAGCTATGGCTTGCGGGATGTTAAAAAAAAAAAAAAATAATAATTGTACTTTAGTTCATGTGAGAATTATTCAGTTTCTTAAACACTATCCTTTTTATATATATATATATATATATATATATATATATATTAGAGTAATTGCATCAATTCCTCTATAACAGAAAATGTGTAGTATTTTATAAATTTTTACTTAAAATTTTCCTATATTAGTCCTTTTATATTACTATTCATTTTCAAAATTGTTATAGTAACCGTGCATATTTACATGATTACTGTAACTTTCTATTTTATGTTTTAATTATTTTTTCTCTCTCATCCAATCTCTCTCTCTTTTTCTACCTTCTTTCTCATTTTATCTTCTCTTAAATCCAACAACAAATCATCAAAATTTTCAAACTTAATCTAAATCTAGATCCTAAATTCATCAAACCCTCTCCTCAAAAAAATAAAATAAAATAAAACCCATGTAAATAGTCAAACCCAAATTGCAAAAGAAGAAGAAGAAGAAAATGCAGAAATAGTAGAAGAACAAGAAGGTGCTAAAGAAGAAAGAAGCAGCAACAATCTAATGGAGAGCCCCAAAATCACCGCACGATGTAGTGGAAAAATCTTCCCAAAATCACTGCCTATAATCAAACTCAAATAGAAAAAAGAAAAAGAAGAAGATGCCAAGGAAGAAAAAATGCAAAAGAAGAAAGAATGAGAAATAAAAGGAAAAAGAAGAAAGAAGAAAGAAGAGATAGAGATAGAGAGTATTTAGAGATATTATTGGAGTATGTGGTAAGGTGGTGGAGCCATGGATGGATAGGTGTGAAATAATTAAAAAAATGTGAGAATGTATTATTTAAATAAAAGAGAGTGTATTATAGATAATCTGATATGGATGTTTTTACAAACTGGTTGTGTAAAATAGAAAAAAATAGGTTTTTATGCTAAAATAATAAACGAAAAAAATTTATACATACTAATGCTAATGCTCTTAGTTGGGCTATGTTTGTATTACACTATGTATTCTACACTGTTTTATAATTTGAAAACTTGACTTTAAATCATATATTTAATTATAAATCATAATATAAAACAAGTTTTTGTCATCTCAGTTTATGCAAATGAATTTTTACATGTTTTTTTCTTTTATTTTTTAAATTTATCCAGACTAATTTTTAAAAATAAATAAATGTTTTATTTTTTATCACACATTTAACATAAAAGTATTTAAAATTAAATATATATTTTTTTATCTCTTATTTAGCAATAAATCTACCGAAAAACTATGAGATACCATACTGACTCATATATATATATATATATATATATATATATCTCATTCTAATGATGTTGACCGGAAGCAAGATGATTTTTAGGGCTTGCTCTTCAATTGGTCAGAATTGATCCTCACGGGTTCAGCTCCTTGTATGTTTATGGTAAATGATGAAGGCACATATATATATACATATATATTGATGAAGATCAAACTACAATTCTTTCCTTAAAGCTTTGATATGATCACACACTAAAAATCAACACTGCCCTCTCTCTAGAAATTTCTAGTATTTCTCTTTCAATCTCTCTTTTCGGAATTCTAAGACATATTTCTCAGTGTAAGAGCTAGTTATCAGTGTAGAGAATAGTGAGCAACGCAAAATTCATCACCTAACCACCTACATACATATATATATATATAAGGTTCAAGACTTCAAGTGGAGTCTTCTTATTTAATTTCACGTTTTAAATTTACAGTGTTTCACAATAACTGTAGAAAAGCATTGTTGTCATATTTATATACCCAATTAATATGTATATATTTAAACAATTTTTACAGTATAATTCAGCCATTAGAACCGTTTTGACAGCAATAAAGCATTGTTTGATGGTTTGAAAGTTTCTATATCTAATGACTAGACTCTACTCCTTTTTTTTTTTTTTTTTTTTTTCTAAGGGGCAAAACTTTTTATGTATACTATTTCGGGTTGATGCATTTTTCTCTGGATCATTTTTCATTGTCTAACTTTGATCCCATTTGATCCATAGTTCTTTAGTTTTCCTCCCATAAAACTAGATATACAACAACAGCAACTACTCCAATCACCCTAAAAATAGCTAAAATATAACGTGTATTATTCTATAATTTTTCCTACAATTTCCTTAACAAATAAACCAAAATCTCATACAACAATCAAAATTTTATGAGCAATAAACAATTAAAACAAAAGAGAATTACCTCGAAAGAAAGGAATACTCCTTCCTTTGAGAAAGCAAAAGTGAGTTTATTTATTTATTTATTTATTTTCCTTTGAGATTAAACTGTAGGAAGAGAGAGGTATTTATTTATATTTCATTTTGATAACTGACTTACTGTACAGAAGGATTAAGAAGAGGTAGAAGTGCATACTTTTAAGGGATATAGATAAGGGGTTATTGAAATCCAAATAGGAGAATTCTCTTATTAGTAGAATAAATTAAATGAATTATAAAATAAAACTCGAGAGGAAATGGAAAGTTTTCAGTTAGTAAATACACATAAAGTACATGAATAGTTCACATACATCCATTAAAATCAAAGTTGCTCGCGTCTTACGTAATGTTTGCACAGCTACATAATTAAACACATTACTTTGAGTTTAAACGTACAACAATTGGCTCGTTACATTTGGATTGTTAAATAATAAAATAAAATAATATAAAATAAAATAAACCAACTTTTTATTGAAACTTGTTGGTTGTTGCGTCAGATAAGGAATATAAAATATTAAAAAATCTCAATAAAACCAATACATGTCAAACGCTAAATGAGACTAAGAGTCCATTTGAATACCGCTTATTTTATTGAAAATTGAAAACACTGTAATAAAATAATTTTTAAATGTGTGAATAGTGGGGTGAGATTTATTTTTAATGAAAATTTTATTGAAAAAAGAAGTTTGTGGGTCCCATAAACAATGCACGAGACCTACTGAACAGTGCAATTTCTTTGGAAATTTTGGTGACAGACAACATTCCCCGTGATAGAGCACTTCTCAATAAATAAATAAATAAAGTGGAAAACATAAACGCACAATTTTCAGCCGCAGTCCAAATGCATATTAAGGGTCCGTTTGGATATAGTTGAAAATTGAAAACTGAAACTGAAAACTGAAAAATACTGTAGCAAAATAATTTTTAAATTTGTGAATAGTACCGTGAGACCCATTTTTAATGAAAAAATTGTTGAAAAGTGAAATTTGTGGGTCCGTGAACAGTGCATGATGTGTCCTGATTGGCTAAGAAGAGGGAGAAAAGTCAAACTTTGTGGCTACTGTTCATGCACAGTACATAAACAGTAGCCGCAAGTCCCTCAAACGCGTGCAAAAAAAAAAAAAAAAAAAAAAATGGTAGACGCAAACCGCTGGGTTTTTCCGTCGAATCCAAACATAGCCTAAATGAGTTTTTGGATTGCGTTTTGTGAGAAGCGTTTGTGCTTCTGCGTCTTCCTCCTTTTTTTTTTTTTTAATTTTTTTTATGCATGTAGATTACACGGGGTCCTGTGCACTATGCTCTATTTAGGCACTGTTTAGAAGATACTATGCACTGTTTAGTGGGTTCCGTGTACTATTCACACATTTAAAAATTATTTTAGTACAGTGTTTTCAGTTTTCAGTTTTTAGCAAAATAAGCGGTATCCAAACGGACCCTAAGAGTCATGTTTAATATATTTAAAATATAAACCTGACAAAACACATATCTCAAGTCTGTGTTATTGTTCTTGGTGCCAAAATAATCATGTTTATTATTATTATTATTATTATTATTAAATACTCTAAAACTAGTGCAACATATATTGGAATGTTACATCTATAATATTTTCACAACAGGTAGTAAATTGTTGCTTGTTATAATTTAAGCCCACCATTGATATCACTTTCTCACTCACCAATAATAGCTTGTCATCAATGATTTGTTATATAATTCTTATGAAAAATGTTGTGTACATATCACTAAACCTACTCCAAAAACTTAATAATTAATGAGACAATAAATGTGATTGGTATCATTTTATCAAAATAATAATGAGTGTTTGAATTACTTTTTATAATTAGTGACACATCATGACATCAATTTATATGACTTATATAATAAATTTGTAATTTCTCTGTCATTGTTCTCAAAAAAATTAAATTTTATTTGTATGGTCTAAAGATTAAATCACCCTTAACAAGAGTTAAAAAGTTATGATACAAAGATGATTGTATTAATCTAAAAATATATATGATAAATGTTTACATATTTTTGTTAACGATTTTTTAAAAAACAAATGTAACATACCCGTAACATATATGTACCGTTTTTTCTCTGTTTTCGTATTTTTATGCTGAATTTTTGAAACGTTATTTTTGAAAATTTTCGAACTATAGCTGTCAGTATATTTGTCATATTAAACTCATACCATATTTTACTAACTCGAAAGTTTTAAAATCAATTAAAAGTCACGTTCTTAAAAAATATTACTCCGTATTACATAAATCTGAATATATTCCAAGCAATGTGTATTATTATATATTAAACGAATTTCCAAACAAGGCCTTTTTTTAAGAAGCGATTTCCAAATAAGGCTAATGAGAGGAAACATATAGTTTTAAAATCGGTCAAAACTCATGCTATTAAAAAAATATTATTACATAAATTTGAATTCCAATTTTAAATGGGAAAACGATAAACCATAAAAGTCATAAATCAAAATAAAGCTGATTTCAAAATTTCGTTTAAATGACCAGGAAAAGCAATAAAAGTCTATTTATCATGGGAAAAAAAGGACAAGTAATAAAAGCAAGACAAGGGCAATAAGCCAATAATTCAAACAATAGTTCCGAGGAGCAGTCACTACAGAGGCACTTGTTTGTACTTTAACCATTGTCATCATTTCTTTCTTTGTCTTTCTCGCATAAAATTACTCTCACTTCTTTTATGCTTTGTTTGAAAAATCAAAATTTTTTAGGGAATATTATTTATTATCTTATCTATCTTTTAAAAATGTATAAGTTTTTAAAACTATCTTTAAAAAAATTTATAAAAAAATTGAATTAGTAAATTAATAGGAGTATAATAGGAATATTAGTAAATTAATGACTTTTATTTTTAAAAATATGACAATATTTTGAGACATCTCAAAATTGAATAGATGACAAAAAAAGTAGGACGATGAGAGTATTAAATATTCTGCGAGTACTATAAATGTGTACTCTTCCATCATCATTTTTTTTTGTCGTTTCTGCAAAAAATTATTGAATATTTTGGAAGTACCATAAATGCCTACTTTCCCTTTTCATATGAGAGATGAGAGTACATATTTATGACACTACAAAAGTGTTCAATAATTACTCCTCTTCTGCATATGTGAATGAAAATATGAAAGATATTACAAATTTTTTCACAAAAAACTTATAAATTAATGTGGCTGCTAATATAATTAGCAGACTTCAATTAATTCATGAATAAATATTTATTTTAATTATCTACACACTAATTTATAAACTTAATGTAGAAAAAATTGTAGTACATTAATTAATACTTTTTAATTATAAGGCATTGCTTAATTGCACTTTTCTAATGCACCCACCTATATATGCAACCCCAGGTTAAGTCAAGAACCAAGATGTTTCCTTATTTAATTTTTGGATAATTTCCAAAATATTTCCTTATTAAGACAACAAGCTTTACGTCAGCTTCTTGGTTAAAAAGTTATTTGTCCTCCTAAAGGTGATTACGACATTAATTCATTGTATCTGCACCGCTTTTGGTACTTGTTATTAGTATTCAAGCCATTAAGATGCTACAAGAACCCAGACGGTATGCCTCCCTTGTTCTATCAGTCTTTTTGGTCTTTAATTGATGTAGATATTTGCTCTGCTATGCTTGATTGTCTGAATAACTGCAAAATTCCCTTTGAAATTAATAGTACCAATATCACACTGATTCCGAAGGTCAAATCACCTGAGCTTATCACAGATTTTAGGCGGATCAGCCTTTGTAACGTAGTTTATAAAATTGTCTCAAAAGTGCTAGCCAACAGATTTAGAGTTGTTCTTCCCTCGATAATATCTGAGAATCAGAGTGCTTTTCAGGCAGGGAGGGTTATTTTGGACAATATTCTAATGGCCTTTGAAACACTCCATTACTTGAAGCACCAGCAAAATGGCAAATTCGACTTCATGGCCTTGAAGTTAGACATGAGCAAGGCCTACGACCGGGTTGAATGGGCTTATTTAGAAGCAATTATGGGGAAAATGGGTTTTGATCGGAAATGGGTCAATCTGATCATGGAATGCATTTCAACTGTCAGTTATTCTATCCTTATCAATGGCGAACCCTCTCCAATCATCCATCCTACTAGGGGCCTTCGACAGGGTGACCCACTGTCACCTTACTTATTCCTCATCTATTCGGAAGGTCTTCACAGCCTTCTTCACCGGGCAGCTGAGGCCAAGCAGATCAAGGGTGTGTCTATTTGCAAAAGGGGCCCTCGTTTGACCCATCTATTTTTCGCTGATGATAGCGTGATTTTCTATAGGGCATCCCTGGTTGAATGCCGTAAAATTCAAGAGTTATTGGAGTGCTATGAGAAGGCTTTGGGCCAGCAACTGAATCGTAGCAAAACCGGTCTTTTTTTCAACAAATCTACGCCTTCGCTCATTACAGACCAGATCAAAGATGCTTTGGGTGTTCAAGAAATAAAGTAGTATGAGAAATACCTTGGCCTCCCTTCTCTAGTGGGCAGAAATAAGAAGGCAAGTTTACTCTATATTAAGGAAAGAGTCGAGGCCAAACTCCAAGGGTGGAAAGAACAACTTCTCTCCCAAGTTGGCCGTGAAGTCCTCCTCAAAGCCGTGATTCAGGCAATCTCCACTTTCGCCATGAGTTGCTTCAAGCTCCCAACTACACTCTGCAATGATATTGAGGCCCTAATTAGGAAATTTTGGTGGGGTTAGAGAGGTAATCAAAGGAACGTTCATTGGGCCAAGTGGAGCTCGCTTTGTCAACCAAAAAGCCTGGGGGGGTTTGGGTTTCAAAGAGCTTCAGAAGTTTAATGATGCCATGCTTGCTAAACAAGTGTGGAGGTTGCTGGGAAAAAAAACTTCCTTGTTTCATAGGTTTTTTAAAGCTAAATTCTTTCCTAACGGTTCCATTCTTGATGCCAAAGAAGGCAATGGTTCTTTTGCCTGGAAGAGTATATTAAAGGGTAGAGAGGTGATCAAGAAAGGTGTCCAATGGAGAGTGGGCAGTGGGTCCTTGATTAGAATCTACCATGATAACTGGCTCCCCGACCTTTATAATAAGTGTGTGGTGTCCCCAAGGTCTTTTCTTGGCAAGGATGCCTGAGTCTCCGTCCTGATTGATAATGGTAATCGGTGTTGGATGAAAGAAACAATTGACAACTTATTCTTACCCCACGAAGCTGAGTTAATCCATTCAATTCCAATCAGCCTTAGTTCTTGTGAGGATCAGCTGTTTTGGCCGCATAGCTCGGATGGTTTATACTCTATCAGGTCGGGGTATAGATGGTTAATGGAGGATGAGAGGAAGGAGGCACCATCTACCTCGGATTTGATGACCACTAGGAGCATTTAGAAGGGCGTATGGGGCTTACGTGTCCCCAACCGGGTCAAAACACTGCTCTGGAGAGCAGGTTCTGACTCGCTGTCGTCTATGGCTAATCTAAAGAAGAGGAAAATTGCTTCTGATGACCTCTGCCCTGGCTGCAAGCTCAAGTGTGAGTCCACTTTACACGCCTTCTAGTCTTGTCCTACTCTTGCCTCAGTTTGGACCACCAAGTTTGATTGGCTTCTGGAAAAAACTAGTTCCTGCTTGTCGATGTTGGAAATCATCCAATGCTGCCAGGATCACCGTGGCAGCCTTAATCTATTTTCCATGATTATTTCTCAGCTGTGGACTCGTAGGAATAAACTTCGAGTTGGTGAAGTAGCGGCACCAATGTCGAAAATAGTTGGTTTGGCCACAGACAGTTTGCAAGAATTTCAACGTGCCCTGTCTGTTCCCCAACCAGCTTTGAGGTCGGTATCTTCAAACAGATGGACTCCTCCTCCATCGGGTTGGATGAAGGTCAATTTTGACGGAGCAACTTTCAAGGAACGGAATTTAGCTGGCCTGGGTGGTGTTATTCGCAACGACAATGGTCTTATCATGGTTGCCTTTACACAAACTATTCCACTGCCTACATCAGTAGAGATGGTGGAAGTGTTGGCAGCTCGCAGTGCTTTGGTTTTGGCGAAGGAACTTTGTCTGAATCAGGTGCAACTTGAAGGCGATTCAGAAATAATAATCAACGCTCTCTCAAATGGTGGTAAGGACTCTTCGAGCTTCGGACATATCTTGCTGGACATCAAGCTCCTTTCCTCTGCCTTTTTGGGCGTGTCCTTCTGTCATTCTCGTAGGCAAGCTAACAAAGTAGCACATTGTTTAGCGAGATCTGCTTGTAAATTCTCCCCATTCCAAGTTTGGATGGAGGAAATCCCCCTGGAGGCTGAATCTGTGTATTTTCCTGATATTCCTTAATGAATTTCCCTCGTCCCCCCTCTTTTTGGGGTGGTTTCTCCAAAAAAAAAAAAAAAAAAAGATGCTACAAGAGCCCGTGTATCTGCACCGCTTTTAGACTTAGAGTATTTGTATCCGTTTGTTTAAAATATTTTGTCTATTTTAACATGAAAACATACTTTTCTATTTTACATAATTATTTTTTCAAAATACTTAAATTGGATTATCTATTATACACTCCAATTTATTTAAATAATATTTATTATTATTATTTTATTAATATTTTTCTCTTTAATTAATACACACATTTTTCTCATCTCAACCGTCTCTCTCACTTTCAATTCGTACTCCCTCAACTCTCTTCCTCTTTCATATCTCAAACCAACACTCACACACATCTGGTACTGCCTCAACTCTCTTTCTCTCTCATATCTCAAACCCAATACACACACGACAAAAGATTTGGCAGCGGCAGTAGCAAGGCAGATTCGGCAGCAGATTTAGTGGCAACAACGACGACTAATCCGACTGTTTTCGGTTAGGTTTTTCATGTGGGTTTTCTGTTGGATTTTTCATATGGGTTTTCCACTGGATTTAGTTTTTATTGATTTTGGTTTAGGTTTGGGATGGGTTTTCCTTGGGTTTAGGTTGATTATGAGTTGGGTTTTTGTGATGGGTTTGGCTTGATTTTAGTTTGGCTTGATTTTGAGTTAGGTTTTCTGATGGTTTAGGTTGATTTTTGGTCGATTTTATGATGGATTATCAACTATTGAAATGGGTTGTGGTGGTGGTGGTGGTGGTGGTTGGGCGATGATGGGTTGCAGTGGTGCTGGGTTGGTGGTTAGGTGTTTCTCCTCTTCTTTTTCTTCTTTCTTCTTTCTTTTTCTACTAGGTTGTTGTGATTGTTGGGAAAAAGAGCGAATCTGACTGGTGAGAGAGAAAAAAAGAATAAACTATTGTTATACACAGCTACAGTAACCATGTACATGTTTAATCTATGTAAATACATGGTTGCTGTAGCAAGTGTGTAAATATACACATTTTTACTCTCATTTTTACACAGTTTTGGAGGAAAATTGTGTAAATTTTGACACTTTTTATATTTTAGAAGCTCTAGTGCAGAGCATTTTCTAAGTTGTTTTGATTGAGTCAAGCTAGCAGCTTTAGCTATTGAGAACTATTAGTTATAGTTATCTTTGTGTTAAAACAATGGCCTTAAGGCAGTTAACTTAAAGAATTAGTTACTTCTATTAGATGTAACCAATGTTAGTTTGACACTTGGCATGAAACTAATAGTTGTTAGTTGTAGGATAGATTGTATAAGTACTCTTACTCTCATTTTTGTAATGGATTTTTTAGAATTAGTGACTTTAAGCCTTTTTGTGCTTTTCATTGGAACTTAGTATTCTTACAAAGGTGTCTAATCACCTACCAAATGTTTTAAGCAATTCTTATTGCTTAACAAACCCAAAATAGTTCAGCCTACACACATTCCCTACACAGTTTGGTATCAAAGCTTGAGATCTTTAGGATTCAAGTTCCTTCGCATTCTTTTTCTTCATCCCAGTTCCAAGAACCCATCAAGATTCAATCTTGATTGTCAATTCTAATCCTAAACACCTTCCAATAGTTAACCACAGCCTTCAATTGCATTAGCAATTAGTTTGCAACAGCAATAAGCCATGGTGAGTGAGAAGGGAAGAAAGATAAGGGAAAGAAGTCTATTGTTTCTGCAGTAGATAGGGAAGACATTGTAACCATTGAATTGGGGGATCAAGGGGATCAAAGGGGTCAACCTGATATGGCAGCTGAGATAGCTTTGTTGAGGAGGCAATTAACTGCCTTGATTGAGCACTTGGGAAGAGATAGGGTGTTTCTCTTAAGATTATGAATTCCGTACTTGAAAATTTTTTTGTCAATCGTTAACTCTTTGGAATCGCGACAAATTTTGTCTTATACCAGAGATGGTGCTGAAGGCGGATAGGTCCCCACCCTGTACGGCCCTCTTCATCTTCTTCTAACTGCTGCCATCTTTTTTACATTTGTTTAAGCTGCTTTTTATGTTTTGTTTTAATTAGTAACATAGTGGGTTACGTTTGTTGCATGATTGTTGTCTTCCTAATCCATACGAAACCAAAGGTGGCAGGAATTTTAGGATGGATAGGATCTGGTGAGTGGTGCCAGATATTGCTATGGGATTTATGGTACTATTGGTCCTAACGTTAATCATTGAGTCTCTAGCTTGAAACATTGTTGCAGATAACAGTCTCCTCGTTAGTGGTCCCGTCTACGTGACCGTCACACGTTTGACGTGTAATTATTTAATTATTTTTGACTATGTAAGTGGGCTGCGGGCCTACTAGCGGAGAGGATGCGCTTGCTAATGGAGATAAATTTTAAGATATAAAATCTAAATTTATAAATTTTAAAATGTAAAATTTAAATGGTTGGGTTTTATGGAGTCTAGTTTTGTTTGATCTGATTTGATGATCCGACCCAATCCGTTGTATGTATGATTGTTTTCTTTGGCATGTATTTTCTCTTTTTTGTTTCTCACAGATTGGAAATTCGGGTTAATTCCCTACACAAATAACTCTAAATTTGTACTTTGAAATTTGCAATTTATGATTTTGTCCTTGTATGTGTACTCTAATTTACCAGTAAGTCCTGCATGTGATAAATATATTTTGCCTTCTTCTATAAATGACTAACTTTATGGGGGAAAATTCAAGTTACATTTGATCTATTTTTTTATGATGTTACATCATTCTTTTTTCTTTTTTTTTTCCTTTTTCTCTCTCTCTTTTTTTTTTTTTTTTTAAAGAAATATTTTGACAAATCAACATTTGAAATACATTGTTTTTTGATACTCCTTATACTTACAAATATCAAGATAATTGGAGATTAATAACTATTTCCTCATAAAAAGTTTATATTTCAAGTATTTTTAATTTTAAAATTATATGTAAAACATAAGCTTAAGGGTGTAAAAATCAAATTTTAAAAAGTAAAATTCAATTACCCCAAACTTTAAGGGTATACTTTATAATTTGGTGAAACTACATTATTGATCCGTGAAGTTTATCTTGTGAGCACAATTGGTCCCTCAAGTTTCAAGCAAGCGTTATTAATCCCTTAAGTTTTTTAAAATAAGCATTATTAGTCTTTCTGTTAAATACTATTAATTTTATTAATTATATGGCTCACAAAATAATGTCATGACATATTTTTAACTAATGTGGCATTTTTATTAAAAAATTTCAAAAGTGAATTTACACATCCATAATCTCACAGCTTAATCAAATAAGTAATACCCTAATCAAAGAAAATCAAATCTAAATTTCTGAATCTACAATCAATAACAATAATACCTTAATATATAAATAAATAATGTAAATATGTTCTCAAAAGAAACTTGAAGGACTAAATGCACTTAGAGGTTAAACTTCAAAACTAATAATGTAGTTTTGCCTTATAATTTACCCAAAAAAAATAAAATACAAACAAACCAAACTGACTTTACTATCAAATGTTAGGACTGTTGGGATGGAGGAAGAGGGAAGTAGGGTAGTGCCACCTCCCGTCACCTTCCAACCACCTCTTCTCAACTTTCCTTTTATCCAAACATATAGTCAAGGTTCTAATAAAATTTGACACTATATATGGGGAATCTACAATCCTTCACAGTAGTGGTGGGAAGGAAAAATAAATTTGTTACTTCAGTTGATGTGAGAATTATTATGAGAATGGTTGTTAAAATTATTGTTTTTATAGCATTATAATCAAAGGCACAAACATTTTCATGTATGGTGTGAAAAATTATGTAAATTTTTATTTGAGTAATGATAGTTACATACTATATGTATGGGACACATAACTGAAATTATGTTTTCAAAACACAACGATTTTAGTTATAAGCATAAACCGTGTTTTCAAAGTACCATTTTAGTTGGACCGTATATGGCAATGTATAACTCAATATATACAACAAAAATTAACATTTTTATATAAATTTGTTTGGCAAAAAAAAAAAGAAAAACTTTTTAGTTTTTGTTTTTTTGTCCTTTTTTTAAAAAAGGGAAATTTAAAAAAAAAAATTATTTAAAAATAAGCTAATTTTTAACTTTTTGTCACACATTTAATATAAAAATTATATTAAAAAAAATTATGTCTTTTTATCTTATATCCAACGAATAATCTATCGAAAACAATGGGATACCAAATGCATGGACAAATCGGTATATGAAGTAGTATGACTCGTACTCTATTTCTGATGATTTTGACCGGAAGCATCCAGAGGTGATTCTTGTGTCTTAATATTACTCTTCAATTGGTCAGAACTGATCCTCACGGTTTCAACTCCTTGTATGTATTTATGGTAAATGATGAAGGCATATATCTTTTGATGGGAAATCATTTCACTCATTCTTTTCAAGAATCCAAAGAAAGTATTACATCATGTGAGATAGCCACTTCTACAATAAGAGGGCTATCCTCAACCCAAGTTAAAATCATCGACAAACTTATTAGCATGTTGAGCCAGAATGTGAGCTGGCTTATCCCAATGGAGCCATATATTGATGAAGATCAAATTGCAATTTTCCCTCATTAAAGCTTTGATCATTTGATGTATACAAAACAACAACAAATTATTGGAAGTACCGATTTACTTCCGCACTATAAGGTTACAAAGGGAATGGCCAGGGACAGGAACAGAGATAGGAATTCAACTGAGAGGAGGCCAAAGTATGAATCGACTTTTTTTCATGAAAATTTAAACTGCCATCGATTTAGTATTAACAAAATATCAATAAATAAAAATATACAATATAACTGTTTCTTAACATTATTTGAAATCTAAAAATCTTCTATGATTGATTTTGTACCAAATATCGCAACAATTTCATTTTTAATGTGCAAAATCAAAGAGTTAGTTTGAAAAAAATCATATTCCATTATATGTTCACGATAAGACTAATTATTGTTAATAAGTAAAAAAGGAAGCAAGAAAAATAAAAATAGAAAGCCAAAAATAAAATAAAATATACATTTGAAGAAACCTATTTTGTAACCCGGACAATGTATTCAATGAGGGACGCAAATCACAAACTTGACAAAAATAATTAGTGACCGCTCAATAAAATAGATAAAACTGAAAAAAAGAACCTAGAGTTATAAGCATTAAAGTTAAAAAAATAATGATTATAATTCACCCACAATGACTTGACATTAAAATTTAAGGAAAAAAAAAACAAAAAAAAAACTCCAATTCAACATAAACTTTAGTGTTGAAAAAAACCAAAAACAAAATCCTTTAGCAATTACTACTATTCAACTCCTCCAACCACAATTACTAAGTGGGTAAGGATTTGCTGCAAACTAAGTTGTAGCAAATTCTGCAAAATGTACATATGCCAAGTAGTCATTTGGTGAAAATTTAATCTTGATAAGGATGTTTTCATTTAAATATAAACCTGGACAGGTATCTATTTGAGACATTGATACATGCATTTTTGCAGGAATTGCTATAACTTATTAGTCTACAACAAATCTTTCCCTTACTAATATGAATAATATCCCATTGACATGGCTGACCATGTTCCATTACCATGGTTCGGTTAATGTGTGCTGGCATACATTAATTATCTATTTTAGGAAACATTTTATAGAAAATTAAAAAACATTTCAAAAAAAAAATTAGTTACTCTTTCATTTTCTCATAAAATTTTTCCTAAAATTGTTTACTAATATATAACCTAAGAGCATATATTAGTAAAATCTATAGTCTAATACTACCAAAACACTAATACCTTTAAAGCAGAATAGATTTTACAAAGACAGAAAAAGATTTTAGAGAGAGTGAGAGAAGAAACAAATACAAAGTGGCTAGCAGTAGATCGGTCTAACAAGAGTGATGCGGAGTAGCAGATCTTCTATGGGCCTCTCCGGCATGAAGTGGAGGTGTGGGTATTGGTAGTGATTCAATATCAGTGATAAATATGAATTTAGAGGTTTTATTTTAGAAATTAGAACGATTTGATAAAATGATTTTTTTTTTTCAAGTTTTCAATGGGCTAGAAATTGAACCAGTGGTTAATTTCTTTTTTTTGATATTTGGACTAATTTTTGTTGTTGTTATTGTTTGAACTAATTAGGGGCCAAGGATTATGTTTGGAAGGCAGGTGGTGGTGGGGGCGGGGGCGGGGACAAGAATAATTTTCTTAGCCTAATATTTGCACCAACAATAAAGCATATTTGATAACCATGGTCTCTACCGTACCACTTATGGTGGTGTGGGTTTTTAAGGCATTATTTTATTTATTTATTTATTTTTATAAAGTAAGTTTATTTTAATGGAATGAATTGTAAAATATTGAATGAGATGTATGGTATACGGTTAAAGTAGTGATGTAAAATAAATAAAGTGAGTTTTGGGATGCAAAATTCATTTTCTTTTGCATAATGGAATTGAAATGCTCTTACAAACATAATTCTATCCTAACTCTTCCTAGGCTTTTAACTTCTCCTTGAAAAGTATCAACACATCCAAATTCCAATGTCCCCTCTTCCAACCTTACCATGTAAGCATTAAATTTGAGACTGAAAATTATGACTCCAGGTGAAATTATGATTTTAGGTTCCAATTTTACTGATGGTTGGTATCTAGGCTGCACTTGGAGATTGCTTTCGGCCAGTGATCAGTCTTAGAAAAACAGCAAAACCAGTTTTGTCTAATTGCACCATTGCCTCACAAGGGCCTGTTTGGATTGAGTGCAGAGGGAGGGAAAGTGGTGCGGAGTAGAGTAGAGTTGATTGAAAAGAGGCTAATTTTTGGTCAATTTCACTCTACTCCTCCTTCCTCTCCCTAAATTCAAACGGATATATCATAAGTTTGAAGTCACTTCTTGTGAACTTAAATGACAAAGTATCTTAATTGAAAAATCTCACTGGTATCTCCACAAAATTTATTTATGCATTCTAGCATGCAATAAAATGAACTGTTTTTTTTATTTATTATATATATATATATATAAAATAAAAAAATTTTAAAAATAAAACCTTCTAAAAAGCAAGGAAAAAAAAATAAAAACAAACAAAATCAATTTTCCACTCTACCATATGTTTTGGAGAAGGGTAAATTGATTGTTTAATGCTATATTCCATTAGACTTAACACCAAAATAGACCGTAAGGGGACATTGAAAATGAGCTATAAATTTGAGGGGTTAAAAATGTGTTAATAGTTTAGAAAAGTGTGGTTAAAATGGATATAATTTAGAATGGAAATGTGTAATTTATTTTCTATTTTTTATTATTGATTGGGTCGCATGATTTTCTAGAAAAAATTATTGACAGGGTTGGTGATTTAAAGTAGCTTTGGAAAATAAAAATAGGCAAATATATGATAACGAGTAGGGATTATTGATTTGACTACACTCCATTGTTATACTTCGTTACAAATTGATTCTTATGCATAGAAGAATGAAAATGATTGAATAGAGAAACTCTATAACATTTGGCGATCTCAGATGTGTTGATATGAGAATACATTTATGCACTTGCTCACGATAATGGTTCAGGAATTTTGATTGCACTTATATTCATCATTGTCAAAATTGGGTTCCACAAATTAGTAACTACATCTAATCTAAAAATATATATCTCAATTGTTATATATAAATTGCATAAAGCAATGACCTTAGCTAATGTATCAAAATCTGTTGGAAATTAGAGGTGCAATCAAAGGTGCAATTAAAATTTTGTTTGGAAGTTTATTGTATTATCTCTAGAGTTCTTACTCTATAATTCTCCCATAATCCATTAAAAATTATTGTGTGATAGTTTCTAAATAAGTTCCCTCTTACTTCTAAATAAGATTCTCCCTCTCTTTTTTCTTTTAAAAAAATTGTCGCTCTCTTTTGTAAAACCGATATTTTCATTTAAAATAAAAATAATATCAATGTTTGTTATCATTCTTTGCTTACCATATATACAAACGCACTGGATAGTGGAGTGGAACGTAAAGAACGTTTTATTCAAACGCATGACATGTGTAGAAGTATGATTAAGATTTTGCAATTTTCTAGAGTATTTAAAAATAATATTAAAATTTTATTTAATACTTTATTCAAGTTATTTAAACTAGGTCTTGATAGTTGAATAAGAGATCTAGGATTCAATCCTTACCTACACAAAAAACCGATTGATGTCTTGGTTTGATGATAAAAAATTATTATTAAGAACGGATGCCATATGTTAATAAAACTCTCTAGAAAAAGTTATTTAAACTAAAATATGAGCTGCAAATTATTCTCTCTTTTTTTAAACCCTAAAAAACCCTCTATTCATACCAACCATGAGTAAATTTGGAGCCTAAAATCATAATTTCACTTGGAGTCATAATTTTAAGTTACAATTTTGATGCTTAATTACATGGCAAGGCTAGAAGGGGGGGCATTGGAATTTATATGTGTTTGATACTTTTAGAGGAGAAGAAGGCGAAAGCCCAAAAAGTATTAGGGATAGACTTATGTTTGTAAGAGCATTTCAATCCCATTACGCAAAAGAAAATGATCCCTAAGACTCACTTATTTTACATCATCACATTAACAAAATACCATATATCTCATTCTTTATTTTACAATTAATCCTATTAAAAAAACTGACTTTATCAAAACAAAATAAAATAATGCCTTAAAAAAACACCACCACCATGAAAAAGAGAGAGAAAGAAGTGGATGGTGGTTGTTATGTGTAAATAAAGAAAAAAAATATTTTAATACTTTAATAAAATAGATATTCTGAGATGGAGTGCTTTGAAAGTAGGTATATTAAATAGAAAAAGTATGTTTCTTTTTGGTTAAAAAAAAAAATTGCAAGATCTAATGCATGGAGTAACATATGTTGTGCTCTTTTGCTTTTAGGGTAGCCAATGGGAATGCTTTAACCGTACGTCTTTAAAATGGTCTGCTACCAAGAATTGACGTAACTTGCTTTTGGGATACTTTTTAAATAATATTTCTACATTAACAAAATAATAATAATAACAACAATATTTTAACTAATAAAAAATTATGAAATACAAATGTCCAATTTCTTTTGAAAATAGGGTATTAGGATTTTCCAAAAGAGTAAGAACCGTAGGCCGTAGGGTAGGAGGGAAAGTGTTTTTTTTCTCTTTTCTTTTTAACAAAAAATGGGTAGAAGGGGTGATTAGTGTGTCTTCTCTATCTGGGCATGACCATAGTAAGAACCTTATCACTTCCGAACGAGATCATATACTTCCGATTTGTAAGAAACTCATTTATTATTTTTTGAAGATGAGATATAAAAAGCACTAATTCACAGCTAATTATTGAGACTCAAATTCAAGTTTTAAGACTTGTTGACCTGGTATTTAACCAACTAGACCACCATGTTGGTTGGAGGGAAAGTATGATGAACTCATGATACACCCATTAGATGATCGCAAATTCGCACCTGGCATCAAATCCCAAACCAAAATCTTTTGTTCAATGATTTAACAAATACCACACTTTTTCCTATTCCCATTTTGAGACAGAGATGTGCGAGGCTAAAGAACATCAAAACAAAGTCTTCGGCAAGTCGATAAGGATGAGATTAGCCACAAAAAGGAAAAATAAAAAAGTGGATAAAAGAATTAATAAGGATGCTTCAAGTTGGGATGGGATGTCGGTGGTACCGGTGGAATCATAGTTGTTACCAAATCCCCCATGTTTTTTGATGAGTTAGTTGGTCCAACTGCAACAAAACTAAGTGTGCGTTTTGCATGGATTATTTTTACCAATTTATTTTACTATTCAGCTTATTTTTTGCTACTATTCATAAGTCCGGCCTACTGCACTTTTTGGTACTATTCATAAGTCTCATTGTACCATTTCAGTTAACTTTTATCTTTATTTAACGTACTTTCAGCAAAAAGTTTTCAATTTCAAGCAAAATAAGTGGATCCCAAACGCAAGAACTTGTGGAAATTGTGCAAGCCAACTCAACATATTTTTTTTCGATAGACAGCCCAACATAATTGTGTGAAGTATTTTGTAATTACATAAAATTATTTAATATTAAACTTAATTTTATGAATAGTAGTTACTAAACTAAGGTTAATTTCAAAGAAAATTGGATATCATAGTTGAATAAATTTTAACATATATATATATATAAACATACTTTTTCTTGATTATATAATGAAGCATAATTAAGTATAGTTGTAATCTTCTTCTTAAAAAAAGGTAAAGTTCTAATCTAATTTTTAATTTTATATCCTGTTTTTAAGAGAGATGATAGATATATTTGGTGTGTGTGTGAGACTTTGTAGGAGATTTATTTACAAAAATTAAAGTCTCAAAACTATTAGGCGAGATTAATCATCATTGTTGATCTAACGCATTTACAACATTTTTTGGAAATATTTTTAGGGTTTAAATTAGATTATGTCTCTATTGGTCTCGTGTTTTGGGAGCTTTGTTAGTAAAGAAAAAAGAAAAATGCTAAAGATCCTATAAAATGTTCACAAATCACAATATGATGTGACAAAGATTGTAATTAATGAACTTCAACAACTTAATTAATTAATGTTTGAATTACTTTTTTGTGATTGGTGAAATATCAGTTTATAAGCCTATAGTAAAATAATTTGTGGTAACCCTAGCACCATGCATTAAAAAAAAGTACACAATCATTTAAAAAATTTATAATTTATAAAATTTTGGATCTTTTACAGACTTTTTTTCAAAGAAGTAGAAACTTTTTGTGGTGGGAGTCCAAGGCCTAGACAGGCCTGGGCCTAAGTTGCTTAGGCCTTGGGCGGACGATGAATTACAATCTATACTAGAATCTCCACGCTCTAATTGATTCTTCTGTGGGTACTATTAGTTTCATGTAGTTTGTTTTGAAGTTATTGAAGTTATTTACCCGTTCTGATGCCAAAAACGGGACGTGAAAAAAGATTTATATCCAACCCTCTGATCATAAGACACTGGAGTCTTACAAGTTCAGCATAAAATCAACTAATTTCATATTTAGGCAATGGCGGAGCCAAAAAACTTTCTCAAAGAGCCAGTGAATACATTTTTGTGTAATTTTTAGATTTATTACCGAATGTAAAAGAAGATTAATGGAAAATTTCAAAAGTTAAAGGGCCATAGTCCCTAGCTCCACCTATGTATCTAGGTATGGAAAGTCTAGTAGAATGTCAGTCAGTGAAGGATGTCTTTTTTAAGAACCTACTAAAGCACTGCAAACCTTTGAATTAGATATGTTCAGATGGTTTGTGTGTCAATGGTCTTACTGTCACTGACTTGTCAATGATCATGGTGTTTTTAGTTCTGATATGGATAGCATAAGCTAATCATGAGCAGAATCATCATTTTTTAAATGGTTCTGTGAAACCCAATTTGGCAACAGCAAATATGCCGGATGAAGGAATAGCTAAAGAAATTAACAGTAACCCAAATTCTAGTGTAGTCTAGAACTAGCATTTAGTTTCAAGGAAAATACTGAAAGACAAACGATGCAAGCGCGTGACTTCCAAAAACTCTAAAATAGGATGGAATTATCATCATGGGCGGAACTAGAATTTTATGAATGAAGACCAAAATAATTCCTAATATAAAATGGAACCAATTTAACAGTGTCATATAAAAAAAAAAAGAAGAGTTTGGGGGCTAACCATATTTATTTTGAAAATTTTAAGTAAATTTAGGGGTAAAAATCTAATATTTGAGAAGTTTGGAAGAAGCCAATTATAGATCTTTTGAAATTTTTTTTGAAAAAAATTTAGGGATAATTTTTTACTATTGGAAAATTTGGGGGGCCATGGCCCCGCACCTATAAGTGGTTCCGCCCTAATTATCATATACAAGATTATATATGTACATAATGAAAGCAGAGATCAAGAAGAAATTGCTTTTTTGATATAGTAGAAGGCCAAAGCAGGAGACCAACCCCATAATGAAGTGAAAAGGAAATATGTCAAGCAATAATATATTTTACTTGATTCAATTCTTCATTGCAGCATGCATCATTTTAGAGTACAAAACAGTAGACACATTGTGCATCTCTATCCCTGCATTTGTGAAGGACTACCACTTCCAATAAGACTTTTAGTGAGTTTTCAACAATGAAGACCATTTCCAACAATAAACTATTTTAACAACTTATTATGCTGCAATTTGATTATTATTGAAACGATCAATAATATGAAGTAGTCTGAATGTGCAGCGTAATACCTCAAATGATGTGGATTGTATTGAATTTTATTGTATGAATATGTGTTGTGTGACTATGTGTTAAGTGAGTCCCATATCAATTGTATTAAATCAATCTAGGCATGTTGAGTCATAACGTAGATGCATGACTAACATTTTCTCAAATTGTGACACATTTGCTTAGACGATGCTAAAGTTTTAGTTTAGCAATATCTTTTTTCAAATAGCACTACAAACCAACGCGACATGAATAGTTTGGTAAAAAGAAAGAAAGAAAACCTGAACACTAATGTCAACATTCTTTAAGAACATGGTTAAAATAAGCGAACTATATCTATAAATTAACTGTAACAGCTCGATGTTAAGGCTTTGTGTGTTGATTTGGATTGCAAAAGTGTAGCGCATGCATGTGTTGCCCCATATTGGACATGTACAGGAGCGGAGCTATGTTGGACATGTACATGCCCCCCACCCACAATTTTTAATTTTCTTCTACTAGTCAATTTGGTTAAGGGATTGAAAAAGTAGAAAGATGAATAAATCTTTTGTTTGGTTGACTAGAAAAATTGAATGATAAAAAATATAGTTTATATAAATTTACTTTCATGCCTTTAGTACATAAATTTTTTTTTTTTTTAATTTACTACAAACTAGCATAACTAATAATATATCTCGCAAAACGTGTGCACTATACACCCAGTAAAAGGAAAAACTAGAAAAAATGGAGAAAAAAAAAGACAAAAAAAAAAAATTTAATAAATAAGGGGAAGGTAGATGAGTGATTTCAAATCAAACTCATTCTTCTTCGGAGGAGGTTTGGGTCTAGTGTCCAGTGACATTGGATCCGTTGGGATTGTGACACGTGTTCATTTTTTGACACATGTCACCATCCAACCAGGTCTAGTGCATTGAAAGTATTAGACCTAATCTAGATCCTTCTTTCTCCATTTTTTTCTCTAATTTTCTCCCTAAATTGGGGAGAAAATTTTCTCTTCTTAAATGGTGGGCCTAGAGAGAACCCCCCTCACCCTCATTTTCTCCCCCCTTCAACCAAAGTGTAATCTAAGTCTGAACTCTTAAGACAAGTCAACTAGGTTGGTTGGGCCCATCCTTGTTTTCTCTGGCGTGCCTACCTCGGTGCATCCTATTGGTGTAATATCTTGATGTTTTTCATACATTGTGTGGACTTTAATTTCTTGACAAATGCACAACAACTGTTTCTATGTATAAGTGCTCTATTATCAAAGAAGTTTCCGTGCAGTTTGTGAAGTGATACAATAAAAGAGGACTCAATTTCACTATTTAAGTCCAAGCTGTCAAATGCTTCATACACTAGTGAGTTCGTTAATAGTTGAGCCTGAGACAAAATGAGCAAAACATACATTTTTCTTGCAAAGCTGGATGCACGATTTCAGTTATAATTATAAAATAACAAGATTTAATTATTTCACAGTTATAACCAAAATCATGTTTTTTTTTTTTTTTTTATGTAAGCATGATTTCAGCTAAACACAGTATGTGAAACAATAATAATTTTTCTTACTTGTATTTTACTCCATGCAGACATAAATATCAGCTATGTAATTGTCAGCCTTATTTTCTCATCATTTAAAACTTCCTCTTTTTATTGAAGGAAAATTTCACCTTCGCTAAAAGAGGCTTCTTCTTCTTCAATTCTCTCTACCATTAGAGACTGCCTGCTAATATTGTCACTTCTTGTGGGAATGGTCTTCATTCAGTTGTCCTTCATATTGTATTCAAAACCACTACATGGTTGGTGACTCTGTAGTGTCAAGTGAGGTTGCTCTGTCTTCATCTTCATGACGGCTTTGTTAATGTAACTCATCTCTCACTCTCTTTTTCCTTGTCCCACCCCCCCCCCCCCCCCCCCCCCCCCCCAAATTTACATCATATTATTTGCATGTACATGTAGTAATATATAGAACCAAAAAAGTGAGAATGTACATATTATTATTCTTCTCAAAAAAGTTTCTCTCCAAACTAATTTGGATAGAAACTCTTTAAATTTCTCATATATCTCTTTTTTTAGTGTAAATTTTGAAAATCTAACAGTTGAATTTCATGTTCTTTATATTCTAACATGCATATTAAATTTATTTCAAATAAGATGTTATTTACTATTTGATTAATAAACTTATCTTTTATACACAGTTTTAGATTACAAAAATTTGAAATTTTAACATTTGTTTGATGATATAACAATTAATCTTTAATTTTCTTGAAATTTTGTAAATGTGAATATAATAAGAACATGCAATCCAACGATTAGATTTTCAAAATTCACTCTCAATATAAAGATATACAAGGAGTTTGAAGGCTTTATCTCCAAACTAGTTTAGAGGGAAATTTTGTTCTAATATATATAGAGTTAGCTTATGTTACCTTATATATATTGTTTTAATAGTGGACTCTTTAAAAATGAGAGGGAGAAGGTGGAAGTAGTGGTGAAGAGAGCTCAGCTTAATAATAAATAGTAATCATTATATTTTTCGGTTAAAGGGGAATACTGCATTAACTAGCCATAAAAGGCGAAGTGTTGGCTACAAGCCTTAAGGAGTACAGACCAAAAGCATCAAAATCTAAAATAATACAAAGTTCTTTCGATATAGGAGTGTCTAAAACAACAAAATCCCCATCAAGGGTGCAACCTCTTTTAGCAAGATAATCCGCACATCTATTCGCTTCCCGAAAGACATGGCTGATCCTGACTTGCTGGAACTGACGAAGGAGGAACCTGCAATCATTAAGCAGAGAAGAAAATGAGTTATTGTAAGGCTTGGAAGAGTGAAGAAGGTTGACCATAGTTTGAGCATCCAACTCAACAAGAAGCTTGGAGATGCCAAGCTGGGAAACAAGTAGTAGACCATCCTTCAACACCCAAAATTCTGCTATCATACTAGAAGCAAACCCGATATGCCTCATGTATCCTTTGACCCACTTCCCTTGATGATCTCAAATTAGACCACCCCCACCTGCCTTACCCGGATTTCCATGAGCAGCCCCATCAGAATTAAGTTTAAACCAATTAACAGGTAGTTTGAACTAGCGCACTTGCACAGCTATATTATGCTTGGTTTTTTGAGTTTTACTCGCACAGTAAAAATACTCTCTCACAGCCTGGATACAAGAGAGATATAACTTCAGGTTGGCTGGGCAGTTTTCAAAAACAACCTTATTTCTATGCTTCCATTACCACCAAACAACAAACGGAAAGATAAAGCACCAAGGAATACCATTAGCTTGAATATTTCTGCTGCCCAAGCAATTATTTTTTAAGCCAAACCAGCAAATCAAGACTAAGAAAATCAGTAAGAACTTAAGGCACTCCAAAGGATAACCAAAATTTTCTCGCAAATGGGCAATCTCTGAGTGTATGTATGATAGACTCCTCTTGCGCATTGCATAATGGGCAAAGTACAGAGCAATCAATTCCCCTATATTTAATTACTTGCCTGGTAGGTATACTAGCATGGTTGCACAGCCAAAGAAAGTGCCTTATTTTTGGCAATGTATCCACACCCCAAACCCAGCAACCCGAGAATGAGGGAGGTTTAGGCTGGTCAGATATAATCAAACGATAGGCTGAAGCCATATTAAATTCTCCATCAGCTGAAAACTTCCACATCAACACATCCTCCCTCTCACCAAAGGATTGGATAGGAATGGCTTGGATTCTATCAATGACCACCCTAGGAAGGACAAAAGAAATTTTTCCAAAATTCCAATGCCCATTTTGATGAATATCAGAAATAGTATAAGCTTCCTCATGTTGGGCAAGAGGGTCTTCAATTAGTTCTCTCATAGTATTGCCCTTCACCCAATTACTTTCCCAAAAACTTAGTTTCAACTTGTTTCCCACATTCCAGCAAATGCCTTGCTTAAAGATAGGAAACCCCACTTTGATTGAAATTCACCTTCTCCCTCAGAGTGACTGCTCTTTTCTCTCAATGTTCTCTCTAGAATTGCTAACCCCCTTTTCCTCATCAACTTCTCCTATTTATAGGCCAAGGTAAGTAGAGGTGTTATGATTTCTCCCCCTTACTAGTGCGAATGGGGGTCCAATTCCATCGTCTATAGATGGGTGTTTAGGTGGGTGAGGTGGAAGTGGCATTGGAACTGATTCCCACCTCCAGGAGCCAACTCGGCAGTGATGTTCTCAAAGGCACTACCGGGCAACCGACTACGAGGTGTCTTCCGAACAATATCGTTCCCGATCGAGCTAGAGATGATCGGAAAGGTTTGATGGGGTTATCCATGACAGCGTGTCCATTTTTCAGCTCCAGGACCCAAAATGGGCCCAAAGGTGTCCGAATCGAGGTTGCAAGTCAATAATGAGGGCAAGGTGATGTATTAGGCCGCCTAGCCGGGTCCCAAGGCCTAGTGGGCCTGGCGCCCTGGTCCGCACAAATTCTAATATGGGCTCATCACTAACATCACATTTTTATTTACAATAAATATTTGGAAAATATTAAAGCCACATCAGCAATTTGTAAAAATGTTGTAAAATAGTTTATATCTATAACATTACTGTTTTTAATGTGGCAAACCATAATGATATTTGTTTTCATGCCAAAAAATCATATTTTCAAATACAATTTAACCTCACCTCTTTAATACCCAAAATTTGGGTCTCTAAGTTTGGCAGGAGCCATATGACAATAGACAACCAGGCCTTTTTTTTTTTTTTTCTTTTTTTTTTTAACAAATGAGAATGTCTAGACCTTTTCGAATATGTGATTATTCTCTTAACCATATGCAGTTCCTTATCCCACACGCATCAAGTTATTACAAAAGAGAATCCCATAAGATGCCTTAAGATGCTAGTAAGAGGTTTCAAATCCAAAATCTCATGGATATTATGAGGCCTTATCTCATGGATATTTTTTAGCTTTAAGTACTAAATTTTTGGCATTTGCACATCAAACACAATGTAAAAACGCAAAAAACTCTCTCTCTAAAGTTTTGTTTTGGATCCGCTTATTTTATTGAAACTAAAAAACTTTTTGCTGAAAGTACGATAAATAAAGGTAAAAATTAACTGAAATATTACAGTATGACCCATGAATAGTATCAAAAAGTGTAGTAGGACCTATAAATAGTAGCAAAAATTAAGTTGAATAGTAAAATAAGCTGGCTTTTTAATTTGGAGTCAAACGCACACTAAATAAAGCTCAATTATGTTATTGATGCTCAAAGAATACAAGCAATTGAGTATAGATACAAGGCTAAAACTATTCATATACAAACTGGAAAGAGAAAGAGAAAACTAATCCAAAACTAACTCCCGCTTAGAGCATTCTCATTAAAGGTGGGATAAATGCTAAAAGCTATTTTTAACAACAAAATCACTAAAAAAGCCCCTACATCAATGGTGCTAAATTTTAAATTTTTTGGCACCTCGCTATAGTAAGACGCATGTTATTACTAACACCCTACTGTAGCAAGTTGTTACTCATTTTTTATTCCCCTTCTCTCTCTCCCCTTAGATCTCACTCTTTGCTCTCTCTCAAATTTCTCTCTGTCACTCTCTCCCTCTCAACCTCCCTCTCTCCTTCAAAACCCAACCCACATCTCTCTCTCTCTCAATTACTATTTCTTCACCACCCACTCCATCAAGTCACCACTTCCATCAACCCAACCCACATATAGTGAGATTGCCAAATCTAGAAACCCAAATCGACCAACATCTCTCTCTCTGATTTTCATGGTTTGATCTCTAATTGGCTTTAGTTTTTCTTTTTTGAATTGTTGTTAGTGATGTGGTTATGGGTTTGGGTTCGAGATTTGGTTGTGATTTTGGTGGTAAGAGGTTGAGGTTATGGGTGGTGGTGACAGTGGTTGTGGTTGTGGTTGTCATGGCTATGGCGATGGTTGAGTGGGCTTTGTGGTTAGTGGGTTGTGGTGGTTGGTTTTGTTTTTCGGTGGTGTTGGTTGTTGGTGGCTAGCAATAGGTGTGTGGATCTGGGTTTTGCGGGGTTGAGAAGAAATAGGTGGGTTTGGCGGTTGGTGTGTCGTGGGTTGAGGCAGAGAGAGGATGAGAGGGAAAAGCAAGGGTTGTGCCATGGGTGGTGCTGTGGGTGGAGGCCGGTGCTTGGTTGTGCCGTGGTTGGTGCTATGGGTTGTGCCGGTGGTGGAGGCCGTTGGTTGTGTGGGTTTATGTTGGCTTGTGTGGTGAGAATAAAAAAGAATAAAAATTGATAAAAAAATAATATTTTAATGAAGTGGTAAAAAAAATAGAAGTTTTGATGTTAGGTGTATTGTAAAGTAATGTGTTAAATGCTATGGTTTTTAGGTGTTAAGTGCTAAAATTTTTAAAACTATTGATGAAAATGCCCAGTAGGAAAATCTGTTATACTAACTACCAATGAAAGAAGGATACGTGCTAAAGACTGTTAACAAGGAACCTCTAATCCTGGAGTTAAAACCTCTAATTGAAACGCTGTCATTTCCATAAAATAATCGCTATACATGTTGCAAAACGGTGCTGTATGGATTAAGTTCATCAATCCATTGTTTAAATCATACGACCGCGTTTTCACTATCAACAATAAACGACTGCTCCAGCTCTCATTTTTATCTTCAACACACAAAAAATTACTTCCATTGGACATCTCAAATGCCAAAAAAAATTGGTATGAGCTCCAATACCCTTCTACTTCTAGGTAGCCATATTATTAACTAAAAATTCATTTTTAATTCAAATTTCAACTTTCTCTCTTCTCTTTTTAGTTCATTTGTTATAGATTATGTTTTAGGTTAATATTATTTTAATGTGTTGTATAGAATAATAATAAAGAGAATGTAAGCTGTAATGTTAAATACTATATTAAAATAAATAAAACTAACTTTTTATTGTGTTAAAGTAGGATTTTTTTTTAGAACATTTAATGTCAATGCTTTGGATTTTTCTTAATTTTTTCTCAAATTCCAGCCTTTGTTCTCCGCTAGTGATCTTTGAGAATAAGAAATCAAAATTGAGAAATGTTACAACAATATTTTTACAATAAATTTTAAGTGACAGATTATTATTAGCTAATATTTGTGAGTAAAAAAATAATTTCAATGGTGGGTTCAAATTAGAACTAGTAACAACTTACCACATAAAATTTTGTTGTAAAAGTATTGGGAAAAATATTGTGGACGTAACACTTTTCATTAAAATTAAATTATCCTACAACTACAACTGACTATATCATTGCAACAAGTGTTCCATGAGATTTGTTATAAAAAAAAATATCATCAGAAAATTTATAAATATTAACATTTTAAGATTAAAAAATATCATTGTTAGGAATTTGAAAAATATAGCTATTATGAATGAATGAAGGAAAGTTAAAAAAAATAATAAAGAAAAAATATTTTAATGGGATAAAGAAAAGATAGAAAATTTGTTGAAAAATGTATTTGAAAAAATAAATAGCTAATAGATAAAAGTCATTATTTATTCTCTAAACAATACAAAAATTTAGATAAATTGCTGGAGATGTAACATTGGATTTTTTTTCCAAAAGCTTAGACAGACTGCCTACTCTTAGGAATATTTTATTATTTTATGGACTATTACCAGGTCTACGTGCTAATGTCTCCAAGAATATGTCACAAATGATCTTGGGAAACTTAAAATAGTGTTTTTTTTAGAAGGTTTCAATTAATGGCAACTACTCCTAATAATAGCTCTTTATCATCAGATCAAGACACCAATCAGCTTTTGATATAGGCGGGAATTGAACCTCAAATCTCTTATATAACTATTAGAAATTTAACTAGTTGAATTAACTGGAACCCATAGCCTCAAAATAGTTTGATGCAGCAAGCGCAAATAAATATTTATTTTAATTAAGTTAATTTTTTCATTAAAAAAATTGGAAGTCGATTATATATTTTGAGAAAGTTTCAACCTATGATGTCTACTCTCGGTGATAGTTCTTTATCTTCGGACTAAGACACCAATCAGTTTTTGGTATAGGCAAGGATTGAACCTCAAATCTCTTATTCAATCATCAGAGACTTTACCAGTTGAGCTAACTGAAACCCCAAATCTCTCTCTCTCTCTCTCTCTCTCTCTCTCTCTCTCTCTCTCTCTCTCTCTCTCTCTCTCTCTCTCTCTCTCTCTCGTTGTGATCCACAAGAAACAAAGAAGCTCTAGCTGAGCTTAGATCTTGACCAACAAGGCTTTTTAGCCTTCACCAAAAATATTGAATGAAGTCTTTAGTCTTTACCAGTGAAATGAAAGATGATTCTAAGAAGCTAAAGCAAAAGCTAGCTTAGACCGAATAATAAATAAATTAAAAAAAGAATTGATTTGTATATGTATGTGAAACTCCTTTCTGTAGATTTGAACTTCAATCCTTGTTCTCTACATCTCACAAGGACTTAAGGCATATGAAGTGGCCACTGCGTTAAGGATGCACAATGGTATTTTTTTTCTATTTTTATACATATTGAGGACATGTGCCAAATAAGGGATTCAAAGGCTGAAAACAAGCAACCTCAAAACCCAATTTATTTCTCTCTCAATCAAAATCCACTAGACCACCACCAACTTCCTGTGGCAAACTCACCTCAAATTGGGTTTTGATGTGGTTGGTTTTAGCCTATAGATCTCTTATTTGCCAGGTGTCTTTAATCTCTATAAAAATAGAAGAAAATGAGAGGTTTTTTAATTGGAGGAGAGCTTGACCTTATATTATTATAGACTAAAATGCAGTCATGGCAGCTGTTTATTGGTCCATGCGAATTCTCAAATTGTGCTAGCAAGTGTCACATACGAAAAAGTATTTGATATCAAATAATATTACATAGTATCAAAATTCAATAAATAAAAAAATATTTTAATAAAAAATAGGCGAAAAGCCACTTTTAGTCCCTACATTTTTAGGCGATTTCCATTTTAGTCCCTAAGTTTTATTTTTACCGCTTTTAGTCTCTATTCTGGAAAACGCCTCCATTTTAGTCCCTGCCGTTACATCAGAAACGGAGAAAGCTGACGTGGCAAACGACAGGAATAAATAATATTAAATTAATGCCCACGTGGCTTAAATTAATAATAAAAAATATTTTTTGACATTAAAAAAAGCCACGTTAGCATTTAAATTAAGGGATAATTGCAGTAAACCCACCTGAGCTTTGGCCCGTTTGCACTTTGCCTACCCGTGGTATAAAACTTATCACTTTGCCCCCCTGTACTTCAATCCGTTACGCCCCCGTTGCCCACCTGACCCTCAGACGTTAGTCTAACACCCTTTTATTCCAAATTAGAACATAACACGGATCAAACAGCGAAAGATTCACTCTTTTCTTCACGAGCCCTAGAACCACGAAAATCGTTGTAATTCAGCTGGTGTTTTGATTTTTCTGATCGTGCTTTCGTGTGAGGGTGAGGTTCTGACTTTGGGTTGTCTGGAGGCACTGAATATTCGAAGATAGATCATCACCAGGTACGACATTTCTGCATTGGGGTTTCAAGTTTTGAGCTGTTTCAAGTTTTGAGCTGGGGTTTCAAGTTCTGAGCTGGGGTTTCAAGTTTAGAGTGGTAGCTTCTATAATCGATGTCTTCTTCGAGTGGAAATTACTCAGGTTCAAGTGGGCATATGTGTACATATGAGACTTGTGTGTTGAGAACAAGTCTGACAGTGGATAATTTTGGGAGAAGGTTTCTGGGTTGTAGCCGATATAAGGTAAGTATACTTCTTACCTATTCTAGTTGATTAACGTGAGATTGGAATGTGATGTGTTCAATTCAATTTATGAACAGCTTGGTCCTAAGTGCCCTTTCTTTAAATGGGTTGATAATCCCACTTGTATGCGTGGGAATGAAGCTGCCCATTTAGTGCAACAAAAGCTGGATTTACTGCGGAGTGAGCTGCAACTTGCACATGAAAGGGAAAGAGAAGCTACCCAGGCAGTAGCAGAAGCTACCCAAATGGCAGAAATTGCTCAAGACAGGGCAGCAAAAGCCACTGAGAGGGAGAGAAAGTTTCGAGCTTCCTCTGTTCAAGCCAAGGAGATAGCAGTGAGAGCTTTAGAGCAAGAGAGAAAGTGCAGAATTGCACTAATTCTGTCATGGTTTTTTTTTATTTTGGTTATGTTGTTTTCATGTTTTGGCTCAAGTGAGAATGTTGGAATGATGAGATTGAGTCTGCCTGATGGGTTGTAATATAAGCTGCTGTTGGTGTAATAGAACTATGAACCACTTAATAATATAACCTTTTTAAAGATAAAGTGTTCTTTATGTTAGATGCTGTTGTATTTTTTGTTTAAAGTGAATTGGCTACTTATGAGCTGTTGGTGTTTTGTTGGATGTGAGCTGTGTTGGTTTGTGCATAAAGTGCATTGTGTGAAGACAATTGTGTTGAAAGTGAATTTAAAGTGCATGACAATCTGTCAACTTGCAAGAAAAAGACAACACATACACCCTGCACACATAAACAATAAAAAGACAACTCATATAACAGAATAATAATTGTAAACACCTGTCATTAAGTTGGGAAATTGTATACATATTTGTTGGTGTCATTGAATAGTTTTTCATCAACCACCAGTAAATATAAGGCATTTGGTACAACAACCAAAACAGTTGCAACTGCCCAAATGTTTAAAAAACTTTAAAAAATACAAAAGTGTTTGCTGGCCATTATCTGCCCTGCCATTGTCTACAAAATACAAAAATACAGTTGCCCTGCCATTGTCTGCCCTGCCAGTATCTACGAACTACATAAAACCCTAACACTACATAACCCTAATGCATTATACATAGCAACAAAAATCTTCATTTACTGCCCCTGCCGCTGCCCCTGCCTTTCCCACCACAACTGGCCTTTCCACCTCTTGTTCTACATTTCTGAGCCCTAGCTGCATCACCCCTTCCTCTCAAAGCAGCTCCTCTGGTAACAGGTGGTCTTGTAGGCTACAAAGTACAAGAATTCACATGTTAGCTACCCAGCATCACAGTTTTATGAATAAAACAATGAACCTAACACTATAGTACCTGTGATGATAGTGGTCTACTGTCCCATGTTTCTGCAGGGGTGTGTGGTGTTGGCTGGGTTGAAGAGAACCAAGGAGCTCCTCTAACTGTATACCTGAAGTCTGAAGAGTACCACTGACTTGGTTTCTGTGACCATGGAGCTGGTGGTCCTAACCATGGAGCTTGTGGCTGTGGAGCTGGAGCTTGTGGCTGTGACCCTGCTGGAGCTTGTGGCTGTGACCCTGCTGCCTGGTTGGATGAGGATGAGGCCATAGTGTAAGGCTGATGTGTTGGTGGGGGCTGAGCTGAGGATTGGGTTTGTGATGTAGAAGGCCTTCCACTTCCCTGCAACCAAATATGAGCATATTTTTACAATGTCAGTTATTGCCATTTTCCATTTGCATAAAAAAATTGCTAAAAACTTACAGATCTCCCTTTCTGCAATCTTTGCCTCCTCTCCCATGGTGTCTCACCAGTGACATTGGCCTTGCATCCCCTTGCATTGTGCCCTTCCTGTTGACACCTTCCACACCTCACTGCCCTGTTTGCTCTAGACACCTTATAAGGGTTTGGCTCATCAGCATCTCTCCTCCTCTTCATGGGTGGCCTGCCTGGTGGCCTATAGACTACAGGTGCAACAGGCTTGGGTTGGCCACTTGACACCCACTCAGACTGGCCAGGCATGGGGGGTATGGGTGTCTTGTATGTCTCCATATAAGCATCCTTGTAGTAGCATGGATGGGTGTAGTCTTCTGGCTTCTCACGATTCACAAAAATGGCTGCAACTCCATGCTTACAGGGGATTCCTGTCAAGTCCCATAATCTACAACTGCATGTCCTATTTACCAAATCCACCACATGCCTTTCTCTCTCATTGTCAACCTCATACACAAACCTCCCAGAAGGTATTGCACAGAAACTCCTACACTCTAATTTTAACTGCTCCAACTTTTTTTGTATGCTTGGACACAAGTTGCCACCATACTTTTCTATGCCAGTCTTCTTTATATACAGCCTGCTCATAAGCCTAACTCTGATCCATTCCAGCATTGATAAAATGGGCTTGTCTCTAGCCTTCAGGATCATAGAGTTAAAACTCTCACTCAGATTGTTTACCATACAATCTGTCAAAGCTCTTGGAGAAAAGTGGGATCTGGTCCACTGTGCAGGCTCTATATCAGCCAGGTACTTCCAAGCTTGTTCATCCAAACTCTTAAGATGGTCCATCCCCCTCTCAAATTCCCTGGCTGATGTTGTGCCAGCACACCTCCACAGTACACTCTTCAACTCCATGCCCTTGTGGTTAACCTTGAAGTTGTTGTATATATGCTTCACACAATATCTGTGCTCCACAGTGGGGAATAGACTTTCCATTGCAGGTAGAAGGCCCTGCAATCAAGTAAACAAGTAAACAAGTAAGCAAGTAAACAAGTTAGTAAGCATTCAATATAATGAAGGTAAGCATGTAATAAGTCATGAGCTAGATGATAATACCTTCTGCCTATCACTGATGAATACCAGATTGAGCTCCTCTGGCCTGCCAATGTCATCTGCAAATTGCTCCAAGAACCAGGTCCAGCTATCCTTGTTCTCTTGTTCAACCACAGCCATTGCCACTGGGAATATATTGTCATTTCCATCCTTGGCAGTGGCAGATAGTAATTGCCCACCAAACCTACCCTTCAAGTGGCATCCATCCAGCCCAATAAAGGGTCTACAACCACCTAGAAAGCCAACCTTCTGAGCATTGTACCTAATGTACATCCTTTTAAACTTGGGCTCTGCATTCTCATTATCCATCTCTGTTTGCAGAATCACCCTACTTCCTACATCTGTTCTTAATATCATTTCTGCATAATCTCTAAGTAGGCCATACTGAGCCTCTTCATTTCCAGTAATCAACTCCCTAGCTGCCTTCCTTGATCTATACACCTGACTAAGACTTAAGTCAATTGAAATCTTTTGCATCACATGATGCTTAACACCTGAGACCTCCCAATTAGGATTCTTACCAAAATCCTCCAAATACCTCTTTGCCACATAGGCTGATGTAACTTGCCCATTTTTAAATGTTAGGGGGCAGGTACACTCGGGATAAAGTGTCTTGATCTCAAACGTGCACTCTCCAGTCACCATTGAGGCATAAATCCTCCATCCACAATTGTTCTTACAATGTACAGAAATCTTCTTCTTCTCATTCAACTTCCACTTAACATCAATGTGATGCTGAATCACATACTCCCTCAAAGCCTTCCTAAACACCTAGGAGTTTGGGAACTTCATCCCTTTTGCCAACCTAACATTTCCCATATCAGTCCTCTCATTGAACTCCAAATTTCCAGGCCCCTCCTCATCATCAGAGCTATCCACACTTAGAATATCATCCTCCAAAGCTGGTTCAGCCCACTCTTCATCTAAATCTATGCTTGAAGGAGGAGCATTGCTTGGGCCAGGTGCATCTGTGTTTGGTTGAGGTGTATCAGTGTTTGGATTAGGTGTATCAGTGGCTGGAACTGTGTGAGGTGGAGAAGACTCACCAAAAATGTCATCAGCAAAGTCTTCTCCTTCCAGACCTTCATTCAACCAATCAAACTCCTCCAGACCATCAGCCCCTGCACCAGCCCCTGCACTAGCCCCTGCACTAGCCCCTGCACCAGCCCCTGCACTACTCCCTACACCAGCCCCTGCACTAGCCCCTGCACTACTCCCTACACCAGCCCCTCCTACCCCAACCCCTCCACCATCAGGAACTTCAACTGCAAGTGGAGCATTACCACTCTCCACATATAGTATGATGGTGTCACTTGGCCCTCTCTCATTAGGCTTGCACATGTGTACCACATCTTGGTCATCTTCTATAAGCCTTAAGTCTTCTTCCAAGTTGTCCCCAGGACCTAAATAATGAACCCTACACGGTTCATCAATCCCTAATTCCTCACATATACCTTTTATTTCAAAGTAACTAAGCAAATCAGGATCCCTATACACTATTTCAACTTCCCCACCAAAGTATTCTAAACTAGGGTTCCACAGAAAAGCGCCCCCATAATGTACCTCCAATTTCACATCCTCATCAGCCATCTGCAATAACAAATTACCATTTGACACGTATAAAATTAACAGTTAAAGAATGGTAAACAACAAAAGAGTAAAACAGTTGCATGTTTCTGTTTTGCTTTTGGGATGCAACACACACAGAGGGACCACATTTTCAACTTTTCTACTGATTTCGTCTTACTAAATAGCACATGCAAACACTAAAATTGAAACCCAAAACAAACTTGGGTCCACTGTGAGACCACTGTGAGACACAATGACCACGACAGACAAAATACCCATAAACAAACACAAATCCAAAAGAACAAGTGGTCACATTTTTCATAAACATGCACAAACACAACCAATATTCACAATCCATTACATGTAACATTGACCATTGATTGATTACTAAAAAAACAATAAAGCAAGTAAACAAGCGAAAGTAAAAACCCAAAGAGCGAACTGATTTCTTACCACGATTTTCGTCCCTCGAACAATAGCAGATGTCAATAGTAGATTTTAGTCCCTCCTCTGGGTTTTGCACTTGCAACGCTACGTCAATAGCAGATCCGTGTGGTTCTAGGGCTCGTGAAGAAAAGAGTGAATCTTTCGCTGTTTGATCCGTGTTATGTTCTAATTTGGAATAAAAGGGTGTTAGACTAACGTCTGAGGGTCAGGTGGGCAACGGGGGCGTAACGGATTGAAGTACAGGGGGGCAAAGTGATAAGTTTTATACCACGGGTAGGCAAAGTGCAAACGGGCCAAAGCTCAGGTGGGTTTACTGCAATTATCCCTTAAATTAAAAAAAATTAATTTATTAATTTTAACTAAATAAAAAAATTAAAAACACCTGTGCCGATGCAGATTACCCACTTGCCCAGAAAATTTATTCCAAACACATGCCCAGAAAATTTTAAAAAAAAAAACCCAGATCCGGATCCAGGTTTGGTGAAGCTGATGCAGTATTTGTTTGTGAGGATCTTGAAGGCGCGTGGTTTAGCGCACAACGAAAGCCCTTACGTGAAGATCAAGACCACGAATCATTACGTGAAATCGAAGCCGGCGAGTCATAGACCTGGTGAACCGACGGACTCGCCGGATTGGCACCAGGTCTTCGCGATTGCTCATAACAGACCTGACTCGGCGAGCACGACCTTGGAGATTTCCATTTGGGACTTGCATTCCGAGCATTTTCTCGGCGGCGTTTGCTTCGACCTCTCCGACGTGCCTGTACGCGATCCTTCCGATAGTCCATTAGCACCACAATGGGTTTACATGGCTGATGGGCTCTTGCCTCCTGGCTGGCCGGATAGGGATGTTGTGGGTATATGTTTTCTTGGGTATATGTTTTCAAATCGCGGATCATTGTGGGTATATGTTTTCTTGGGTTTCAAATCACGGATTCTTGCTGATTTTTGGGTATATGTTTTCTTGCTGATTTTTGGGTATGTGTTTTCTTTTTTGTGTTTGGTTGACGAGAGATCTTCTGCTGGGTCTGTGTTTGTGTTCTTGCTGGAAACCGATTTGTGTTTTTGTGTTTGGCTGACAAGAGAGATCCACTGCTGGGTTTGTGTTTGTGTTCTTGTTGGAGATCGGTTTGTGTTTTGTGTTCTTGGATCTGTGTTCTTGTGTTTGTGCTCTTGTCTTCTGTGTTTTGGGTTTGTGTTTTGTGTTTTGTGTTTTGGGTTTGTGTTCATGGATCTGTGTTCTTGTTGTTTTTGTTCTTGTCATTCTTGGATCTGGATCTGGATCTGGGTTTTTTTTTAAAAAATTTCTGGGCATGTGATTTTTTGTTTTCAATTCTGTTTTTAATTTTTTTTATTTAGTTAAAATTAATAAATTAATTTTTTTAATTTAAATGCTGATGTGGCTTTTTTTAATGTCAAAAAATATTTTTTATTATTAATTTAAGCCACGTGGACATTAATTTAATATTATTTATTCCTACCGTTTGCTACATCAGCTTTCTCCGTTTCTGATGTAACGGCAGGGACTAAAATGGAGGCGTTTTCCAGAATAGGGACTAAAAGCGGTAAAAATAAAACTTAGAGACTAAAATGGAAATCGCCTAAAAATGTAGGGACTAAAAGTGACTTTTCGCCTAAAAAATAATTACCACACTAAGAAATGAAAAACATGTATGATGTGATATCATTTCGTTCAAAATACATGCACCACTTTTCACATTATATCTCAGGCGGTTAGTTACGCTATTCTACGAGACTATATATAGGGCTAAAAGCCTAAATCTTATTCGTGATTCATGAATAGTCAAAACAAAGGAAAATTCATGCTCTCTTAAAATTAAATAATTTTTATTCCAATTCGAATGGTTGGATTCTCCAAAAGCACTCAAATTAGTCTCCTAAGTAAAATGACATTCTTATAGTGGCCATTAGCATGATATATTCTAAGGAAATTTGGGTGAGTCAAATGACATCGGTTATTTCCCATGAGGCAGGGTGGGTTAATGGATTTGAGTTTATTTTTGCCAAGTTCTGAAATGGAAAGGAAGGAAGATTAGTTTTTTTTTTTTTTTCGGGGTAATCCCTAGGGATTTTTCTTTTTGTACCAAATTTTTTTTTATTGCTTTCTCTATTCTTTTTGGTTGCTAGCTTTAGTTTTTTTTTTTTTTTTTTTTTTAATCTTAAATTTCGTGAAAAGGGTTGTAGTTATTGCGAGAAAATATTGTCCGAGTATGTGCAATAATGAGTCATGATTATGTTCGCAACTGTTCACACTCACGACCACGGATTTGGATCTGGTCACTGTGCAAATGCCCTGTCAACTTTTTTCACCTTTATTACCTTTAGTAATTTTTAATTTTTAATTTTTAATTTTTTTACTTATATAACATCATCTTTAATCTTGCCGCTGATATTAAAAGTAATCTTTTTTAACTTTTGATTAACATTAAAAAAGTATTTCAATCTTACGGCAACGAAGGTGGATCCCGATATCTATCGTGTAGACAGAAGTCGGTTCCTATAAAAAATAAGAAAAAAAAGTTAGAAACACTCGGTCCCATCAAAAGAAAAGAAAAGTTGAAAAGTCGGATCCGAAACTTTGTAGCTTATCGATTCATAAATTATACACGCACGGAAACTAGGAAAAACTCAAAGATTGATTCTGTTGTCTCTACTATTCTCGCGTGCGTACCCCTGACTTTTATAGCTTATTATTGACTGTTGAGTGATCAATTTACCATCGGACTTGAAACATTTATAGCTTAATTATTGATTTATAAAGTACACAGCACGGCAAATAGGGTGCACCACAAAGATTGATTCTGTTGTCTCTACCCTTTCTCACTTGTGAATCTTTAACTTTTAGATCGGGTGAAAAGTGGGATGGAAAATAAAGAAAAGAAAATGTAAGAGATTTTGTTGTATGAGAGTAGTGTTTGACTGAAGTGATTTTGAAGGGAAGAAATTTGTGGAATTCGGCCGTTTTCTTTACGGGTCCACCAAAACATAATATCTCCAAATTAGAGAGAAAATATAAGGGAAAATAATTATGGGTGCTTTGGAAAAAATTGGCCCTATGCAATGTTCATTATTCTCCCACCGAGTTTGTTTCTTTTTTTTTTTTTTTTTTCTTTTTTTTTTTTGCGTTAAAAGGGATTTTATTGCAGACTGAGAGTACTGAACAGAGACTTCAAAGGCTTACAAACTATAGACAACATAACATGACAACCACAGCTACTACACATCAAACTATACAATAACACCACAACGACCATAACACAGTAAGTGCATTAGTATTGGGGAATGCTAATGCCAAATGTAAGGGGAATTTGGCATTTGTAGCCCCAAAAACTCTTGCATCAGAGAATTGTAAACAGCAGTATTGCAAATTTTTTTGCAATATTGCTACAATTCAATTCTAAACATAGAATTTCACTGTAGCAGTATTGTAAAAAAAAAAAATATATATATATATATATATATATATATATATATTTTTTGATGTTTTCCCCTGAAATTTCTCTCTCATCAACACATTATTTATGTTCTCTTCTCTCTCTTCCTTCTCTGTTTCTCCATCTGCTCTCTCATCTCTAAAGCTTCATCGCCATCTCCGAAATTTCTCACCCGATTCACCCACACCCATTCACCCTCACCCATCTCAACCAATTCATCCTCACCCATTCACCCTCAACCATCTCCATCGTTGAAGCTTCACACGGCCTCTCTCTTATCTCTCATCGTGGATCAGCGAGTTGGGTTTGGATCGGTGGGCTGAGATCAGTTGATGGTGGGTTTGAAATGGTGGATCTATTGATTGGTGGGTGGGTTGGTTAGGTTGATCATCGGTAGCTCTAATGGTGGCTCCGGTGATGATTTTTTTTGAATGGGTTTGCTCCGATGGGTTTCAAATCAGCTGGGTTTCAAATCGGCAGCGTGGGTTTCTGATCGGTGGCTTAGGTTTGCTGATCGATGGCTTGGGTAGTGGGTGTGGTGGCCGTTGTTGGCTCCAACTGGTTTGATAGTTTGTGTGTGTGTGGCTTTGTTAATGGTTTGATGGTTTGTGTTTGTGTGTGTGGCTTTGTTGATGGTTTGATGGTTTGTGTTTTTGTGTGTGTGTGGCTCTATGTGTGTGGTGATGGGTTTGGATAAGTTGATCGGTGTATCATGGGTCTGTGTGTGTGGCTCTGTGTTGAATTGGTGCTAGAGGTTAAGGGAGAAAGAGAGGAAAAAAAAAACTGTTGGAAAGCCCAGGAAAATCGAATCATGCCAAAGTCTGAAAAAAAAAAAGTGACGGTTGGAAAGAAATAATAAAGAATGATTAAAAATAATATTTTAATAAAAATAGAGTTTTAGGATGCTAAAGTTATTATAAAATGATATGGTATAAGTAATAAAGTGACTTTTTGAGATGGTAAAATAGAATAAAATAGCATTTCCTAATGATGATGCTCTAACAATACAAACACAACAATAGGAAAAGACATAACACACACAGAGACTTCTAATAGCCAGATTTCAGCTTCCTTTGTATATACAACCCACTGATCAAGGCGAGGTGAATCCCAGTGAGTCCCAAAAATAGCATTGCGTCAAAAATGCAGGACAGGTGTCATAGAAAATTTCACGCTCAGATTGATCTGTTCCTTTCTTTGCCAACAAGTCAACACACCCATTAGCTTCCCTCCAAATGTGATTAGTTTTGACCACCCAAGGTCGCTCTAGGAGAGACCTGCAATCATGGATCAAGTCAGAATATTCCAATGGATAAAAAGAGTTCAAGTTTGTTATCCAATTGTGTGCCAATTTGGAATCCACCTGAAGGTTGATATATTTGTACCCATTATTCCAAGCATATTTCAAACCTTGTCAAATTACCCACAATTCTGCCATAATGCTATGAGTGATACCTATGTTAATTAAGAAGCCTCCTATCCATTTACCCCAATGATTTCGTATAATTCTTCCTGCTCCAGCATGGCCCGTGTTTCCTTTTGAGCTACCATCAGTATTAAGAGTAAGGAAGGGGAAAGGAGTAGGCTTCCACCCAATAAAAGTAGTATTGATGGTCTGGTGTCGAAGTTTAGGATGCATGCTTAAATAGAAGAATTCAGTGGCATGGTGTATCCCTGTTTTGCGAAGCTGGGACAGAGTAATATATTTATTGTTAAAGACAAGGGAGTTACGACTTAACCAAATGGACCACAGGATGAACGGAAAGAGGATGTACCACAAAATATTGTTTACTGTGAAGTTTTTGTTTGTATTTGTTTTGCACCATTGGTGGATAGGAACATCAAAAAAGTTTGGAGTAGGATGGTAAGAAGAGAAAGTGAGCCACAAATCCCTTAGGAATGAACAGTCTCAAAGAAGATGTATTGTTGTTTCTTGAAGGCCACATCTAGGACACGCTTGAGCTACTGGGTTGGCGTATTTGAAAATAAATGCTCGTGATGGTACTCTGTTTTGGGCACATTTCCATAAGAAAAGTTAGATTTTGGGGGGAATAGGAATTTTCCAAATCCAACTCCACAACAAGTTAGGTACTTGGGTTTTGTTTTGTGCTTGCTTAGATAGAAAAATGTATGCTAACTTGACTGAGCAAATACCCGCATATGACGACCAAATGAGCTTGTCTTGAGTTACATTGAAGTCCGAGAGGGGTGTTGCTTGTATTTGTTTAATGATAGATATAGGCAATTCAAAACTAAGAGGACTGAGTTTCCATTGTGAATTGGGTGCAAGAACATATGACACCTTTGTGTTGTCCTCCCATGGCATTAAAGGTCCAGAAATTTGTGGATTGGCCATTTCCAACTATCCAGTGAGTCTCTTTTGATAATATTGAGCGACCTTTAAGAATGGCTTTCCAAGAATGAGAACCATAATTGGAGATAGTTGGATTTAAGAAGTGAGTATTGGGGAAGTGTCTTTGTTTGAAGAATTTAGCCAAATGCCATTTGGATTTGTCCAAATTCTCCATGCTTGATTAGTAAGGAAGGCCTCATTGTTGAGCTTGATATCTCTAATTCCTAGACCACCCAGTTGCTTTGTTTTGGTGACCTTTTCCCAAGACATAAGGTGAACATGTCTTTAATTTTCTATGTCCCCCTATAGAAACCCTTTAAGGGCTGTTTCGAGGCAATGGATGACAGCTACTGGAAGTAAGGTTGTTTGCATGTGGTAATTTAGAATTGGAATGAGCACAGATTTGATGAGAGTTAGCCTACCTGCCATTGACAAGAGTTTAGTTGCCACAAGCGAACTTTAGAATTTCTCTGCTCGAGAAATGGAGAAAAGGAACTATTTAGTTTCCTTGAAGTGAGAATTGGCAACCCAAGATATTTTCCTAAGTCCTCAACTATGGAAATATTGATTTGTGCAGCAATGTCATTTTGGATCTGTTCGGGAGTGTTATGGGAGAAGAATAGTTTAGATTTGTGGGGGCTAAAAAGTTACCCAAATTATTTCAAAAGTCTTTAAAGATATTAAATAAGATATAGGCTTGTTGGGGAGATTTTGTATGAAGAGCTGAGTCAAGTAAAAGAGACAAATGGTTTAGACAAAGAATGAATAGATAAGGTGATAAAGGATCACCTTGGTGAACCCCTCTTGAAGGATTGAATGGTTTACTGGTTTGTCCATTCGACATGACTAAAATCGAAGATGTTTCTAGGCAAGCCATGATAAGATCAATTATTTGTTGAGGGAAGTTGAAAAACTGAAGGGTGAACCGTATGAAAGGCCACTCAAGATGATCATAAGCTTTTTCTAGGTCTATTTTGGCAACCATAAGTCCTTTTTGTCCCTATTTGTTATGTATTAGGTGAATCATTTCTTGGGCTATAATATAGTTATTTGTAGCACGCTTCCCTAGAATAAATCTTGATTGGGTTGGGTGGACGAGGTCAGGGAGAAATTTTTTTAGCCTCAAAACAATTATTTTTGAAAGAAGTTTGTATAAAGTGTTGCAGAGACTTATAGGGCGCAATTGATGGACTGTTTCAGGGTTAGGAACCTTTGGAATCAAGATCAACTTTATAGCTGTAAGGTCTTAGGGAACACGGCCAGTAATGAAAATATTTTGGACAAATTTTGTGATATCTCTACTCAAAGTCCCCCAAGAATGTTGAAAGAACTGCGCATGCAGTCCATAAGGGCCAGGTGCTTTTTTAGGGTGAATACTCCATAGTGTGATACGAATTTCCTCAGTTGAAGGGAAGGCAGTAAGGGTGTTTTGGAAGATATTTAGGTTAAAACCCATTGCTTGGAATGTTTTAGTTTGAGGAGGCAGAGTATTTTGAAAATTTGCTGTTTGAAATAAATTTTGGAAATGGTTGGTAACATAAGTGTGTAGTTGTGTGCCTTATAACCATTCACCGGGATCATCCTTGAGAGTAGCTATATGTTGTTTGCCACGTCGGATTTTTGTTTGAAGTTGAAAGAATTTTTTGTTTGCATCTCCATACATCAGCCATAACATGCGAGACTTCATTTTCCATAAGAGATGTTCCTAATAGAGAATTATATTGTATTGACGTATGAGGTCACGCTCTAATGATTGCAGGTACCTAGAATTTTTAGTTAATAAAGCCTTTTGGATTCCTAAAATTCTAGCCCTGAGTCTTTTCTTGTTATGTCCTATTTACCCAAAAGTTTCTAAGTTCCAACAAGTAAGGCAGCTTTGCATATGGTGAATTTTAGAGTAAAATAGTGTGGTGAAGTTTTGGGATTCCATGACATGTGGGTTGTGGGAATTCCAGCAGCAGTCTATTGTAGGCCTAAAGGAAGCATGAGTTAACCACATAGGTTGAAAGACAAAGGTATAATATGGTTTTTGAGTATTCCAACCCTCTATGGATACACTATTGAGTGGTGTTCTGAATGCATACTAGGGAGAGTAAGCCCATGGGCCCGTGGAAAAAGAAGTTGCCACTCACTGTTACAAAAGGCCTTATCAAGTTTTTTGTTATAGTACAAACTCTCCATGACCTCTGAACAGAAGCTACGCTATACAAACTCACCCGAAACCCAATTCCTACAAAACTTTACCAAGAAGAAGTTTATGATTTCATCCACACAGAAGACCAACGCTACGCCCAATAAGAGCCCCATCATAAACCCAATGTCTCTCCCTAAATCTCCCTCATCCCAAAATAAGCCTCCACATGTCTCCTTTAAGGAGGCTCTGATGCAAGATATGAACATAGATCTAGAGTCACCATTCAAAGGCAACGCTATAGATATGGTGCTAACTAATGAAAATCAAATCGCTTCAAAGGATCAACCCAGTCAAGGAGCGGAAAAGCGAATGGACACCATCACCTTGTCTCCCCAGGTGCAAGATAAAATCTATGCCCCATGGCATTCTAGCATCATTATTAAAGTAATTGGTAAGTCTTTTGGTTATAGAAATCTTATTACTCATTTAGGAGGCATCTGGAAACCCAAAGGTAACTTTCTATGATTGATCTTGCCTACGATTTCTTTCTTGTTAAATTCTCTACACTAGAAGATTACCAGAAAGCTCTAAAACAGGGTCAATGGATTGTGGGTGAAAATTACTTGTCAGTAAGAAAATGGGAACCAGAGTTCCAAGTTGCCAAAGCCAAAGTTTCATCGATGGCTATTTGGATTAGATTAGCCAAATTACCAATTGAATTCTTCCATCCTGATATCCTTAGAGTAGTTTGAAATACTATGGGTACAGTGGGGGAGGATTTTGATCCAAGCTCGCAAGCGGTTTGTCCGCTCTGGGGCCGAAGGACCCACACGGTGTGTAGCAGTGGTATACTTTTGCCTTCAACTAAGGCTTATAAGGCATGAGTAAGGCACATCTTTCTTCGATGTGGGAGTAAGTCTAAAAAACTGCTTACATCGCTTGCAAAGAACAAAGCCGTGCGGGTCCTTCGGACCTAGAGCTGACAAACTGCTTGCGGGCTTGGATCAAAATCCTCCCCCATAGGTACCTTTCTTCATATTGATAACATAACCACTTCAATTGCCAAGGGACGCTTTGCGAGGATTTGTGTTCAAATAGATTTGGATAAACCCCTTATGCCTCACATTACCATAGGAAAGTTTATTCAGAAAATTCAATATGAAAACATTCCCATGCTATGTTATAACTGTGGCATTTTGGGACACACTTAGGATAAATGTAATCACTCAATATCAAGTGCACCTGTAGAAAACCAAGCCCAAGTGTTGAAACTCAACCCAGAAGTATGCAATCCTCTGACTTTGGCCGATGGTTAATAGTAACCCGTAGAAGTAATAAACCATCAACACCATCAGTAAGCTTAACTTGTCTCTGCATTTTTTTTTTTCAACTAGATCCTTCATTGAAGGACTTAGCTTAATGGTCATGAAGGGTTTATATTTGAATGAAAGCTAGATAATTATACTAGATACGCACATAAGAGTAGAGACAATGGAATCGATCTCTGGATGCACCCTAGTTGCCATGTGTGTATATTTTTTAAATCAATAAAGTATAAAAGTTTCGGTCCAATTCCTCAAACTTTTTTTTAAACAAAAAAAATTAAAAAATTCTTTCAGCACCCAACACCCTAGTTGCTAAGCGTATCTGTGTGTATACTTCATGAATCAATAAAGTATAAAAGTTTCGGGTTCAATTCCTCTTCCAAATTTTTTTACCCAAAAAAAAAAAAAAAAATCTTTGAATGCACCTAGCAACCTAGTTGGAGGAGGTATGCCACGTTTCAAGTATATGTTTCCTCCCACTCATAGCTAAGTGAGTCCCACCAATTGTGAGAAGGAGGAAACATACACTTGAAATAGGGTGTATTTTTCCCCCTAGTTTGCATGCGCGTATCCTTTATAAATCAATAAGCGGGTCCTAGTGTTCCTGCTTTATAAATCAATAAGCGGGTCCTAGTGTTCATGTCGCTTTGTAACTCAAAAAAATATGAAGGTCCTTGCTTTAAAGCATTCACATCAAAACATCTAAAAAATATAGCTTTTAGCAACTCAAAAGCCACTTTTTCTATTTTAACAACTTATTTTACAATACACCCAAGATCAAAGGTTCTATTTTAACATACAACACTTTAAAATAAAATAAACAAAATAATAAAATAATATATCATATACAGTAAACACTATAAAAACTAAAAAGTGGAAGAAAAAAAAAAGGACAGTTAGCCCACAATTTTTTTTTTTTTTTTTAAGTTTAAGCAACAGTAACCTACTATCTCTAGCAACATACTATAGCTGAGAGTTATATTTTTTTGAATATAACAACTTTGATGTAGTGTCTCTTTTTGTGTTTTCACTTATAAAATAGCATTTTAGAATTTTTCACATCTTTGATGTGAATGCTCTTATAAATCAATAAATTATAAGGGTTCGTTTGATTGTAGAAATGAAAAGGTTGGAAGATAGAAAAGATTTAGTTTTTCCTCATATGTGTTGATTGAAGGACTGAAAAGTGAATGGATGAAAAAATCTTTTGTTTGATTGGGAAGAAATATGAGAGGATGGAAAATGAAGTTTATATAAATTTATCATCATATCTCTATTAGATAAAACAAAAAGTAACACATTATGTTTATGTTTAAAAAATTGTGTATGAATGGACACTTTAGGAACCCAAAATTGTTTTCTAAGAAAACAAAAACAAAAACAAAAAATAATAAAAAAAAAACAAAAAACAAAAGAAAAAAATGAGCACAAAAAAAAAAAAAAAAAAAGCATGGCACAACAAATGATACATCATAAAATGACAAAAAAGTTTATGATTTCATCCATGATCTCTGAACAGAAGCTACGCTATACAAACTCACCAGAAACCCAATTCCTACAAAACTTTACCAAGAAGAAGTTTATGATTTCATCCACACAGAGGACAAACGCTACGCCCAATAAGAGCCCCATCATCAACCCAATGTCTCCCCCTAAATCCCCCTCATCCCAAAATAAGCCTCCAAACATCTCCTTTAAGGAGGCTCTAATGCAAGATATGAACATAGATCTAGAGTCACCATTCGAAGGCAATGCTATATATATGGTGCTAACTAATGAAAATCAAATCGCCTCGGAGGATCAACCTAGTCAAGGAGCGGAAAAGTGAATGGACATCATCACTTTGTCTCCCCAAGTGCAAGATAAAATCTATGCCCCATGGCGTTCTAGTGTCATTATTAAAGTAATCGGTAAGTCATTTGGTTATAGAAACCTTATTACTCATTTAGGAGGCATCTGGAAACCCAAAGGTAACTTTTCAATGATTGATCTTGGCTACGATTTCTTTCTTGTTAAATTCTCTACACTAGAAGATTACCAGAAAGCTCTAGAACAGGGTCAATGGTTTGTGGGTGAAAATTACTTGTCAATAAGAAAATGGGAACTAGAGTTCCAAGATGCCAAAGCCAAAGTTTCATCAATGGCTGTTTGGATTATATTAGCCGAATTACCAATTGAATTCTTCCATCCTGATATCCTTAGAGCAGTTGGAAATACTATAGGTACCTTTATTCGTATTGATAACATAACCACTTCAGTTGCCAGGGGACACTTTGCTAGGATTTGTGTTCAAATAGATTTGGATAAACCCCTTATGCCTTACATTACCATAGGAAATTTTATTCAGAAGATTCAATATGAAAACATTCCCATGCTATGTTATAACTGTGGCATTTTGGGACACACGCAAGATAAATGTAATCACTCAGTATCAAATGCTCCTGTAGAAAACCAAGCCCAGGTCTTAAAACCCAACCCAGAAGTATGCAATCAATCTAACTTCGACCCATGGTTAATAGTAACATGTAGAAGTAATAAACCACGAACAGAGGGTAAGTCAAAACCACCTAGGGTAACTCATTCAGAACATATTTCCACAAGCTTCCTTGGGGATCCCCCTTTAAACCCTAATCGCTACACATATCCACCAACGTCGTCACCTAATACCGCCTCCCTAACTCCCCAATTAGCAAACTCGCCTTCTGACTCATCCCAGCAACTTAATAAATCGTTGTCCTACAGGTTCACCATACTTAAGTACTCAACAAAGAATCTCATAGAGAGTGCAAGTAATAACGCAGGAGATATGATGAAGGTTACACCCGTCAAAACAGAAGACAATGATTCTAGAACTAACGTGTCACCATTACACACTTCCAATGTTACTGTTTCATGCAACGAGGCCACCATTTTAGAGCAACCATGCCCTTCCACTACACACTTTACCCCCATAACATCTCCCTTAACTACAAACAAACAAAATCATGGACTTCGAACCCCTACTTCCGGACTCCCTTAACTCCGACTCACCACCCTCTTCTCCCACCCACCACTGTCGAAATACCAACACACCCTCACTTAACCCCTTTGCTCCAGCATTCACACCTTTGGACAATCATCATCCTTTCACTCCATCCCTATCTCTGATTCATCTCCCAAACACAAAATGCCAATTCCCATAATTCAACTTGCTCTTCACTCAGAAACTCCAATCTGCTGGACTGCTCGCACGATACGAACCCGAAAAACACCTTAGGGGCCTCATCTGCATGATTGGAGCACTCTACTACAGATGTTGAATCCAATGACCTTCCCACACAACCCAACCCCCACTCCAGCATCCTACCCTTCTCCATATCACTCCCATCGCCCAAGAAGACTTTCTCGACGAGCAACATCCCTCACCACACCAAATGCAAACCGTCGAGCCACGAGAAAAATCTGCCAACTCCAATCTACAAGATCCTAGCCACCGAAAAGATGATGTTCTCAGTCGAAATGGAGAAACCAAAGCTGGTTATTACGCATTTCTCTGCTTGGTTAGGAATAGTGGCCGCTACCGTAATCTCCTGTCCAAAGCCCATGGTTTTACGTCCGCAGTACAAAATTTACTTGGACCCCTTAACCATGACACAACAATTTCTGTCTCCTTTCCCAATGGGGTCGGTCTGTCAATCCACCTCCCAGAATCCACCTCTGAGTCAACCCCCCACTCCCCAAACCTCAATTGTGAAGATAATCACATGGAATGTTAAAGGGGCTGCCAACCAAAATTTTCGTTTGGACGCGCAAGACCTAGTGAACACGCACCACCTTGATATAATGGTTATTCTGGAACCAAAAATTGGTTGTTCTCATGTTGAAAATGTGGGTAACCAAGTGGGTCTCTCCCATGACTTTCAGGTAGATCCACAAGGTTTTTCTGGAGGTATTTGGGTACTATGGGAAAGCCAATGTTGTAACATAGATGTTGTTTGTGCCATGGAACAGAGTGTCACAATGCTGATTAAGGTAAACTCTCACTCTACGCCTTGGTTATTTACAGTTGTCTATGCTTCTTAGTAAACGTTTAAAGTTTTGGGAGCTTTTGATTGAATTAGCTAATGCCCACCAATTACCCTAGCTCATAATGGGAGATTTTAATGAACTTTTAGAGTCCACGGATAAAATAGGAAGAAGAGACTTAATCCCTAGCCTGGTGCAAGCCTTTGACAATTGTCTAAAAAGATGTGGTATTTTTGAGCTTTCTTCTAGTGGGCCTAATTTCACTTAGACTAATAAATCCTGCAACTGGTCCAAACACATGGGTGATGGGAGTGATATGGAGGAGGGTAGGATGTTGGAGTGGGTGTTAGGTTGTGAAGGAAGATCATTGGATTCAGCATCTATAGTAGAGTGCTCCAATCTTGCAGATGGGGCCCCTGAGGTGTTGTTCGGGCTGGTATCGTATGAGCATTCTAGCAAATTGGAGTTTCTGGGTGAAGAGCAAGTTGAATTATGGGAATTGGGCGTTCTGTGTTTAGGAGATGAATCAGAGACAAGAATGGAGTGAAAGGATGATGATTGTCCGAAGGTGTGAATGCTAGAGCAAAGGGGTTGAGTGAGGGTGTGTTAGTATTCCGACGGTGGTAGGTAGGAGAAGAGGGTGGTGAGTCAGAGTCGAGGGAGTTCGGAAGTAGTGGTTCGAAGTCCATGATTTTTTTTGTTTGTAGTTGAGGGAGATGTTATGGGGGTAAAGTGTGTAGTGGAAGGGCATGGTTGCTCTAAAATAGTGGCCTTGTTGCATGAAACAGTAACATTAGAAGTGTGTAATGGTGACGCGTTAGTTCTAGAATCATCGTCTTCTGTTTCGATAGGTGTAACCTTCATCATATCTCCTGCGTTATTACTTGCACTCTCTGTGAGGTTCTTCATTGAGTACTCAAGTATGGTGAACCTATTGGACAGCGATTTATTAAGTTACTGGGATGAGTCAGAAAGCAGGTTTGCTAATTAGGGAGTTGGAAAGGCAGTATTATGTGACAGCGTTGGTGGATACGTGTAGCGATTAGGGTTTGAAGGGGGATCCACAAGGAAACGTGTGGAAATATGTTCTAAACAAGTTACCCTAGGTGGTTTTGACTTACCCTCTGTTTGTGGTTTATTACTTCTACGGGTTACTATTAACCATGGGCTGAAGTCAAATGGATTGCATACTTCTGGGTTGGATTTCAAGACCTAGGCTTGGTTTTCTACAGGAGCACTTAATACTGAGTGATTACATTTATCCTACGGGTGTCCTAAAATGCCACAGTTACAACATAGCATGGGAATGTTTTCGTATTGAATCTTCTGAAGAAAATTTCCTATGGTAATGTGAGGCATAAGGGGTTTATCCAAATCTATTTGAACACAAATCCTTGCAAAGCATCCCTTGGCAACTAAAGTGGTTATGTTATCAATATGAAGAAAGGTACCTATAGTATTTCCAACTACTCTAAGGATATCAGGATGGAAGAATTCAATTGGTAATTCAGCTAATCTAATCCACATAGCCATTGATGAAACTTTGGCTTTGGCAGCTTGGAACTCTGGTTCCCATTTTCTTACTGACAAGTAATTTTCACCCACAAACCATGGACCCTATTCTAGAGCTTTCTGGTAATCTTCTAGTGTAGAGAATTTAACAGGAAAGAAATCATAGCCAAGATCAAATCATAGAAAAGTTACCTTTGGGTTTCCAAATGCCTCCCAAACGAGTAATAAGGTTTCTATAACCAAAAGACTTACCGATTACTTTAATAATGATGCTAGAACACCATGGGGCATAGATTTTATCTTGCACCTAGGGAGACAAGGTGATGATGTCTGCTCGCTTTTCCACCCCTTGACTGGGCTGATCCTCCGAGGTGATTTGATTTTCATCAGTTAGCACCATATCTATAGCATTGGCTTCGAACGGTGACTCTCGATCTATGTTCATATCTTGCATCAAAGCCTCCTTAAAGGAGATGTTTGGAGGCTTGTTTTGGGATGAAGGGGATTTAAGGGTAGACATTGGTTTATGATGGGGCTCTTATTGGGCATAGCATTGGTCTTCTGTGTGGATGAAATCATAAACTTCTTCTTGGTAAAGTTTTGTAGGCATTGGGTTTCGGGTGAGTTTGTACAACGTAGCTTCTGTTCAGAGGTCATGGATGAAATAATAAACTTTTTTGTCATTTTATGATGTATCATTTGTTGTGCCATACTTTTTTGTTTTTTTTTGTGCTCATTTTTTTCTTTTCTTATTTCTTTTTTTTATTATTAGTTTTTGTTTTTGTTTTCTTAGAAAACAATTTTGGGTTCCTAAAGTGTCCATTCATACACAATTTTTTTAATAAAAACATAATGTGTTACTTTATGTTTTATCTAATAGAGATATGATGATAAATTTATATAAACTTCATTTTCTATCCTCTCATTTTTCATCCCAATCAAACAAAAGATTTTTTCAGCCCTTCTCCTTTCGTCCCTTCAATCTACACATATGAGGAAAAACTAAATCTTTTCTATCTTCCAACTTTTTCATTTCTACAATCAAATGAATCCTTATAACTTATTGATTTATAAGAGCATTCACATCAAAGATGTGAAAAATTCTAGAATGCTATTTTATAAGTGAAAACACAAAAAGAGACACTACATCAAAGTTGTTATATTCAAAAAAAATTATAACTCTCAGCTACAGTATGTTGCTAAAGATAGTAGGTTACTGTAGCTTAAACTTGAAAAACAAAAATATATATATATAATATAATTTATTGTGGGCTGACTGTCCTTTTTTTTTTTTTCTCTTTTTAGTTTTTTATAGTGTTTACTGTATAGGATATATTATTTTATTATATTGTTTATATTATTTTAATGTGTTGTATATTAAAATAGAACCTTTGATGTTACATGCATTGCTAAAAGCTATATTTTTTAGATGTTTTGATGTGAATGCTTTAAAGCAAGGACCTTCATAGCTTTTTGAGTTACAAAGCGACATGAATACTAGGACCCGTTTATTGATTTATAAAGCAGGAACACTAGGACCCGCTTATTGATTTATAAAGGATACGCGCATGCAAACTAGAGGGAAGAGTACACCCTATTTCAAGTGTATGTTTCCTCCCTCTCACAATTGGTGGGACTCACTTAGCTATGAGTAGGAAGAAACATATACTTGAAACGTGGCATACCTCCTCCAACTAGGTTTCTAGGTGCATTCGAAGATTTTTTTTTTTTTTTTGGTAAAAAAATCTGGAAGAGGACTTGAACCCAAAACTTTTATACTTTATTGATTCATGAAGTATACACATGGATATGCTTAGCAATTAGGGTGCTGGGTGCTGAAAGAATTTTTTAATTTTTTTGGTAAAAAAAAAAAAGTTGGAGGAGTCGGACCGAAACTTTTATACTTTATTGATTTAAAAAATATACACGCACGACAACTAGGGTGCATCCAGAGATTGATTCCATTTTCTCTACTCTCACGTGCATATCTAGTATAATTATCTAGCTTTCATTCAAATATAAACCCTTCATGACCACCAAGCTTAGTCCTCCAACGAAGGATCCAGTTGAAAAAGAAATGCAGAGACAAGTTGAGCTTACTGATGGTGTTAATGGCATTGGCGAGAAAGATGATTTAAACCCAAGTGCGCAGCCTCCATTAAATATAGCTGAGAACCGAGCTTCCTTTCCCAAAAATTTCAAGGTCAAGAATCCGTGGAGGTATATGAGTTATGTTATCAGAAATGTCTTTGTGGTCTTTGCATTGGCAGCAGCTGCGGCCTACTTAAATAGTTGGTCTTTTTGGCCACTCTACTGGGCTTCTCAGGGGACCATGTTCTGGGCTATATTTGTTCTTGGACATGATTGGTAATCTCATATTTGTGAATTGTTTCCCTTCTAAAATCTAAAACTGTTATTGATTTTCACATACATTTGCATTAATTAACTTGTGTTTGGTTTTCTAATGAACAGCGGAAATGGAATCTTTTCCGACTACCTCATTCTAAATAGTTTGGTGTGGCATATCTTTCATTCTTCAGTTCTTGTAGCTTGCCATGGATGGTGGGTGATAACTTTCTTAACTTTTGAAAAAATTCACTAGTCTTTAGCTTATATGTTTAGATTTAGCTTTAAATTACTGACATTTCATGATTTTCACTGCATGCTCTTGAATCCTACAGGAGAATTAGCCACAGAACTCACCACCTGAACTATGGGAGTGTAGAGAATGACAAGTCATGGTTCCCGGTATTATCTCTGATCCATTATTTCAAAAATTGTCTACTGTCAATATTTTGTTTGACGTGATCATTCTCATGAATATCATTTGACAGAAAATGGAAATAATGATGAACTTGACGCTTTTAGAACTTTTTTAATTAAGAATGATATTGTAAGTTTAAAATATTGAAAAAAAAAATTAACTTAAAAATCAAATTTTCACTTATAAATAAAGAATATTTTAACTTCCTTTTTAATAAATTGTTTTATAATTTACTCAGGCCAAGAGTGGTTTTAAGAAAATCCTTGTCCTTTGGGTTAGTGCAATTTATCTCAAACCTAGATTGCTAGGTTAATTAGTCTTAGCCCAAGCTAAGGGGACATCCGATGGTGGACAATAACCGAAGACCAAACTGTCAAAAGCTTCTATGCACAAGAAGTCATGTACTTTTCTTTGGATCTCGCATCTGGCATCTATAACTGCCCAAAATTTTGATTTGACGCCAAGCCTAGTAGATCTATAGTGTTCTTCTTCTTCCTTATCACATGTGAAAGATCGGTCAATATAGTGGCTCCTTGTTATTCTATAACCTCATCAATTCTCTCTACCAATAGATTCTGCCTGATATTGTTGTGTGTGAAGTGTTCTCTTTCTACACGTTTAGGTCGTCGAGTGCTAAAGAAAAGACTTTCTTTTTCTTTTCTTTTTTGGGTCAAGCCCATACAAGGCTTGCACAAAGTTTTTGTCATAGTTACGATAATTAATGTTCATAGTGTAGAATATTTTTCGCATCGATGTGAAGTCATGTGACATCCCAAAATATAGAAAAAAAAAATTATATGGCAATCATTTATTATTTGGAGTGTAAAAATTGTGTAAATACTGTTATTGTTGGTAGCAGTGGTGAAGAGCACTATTTAATAGTTTGTTTGGATTTAGAAGAGCAAAGTAAAGTGAAATTGACCTAAAATTAACATATTTTTAGTCAAATTTATTTTACTTCACTTTACTTCTCTCGACTTTTTCTCCTTCAGTTAATCCAAACAAGCCATAAAAGAGAGAGAGAGAGAGAGAGATAATATGAAGACAGATAGAGAGTGGAGATTGTGATGAAGAGAGCTCTTCAAAAGAGAGCTAGAAAGAGAGTGGTAATGGTGGTGGATAGGTGGGGTGTTTTTCAAAAGGGAGCATTGAAGAGACATAATGAGAGGAGATAGAGAGAGAGCGGTGGTGGTGGTGGTAAAAGGGATCTTCTAGAGAGATAGAGAGAGAGAGAGAGGGAGTTAAGGTGGAGGTAATGGCTTTTTAAAGAGAGAACGCAGGGAGAGGAGAACACAAACCTTTGGTTTGGACGTACGACGGTCTGTATGAAATGCATGCATCCTTTGGGTATGTGTGTGGTGCATGGAATTTTGTGTAATAAATGTACGGAGGTGTAAATTCAGGATTTTAGTATTTTACTTTTGGGAAGTTATAGAAAAAAAAACTAAAAAATAATAACCAATAATAATAATAATAATAATAATAATAATAATAATAATAATAATAAAGTCTTAAATTCAAAACGAAATTAAAATATTGATTCTTAAAAAAATGAAATTAAAATTAGCATTTATTTAGGGACAAAGTTTAGCTACAATTTTTTTTTTTTTTTTTTTTTTTAGAGTTTCAACATATCACCTATGGAGTTCACTCTTGATAATAACTCAATTTAGCTACAAAATTGATTATAACTTAAGACTACAACCTTACTCAATAAAATAAATATTACTATATATTTTGAAAATTTAACCGTTGAATTGCATGTTTTTTAAGCTCTTAATACACATGTCAAATTATGTGTTAATCAGATATTATTTACTATATGATTTATAAGCTTAAATTTATGCATAATTTTAAAATACAAAAACTTGTAATTTAAACAATTTATTGATGATATAACTATTAATTTTTAACTTTCTAGAAATTTTGCAAGCATGGAGGAAATAAGTAGAAAATGTAATCCAATAGTGGATTTATCAAAATTCAACTCCAATAAAAAGATATTGAGTGAGGTTGTAATCCAATACTACAACCAATTTTATAACTAAACTTTGTCCTTTATTTAGTGTTAACAAGATACAAACAAAAACTTTCTCAAATAAAGAAAATAAAAATAAAAACCAGATATAAACAAAAAGTACAAACACAAACCAGATATAAACAAAAAGTACAAACACATAATAACATTTTCTAATTAATAGATTTCAATCCAATTATTTATGATGTACCAAAAATGGGACATGGAATTTTTTAAAATCTTGAAAATCATTTATGATTAATTTTGTAACAATTTTATTTTTAAAATATAAATCAATTAATTAGTTAAAATGGTGAAGAACTATTTTCAACACTAGTTTTTCATAATATATGAAGTGTTACAAATAAAATTTCTTTACCAAAAAATATATATCATCAATTCTAAAAGATTCATATGCTTCTCGAGAGGATCCAAAAGAGATAGTGTAAACCATAAAGGTTGAAATTCATATTTATCCTCTTATTATATTTATATCCAATATTATTATAAGTAAAAACAGTTAGTATTGATAGCTAATTAAATAATTCCTAAATGCGCAAAAAAAAAAAAAAAAACAAACAAACAAACCTAAGCCATCTTTAAGGTAGAGACAAAAAAATTAAGACATCACTTAAATCCTAAAGTTTCAAAACTTTTACTTTGAATCTCAAATAACAAAGGATTTGGATCCTATGAAATAATTATACCAGTTTTCATGTTGTTAATTATTAGATATAATAATTAAAAAGGTAAAAATAGTAAGAATAAATATTAAATACTAAAAATTTTCTAATTCAATGATTGATATAAAAAATAAATACCTAACTTTTAATTTCATCATATAACACAAGGATGGAGCCAGACTTTAAACTTTGGAGGGTAAACCATATGCTAAAAAAATTTCTTGACTTGTAACTAAATGAGAGTGAAACTGTCTTAAAAAAAAATAAAAGTTTCCAATATTTCCTTTCATTATGTATTTAATTAATTTTCAAATGTTTCATTAATTTCAAACCTTATACCCTATTAAGTCAGAATTATAAAGAATATGTAAACAAAAACAAGATAAGAAAAGTCACATACACAAACTTACAAACTCATATATTAAAACATGTGATTAGGTCCATTTGAACATCTAATAAACATACGTTAATTAATTATTTTTGTGAATGTTGAAACATCATTTTTGTTTTTTGATTAAGTAATGACACATCAATTTATCATATTTATCTACTAAAATTTGTAGCTCACTCTAAATATATAGAGGACGAAACTTAAATATAATTTTTCTTACCAATTTACAATTTTACAATAATATATATATATATATATATATATATATATATATATATATATATATATATATATATATAATATAAAGCCGGTCAGTCTAGTATAATATAAAACCGAAACGTTTGACTTTTTGTTGACTTCTTCTCATTGCACCACGTGACTACATAAATTAATATCACGTATACATTTTAAAAATACCAAACAATTGTGACTTTTCATTTTTCAATAAGCACGTTTTCAGTTAGTAGGCACATTTTCATTCAATAGGCACATTTTCAACCAATAAACACATTTTCAGCCAATAAGCACATTTTGACTTTTTGTTAACCACTCCTTATTGCACCACATGTCTACATAAATTAATGTCAAATATACATTTAAAAACACAGAACATTTGTGACTTTTCATTTTTCAATAGGCACATTTTTATTCAATAAACACATTTTCATTTAATAGGCACCTTTTCGGTTATTCAGGGGCGGCTTGATGCATTGAGGGGCCTAAAACAAAAAATGAATTGAAGCCTTTTATATATTTAAAAATGACTTTTTTTTAAAACAAATCTAAATATTGCTTAAACTCTATTCTCTTATTAGATACAAAATTACTAATTAATATAAACCACCTAGAATATTTTTTTTTTAGAATTTTTGTAGATGCAAAAAATTTGACAAAATATTTCACACCTGTTGATGTGGTAGAATAATAATAGTAAGTAAAAAAGTGACTTAACGGTGGACCTAGATGAGAATTAGTAAAAATTTGCCAACTCAATTCTTGTGAAAAATCTTGTGAAATTTTTTGTGTATTGCTCTTTTTTTTTAGAAGTGCTAAATTCATAACATTTTCATAATAAATTTTAGGTGTTAAGTTGTTACTAGTTCTAATTTGAATCCACCATTGAAATTATTTTTTTAACCACCAATAACAGCAATAACATCTTGTTATTTAGAATTTATTGTGAAAGTATTGTGAAAAATATTGTGAACGTAGAATTTCTTTTTCATAAAAAAATACTATTTTATTTATTGGCTAATATTTGGACTTAATTAATAAAATTAAAATGAAAGAAATAACTCTATTGGTTAAAATTAAAGGGCCTTTTTTTTACGCGGGGCCTTAGGCGACTGCCTCTCTTGCTTATATGCTAGAGACGGCTGTGCGGTTAATTTGCTCCTTTTGGTATATCCTATATGAAGGGTTATAACCTATCAATAAAAACTTTTTAGTATATCAAATTTTAAGGATTATGAGATTTCAATAGACACTTTTTGGCATATATATTACAACATATCTTATACATACCTATATATACAACACAAACTAAACTAGAGAGGCAATATTATGTCTTTCATTCCTTCCCACAAAAAAAACTAATAAATAAATAATAAAAAAAAACATTGTTTTCTTTTGCCTAACGAATAAAACTTTGTGCTATTTCATTCAATATCAATTTTTTTTTTTAAATTTCATGCAATTTTGCTTGCTCCTCCAACATTCAATAGCTATTCCCGTGCATCGCACGGGTTAGTGACTAGTAATATAAATAGCCACACACTACTCAGGGATATTAATACTAATTTGTTGTCAAGAGTCTTATATCTCAATTGGTAGGCACTCTTTAATTTTTTTCAAGATATTTTGGATACACACTAGTAATTTATTTAAGCAACTATTCAATTTTAATATATTAACACTATTTTATCCACACAACCCCTAAGACATTATTTGAGAAAAAAACTATCAAACTTTTCAACTTTCAAGTCAAACTAAATTAATTAGTTTTTTTTTTTTTTTTGAAACAAACACACACACACACAAGGGAGAGATGAGAGTGAACAAGAGTAGTCTAAATACAAACTCTTTGTAAATTTGAAAATTACAATATTTTTGTTGGGTTTTAAGGGTGAATTTGTAAATTTTTGAGGAAAGGGTGGCCAAAAGTAACTATCGTGGACCAAGATGTTAAAAACTTTAGCACCTTTTTCGAACACATCTAGATCCACTAGCATCGTAGTCGTACAACACATCTTTTTGACGAACACATCTAGATCCACTAGCATCGTACAACACATCTCGATCCACTAGCATGTATCAAAAGTCAAGCGACCTAAAAAGGAATGAATGTCTGCATGGGTTGCAATATGCATGTTTTGGCAATGAGTGGGATTCGAAATTCCACTCAGCTGGCGCGTGCACGATACACCCACGCAGTTTCATTTTGGGGTCCAAAGACACCAACTCAAACCCACGGTGAAGAACGTAATGTCATGGGAATGGCCCTCTGGGCTTCTTTTAAGCTCTATTTTGTTGGAAATATAGAAAAGTTAGAAGATAGAATTCTTTATATATATTTAATTGAAGTGATGAAAAATTGTTTTATTTGATTGAGAAGAAAAATAAGTGAATAAAAATAAATTTTATTTAAATTTACTATCATATCCCTATTAGATAAAACAAAAAATAACACATTATATTTTTTTAAAAAAATTGTATATGAGTAAACACTCTAATTTAAATAATTTTTTTTTATGAAGCACAAAAAGTTCAAAAACCCAAAATTTCTTTCTCAAAAAATAAAATAAAATAAAATCTTTTGAGAAAATAAAGGATGAGCACCAAAACATAAAAAATATAAAAAGAAAGAAATAAAGAAAGAAAAATGATAATATAGAAAAGAAAAAAAAAAGCAAATGATGAGTAAAAAAAATATATACAAAAAATACAAAAATAAATAAATAAATAATAAATGGACATGTGAAAAGAGAAAAAAGCAAAAAAAAAAAAAAAAAAAAGAGACAAGAAAACGTGGCTAGCTGCTGGGCCAATTTTTTCCAAAACCCATTTCTCCATCTTCTCTCTTGTTTTCTCAACAATTTGGGGAGATAGAGCTTTAGTAGGCCCAAAGAGAATACTGCTAAGCCACACCATTTTCTTTCCTCATTTGGTAAGAGTGTAATTAAAAAATGTGTGTGTGTTTAGCAATTAGTTTGTTTTTTAAATAAAATAAAATAAAAAACACACACACACACACATCTTCTCTATTTTTTATCTTTTGAGTTTACAAAGATTTTACAAAAAAATAAAATCTTTTTTTTTTTTTTTTTTTTGGTAAGTTTTGTAATTTTTGCTAGGATAGATGCATAAATTTGGGATTAATTTGTATGGGGGGTTTTGTAGGTAAAAGCAAAATTGCATCTTTCTGGTCATTAATCTTGTTTAGGGCCTGTTTGGTAGCGGTTTTTAACAAAAACAGTGTTTTTAATTTAAGGAGAGAAAAACTCCCATGTATTTCAGTTAGCCATAACCACTACCTCTCTCTCTCTCTCTCTTCTTCCCCCTCTCTCCCTCTCTACGTTACAGGATCCAACAATTTTTGCAAAAAAAAAAATTCAAAAAAATCCACAAAATTCCAATTTGCAAAACCCATAAAACAACCCAACACACCAAATTTGAAAACGAAAGAAGAAGATAGTGTGCAAGAGAGAAAGAGGCCCAAAAAAAAAAAAAAACCAAGGAAGAAGGAAGAAGAAGACAGCGTGCAAGAGAGAGAGGAAAAGAGAGAGAGAGAGAGAGAGAGATGATGATTTTAAAAACTGGACCTAGGACAAAATCGAATTTGCCTCCAGTTCTCAATTTTCTTTGTTTTATCTAGTTTTTCCCTGTTTTAGGCCTTTTTTCCAACCCGAACTAGCCTCCAAATCTCGATTCAACCGATCGGACTGGCCGGTTTGGTCCAGTTTTTAAAACCTTAAGAGAGCGTACAAGGGAGAAAGAGGCCAAAAAAAAAAAAGGGGAGAAGAAGTAGAGAGCATTTGAGTGGGGCACACATACATACATACATATATATTACACATCACTATTTTAATATACATACATACATACATACATACATACATACATACATACATACATATATATATATATATATATATATATATTAACTGAATTTAAATTATATTCTAAATTTAAATTCTTAGAATCTTGGTATATTATATATATATATATATATATATATATATATATATATTTAAATGGTAAAATATATATTTCCATATAAAAACACAATCATAAAAAATTCATATTAATAACTATAATTTTATATTTTTATATTTTGACAAAAAATATTTTTAAAAATAATAAAAAATTATATTATATTTAACTTTCACTTGTATTTCATGGATTATTGATTAATAAATTCAAGATGTCATATTCATAACCTCCTTTGAAAGTAGGCAAAAACTATGATGCACTTTGTAGCCTATCTAGCATCCATATTAATAACTATAACTTTATATTTTTATATTTAGACAAAAACATATTTTTTTTTAAAATTATACTATATTTAACTTTCTCTTGTATTGCATGGATTATTGATTAATAAATTCAAAATCTCATATTCATAACCTCTTTTGGAAGTAGGCAAAAACTATGATGCACTTTGTAGCCTATCAAGAATCTACCCCCCCCCCCCCCCCACATACCTCATAAGTAACAAGGTTTAGGATTTATAATTGTCCATTTTAGCTCGGAACATGATTTTTTCTATTTCACTTGAAATTAAGAGTGACTGAATATATATTTTTAAATTTGAAAATTCTAAATATAGTGAGGTTGCATATATTAGATAGGTAATATTTAATTTGAATTATGAAATTGTTGTATTAAATAGTGATTCTTATATGGATAGAAGGAAATTGCTATTATGTTACTAAATACACATATCTATATGGGCAAACTAATGTACATTTCCTTAATTGATGTATCTTTTCTTATGTTCTCTAATTGAATTCAGAATATGGCTCTATGCATTAACCAATACAACAAAACTTTTTTTTTTTTTTAAGGACAATTAATTACATTCAACTGTAATTTATTGGTCAATACAATCAAAATGATTAAATTCAATTAAAGACCTTAAGTATAACAACTAAGTAATTGTACACAAGATTTAGCCCACATGTGTGTGTATTCCATTTTCTTGCACCCAAGCAACCTAAAAACATGGTGATAGAATTCTTTTAGCACTAGGAAAATAACAAGTTTTGAATAATATTCCATGACAGGGACGCGATGCATGGGTGTTGTTGTACTACGTATGGAGCCTGCTAAGGGTGCTGATTTTGCTAATGCTAGTACCAATTCGTGATCCATGGTCATCCTTGAGTTCATATCTAGTGAGCTTCAATGACAATGACAATGACACATTGCAGTGTCCTGAAGTGAGCGCTGATGTTCAGCACTTAAGAGTCGTTGAACTTGGCAATAGTGTTGAAGGTAGAGGCAGAGATGTACAGGTAAGAGTAGGCGAAGGTTATGGAGAATGTGAAAGTGGAGGAGAAGGCAGAGGTGAAGGTGGAGGTGGAGGCGTAGGTGGAGGCGTAGGTGGAGGTGGAGGTGGAGGGGACAATGGAGGTGGAGATAGTGGGGGAGATGGAGAAGGCCGAGATATTATAGAAAGCGGAGATGGAGATATGAATCGGATCAGGTCGACCATAAATAAACTAATAAAGATGTCTATCATGGTCACAGTCCAAACAACTGCTGCTAGCATTGGCTCCCGCTCCTGTGGCCAACATTCTAGGATCTTCCTAGATTGTATTTTGGTCAATGATTTGGCAGGTTACTTTTGTTGCATGATTGCTATCTTGTTAGCCTATAAGAAGCCACGGGTTGCGGAAATTCTTGGATGGATTGGATTTGCTATTGTTGCCTTCGGGTTCGTACTACTTACAACTATGTTCTTCATCGAGTCTCGTGTTTGCTAAGAAAATAAGGTGTGGTTATGTTCGCAAGACTCTTATAATGAACAAATATATGCATTATTGATAAATACTAGCCAATATTCTGCGTGTTATTAAGATATAGTATAAGTTCATTTAAAAATATTATATAAGAGGTTTTTTTTTAAAAGTTTAGTGTTATAATTTTCCATTCATAACCAAATTTTTTATAGCACCTTTCGTATAGTTCACGCATCTATGAATGTCATGAGTTACCAATTTACAATATACGTAGTTGAAAAAATATGATACATAATATAATTCAATTGAAAAATAAGTATCTAAATTTTGTTTAAAGGCTTACCAATTTTCATAGGAAAATGCCTATACCATTTAGAAGAATTTAGTAAATAAAATAGAGAGTGCAGAAGAAGATAGTATTGGTTAGAAATAGGATGAAAAAATTAATCATAAATTGAAGGAATGTTGTGGGTTTGTAATTTTAGGGATTTAATGTTATTAAAAATTTTTCTTATGCATTTCACAATGTTGGGAAGGGGAAGACATTAACAAATGAAAGTGGAAACAATGTTGAAAAATACGATACATAATATAATTCAATTGAAAAATTAGTATATAAATTTTGTTTAAAGGCTTACCAATTTTCATAGAAAAACGCCTATACCATTGAGAAGAATTCAGTAAATAAAACAGAGAGTGCAGAAGAAGATAGTATTGGTTAGAAATAGGATGAAAAAATTAAGCATGAATTGAAGGAATATTGTGGGTTTGCAATTTTAGGGATTTAATGTTATTAGAATTTTTCCTTATGCATTCCACAATGTTGGGAAGGGGAAGACAATAACAAATGAAAGTGGAAATTTTTCAAGAAGTTTCAGTAGGTTTCTGCATGGGGTAGTTTTTTTTTTTTTTTACAAACGTTGGGTAGGAACTTAATTTGTATCTATCTACTATCTAGTGGGGAGTTTTTACCTAGTAGGTTTTTTTAGTTTTTAATTTTTGTTGATTTTACAGTTTTAACCTCATCTTGTAATAACTTTCTTAATCGTCTTAATATATATAGAGAATATTTGGGAAATTAGTTTAAGTTAATTTACATGCCATGTTAAAGAGAGAAAATGTAATCTTTTAAAATTAATATAATTAAAAGTATATAAATTTATTGCTTGAGTGACTAATTTAAACACATAATAATTTTTTTTTGGTATTCTTTATTACATGTGATTAAATATATATATATATATATATATATATATATATATATATATATATATATATATGTTGCATTTTATTGGTTTTTTTAATGGTTACCAAAGCAAGTCAACTTGAGTAATAATATTACATTTCCAAACCAAAGTTTCTTATATAAATTTCAGAAAAATTAATCATTTATAGGTGGTTTAAATGTTTAATTAAATAATTTTTTTACAAAGATAGTTATTAAACCACCTATAAATGATTAATTCATGAAAATAAATGCATTTTCCCATTAATAAACTTCTTAGATTCTTCTACTCTTGGATTCCTTATTTTTTGAAATAAAAGAATTTTTTTATTATTATTATTAAATGGGATCCATAACACATGCCTATTCCTTTACCATAGCAAATATTTTATATATCTTGGTTTCCTTTGTGTTGAGAAACTAAAATCTTCCATAACTTGTCTTCAAAAAAAAAAAAAAAAATCTTCCATAACTTCTCTTACTACTTTGGCATCCCTTTTCGAGATCTAAGTTAAATTTCAATATATTCTATTGCTAAATTTCAAAATATTATGTTGTTCTAAAATATTTTGTGTGAATATAATATATTATCACCCAATTTTGCTAATAAGACTAATATTGTGTTTGTGAAAAGTTTTCAACCAAAAATATAGAGAAAAAAGTGTTACGCTGTTCGTCCACAAGATCAAAATCATTAGTCTTCAAAATTTATTTCATTTAGCTTTGAAAATCATGTGGTAGAAGATATAAAAATGGTTTAAATGACGTGTTGGTAGGTACTAAATTGGTTGTTTGAAAGGACGAAATCCTCTAATAATTTGAACAGAGTTTTGAGTTTTTTTTTTTTTGGGGGTGGGGGGGGGAGTTGGTTGTGGGGGTTGAACAATTTGAAAATGGAGACCACAAAGTTTGGACCACAAATGTACTAACAGGTGGAAAGGAGAAAATATAAAGTTAAAAAGAGTAGAGAACAACAATAATATGCAAGGACATTCCAGAAGAGAAGGGAGTGTACCTTCAAACAAGGTAACATCTACACTCATAACATTCCTTTAAGACTAAGGATTCTCAGTTACATCATTTCTGAGTTTTGGAATAACCATTGAAGACACACACTTGATGGCCCTAGGACTAGGAATCAACCTATGTCCTAGAGTAAAGACCTAGACAAAACATACAAAGCCAAATATCAAATGAGAAAACAAAGGCATACCAGGATATGGAACAAAATGAGGAATTACACCACTAATAGAGGAAGGCATCAGAGTTAATAAGATAACATGCAGTACTAAGAATGGCATCCCCTAACAAATGTTCAAGAAGATGCAATTGAAGCATAATAGTCCTTGAAACTTCAACAAATTATCTCTCTTTTCGTTATGCAAACGAAGTTTTGTTAAGGAGTAGCCACAAGAGGTTTGATGTATAATCCCACAATAAGACTAAAGAGACAATAGTGCCACTAATGAGGTGACGCCCCTGTTTGTAATGCTTTTAAGACGACCACTCGCAGGAGCTCAACTAAGGTAATAAAGACCATCCCATTCATGACCTCCACCAATCATCCTCTTCAACTTGAGGTCCTGAAAAACACAATTGGAAGGATAAAAGATTACTGAACAATTAAGGGATTTAGTGAGCTTGCTAATAGGCCATCAGCTAGGACAACAGAATTTAGTTGACTGAAAATTTAAAAAGTGGAAAAATAAATTGGTCTTACCAGCCATGTGAGTGAAGTCATTGAGTCTATTACTGATGGAATTGAAAGAAGAGATGAAAAACATGCTATATTACCTAATGAGCAAATGTGCCATATCAAATACTAATAGTTTGTCTTGCTACTGAAGTAACGCATTACATTCCTCCCTGGAAAGAGTGATGGAATCACTAGTAGATGTAGTTGGAGTAGAAACCTGGTTAGCTGGGTTAGCCCAAGGTTTAACATGAAGATCATAACACCATATTACCATATGATTTACACCCCCACAATGAGTAAAATGACAAACGCCAAACACCATCTCTTCCTCGGCCTCTACCAAAAGCATCAATCCCATAACTATAATTTCCAAAACCTCAACCTCCAACATTAGAATTACTACCACGGCCTCCAAAACAAGAATTACCACTAAAACCACCTCTAGTAAAGTTACTCCAACCACCATTACGAGAGGCCCTGCCTCCCTAAAGAAGTGACCAAAGCTTAATCATCCTAAATTGAAGTCTCTGACGTAGATGATCCATAGCCACTAAAAGAATTATAGAATACACAATACGCAAGGAAGGAATACTATCATCTCCCACTAAAATCTGAGTCTTCATTAATTTGAAATTTGGATGATAAAAATCCCTTTTGCTAGACCCACTATCTCAGATTGGCGAGCTCTATTTTGAGATTGTAGGGACCAACCTGCAGTGCTTGAATTCTTTATTCCAGAGAGGATAAATGGCAGAACTATTGTAAAGCCTCCTCAGGATGCAGTGGAGGAAGGCGTTGGAGAACGGGTGAATTATTTGGTGGGTCAATTCATGGATAAATCTCTACCTTTCCATCTGGTAAAGAATTTTGTGGACCATTAATGGAGCCAATTTGACAAGGTGGAAGTGATGACCACGGAAAGAGGGTTGCTTAAATTTTGAGGATGCACAGGTAAGGGATGAAATTCTTGAAGCTTGATTATGGTTCGCAGCAAACAAGTCCCTTATTCTTCATAAATGGCAACCTGGGTTACAAGCTATCAAGTTCAATCTCAAAAGGATTCTGATTTGGATCAAGATCTTTCACTTACCAGTTGAATATTGGAACCCCGAGTACCTGAGTCATATCGCTAGTGGGGTGGACATACCATTATATACTGATTCTCTCACGGAGAAACAGAAGTGGCTTGGGTTCGAAGGTTTGTGTGGAAATTGAAGCTAATAGTCCACTACCTATGACTATCTCCATAGAACTGAGGAAAGATGTATATTTGGAGGTTAAAGTGATCTATCCCTGGAAACCTCAGAGTTGTGTCAATTGCAAAATCTTTGGTCACTCTGTTTCATTCATGCCTGTTAAAGAATAAGATGAAGGATAAGCCAACTGAGCAGGTTGTGGATGTAAATAAGGAGCAGAAAATGAGTAATGGAGCTCCCCTAAGTCCATTACAACCCCAAGGGTATAATTCTGTTAATGTGTCACTTCCAAATGAGAAGATTAGGCCGGTGCCGAATCCTATGGGAAGTTCATTGAGGTCCCAAGTGATGGGTCCTGTGAATAGTTCTTCAAATGAGAGGATGCAGATAAGATCTACTCCAATGAGAAATTCTGTATCAGATCAAGCTTTGGAAGTTACTATAGTGGGTGTTTGGGAAATTGGTGAACCTTCAGCATTATCTCCTAAACTGAAAGATAGTGAACACTCTGATGGACAGTACTATACAACAGATCGTTGAAGCTGCAATGCAGCAAGGGGCTATAATCAAAAGCAAAAAGAAGAAGAAACACTAGGAGACACATGCAGTGCAAGGAGAGATAAAAGGGGTAAAGAATGTTAGGGCCCGTTTGGTTAGAAATTTCTAGTATCGTTATTTAAGTTTTGTGGAAATACATGTGGATTAAAAAAATGTTGTAGAAATACATGTTGTCATGTTTAAACACTGAAAACTGTTGTTTAAACACTCCTACCAAACACCCCCTTTGTAACCCTCTGCAAAGTACAGATTTCATATGAATTTCATTATATGGAATATTAGGGGCCTTAATGACCCCTTTAACCAGAAAGAGGTAAAATTGTACATTAGAAGGTTTCGACATTATGAAGGCGATTGTTCCTGGTTGAAGTTTCTGTGATGACAAAGAGGTCATTATTTAGGTAGAATACGGGTTTGTAGTGATCAACTAATTCATTGTGCGATTACTTTACCACAAGGATACTCATTTTATGCTTCCTTTGTTTATGGTTCAAATAGTGGTATTGTGAGGAAGAATTTATGGTCAAATTTGCATAGCCTCAAGTCCCAGATTGGTGATCAGCCATGTTTGATAGGTGGTGACTTTAATATTCTAAAGGGGCCTGATGAAAGGTTTGGAGGTTTGGGTTCTATTTCATTTGAAGAGGAGTTTTTTCATTGCTTAATAGAGCTGGAGGTTCTGGATCATCCCTATATTGGGCCTCTGTACACTTGGACCATAGAAGTGAGGATTTTCAATTTAAGGCATGAAAGCTTGACAAGATACTAGTCAATCCAGTTAGATTTGATTGTTTTCCTCCCATTGGAGTGGAGTTCCTTCTTCCTGGTGTTTTTGATCATGCAACTTCCTTTATGTTCTCACAAGTATTGGTAAACAGTTATCCAAAACCATTTCAGTTCTTTAATTTTTGAACCGATCATCCTAAGTTTATGCATCTGGTTAGTTCAATCTAGTCTCAGGAGGTTATTGGGGTTCCTATGTTCTGTTTGCTTTGAAGGCTGAGTTAAAAAAATTTAATAAAGATCAACTTGGACGCCTATCGCTTAAAAGAGTCCAAAAAGCTAGAGGAACTTGAGGCTGTTCAAAGAACACCCCTGCTTTTCCCTAGACAATAAACATTGCTGCAGTAGGAACAAGAGAAGTCTCATTGTTTTATGTATTTGAGCTATGCTGAGGAGAGCTTTCTAAAGAAGAAGTCCAGGAATAGCAGGCTAAATCTGGGAGATCAAAATACTGGTTTTTTCATTGGACTGTCAGAGTTAGATCAACGAAGAATCAGATTAGATGTTTGTTTGGTTGCTGGGTTCTCCTGCTCATATTGATGTGGCCAAGATTAACAACTTGGATAAACTAATGGAATCAAGAATCCTTGGGAACAGAAGGCTATGCTTCAAGGGAAGGTGACAGCATAAGAAATAAGGACCCTGTTTTCCATTAAAGTGGATAAGGCACTAGGCCCAGACTCTGTTTCCCCAGCTGTATACATCGTGTATACTTAGGTGATTCTTTTTTATGATTTGAATAAATTTTACATAAATAATCCATGCAAAAAAAAAAAAAAAAAGGCACTAGGCCCAGATGGATACTCTGTTCATTTCTACAAGAAGTCTTGGGATATAGTCAAGGAAGATGTTTCAAAAGCTATAAGTTCCTTCTTCTCTTCAGGGAAATTATTGTGAAGTGAATTCTACCATCATTACTCTTGTCCCTAAAGTGCCAAATCCCTCAAAAATGGGAGATCCATATCTTGTTGTAATATCGTTTAGAAGTGAATCACAAAAATCCTAGCAAATAGACTAAAGCTTTGCCTTGCTGATGTGATTGGCTCTACTCAAACAGTGCTTATCACAGGTAGAAATGGTGAGGGACAATAACAAGGAAAAAGGGATAGCTAGGTGCACTATTAAAGGTGATATAATGAAGGCGTATGACTCAATTCACTATGTTTAGCAGCTTGTGGTATTCCTGATAAGGTTGGAGGTAAGAATAACTTCACCTAAATTCTCTGTTGCTTTTAATGGCAATCTTGTCGGGTATTTCAGAGGATGCAAAGGCTTGAGGCAGGGTGACCCTTTGTCATCCTAACTCTTTGTTTTTGCAATGGAAGCATTTTCTAGGCTTATGAGAGAAAGGGTCACTAAGGAGCATGGATTTCAGTTTCACCCGAGATTTGAGAAGCTTAATTGACCCATTTATGTTTTGCTGACAATCTAATGATATTTTAAGTGCTGATCCAACCTCCATAAAAAATTGTTTAAAATTTTTTGGATGAATTCAAAGCCATGTCAGGTTTGTAAGAAAATTGCAGCAAAGGTGAGGTTTACTTTGGAGCTGTTCCTCCTACTGAGTCAAAAGCTCAACTTTTAGCTTCACCAGAGTTTATTGAAGGGCAATTGCCTGTTCGATATTTAGGCTTACCATTGATATTGGTAAGCTCTCAAGTACGGACTGAAAGCCTTTGATAGATAAGATCTCAGCTAGGATCCACTCTCGGTCTGCTAGAAGATTATCATTCGCTGGTAGGCTGTAATTGATCCAATCTGTCTTGTATAGCATACAAGCCTTTGGTGTAATGTGCTTATCCTGCCAATGGAAGTGATCAAGCAGATTGAGAAGAGCTTCAATAGCTATTTGTGGAAGGGTATTGATACTGAGGCTAAAGGAGCTAAAGTGGCATGGGACAGGGTATGTTCTCCAAACCCTGAAGGAGGTTTAAGACTTAAAGAGGATCCAAGATTTGAACAAGATTGCTATTATTAAACATATTTGGAACCTTTTCACTCAGGCAGGTTCACTATGGGTTGCTTGGTGCATGTTTACCTATTAAGAAGTAGAAGTTTCTGGGTTGTTAACATTCCCCAGCAATGTTCATGGGGACGGAGAAAAATTCTTAAGCTTAGGGTCACTGTTAGACCATGGATTTAACACTCAATTGGCAATGGTGAAAAGGCCATCGTGTGGAATGATAATTGGCATCCTAAGGGAACTTTGCTGCCTTATTTTAATTACAGAATAGCTGTTGAAGCTTCTAGCTCTTCGAATGCCAGAGTATATAGATTGTTGAAGAATGGTTGCAGGATTGCCCACCTGCTAGATATGAAGAAATGGTGATTATGCAAGTAGATCTCTCAAGGATACACTTGGGTGATCAGGATTCTATGCATTGGGAAATCTCCAAATCTGGTATATGCCTTTGCTCTTCAGCTTGGAATGAGGTTAGAGCTAAGCATGATGAGTGCCTTGGTGGAAATTGGTGTGGCATCCTGCTTCCATTTCTAAACATTCATTTATTTGCTGGTTAGCAATTCTAAATAGGTTATCAACTTGAGAAAGGCTTCTAAAACAGGGGTATGTTGGTGATGTGCTGTGTATTTTGCAGAAACAGACCACTTGTTTTTTGAATGTTCTTTCACTGGTAGGATCTGGTCCCAAATGCTGGGATTTTGTGATTTTCACCAAGCTATATCTTCCTGGTCTGAATGTTTGCAGTGGTGTCTTTGGATTTTGAAGATGGGAGGGGTTAAAGCTATATTTTTCAAGTTAGTGTATCACATATGGTTGCAACGTAATGCTAGTGTGTATAGTAGCAATAGTTTGTAAAAGGAAGCTATTAAAGCAAGTTTTGAGTGATGTCAGATGGAAGGCTAATTTTTGCAAAGGAGTGCCTAATTCCTCTCATTACAAGATAATTTTGTAGTTGGTAAAATTTCCTTCCACTGTGTCTGCTTGTGGTGAGAGGAAGTTCATTTGTTTAGTTTTTGCTCTGCTTGTATTGTTGTAATAGGTGTGTGGGCTATTGTTTGTAGGGTAGGACTTTGCTTGTAGCTGTGTATTGGTTAAATACCATGTTTGTAGGCTCGGTTTCTTTGCACCTGGTATAAGGGTGAAGGCCTGCTTGTTACAGCCTTACGGGTCGGCGATGTGTTTGTAGTAGGGGAATGTACCATGTTAGGTGTCTTCTAGTGTTGATTTAGCAGCAGGATATCCTGCGTTGTTTGAAGTTGTAATTCAAGTGTTTTTTTATCAATAAAATTACTTATTCATCAAGAGAGACGCACGTAGAGAGATAGAGATAGAGATAGAGATAGAGAGAGAGAGAGAGAGAGAGAGAGAGAGAGAGAGAGGGAGATCTAAATGCAGTGTACTATAGCATAAGTGTGCCTGCCGTCTTTATATATTTCTAACATAAAATAATAAAAGTATACAAATACCCTTTACCCTCCAATAGTGTCCTTATTAGGGGCTATAAATGAGCCAAATATTAAAAATTCAGAATTGTTCATTTAAATTTATTTCAACACAAGCCAAACTTGAGTTAATCACCGAACAAAACTACATGTTAACTTATTCTTTTCTAAAATATAGTAAGATCACAAGAAGAAAAAAAAAGTATCCCTTCAAAACCTATGCTAATAATTTAGATAAAATCATTTTCATTCATGGATTTAAAAAATTATAATTTTTACTACAAAGGGACTGTTTATATCATCAATAAACTACAAAATAATAATTTGATATCGTATGAACTCATTTACAAACTTACAACCTCAAGTCTAATTCAGTCCATTATTAGACATATACATATAAATATATAATATTACATATAGTTAAATCAAGTCTCATGTTCACTAGCTTTTTCACAAACACATTATTATGTTAGAGCTTGGTTCGTTTAACAATCAAGCCTAAACTTGGGTTTGAGCTTGGCTTGGTTGTTAAACAAATGAACATAAACAAATCTTTTCCCAAGCTAACCTTGAGTTATTTATAAATAACTTTACTCATTTACCGCCCTAGTTCTTATTGATTTTGACTTAACACATCCTTTAATCACATCATGATCAATACACCAAGATTGACCTACTAGAAAGTGAATGTATTAGGATGCCTATGAAAATGTTATGTTCGGTCAAGAGGAGCTATGCTTTTACATATAAATATATATATATATATATATATATAGGTAAATATGACGTTTTATTTAAAAGATCAAACAAATCTGAGGCCCACTGTACACGGGTTATGTACCAGAGCGTCACAATAGTTAAAACTGAAATTAGTCAAATTACGTAAGTCTAGGATGTCCTCCATGGAGGAAAAAAAGTGCCTACTTGACACAGCCATCTGAACATAGGATGTATTATCTTACTTAAATAAAAGGAGAGAATCCTTACATAAAAGGAAAAGAAAAAAGTTGTCCATGGAAGATATATGAAGGTCAGTAACTTACTCAATTGCAGACGATGAATCAGGCTGTTTGTTTGTGTGAGGATTTAATCATCTTTCTCACAGCTTCGGCAGCCGTAATACATTTCTTTTTATTTTCCTCACTCACATCTTCAAGTTGTTTGATTTTTAGAATATTCTCTGCTCCTTCGGGTCTTTCTTGTTGAAGTGCAACAGCTAACATCATTACCAATTTAGGACATGCTTTTGTCTGTAATACAGACATGAATTTTTCATCGAAAATTCTCCCATATTTCCACATCTGCCTCTCATGTTGACCTACTTCTTCATTCATGTATCCAAGAATTTTCACCAGAGCTTGAATCTGCCGGTCAAATTGTGGGGTCCGTATAGCCTTTAACAAAATATCAGGATTGCAATTTAAAGCATCACGGAGCCTACAGAATATCGAAACGATATGCATACCATTGTGAGACAGATGGTTATCATACAGAAATCCCTTAAGACTATCATTGCAGGGCTTTGAGTTCGACATATATAACAATCTGTATAATGTAGCTTTGAATACTTTATCATAAGCAAAATGTACATGGATGGCCTGGATCACCTCTGCTTTAGGAACAATTTTAGTAACAGGACAATGACGAACGTAAAAGGTTTTAAATCCATTGACAATGTGATTCCAAGCTGGGCAATAGTTTTCAGAGGATCGTGTGAACAATCGGAGCATTGATGTAGCTAAGAATGAGTACGCTTTGGCATTCTCTACTACATCTCCACGCTCTGATGCTTGAATTGATTCTCTTGTGGGTACTAGGACATCTTCAAAGTCACTATATTCTCTATCAGACGGTTTACTATGTGGATCTGTAGCTTCAAACATTCTTTCAGTGGATCCTACTCCTGGAGCTCTCAAATGGAATGCTAAAACAAAAATGACTGCAACACCTTGTTTGGATATACTTGTCTGTAAAGAATGCAATAGAAACCTTCCCAGCTGACATACTTGTTGATCTGTTAATGTTGTCAGTCTAACAGCAGGTCTGTCAGCCCATTCATTATCTAAGAAATCATCTTTAGGTACTACTAGACCATCCAAACTCGGAATGTCATTAAATTCTTCAAGAAGTGTAGGGAGCCTAAATGTTTGTGCTGTTCTTAGGTCAGTGTTTGGATCTCTTCGATTCACAGGGATCACATCTGGAGGAAGTGATCCGGTGTTGGATGACTGTCCAATGTTGTACCTGCGTATCCGTGCTCTAATGTTCTCCAACTGCTTAGAGATATCAGAGTTGTCCATCTGATTTGTTATGATTTTACTCTAGAACTGAAGAGAAAGCTTGCCCTGTCCTGACAGACTGTTGAACGTCAACAGTCAAAATTTGAGTTTTGTTAGTTTGAGGTGCACTTTGGATTTAGACATTCATTACTACAAATAGCAGCTGACATAGTAGAAAAAAATTCAGAGGGAGATAAAGATAACGTGCCGCAAAATGATCAATGAACTTGAAAGTATAGAAACAAGGCACACTCTGCTTGCATATTACGGTACCTTTGACACTAATGAATAAAATTTCTTAAAAACTGGAGCAAAGATATGTTTATCATTCAACACCAACAACAACAACAACAAACAAAGCCATAGTCCCAAAATCTTGGGGTCAGATATAGATCCTTGGGAAATTAGTTAAGGTTGGTCATATGTATTATTTTCTTCCATTTCTGCTCCATCTAAAGTTATACACTCTGTTTTCCACGCAAAAGAGAGAAAATAATATGATGTATATATATAAGTACAACCTTTACATCTTGATCTAGTAGTAAGTTCTTGTTTGGATGAGCAAGGGGAATTTTGATTTTTCTAGGTACAGCTTTCTGAATTCTCATTTTTCTAGATACAAGTTTTTTTTTTTTTAAAAGCAAAATAAGCCGGTTGAAATAAGCTTATTTAGGGTTAAGGAGAATGTTGAGCAGTGTTTTGTTTTGTATTATTTTGATCCATAAAACACCAACTATTTTATATCACAAAGAGCCTTATCCGAATTGGCAAATTCTTAACAAAAAACAAAAAAAAATAAAGAATTCAAAGGGAAAGCAAAAACAAGTGGATGAGAAAAGGACAGAGTTTTCTTTTACATCTGTTTAGATCTCTTCTAACTCGTTATGTATTTGTCGATTCATGAACTTCATATCCACGTCACGTGTATTATTGAAATAAGTCATATGACCCGCTAGAAAAAAATAAAAAGTCCACGTGACTAAAACTACATGCAGTGGATTGAAGCAAGATTTTTGTAAGCCCATCTAAAGGTAAATTTTTCCTGAAAACAATATCAAACAGATGACAAAAGGCCAGGTCTTGTATATTCTCACTTTCTCAGTCACACACACACACAAAAAAACAAACAAACAAACAAAAAAACAAAACAACATAAATAGGAATCATTGCGTTTCAGAAACATACCCAGAACTGGAATTAGCGGCGTTGACTTGATGGGCTGCTCCGCTTGAGTAAGTGTTCTAGGAGAAGTGGGTCTTGCTCTTGAAGCTCATGGGATTTGGCCTTGTGGGTTTATGATGGTTTTGGACTGTCAACTATGGGTTTCTGTTTTTTGGATTTGGATGATTATTTCTGAATTAGGAGAAGAGATTGAGAGGGAATGTGCAGAATAGACATATTCAGCACATCAAAATCGTAAGTTAAACATGGTTTTAAAGAATTTTGAAAACTAGCATCTCGAGTTTTAAAAACTCGAGATTTAAGTTAAAAAGCGAGTCTCATAGACTCGCTTTGCTGTTTTTGGACCTGGTGAGGTGGCAATATGTGCCACGCAGATCTCGAGTCTTAGAAACTCGAGATCTGTTTACTTGAATCTCGAGTCTTAAAGACTCGAGATTCAAGGATGTAATATTATTTAATTGAATCTTGAGTCTTTGAGACTCGAGATTCAACCACATGTAAAACACGGTTATTTAATAGAATCTCGAGTCTTTGAGACTCGAGATTCAATCAAAAAAACCAGACTTTATATTCAGGTCACAGTCTCTCACGTAGCAGTTCACCCATTTAAGTCTCTCAGCTCAGTAACCCTCTCACCCAAAAACAGAGCATCCTCAACTCTCACCCATATCCTCACACCTCTCACTCTCACTCTCACTCTCACACCTCTCACTCTCACTCTCACTCATCACATTGCCTCTCTCATTGCTTTTCCCTCTCAACAATTTCATATTTCAGGTAAGGGTTTTTTGAATTGATTGTTATTGTAGTTGGGTATTAGTTGTGTATGGGTTTTGCCACAAAGAGAACTTTCCAATGGTTGTTAGTGTCTTTAAATCTTTTTATTGACTTCTTATCACAATGCATGTTCCCATTCCCTCTCAACAATTTATTCTTAGCTGTAACAAAATTTATTTATTTGTAAGGATTTTGGGCTTTTGAGTTACCAACATATGTAAGGTATATAAGGTCATATTACACCTGAATTGTGTAACTTTTTTCAGTGTTGCACTATTAAATTAATAACTTTCATTGGATTTCCATGCTTGCAATGAGTAGATATAAATGTAAATTTGAAGGGTGTTTTTTGTTTATTTATTTTGCAGCAAGTGCTTTAAAAATGTTTGGAAAAATATGAGTTTATGGATTGGAATTAAATAATGGTTGAGTAGAAGTGTTTGATTAAATTGAGAAAACTTTGCAATGGTTCTCAGTGTGTTTCGGTCCATGGGTATTAGTTGTAGTTTTCTACGAGATGGTTCTTTGTATTTGATTAATGGGTTAAACATGCTGCTAGCCTTAGCGTATTGGAAATTCCTCTTAAGATCAACTTTTAACCTGCTTTCAAGCATGTAAGAAGTAAACATTTGTCCAATAGGAAGGTTAGAAATTTAAGGTAATTAAGGTTTTGGTATCTTCCGCTTTGTTCAATAATAAGCTCTCTCTACTTCTTGTGGATAAAAGGTTAGAAAATATGCTATCTACTTCTAGTACAGGTTAATATAAATGTGTATGTGTGAAAATAATATTATGGACTTTAGTCTTGTAACGACTTTTCATGGAATCATTACCAAAGTGGTCTGTACAGAATAGCAGAGGTTCTCTTATTCATTTTTGAAGGGGCTTTTGTTGAGAACAGTCACAATCTTGATGCAGATTTAATTTGTAATGAGTGTGTATCGTGTGTTCATTAGGCTAAAATGTAATGAGTGTGTATCGTGTGTTTGCCTCTCATACCATCCTGCTTTAATTAGCCTCTTGTATATAGGAAGGACAGATGGATTTGTATATGTCAAATTGTTTAATATAGTCGTACTACAGCCTCTTTTTATTAGAAAGTTAAAGACCTGCTTCAAGTTTCTTTTAGACAACATCTTTCTTGAAAATGTTTGTTAACTAACATAGTAACTTGACTTTAACAGGTTCACAATGCCTGAAATTGATATTATCATATATCACGGTGGTCCGTTGAAGAATGCCAATGCGAACAAGGGATTGCCATTTGAAGGGCCAGGTATAAAGACCTATTATACCCAAATTGATCGTAGATTGAAGACTCTTGACGAATTGAAGATGATGGTTATGGAAGAGTTGTGTGAGAACCCTGCTGTGCACAACATACACATTACGTATCGTATGCCAAATGAAATCCTGAAGCACCGGATTAATTACAAGTATATGGCGGTAGGAACAGACAAACACGTGAAGATCATGTTTGACAAGTTGGAGAGAATACCGGAAGTAATTAACATTGAGTTGTACATACAGTTGGAGGCACGTGGAGAAGTTGGTATCGAGGAAATCCAACAAACACAAACAAGTTTGCAAGTTACAGTTCCAGATGCTCAATATGAGTATTTTACACATGTAGAGCATGCTGATGTTCATGCCGATGAAGATGTTCATGCCCATGATGATGAGGATGAGGATGAGGATGAGGATGATGATGATTATGAGGATGAGGATGAGGATGAGGATGAGGATGATGATGATGATGATGATGACGACGATGTTGATGACAATATTGCCATTAACGGTGAAGATTTTGCCGATAGAGATGAGATTGAAGACAGTATTGAACAAGGGGACTTTAGGGACTTTGAGAGGGATATTGATGACGATGAGACATTGGACGGTTGTCAACCTGATGCAGACATTGTTCTTAGTGTCCAAAACATTACAGACACAATCCCTGCGTACTCAACACCTGCCTTGTCATTTTCCGAAAATACTTGGGAAAATATGATTGATCCTTCACATATTGAGACACCATTTGTGTCTACTTGGAGAGAGGGGATGAATTTGTACAAAGGCCTGACTTTTGCCAATAAAGTGGAGGTGCAATGCGTATTAACAAAGTGTGCCCTGAAGGAAAATAAACATTTTATGATTAGTAGGTCAACCACGACAAAACTTTGTGCGAAATGCGTGGATGAATCATGCACGTGGTATGTCTGTGCAGTCATGAAACCCAAGTTGCATAATCTATGGATGATCACCGTGTACAAGGGTCCTCACACGTGTATACGGACTGGGGTGCGAAATGATGGTAGAATGATGAGTTGTAAATTTATTGCAGATGACATCCTTCAGAAGTTATGTGAGGATCACACTACCCCAATTAAGCATCTTCGATCTATGATAGAGTCGAAATATGAGGGACAAAAGCCATCTTACTACAAGGTATGGGATGCGAAACAAAAGGCGATTGGGAAGATGTTTGGGAATTGGGAAGAGTCTTACCAGAGGTTGCAAAAGTTGCTAATGGCATATATTGATCAGGATCCGACTACCCAGGTGTTCTATCGTACGACATCCACCGATGAAGATGACACAGTATTTTTGAATTATGTGTTTTGGTCTTTCGGTCCAAGCATTGATGGATTCAAATATTGCAAGCCGGTTATCAGTATTGATGGGACCCATTTGTATGGTAATTTGTTTCATACAGAATGAATGTGTACATATTAATGACTTTGTTTATCTAAAGTATTTTAGTTTTTAATGATTGACTTTGTTTATCTCTTTCTAGTGTTTCATACACATTATCATATTAATGCTTCGCTACTCGCACATATGTTTTCTAAGTCAAAGAAGCCAGCAACAGATGATCCATTTGAAGTTGAACAATAAAGTGTTAAATAGCAGAGAAGCAATTTCTTAAAAAGACCAAACAGGAGTAAAGTGGAAGTATGAACTATACAAGCACTGATTTTTAGCTAGCAATAACAAAGAAGTAAGAGACTATACTCTCCAGTTTTTCAATATGCTCTGAAATTATATTGGGCTATGTTTTGACTAAATCAAGCACATCATCAATCATGAACTGTGTACACACACACACACACACACACACACAGATTCAGACATATCATTCCAAACCAGCACTGACCAAAAATGTTTGTTTGGTTTTGCTGGGAATGGTCTTTTGGTTACAATAAACAGAAACCATGATCCCCCAGGAACCTTTTTTAAATAATCAAATAAGATTAAAAAATGTTTAATTGTTCTTGAGTAAAACTATACTGCTTCGCAATGAGCAAACAAGAATACTTAAATATAAATGATGTGAGACAGCAATTCAAAAACCAATTAATGCAATTTGATAAACTCAATTCACCAAAAATGCCAGGTGCATAAATGCCCAGTAAACAAATCATTCTTTGAGACAGCAATTCATAACCAATCATCAAAGTTAATTTATAGTCTTTCTAAGCAAAAACAAAAGCAAAATTTGAGCTTAACAATAACAGCAACAAAAGGAAATTTTGCTTGAAAAATCAATGAAGGGGCTTATAATATTGCTTCAAGGTTCAAACTTTGATACACCCGCCAAAGCAAAAGGCATTTAAAATTTTATAATTACAATGGGGAGGGGGATTTGAACCTTAGGTGTCTTGGAACACCAAGAGGGGCCTTACAAACTGCCGCTCGATATCGAGTCACAGATTTGAACCTTACAAACTGCCGCTCGATATCGAGTCACAGATTACAACCGCTATGCAATCACGCGTCCCTCACTTCAAACAACAATCCGATTCTTTGACATTTAAGGGGGTACGAAGATTGTTGGAGAAGGACTTGGGCTTGGAGACATATGATTTAGATGTGCATAAGAGATTTATCAAGCAATGTTTGTTCAAGTGCTTAGATGGTGCTGATGATGATAATGACTCAAACACTTCTGGGGAGATGGGGGAAAAAGGTGTTACTAGAGGAGCAGTGGTAAAGTCATCTGTGGGACTTAAGTCAAAGAAAGATTTGAAGGACTCTGAAGATGAGGAGAAAATGGGAGACTCGCCGGTTATGGGCCTTCTGACAGAACATAAAACAGCCAAATCTGAAAGGGAGAAAACTAATGACAGCAAAAATAAAGAAGTTCTAAGCAAGATTATGATAAAGAAAGCTATTAGAAAAAGAGCTGCTTATGTCAAAGCTAATTCTGAGAAAATTACAATGGCTGGACTTCGTCGACTTTTGGAGGAAGATCTTAAACTTGTGAAATATACGCTTGACACCCATAAGGAGTTTATAAGTCAGCAATTAGATGAGGCATTAGAATCTCATGAAGTTTCTGGGAAAAAAAGGGCAACTAATGTCATGAAAAATGTAAAGAAATATTCCCATAGCAAAGCATCCAAAAGGGTCAGCAGTGAAGAGAATTCTAGTTCCTCAGATAGCGAGGGTGATGAGGAAGAGGAAGAGGAAGAAGTGAAACCTAGAAAGAAAAATGTTCCAAAAGGAAAGATGCAAAACTCTGATGCTAAAAAACGGAAAATACCTGCAAAGGAGAGCAACATATCTAGCAAGAAGCAGAGGAAGGGTGCAAAAACAATATCAGAAGAAAATAGTGATGCAGAAGATGGTGGAGATGCCTCTGAAGATGGCCACTCTGAACCATCTGCTGAGAAACCTGTGAAGAAGAAGGAAGTTTCAACTCCCGCATATGGGAAACGTGTGGAGCATTTGAAATCAGTTATCAAATCTTGTGGAATGAGCATTCCTCCATCAATTTACAAGAAAGTAAAGCAGGTGCCTGAGAATGAACGTGAGGCCCAACTGATAAAGGAGTTAGAGCAAATACTATCTAGAGAAGGATTATCTGCAAATCCTTCAGAAAAAGAAATCAAAGAAGTGAGAAAGAGCAAGGAAAGAGCAAAAGAACTTGAGGGCATTGACATGAGTAATATTGTACAAAGTTCACGTAGAAGATCCACAACTAGTTTTATACCTCCTCCAAGGATAGCTCCTCCAAAGATAGCTTCTCCAAAGATAGCTCCTCGAAAGCCCAAAATACCAGTTGAAAGTGATGGTGCTGACGTGAAAGATGCTGACAAAGAGAAGGTATAAGATACTGACAAAGAGAATGTAGAAGATGCTGACAAAGAGAAGGTAGAAGAAGACGCTGACAAAGAAAAGAAAGTAGAAGATGCTGACAAAGAGAAGGTAGTAGAAGACGCTGACAAAGAGAAGGTAGAAGACGACAAGGAAGAAGAAGAGCAGGAAGAAGAAGGGGAAGAAGAAGAAGAAGAGGAAGAAGAAGAAGATGATGATGACGACGACGACGACAACAGTGAGAGTGAAGAGTTTAATGAAGATGATGATGACAGTGATTAAGTTTTTAATAAGCAAACTTGCAAGATTCCTGACAGCAGAAGGCTGAACAATTAGATTATCAACAGTGTAATTTACTCTTCTTTTTTTCCCTATAATTTCATTTGGGTGTGGCAATGTTAGTCTTTAATGGAGAATTTGCATTCAGCTTTGCCAATTAGGATTCTATTACAGCTGTGTCAGTGACTCATAAGGTGGTATCCTTGGCCTGAGAAAGTAGTGTAGTTATCTTAGTAGTTATCTATCCTAAGTAAGAGAATGTGAAATCACATATGCGTCTACAAGCGTAGGAAAGTAGTATATATTTTGAAGTTTGAACCCACTTAGTAGAAACGGCAATACTATTTATATGTTATGCACACGCTTAAAGACCACAAACCAAAATTATCACTTTGGAATATTATATTAGATTTCAATTTGAAAATAAACAAAATAACAACTATAACAGATAGCAATAAAACAAGTAAACTAAGAGAATGTCAACATATTTGCACTAACCACGTTACGTAATGTAGCACTATTTGATTTGTAACTTGCTGAATGATAACATTATAGACCACGCAGTACTTCCAATAAAAATAACACTCACAAACTCTAATTATTTGGCAACTCTGATTGGTTACACTGTTCTGATCAAACCTATCTGGGTATAACAAAGAAAAAACCAAACAGCCTACTCTCCCATGTAAAATAATTTCAACAAATTTCCCATGTAAATTCATTATTCGAATACCATTTCACAAGTATATATGAATCTCCAAGACAATTTTTCCAATTGAAATTTCAAGAAACTTTTCCAGTCATCAATCAACTAAAAGAAAACACCATAATACTACTTCCATCTACTATTACTTTCTGTGTGGTTAATGCAATCATAAAGCAACACTAAATTACTATAATAGAGGAGGCAAACGAAAACCCACAAGAAAAAAAAAATTATTATTATTATTATTATTATTATTATTATTACCAAAAAAAAACTGATAGTAAGTCCCAAATTCTACTAAACATCCCTACAATTATCCTAATTAAGTAAAACCCATTTGATATTTTACCCATTTTTAGAAACTAGTAATTCTTATACTCAAAAAAAAAAAAAAAAATTATTCTAGTATACTCCTTTCCGAACCATTCCTTTCCGAACCTCAAAAAAAAATTGAAATAATTGTTTCCTTTTTTCTTTTCCTGCATTTTCTTCTGCAACCAAATGAAAAACCCAAAACAAACAGCAAACCTCAGGAACAGAGGAATGGATGCATGAGAACAACAAAAACAACAAACAACAAAGATCCGAAAAGATAATCATTTATTCTCAACACAAACAACAAAAACAACACAAACAACAAAAAACCCAAAACGATCCGAAACACCCTAGGTCAAAATCATGAAATTCGAAAATCTAAAATTGGAGAAATGGACACAAAGGGATCTAAGAAGCAAAAACGAGAGAGGATTCAGAAGAAATGGACAGTACCTTCGGCACGGTGAGCTACGAACGGCGTTGAGAATGGTACGAACGGCGGTGAGAATGCGTAGACAACGGCGTTGACACCTTCGGCACAGTGGCTATGAATCTGCTTCAGATTAGAGCCACGAATTTGCTTTATGAATGAGTGAGAGAGTGAGAGTGAGTTTGAGAGGGCGGAGTGAGTGAGTTTAAGGGGTTTCAAATTCTCTGCTGTGTTTGTAGACCGTTGTGTGTTTGTGTGTTTCACTGTGTGGTCATTATATAAGCAGTGGATATCGAGTCTTAGAAACTCGATATCCACGTGGCTCCACCTGGCATTTTTGTCCAGGTATGGTTTGTAAAAAAACCCTTAACTCGAGTTTATAAAACTCGAGTTCTACTTGAATCTCGAGTTTTAGAAACTCGAGATGCTATTATTATAAATTCTTCTAGAACCGGGCAATTAACTATATTGTTAGACAAGCATTGTTATTTGGCAAGGGGGTTCAAGAGATTGATCTTTATCCCCGAAATCACGATTTGTTTTTCCCCAAAACTGAGAAAATATTACTTTATCATCTGCATTGGGATAATTCACTTTTAACACCTCTACTTTTTCAAGGTTACACTTTACTAATTTTTTGTTATACCCTACTTAAATATTTCAACTGCTCCTCTTTACTTAACACCAATCCTCTCACTAGTATTGTTTAGACTTCAAAAAAGACCAAGGTGCTAAAACACCCTTTCCGCGTCTGTTTAGAATGTGCTTATTTGGTTCAATCTGAAAATTTTTTGATAAAAGTAGAGATAAAAGTTTGTTAAAATAATTACCGCATACTCTTAGTATAATAGTCACTTCACAGACATAAATGCTTGTAAGGTGTGAAGGGTAAAAGTTAAAGTTCAAATCTTTAGGAAGAAATTTCACACGCATATAAATATTTAGATTAAATTAAAATATAAATTCTATATTATATAAAAAAATAAAAATTTGTTAAAATAATACGGAAATTAGGCAAACTCACACCGAGTCTTTGTTAGTTTTGTATTATTAAGTCATGAGTGTTTTTTCTATTTATTAAAAAAAAAAGTCACAAGTGTTAGGCCAATATTGCACAAAGGCGTTGCCAACAGGACTGCTTTGTCATTAGTGAATTAACAAGAGATTGAACTCATTAAATGAGCTTTTGTCATTTAATTATGTAGCAGAAATTAACTAAGTAAATTGAAAAAGTTGAGGAATGTAGCAAAAATAACTAAAGTAAACTGGAAAATTGGGGGATGTTGCTTTCCATGTTGTAATCTCTTACTGATAGTACTTTCCCAGGTGTTCAGTGTTTCATGGATGTTGCAACTTTCGCCCGTCTAGCGTTTCAAGGTGATAGGTGCCTTTCCTTTGCCATGATGTAACTCTGTAAGGTCCTTCCTAATTGGGGCCGAGCTTTCCTTGGGTAGGATTTTTAGCGGCGCCCATCACCTTCCTTAAAACAAGATCTCCGACCTGGAAGTCTCTGCATCTGACTTTGGAGTTGTAGTGCTTTGCCATGAGGTTCTAGTATCATGCCAACCTTTGCTCAGCTATTGCCCAAACCTCGTCCACCAGGTCAAGTTGCAGGTGCATAGTTTCATCATTCTTGTTCTCGTCATAGTTCTCCACCTAGTAGCTTGTGAGCCCTACTTCTATTGGGATGACTGTCTCGCTTCCGTATGCTAGTCAAAATGGTGTCTCCCCCGTAGGAGTCCTTGTTGTTATCCGGTATGCCCATAAAACATTTGGTAGTTCGTCCGGCCATATGCCCTTTGCCCCCTCGAGCTGAGTCTTGATGATCTTGAGTAAGGATCGGTTCCTAACTTCAACCTATCCATTGGCTTATGGGTGGGCGGGCGACAAGTAGTGGTTTTTGATTCCTAGTTCCGAACAGAAGTCTTTGAATACACTATTTTCAAATTGCTTTCAGTTGTCCGAGACAAGCACCCTGGGTATCCCATATCTACAAATGATGTTCTTCTAGACAAAACTTTGAATATTCTTTCCTGTGATAGTGGCTAGGGCTTCCGCTTCCACCCATTTGGTGAAGTAGTCGATGCCAACCACTAAGAACTTTAGCTACCTGAATGCTGTCGGGAAGGGGCTCATGATATCTAATCCCCATTGAGCGAATGACCATGGGACCGCCATGGGGGGTGAGTTCCTCGGACAGTTGTCTGATGACGTTGCCGAATCTCTGACACTTATTGCAGGCTTTGACATAAATTTGCGCGTCCTTTTGTATAGTAGACCAGTAGTATCCTGCTCGAACCAGCTTATACACCAACGATCGTGCCCCTGAGTGGTTTCCGCAGATCCCCTCATGGACTTCTCTAATGACATAATCTGTCTCCTCAGGGCCTAAACACTTTAGGTACGGGCAGGAGAAGCCTCCTTTATATAAGACGTCTTTTATTAAAACAAATTACGATGCTTGGACCTTTAATTTTCTAGAGGTGTCCTTCCTGTTTAGTAGCATGCCATTCCTGTTTAGAAAAGCTCATTAAATTGATTTTGTCATTTCTAATTAGCTACCCCCACAACATACAGGGATGTGAGGGAATTGAAATGAAATGAAATCATTGTTTTTTTATTATGTTTTTGGATGGGAAAGGAAAATCAATTGGAAGGACTAACGAAGAATAAAAGTGAAGTGAAAGGAGTGAAAGTCAGCGAAATGCAGAGTGCACAGTGCAGAGGGAAGAGGCTCTTGAGTCTTGACATCATTGCCAGCTATCACTATGCTTCCACATTTGACATTCGTGAGCCTCTTCCACTATTATTATTCTAATAGTTGCCTTTCATTGGATTTTTATTATCTACATATTGCTAATAATAATTACTTTATTAAGAAAATATTATAATATATATACAGGTATGTGATCACCACAAAGTCAAAAAAGTAAACAAGCGAGATTGTCTCGTCACGTGATCAAAGTCACGGTAGTTAAAATTCTTTTTTGACGTTCGCTCCCCATCTTACCAACGACCCCATCTTACCCAAAAAAATCTTTGGTTATAGCTTCAAAGTAATCTCTGACTGTGTCATGAGAGCTACTGATAGCTTCCCATCCATACCCATTAAATAAATAAACTTAAAAAGCGGGTGATCCTTCCTTATGAAAGCTACTATTCCTATATTTTACTTTGATTCTTTTTTCTTTTTTTTTAATACGAAGTTATGAACAAAAAAAATACTAAAATATCAGTATATCACTACTTTGCCAATTTAGGAAAAAAAAAAAAAAAAAAAAAAAAAAGAAGAAAAAAAAGAAGAAGAAAAGTATACACCAACAAACATGTTCGTATTTTTTTAGTAAGAAAAGAAAAAAAGAAAACCAAGCAACAACTACTACCCCTAGTATTTAGCATAAATTTAAAATTTAAATATAAAAAGAAAAAGAAAACAGTGATAAGAAATAAGTATAAAAAGAAAAGCCTTTCTGTGGCTTTGGATTCTTGTGGCAATTCGTGCCTGCCAGCTTTACTGGGGGCATTGTCTACAAATGCATAAAATACATTCGCTCAAAAAAACACCGATACAATAGGCGTTGCCAAAAAAAGCTTGCCTAAAGCATGTTTCATTAAATGAGCTTTTCTTTGACCAAGTAAAGTGCTCAGACCTTGGGATTTTGAGTTTTGAGCGTTAAACGTACTTATAACAACATTGATTTTATGAAGACTTGAACATTTTAGAACCAAGACACTTTTTTTGGGACACAAATAATGTATGTCATGCTACATGCTAATGGTGTTGCAGTGGAAAAATTACAGTTGAAATCAGTAATTTCTACAATTATTATTTTCTTTTGTAGTCTCTGAAAACAATAAAATAAAATGGATTATGGAATGTAAACAGATGACTTGTATCTGTTGGCAATTGAAACCAGTTTTTAAAATATTGCTATTGTCCTGCTTTATTTGGAATTATGTAGCATGAATTTTGTTACCTTCATCTTGGACATCCAATTCTAAACCTTAAGCTTTTTATTTTTTTGATAAGTAACCCTAAATCTTAAGCCTTTAAATGAAGAAGCCCAACTAATTAAATACATAGTATCAAATACAATCATGGAAAAGTCTTAACAAGCTTGATGACCCAACCAAGTTTATATATGGTTCTGGTTGGAAATATCTCTCTCTCTCTCTCTCTGATATATATAAATATATATATTATATAAAAATTAGTGGTAACCTTGAAATGGTACCGGTTCCAAAATATACCATTCTAATAGACAAATTGGAACTGTCACTGGAACGTAATTGTCAATCAAAAACAACAACAATATACTTCTACATCCCAGACAAAAAAAACGGGGGTATAAGCCCATGAAAGTTATTTTCCAATGCCCAATCATTGAATCCATGAGCTATAGAATTACATTCCCTTGCCACCCAATCAAACAGAACAATTCTTCCCACCTAACGCTGAAACCAAATCCCTTATATCTTGAATTACCAAACTAATCTCTCAAGCTACCTCTGAGGATTGCTTCTTAGCATCTCGCACTACCACTCGGGCATCACTCTCAATTGTTACTCTTATCAGCTTCTGTTCTTTTACTGATATGAATTGCATTCCTGATTGCCTCAGAAAGCATTGGTGAACTATAGCTCACGTTAAAGGACCATACTGCAGCAAACTACCTCTCCATGCCTCAGCACAGCTGCAGCAAAGGCTTTACAAGATCCCAACGCAGCATCAACATTCAATTTCAACCAGTGTTTCTGAGGTGGAATCCACTCATAATTTTTCCTCTCTATATGGGATCTGCAACTTTTTAATTAAACCAAGTCATTCCTTGTTTTCCAGAAAGCCCCAAGAGTTGCAGCAGCCATCACAAACCATTCCTTCTCACACACTTCATCCTACCCTCCTCTCCCTCGAGTGCTATCAAAAACTTAACAAATTCCCTTATTGTATCTGCTCCCAATGCGCCAATCCTGCAACTCCACAGGATTCCAAACTGTACTGCCCTTGCAAATACATAATTCTTAAATAAGTGCAAGGCAGTTTCAGCAATTGTGTTGAAGATCTGTAATCATGATGCATTATTAAGATGGTGCCACTACTATCACTTGGCTCCTTTTTGGTTAATGGAATTAAGTTTGTAATCCCTTGTAAGGAACTACCTTTTCGGCAAGCCTCGAAAGAATAAGAACTACTTTCATTTTATTGTGTTGCCTTTCAGTATTCTTGGTCTGATTACCAATCCAGTTCTCCCATGGTAGACTTTTAACCCATACTTTTTAAAGAGGACAACCAGATGACAAAGCACACATTATCTATTCATAAAAGGAAAAATCTTAATTTACATTGCTAATAAAATTTAAATACAAAAGTACTTTATAAAATAAAAAAGAGCACACATTATTTTTATAATTTTCATTCTCCGTTGCACAACCCTTTGATGAACGTAACAATCAATATTAGGAACCCCAACGCAGTAGCAGCACATCCTGTCACTCCCAATACACGAGCAACCCGTGGCCTTGTATGCATTAGCAAGACAGAGATCATGCAACAGAGGTAACCTACCAGGTTACTTGTCATCACAAAAACTAGGAGAAGCTTAGTCAAGAAAGTCAGGCCACCAACTTGCAAGGCAATAGCCGAACCAGATGTTTGTGCCGTGATAGCGATGGACATTATTGCAAGTTTTAATATGTCTAGAGTGGGTCTCAATTTCTTCTCGTCTCTACCTCTGCTTTCCTCGTCACCTCCCTCTCCATCTCCACCTCCACCTCCCCCTCCTCCTCCGCCTCCGCCTCCACGTCTGCCACTCCCATTCCTTCTACCTCCAACTCTTTCTTCTTCTTCTTCACCTCCACCTTCATTTCTGCCACTGCCTCCCCTATTGCCTCTACAGTTAAAAGTGGATTCTTCCTGGCATCTGGAGGTAGATGTCTCCTGTGAGCTCTGACGATCTAGTTGTAATGAAAAGTCCTCCTCACCTCCATCACTGCCTTCCACAATCTCAAGTGCAAAAGCTCTCAAGTGCTGTTCAGCGCTGGCTTTGAGACACTGAAATACTTCATAGTCTTTGAAGTGCGACCGATAGTAACTCTTGGTGGATACCCCTGGATTAACAGCATATGTGTCTTTTCTGGATGAGACGAAAGGGCGGGATTTGACGATGTCTAGCAAAAGCAACAGGGTTACTGCGGAGCACAAAAACAGCACCAATGTGGCACCTTCACCCGTCATGCTAGACTCATCCACCTTCATTGCTTCCTTTCCAAGCCAAAACTCTGTAACTTTCATTTCATTTAGTGTTAGAGTGCCTGTTTTGTCTGTGCAGATTATTGTAGCTGAGCCCATTGTCTCACAAGATGATAGTTTTCGGACCATAGCATGATCAGCCATCATGCATTTCATAGAATAAACCAGAGTTAAAGTAACAGCCAGAGGCAAGCCTTCTAGAATAGCCACTACAATTATAGTGACAGCAGCAGATACAATGCTCACTACTACATCCATCACATCATCAAACTTTGTCTTGCTGCCATTGAATTCCTTGTTTCCCTTGTCATCTCTTATGTTCCCTGTGAAATACAGAATCAACATAACAAGAAGAACAAGTGCAGCCACCAACAGTCCAATCTTCCCAATATAAGAAGTTAGCTTGTTGAGGTGTACTTGTAATGGCGTCTCCTCATTCAAATCAGGGTTTATTGAACTCATCATCTCGCCCCACGCTGTGTACATGCCCACAGAAGTGACAAGCATAAAACCGAAGCCATCCGTGACCTTTGTGCCTGATAACATAAAGGGATTCCCTTCCTTGATTTCAATGTGATCACTTTCACCCGTCATGCTAGACTCATCCACCTTCAAGGAATGCCCTTCCACGAATAACCCTTCAGAGGGTATCTGATCACCAATCTTTAAGCACACAATATCTCCCACAACAACATCAAATATCGATATAAGTTGGCGCCTCCCTTCTCTCACAACTTCCACTCCTATATCACTACTCTTTGTTGAAAGCTTCTGGAATTGCTTTGCTTGTTTAAAGTCACTCACTGCGGACGCAACAACAACCAAAACGACTGCAAGAATGATACTCCCACCATCATACCACCCATCTTTCCAGCCATGTTGCTTGATACCTAACCCAAGAGAGAGTACCGCATATGCCAATAATATTATAATAGTTATATCTTTTAATGCATCAAACACAAATTTTAGAAACCTTTTTGGTGGTGGTTTTTGATATTTATTGGCACCAAAAACATTCTGTCTATGAATAAGATCAGCCTCGCCACCATTGATACCATTTTTTGCATCAGTTTCAAGAATTAAAGCAAGTTCTTGAACCCCTCCAAACTCACTTAGAGATTCAAAGTTTTTATCCCTTACCATGTCACGAAGCTTTGTTGGATCAACAGTAAGTAGTGTAACAGCTTTGTTGTCAAGTGGGGAGTCCTCGTTGGTACGCTGCACGTCAATGGCAACGTAGGAAAGGGTGCGTAAGAGAGAGCCATCCTTGTCAACGACTTTCTTGGAAAAGGAAAAAAGGAGCCTGGTGAAAGATATGGCCGTGAAAGCCATTCTCCACCTCCGCTTGTGGGTCTTCGAGACAGACCACCAGTCTTCTTGTGTTTCATCACATATATCTATCTCGCTAGGCTTTCGAATCCTCAACGTAGACATGACAATGGAGCCTAATGGAGAGAAAAGAGAGTGTTTGAACTGGAAGACTAAAAAACACAGAGAGTTTCTTTGTTTATTTAGTTATTTTGTGAAAACACAAAGAGAGTTTAGGGTTGTTGCAAAGAGAGGCAGAGTAATGCTAAACGCTAATGGAGAATATGCAATGCTTGTAACAATTTCATTCGTGTATATATAGTACTTAATTCTTACGAGAAGTTTCTCTGCATCATCATTTGAGAGATATTGGGGGGGGGGGGGGAAGTAACGGGTTTCATGGTAGCTTCTTAGTAAATGGGACACAGATTGGTAGCTTCAAAGTATTGGGATAATTTGTTGACTAATATTTAGGTGGAGTTTGTATAGCGTTTTTGAGTTTGCTTGTTTTTTTGTGGGTCTAATGCACCGTTTACGGGATTCGCAAGTACTTTTTCAGCAAAAATAACTTTAAGACTAGGTCTCATGACGAGTCTTTTGGTTAAATATTACAAAATTCAAAGTTAATTGGTGTTATAGGTACTGTTTCAAGTTATTTAGCAATCTGAGGAAAGAGAAGGAATTGCGGCAATACCATTGCCGAAATTCAACAAAAGTTGGAGAGAGAAAGATAAAAAGAAGGAGAGAGAAATTTTTGATTTTCGGCAATGGTATTGCTGCAATTCCTTCTGCCCATTCTGCTGCCCGGGTGGGAAAAAAAAATTTGGCAATTGTGGCAATGCCATTGTCGAAAATGAAAAAAAAAAAAGAAAAAAAAAAAAAAGAAAAAAAGATGTTACGAAATCTGTAAAAGAGTAAAAAAAGTTGTCACGTCCACAATATTTTTACAACATTTTCACAATAAATCACAGGTAATTAGTTATTATTAGTTAAAATTTGAATTTAACACTGACATTACTTTTTTAATCCAACAATAACAACATGCCGCTTAAAATTTGTTGTAAAAATATTGTAAAAATTTCTTCTTCTTTTTTTCTTTTTTTTCTTTTTCAGAAATGATATGTGCACCCCATTTTTACAATATTTTTACAACAAATTTTAAGCGGCATGTTGTTATTGTTGGATTAAAAAAGTAATGTCAGTATTAAATTCAAATTTTAACTAATAACAACTAATTACCTGTGATTTATTGTGAAAATGTTGTGAAAATATTGTGGACGTGACAACTTTTTTTTACTCTTTCACAGATTTCGTAACATCTTTTTTTTTTTTTTCTTTTTCATTTTCGGCAATACCATTGCCACAATTGCCAAAAAAAAAAAAAAATTTCTCCCTATTTCGGCAATGGCATTGCCACAATTAGGGTCTCACAATTTTTTTTTTTCTTCCAATTTTGGCAATGCCATTGCCACAATTAGTTTGTCACAAATTTTTTTAACTAATAATAACTAATCATGTGTGATTTATTGTGAAAATGTTGTAAAAATATTGTGGATGTGACAACTTTTTTTTTTTACTCTTTCACAGATTTCGTAACATTTTTTTTACTCATTTGGTTTTCCTTGCGCGCACTCACATTTCGAGCACCCACCCGGGCAGCAGAATGGGCAGAAGGAGTTGCGGCAATACCATTGCCGAAAATCAAAAATTTCTCTCTCCAACTTTTGTTGAATTTCGGCAATAGTATTGCCGCAATTCCTTCTCTTTCCTCAGATTGCTAAATAACTTGAAACAGTACCTATAACACCAATTAACTTTGAATTTTGCAATATTTAACCAAAAGACTCATGTACTATTTACACATTTAAAAATTATTTTGCTACAGTGTTTTCAGTTTTCAGTTTTCAACAATAAGCGGTATCCAAACAGACCTTTAGAAATTTCGTCAAAATTTACAAAATTACCTAAGGTAACTCTTTGCAATGTAGTTTCCTTACTAATTGGGATAAAAAGTAGTAATTAGGATTTATTTATTCAATAATTTTACCCTTTTTATTCTCAAAAAAAAAAAACAAAACCTTTACACTTTTGTAACGCATGAATTTATTTCTAAAATATATAGAATCCTAATTGATTGAGACTTTTGTAATTCTCTTTAGTAGTAATTGTAGTATTCACGCCTTCCCTCGTCCCATGGCCCCTCTTTTGGGATCCGGATCCTCTCCATTTCCCTTTGAAATGGAAAGGGTCCATTTCATGGCCAGGATTACTTTGAAAATAAATCAATGGCTAAGATGTGCCACATCAATTAAAAATGAATAACTTAACTCTAATAGCAAAGTTAACTATGGTTAAACAAACTAAACCTTAACGATCACTAATATAAGCGTTAACGTTGGGGAATAAAAAAAAAGGGAAAAAACAAAAAAGAGAATGAGAGTCTCTTTCAATTTGGGTGCCTCATCAATCATCTGGGGCGGTCAGCGGAGACATTCAGTGGTGTTCCTCGCTGTGGAAGGGATAAAGACATATCCATGTGGTTCACAATTTTTAATATTACTACTCGTTCCTTATAATACTACTGTAGCATTTGAAGTATTACACAGGATGAGGAATAAAAGAGCAGGGAAGAAAAGGCAGATGGCTATCAAACTAGATATCAGCAAGGCATATGATCAGGTTGAATGGGAATTTTTGAGACATGTTATGCTAAAATTGGGTATTGATGCCCAATGGGTACAACTAGCAATGGAAACAGTGACTACTACTTCTTATTCGATGCTTATTAATGGTGAGCCAAAATGTTTTATTATCCCTTCTATGGGTATAAGACAAGGAGATCCTCTATCCCTATATTTATTCTGATTATGTGCGGAAGGCCTCTCATCTTTGATTAGGAAGGCAGTGGAATCACAAAGTCTTCATGGAATTTTATCATGTACAAATGGGGTATGTATTTCTCATCGTCTATTTGTGGATGATAACTTTATTTTCTGTCAGGCTACTGTGGAGGAATGCCATCATCTTATGAACTTGCTTGAATGCTATGAGTCGGCTTCTGGTCAAGCTATTAACAGACAAAAGACCTCAATCTTTTTTAGCAAAAACACAAGATTAGAGGTAAAGCAGGATATATGGGCATTGTTGGGTGCAAGAATTATGGAGGATTGTGAGAGGTATCTTGGTTTGCCAATGGTTGGGGGAAAATCTAAGGTTAATACCCCTTTAAGGATTTACCAGAAAAATTTTCTAATAGAGTGTTGGGATGGAAAGAAAAATACATTTCCAAAGCAGGTCGAGAGATCTTAATCAAAACAATAGCTCATGCCATTCCTACTTACTCTATAAGTATTTTTAAACTCCCAAGAGCTTTATGTGATGCTATCAATTCCATAGTGGCTAAGTACTAGTAGGGTCAATCAAAGGATGAAAAGAAAATTCATTGGATCAATTGGAAAAAACTTTGTACTAAAAAGGAGTGTGGTGGTATGGGGTTTAGAGATATACAAACTTTTAACTTGGCTATGTTAACTAAACAAGCTTGGCGCTTAATCCATAATACTCACTCTTTGTTCTACTGGGTATACAAATCAAGATATTTTCCAAATTGTTCCTTTATGGATGCGGAGATTGGCAGCAATCCCTCATATGTATGGAGAAGTCTGTTGGCAGCTAGGGACCTTATTAAGGAAGGCTCACAGTGGCAGGTAGGGGATGGAAGCTATATTAAAGTTTCAACGCACAAATGGTTGATGCATAAACCAGTTTTTTTGGGAGAGACTAGGCCTAATCTATTGGTGAAGGATTTTATTGATGATGTCACCGGAAAATGGGATAGAGATAAGGTGTTTGATCTCTTTGCTTATAAGACACAAATGGAAATTCTGTAGGTGCCACTGTCAAGGCTGTCCTCAAGAGACATATTGGTCTGGAAGGAATTTAGGTCTCAATGTTTCTCTGTCAAAACTGCATATCAAGTTGCACTTAGGATTAGGCAGCAACAAAGGGTTGAACACTCTGGTATGATGGTAGACCGTGGAATTTGGAGGAAATTGTGGAGATTGAATGTACCGCCTAAAATGCGAATGTTTGTATGGAGGGCATGCTTAAATATTTGCCAACTCGGGATAACTTACATCGTAGGAAGATCAATATTAACCCAAGATGTGAAATCTGCTACCAGCATTTAGAGTTCACTACCCATTTGCTTTGGGAATGTCCTCTTGAACAAAATGTTTGGGCCCTTTGCCGAGGACAACATAAAAAATGTTCAAATGTGGCCGAAGATATCTTCATGTTGTTTAGAAGGCTGGTGGCCAAACTTTCTCAACAAGAGCTGGAAAGATGGGCGGTGACGATTTGGGCAATTTGTGATAGGCCAAAAATGAATTGACCCCTTGTAATAAATTAATTGATTAATTAGTCAAGTTTATTAATTAATCAAATTAACATGTAAATGCGTGGTAGCACAAACAAATCACCAAATAAACTAAGTATGCAGCAGAAATTAAATTGACACAGTGATTTGTTTACGAATGAGGAAAACCTACACGGCAAAAACCACACTAAGTGATTTTAAGCTCACCACTCCCGAGAATCCACTATTATCACAACAAGCGGTTACAAGTAAAGGAATCCTAATACCTTATACCAACTTACAGTTGAACCCTTACCCCAATACTTAATTGGACTTGTTTTATAGTGATAATCTCTCATTGTAATGCACGACTCCCAGTATGCGACTTCAATCATCAACTAGAGAAGGTTGTTGATTGCAAAGTTCTTCAGTTCATCACATGATGAAGATTGAGAAACTCCATGGTTACAAAACCCTACAGTGCACAAACACAGCAGCTGCTTCACAAGAAGATGAACTAGGGCAAATTTTGTCTCCGGTCATAATTTGCTTGAACAAACTTTGCTCAATACTTGTGCAACTTGCTCCACCTTTGACGGCCCTTAAAATAATCATTTTATATGTCTATGGTTGTGTGAAAAGAAAGCTCAAACATACAATCACAGATTGGAGTCAAAATAGACCTGAAACTCTGTTTTTCATAAACCTCGACAGATGTCTATCTATCGAGCTACTGTCGAGCCACGGGCTAGAAAAGCTCTTCAAGGCTCGATAGATGGCTAGCTGTCAAACTTTAATGAACAGAACTTTCTGCATTTGAATCTTGGACAAACTTGCATGACTTTAACACTTGAACTTGAAACGAGGTTTCTTGAAGTATTAAACACATCCTAGATCTATCCAAATACAAGTAAAGTGCGTTTTGTTAAAGAATTAGCCAATTACATAAAATAGTGACATATGTTCCTAACATATGTAACACATATGTCTTAACAATTTGGAATGCTCGAAATAAATATTATTTTGAACATATCTAGATTCATCCTAAGTCCATTCTTGATGGAGCACTTGGTTTTTTGCAAGAGTATCAACGTTTGGTAACTGCTCAATCAAGCAACTGACAGTGATCTGCATGTCTGATGAATCTCTGCATAATGTTAATTTATGCATAATTATTTTGTTGCTGCAGCAATTGTTCTGTTTTTCCTGCATAATTACTGTTTCTACAGAATAGGTCTAGTATTGCACATTCTGTAGCACGTTCTGTATTGTTGTGTTTCTACAGAAGTTGTTGTTTTCTACATAATTGTTATACTATTAGGAGTGGATCAGTTTCCCTATTTGCTGTCGATAGTGTTCAGTTTTTGTCTAGGTAGGAGTTGTTGTTTCATATGTAAGTGTTGCTATTTGATTTAGGCAGTGTACATTTTTGGCTAGGAAGAAGTTAGTTTTTGTCTAGACAAGAGTTGTTGTTTTTATATGTAAGTGTTGCTGTTTGATTTTGGTAGTGTTCAGTTGTTTGGCTAGGCAGAAGTTGTGTTTTTATGTATAATTGTTGTTGTTAGCAGAGGGTCAGAGGTCCGGATCAATTGTCTTGTTTACATAGGGTTCTTATGTAATGTTTTGCATTTTCATTAAATAAAATTTCTACCTTTTACCTCCAAAAAAAAAGTCAAGCTTTGAAGTGTAAAAGATTATGGAAATTGTGTCTTGTGAAAACATAAATTTACCAAGTGTCTTTAATTTTCCAGTTGTGGATATGTTTCCTTTTTATGCAACTTAAATTTGTGGGAAATTTGTGAATGTTAAACATAATATGAGAAAATCAGTATCGCTTGCCTTTGCAATTTCTAGCCTTTAGTTATTTGGATTAATCAAAATCGTATGGGTTTGTGGTTTAATTGTCTGTAAAAGGTTGGCAAATCAAATCTGTGCCTGGATTTGCTTTGAATGCGTGCAAAAAGATTTAGGGAGCAACATGTGTGGGTATTGGGTACCTCCTTCATTTTACCCTTTTTTGCATCAGTTTTCGTGGCATCCAAACCCATCAAAGATACAAACTTTCCTTTATTTTCAGCAACCAAACGAAAAAAAGGAACAAAACACAGAAAATGAAAAAAGACAAAAAGAAAAGATGACCTGAATCAATTGTCAATTAACGAAATTAATGCATTACAAGCAAAACAATCAAATTGAGGGGAAAAAAAAAGTCTTTTCATCTTCCTCTTCCTATTCTTCGTCGACGTCAACGCTTGTGCCGCTTTGTTTTCTTTTTCTCAACTTTGCTCTTCTCATTTTGTTACTTCTAAATCTATTCTTCCTGAAATGTCTTGGTGACAAAATCACAATTCACGAAGCTTAAAAGATAAGTTTAACACACTCTCGTCTAAACTTAACCATAGTTTAGACAAAATCCTCCATTAACTTCATAGTAGCATTAGTCAGTATTTTTTTTTTTTTTTTTTTTTTGAGAATTAGTCAGTATCTTTTTAAATGATGTGGCACATCCTAACCTTTCATTCATTTCAAATCAATCCTGGCCATGAAATGGACACTCTCCATTTCAAAGGGAAATGGAGAGGATCTAAATCCCCTCTTTTGGACGAGGATGTTGTCTAAAGGAATTATGCCGGGTCTATCAGCTACTCCCCTATTCCGAGGTTGTTCAATCTTTGTCCTTAACAGTATTCGTTGGACGGAGAAAAAGCCATTAACTCACAATTAATGGCAAGGCATTACACAACAGCAATAAGCCTCTTTACCGTTGGAGAGACGAAGATCCTCTCATTAACACCTCACAAAGGCATTACAGATACCACATTGAAACCACCATTAAAACACCTCCAACGGCTAGGAGAAGGAAGCAAGTGTATATATACAAGCACCTCAGGACCTGAGGAGGTACTTAGTTCTAACCCATATACTTTGGTACTTTAAGATTTCCCTCTTTTCTCTCTCAACTGTCTGACTTTACCATTGAAGGCCTTGTGGTAGGCACCACACTAGTGTTCTTTTCTTTATTCATTCTTGAAGGGCTTTGGACGATCTTGGACGGCTCTCCTTTTGGACGATCATTTCAGCTGACGATTTTAGCTTCATCAGTTTGGCGTCATTTGTGGGGACAACATTTTCATACCTAGGTTCGAGAGCGTAGTTCCATTCAACTCATAAATCCAGATGGAATCCAACACTCCCTAAGATCCTGCAGCGTTAGCTCTGCAAATCTAGACACTCACAGCCAGTGTGGAGGAGCTTACCAAATAGAACTAAGAGATGAGACTGCAACTACGGCAAGAGGACAATCGTTCTGAGACCAATCGAGATGACGATGGAGACAGCCAAAGAAGGGATGACCATTGACGACCAATCACTCCAGAAGGAGCAAACTCAGACCTTCTCTGGGAAATGAGAAAGGAGATGGATGAGCTGAGGAGTGCAATCAAAGAAAAAATAGATTAGAGACTGGACCAGATGGTCAGAAGGACAGATTCACCCTTCACCACGGCAATCTTGGAATGCCCGATGCCCTCAAAGTTTCGTCTACCACAGCTTGAGCCGTTTGACGGGCTGAAAGATCTTTTGGATCACCTCAACACCTTCAAGATGACTTTGGATTACCAATTTAGGACATGCTTTTGTCTGTAATACAGACATGAATTTTTCATCGAAAAATCTCCCATATTTCCACATTTGCCTCTCATGTTGACCTACTTCTTCATTCATGTATCCAAGAATTTTCACCAAAGCTTGAATCTGCCGGTCAAATTTTGGGGTCCGTATAGCCTTTAACAAAATATCAGGATTGCAATTTAAAGCATCACAGTGCCTACAGAATATCGGAACGATATGCATACCGTTGTGAGACAGATGGTTATCGTACAGAAATCCCTTAAGACTATCATTGCTAGGCTTTGAGTTAGACATATATAACAATCTGTATAATGTGGCTTGGAATACTTTATCAAAAGCAAAATGTACATGGATGGGCTGGATCACCTTTACTTTAGGAACAATAGTGAAGGGTAAAAAGTAAAAAGCGAAAGAGTTATGAAAAATGATGTTTATGATCAAACATTCAGACATAATTAAGAACACTTGCATTAGTATTTTCATAATAAATAAATGGGATAAAACCTATTTTCGTCCTTACATTTTTACACGATTCTCACTTTGGTCCCTAACTTTTTTTTTCACCGCTTTTAGTCCCTAAAATCAAAAAAGCGATCTCGTTTTTGTCCCTACCGTCAGTGCCCTAACGGCAAAGTCCTAGGTGGCAGACGGAACAGTCTATTAATTGACGTGGCACCGATGTGGTGATTAAAATATTATTAAAAAATATTATTTAGCATTTTTATATGCCATGTCAGCATTTTAATTTTTTTTAAAAGCCACGTCAGAAAAAAATTTAAAAATAATTAAATTTAAAGAAAAACCTTAAATCTAATTAATTTAAAATTTTAATTAAAATTATCTTTTCTTAATATTCATGTTCTTCAACTTGTTCTTCCTGTTCTTCAAAGAATTAAACCCAGCAACCAAGAACTCAAACCCATATCAGAAGAACACAAACAAAAACAAGAAGAAAAAATTAAATTAAATACTAATAGGAAATTTTCTTCATGTTCTTCCCAAATCCAAGAACATGAACACAGTAAAATTGATAAATTAAACATGAACACATTATATATTTGAACAAGAACACAAACCCAGCAAATTTAAAACCCAAAAAATTAAATTCAAACCCAGTAAAATGAAATTTGAGCCTCCAAATTTCACATCCCAGCAAACCCAAACAACTACCAACAAATTGGCAAAACCCAACCCACCCCTACTCCACTGACCCCCCACACCACCAACAAATCGGAACAAAACCACCCACCTCCACTCCCCCGACCACACAAATTCACGTGTTGGAGAGGGAAAAAAGAAAAAAAATAGCCGGCCAACCACCAATCGCAACCCACAATCCCAGCCACCACCATGTCCCAGCCACCCAACAAACCCAGGAAGAGCTGACCACGGTGGAGGTGGAAAATAACGAAAAAAAAAAAAAAAAAACCCAGGGAGTTCAAACCTGAGAATCGATGTGTAGAGCTGACCACAGTGGAAGTGAGGCTAGTCATGGATGAAGGCGAGGTCAGTCATGGTCGCCGCACTCATTCTATCTTTGGGTCACTAAGACGATGCTCCAGGTGCTGGAACTAATCGAAAAGATGGACTGAAACAACGGTGTGGAGATCGGAGAGTCATTGAAGGCGGTGTATTTGGCGGTGGCGGTGGCGGTGGAGTCGACGGAGCAGTCGACGGAGCCAAGTCAAAGGATGAGTTGGTAAGGGCGGAGGCAGCGCGTGGGAGGTAGGCGAGGGAGTGGAGGACGGTGTGGCATTGTTGTAGAGGATCTTTGGTTTTGGTTTTGGTTTTGATTGCTGCTGCTGCAGTGCTGCTCAACATTCTTCTTCTTCTTCTTTGTTTTTTTTGGTTTAGGGGTTTAGGCTTGTGAATTTGGGGATTTACTGAAGGTAAGAGTGTAAAGAGAGAGAGAGAGAGGAGAAGAGAATTTGATTTGATCTGAGATTTGGGAAGTTCCAGCTTATTTTTGTGTTTGTTTTTTAATTAGATTTTTTTTTTGAAACCGTTTTTTAATTAGATTTAAGTTTTGTTTTTTAATTTATTTTTTAATTTTAGTTTAAATTTTCTAACATGGCTTTTTAAAAAATAATTAAAATGCTAACGTGGCATATAAAAATGCTAAATAATATTTTTTAATAATATTTTAATCGTCACATCAGTGCCACGTTAATTAATAGACTGTTCCATCTGCCACCTAGGACTTTGCCATTAGGGCACTGACGGTAGGGACAAAAACGAGATCGCTTTTTTGATTTTAGGGACTAAAAGCGGTGGAAAAAAAAGTTAGGGACCAAAGTGAGAATCGTGTAAAAATGTAAGGACGAAAATAGGTTTTATCCCTAAATAAATTAAAAAGTATCACATTTTAGCCAACCAAATTTAAAATTCACCTACATCAGGCTATGCAAAATTGTGTAAAAATATATAGTTGTTACAGTAACCATGTAAATTTATATTGGTACTATTTATTTTGTATTTAATTTTTTTATTTTTTCTTTACGTATCCCAATAATGAAAAAAGAGAATTGATGATGGTTGTTGTGTGTAGAAATGAAAAACAATTAAAAAATCAAGAAAATTTGATATTTTAATGAAATATAATGTAAAATAGATAATTTGATATTAGGTGTTTTGAAAAGTAAGTATTTAAAATAGTAAAAATAAATTAGGTAAATTGCAAAGTACACCCCCTAAAGTTTGAGATTGTTTAGATTTTACACTTTAAAGTTTAGTTCCATTAGACATTAGCAAAACTCTACCATTTGTTAGTTTTGGCTATTAAGTGACACGCTAGCATACTGATGTGTATTTTTTTTGCAAATCAACCTCTCAAAATGACGTTATTTAATTTAAAACAAATAAATGAGTTTGGATGTGAAGTAAAGTATAATTTTTAGTAGTTTTGGGAGGCTGATTTGACCAAAAAAAAAAAAAATACATCAGCACGTCAACATATCACTTAACAACCAAAATTAATGGATGACGGAGTTTTGCTAACAAAACCAAAGTCTAGAATATAGTTCTTATCTCTCAAATTTCAAAGTATAGAATTAAAATAATATTAAACTTTAAGGGTTTATTTTGCAATATACCCAAATAAATTTCTAGAACGGAATTTTTGCATAACATTCAATAGAGGCACATGTGAAGCATTGGACTTTTTGTTTTTTGGTAAACCGGATATTTCATTTTAGGAAAAAAAAAAAAAAACCCAAATAGTACAATATCTAGAATACATAACACCCCAAGCTTCAGCTAAAAGTTGGTACAAAATATAAGAAAGATGATTAGAATGCAAAACAAGAGAATTTAGATTTTATATTCCTTCCTAAACCAAAATGAGTCATGTTAACGAGTGCCATACGGTATTGGTTAAGAATTTATTTTAGGAAAGTTTTAACATCACTTTTATGAGAAATGAAAAAAACTGTCAAAACGTTAATTACTTTTTTTCCTTTTTTCATAAAAACTTTCTTTAATTAGATTCTTAACTAATACTGTACGGCGCTCGTTAACATTTTTCAACCAAAATATATGCGCAATGATTGAGGAGGGCCATCTCTAAGGCCCCATAGCGCTGCCGACATGAAATGAGTGTAGCCAATAGCCCTGTTAAAACTTTCAGTCTAAGTAGCACTGGACTTAAATGCTTAGTACTGTTAGCAGGAATAAAGAACGTGTATAGGAAACCTGCATGAATAGAACATGTCAGACACGCACTTTCACGTGTGTACCCATGACTTTTTATAGTAGTATCTTATAACACACGCACGTTAACTTTGATAGCGTATATTAACCTAAAAAGAAAAACTTTTATGGTTAAGTTAGTTGGGCACTCAATTTTAAGGTATTTGTACCAAATTTGACTAAGTGTACTTCTTAATTTGAGTTCGGTTATTTGTACTTTGAAAGAAATTTCTTGAGCAAGTGATTTATCTTATTATAGGTCCACTCGTCACAAATAGTGATTAATGTCTAGTTAAAAATTTTGAAGATATATATACGAAAACAAAAAATAAATAAATAAAATAAAAAATAAAAATTATAGCGTATTGATATCTAATAGAAAGATATGCTAGTCAAAGTATCCAAACTAGTTTTGTAAGAAAATTTTCAAAATTTTTTACATCTTTCTCTTTCAATATTAAAATGAAAGAGAAAGATATAGTGTTTTCTTATCAGAGAGTGCAAAAACTTTATTTGTATTCAAGATGATAGTTTGTTGCAAGTTTTTAATTTGAATCTATCAGTGAAATTTTTTTTTTTTTACTCACTAGTAATAGCAAATAATAACTTATTACTTAAGGTACGTTTGGTAAATTGAATATAGATTATATTAGGAATAGTAATTTTTATTATTGGAAATAGAAAACATTGTAATGGAATTAGTATTACTATTTATAAGTTTGGTTGTTACATATGAAAAACTTGTAAAAGATGATGTATAAGGAAATTTTATATTTTTTGAAATATATTAATTTTAAAACTTTTTATATACAATAAAGAATAGCTATTACATCTATTTTAAAAAGGAATAACTATTCTTCGATTTAAAGAATAATTATTCCAATGTATCTATACTACTATTTAAGGGGCTTCCTCTATTTGGATTCCTCATTTTTTAATTCAAAAATGCTCATACACCTTTATGTTTAAGTAAAAACAAAACTAAAGAACATTCCAGTAAAAATACAACTCTAACTCCCACTAAAACATTACCTAAAAAATAGGACTACTCTCCTGTAATTTTTCAAATTGTTTTATCCATTTATAAATTAGATTCATTTTAAAAAAAAAAAACTTATAAATTAGATTCTCAAAATAAAAACACAGGATTTTTTTTTTTTTACTAAAAAAAAAGCCTCACCACACGCGCGTAGCGCATGTGATGAGGCTAGTAATAACTAATCCATGTAATAAAGATACAACCAAATGACCAAATTGATATTACATATGAATAACTATTTCATTACAAGAGTTATTACAGCATATCAAACGTATCCTTAGAATTTGTTGTGAAAATATTATGGATATAACATTTCTCTCGTTTTAATCACCAACTAGCTAGAATTTAAACTCTTATTCCCCACTACATTTCCAACAACAAAAAACAATAAGTATTTTTACCACCAGAACAAAGTCCTCCAATGAAAGAACCAGTTGTTGAAGAAATGCAGAAATGCATAGACAAGTTGAGCATACTAATGGTGTTAATGGGGTTGGCGAAAAATATGACTTCAACCCAAGTGCTCAGCCTCCATTTAAGAGAGCAGCGACCCGAGCTGCAATTCCCAAGAATTGCTGGGTCAACAATCCGTGGTCTCTACTGCTATGTCATTTTACCAGAGATGAATTTGTGGTCTTTTTATTGGCAGCAGCCAGCAGCTACAATCTACTTCATTAATAGTTGGTCTTTTTGGCCACTCTACTGGGCTGCTCAGAGGACCATGTTCTGGGTTATAGTTGTTCTTGGACATGATTGGTAATCTCATGCTTATATATTCTTTGCCCTCTAACATCTAAAACCGTGTTATTATTGATTTTCACATACAGTTATACTGTGTTTGGTTTTCGATTGAACAGTGGCCATGGAAGCTTTGTTGTCGTCGCCTTGGCAGCAGCTGCAATCTACTTCAATACTAGGTCTTTTTGGCCACTCTACTGGGCTGCTCAGGGGACCATGTTCTGGGCTATATTTGTTCTTGGACATGACTGGTAAACTCGTACTGTTGAATTCTTGTTAGGGTGACTACGTTAAGTGGGACATATTCTAATATTTTAAATATTAATAAAAGATTTATTTAACTTTTGATATTTGTTTTTTATTTAGAATTTATTTTTTAGATACAAAGTTACAAATTAAAACCAATTCATTGTATTACTTCTTCTTTTTTCTTGAATAAGTACTTTATTAACCAAGTAAAAGAAGAGAACAGTTAGAATTTAGAAGAACTAATATTGAAGTAAAATAAACATTATTTCATTGAGTGAAGCAATCAAGTACTAAAAAATTATGATAGACAATTGTAACAAAGTTATATATTTGATATCTTTAATAAAATTTGAGTATAAATTTATTTATTAGTGAGATATTAATAAGTTCTTTTAGCATTCATGTATGAGAGATTAATGAGTTCTATACTTTAAAACTGAGAAAAATAAGTGGTTGTTGCCATATCTAATGAAAATATTTTTCTTTAACTGGTTTTTCTTTAATTTAAAAAAAAAAAAAATTTATTTATTGATGAATAATTAGGACTTAATTTATACTTCTAGTTTTACATGAATACCTCTGTTGGTAAAAATTTTGGGACTTTTTTTCATTCACTCCTTAGTGAGTAGCCTATTAGCACCGCTTCCTTTATTACCATGGATGGGGAGTCTGGTGGGGCATATGTCTGGCTTATGTTATGATTTAGCTATAAATTACTGACATTTCATGAATTTCACTGCTCTTGAATCCTACAGGAGAATCGGCCTCAGAACTCACCACCTGGACTATGGGAGTGTAGAGAATGACAAGTCATGGGTCCCGGTATTATCTCTAATCCATTATTTCAAAAAAAAAAAAAAATGCTCCCATTAATCGTGAACATGAATATAATGAATATATGGAGCTAAACTTTTAATTTTTGAAGCATGCCACATGTCAACTGTTAATATTTTGTTTGTCGTGATTCTCATGAATATAATTTAACAGAAAATGGAAATAATAATGAAATTGATGCACTTTTTCTTTTTCTTTTTTTAATTAAGGATGAAATTGTAAGTTTAAAAAACGAAAAATTAACCTAAAAATTAAATTCACTAATAAAAGGTATTTTTTAACCTCATTTTAATAAAATTAATATTATATTTTACTCACGCCAAGAGTAGTTTTAAGAAAATTACTTTTTATTATTATTATTTTTGGTTTCAAGAAAATCATTGTCCTTTGGTTTAGTATAATTTATCTTAATGGTAAAATTTAGATACAATATTTAGGTATTATTTCTTAAATTCTTTTATTAAGATTTAGCAATGTGATCGTACTTAATTAAAAATACACATTTATCTATGATAAAAGAGTCACATAGCTAAATCTCAAGTGAAAACCTAAAAAACAACACATAAATACTGTACATAATTTTTGCCCTTAATTATCTCAAACCTAGATTACTATATGTAGTATGTAGACCAACAACCGAAGACCAAACTGTCAAAAGCTAGAATATCCACAAGAGTTCCCTACTTTTTTTTGGATGTCGCTTTTTTTTTTTTCTTTTTTTTTTCTTTTTTGTCTAACAACTTGTATTATTAGGTCAAAATTTGTGATTTATTGTTACAAAATTTTTCCGCACAAATTGACACTTCTATGACCTCAAATTTTGTTTTAACGCCAAGCACTTAGTAGATCTATCTATTTGGTGTTCTTCTTCTTCTTCTTCTTCTTCTTCTATTCAGCAGAAGTGCAAGATAAACATAAGATCAGTGTTTGTTTTACAGTGTATTTTACATGTATACATTGCATTTCTATAACTTCATGACTTTAAATTACGTTTTCGATTATAAATTGCATTGGTGTAAAACAAACTACGTAAAACAAGTTTTTGCCTTCAATATAATGGCTCCCTATTTTTCTGTTACCTCATCAATTCTCTCTACCATTAGATTCTGCCAGCTATTATTGTGTGTGAAGTATTCTCTTTCTACAAGCCTTGGCTGCCTCAAATAGTTCACACAATGATTTGTATCCTGTCTGGTCTATGAGTAAGTGCAAGTTTTGAGTCATGACTGGGTGGCTGGGTGCATCCAGAGATAGATTCTGTCCCCACACCACGTGCGTATCATATCAAAGCCTTTTATAACATATCGTAGGTATAGTATTCACGTCAATCTAGATAAACTAGGCTTTGGCTAAAAAAACATAGTTAAACCCACACAATTGTGTTGTGCATCAACCTCTTCAAACTAAAACACAAAAATAGCGTATGGACTATGGACAGTACCTTGCTACTCTTGGCGAGGGTATTGTTCATGCTACTAATAAAAAAATCTTCTCACTCTCCTTCTCCAAGGACTTCTCTCTCTCTCCCTCTCTCTTTGCTACCCGATGCATCTATGCAGGGACGGAGCCAAGACTTGGAATAAGGGATGACTTTGCTGTTCATTGTGAGGCGACTCTGACCTCTAGCTAACTCTACTACTTAAACACTGAGGTTTTTTTTTTTTTTGCATGCATGCATGCTAGATAAGAAAAAAAATTCTTTTGTTTAAAACTTTTTAAAGGGTCAAGTTGTTTGTTTTGGGTAAAATAGGGTGATTGGCCATAATTTATTTTTAGCTTTACTATTGATTTTTTTTTGTTGGGCTAATTTTTTTGGGTTTCTATATATATTTTTTTAGATATAATCTATTCATTTTTCATGGTTTTTAAAAGGTGGAAAATGCTAAAACTACATAAATTAACAAATTACTATTACCTATTAAAAAAAAGAAACAAATTACTATTTTGGTGAGTAGTTGTTGGTAAGTAAAAAGTGATACTGTAGAAATCTTTTTAGCTATAGCATTACTCTTAAAAAAATCGATGACGTTGTTGGGAAGGGGGGGCAGGGTGTACTTTTATTGATGAAATTACTCTTAAAATTTATGTGCTAACCACATAAGCGAATTGTGGCACAAATTGCACTATTTTATGTGCCACTAGTATTACTTTAAATGATACTCAAACGCAAAAAAAAAAGAAAAAAAAAATTCTTTTAGTTAGAGCCAAAAAGTAAGGCAACAGTTAAATCCTAAAGTATCAAACTTTTGGAGGTCTTATCTAATGATACTAATGATTTTTTGTATAACCGAGCCACTCGGATTGTAACAGCTGATTTTACGTAATATAGTTTTCCTCTATGTTTACCAAAATTAAAAAAAAAAAAAAACAAAGTAAGACAACAGTTAAATCCTAAAGTATCAAACTTTTTACCTTCAGTCTTGAATAGCAAAAGTTTTGGAACTTATATGAAATAATTTAGATATAAAATTAAAAAAAAAAATCTAATTCATTGACTAAGATTAAAAATAAATATTTAACTTTCAATTTACGTTCTTCTCCAAACCAAAAAAAAAAAAAACTTTCAATCTTTCAATTCACGTATTGCACGGTAGGATCGATAAATCTAGATCCACGTGAAGTGACCATTTTAATTTTTGAATGATTGACGGCAGCTTTCAATGTACTTACTACGTAGTACATAGGTTCTCTTTGGCCTTTGCGCGTTCCCCGGTCACAGTCATGAGTCATCACCTCATGGCTCATAGGCGAGTCTTTTCTCAAAAAAAGAAAAAGAAAAAACCTCATAAACCTCATAGGCGAGTCTGTGTTTCGTGGACCAAAAAACGCGTGAATGTCTTTGAATAGTACAGTAGGGTCATTTGCTAGTTCTATTCTTTTCTTTTTTAGTTTTGTAATTTTTGCTTGGAAGGATGCATAAATTTGTGATTAATTTTTGAGAGTTTTGTATGTAAAACTGCATCTTTCTGGTCATTGATCTTGTTTAGTGGCTAAAATGTATAATAGTTTACTTTTTTACTTTAATTATCCCAATTTTTTAAGATGATACGTTCTTTGAAGAAGGGAAAAAAAAAGGAATTGAGTGGTAGAAATTTCTAACCATGAAAAATAAACTCATAACTCTACTGATTTATAATCTATAATTTATAATATATATAAAATCAAAATCATTTGACTTTTAATTGGCCTCATAATCATGCCACATAAGCTATTAAAGTCTCATAATTTACACATCACTATTCTAATATATACATACATATATATAATATCATATCATATATTATATATTATATAATAAAAATTGAGCTTAGAAACCATGGTTACGCCAAGTGCATTCACTAAATTGTAGAACTTTTTTTAGAAGTCATGGTTGTGTCAAATGGTTTCACTAAATTGCAGAATTTTTTTTAGATTTAAAAAAAAAATATATATATATATATATATATATCGTTTTTATCTTCTTCTCCTATAATTTTTAAGTTGATGAAAATTTTAATTTGATTACAATCCAAATTTTTCATCTAATCCTTTTATTATTAATTTATCTATAATTTCTAAGTGATTTATTCAATTAGCATTTGGAAATCTACTACTCATTTATGAGTTATCAATTCTAGCATTCTAGGGGATTAGAATTTTGGTTTCACATTAGCTAATTGTTCATATCAACGTTAATTTTATATAATAAAAAAACAATCATAGTACACATATACAACTACTAATATCTACATTTAATTTATTTTTTATTTTTTTTAAAACACCCCATGTATAGATACAAAATTATAATTATTCTTATCAGTTTTCTATAAATCTCTAATAATTTTTTTAGATAAATACAAAAAATTAGTTGTTGTCATCTTTTGTTTAAGTTACATATGATTCTTAATTAAATAGTGCATTACACGGGCATAACACTAGTATATACTAAATTTAAACTATATTCTATATTTAAACCCTTAGAATCTTGGTATATTATAATTTCTTTAAATGGTAAAATATATAGTTCCATATAAAAACACTAAATTTCTACTAATAACTACCATGATCTTCAAAATGTCATATACATAACCTCCTTTGGAAGTAGGCAAAAACTATGATGCACTTTCGTAGCCTATCTAGTATCCCCCCCACTCCCCCCTCCCCCCTCCCCCCACAATACCTCAATACATAACGAGATTTAGAACATGTAAATGTCCCTTTTAGCTCGGAATGTGATTTTCTCTATTTTACTTGAAATTAAGAATGATTGGAAATATATTTTTTAAATTTGACTATTCTTTTTTTTTTTTTTTTTTTTGAGTATGCAAATTTGACTATTCTAAATGAAGTGAAATTGCATACACCTTTAGATTTGTAATATTTAATTTATATTATGAAGTTGATGTACAAAATAGTGATTCTAGAATGATAGAAGGAGATTGCTACTACGTTACTAAATACACACACATATATATGGGCAAACTTATGTACATTTCCTAAGTTGATGCATCTTTTTTATGTTCTCTAATTGAATTCAAAATATGGTTGTATGTATTAACAAAGACAACAAAAAATATATTATATTTTTTAAAGTTAATTAATTAAATTCAACTGTAGTTTATTGATCAATACAATCAAATGATTAAATTTAATTAAAGACCTTAAAATAGAACAACTAAGTAATTGTACATAAGATTTAGCTCATATATATATATAAAATCCCAAGAACATGTTGATCGAATTCTTTTAGCACTAGGAAAATAAACAAGTTTTGAGTAACATTCTGTGACAGGGACGTGATGCATGGGTGCTATTGGACTACATAGGGAGCCTTCTAAGTGTGTTGATTTTGCTACTGCTAGTACCAATTCGTAATCCATGAGTTCATATCGAGTGAGCTTCAACGACAATGACACATTGCAATGTCCCGAATCGAGCCCTAATGTGCAACACTTAAGAGTTGTTGAACTTGGCAATAGTGTTGAAGGCAGAGGCAGAGATGTAGAGGTAAGCGTAGGCGAAGGTGATGGAGAAGGCAGAGGCGGAGGCAGAGACAGAGGTGGAGATGACGGGGGAGATGGGGGAGATGGAGGAGAAGGCTTAGATATTATAGAAAGTGGAGGTGGAGATATGAATTGGATCAGCTCGCCCATATCCAAACTAATAAAGATGTCCATCATGGTCACAGTCCAAACAACTGCTGCTAGCATTGGCTCTCGTTCCTGTGGCCAACATTCTAGGATCTTCTTAGATTGTATTTTGGTCAATGATTTAGTGGGTTACCTTTGTTGCATGATTGCTATCTTGTTAACCTATAAGAAGCCGCAGGTTGCAAACTATGTTGTTGCCTTTGGGTTCGTACTACTAACAACTATGTTTCTCGTCGAGTCTCGTGTTTGCTAAGAAAATAAGGTGTGAGTATGTTCATAAGACTCTGATAATGAACAAATGTATGCATTATTGATAAATACTAGCCGATATCTTGCGTGATATTCAGATACGGTATAAGTTCATTTGAAAATATTTTATAAGAAATATAATACTTATTAAGTGTTATAATATTTTGGAAATTAGTTTCAGTGAATTTACTTGTCATGATGTCATTAAAAAGAGAACAAAATGTTGTTATAATATAATCAAAATTATAAACGTATTGCTTGAGTGAAATGGCAAATGTTTCAATTCCACTAATTTAAACGCATAATAATAATAATAATAATAATTATTATTATTATTATTATAATTATAATTATAATTATTTTATTTTTTTATTGCATGTGATTAACTTTCCTTTTCATTTTTTACGTAGATAGTTATTAAACTACATATCAATTAATTCATGAAAATAAATGCTTTTATCCATTAATAAACTTTTGAGATTCTTCTACTATTGGTTTCCTTTTTTCTTTTTTCTTTTTTTTTTTGAAATAAAAGGGTTTTCTTTATTAAATGGGATCCGTAACACATACCATAGCAAATATTTTATATATTTTGGTTTATTTTGTGTTGAGAAACTAAGAGGGTGTTTGGTTTAGTTAAGAATTTCACTCAAAACTCAACTTTCATTGTCCAATTCTCAAAATACATGCCTTACCTAATTGTTTGGTTCAGTTTTTGTTCTCAATTTCTATAATTCATTACTCAAAATTTGAGGTATTGTGATTTTATTGTAAATATTTACACTTATGTGGGACCTGCGGCTATGTTATGTCTCCATCAAGTCAGAAGAGCTCACACCCTCCCAACGATTCTCTTTCCCCCTTTTTTTCCTTCTCATTACTATCTCCTTTACTCCACATTCTGAACCCTCAACCCATACCAACCAATATACCCATTTCAATATTTGTTTTTCACTTTCCCCCTCTCATTCCTCAAAACTTATTGTTTCCTTTGCATCCGAAGCTCTACAACTGCCTATGGATTTTGGTGAGCAGCTTCAGCTGAACTTTTTTGGATTATATATATATATATATATACACATATATATTGCTTTGTAAAAAAGGGGCTTCATGCTTGTGATCATTGACTCAACTCACTTGAACCTGCATAACTCACGGTGTAGGGCATCCCTGGTTGCATTAGAGCTATCCACATCATTGCATAGCATTTTTGTGAAGCGTACGACTTGAATCAGGCAACTTCTAGACCCATAGGTGTGACTTAGTTCAAAACTTCTACCAACGCATCATGCCCCAAGGGGCTGGATTAAATATTTATATTATATCAAGACTTAAATATATTTGTTTTCTTAATACAAACATAGTGATGTTTAGTATAAAAATTACATTATATTGACACATTTTTTTAAATGAACGAATTCATAATTTATGTAATTAATCAAGGTACAAAGTTACTGCTAATGCATTTTGCACTATTCATGTTTTTACTTACCCATCTCCTGACAAAAAATCTCCAAAAATGTTTGACGAATAAAAAAATAAAAAATAAAAAGAAATATCAATTGTTGTATAGAACATGGACGGAAAGCTCTGATATCAGCAACATTTCGGCTTCATCGTCAGACTCTGATATTACGCGGGTTAAAATTAATAATAACTTACCAAAAATTTTCAAAAAGTTACCTCAAAATTTTTTTTTTTTTCTCAAAAGGTTACGATTACCACCACAGTGCAACAACGACGATGTCTCCGGTTAATCTGAAAGACTGTATGGAAGAGGTGGTGAAGTACACTTTGGAGTCTCACATAAACGAAACCCTAGAATTCGATCTAGGCCTCTCCAGATCCTTCTGCTCCGACCTCCTCAAACTCGATCCCAACACCACCACTGCGACCGGTAACTATTTGATAAATTCATCACTTTTTCTTCTTCCTCTTCTATAATATACGGTTCGTTTTCTAGCTTATTAGAATTTTGGGCAAATTGTGAATCCAAACATGTTCAAGAAGAGCGTCAAGTTTGTTAATTGGTTAGTTGTAAATTGCAAGACTTACTAGGCCAAGACGTGTCGGACACGCTGGGACACTTCTGCACCGTGTCGTGTCCTAATCTTTCAAGAATTTACGTGTCACTGTGTCTGTGTCAGTGTTTGTGAACTTGTGTCTATGCTTCATAGGTTATTAGTTGGTTTTTAGCTAATAAGATTTGCTAACAACTTGTATTTATTTAAAAAAAAAAAAAAAAAGATTTGCAAGATTAATACTTGTAGTCCACAGCATTTCAAAATTGAAGAAATAAGATGCAATTTTCTCACATTCTTCTTAAAATTTTCTCTTTCTCAATTTCTTTTTTAGAGGGTGACTATCTCAAATTAAGTTAATTCTTGTTCTTTTATCTTAGAAACTATCGTGTTCATTACGTTATAATTATACCTCCTTAGGTATGGCAATTTAACATAAAATTTAAAATATTTTTAAACACATTTTTCGAAAAAAATTTGAATTTTAATCTTAACAATATAGGCAAAGTGTTTATTACCAACAAATAAAGTGATATTGCTCGGCTTTGAATTTTTTTTTTTGGCAAGTTATACATGCATCTAGGCTTCACCTTTATCTGTACTTAGCCTAGAAAAGGGAGGAGGGTTGTGGTAAATTGACAAACAACGTAAAATTTAGTCACTTTATCATAGATGAATCGATTTCTACATATACACCTTAAGCTGTGCTGACCTTGGCTAGTTTGTTGAGGATTTATAATTGATCACAAATTCTTGTGACTAAGGATTGGTTGCTGTTGTTGTTGTAAGTTATAGATGCACCTAGTGGGTCTTGAACCATGGTCTATGACCCCACCCTCTATCCTATTATTATGGGAGAAGGAAGTAATAGTTGAACTATAGTTAATTGTCATTGCTGAGTTTTAAAGTTTGGAGGATATTGCAATCTGCACCATAATTAATGGGCAAAGTGCAATTTGCGCTGGAATTTTAGATGTCTGTTTTATTACATTCAAGGAAGATGCTAACTCTTTATGGTTCAAACTCCTTATGCAGAATCTTTTGAAGGAGTCCCTCCATATCCCTTATGCAAGCGTCTAGCATCAGCTTTATTAGAATCAATCAATTCTAAAGCCTTTTGTAGGAAATATAGCAATTTGAACTTTATCCCTGAAGGAAGCTCCTTGAAGCAGGAAGAAAATGAATGGCAGAAGCTGGTTTTGGATAAGGGATCGGAAATTGTGAATGTAAGTTTTAAATTTTTAACTGAGGTGTCATTCAATGCCAAATTGTCCTTGTGTAATATTAATCTAACAGATGTTTTCTTTCATCAGATTTTGAAGTCTGTTGTCCATGAACTTCATGTTCAAGAGCCTTTCTTTTCGCAGCTAAAAGGTATCAGTGCGTTTCTGCTATGAATCTCCATGTTTATTGTCTGAACATAACTGGATCAGATTTCTCTGTCATAACTAGAGAATTTAACCAATTCCTTGTCATAACTATGAATCTCATCATTGCCATTGAGCTCTAGCTCAAAATTCACCTCCTCCCTTTGTAAGAGCAAGGTGGACGGTGAGGTTGTGGGTTCAAGACCCACTAGATGCATGTGTATCTTACCAATAAAAAAGAAAAAATAAACTATGAATCTCAGAACTTTTTACTCTAAATCTCTTGATTAGTTATTGCCAATCTTGTTTGAAGTGAATCCTATCTGGTAATTTGACATTGTCTCTAGATGGCAAGAAAACAATTGAAGGAAGGTGTGCCATTGGTGACTACAATAGGTACGAAGAATTCCACTTTTATGCATAAATCAGTGGGAATCAGTTCGTAAATGCTTTTTGATTTACTTTCTCTCTCTCTCTCTCTCTCTCTCTTTTTGTTTGACATATAATTCTTTATTTTCATACTTTTTAATGAGAACAAGTATGAATGGGTTTTTGTGCCTACTGTGGATACTAGATGCCAGCACCAAAATGCAATGTTATGTATGTAGGAGGTGTAATTTTGTTTTGTTGGTTTTGTCACTGATTCTAAATTAATCAAGAGGTTAGAGTGTCAATTTTAACGGAAAAGGTTCTTCTCAATTTTAAGTGGAATGAAGATAGTCCATTTCACTGTTCATATTTTATTTGTTGTATCTAAATGGTATACATGATGGCACTAGAAGACATCTTTAGATTTGTTATGTTTAAAATCTGAACCATGAAATTGATTCATTTGAGATATAGAGGATCCTATTCTCATTTCCATTTAATCAGATTTGATCAACTTTTGCTTAAAACGTAATATGTAACTTATGCACGCGTAAGAGTGTAAGACAAGGTCACTTGAGCTAGTTTCTCACCCCAAAAGTAGACAGAATATACCTATTAAGGTAAGTATGCGTTTGGCCAGCTTATTTGTAGGTGAGACAAGGTGAGTTTAAGCAAATAAGCTGGCTTATCATATAGTTTGATTATCCAAAATAAGTTTGAATTGTAAATATATTAAATTCTTCCGGGATCCTGATAATCTTTTCTAGTTCAATTTTAAATTTTCTGTACAGCAATTTTTCCACCAAAGTTAAATGATTATTATTTTATTGGGTTTTCTACATGTTTGGTAATTTTACTTCACTGATTCTTTTTTGATTGATTTGCATTTAATTTTACCTTTTATGGTCACAGAATTGGTTCAGGAACTTTGATCCGTTTCAACAAATGTGTGGTGTTTGAAGTTCAGGTGCCGATCATGTTTTTCAATTAATTTGTACTTCCTTATTTCCACTTATCTCTGCTCTTTGTAACTTCATAAATTTGCAGGATGCCCACTGGTATGCTTCATTCTCTGAAATGTTGGGGGCAGAGAGTCTTGCCAAGGTTCTTCCTGGAGTTGAAACCATTGAAGAAGGTAAGAAACTAAGAACTGCTAGTTTTATTGAGTTTCACTTCCTGTATGGTGATAAAGTTTATCCATCTAGGCAAAAAAAAGTTACTTGCTCTGGTAAATAGCTGGAAATAATTTTGTGCTTGCAGCAGAAAAAATTCTGGTTGCAATTTTAAGAATCAAAACTTTCTTGTGCACAATAGTAATAGGAACAGTGACAGTGATAATAATAGAAGTTACAATAATAATAGACCCAATGGAAGCAGAGGTTACTAGTTAGAATCTCCTCCCCCTCCCGTTGGCCAAAACTTATTAGAGTAATAATAACAATAACAGACGCTGTGGGAATAAATCAATTCATGAGAAAGTTATCTCTTAAAGCTGATAATGAGAAATAGGGGCTGCATTCATTCGACTTTGCCTTCCAATGAACTCTCCATTACCTCTGGAACAATCTGTTATAATATCATGGGAAGGGTTGTAAATAACCATATGAAAGGACTACTAGGTTTTAGGGAGATTTAGATAGTAATGTCATAAAAACTTAAAATTATTTGTTTTCTGCTTTGTGTTAAGTATTTTTTCTGCTTTGTAATTGCTTTGACGTACTCAATTGAGAGGTTCAACTAATAAAATTTATCTATGAATTTGATTTCTGACTTTAAAGTTATTCCTACCTGTACTAGTCCATGAGTAATATAGGCATGCAGTTTTCCAGGTATACAAATCTACAGGAATTTCTACACAGAAGAGAAAGAAAAGACAAATGGCGTTCTTGCAATCCATGTTTTGAAAGTGGATGTTCAGCCTTATGCTTGTCTGGCAACCCTACTCTCTGTAAGTGCTTAGTTGCTGCTCTGTTATGATTTGCATATCTAATTGCATGAATAGAATGACTTCATATCTTTTTACAGAGAACGTTCTCCTAATTTCTTAGGTATGATTGTGACCTAGCTTTCATTATGCTGTTGGAGCGTTTGATATGTCAGCCAGAGATAAGGGATGTAATGAATAATAGGATAGAAAGTATAGCTCATATTTTTTTAGGGTAAACATATACTCTGCTGACCTAAGATATATGTCTTAGTTTCTTTATTGGAAGGAGCCAAAATATTTTCAAAGTAGAAAAACTTTGACATTTTCTCTTACTATTCTCACCTTTTTTAAAGAAGCAAACAAGATTCTCAGGAAAACTTATACTAATCTCTAATATAGGGTGAATGGCATTTTATGAAGACTTGGAACTTTTTACTTTTCATTAATAATCATGTCTTTAGAGCCAAGACATTTTTTTGGGACACGAAGAGTGTAAGTCATGCTGTATGCTAATGGTGTTGCAGTGGAGAAATTACAGTTAAAATTTGTAATTTCTGTAATTATTAATTTCTTTTGTAGTCTCTGCAAACAATAAATTAAAAAGGATTATGGAATGTAAACTGATGACCTGAATCTGTTTGTAATCAGAATCAGTTATTGAAATATTGCTATTGTCCTGCTTTATTTGGAAGTATGTAGCATGAATTTTGTAACCTTCATCTTGGAGCATCCAACTCTAAACCTTAAGCTTTTTATTTTTTTTATTTTTTTTTGATAAGTAACCCTAAACCTTAAGCTATTAAATGAAGAAGCCCAACTAAATACATAAAACCATATCAAGTCTCAAACACAATCATGGAAAAGTCCTAACAGGCTTGATGACCCAACCAGAACCCAACCAGATATATATCTGGTTCTGGTTAGAAATATATATCGTTCTATATATATATTATAAAATTAGTGGTAACCTTGAAATGGTACTGGTACCAAAATATACCATTCCAATGGACAAACTGGAACTGTCACTGGAACGTATTTGTCAATCAGAAACAACAAACAATAGACTTCTACATCCCATACAAACAAAAAGGGAGTATAAGCCCATGAAAGTTATTTTCCAATGCCCAATTATTGAACCCGTGAGCTATAGAATTACACTCCCTTGCCACCCAATCAAACAGAGCAATTCTTCCCACTTAATGCTGAAACCAAATCCCTTATGTCTTGAATTACCGAACTGATCTCACAAGCTACCTCTGAGGATTGCTTCTTAGCATCTTGCACTACCACTCGGGCATTGCTTTCAATTGTTACTCTATCAACTCCTGTTCTTTTACTAATATGAATTACATTCCTGATTGCCAATGCCTCAGAAAGCATTGGTGAACTATAGTTCGCTTTAAAGGACCATGCTGCAGCAAAATACCTCTTCATTCCTCAGCTCAGCTGCAGCAAAGGCTTTACAATATCCCAACACAGCTTCAACATTCAATTTTAGCCAGTGTTTTTGAAGTGGAATCCACTCATAAGTTTTAATCTCTATATGGAGAGATTTACTTGACTCCTGCGTACTACAGCTGTTAATCCTAGATATCTCACATTTAACAATTTCAATGGGATCTGCAACTTTTTAATTAAACCATGTCATTCCTTGTTTTCCAGAAAGCCCCAAGAGTTACAGCAGCCATCACAAACCATTCCTTCTTACACACTTCATCCCACCCACATCTCCCTGGAGTGCTATTGACAACTTAACAAATTCCCCAATTGTATCTGCTCCCAATGTGCCAATCGCACAACTCCACAGGATTCCAAACCGTACTGCCCTTGCAAATACACAATTCTTACATAAGTGCAAGGAAGTTTCAGCAATTGTGTTGAAATCTGTAATCATGATGCATTATTAAGACGTTAGTTTACTTTTTGTTGCTTGCCATCAATTATCACATAAAATGTGGACCATGAATTGATTTTTTTGAATAACACAGTGAAAAGGTTTGTGACCATGCAGGTGGCTCTTAGTTATAAAAACTTTTCTAACATTGAGGTCACATTACTATCATTTGGCTCCTTTTTGGTTAATGGAATTAAATTTTTACAAATAAAACAATTATGCTATGAGTATTAAGTATACTGATTTAGTGATATGTATATGGCAACCATTTTCTTGGTTAAGATGGTTTCACTAGCTTTTCGCTTTTTTTATTGCCTTTTTATATGTATATGTCCTAAGGATGCATGTTCTAGTGGTTGTAATTCAGCACTCTTGATTGCTCCTTGCATGCCATTCACTTCTTGTAATCAATAACTCCCAAGTACCTGTTCACCCGTGTGCACAGTTAAATACATGCATATGCACGTCCATATTATGCCTCTCTTTCTTGAGCACATCTTCACTTAGTGCTCCAATGTCTCGATGTAGGGACTAGTTTTTTCAATGACTGCTGCATGCCTTATGTCACATAGAGTTTGCAATTTTATGTGAACCTGACTGTTATATGATTTGTCCAGGTATTGAGTTATGGGGGTGTTCAAGGCCTTCTTGGTCTGACACATACCACAGGGACTATTCCGTATGCACTTCCCCCACCAAGATCAACTTTGTTATCATCATTTACCCTTCCATATAAGCCGAATGTAAGATGATGACTTTTAATTAATTGCTTGTCTTTTGCACTGCATGCAGAAGAATAATTTATGCCTTGTTAGGAAACACTTTCTCTGTTAGACATTTTGGAACTGCTTAGCTTAACCTTTTAACATCTAAACCATCAAGTCAAATGAAGAAAAGTTCAGATTTTTTTTTTTTTTTGGTGAAGAAGCCACCTCTTTGCAGCTATGCAGTTAAGCTATAAAAGATGGCCAATCTTATCTGTAAGGGACAATAAGAATCTCTGCCTTGTCTGCACCACACACGTGGCACCTAAGCTGTGGAGCTAGGGTCAATCATTTATAGTATTCATTTTGAAAAATCATAACAAAATAGTTTAAATTGAAAATTATAAGCATTGGTGATCTAGTTCTTAAACAAGACCCATTAATGGGTGGGATCCCACAACCTTGAAATCTCTATCCTCCACCACCCCCCCCCCCCCCCCCCCCCCAACCAAGGGTATGTAACTTGATTTTTAATAAAAGATTTTGGAAAGCACAGTCACCAGCATTTAACTCTTGAAAACCTAATGGCTTCTAAGGGAAGCTCAGGAAGTACAAAACTTGAAACAGCTTATCTAATTGCAGAATCTGTAGACAATTTGTAAGCAATTACAGCAGTAGGAACTTGGAATTTTAATAGAAGTGCATAATAAGTAAGATTCATCTCCTGTACATCATTTCTTAAAGACTACCCTGGATGGATTTAGTGATACTTTTGTGAAAACTATACACATGCTTTGTTTATCAAATGGTTGAGAAAACGTATATTTTCACAGCCTCATAGTTGTATTTCTTGCTCATCTTTATTCTGAGAGGCTTGGCAGACTAGTTTATGAAAATTATATATGGCTGAATTGTAAATTTTCTCATTGGCTTGAGGTTGAAGGTTGTACCTTGACTCATGGAGCTAGGGCGCTGGCAAAACATGCTAATAGGAGTACAAGTAAATATTGGGGTACTTTGGAAGGAAGCGGTGAGGTCCTATTTGAATTTGAGCTTTGGAGATTAATTTCTTTATTTTTATTTTTATTTTTATTTTTTTTCCACTTACTGTAGTTTTTTGTTTGCACAAGTTTGTATCCAGAAATTTTAAATGCTGTCAAATGTATCTAACTATCTCACGCTCACATTTGCATTGCGTCTTTTGGTTCCTCATGCATCTAGTAGAATAGGAACCATCAAATATAACTTTTCTGTCAGGCCTTTGGAAACATTGTTCAGATTATTAATCATTAGTATTTTCTTGCAATGTGGCTTAAGTCAGTCATGTTCTGACTTAAGCCAATGAACTCTAGCTCAATTGACACTTTCTCCCCTTGTAACAGCAAGATGGAGGGTACCAATAATAAAAATTCTTTGTTCTGATTTAATGTTTAGCTAGTCCAAAATTCTGCTTTAGAGAGTCTGCCTCTGTGCCATTGAAAAAAGATTGCATGTATTGGGATGAAAGGAATCAGAGAACTTTATATATATATATATATATATATGATCAGTAAGAAAGTAAAATTTTCATTAATAAAATGAAAACAAATTCACAGTATACAGCAAGCATACTATGGAACAAACAAACATAGAAAGAAAAGGAATAGAGGATTTAAAAGATAGAGAAACTATCTATCAAGGACAACAGATCTGTAGCATAATCAGGGGAAAGGGAATGAACTTTTTATAGACATTAGAGCTAGATTTTATTACAATAGAAAGCTTGCCCCAGATTAATGGATATTGGAGATACTTCAAACCATCTTACTTTAATGAATGGTATTGCAAAATTTTTTACAAGACATGTGGCTGCATACTTGCCAAACTGGGAAAGAAAGAAATGAAGAGATAAAAATAAAGAACCAAATAGTAGATATGCACTCTAGTACTTAATTTCTTACCCAAAAAAAGAAAAGAAAAAAGAGCTTTAATATATGGTCAATTTTCTTTTGGACATTTTATGCTAACAAGAAAAAGTATGACGGTCTCTGTCCAAGCTAGAAGCCTTTGTGTTAGAATTTGACATTAAATAAAGGTAAAGGCTTATTGGAGAACATTGGATATTTTCTCCAAAAGTGTAGGCAGACTGCCTACTCTTAGGAATGTTTTATTATTTTATGAACTATTGCCAGGTACTTATAAAAAAAAATGAACTATTGCCAGGTCTACATACTAATGTCTCCAAGAAAATGTCACCTTGAGAAACTTAAAATAGTGTTTTTTTTTTTTTTTCTCCTCAAAATAGTTTGATGTGGCAAGCACAAAGAAATATTTATTTTAATTTATTTTTTAAATGGAAGTCAATTGTATTTTTGGTGTCATATTAGCTGATTATGTGTATTAGTATTTTATTAATTTCCTAGAGTCAAATTTATTTTTTTAATTCAATAATTGGGATTTCCCAAGACAATTAGAATTAGGGTTTCCTAAGTAAACTAGAATTAGGTTTAGTTTTAGTAGTCTATATGAGCACGGAATTATATTCCTATGAAGACAAATTACAGTTTGATTAAATAATAAAGTTTCTCTTGTAATTTTTCCAATGATCTAGGGCTAACTCTAGCCATCCCTAGGTGTTAACTTGTAAAGTTTTGTTCTTTTTTTCTTGGTGTTGACTCCAAGCAAGCTTAGGTGCTAAGTTCTAGGTTATCTTTACTTTATTTTTCTATTTTTCACTTTCATTGTTGCATTGTTTTGGTTTTTTCCTATGTCAAATAGTTTAAGAATTTATTAAGTGTATAGGAATAACTGGAGCTTTGAAGGTTCTGAGAGTACTTGCCAGATCTTAAAACTTTTTTTCTTTTAGACTTTGTTGGATTAGATGTCAGTACTGCGTACCTATTCTCTATGTTCATTTTTTTATGTGATAGATCTTTGTAATTTGCATGCTTTACTGCATAGTCCCCAGTTGTATACACTATATACTTGGGTGACTATTTTTTTATCACAAAAAAGTTCATTATTTATCAAAAAATTAGGAGAAAGGTTCTTTGGGATATTCTTATGGTTTTAATTCTTCTAAGATTTGCATCATTCTTCTAGAGAATGGACATAAATATAAATAAATAAATGAATACACACATTTAGAAATCTGTATGTGTGAACACGACGTACACACGCACAAACAAATTTTTCTTTCACTGTCTGTTTTGGGCCTTTTGGCTTGGCCCCAGCTGATTTGAGGTTGGAATGGTGGATCTCCATTATTTGCTTATCGTTTACTAAAATTTCATGATTTTGACATTGTTATGGGGAGCAACTAAAATTTTCTTATATACAATACTACAACAATGTAGATAAGAATTCGAGAATGGATAAATAAAGTCTGATTTAAGGGCATTTAAGGGCATCATCACTATCACATTAGCATTATGAGGAACAGCCATCACCATCAGTAGTAAGCCGCTTCTGGCACCATCATATCTACTAAAGTCATCATCACCAGCAGCTTTGTACCATGACAATGTCACCACAGCCACCCACCTGTTGTTATTACTAGTGCAAGGCCTCACCACCATCACTACCAATTTGTTACTGCTGCTTTTCTGCAGTCAAGACCTTCCATAATCATTTATGAACTCACTGTTGCCATTATGATATGCAGTAAAAAGTGACAACCCTAAGGATAAAAGGAAAATAAAAAAAGAACAAAGAAAATCATTAACTGCCACTTCATCATGATATTGTCAAATTAGCACTCACCATCCACTCTCCACCTCCTCTGATGGCCTATCCTTAAAAAATACTAGGACTATGATGATTTATCAACTATGATCACGTATGTATCCAGTAGCTATCCCGTAGCTATCCCTGCTCTTTAAAGACAAAGTGACAAATAAGTTGCCACAAGAATCTCTGTTACCACCCTGCTACCATAAGCCACAAAATCAGTGCCTCCACTGACCATTTTGCCACCAAAAGGTTACTACACTTCCACTTTCTATCACTTTTCATCATCAACAAGTACAGACTTCAGAGACTTCAACTTAGTCACCATATTTCTCTATTACAAATCACTCCTTGAAATTATTTGTACCAACATATCTAAAATAGTGAGTTCTACAGAATTTCACATCTGAGATCCTCGTCTTATGATAGGTAATCTTAGACTGGTTTCAAACCTATGAATGAAGGACAACTCATGTTAAGAGTCGTAAGGTGTTCTCCGCCAATCTATGTTTATGGTTATAGGCATTATTTTGGTCATGTAATAACATATTTATGCTGCAGATGCCATTGAGCTTTGGCTCAAATGTTTCTTTCTCCCCCCTTAAGAATGGTGTTGAGCTTGAGGTTGTGGGTTCAAGATCCATTGGGTGCATGTGTAATTTAAAAGGAAAAACATATTTGTTTGCAGCCTGTGCCTACCAGATGTCAATCCACATTTTAGGTAGCTAACATATTCTCATTGCCTAGAGTGTATTTGATTTTTGTAGATAGGGAAGGTTGCCATTACCAAGAAGACATCTGGTTTATATTCTGAATAAGATTTTGTGTAGTTTGTGATTGTATTTTTTATGATGAGTGGATGGAGGGTATCAGGTGATTTAGGATCTTTAGTTTTACATTCTGGTTTGTGGATCAGAAGATCCATGCATCTTTCTTAGATGTCAATACAAGTGAGAGAGGAAAATCTAAGATCATTCAAAAAATGATACCTGATTTGATTAGCAATTTATTTTATAATCCATCTTGCAATAAAATGTTTATAGTAATTGATTAGTCAAAGTTGCTGAGTTTAATGCATTACAAGTTATTATAGTTGTAGGATTCTTTGAAAATGAGTACAACTAATTTTGTTCATAGAAGGCAATGAGCTCTAGCTTTTTTAATTTTTTTGGTAAGTTACACATGCACCCAATGGGTCTTGAATCCACTACCTCACTCTCCATCCCATTATTATGGGAGGAGGAAGTGCTAGTTGAGCTATAGCTCATTGGTGAGCTAAAATTGCACCTCATTTTCTTGTAAGAGTAAGGTGGAGGGTGAGGTCGTGGGTTTCAGACCCATCAAGTGCATGTGTACCTTACCATTAAAAAAATTATATTTGTTCATAGAACTATAATTAACATACAACGTGGCTTATAACTTTCTCTTATATTTCTAATATTCTTGACTGGCCATTGTTTTCCTACTATTTGTTGTGCTGTCTCCAGATTACGATAAAAATAGGCTTGCAATGGATGTCGTCTGTCACATAATTGAACATTGTGGCTGGTTGAATGTGCATATTGTCCCACCACATGGTGCTGTCTTTGAAATAAGGGTTGCTGATGGATATGGGGCACGGTGGTCTAAAGATGGTTGCAAGGTATCCATTTAACATTATATGCATATATTACTCTAGTCTTAAGTTCAATGGCTTTCATCATTGATGAGCATACAAGCTAATAAGACAAATAAGACATGGACTGATTAGGACAAGAATGGATTCTCCTTCATGTTATTGTAATAGAAGAGTCAGTCCAGTTTCCTGGGCTTTCTTCCTTCTTGATCAGATGGAGGAGATATGGATTTGAGCCTGCCTGTCAGCCCATTAATTCTTCAGAGCTGGCTGAGCTAGGTAAGGCACTTTTAAGCCTTTCACCAATCATGGTCTTTCATCTAGTAAGTCATGGTACTATGTTCCCCAATCATTACTAATAGAATAGGCAGGCAATTTGAGAGCAGTAGAATATAAGGCTAATTCTGCATTGAGTGCTTTGTCTGCTTCTCACCATACGCCACCTAGGTGATAACTAACTGGTGTTGAAATAGTTAAATGAGCGGCCAGGGTCAGGCTCAAACTTACACCTGGAGTGGATTAAGGCTGCAGCATTAACCTTATTACTTCTCTTATTTTTGAACCTAAGTTTGAATTGTGTGTCTTGGGCTTAAAAATGTTGCATGTGCGAATATGTATGTGTTTTATATGTTCTCTTTGGGTTTTATCATATAAAATATAAGCATCATTGAATTATTATTATTATTATTTATGGAAGCACCATTGAATTAAATGGCATAGAATTTATCTGGGTGCCATCTGGAGAAAAGGTGCCAAAACTAATTTTTCAAGATTCTCTAAGATATTTTTTATCTAACAATAGGTAAAGCTTAAGCATATTATATGGTCTTTGTCTAAACATTTGAATAATGCTATGCTTCCCTGATTCCTTTTGTCATTTCAGTTTATTGGATTTCTAGAGCCATACATGGAAGATGGTCACTTAAAGGGATGGAAGCACTAATGTTGTTTGGGAATGTGAACTTGCTTAATTTTGATAGGTATGTCAAACAATTGTTTTACTCATTCAATCTTTCTCATGACAAGATCTTGTTACAGTAATACACGAATTTGACCTCTTATCTTTTTCCCAATGCACTTGTGCTCTTGTCAGCCCCCATTATTACAGACAGGGAGAAAGTGACTGGCTTTGATAATAAATATTGGATCTCATGTCTGAGATGTGTTCACAATACATTGTAAGAATCCCGGATGCAATCAGCAATCTCTCTTGTATGAATCATGGTGTCAACTCTAAAAATCCTACTAATATAATTTCTTATCTCTCTCACCTTTTTAACATTTGATTTTGGATTCTGTCATTGGTCTTCATGCCATATCATCCACTGTTGTTCAGCATATCATGTATCAGTCCTTGGTCATTATCACTTGGCCGTTTTTTTCTCTGGTAAAGACGACATTATCTTTCATTGTCTCCTCTTTCTGTCTTCTTTCTTCTTTCTTATATTTATTTACTTATTGGGGTCAATACAACTCACACGCCTGTATGGGATTGAACCTGTGACCTCACCCTCCACCTCTTATCAATGGGACAGGAGGTGCCATTTAGTCCTAAGACTGTTGGCCTTTTCTGTCTTAATTATTATCAACTTACGGAAGTGCGCTTACTTAATTTACTTTTAAAAAAAGTGTTCTTAATTGCTTATAATTCCATTTAATTGTTTCCATGTTGTAGAGAATGTACCCTTCAGTCACCTTACACCACTAAAACACATCTCTACTTTCTATGCAGTTAAATTCCATTGGCAACAATCCCCTAACTTGCTTTCATGTACTCTAATATGAGGTACAGTATAACGGGAGTTACTTTAGATACCGCTGTTATCATGCATCTCAAGCCAATGTACTTCCAAGCTTTTTATGATAAACATGGCCACTAGCATTAATCAGATTTTGGTATGTGTATATATGGCCAACACATCTTGAACACATTATCACTACAATCACTACTGATATGTAGTCACTTTTTTACCTCTTTGCCATCACTACCAAGTACCAACCGTCCTTCACATCATGCCTCTTCATAGGATTTGATCTGTTACACCTCTTGTAAACTTATCACCTCTTTCATCTGCATACAATAACTAGTAAAATCCACAGTGGAGTCGTGTCCTTGACATTGCAGTGTCACAGATGCCTCATAACCACTACCTCTGCCTTTATCAAATTACATCTGTCACCACCACCTCAACATGGTTTGGTTACCATCACCTGCACTACTTCTGGCAGCTCCTTTAGTTGTCTATGCAAGCTATGAAATTTGGTTGTCTAAGCCAGTTTTAATTTGCCCCTATTAATTTTGAGGTTGCAACACCCACGTTAGTAAAAAAAGGTTTAACCATTGACAGAAAGCTTAATAAAGTAAAAGATTGTGACCAAAGCTTGGTATTAAGATTGTGTTTGGTTTGTGAAGATATTTTATTTAACAACCCGAGGAAAGCACTAGCCACATTTGCGCCTACATCCCAAAAGGACTAGTCAAGTTGCAATTGGGGCTCCTTTCAATCACTTATAAACCTAAAATCCACCTAGTAAATACTCGATGTGGGACTCAACACATGCTCACACAACACACTCACAATCCAATTTGGGGTAATACATTTTAAGTGAATATTTGATGGGGCGCAAATGTGGCTTGTCAAGTTGCAATTGGGGTTCCTTTCAATCACTTATAAACTTAAGATCCACCTAGTAAACATTCAATGTGGGACTCAACACACGCCCACACAACACACTCACAATCCAATTTGGGGTAATACATTTTAAGTGAATATTTGATGGTTCTTGACATGTAAATTGAAATTCTGTAAGTAGTGTTTGGTAGCGTCAATGAAAATAGGTGGTCAGACTACCTTAGTCTTTTTATATTTTGGGTAAGTCAAATCACCAAGGCACTTGGACTCACTTTGGTCATTTTTAACTCAAGAACTAATTGTGAAGTAAAAGGGATTCCTTTTTTTGTTTTTCCTTTTCTCTTTTGGGCATCATCATTGTTTATTGGATTAGTGTTTTATTAGATTGAACCAAACACACCACTTTTTGCATTAACACTTCTTTGGAATCATAATCTAGAGAATCACTTGGAAGTGTTACCAAAATACTACTTTCAATTAGATACTGTTTATCTTTATCATCATTCTCAGGGGAATTTATTTGAAAGCTATTCATTTTGTCAAGAGGTATTCTTAGGAACAACAAACTTGGCTTCTAAATACTTTGCTAAGTTTGTTTATATATTAATCAGGATGATAATAATGTCACTACACCATAACACAACCACTGCCACTCTATATTGCATCTCCTTTTATAGATAGGTCAAGATTCTGTTTGTGCATCCTCAGAAATTTGCACCAAAGCATATATAGTTGAAGCCACCATCAATCCTTACCAAAGAATAATATAGAACAAATTATCTTTTAAATATAAACTTGTGTAGAGTTGATTGGAAGCTCATAGCTGTGCAACCTACCCTGGATATTCATAACTCTTGATTGATGATGCTGATGATGATAACTAGGGTCAGTAACTTTGGTAATTCAGACCAATGTAACATAGACTTAGTTGCCATATGGGTGTTAAGTTGAAGTGTATGAATAAGGATTCCTCTCTTTTCCAAAGATTTTCGACTATTTGGAGTGTCCAATAGCTATACCCTTTCCGACATCATGGCAATATATCATGGTATGCTAGGATGAAGTGAAAGGACTTGGTAATATTAGAACAACCGTTTCCAAAAGTGTGTTTTTGTAGGCCATTCCATTATTACAGCCATATCATTTATATGTTTGCTTGTATTAGGATTATGTCAACAATTTGATTTCCTGGCTTCAGTGGCTAGCATCTGAACAACGTTTGAGTGAGCCATCAAAATCAGTATTTCCTTTATGAATATTGAGCGAATTGTTTATCTTGTGTCCAAATGATTTTGCCTTTATATATTTTATTTTTATATTTAAGATTCTTGAATGCATTATGCATATAACATACATTAGCTAAAGACATTTCTTTTATCTCCATGTCTTTACTCAAAGATAGAATTTCTTCAAACCCCAAGGAGTTGGCTTAGTGGTTTCTAAGTTTTTATGATATCCATGGGATCCTAAATTTAAAATTTTTTGCCAGCATCTTGGGGCTACCCCCATGGGATTCCTTCCTGTAATAACCTGGTGCGTGTGGGACAGGAGAACTGCATACACTAGAGGGAATGGTCAGATACTCAAAGAGGTCTGGACGCTCTTGTTTGTCAAAAAAAAGATAGAATTTCTTCAATTTTGTTGTGGTTTGGCACAATTACATTTGGACAATCCATCATTTTTTGCTTGTCTATCATAAAAAATGGGGTCATTTCTTCTTTAGTCTTTCTTTTATGACCATCATTAGATAGACTCTATGATTCTACTACATTTGGGATTTAGTGCCTTCTTATAGCTGAAAGACTTCTCTTAATTGTTTTGGCTAACTGAAAGACTTTGTTTTGTTTTATGTTGTTCCATTTTTTTTTCTTGGGTACAATTTTGGCAGTAATTTACACAATAAACTCACCAGTGACATAACAAGAACTTCTAAATAAGCAAAACTATTATGAAATAAGAAATTACATGAGAAAAAAGATTACCTCTTTTCTTTCTTTTTGTTTTGGGGGGTTGGTTTTGGTTCTGAAATTGATGGTTTTAGTAAAAGATAAAACTTAAGTACAATGCCTTATGTGTTGTTCCTTAGGTTTCTTTCTTAAGATTCAATCATGTGCTTACTTAACTAAAAAATAAACTTCATTCCCATGAGAAAAAATCCACATGGCAGAATTTTAAAAATGAAATCTAAGGAATAGCACCTAAGTATTGTATCTAAGTTTTGCTCTTTAGTAAAATGTTGTAACATCAGTTGAACTGCCCACAAACACCCCCCCCCCTCCCTTTCCCTTTTTCCCTTTTTTCAAAGAAAAAGTTGTACCTTTATTTTCTCCTACCTTTTTTGGTTGGGACATGTCATGTGGCACTTTAATTTAATCTCCCAAGTCCTAATAGCACCAATAATGTGAATACATGAGAAAATATCCACCTGGCAGAATCTTAAAAAGAAAATCTAAATAGCACATAAGTACTGTATCTAAGTCTTACTCTTTAGTAAAATATTGTAACATCAGAACAACCGCCCACAACCCCCCCCTCTCCCTTTCCCTTTTTTCAAAGAAAAAGTTGTACCTTTATTTTCTCCTACCTTTTTTGGTTGGGACATGTCATTTGGCACTTTAATTTAATCTCCCAAGTCCCAATAGCACCAATAATGTGAATACATGAGAAAATATCCACCTGGCAGAATCTTAAAAAGAAAATCTAAGAAATAGTACTTAAATACTGTATCTAAGTTTTACTCTTTAGTAAAATATTGTAACATCAGAACAACCGCCCACAACCCCCCCCCCCCCCCCCCCCTCTCTCTCCCTTTCCCTTTTTCCCTTTTTTCAAAGAAAAAGTTGTATCTTTATTTTCTCCTACCTTTTTTGGTTGGGACATGTCATGTGGCACTTTAATTTTATATCTCCCAAGTCCCAACAGCACCAATAATGTGAATATCATCCCATTTACAGCAGCAAACTTTGACCAACTTCTTCATCCAAGTTAAAGTTTGCTCCTATGTTAATCAATTTTGATTATTGATATTTCATAATTAAACTTCAAACTAGAAAATTTTCTTCTGTTTTTGAAAATACTATATTTTAATGTAAACAGGCTCTTTGGGTTACACAAATTCTTTTGAATTCAATAAAATCATTTATTTATTTATCAACTTATTTGTTTGTATAACTTTTTAAAGTTTACTTCTTTTGGGTAACTTTTTTTTTTTCTCAACTTTTAACAAAAAGTTAATCCAAACAAAGGTTAAGACATAATTATTGCCGACCACTACCCCAGAAGTAATCCACTTGGTACTATCAAAACCAAAAAGAAGAAAAAGGTGATCCATTTGGGCCATCTAGTGTGAGTTTGTGAGACACTGGACAAATAGAAACTACACCTTTTTCAATCAACTTTTTTCTTGAATGTATTGCAATTCTAATCATTAATCATTACTTTATGATGATCAACTTCCTTATTTTAGAGGCGTAATTGAGTTGTACATGAGTTTCCTCTTCCATGGATTCTTGTAATTTAGGTAGTCTTTAATCTCAATAAGTCATAGCTTATGCTATGAGTGATACAAATTTTATTAATATAAATTATAAATTGATTTCTTAAATTCTATAGGCAAAATAAACTAAAATTTAAGAAATTTATTTATTATGTTATTGATGTGATACCAATTACCTAAAATTGGTAAAATTTTTAACAATTTTATTTTATTTCAATTGTGTAAGTTTCCCTCAATTTTAAATAGATGACACATGAGATTCTTAATTATAAAGTTCATGTTCCACGTTAGAAGTGTAATGAAATTTTGAGCTCCCAATTATCACTTCAAATGTGATATTAAATATTCATGTGTCCTTTGTACCATTATAGGTTACAAATCAAACTGGCGTCTTTTCCTTAAGGCTAATTTCTAGCTAACTTTAATTATCACTTCAAATGTGATATCAAACATCCATGCGTCTTTCATACCATTATAGATTACAAATCAAACTGGCGTCTTTCCCCTACGGCTAATTTCTAGCTAACTTTAATTATCACTTCAAATGTGATATCAAACATCCATGCGTCCTTCGTACCATTACAGGTTACAAATCAAATTGGTGTCTTTTACCTAAGGCTAATTTCCGGCTAACTTCAATTATCACTTCAAATGTGATATCAAACATTCATGCGTCTTTTATACCATTACAGGTTACAAATCAAACTGGCATCTTTCCCCTAAGGCTAATTTTCAGTTAACTCTACTCTACACCCTCCTACTCCCCTTTTTCTCCCTCTCAATCCAAACTAGCCACTAAAGATAAAGAACCAAAGGTCTTAGTTCTTAAAAATTTAATTTATGTGCCTATATCAAACTCTATAATACATCTTGTTCACTATTTAATTTGAAGTGATGCTTGTACTTGGGTTTTATCAAGGGAAGATGCAAAGAGAAAGGAGAAAAGTTCAACACGCGCGTCTAGTAGGAAACGAGTATAGACTATAGAATATAGTTTGTTGGCAAGTGGTCAAATTTTAAAGGCCTGCCAATTACCTCAAATGAGTTCCTATCAAATAATTCCAACGAGAAAAGGACATAGTAAAATGAATTTATATTAAGGGATTTTGTGTTACTTCAATAATATGAAGTTTTAGTATTTGTTAAGAGGATATTGAAACAGAAAGAAGAAGGAAAAATAATAATAATAATTCTAAGACTGGACATCTTGTATCATTATGTATCATTATGCATTCTTGACGTAACAGTTATTTCACAAATACAAGTTCTTATGGAGTAGGAGAGTAAGGATTAGGATTCAAGTCTCTAAAAAAGAACTTTACACACACATACATTTAGATTTAGACTAAAGTAGAATTTCTATCTCAAATTATAAATAAATTATATTAAAAAAAAAAAACACTAAAAATGTGTTAATGTGTTACAATAAATCTCAAAAGTTATTAATGTGTGTCATTCATTCTAACATGTTCAATAATAAGAGCTATACATATAATTCTATCAATACTTTGATTATTATGTTATGACTTCCATAAAAAAGAAGGTTATTATGTTATGACAGCATCACATTGATAGTACCAAGATTTTTGCTCATTAGTGATACTATTCTGTACTTTTCTCTGCGGAAAAAATTCGTCCAACTTATTATTGTACCTAGAAAAACAAAGAATTCTCTTCCCTTTCTAGCAGACTAGCACAGAAGAGAAATCCATTTTAAAAAAAACACAGAAGGTCTCCTGCCCTTCAAAACTGTGGGAAACCTGCAGTCCTCTCTACAAAACACATGCAAGCACCCGAAACTGATGTGGGACATCAGTGAGTACACTTTTTTTGTTACTAACAACGAGGAAAACGCAGTTCTTTTTCAGCAATTCCCATAAATCCTCTTCCACGTGTTGATACTTGATCACCGTGTTGTAAAAACATTACTGTGATAGTTTCCCCTCACTATATTCATCACAGTTTCTTAAAGTGATCAACTCTAAGGGGGTAGATAATCATTTTCACATAAATTTGCTACTTATTATTCACCGAATACAATTGATCACATCAAAATTGTCTTTCAACTTTTAAGTTTAGTTGGTTAATCTTTGCCAATTTTGTCATTCCGGTTTAAAATTATAATTTAAAATACAGTTTTTTAAAATATCATTTTTCTAGTTAATATTTTGAAAAAGTAAAGTTTTAAAAAGTTGCACCTAAAAACTAAAAATTAAACAAAAAAGTTAAAGCCAAAAGGATCACACCATGTTGCAAAAACATTATTGTGATAGTTTCTACCTCACTTCTTCTAGAATCACATCATTTATCACAGTTTGTTGAAGTGATTGATTGTAAGTGGTGAACAATCACTTTCATATGGATTCATCACTTATTCTCTATCAGTCACATTTGATTACATCAAAATTGTGGTAAAAGTTGTAATACAAAAGTTGTGTCCTTGAACTTTCTATTTCAGCCTTTCAACTTTCAAGTTTAGTTGGTTAATCTTTGCTAATTTTGCCAATTTAAAATGCAAGTCGGCTCCTAATGATAGTTATTTATCATCAGGCCAAGACACTAATCAATTTTTGGTATAAGTGAGGATTGAACTCCAGATCTCCTATTCAACATCATCAGAGACTTTATCAGTTGAGTTAACTGGAACCGACTATCATTTTTTTTCTTCTAATTATAGTATGTTAAAATAGTATATTTTTAAAATTCTAAAAACATAAGCTATACTAAACGAGTATAGTCCTTTGGCAGAAAATTTTTTTTCTTCAAGTTTTTCTTTTTTGGGCTTAAATCCACTTTTTATCTCACATTTTATCAAATAAATTATATATATATATATATATATATATATATAAAGAAACAAAATAAGCTAACTTATTCCCTTTTTTTTCTTACCTTCTAGCAAATAAGTGTTGATTTGGTATTATTATAAGAGTTAGAATTTTAATTGTAGTTAAACCTGTGGGATATAAAGCTTTAACAAAAAAAAATTATCGGAATTTGACAAATTATAGTGAATGGTACTTTAATATTTTGTATTTCTAAAGTACGAACAATGAATTGTAGATTTTTTTTTTCCCTTCTTAAAAGCTCCAAATATCTTTTAAATACCACTTAAAGAACATTTGGCAATTTTACTAAAGGATCTTTAACACTCTTAAAGCGCTTCTCTCATGGTGCTAACTAGCTAGACACACCATAAATATTCATGCTGTAGGATTTATTTTTATTAGCTTATTTTTAATTAAAAAAATAAGATTGACAAAAATATAAAAATGCTTCAAAAAATGTATGGTTTTAAAAGGTTGTACTTTTTTTTCCTAGAATAAAAATAAGCAGAACCGAAAATGCAATCAATAGGGGTAAATATTAAAAGAAATGTCAAAATAGTTGAAAAAATATACTTATGCTTAAGGATATAAATAAACCAAGCTATTTATAAACAATTTGGGCTTAACTCGATAAAAAGTTTTTTCATGTTTGTTTGTTTATAAATAAACCAAGTTTGAGCCTTAGTTTTAGGTTTGTTTAGCAAACGAATCAAGCCCAAACAAAACAAATTGTTCATGAACAAAACCCGTGAACAATAGGGATTGATTAAAATAGTCTAAGAGACTCATTTATATACTTGGTAATAACTAATAAGTTTTGTATGAGCTTGAAAATGAACTCATATCTTATTAAATTTTTAATTAATTGGGAGTTTGAATTACTTTTTCAAATCAAATGAGCTTGACAATATGCTTAAAATGGCTTGGTAATTTACTTGTATTTGATCCATGAACTTGATATTGAACTTGAATTTGAGCTCAAGTTCGGTTGAACTAATGAATCAAGTCAAGCTAAGCTAGACTTGAGGTTTTGGATTTTTTTGACAAGTTCAAGCTCAAACATCGGCTTGAATCAAATTCATGTGGAATTTGAACATTTTACTTTTAATGTCGAGCTGAGTTTAAACATTCAAATACTCGAAAAAACTCAATGTGTGAACTAATGAATCAAGTCAAGCTAAGCTAGACTCAAGGTTTTGGATTTTTTTGACAAGTTCAAGCTCAAACATCGGCTTGAATCAAATTCATGTGGAATTTGAACATTTTACTTTTAATGTCGAGCTGAGTTTAAACATTCAAATACTCGAAAAAACTCGATGTGTTTACCAACTATACTGTTACTTTTCCATCCTTGTCGTCCAAATCTACCCGATAAATTAGTTTGTCTCAGCTATATCAGATCTGTGGTCCATCCATTTGATTTACATGACTGCTGGCCAGCTTCAGCCTTAATCTTGATGAAATTGAAACGAAAAAGTTCTCTCTTTGGTAAAAGAAACTCAAAAGTTTGTAAGGTTTTTCTCAAAAAAAAAAAAATGTAAGGTAGTTGCCGTGCTCGAGTACCACACGTTAGATTTACCCTATGAGCCTATTTTTCTATGAATAAAAATTGATGTATGAGACAAGGAAGGCTGCAATAACATGGACCACCATGAATGGAATCGCCTAAAAAAGAGACCATCTTTTACAAATAACAAATAATAATAATAATAAGGTAAATGTTAACAAACACCGCATAAATATTTGTTAAGGTTGCACAAAAGTAGGTCCTATTTAATAAAAAATTTAAATAAATAAATGAAAATGACATAAAACTAATCATTTTGATTATTTTAATATATTTTAATATATTTTCTCTCTCTACAAAGTTGCCCCACACTGAAAAATATATATGACCTAAAGTTGCAAAGAAAAACAAAAAATTGTAAAAAATAAAAATCAAAAGTTGCTGTTAACGGGCACCTTACGGTGCCCGTTAACACAACCCTAATAATAATCAAGGAAAAGATGATGCTGAGGCAAAGACATTTTCTCCAATGATTGGATGTTTAAAAAAATGAAGAACTTCTCTACCTTGTCGTCTTTTTTAATCATTGGTAAGGAATAACATTCATTTAGATACCATTATAATTTGGTTTATTCACCTTCTAAACCATTTCTTTATATTAATAGAAGCTTAATTGAATAGATATTTTTCTATAAATGTTAATTTATTTAGCCGTCAAAACATGAAAGTTTGCAAAAACTCTTCAATTGGACCCAATGTTTTGGCATAGATGAATACTTTAAAGGGTGTTCAAGGGACTTTGCTTTCTCCTGAGATTTCTATAGGAGGACGACTTCATTTAAAATGTTTTTATTTTCTTCTTTAATGTTGTTCAATATAGGATTAGAAAGTGATGCCAAGCATATTCTGTAGATTAACTATATTTAGAAAATAAGATAATAATAAAAATAAATGAATCATCTTTTATATTGCAGCTTGTGTTTGATTGTCATTATCAACCAAAAGGAAAGTGTCATTTATCCTTTTTCTCTCTCACTTTTTAGGATTCTCTTGGTCTTGTGGAAAGGATTGAATCCTTTACTCCACCTTTGCCAATTGGGATGGTTATACTCTGAAAAATATGAAATTATTCTAAGAAAAATTTATTCTATTGTACTTATAAAACCTAGGATGCCTTTTTTTTTTTTACTACATGTGCTTTTCACATCAATTTATTTAACTTTTTGCTAAATGTTTTTTTTATTATTGAAAATATGTTATAATATACTTGTATTTTGGAAAAAAAAGAAAGAAAAGAAGAAGAAATTTTAAAAAACTGTACTTAAAAGATAAAAGCTAAAGAAATAAAGTAGAGGTAAACAAACACATATTTTTTCCACTAGAGGAAAAAAGATTCCAATGTTTATCATTATTAAACTTAAAAAAAAGTATTATAGATTAAAGCAAAATCGTTAATGTATCACAGACGTGTAGGTGCAATACTGTTATGCGGTGGGAATGGTAGCTTTCCGTAAATTTCTCATTTCTCGATATACATTAAATTATCCAAAATAAACTAGCAAGATACTTTTCATACTGAAATCTTATTTCATATGGGAAAGTGATTAGTGCATGATAAATCATTTCGTCATCAATTCTCTATTTTCTTTATCAAATGGAGGCTTTATAGTAGACCCTTCTTCGAGTGCGGTTACTAAACATGTTGTGTCACTTTGACTAGTACTACTAGGTGACAAGTAACTATAGACAGCATCAATAACTGAATGATAGTGGTGGAACTAGATAAATATAGCTACAGTAGCATTTTTATATATTATATAATTAATCTTTTTTTTGATGTTACTGGGTAACATATACTCTAAAGAGATACCATGATATTATTATTATTGCTATTATTGGTGGTCATTTCTTCTACTATGCAGTGATGGTAATCCATCGTCATTGTCAACAAGTTATACATATACAAAAGACAATGATAAAAATAATAAGTGAAGGCACAAAAATTTTAGTAAGATAGATTTTTTTGTAGTAACGGTAGTAATAGTAAAAAGTTGACAAAATTGAGGTAGAATCTGAGCATACTAAGCCCCAAGGGTCTGTCTATTTCAAGTACTATAGCCTTTATCATCATCTATTTGTTTGATTTAACTAAAAACAAATATGTCGTTTGTTATTTTTCCTTTAGCTTGATGGAGTAGCTATTTAAATAATGGGGATTCCATTTCCATGCACATATTTTATTTAAGAGAATAAATTATTTATTCTTTTCCAAACCTCCTGCATCAAAATCTATTGTTGGGGGGCAGGCAATGTCAATCTAGATGCTACAATCATGTGATGATTCTTTAAGCTTTATTTGACATGAAAAAAAAAAAAATTTAAAAAAAAAGACCATCTTCATTTGAAATAAAATAATGAATCTATTTTATCGTCAAGATTAAATATTGTAAATCTAAGTGTTCAATATTGTGTCATTTAAAATTATAAATGATATAATACTAAGTAAACTGTTAGATCCAAATGATAAAGTTAGGACTTATAATTGTGAAATTGGCTCTTTCCATTTCAATGAATTGTTGACCCTAATCCCTTTTTCCTAAGAACGGTTTTTAGAGAAGAACCTGGCCCAGATTGTGGCAACTAAAATTGTGGAAAGAAATTTTCTTAAGGATTTAGAGGGAGATGGGGTTGTAGTAACTTAGAAGGCATTTGAATACTAATGAAATCTCCTGCGTTTGCGTTTGCGTTTTTTTTTTTTTAATTGACCAACGCCTCTTACACTATTCATGGGACATGAATAGTACAAACAGGCAAATAAACAGTACTTTTAGCCTGAACAATAAGTTTTTTATTATTTTCAGTTTTCAGCAAAATAAATGGTATTTAAACGTACCCTTAATTGACCTATTTCTTTTAACTTTGTGGAGTAAAAGTTTTGAATTTTACCCTCACTATGTTAATTTAGAGCCATACCTACAGTTCCCAGGTGGTTGCAATCTTTGTATTCTTTCAGGCATATATAGAAAACAATTCGCTTTTGTTAATAAGTGTACCTTGTCTCTTAAATAATTATAAGCCTTTTAAAATATTTTATTTAATAGTGATACAAAGCTATAAATAAACTAGAACGATAACGACCTCAACTATTATATATTGCTTTCTATATTACAGTGTTGTACTTGGCCATTTCTGAGCCTAAAATGAAATTAAGCTTTGCAAATGTGGCTTAGAGTCAAAGGGGCTCCATAACCCACATGGACATAACTCTTTTCACTCCGGAAGAATCACCCTTCTTCCAGTCCACCCAGCAGAGCAATGGTCAGGCAGCAATAGATATGCATAGCAACAATCAGCCTCAAAATAGCCACACATCGACAAGCCGATCATCTGACTCTGGTGTGCTGCCTAGTGCATCAGGTAAATGGGCCTCAAGACTTCTCAAGGAGTGTGCACAAGCTATATCCGAGAAGGACTCCAGCAAAATCCATCAACTTCTATGGATGTTGAATGAGCTTGCTTCACCTTATGGAGATTGTGATCAGAAATTAGCATCTTATTTCTTACAAGCTCTATTTTGTAAGGCCACGGAGTCCGGCCAACGATGCTACAAAACACTAACTTCAGTGGCCGACAAGAGCCACTCCTTTGATTCAGCTAGGAAATTGATACTAAAGTTCCAAGAGGTAAGTCCATGGATGACTTTTGGTCATGTAGCTTCAAATGGTGCTATTTTGGAAGCTTTAGAGGGTGAGACCAAACTTCACATAATTGATATAAGCAATACCCTTTGCACCCAATGGCCTACTTTGCTAGAAGCTTTGGCTACAAGAAATGATGACACCCCTCATTTAAAGCTTACTGTTGTGGTGACAACTAGTACAGTCAAGTCAGTCATGAAGGAAGTAGGTCAGAGAATGGAAAAGTTTGCAAGATTAATGGGAGTACCCTTTGAGTTTAATGCTATAATGGGGCTAAATCATTTGGCAGAGCTCACAAAAGAAGTACTAGGTGTTCAAGAGGATGAAGCTATTGTGGTGAATTGTATTGGGGCCTTGAGAAGAGTGGAAGTAGAGGAAAGAGGAGCTGTAATTCAAATGTTCCAATCGCTTAGGCCTCGAGTTGTGACCATTGTTGAGGAAGAAGCTGACTTATCAAGCTCAAGAGATGACTTTGTGAAGTGCTTTGAAGAGTGCCTTAGGTTCTATACATTGTACTTTGAGATGCTAGAGGAGAGCTTTGTCCCAACAAGTAATGAGAGATTAATGTTGGAGAGGGAGTGCTCAAGGAGCATAGTTAGGGTTTTGGCTTGTGATGATGAAAAAAGTAGTGAAGAAGATTGTGAGAGAAGGGAGAGAGGGAGCCAATGGTCTGAGAGGCTCAAGGAGGCATTTTCACCGGTTGGGTTTAGTGATGATGTTGTGGATGATGTCAAGGCATTGCTAAAGAGGTACAAAGCTGGTTGGGCACTTGTGCTACCACAAGGAGATCATGATGACTCGGGAATTTACTTGACATGGAAGGAAGAACCAGTACTTTGGGCTTCAGCATGGAAACCATAATTGATATATGGTATAATAAGGACCATTGCTAGCCTATACACTCAAGTTTAGCATGGGATTAATGCACAAGTTATTGGAAGCCATGAACATTATATGGAGTTTCAAGCTAGCTAGTCTTATCTTTTTATTTTCTATCTTCTTATTATTCACGCACATTTGTAGTCTTATATTTATGTCCAACTTTTCTTCAGCTTTATGCTTGGGAGTTTGTGTTGCTTCTTTTTCTTTTTATTTCATTGCTCTTGTTTGAAGGTGTTTGCACTTGTGCCTCGCTTTATAATTTATCCAATGGCATTGTACTTCCCGTTTGGATTGCTTGCTTATTTCCTTCCCTCTCATCCGTAAGTGGATTTATGTATAAGGAATATTACACACATATAAACGCCTATGTATGTGTGTGTGTGCATTGTGTAAGTGTTTGAAGTGTAATATAGATCGATTTTATTTATATTACATTTTTCAGTTCGCAAAGGTGTGGGTAGATATGTGTCGTGACTCATGAGTAGTTTGGGAGAGTTTGTCTAGCTACTGCAATTTTAGTATATATATACAAGTGATTAATGCGAACTGTTTAATTCTTTTTTCAGATACATCTGTACTTTTACATACTTTCAACAAATAAAAAATTAGCAAATAAGCTAATAGGGTCGAAACTAGGTTTTCTATTAAAATGTTGCCAACATTTTTCACTTTTTAAGTCTACTAATTCATATCTGTTGATATAGACCCCAAATATTGAGACCAGAATATAAATAGTTGCCTACCTGGCTGGCTATCTGGTTGTGTTTAATTTAATAAAAATTAGGGTGGCTTGCAAATCTATAACAACTATTCTGTGGATTACTAATGTGGTTTACTCAACAGTAATGTTGAATTAATCTTAATGGTATGAAATGGTATTATGCATGTCTAGAACTAGTAATTAGGAAAGTAGATGTAATATCAGAAAAAAAAGTGAAAATTCATGACTGACAACCAAAAAATAAAAAACAATTTGGATGAAATCAGTAAACAAAAGCTAAACTAATCATTGGTAATTAAGTTTGAATGATAATTAAGCTTTAGAAATATTTTGAATCAAGTTTGGGACCTCTCCTTTTCAGAAAAAAAAAATGCTAAACGTACAGAAAGTACTGCAAGAGCTCTTTTACAAAGCGATACCGAAAGTTGATTGTCATGCTATGCATATCATAGAACATCAACATTCCCACGCATTCGCCCAGGAACCACAGGTTACATTTTATTAAAAAAAAATCAAATGAAAAAGGTGGCATTGTCATATGAAGTGCCCTAATATGTAGTAGACTTTGTAGAGAGTTTACACATAGTGTTCCTATGAAGTGCCCTATAGTGTTTCTCCAAAGGTAAGCAAGTAGATGGGATGAGGTGTTCAAGGGAGACTAGAAAACATAGGCTTATATTTCTAAAACATAGGCTATAATTTACGTGTTGACCTAAGGCTGATACACATATGTGTCATGATGCCTTTTCAAAAAAGTAAGGGTTAGCTATAGTGCACTAAAGTCGACATGATGCAGACACATGTTCATATTATGTCGGTTCTAGTGCATTGGAGCTAATTCATATCCTTACTAAAAACTTATTTGTTAAAAATTGATTAAAAATATATTTATAACTTAAAAAAAAATGAAATTTTAAAAAATTATACATAAATAAATTAATTAAAATACTAAAAAGAAAATTTTGTTAAACAAGAGCATACACACAATATCCTTTCTTTTCATTCTGAATCTCGAGTGACAGGAAATCTTTTGTAGAATCATGTATTTGTATCATTCCACCTAAATCATTTCAGGAGCAGCCTCTTCAGACCAGAATAGTTGAAGGTTAGAATTGCATCAAAAGTTTTCCAATTTTCAAGACCCCACTTTGACAAATTTCAATACCTTTGGCAATTTGAGAGCAATCAGTCATTATCTTTTTTTTTTTTTTCATCTTTCCGGCCATAAAGAGAGAAACAAACTGCCTCATGAAATTTTCTATAAAAAAAATAAGAGGAAGAATCACCATTGGAAAAGTTTTTAAAGGGTGTAGACTATAGAGAGACTTTGTTCTGCGGAAGTATACAAATTAATTGACATAAAGGAATAAGAGGGGGGTCCCAAAACAAACCTTGGTGGCAAGCAGAAGCCAACCACTGAATCCCATGTTTGCTCTGCTGTCCAGTGATTTGAATAGCATATTTGCCTTTTAATTACCAGACTCATGTACTGGCTTTAAGCCAACATTATATAGTGGAAACCAACTTTTCTAGTTTTAGATAAGACTCGGTACTATCAGTTCTCTTTAGTGTTACTTGTTTATCATATCTTCTTGGGAGGAAATGGTGGAACTCTCTCTCTCTCTCTCTTTCTCTCTCTCACCACATTTCCCTTGTGCCATGCTTGTGCATACGTATGTGCACACATAAGGACACTTATTAGAGAACATTTTTTCATCTTACTTTACAATTATTTTTCTCTTTCCACCTTTTTTCTTCAAGACTATATACAATGTCTAGTACTAATCTTTTGAGAAAGGTCGGCCAATGTTTCTTTTCAAAGCAGATAAGCTTGTAAAAGAAATCTGTAACTTTATAAAAAGCTAAGTCCCCAAAATGGCGTAACGGTTTTTGTAAATGTGAGAAGACAGGTTTTTATTTTTACAAATAGGGAGCGGAGAAATGTGGGAATTGTTGGCCCTTAACTAAGCCACTCAATATGATTTGGGGTCTAAAGCAATAAATTTAAGTAATATTTTTCATATTTAAATATCAGGTGAATAAATTTATTTAATAATAACCATGTCAAGATTAATTTGATGAATTAAAACTTAACAAATTAAAGTTATTTTATATAGATAATCAAATTTCATGGTTTTAAGTATAAAATTTAACAAAATGAAATCGAAATTATTATTCATTTAGAAATAAGATAGTGATAGTGGTGAGATGGCCGTGTTGTTGGCAGTGACAACATCAACGACAATGGTGATGGTGACAATTGTGGTGACAATGGTGGCAATGACAATAGTGACGGTGGAAGTGATGACATTATCGATGGTGGCGCAAAGAAATAACAAGGGTAAGAAAACAAAGGAATAAAGGAAAATATATATTCCATTCTTCTCAAAATTGGAAAACACTTTTATCCTCTTTGGAGTTATATTCCATTACCTTTGGAAGAGATTTTTAGTTAAACAAGATCTTTTGGCACATCAAACACAAGAAAAAACACAACAATTTCCATTGAAATTAGGGCTATGCATCCAAACAGACAAAATTGACCTACCTCAACTCAACCCAACCCAACCCAAATGAGGTTATTCATGAATTAGGTTGGGTTGAAAGTTTACTTTGAACCTAGGGGATTATGTTGAGTTCGGGTTGATTTTTTTTCAACTCATTGGGCCTGACTTGATGCATACAATTTTATTTTATTACCTTTATTATAATATTTTTAGTTTGATTTGTTATGAAGTTTTGAGAATTAATTTTGATGAATTTAGAAATTTGAAATATAATTTAGGCATATTATGTGAATTATAATAATTTATTTTTAAAAAAGTGATTAAATAAATCCCAAGTTTTTACCCGGTATGAATTTAAGTAAAACTTGCTAGTCTAACTCATGTGGGTTGGGTTAGTTTCTACACATGTGATGTGTTGGATTGAATTAAAAATTTCTCACCCTAACAAGATCATAATTTGAAAGAACTCTCTAATCTGACATACACACCTTGATTTTGAAAGAAATGAAATGTTAATTAAAAGATGTTTTTGGGAGTCAACTTTCTTTTTTAGTCATCAAAGGTTCGAATATGGTTGTAAACCAGTTTATGGTACATGCATACATGAAATTTGTGAAAAAAAATAATTTTTTTTTTCTCTTGTATATTATTAGAAAAACTAAGAAATTTCATATTGTCCTAAGAAAAGAAAAACTAGATGGAGGAGTGCAGTTTGGGCAAAGAAGGGGGAGAAAACAAGGGAATAATTAGAATTTTTATTCAAACAAATAAATATCACCCAAAACCAAGGAGGCATTCTCATGGGTGTGTACAGGTAAAGAGGCCAACCACCACATAAGCTAAAAGACTACAACTACAAGCCAAGTCAGAAGCGACTCACTTCTATTCTCATTAGGATTGGATATAAACGGGGAATCTATCGATCATAGTAGTTCGCCAACCTCTCTAACTAAAAATTTATTTATAAATATAGGTGTTTTGAAAATATTTGATGAAAACATTGATGAATGAAAGGTTAAAATTTATCTCAAATTCCTCTAACTTATACATGTTGATTTAGAAGATGATACACATGTATTTTAATCACATGACTTATTAAGTCATTTAAATAATTTATATATAAATGTTAAGTATGTCATGTGATTAAAAGAATATATAAATGAATTTAATCATTATGTAATAAATTGAAGATTTTTTTATGTGGAAGAATCTTTCTTTAAAATGATTCAAAAAAAAATCTTTCATCCTTTAAAAGTTGAATTCTACTTTTTTTTTTCTCCAAAAAAAAAAAAAAACAAAAACAAGTTTTCCAACAAACTATATGTGTGTGTGTATATATATATTTTTTATTGGATATGAATTTTGGCAAATCCACCATTAAATTGCATTTTCTTATTATGTCATCCATGCTTGCAAAAATTTTAGAAGATAAAAAATCAATAGCTATGTCAGCAATTAAATGTTTATATTTCAAAATTTTGTAGTTTTAAATTATGCATAAAAAATAAGTTTATGAATTATGTATTAAATGATATCCAATTTGAACGAAATTTAACATGCACACACTTGCAATCTAATAGTTAGATTTTTCAAGTTATGTAATGGTGGCAGTGTTATTGGCAGTGACAGCAGCAACGATAATGGTGATGGCAACAATTGTGGTGATGGTGGTGGCAATGGCAATAATGACAGTAGGAGTGATGACATTATCAATGGTGGTGCAAAGAAATAACAAGGGCAAGGAAACAAAGGAATAATGGAAAATATATATTCCATGCTTCTCAAAATTGGAAAACACTTTCATCCTCTTGGAGTTATATTCTATTGCCTTTGGAAGAGATTTTTAGTTACACAAGATCTTTTGGCACATCAAACACAAGAAAAAACATAAAATATTTTTCATTGAAATTAGGGCTATGTATCTAACCCACCAACTGGACAAAACCAACCCAGCTCAAGCCAACCCAACCCAACCCAACCCAAATGCCTCAAGTAGGTTATTCATGAGTTAAGTGAGGTTGAAATTTTATTTTGAACCTCAGGGATTAGCTTGCGTTTGGGTTGATTTTATTTCAACTCATCGAGCCTGACTTGATGCATATAAATTTATTTTATTACCTTTATTATAATATTTTTAGTTTGATTTGTTATGAAATTTTGAGAATTAGTTTTGTTGAATTTAGAAATTTAAAATATAAATTAGGCGTATTATGTGAATTATAATAATTTATTTTAAAAAGTGCTTGAATAAATCTCAATTTTTTACCCGATATGAATTTCAGTAAAACTTGCTAGCCTGACACATGTGGTTTGGGTTAGTTTCTTCACATGTGATGTGTTAGATTGAATTAAAAATTTCTCGACCTAACAATATCATAATGGTTTGAAAGAACTCTCTAGTCTAACCCATGCACACCTTGATTTTGAAACAAATGAGATGTTAATTAAAAGATATTTTTGGGAGTTAGCTTTCTTTTTTGTCATCATAGGTTCGAATATGGTTATAAACCAATTTATGGTACATGCATACATGAAATTTATGAAATATAATAATAATTTTTCATTTTATATTATTAGAAAAACTAAGATATTTCATAATTTCCTGAGAGAAGAAAAACTAGATGAGGGAGTATAGTTTGGACAAAGAAGGATGAGAAAACAAAAGAATAATTAAAAATTTTATTCAAACAAATAAATATTGTCCAAAATCAAGGAGGCATTCTGGTGGGCGCGTGCATGGAGGAAGGCCAACCATCACATAAGCTAAAAGACAATAACTACAAGCCAAGCTGGAAGCGACTTGCTTCTATTCTTGTTGGGATTGGATATAGATGGAAATCTACAGATCAACATCTCTAACCAACGTACTATTTATAAAAGTTTTAGTTTGTTTATTTAAAAATTTAGTTATAGATAAAAGGTGTTTTGAAAATATTTAATGAAAAAATTGATGAATGAAAGGATAAATTTTATCTCCAAATTCCTTTAACTTATACGTGTTGATTTAGAAGATGACACAAATGTATTTTAATCACATGACTTATTAAGTCATTTAAATAATTTATATACCAATATTAAGTATGTCATGTGAAAGCTCGAATTTGTGTGAAAACACAAGAGCTGTTTAAACCTCCAAATTAAAATTACGGCTCGGTTGATTTTACTCTAACTTAAACTAAGTGCGAAATAGAGTAAATGCAAGCAAACAAACAATATAACTACTTTAAGCCAAATTCATCAAATCACAGCAGTAAAATGAAAGTTAAAAGAGTAGGGAAGAAGAATGCAAACACAAAATAACACACTGATGTGTTATCGAAGAGGAAACTGAATAACTTAGCGAAAAACCTCTTCGCTGCTCTCCAAGCGGTAAATCGATAGAATGAGTTGGAGTACACGAATAACAAAAGACCCTCCAAGTCTAGTCTACCCCATGTACTTGAATCCTCCAAGTTCCTACTACCATCTGACTTGGCGAAGCCTTGTCTTCTAGCTCTTCGAATCATGCAATGCAGCCTAATTGCATCCACCAAACAAATGGCTTCTTCCAATACTTACCAATAGCACCAAAACCTCACTTTACACTTAGGATGGGTGTGGTAAGTATTTGTGCTATCAACCTCTCAAGAATTTGGATATGGAGAGGTAAGAGTTGAGGAAAACCATAATAAATTGTGTAAAGGATTGTGGGTATGACAATCTCTCACTCTCAAGAGTGATGGCTAGGGTTTTCTCTCTAAAAGCACTCCTCTCAATATATGAATAATGTGGGTATATACAATGTGGGTAAAAACCTAGTGTATCAGATATGACAAATTGGCAAAACAAAATGATTTGCGGGTATCTCACAAGTAGGCCTTACCCACGAGACACTTGCGAAAACTAGCTATTACCATTTGTCATGACTCTTCGAATACCAGTTATGTGCTGAGCACATGCTTCACTTCGCGGGAAGGCTTCTCGCGAGCTACCCACGAAAACATCTTTGATCTTCAAAGAGTCTTGAGCCTTCACACTTTCTCTCACACACAACTCTTACAATGAAATCCCACATAAAATACAGGGTACAAAAGATTGAACAAAATTACAATCAAATTTGGCATGAAATTAAAGCCAACACAAATTAGTTGCAAATCACAATTTTACATCATGTGATTAAAAGAATATATGAATGAATTTTAATCATTTTGTAATAAATTGAAGATTTTTTTTTTATGCGGAAGAATCTTTCTTTAAAATGATTCAAACACCCCCCCCCCCAAAAAAAAAAACAAACAACAACAACAAAAAATCTGTTATCATTTAAAACTAAAATTCTACTATTATTTTTTCCCCCAAAAACAAAGTTTGCCAACAAACTCGCCATATATATTTTTTTTATTAGATGTGAATTTTGATAAATCCATCATTAGATTGCATTTTCTTATTATGTTATTCATGCTTGCAAAATTTTCAAAAAATAAAAAAATTAATAACTATGTCAGCAATCAAATATTTATATTTCAAATTTTCATAGTCTTAAATTATGCATAAGAAATAAATTTATGGATCACAAAATAAATAATATTTAATTTGAATGAAATTTAATATGCATGTTAAGAACTTAAAGAACTTGTAATCTAATAATTAGATTTTCAAAATATGTAACAATGTCAATTCACAAATAAACTTTGTCCTCAAAAATATGTAACCATGTTAATTTATTATTTATAGATACCATGGCCCAATTTCTCATAGAGTGGAAAGTATAAAATAAATAAGATTTCATTTTCGATATTCAACATTATTATTCAAGTCCATTATCTCATGGGCTTTGGTATCAACAAGCCTAAGAAACCAACCCATTAAAAAGTACTTGGGCCATGGAGTGTTTTTTTTAAATTATAAAATGGGCCATGGAGTGGTTTTTTTTTTTTTTTTTTTTTTTTTTTTTTTTTTTTAATAAAGGACCATTTGAGTGTTTATGCTCAGTTAAACACAAACCCAGTCCAAGAGAAGTACTCTATTAGGCCTAAACCAAGTAAACCCAAGCCCATAGCTCCACGGACCAGAGCGTAATATAAACAAATCCATAGGGCTAAAACAGTCAATACACCTTAAAACTAGGGTTTATGAGTGACCTATATATTTTATATTCAAAGATCAAAACTTAGCTAGGGTTCGGAGCTTGCTAAACTTTACCAAAGAGGGCCTCAAATCCCCAAAAGCAAAATGGTATTTTGGATCTCTGTCTCTTGCTCATTTTTTTTGTTCAGTTTTCTGGTACTTTTTTAGTATGTTTATATGTATATGCATGTAGTTACATCTGTAGGTTTGTGTTTGTGTTTGTTTTTCATTTGATGATGAAAATGGGTTTTTAGATCTTTGTTTTGAGTGTATGAAAATGGGTTTTTAGTGTTTTTTTATTCTGGGTTTCGGTTTATGTGGAATGATTTAGATGAAATGAGAGTTGGGTTTTCTGAGTTTATTTTGTTTTATGGTTTAGTTGTATGGAAATTCAAATAGTTGGGTTTTCTGGGTTTAAGGTATATGGCTTTATGTATTGGAAGTTGTTCTCTTATTTGATGATTTAGTTGTAATGGGATATCAAATATTTGGGTTTAGGGTTTAAAGTATAGGGTTTTATTTATTGGAAATTCAAATAGTTGGGTTTAAAGTATATGGTATTGTGTAGAAATTGAGAAAAAAGTAGTAAAGTTATGAAAATGCACATGTAGAGCATGAAATGTGGTTGCTGAGAGAAAAGTATAGGGTTTTATTTATTGGAAATTCAAATAGTTGGGTTTAAGGGTTTAAGGGTTTAAGGTATATGGTATTGTGTAGAAATTGAGGAAAAAAGAAGCAAAATAATAAAAATGCACTTGTAGAGCATGAACTGTTGTTGCTGGGAGAAAAGCGATTTAGGCTTGATATGGGTCATGTTGATTATGGATTAAACTGTCATCCATAATATCCTCTTTTTGACTTGTTTTTGTAACAAAAAAAATCCTGTATTAAATATAGATATATTTTCTTGGTTGCATTGTATGGTATCTTGCATTTCTTTTTAGATAGGTTCTAGTTTAAGTTTTCAACTATTGTCATTTTTGGTTGCTGTTGTTGACATATCACCTAGTATGCTGACTTATCTATGTCATTTGTGTTCTACTCGTTACCTATGGTTTGTGTTAATGTTATTAATGTTTGGTTTCTGTGGTTGAGATGCCAACTCATTCACTGATATTGTATGACATTTGTGCTTTTATATATTGTCTTCTAATGCAAAGTTCTATTTGGGATTATGGTTTACAGCCGAAGCAAATCCATGAGATTAAGGACTTCCTTCTCACTGCTAGAAGGAAAGATGCACGCTCTGTGAAAATTAAGAGGGGCAAAGATGTGGTTAAGTTCAAGGTTCGTTGCTCCAAGTATCTGTACACATTGTGTGTCTTCGACTCTGAGAAGGCTAACAAGTTGAAGCAGTCTCTTCCTCCAGGTTAGTGATGCAAAATTATCTTTAGGAATCACATATATTGTCTTTAAATTGAATCTTTGTTAATGATGAATAAACTACAAATGGGTGTGGGTAATTGTTTCTTGTCTATATGAATTTGTAGTGTAATGAGAAAATTGTCATTCATTTTTTTTTTCTATTAACTAGTTAAGATGTCATTGCATTGAATGTGACTTTCTGTCTCTTGAAAATAGGAGATAAAAGAAAATTATCTTCAAATTTACCTTTAAAAAAATAATAACTGATAGTAATTACATAATAAATTAGACAAGGCCTTGTACTTTTTAGAGTATTATAGTCAGATGGTTCCTTTACTTTAGATTAATAGAGTAAGCCTTATTTTCAATTCCATTCTACTTTCAAATTATGGAGCCAATTGAAGATGATATGCCAATTACCAAACCATTTTATTATGTTTTGATTACATGGTCATTCATAACATCACAATTTGTTATGGATTGCCATGTAGCTGATCCCTTTTTTTTTTTTTGGTTTAAATATTGATCTTTGTTTTAGTTATTTTGTTGTATTAGGTGTTACCATTTTCTTACTTGATTTATTTATACCAGCTTAATGTTAACCACATCATCACCTCTTTTCAACCCCTAAAAAATTACAATTTTTTTTTTAAATCATAGTTTTTCATATTGCCAAGCTTGCATTACCAATTTACAGGCATCCTTACCACAATCATATATTTATATAAATATATATATATATATATATATTGTAAGGACCAGATTTGACTTGAATCCAAAACGGGAATGGATCCAGGCCCACGTAGCCCAAACAATGAATTTATAGAGTACAGGAAAGAAAGCTAGTCTGATCTTGGGCCAAAATATTGGATTTTAGTGTAAAAAGATTCAAGATGCGAACATGGAACATAACAATAAGTCTCTTCGGATATGCCCTAGAGATGTGATTTTCCTTTTCTTTCTCTGTCGTTTTTTTTCCGTCCCCCTTTCTTCTGTCTTTTCTCCCCTTATATACCATGGCTTTTTCCTTTTTTATCATCCACGTGTGGATTTAGCATTCGATGTCCTTTTTCGTCATCCTCCTTGCCCTCTCTTGAATCTTCCATTCTTAGCTGGAAAGCTGTTCCTTCATTGTTCAGGTATCACCTCCACATTAATGCGGCCAGAAGGTTAGCTGGGAGACATTTAATGCGGAGGTGACAGCACCCCTAGATATTTGTCATTTCCTACCATTACTTTTTGTTTGATATCTTCCCCTTTGCTCCGTTATAAGATTTGTCTTAGGCATTGTTCTGAGTGATTAACAAGTTCGCCAGGCACCTCGGACAAAAGTACCGAGGTGACCATCGTCCTCGGACACAGCCCAATTCCTTACAGACACGCTCCACATCTCCTCGGATGGTAATTTTGTCCATTCCTCGGCTGGATGTCCTCGGATGTTCGTCTCCCCTCACACGGGATATTGGGCCGGGCCCTTCCTTTCGCACAGTTGGAACACAGGGCAAAATTGGCCCACACAATAGCCCCTCAAAATCTTGCTTTTCGGCTCCTCGGGAGAAAAGAAAGATTTTGATTCTCTCTTCGGATCCCCTTTATGATCTGATTCTATTGAGTCAAATCATTGCTGCACGTGTTTTTCTTCTCGCGATCCGTTTCTGACTCTTCAGTGTCCAGGGAGCGCCTTCATTTAATTTTGGCAACCCCTCTGTCTCCCACGTTCAACGGTGAGATGCCAATCCAACGGTGGTTGGACCTTTTGGGAATTTGGGCGGGTGAACTCCCGCTTTTAATTTTTGTGCAACTATAAGTAGTCTTTCAAATCAGTTTCTTGTCACTTTTGAATGATCGCGTTATTCTAGAACCTGAGACTTTATTTCCTTCTCTTGTTCCTTTGTGCGTCTACAAACACATAAATCCTATCCGAGGACCATTCCTCACACCTGTAAGTCCTCCTAAACTTTCTTTAACTTTTATTCCTTTTATTGTAGAATCCCTCCTCTAGGACCTCCTAAAAAATGGGTAGATTTAAGGAGTTAGTAGATACCGAGGTGGGAATGAGAAACTTTAGGACTAAGTATAACATCCCTCCCCATGTGGGCGTTAGATACGCGGCACAGGGTGAATGGTACGATGAAAGAAAAACGAATGAGGTTGTCATTCCTATGATCGCTTTCATAGAAGGGGGAATGACCATTCCCATGGGCACCCTCACTAGGAACTATCTTAGGTATTTTAGGCTATCCCCCACCCAATGTGCACCGAATATGTTTAGGGTACTAGGGAGTATAGAAGTCCTAAACGAAAGAATGAATCTGAATCTGACCCACCATGATATAAACTGGGTTTACAACCTTCAGCACCTAAAAAATCAGGGGTACTACCTGAAATCCAGGCAGGCAGAGGTCAGGCTGATTCAGTGTCTCCCCCAATCCAATAAGGGGTTAAAAGAAGATTTTTTAATCTTCTCTGGGCAGTGGCATGACGGCTTACCATGCCCAGTGAAAGAGGGTGAGCCAGGTGGGGGTCCAACTTATTTAATCTTTACGTTTAACTGTTCAGATTCTGGTTTTCTTACTGTCGTCGGCTTACACTAAAGCGACTCTTTATCGTTTCTATTGACAATGCAGATCCACGCGTGACTTCGCCATCATTGCGTTTAGTTAACAAGGCCAGCTTGGACAAAGTTCTCCGAGCAGAAATCTACGTTAATCCTTCAGACGGTCAACTGAGGGCGGCCCACCTCATCCTCGGCTACACTCCCATTTCTCGGGCGTTCCAAGCTCCTTCGTGCGTGATAAAGGCAAAGGATCCTCGACTTCGCCGGATTAGCGTTGCTTACGAAGGATTCCTAATCCCCCAAGGTATTCCTCTTCCAGAAGACACCCAGCATACTGAGGCACTGCCCGTTGCCAGCCTCGCAGGAGTTAGTTTACCTTCCCCCAACGTTCCTCAAATAAAAGAGGAGGAAGAGGCTGAACAAGAGGAGGAAGGCTTCGTAGATCTACCCTCGGCCACCAACGACTACGAGGTTTTTGACTTGCTCACCCCATCACCCAACGCCTCCGAAGACATGGGCATCCAGAGGAAACCTCAAAGGAGTCTACAGGAGTTGCTGGAGAGCCAACCTGGGAGGGGGGAGGTTGGAAGGTCAACCCAACAGAGACTTCCTCCCCTCCTCCTAAATCTCCCCTACCTGCCCCTCAGCCAGCTCCTCCTTCCAGGGCCGAACAGCCTGAACCTAAAAGGAGAAGGGAGCCCAAAGGCAAGGAAGTTGTGGAGGCCGGGAGGACTCAATCTTCCCATGATGAGGACGCCCACAGGCTGACGAAGCAACTGAAACTTGGCCCTGCCCCCAGCCGAGGACCTAAAATGGGGGAGATTCAACAAACTGAGCCCCGAGCATGGCTTCCAGCCCCCATGCTTGGGGGTGAGCCCCTGACCGACGATGCGTCGATCAGGGATTACAACGGTGGCATTGGCTGCCAGGTAGCCTCGGCCTTGGAAGAGACCCTTTTGCTCTCCAAGGATATGGTAGAGCTGCGAGGATTGAGGAGGAACGAGGTCTTCCTCCAAGCCAAAAGGTGTCTAGGGATGGTATGTACCGTTACTTTGCCATTAATAATGTTATTATTTTTTATTAGCGTTATTTATCATTTATTTTATTTTTATTTTAAATTTCCCTTTCTTTTTGGTAAACAGGCTGTCCAGAGCACGTTTAGGATGGAAGAAATTTACCACTCCGTTGCTCAACAGCTGGAGGAAGAAAGAAGAAGAAGGATCGCTGCGGTGCAGACGATGTCAGTTGCCGAGAAGAGCAACACTGAACTTAAAGAGAGGGTGAAGACTGAGGAGCAGTCAAGGAAAAGTGTTGAGGCAGCCTTGAAGGGGGCTGAGACTCAGGCGGAGAGCCAGAGGAAAATGGTGGTTGAGGTCAAAGGACAGTTGGTCATGGCCAAAGAGCAAATTGCAACTCTAAGGCAACAACTGGAAGAGGCTAACCAGCTTAAAGCCTTGGCCGAAAAAGCAAGAGCACAAGCGGAGGAGGATAAGCTCAAGGCCGAGAAGGAGAGAGACGAGGCTGAGCAGCACGGATATGACGTCGGCGTGGCTGAAACCGAAGACACTCTTCGAGCCGAGGTCCCTGCAGTCTACCGCGCCTACTGCGCCCAGACTTGGGAAGAGGCTCTCAACCAGGCTGGGGTTGAGGCCTCATCAGGGCTGAGGAAGCCAGAAAGCATCATCTTCCCCTCAGCTCTGCAAATTCCCAAGCAGGCTGAAACAGCCCCTCTCGTGTCTCAGCCAACTGCCGAGGCCCCCTCTCAGCCCCTCCCTTCTGCTGCCCAGCCAGACCAGGAGAAAGAGAAAGAGATCCAAAAGGGGCCCCTTCCAGGTGAAGTGACTGAAGCTCCTCAACTAGAGGCAGCTTCTCAAGATTTTGAGAAGCAGTTAGCTTTAGTCACTTTACCTGCTCAGGAGTCTCTTAAGGACAAAGAGAAAGAGACCAACCCCGAGGCAGCTGACCAGACATCCAAGCCAAAGCTCCAGATCAAATTAAAACCTTCGTTTTTTTTTTTTTTTTTTACTTTAATAGTGATTGTAATTCCTTCTTCTGTGCTGAAAAGCCAATTTTGATAATATATGGAACTCTTTTCTTTATTTTAAGTAATATTAGTCAGCCCCCTCATCTTACTTAACTGTATCATACTTATTTTGCTCAGTTCTTTACTTTCTTTCATAACATGATCCATTACCAAAGAACCAACATACCTTAATAAGGAATAAAATGAATTAATAAAGCATGACATTGATCTTTCAAGAAAATGTATCACCCTTTTATTTAGTTCCCTAATAAGTTCCAAGATTTCCAAGCAATATTATTTCACCTAAACAATAAGTAGATTGTGAGCATATTAAATTATACTTACACTTATTTGACAACCACGAAGTCAATCATGGCCTATAAAGTAGGTTAAGACCTAACTCAGGAGACAACAACTGATACTCAAGATCATGTTTTAAAGAATTAACCACAGCATATATTCCATGGAATATATTCCTTAACACCGCACGGGCAATTATATTTTCCAGGTTTATGGTATAAGGATCTAACGAGGATGACTTGTTATTTTTTTTTTTAGGAGATGTTCTGCAATATTTGCTTCCACCAAGTCTTTAACAGATATTATAATATATTAATATGTGCTAAGTCTGCGGTCCGAGGACCTGACATGACTTAGTTTCAGTTTAAAATTTCAGAAGATGTCATAGTATATTAATTTTCACTAAGTATGTGGTCCGAGGACCTGACATGACCTAGTTTCTGTTTAATATTTCAAAAGATGCCATAGTATATTAATTTTCACTAAGTATGTGGTCCGAGGACCTGACATGACTTAGTTTCTGTTTAATATTTCAAAAGATGCCATAGTATATTAATTTTCACTAAGTATGTGGTCCGAGGACCTGACATGACTTAGTTTCTGTTTAATATTTCAAAAGATGCCATAGTATATTAATTTTCACTAAGTATGTGGTCCGAGGACCTGACATGACTTAGTTTCTGTTTAATATTTCAAAAGATGCCATAGTATATTAATTTTCACTAAGTATGTGGTCCGAGGACCTGACATGACTTAGTTTCTGTTTAATATTTCAAAAGATGCCATTAATACATTAATAAGCGAGAAGAAAACAAGATAACTTTTATTATCAATAGTAATACCTTTTCAGATTATTTACATTCCAAGGGTGAAGTACAGCTCTCTCATCTAAGTCTTCTAAGTAGTAAGCTCCTATTCCTGCCACCGCCGTGATGCGATACGGCCCCTCCCAATTAGGACCCAATTTCCCCTAAGAAGGGTTTTTAGCGTTTCCTACAACTTTCCTCAAAACTAAGTCCCCTGGGGCCAATGGTCTCAACTTTACGCTAAGGTCGTAACCTTGTTTTAGCTTATGTTGATAGTAGGCTAACTGTACCCTAGCGTTTTCTCGCCGTTCTTCAATCAGATCCAGGTTCCTTTTTAATAATTCTTCGTTTCCATCCGGAGTGAACCCACCGGATTTCATTGTAGGAAAACCACTCTCCAGTGGTATTACGGCTTCAGCCCCATACGTCATTGAGAAGGGTGTTTCACCAGTGGACTTCCGAGGTGTTGTCCTGTAGGTCCACAGTACGTGAGGTAGTTCCTCGACCCATCTTCCCTTGACGTCGTCCAACCTCTTCTTTAATCCGTTCACGATGACTTTATTAACGGCCTCAGCCTGCCCATTTCCTTGCGGGTAGGCTGGGGTGGAATACCTGTTTTTTATTCCCAAGTTAGAACAGTATTTCCTAAAGGCTTTACTGTCAAATTGGAGACCGTTATCCGAGATGAGGGCGTTGGGGACACCGAACCGCGTAACTATATTCTTCCAGATGAATCTTTTGACATCCACATCCCTAATATTGGCTAAAGGTTCAGCTTCAACCCATTTGGTAAAATAATCAGTGCCTACCAGGAGGTATTTTCTGTTCCCTGCAGCTTTGGGAAATGGACCCACAATGTCTAGGCCCCACTGAGCAAAAGGCCATGGGCTGGAAAGCGGATTGAGTGTTCCTCCAGGCTGGTGGATGTTCGGCGCAAATCTTTGGCACTGATCACACTTCTTGACGTATTCCTGCGCCTCCTTCTGCATGTTCGGCCACCAGTATCCTTGGGTAAGAGCCCTGTGAGACAGTGATCTTCCCCCAGTATGACTTCCACAAATCCCCTCATGCAATTCCTCCAGAAGTGTCTCTGATGCCTTTAGGTGCACACACAATAAGTAGGGCCCAGAGAACGAACGCTTGTACAATTTTTTGTCCTCGGACAACCAAAACCGAGGAGCTTTCCTCCGTATTTTGTCAGCCTCAGATTTTTCCACAGGTAGTACATCTCTTTCCAGGAACAGTGATATAGCATTCATCCAACTGGGACCAAGCGCAACCTGGTGTATCCGTGGTGCATCTTGATGCGCCAGAGCTCGCACATACAGGTCTTCCACCAGGATTACCCGAGGTAGATCCTGAGCCGAGGACGTGGCAAGAGTGGCTAGCGAATCTGCATGGGTGTTCCCACTTCTGGACACGTGAGACAAGTCAAAAGCTTCGAATCTTTCCTGCATATTCCTGACCAGATGCAGATATTCTAGCATCCTTGAATCTCGTGCCTCTAAATCACCTCCTACTTGTCCCACAACCAATCTTGAGTCTGAAAAAGCTCTTACTGCCTTTCCCCCCAGTTTTTGCACCATCTGCATCCCCTGCAGTAAAGCTTCGTACTCGGCCTCGTTGTTCGTAGCGGAGAAATTCAGTCTAAAGGATTTTTCTATGGTAATCTTTTCGGGGGACACCAGTACTATCCCCACTCCTGATCCCCGCTGATTGGCTACCCCATCAACGTATACTTCCCAATATTGTAGGCCTTGAATAGAGGCCATGCCTACCAATTTTTCCTCCACTGGTTCGTCTTCCCTTTCCACCTCCTCCGGAGCTTCGGCAAACTTGGCCACCAAATCGGCTAGCACCTGTCCCTTGATTGAGGTACGGGGCATGTACTTTATATCAAAAGCCCCAAGAATCGTACCCCATTTGGCTATCCTCCCTGTATAATCGGCGCTCCTGAGTACTGACTTAAGGGGGAGCTGAGTCAGAACGACCACAGTATGCGCCTGGAAGTAATGGGGGAGTTTTCTCGTGGCATGCACCACAGCCAATATCGCTTTCTCCAGTGGTAAATAACGCACCTCGGCTTCATTAAGCGACTTGCTTACATAATAGACTGGTCGTTGTACGCCGCCGTCCACCCGTATGAGCACAAGGCTTATTGCATGGGAGGCGACAGCAAGGTAAGAGAAAAGGACCTCGTCCACTACTGGGCTGGACATTATAGGCGGATGGGATAGGTAATGCTTAAGCTCTTGGAAGGCCCTAGCACACTCCTCGGACCATTGAAACTCTTTCCATTTGTGTAACAAAAGAAAGAAAGGTCTACACCTTTCTGCTGATCTGGATATGAACCAATTTAAAGCTGCCATCATCCCTGTAAGCTTCTGGACCTCTTTTGGATTCCGAGGTGGCTGCAAGCTATTGATTGCTTTAATTTGATCTGGGTTTACCTCAATTCCCCTATGAGTCACCATGTATCCTAGGAACTTCCCTGACCCCACTCCAAAGGAGCACTTTGAGGCATTCAAACGCAACTTATGCCACCTCAGAATTTCAAAAACATTGGTTAGATCTGCTAAGTGCTCAGATGCCAATTTGCTCTTCACCACCATATCATCAATGTAGACCTCAATAGTTTTTCCCAACTGCGATTCAAACATTTTCGTCATCATTCGTTGATAAGTCGAGCCTGCATTTTTCAGGCCGAAAGGCATTACTTTGTAGTGATAGTTCCCCACAGGAGTGACGAAAGCCGTTTTCTCCTGGTCCTCCACTGCCAATGGTATCTGATGGTAACCTTGAAAGGCGTCCAGGAAACTCATCCGGGGATGGCCTACTGTCGCATCTACTAACTGATCTATCCTCGGCATGGGGAAAGGATCCTTGGGACAGGCCTTGTTAAGGTCTGTAAAGTCTACGCAGACGCGCCATTTTCCTGTCTTCTTCTTCACCACTACGGTATTAGCCAACCACTGGGGGTAGAAAATCTCTTTAATAGCCCCTGCCTGTTTGAGTTTAACCACCTCAGATTTTATTGCCTCCACATGCTCACTCGAGGGTCGCCGAGGAGGTTGCTTTTTCGGAGTCACTGAAGGATCTACGTTCAAGTGATGACAAATAAACTCTGGATTCAGACCAGGGGCTTTGTAGGCATCCCACGCAAAAACGTCTGCGTTTCCTCTTAAAAGCTCAACCAACTCTTCTCTCTCCTGCATGGGCAACCGAGCCCCAACCTGGAAGAACCTTTCCCGGTCGTCCCCTATCGTCACCCTTTCCAAACCTTCGCAACTCATCTCGTCATCTGACCTCGCACGCAGCGACGACGAGGCCCCCAACTGCTATAAGACATTCCCTTCACTGGCCGAGGCACCAGCCTGTGGTTTGTGCTGAATCGCCGCAATTAGGCACTGCCTAGCCATAGACTGGCTTCCCACTATCTCCAGCACTTGACCTCCAGAGGGGTATTTAACTTTTTGATGAAGGGTGGAGGAAACGGTGCCCAAGGAATGCAGCCATGGCCTTCCCATAATTGCCGTGTACGGAGAGAAGGCATCCACCACGATAAAATCTCTCAACCACATCTAATCCAACTTGCACAGGCAATCTGATCTGGCCTCTGGGGACCACCGTCCTACCTTCAAAACTCACCAAAGGCGAGCTGTAGGCAGATAGATCCTCGGGTTTCAAACCCAGACCCTTAAAGAGGTCAGGATACATAATCTCCGCTGCACTTCCCTGGTCAACCATGACTCTCCTCACATCGTATCCACCAATTCTGAGGGTAACCACCAGAGCATCGTCGTGCGGCTGTATGGTTCCTTGTTTGTCCGCCTCTGAAAAACTCAGCACTAAAGGGACGTTCGCCTTGGCTCTCTTTGGCGTTGAGTTAGGCTCATCGTCGGTGAAATGCGATACTGACATTACCCTGGTTGGGCAGGATCCAGTCCTTCCTGGAGCGGCGAATATAACATTGATGGTCCCCAGAGGAGGCTTGGACGCAGGGTTTCCCTGAAATGCTGTGCCGGTCTGGCCTCCTCGGCCACTGGAGTGGTGCAGTAAATGCTTCAACCTCCCCTCTCGGACCAGTTGCTCTAAATGATCCCATAAGTTCCGACAATCTTCAGTAGCGTGACCATGATCTTGATGGTATTGACAATACAGGTTTTGGTTACGATTGTTTGGATCTCCTGCCATCTTATTCGGCCACTTGAAAAACGGTTCATTCCTTACCTTCTCCAATACTTTCTGCACTGGCTCTCGAAACACCACATTGACCGCTTGAGTATTGGCAGACGCAGGCTGCCCTAAAAAGTCTCTCCGAGGACGATTGTTTTGCGGCCGATCCGACCTGGGATCCCTTCTCTCCTAGGGGATCACCTTCGCTTTCCCTTTACCCTGGGATTGATCTTCCTCAATTCTCCTGTACTTATCAATTCTATCCATCAGCAAGCGTACACTGGTGACAGGCTTACCAGTGAGAGATTTTCTCAAATCGTGCTCCGCCGGCAACCCTGCCTTAAATGTACTAATAGCCACGTCATCATAGTCCCCATCTATCTCGTTAAACATCTCCCAATACCTATCCGAGTAGGCTTTCAAAGTCTCCCCATCACGCATGGACATTGATAGCAAGGATCCTAAAGGTAAAGGTACCCTACTACACGTGATGAAGCGGGCGCCAAAGGACTGGGTAAGCTTCTTAAAAGAATCAATAGAATTTGCCCTAAGGCCATTAAACCATCTCATTGCCATTGGACCCAAGCTGGACGGAAAGATCTTACACATCAAAGCCTCGTCCTTTGAGTGGACAGCCATTTTTTGATTAAAGTGACTTACATGCTCCACTGGATCCGTCCGGCCATTATAAAGAGAGAAAGTTGGTTGGTTAAATCGCCGAGGAAGGCTAGCACTCTCAATCCGTCGCGTGAAAAGCGATTTAGCTACTTGACTCAAGGCTTCGTTCATAGCTTTGTTTCCCAAGCCCTTATGCGAGGTACTTTTGCCCTTCCTTCTATAATTACTGTACTCCTGACTACTGGAGAAGGTTTCACTGGGTGGAGTCCTAGATCTTTGCCTATATGTATCATCTTCTGTATCCCCGGAAGAGGACTCAGACTCAAATGATGCTCGTTTGCGCCGCGCGCGGCGTAACTTTCTTTTCAACTCATCAATTTCATGTTGCATATCCCTGTTACTCTCTGCATGGGATGCGTAACCTCTCTCCCGCGGTTGGCTCCTATTACTGTGCACTGTCTGCCCACTTTGCTCACAACCTCCCCTCAGTGGAGGATGAACTCCTGAGTAATTATGTTGTGTACCTCCTGATGCCGCATGGTGCGGATTGTCATCGCCCTGATGTGGCCCTACTGTTGGTTGATGCGAACCTGATTCCTCCATCTTCCGCACTAAACCCAAATCTCTTTCTGATCAGATCAAGCAGTTTCCCACAGACGGCGCCAATTGTAAGGACCAGATTTGACTTGAATCCAAAACGGGAATGGATCCAGGCCCACGTAGCCCAAACAATGAATTTATAGAGTGCAGGAAAGAAAGCTAGTCTGATCTTGGGCCAAAATATTGGATTTTAGTGTAAAAAGATTCAAGATACGAACATGGAACATAACAATAAGTCTCTTCGGATATGCCCTAGAGATGTGATTTTCCTTTTCTTTCTCTGTCGTTTTTTTCCGTCCCCCTTTCTTCTGTCTTTTCTCCCCTTATATACCATGACTTTTTCCTTTTTTATCATCCACGTGTGGATTTAGCATTCGATGTCCTTTTTCGTCATCCTCCTTGCCCTCTCTTGAATCTTCCATTCTTAGCTGGAAAGTTGTTCTTTCACTGTTCAGGTATCACCTCCACATTAATGCGGCCAGAAGGTTAGCTGGGAGACATTTAATGCGGAGGTGACAGCACCCCTAGATATTTGTCATTTCCTACCATTACTTTTTGTTTGATATTTTCCCCTTTGCTCCGTTATAAGATTTGTCTTAGGCATTGTTCTGAGTGATTAACAAGTTCGCCAGGCACCTCGAACAAAAGTACCGAGGTGACCATCGTCCTCGGACACGGCCCAATTCCTTACAGACACGCTCCACATCTCCTCGGATGGTAATTTTGTCCATTCCTCGGCTGGATGTCCTCGGATGTTCGTCTCCCCTCACACGGGATATTGGGCCGGGCCCTTCCTTTCGCACAGTTGGAACACAGGGCAAAATTGGCCCACACATATATATATAACAAAAATTCATAATTTACGTAGTGTCTTAATTGTGCTATGTGGGAAGTTCTTTCTAGAACATTAACTATAATGTTTTTGTCACACATTGAGGAGTTGTTATATATAAATTAACCTGTTACTTCTTAGTCATTTGTGAATAAAATGCAAAAATCTTGGCTAGATACATCAGTATGCATCAAATGTTATTCAATTATCTTTATCATATTTTGAGAGTAAGTTAAGTCCATGCCTCATGACTTACTATGTGCCGATTTGTTGATGACAAGGAAGGAAAAATTTCATGTGGCCTCTTTGGTCATCTATCCTAAGACAAGTATCTTTGCAAGATATATGAGTAGTATAAATCAAATATATTTCAAATATTCAAATTTACAATTTCTTCTATGGCATGTGCCATACAAAGTTAGTGAAATGGAAGGAGTGGTGCTTGTGTGATTTTGGTATTTTACCCCATATTATATGTTTGTTCTCACAACTCAAATCCCAAAGGTAGCTGTAAATGACATATTGACGTCCATAAATTCAAGCTAGACCCCTTGTCTTGTTAATTATTATTTTTGTTAAGAATATATTTGGAATATTCTAGCTACAAAAGGGTATTTTTGTAGAAGTGGAAAGATGATCCAAGATGTTTCAAGTGCAAGACAAGGGATTTCTTCAATTTGTGGAATCTAAAGTTTTTATAGGTTCCTAGTTATCATTACTCATGGTCCTATACCCTGTTGAGATTTGGGTCATGACATAGTGTATGTCTTTGGGTCAAGTGATGGAGCCTTGCTTACATTGAATGAGGTAGTGAATTTCTTGTGTGTAAGCCTTCTTAAACTCACAGGGTAGCCTTCCCCCTTCTAAAGCTTTTCCCCATGGTCAAATGCAAGACCTTCAAATGAATTGTTAATTGTGTCCTAGGCTGTGTTGTCTTGAAACTACACATGATTTCACCAATTGATTTTAATTAAACTGAAAGGCAAGGTTTTAGTTTCTGGGCTATATAATTGCAAGTCTATTACTGTGTGTGTTAATTTTGTTTTATTATAATTCTGATCATGTTTCTATAACAAATATAGAAGAATTTTTTATGCATTTAAACTTGATTTTAATGTTCTCTGGTTGGTAAGTAGAAGTCTTGGCTTTTATGTGTCCAATTTTCTATCTTCACCCTTGGTGTGAGAAAACTATGCTTGTTGACACTATTAATTTGTGGTGTGTGGATCTATTAATTTATTCATACATTTCATGTTTGCAGGTTTGAGTGTGCAAGACCTGTGAATGTGGACCATGGACCCAAGCGTGTCAAATGTTTACTAGGGAGATGAGACCAAGCTTTAGTTTTGTCTTATGCTGTTTCACAATTATTGAAATACATCATTATAACAAATTTGAGCTTGATATTTACTTAATTGCTAGGTGTACTTGGCTCTTGCCATTAGTTGGTTCTGGATTAAACTTAATTTTTGTATTATTCCAGTTTCTATTTAATAGTTCATTTTACATGATTGTTTATGTTTTTAGCTGCGATGGTTGCATTCTATCCTCTGGCCAGTTGATTATTCTGTAGAGCCTTTACTACCACCACTTTTCTAATTAGAGTTCATGGTCAGAGTTCAAGAAATCCCTTTAAGCATGGTCAATTAAATCTTAAATAAGTAAAATCTCATCAAGATCCCAATTTAAATAATATAAATTAATTATAAATTGGCATGTGCTAAATTTATTAGTTGAAGGATTTTTAGAATATTAACTAAATTTTTTAAAAAAAAAAACACATACTAATTGGATATAATATTTGTAAAATAATATTAGTTATTTTAATAGTTTGTAAAATGTGACAATCCTCTATTTAATATTAATTATGTAATCTTAAAGGATCCCGATTCTGGTAAAAGTAGCATTACAATTTAGGCAGAGAATTTTCTAGGATATTTTTTATTTGAACAAATTTCTCTGAGATTGTAGCTTATGGTAAGGTAGTAAAATGTTCTGCTTATTTCTCTCTTCAGTGGCAGATATAGTCGCTATATGGCGCGAGTTCTAGCAAAATTTTGGTATAATGAGTTATTCAACCAAAGTTCGTTTATGTGTATATTGTTTAAATTGCTATTGGGGGAAAAAGCTTGCTGAAATGGGATTATATTCAGTAAAAAAAGCTAATAAAGGTTTGGATGCATTGTTTTGTAGAGAAATTTGTAGTATGAATGTTATTTTAAGAGTTAATTATCAGGTATGCCCTTACCCTGCACCCTTAGGTGGTTGATCACCTAGGCCAATTAAGCATCCTCGCTACCAATTTGCATAACAAATAAGCACTTATAAAACATATGATTCCTTGATAGTCAACTAATAATGCTTCATGCTTGTAATCAGACTAATAAACCATAATCCTTTCCCGACATCTTTCTACAGGCAATTTAGCCCTAATTGCATTCCTTGTATATGTCATTTTATTATTTTCAATTTGAGAGCATTTTAAACTCATCTTCATTATCACTTATATGCACCTTAAGCATTTCATTTTGAATAAGCACAATTTGTCTAGAGCTTTGTAATTTAAGAACATTGCTTACTTTTTTTTATGAGGATTAAGGTTTGAATTTTTCACCAAAAAAAGAAAAAAGAAAGAAAGAAAGAATAAGCACTATCTATTTTGATATAGGTAGAGGCCATGTCGAATTGCCATCCTAAATCATGTTTATAATTTGGCATCCTTTGAACTTTTTGTATCATAAATAATTACTTTTGATACATTGGGCTTTTAATGTGCTAATTGTTAAACCAAGGTGAATGGAAACTACATTTCATACCTTGCATTTCATCAAAAGCTTTCTTCCTAGAATAAATTAAAAGAGAAGAAAAAGGACATTCAATTTTGTGTAATGAGGTCAAGAATTAGGATTTGAGAGAGGATTACCTTGGTTTCTATTTTTAATTTTTATTCACAAAATTTTCTTAGTTAAAATATAGGTAATTGTATTTGATGAATATATATTTGAAAAGTTAAGATACACGTTACAACTTATGACATTTGTTACAATACCTATGACAAATCTCAACTAATATGTCGATAGTCTATAACCAATCTTTAAAAAATTTGGAATTAATACCCGATTGTTGAAATATAATAATATCAAGGAAAGCCCTTCAATCAATCAATCAAATAGTACTATAATATGGAGATTTTAATATCAAAACCTAGCACACAAATGATTTTATTTTATTTTTCCTTTTCTTTGCTAGAAGTAAGACAAAACAATGTGGCTAAGGAAAAGAAAAATGTGAAATTCATGCCAATGAGATGTGAAAAAAAAAAGGTGAGTTTCAAGGTTATCCACTTTTATGATTTTATCTTGAAGCATTGGCATAGGTGTATTTAGCATTTGGCACACCAAAAAAAAAAAAAAAAACCACCTATATTTCTCAAATCTCAAAATTTTTGGCATTCACTATAATAACATTCTAAATTTGTGAGGGTAAAAGTTTTATTTATTTTACAGTCTCTCCTCTCCATTGACTCTCTCTTCTTCTCTGCCTTCTCTCTTTTCAAAACTCCCTACTTTAGTGCTTCCCACGGCTCTCCATCTCTCTACACCAAACCTCTATTGCTCTGAGACTCTACCTCCATTGGATTCTCTCTCTTCTCGCATAAGCCCAGCCATGGCCTAAGCTATACGCACAGCACCGCCATCACTGAGGTGGATGTCATCCCCTCTCTTTCTCTCTCTCTCTTCTATTTCATTTTCCCAAATTTTCTGTTTTGATTTTGGCCTAAAATCTCTTGCTTTTCTCATTGTTTGTTTGATTTCTAGGTAAAATATTATTTTGGTCCCTAAATTTTATAAAAATTTTTTTTTCACTCCTACATTTTAAAAAGTTCTTTTTTAATCCCTAAACTTTGTAAAAAAAGATTTCAATATTTTAGAGACAAAAATAAGGATGAAAAAAGTTTTTTTTTTTTTTTTTCAATAGTTTAGAGATGAAAAATAAACTTTTAGCAAATTTTAAAGATATAAATAAAATTTTTTCAATAATTTAAGAATGAAAGATGAATTTTTTTGTGAGTTTAGCTTTGAAGGTTTGCGTTGATGATGAGGAAAATGTTGAGAGAAAACTCATCGTGAAGAAAGTGATAATGGTTTGAACCAGACCCGAGTCACCCGACTAAAAAACCCAAAGAGGGTTGAATAAAAAAAATGCGGGTCCCATTTCCCACTAACCATTCCTACAAAAATTACCAATACAGCCCCTCAAATCCTTCAAAATGACCCAACTCTAAATACTTTACCATTTTTGCACGTTTATGTTTCCTCTAGTAAATAAAATCATCAAAAACCTCGTTTTGCTTTGTCCCCATCTGCGAGAAGAAAATGCAGATGACACTGGAATAAAAAATCCTCAGACTCCTCGAACCCTAGCTCAAAGGTAAACAAAAAACAAAAACCCATGTCCCCATTTTGAAAATGGTTTCCTATTTCAAGAGTTATGTTGATTTTAATGGGTTTTGTCTTTGTTGGGATTGGGATTTGTTGCTTGCAAAAATTTGATACACTCAAAGATTTTGTTTCTTGTACTTGGGTTTGATTCATTTTTAGTTGAAAGTGGGTCTTGATTTTGAGCTTGCATACTGTACCCATTTGGGACATATTGTTTATCTTCATAATTGTGAGTGTGTTCCTTGACTGGGTTGATTTATCTTTTTGTTTTGATGAATTCCAAACAAATATTTGTTCATTATGTTGCAAGATTAGAGAAATTAAATGGCAAAACAGAAAGCTCAATTTTTTTTTTCAACCATGTTAGTACAAACTAAGTGTAGTACTGTAGTTCAGATTAGTGTGTTTTTTTAGTTGTCTTTCACATTTCCTGAAAATTTTTAGTATTCAAACAAAGGGTTATTTAGGTTTTGAATCTAGTAGATTTTGTGGGATTTGTGTGATTTTAGTTATTTGGTAATGTCAAGACGATTTATTTATTTACTTAATATTTGCAACTCTGGATTATCATTGAATTTGATTAAAACAAGTGGTTTGAAGATATGTAATGTAAGCATTGTTTGATTTATATGAAAATTTTGGTTTGAAGATATGTAATGTAAGCATTGTTTGATTTATATGAAAATTTTTATGAAAATCGGGGGAGTCCAATGCTCTGTTTGGTTGCTAAGAAAAATGTAGGAATGGTTGAGGGAAAACAATGTTTGAAGTAATAGATTGTGGCTGGTTAGGACATTACCTTACATCTGTGCAACTGATCTTAATGCTATTGCTTTGCTAACTTGATGTTTCGTAATTTTACTTATTTATTTACCTTCAGTTTCAAAACAAAAACAAGAACATTGGAATCTAATTACTTTCCCTTTTCTATGCAAATATTATGAATTAGCTTTTATCTTTTAATTTTTAATCTTTTGATTTAACTGAAAACAACTTACATAAAAGCTTACTTTTGATATTTATTTTAACTTTTTCTCATGTTTTTGTTAACCAAATTGTGCTTGAATGATTTTTTCTATCAATGTATGCCTATTATAATTGACTGAATTTTTGTTCCATTGTTAGGCTTATGACAACTATTCCTGATGAATCTTTCCCCCTCCTTTGTTTCTAGGGTTTGTTTTGCAGTCCATCGAACTGGCCCTGTAGAAGCTTGAGCAGTTTAAGATTCATACGAAACCCCTTTTTAGATTGTTAGAATTGGCTCAAGAAGTTGGCATTGAGAACAAATAGTGCGGAGAAATTTTCTGCAATCTCAGTATTGGTGAATCTTTTCTCCATTTAGGACTCTGCATAAGATGGTGGGTAAATCTTTTGTTCAGGTCTCAACATGCCCAACAGTGCTATCTTCATCGTTGACTACCCTCCCACCTAGTTCTTCAAATTGCTTGCCTTGTCTTCCATCAAGACAATGCAAGAAACTCACCAGAGTAATTGCCATGTCTGCTGATGCAGGACAAAGCCAGCCATCCTCTTCAACAAAAAAGAATCCGCTTGCAGTTGTTTTGGATGTTCCTAGGAACATTTGGAGGCAAACATTACGGCCATTGAGTGATTTTGGGTTTGGACGTGGGAGCATTTGGGAAGGTGGGGTGGGGTTGTTTCTAGTATCTGGCGCGGTTCTTTTTGCGCTCAGTTTGGCTTGGTTGAGGGGATTCCAAATCCGGTCTAAATTCAGGAAGTACAATACTTTCTTTGAATTTTCCCAGGCTTGTGGTATTTCCACAGGAACACCCGTGAGGATTAGAGGGGTGACTGTTGGCAATGTCATACGCGTTAATCCTTCCCTGAAGAGTATTGAAGCAGAGGTGGAGGTGTGTTTGACTGCCATTTTTTCATTATGGATATGTGATTTTACTTATGTTTCCATCTTACTATCAAATTCTGGACTTGTTGTTTTTGAAGCTGATGTGATCAGGATTTTATTTGGTGTGGATGGTGGATACTACTTAATTTTTTCACCTGTTTGTAGGTTGATGATGATAAAATAATCATACCTCGGAATTCCCTGGTTGAAGTAAACCAGTCTGGTCTTCTCATGGAAACCATGATTGATATTACACCTCGAGATCCAATACCAACACCTTCAGCAGGGCCTCTTGACAAAGAATGTGTTAAAGAGGGTCTTATCTTATGTGATAGGCAGAAGCTGAAGGGATATCAAGGAGTAAGTCTGGATGCTTTGGTTGGGATATTTACTCGTCTTGGACGGGAGGTGGAGGAAATTGGTGTTGCCAATACTTATTTGCTGGCTGAACGAGTATCTCTAGTTGTTGAAGAGGCAAAGCCACTGCTTACAAAGGTGTGATGTGCCTTTCTTATTATTTTATGCTCAATTTATGATGAGTCTATTCTCTTGAATAAATTGTTGAAGTGAATAACCATAGGCTATTTGAGAGTAGGAGGGAGGAAAAGTATACTTAAACTAAGTGGTTTGGTAATAACTAACCAAAACTGGGCCTCACTATCTAAGTTTTTTATTGCTTATGTGCACCAAGCTGTTTATTATTCATATTGCTTATGTGCACCAAATGAGCTACTTCTTTAAAGAGTTCATGTAATTACTTAAAGCACAATTATTTCCCATTTTTAGTGAGTGATCTATGGCTGTGCAACCTTTGGAAACATCACTGATACAAGTTTGTTAATTAAGATATGCTGGAAGGCAAAGGATTATAGTGTGTGCATAATGTAATTGTAAAAAATTTAATAGAGAGAACTTAGGGACATTGGCTTTAGCCATTTTGCATCCAACATATATATATATATATAGAGAGAGAGAGAGAGAGAGAGAGAGATTGGGCCTATCCTTGGATTTGTTCAAATGAGGGAAGTTCTTGCAAAATTAAAGAAGTAGCTCATTGATGTGTCCAAGCAGTTATATTACTGAGGTTATGAATGTATCAAGTGTATATGGATGTCAATTCAACTTGGAACATGAACTTTTTAAATTTTTGATAAGTAGGTATGTAAGCTTAAAAATTGTTTGAATGTTTGCTAAGTTAGAATTGAGCATTAAACTAACAGAATTAGAACTATATTTTTATTGTAAACGTAAGCCAATGACAATTTCACGTGCATTAACAAAACCTGAATTCGTCTGGATATTTTGCTTGAATTTGATATTTAGTGTGTGAGTGTGTCCTGGTGAGTAACTTCATAGTTCATACAATCTTTGGCATTCACCAATGTATTTTATTTTATTTTTCAGTTTCAACCTTAAAAGAACATGTTCAAAATAAAATTCAAATCATTGGTGAAATTGTGAAGCCTTTGTGAAAAAAATGCTGTGAGATTAGCATTTTTTAGAGTGTGAGTTGCATCTTGTTTTAAAGGAAATCAGCTGGGAGGAATTGCTTCTTTAGTATTGAGTGTTACACGATGTTGGTGGACACCAATCTGTTTTGTAAGTGGAAACTTCTCATTTCTCAAATTTTAGGATTAGGAGAATGTAGCTGTTGATTTGTGGGAATAAAAGGATTTGAATTTAATGTTCAAAATTCATCTAGTAAAAAAAAAAAAAAAAAAAACCCATTTTTATGTTCAAAAGTCATCTAGTATGTTGCTTTATACTTTGATTGAGCAGCTGGATGTAAAACAATTAGATGGTGTGTGTCATGTTCCTTTTTGAAGTTCTGAATTGGAAAAATATGTCAGTTGAAGTTATTGGTCATAGCATACCACCCCTATGAAGGCAATTTTACTTTAGACTTGCTTTCAGTTTAGGTTATCCGGTCCTCCCAAACTAAGTTTTATCTTCTCCACATCTGTTGCAAGTGCCTCCTTGTCATTAAGACGTAGCAGGACCACATCATTTCTTGTGAGGGCACACTGCATTCTAGCAATGACTTTTTATATCTGATAAATACAAGTTTTAAAAAGGCATCAAGGGTCAGAGGCAAGTTAGTAATGTACGGCACTGTATTTGTGTGTATGTTTACTTGTCCAAAAAGAAGCATTGTGTGAGTTTATGTGCTTGTGTCCTACGTAAATGGTTCAGAATTTCATATTGACAGTTGTTCTCAGTATTTTATGTATTTTAATGCAGAACTATTTTATTTGTTGTAGTGATGTCTCAGATCAAAGCCATGGCTGATGATATTCAACCTTTGCTGGCTGAGGTTCGTGACAGTGGTCTGCTAAAGGAAGTTGAGAATCTAACCAGAAGTCTTACACAAGCGTCTGAGGATTTGAGGTGAGTTATTGCAACCTCCTTTAGTCTTTATTTTTTCGGCTGCAGGGTCTTTTATCATGTGGATATATTTTAGAAGATGGAAACTAACAGTCAAAGGCCCCCTCTACATCCCCACTTCCCCCCTCTTAAAAAAATAAAAATGCCACCAGAGAGAGAGAGAGAGAGAGAGAGAGATTTTGTTAAATTACTAGTCTTGGTTGAGCGAGACCTTGGTAACGTCTGTGAAATCCATGCCTTGGTTTAAGTCTCATTGTTAGATTACCAGTCTTGGTTGAGCGAGACCTTGGTAACGTCTGTGAAATCCAGACCTTGGTTTAAGTCTCATTGTTAGCTTTGACACCTTCATCACCTTCTTGGTTCAATATGATGAGGCATGTCATGACAAGTCCTGAATTGTGATACTTTTATGTATAAAATTATTAATCCAAGGTTAGGTTGAGAAAATGAGACAAAATGCTATTCCTAAGTAAGCCAAGCTTGAGTCTCAAAATGATAACTTTTTTGGGGCTTGTTTTTGTACTGGCCCATGGTATTGTTTGGCAATAATTTGAAAATGATGACCACCAGAAAACCAAGAATTTCTCAAGGCAAGCTTGCCTTACCTCAACTTAGACATAAGAAAATCAAGAAGCTCCAAACTTCTCCATGAGCTAAACGTGCCAAACTTATTCAGCCTTTCTTCTCATACTTGACTATCAGACATAATTTAGCAGCTCATGCTTGACTTGCTTTTGAGCTAGTTATAGGATTAAGTTGTGCTGCATTTCATGTAGGTCTAACAATGACGCTGCCATGGAAGAATAATTTGTTATTACTTCGTAAACTCGTATATTCAAGATATATACGAGTGGAGTGCCATTGAATTAAAAGTATATTCAAGATGAATTTGTTCTCTTTTGTTTTTCTCTTTCTTGTGGTACAGTTAATGACTATTGTTCATATAGCCCCTAAACACTATGTATTTCTCTTTTTTCCTTCTTCCTAAGAACCCCAAATCAAGTTCTTTATCTTTCCTATCAAAACCCCATATACCTACCATAATAGGCAAATCAAGGTTGTAGGTTCAAAACCCACCAAGTGGATGTGTGTGTGTGTGTGTGTGTGTGTACATATATATAAAAAAAATAAAAAATTTAACCATGTTTCATAGGAGAGAAATAAGACCTAGGATGCAACCATTACTTTAATATGGATTTGACTTTGAGAATAAACATGGCTTTAGAAATTGAATCCTTGTGGGTTGGGTTGGATTAGATAACTTGTGAAACCTGAAAATTGCAATCCTTGATTTTGGATCTGTACTCTTTATGTTTCCCTAGGAAAATATTGTTGACCATCATTCCATTCCACCATCCCAATTCACATTTGTCATAATTTCCATTAAACTATCTTGACCTGTTCCACCACCATTGCCACCACTACACTACCCTTCGCACCTTTACACTGTTAATCTAGGATACCAACATAACACCTAGGTTATACATGTGATGACATAGATTCTTTTGAACTGCTGGTTGCTTGTCCATAATAGTTGTCCAGTAATTTTACCTTAAAGTGTACGATTTGGGTATCTGATCTCAATGTATTTTAGAATGACCTTGATCAAATTTCAGTAGTCTTTAGACTAAATGGCATCTCTAACCCCTATAAATAGGCTTGGAGGGTGAAATTATCTGCAAGGGGTGGGGGGGGGGGGGGGGGGGGAGATAGAGAGAGAGAGAGAGAGAGAGGAATGACTTTGTCCATATTTCACTCTTAAGCTTGTTCAAGTTCTTATTTAAGAATACTGGAATGTGATTTCTGTGCATGACCTGTTATGAAACTAGGACTGTTCATAAGATGTTGATCTCTCTGTCTCTCTCAGTTACTGGCTTACTTTGGTTTAGTGTATATTTTTCTGCAGAAGGGTGCATTCATCAATTATGACCCCTGAGAACACTGAGGTGATTCAAAAGTCCATTTACACCCTGATTTTTACCTTGAAGAACATTGAGGTGAGATCCTTTTTGCAGCTGCTTGCTTACTAACTGCAGAAGTTACAAAGTAATTTCTTGCGCAAATTTGGTTTATTTATTTATTTTTTCACCATTGTAGAATATAAGCTCTGATATTTTGGGATTCACGGGTGATGAGGCTACAAGACGGAATTTAAAATTGCTTATCAAGTCCCTTAGCAGGCTATTGTGAAGACAAAGAAAAGGTGGAAATAGGACGGTAGCTTACAGTGGCAAATTAGCTGATTAAAAAAAATGCTATCCTCCATTTATCGGTGGGGAGAAACCGTAGTGTTGCTCCTTAAGTTTTTTTTTTTTTTTTTGTTTTTGTTTTTGGGTAGCACAAAAGCATCCAACGCTATACTACATTGTTCCATTCTTTTATCAGAGTGGAAATGTCAATACGAGTTTTGTGGACTGTTTATCCTTTTCCCCATTAGCAGTGAAAATGTTAATGATTTTCAGTGGCGATTATGTTTGTTACTATAGAAAACATTAATTTCAAGTCGAAAATTGGACACCTAAGTGTATCTTGGAGGATCCATTTGTTTCCATCGGTTCAGTTCTTTTAGCTTAATAAAATACAAAGAACTCCATGGCACTCATCAGAAATGTTAAGCCAGAAATATGTTTGGCAGTATGTAATTGTCCATTTCTCCATGTTGAAAGCTTTTGGAAGTTTATCATGTTAATTGTGCCTGTCAACTATAGACTATAGTTTCAGATTGTGACTGAATTACTAGTGCACTCTAAAAATGTATGGATCCTATTCTACATGTTTTTATAAACTCATTAACTGGCTAAATATTTTTGTGTGGGTTGCCCCCTTTTCCTAATATCTTTCGGTGACTGTTTGTGATCTTTATTATTATTTTTTAATATATTTGTTAATGTATACATCACAAGCCAAACTATTTTTTGGGTGTGTGTAAGCTATGTTATACAAAATGTTAAATTTCAGTCGGCATACGTGGTCCATTGCGAATTATATACGACCTCTGATAATTTCTTCAAGGTTTATAGCTTAACCCAGATATGTACCCCACCTTTATCTTATGGTCCACACATAGCAGCTCACTTCACTGATTTGCACTGCCTTTACTTAAGCCGTCATTCTGGTGGTTTGTGATAGGAATTGCCAGTAGATCTCCCCAAAAGAGTTAAGTGTCCATTATTTCATTTTCCTTGTTAAGCCCAGCCCTTGGGAGACTTTTAAGACCCACTCTTGAATCTCAAATCTTATTTATTTATTTATTTGATTGGATAGTTACGATAGGATGGAGGGGATTTGAATCTTGGATATCTCTGTTTGATACACTAAATAAATTTCAATAAATAAATTTCAAATTCTTTAAAAAGAAAGAATGAGAGAACTCCCTTTGAATGAGTTGAGAAAGAGAGAACATTTTTTTTTTTTGTTTTGGCTAGGTGATTGCGGGGCCTAGAACCCCCGAGCATAAGGTCACAAGGGTACCTGGGTGCCAATAGGCTACTGAGGCCAATGGCGAGAAAGAGAGAACATTTGTGAACTTGACAAATAGAAATCTCATTTTTGGACATTTTTCATGCTATGTGACTTTCATAGGTGGGCTCACACACATCTCAATTGGGTCTTTTGCAATATTGCTTTCTAAAAATATGATGGAATTCTCAGACCACATAGGTCATTTGTGAGACCCCACTTATCTCAAGTAGCATTATTTCGATGTGGTCATAGGCACTCCAAAAACACTTTTACTTTTCCAATATATGTAATACATGAACTAAGAATTTTGAGAGACTGCACGAATCTTTTGTTAACTAAAAATTTTAAGAGATCGTCTGTTAGAAAGGTCGTGACGCCAATTTTCTAATGGTAATAAACTTGCACTTCAAATCTCGATATAAAAAGTTACAAGCAGGACAGCATAGGAACCCAAAATGGTTTTTATCAAAGTTTTCCCATTTTTAAGCCAAGTGTTTTGAGTCAGACTTTCTCTAATTTCATGAGATTTCTCTTGTTCCAAACCCAATTTCAACTCATGAATGTTCTCTTTAAGATGGAACCAAACTTGCTTTAATAAAACGATTGGATTTTTGGCTAATGCTTGGTCAAACTCAAACAAACTTGATCAAAGTTGGTCAAATTTGAGATTTGGCAATATATTTATAGAATTCATTGTTTTGATACTTAATCAATGTGAATAGGCCTGTTTAGACCTCAATCAAAACTCAAACAAACTTGATCAAAGTTGGTCAAATTTGAGATTTGGCAATATATTTATAGAATTCATTGTTTTGATACTTAATCAATGTGAATAGGCCTGTTTGGATCTCAATCAACCCTTTGTTAAACTGGATTAAAGTTGGTTGAAATTTGTCAAAACTTGTCTTTTGGCATCTTGAGTGTTTTTCTCTTCTCACTAATTTGTCATCATTTAGTGAAATGGACTTGATGTCTTATTTCGTCCATTTAGACTTTGGTCTTCAAGAGATATTAATGGGCTTTATGCTTTAGTGCCTTTATGGCCCAAATAATTCAATTGGCTTGTAATTGGGCATTTTCCCTTTGAACCTATTATGTAAATTTATGCGTACATATGATCTTTCATTCATTGAGAAAGCCCATTACACGACGAGAGAAATGATGTGGTCGGTGAGTCTAGATCAATGAAATAGCAAGATTTGGGCTTTGAGCTTGTTCCATGAAGTGAGGAAAAATAGTAGGTCAAGAGTCCAAATCGTGATGTAGGGGAAATAAGAATGTTAGGCCCAATTTATAAAGTTGAGAAATAATGTGGGTCATGAGCCTATCCCATGGAGTGAAGAGCTTTATGGGCCATATACCCCATCCAAAAATATGTCTTAGTAAGGAAGCTCAATTCAAGTAGCTGTGGGCCTTTTGGTGCTTTAATGAAATTCCACTCAAAACCCATCATTTCTTTCTTGTCTTGTGTAAATTAATGTTGATATGGAGAGGGTTACCAATAAAATCATGTCACGTGGCTATTAAAAAAGAAGCCTCAAGAAGTCTGGCTGATATGGCTCCTGCATTCTGGCTCTGTGGTCTCTCTCAAAAGTAGCATCATGCCGTCCACTATGCTATAGTTAATCGGCCCTTCATGCTACTACTCTAGCATTGTGCCAACCAAGTTATAGTGAATTTCTCTTAGTTTCTTAAAGTACGTGCTTTTTGAAACATTGTTCCATGGTTTATGGCAATTTTTGCCCACAAAGTTAGTACCAAAATGGATTTCTTGTTAAATTATTAATTGTTCTAAAAAGTTTAAGTATTAAGATATGATGAATTTAATAATTTAATTATACAATTCTAGTTGGATCGTATTTAGAATCTCTTACTCTTATATCATGTTAAATTATTGATTGTTTCAAAAGTTCAAGTTATTGAAATATGGTAAATTTAATCATTTAACTATAAAATTCTAACATTCCTAGTTATTCTTGTATTTTATGTGAAATTCTCCATAATCTAGGCTTTCTTGAAATAATTTTTGCTCAACAAAGTCGTAGAGAATTTCGCATAGTTTTAGAAAGTACATACTTTTCTGGATCAACTATGTGTGGTGTCTAACAACTTCGGGCTCAAAGGTTGTACCGTAGGTTAATTTTGTGCTAGAATTCAAGATTTTCCATGAAGATTTCTTCTTTTACACTGTTTTATTTGACATCCTTCTTGACAACAGTTTGATTTAAATGAGAAATCATTGGAAAGCTTGCAGTGCCCAATTGTTTAATGGTACAAAGCGTTGGCTTCAAATTTATTGATATGAAAAGTTACAAGCAGAGAAATAGTAGACTAAACTAGTTTTTTTTTTCGTTGATTTGAATGGTTTGCTTATGGTTTTTGTGCTTAGAGCCCATCAAATCGAAGATTTGTTTAACTAAGATGTGGTTTGATCATGGTTTGAACACAGTCAAATTAAAATCAAAACTTTCTAACAACGAAAAATGCTAATTGTGAGCTATTTTGATAAGTATGTGACATTCTTTATTCTACGTGGAATGGAAGAGAGAACATTTGCGAACTTGGTAAGTATGCATTTTTTATTCAACCTTCTTTCTTTTGGTAAGTATGCATTTTTTCTCCGGAAAATTTGATATTTGGGGTGTGGGGGGTTGATGTTGGAAAATATAAGATCTACCCTATTCATGCAAGATAACATCTAAACTAGAATTCTAGAGCAAAGATTAGAAAAGCATACCTTAATGTAGTAAAACTTAAAACTTGAGAAAAGAATTGATCATACGAAGATCTTCAATATTCATTCCAATTCCATAGATGGCCTAAAGTGTGGTCTTTCAATCAGTAAATTAGATGTTCTTTTTTTCCCCATAAGTTGTTTTCTTGAAAAACTAATTTTTTATATATATTTTTTTCTTTCTGAAACATATATATAATTACAGTAGCAATTTTTTTTAATAACTTATTATTAAATTACCATAATTGGGTTGGCCTTTTAAATTAGTCCAATTGGGCTTTATGTGGTTTGGGTTGAAACCAACGGGTATAATAAAACTTTAGCTCCAATGTGCTTTGGATTTCTTCTCAACTCTTAATAAGCTCAAAGTTATCATTAATTATATTTAGCATATTATGAAAATATAATTGTACTCTAGGATTTACTAATATAATTATAATCCAAGATAGCATCAATTAAAATAGAAGTAGTAAGACCTATTATTTAGATGACAGTTGTTAATTAGAATAATAAATCTTACAACAGTCCAGTTTTATGTATCTTATACACTTAAAGATACATTAGCACATCCTATCAAAAAAGAAGAAGAAGAAGATATATTAACACATCAACTAAAAGTCTTTGATCACTTCCATGGCCAAGAGAAATCTTAGTTGATATGTTATAGTCTTCATAGATGAAAAGCTCAATTTCATCACTAATTATGAACTATTATTTTGAATTTACAAAGAATATATGATTTTCATCTTTTGCATGCAAATCATATACTTTACTTATACATAAATCACATACTATGCATCTCATGGGCTTATACAAAATAATGTTCAAATATTCATGTTACAGTAATCACAAAAAATTAAAAAAGAACTTATTATTTAATTTAATAGTGTCATATGGTGAACTAACCCAAAAGAAAAAAGGTTAGTTTTAAGGGAAACGGGAACCTCACAAACACATCAAACCTAACTCATTTAAACTATAAAGCATTTGAACATAAGATCCACCTAGTCTTAACCGACACAACTAATCATTTATGCAAAAATCGAAAAACGAACCTGTCTCTAGATCTGAATTCATTGAGTCGGTTCCATAATAATAATGATTATTGTCACTAATAATACACATTTCATCGACTTTCATTTTATGAAACAACTTATGAATCTGGAAAAAGAAGAAAATATACATTAATACAACTATAGATGAAGTTTCTTTTTCGTTTGTGATTTACTTTTTTTTTTTGTTTTTTGAGAAACTGTTTGTGATTTACTGATTGACAATAGCAATCAAACTTAACATAGGTAAATGTATGTTGGAGTTGGCCAAATTCTCACTTGAGGGTCCAACTTAATTGTAAAGAAAAGAAGGAAAAAAATAAAAAAAGTAGGTCCACACAATTACTTAACTTAAAGTAAGGTCTAACTTTTTATTTTTTGCTGAATAAGTAAGGTCTAACTGGATTTGTTGAACTTTTGACCAGGACATCCGAGGCCTATATGCAACTTTATTTGCAAGAAATTAACACTTTATGTATGATAGTAGTAAGTTTTAGTGTTAGTATACAGACCAAGATGAAAAAATTGTAACTACAATCAGGATGGAGCCAGAATTTGGAATTTGGGGACAACTTTATTACTGGCAACGTATAGAGTTTTGGTTTTTGGCTTTGCTGCTTAACTGCTAAAGGGTTTTATTTATTTATTTTTGTGTGTTTTTGATGTGTGCCTTGCTTCTAGGTAAGGACAAAATTATTTCATTTAATTTTAATTTTTTTTTTTTTAAAGATCAGGCTGTTTGTTTTAGGTAAAATTGGTTAATTAAGTCTAATTGTTTTTAGCTTTAATATTGGTAATTTTGTTGGGCTAATTTTTTTGGACTTGTATATTTTGTTTTAGATTTTACATCAAGTTTTTTTTTTTTAATTTTTTTTTATGACTTTTAAAAGGAGAAAAATGCTAGAACTACAAATTTTTTTTATAAATTGCTAATGTAGTAAGTAGTTATTGGTAAGTTAAAAAGTGATGTAAGTGGTGAGCCTAGATGAGAACTAATAAGAATTTACTACCTCAGTAGTCTGTAAAAATGTTGTAGAAATTTTTTTGGTTATAGCATTACTTGTAAAAGAATTAATGATATTGTTAAGGGGGGTAATGTATAAATTTATAGAACAAAATTACTAAAATTAGTACCTATATAATACTAATATTTTTTTAAAAAAATTTTAGGGGGGGCCATTGCCCCACTTGATCAAACTATTCCTCCCTATCCACAATTGCACTTACATCTGAAAATGACTTGTCAAGTTGCAATTGAAACTTCTCGTAATCATTTATGGACGCAAAATTCTCTTAATAAACATTTAAAGCGAGACTTAGCATTCGTCCACACAATACACATTTAACCAATTCAGTCCAATCACGTACAAGACCCCCTTAAACTCTTGCTTTTCGGGATAAAGGACTTGTATTGGTTTTTCGCTTTCCCTTATAACATTGAATATATTTTACTGGCTTCCAAAAAACCAAAAACAAAAAGAAAGATAATAATTAAGCTCATCACTACATTTGCCTTGTTAAGCCAGCCCTTAGGAGGCTTAGAAAACACACTCTTATGACTCAAATTTTCGAAAAAAAACAAAAAAGAATGAGACTACTCCCTTCGACTGAAAGATTTGAGAAAGGAAGAGAGAACATTTTCGAACTTGACAAATGGAAAGCTCATTTTGAAGGAACTAATCATGCAATATAACTTTCATTGGTGGGTTCCAACATATTTCAATTGGATCTTTTGTAATATTGCTGTCTGAAAATATCATGGAATTCTCAGTTCACATATGTGATTCGTGAGACCCCAGGCAACTTTGTCCTTTATATAATTAGAGATTGGATTCTTTTTTTTCGATTGTGATTAGCTAGCAATAAGTGGGGACTCCAAACACACACACACAACACATTCCCCCAATTATTTGCAAGTTAGTTAAAAAAAAAAAATGCAATCCTCGCAAATCCCATACGAGTTTAGATGGCTTTTACCAAGAGTTACCAATCAACTACGTAATAACTATTCCAAGTTCCAACACCTCATAACACTTACCAATAAATATTATTTTCAGGAAAAAAGAAAATCACTTTTATAATCTCTCTCTCTCTAAGAAAGGTTGCTTATAATAGGCACAGCTCTCTATATAAATAAAACTTTGTTTAGGAAAATGTTGTAGAATATACTTCAAATATTAGTTTCCATAAATTCAAAACCACATCAATTAATTAAGCTATTTGTTAATTTTAAGACAAAACTTAGATTTTTTTATTATTAATTAATCTCGTTTTATTTTAATCATAGGGATTGCAAATGATCTCTTAGCTTTTGATAATTTTTGCTAAAAATTACCGACTAAATACATATTAGTTGTTTTAAAAACTTATAACAGTAAGTCAGTAACTAAGAGATATTATTTTATGAAAAAAAGGAAAGTAATTATAATTTGTCTTTATCAAAATTCAGATGATTACGTATTACCTTTTTAAATTTCTCTCTTTTAAAAATAACATTATTTTGGATCATTTTGTACCATATAGCTTTTCCCCTTGCTTAAGCATTCCTTTGGTACTTTACTGTCATCTGTAGTCATATATTTTAACATGATCAAGTTTTCCTATTATACTGACTTCATATTATATGTGATGTTGTAGATACCCTATTTTGCGACATTAATTTAACCTCATTTCAAGGACAAAATTATCATTTTACAACATACGAACAAATCATAATTTTGACTGTTTAATCTTTCGGAGCATCATTAAAAGTACATTTAGGAATTATAAATTAAACCATCGGATTAAAAAATATAGTTGGATAAACTTTTAATGGTTAATATTCATATGCATGGTTAAAGTGAATAATGTCTATCTATAAATTTTTTTTTTTTTGAGAAAAAATGTCTATCTATAATTAATTATGATTGGTTTGTAAACAATAATAAATATAATTAATTAGGTGTCATGATTTTACTAGCTTGTGAAAAATAATTGTAGAGTGCAAGAAATTCTAAGTGCAAGAAATTCTAAGAGTTTTGAACTTTGAATTATGCGGATGTCTATAAGTTTTAAACAAAAAAATTAATTATTCTAATTAATCAAGTGTTAAAAGCAATAATTATTCTAAAAAATGAATTAGACTTTTAGGAGGCTAAATTCGGATTCCCAAGTCAGAACAAGCTCAAAAAATTGATCCAACAAAGTCCAAATTCTTTAAAACTCAAAAAAGAGCGCAAGTGAATGACTGGGTTCAAGTGCTGTTTCAGCACTTGGATGATGACTCTTAGTGCTGACCGGCACTCAAATGCCTAATCTAAGTGCTAATTCGACACTTGAAGTCCTTCCCTCCCAATTCATTTATTTTTGCGACTTTTCCCATTCCTGCTCGTACACGATCAGTTTATCTAAATGAATATGTGAAATTCAAGCCATGGAACTCATCCTAATTAACTCTTAGGCCCAATGCTTTTCCCTCCTTTATTTATAAAGGAAACCCCTAATTTTCAAGGCATATTGTGAGAGACTGCGACCTCGGTTCATTCGAATCAGATTCAAGCCAACCCTACATGAGCGGGTGAAGTTGTGTTAGTGGCTCTTAAAATGGTTGGTTTACTGATTATATTTTTCCCCTAGATTAATGGTTTTATAATGGAGTTATCACTTATTTTAATTGAGAGAAAAATAAGAAACCATATAAAAAATACATAATTTTTATTGACATATTTGAATATACATCATTTGAAAAATAATAACTAGAACATTACATGACTTTGCTTTTGGATACAATCTAAGAACAAGTACATTACTTTGATCTTATACTGCATTTGTTTCAGTGGTAAACTGAAATCAGAAAACATTTTACACTCGGGTCCATGTTTGGCATCACCTGAAAACAAAATCAAACTAAAAATAGAATTTAGTTTGTCCGTAAAATATCCTTGCCAACCCGTAAAATCATTTATGTTCCCATTTTACCTTCAAATGCTTTTCGAAATTACTCACTCCTCACACACTTGTCTCACACACGCACCAACCTCATTTTAGCTCCAGCCCACACACCAACCTTAACTCCACCCACAGTTTGACACCAAGCTCCGGCCGCCCAGCCAAGCCAAAGCTAGCCTAGATCGTGCCACCCCCATCATTGCCCCCTTCGCCCAAATCACGCCGCTCCACCGCCTAGATTGCGTCGCCCCACCACCTTCCTCTTTTTTCTCTCTTCTTCCTCAACTCTTCTTCTCCCTCTTACTCAACATCACTTATTTGGCCGTCACCAACCACCAGCCCACTCCACTCCACCCCCAAACCCACCTGATCTGGCCGCCGCCATCCTCCATCCACTCCGATCTCTCTCTTTCCCGATCTGTCTCTCTTTCTTGCTCCTTCTCCCACAGATATATCATGTATATGTTGTGAATATGTTTTTATTTTGATTTTTGGTTGTGTTAAGTGTAATTTTGAAATTTTCTCATATAAAATTTGTTTGGAAGTTGAGAAAATGTAAAAATTTTGTAGGAAAATAGCATTTTCAGAATGTTACCACACACTGGAAATTGTTTTTCAGATTATTTTCCATTGCAAAACCATACGCCCGGATTTTAATTTCCTTACGGGAATTCATTTTCCCCTGCATTCGTTTTACACTTGGAATTCAATTTACATCGAACCGAGATGCAGCCTTAGTTACAATCTAGAAATTGAACAGTACATGGAAAATCTTTAATCTATGAACCCTTGATATAAGTTGGGAGGCTATGTTATAAAATGAGAGTGTTAATACCTTAACCGGTGAATCCAGTCTTCTAAAATATGATGACCATTGATCATATTACATCATGTAAATAATAAGTTGTAGCATTTAAGAACATACTATCTAAGATTTAAACAAGCATTTGTGTTAAGAAACAATACCTACTTGCATTAGCACTCCGCTGGGGGGGGGGGGGGGGGGGGGAGGGGGAGGTTCCTCTTTGAGATTGTTGAGGAGTGAGGCAACAAATGTGAAGGTTTGTAAAGTCAAAACCAAGAGAATTTAATGTTTATCCCAAAAGGGTAAAAAGAATGGAGAGACTGCGAGAGAACATTAAAGAAGCAACGTAACAAGTTGAAGTTGTAACCTTGAGACCAAGAGAACTAGTATTTACCCTTGTAGTGATTTGAGATCAAGAGGACTAAAACACCAAAAGAACCTTACTTATTATTTCCTCTAGAGTTCTAAGGGAGTGGGGTGCTTTGGAATAGTGTTGGAGGATTTTAAAATGATATTTAATCGATGTAGGACTAGGAGGATTCTAAATTCAGATTGAATTTTGGAGTTATGAAGAAGGTCTAAATGAATGAAATTGAATGATATTTGGTCTAAGTGTTGATCAACACTTGGGCTTGACTATGACAAATTTCCTTCATTTTTTACTTCAATATGTTTTTAATGCTTGGATTTTCTCCGAATTTCAATTGTATTAGCCCCTTCTTGGACCTCAAGTTCAACCAATTAACTCCTAACTTTCTTATTTCAATCGATTAACAATTAAATTCCAACAAATTTAAGGAATTAGTTAATTCTATATCCCTCGGATTGAATTATATGCATGTGACTCATAATAATCATATCCTTGAAGTGTAGTGTTACAACACATCATTGAATTTAAATTGTACTTGAGTTGAACCAATTAAAATTAAGTGTTCATAATCACGTATGGTCAGGACCTAATTCATGCAAGTTCATATTAACTGTTAAGATTTGATTCCCTGATATCTTTCAATTTGGGGGTTTGATTGAGGCCTCTAACCTATTATTTTGATTGTTGTGACTTCAAGATTTATTTAATGAAATGCACATAAAATCAAACAATCAAAATTAAGAACTCATAGTTAGGATTTGAAATAACCATTATGTCCTTAGATGATGTTAAATGTGGGTTACAAAATGAGGTGTTATGCTTACAAAATTTCTTTGAGAGAGCTTTTGCAGGAATAGCCATTACATGAATGTTGATCATTTCCATTAATCACAACACTGTACCCCCTAAAAAACCTCAAGTTTATGACTTCCTTAAAATAAACTTGACTCAAAGTGAGCCTCCAATCCATTTTCAGTCCCAAATATCTTTGAAGAAATTCTTATTCTATCAAAATCTTTACAGAACACAACGAACGACTCAAGAACACTTGAAAAGGAGGTGGTGTTGCCCAATTGATCCACAAAAGTGCTGCCCAACTTATCCAAATAGTGTGTCCAACCGATCTATGAAGGTGTTGCCAAAACCACCCATGACAATCCATGGAGGTACTTCCCAACAAAACCAAGCTTTTATCTGAATCAAAGCATCTCAAGGGGCTGCCCATATCTCTAACCTTGAAGGAAGAATGTGATGCACAACGACCAAGACCAAGAGAACATTTAAGTCCATTCTTGAATCCAATATTGCATGTAGGTATGAACTTCTAATCGACTAGTTTAGATCCTAAAAGCCCTAGATTTGTGATAAGCGATGATGTTTGTAATTGGTGGATATGGGATGAATCTTTAAACATGCTAGATTCTGCCTAGGGTTTATAATATAAATTCTCATGCTCAAAACCTTTTTTGTAAAAAAAAAAATCCTAATTTCTTATTCCGATTTTCACATAATAACATGTTGTTTCCCTATTTCTATGACATGTTTGCATACTTTGATTGCGTGACATAAATACATGGGCATCATATTCAAGAAGACCGGTTCATTAGGTGGAGTAAGTGCCTAACACTTTCTTGGCCACTCCATCACTTAACATTCGACCTTATATCAATGGTCATATCTTAAGTTTTATCATGTAATTTTCACATTTTAGAATGTAACTAGGAATCAAAACCTTGTTTTCTTTTAGATTGCATCTATGATCAAGGCAATGTATTTTTTTTTTTTTTTTTATATTATCAAATGTAAATTATCAATCAATAAAATGAGGATTTCATTTCAATGCATGGTTTTCTAATTTTTCCTTAAATTACTCCAATTGTAAAACCCTTGATCTATAGGGGGAATAACATCATTAGTTAAATCTCCATTTTGGGAGACAATATCACAATCCCACCTATTTAAGTCGGTTTGGTCCAATGAAACAAATGGGCTAAGGTCTTAGTGATCTCTTACACATATCACAATTGGAAACTATAATTTTTTCCAATATGTTTTGTTCTCCTCTAATATAAGTTTTTGAATGTTAACTTTTTTTTTTTTTTTTTTTTTGTGGGAGAAAATTTTGAATGTTAACTTTAGCATTTAGCTTTCATCAATATGTAGTTTTTTAATTAACGACTAGTAAGATGGTTTTTAACTCCATATGCACTGATGTGACTTACGTACCATTTTTTCTATCTCTTTATCTTATTTTAAAACATTTAAATTGGGCACCTTAGCCAAAGATATTGTGAATTAGTGACAATTGGATCATGCATTCTCACATGCTCATATAAAACAAATTGCAATACTCTTACAAGTATACTTGACTTTTCATAAACATCATGCGCACACATTAAAAGTTTTATATAAAAGTTCGCGGCCCTAACCAAAACGCATCACTTAAATTTTAGTAAAAAATTAAATTAAAATGCTCATATATACTTCTAAAAGTCGTACTTTTTAAATGATGCTTATATGAATAATGATATTTTATGAACAAACCAATTTATTGCTTAAATTCTTTATTTGATATATATCTAATTTTTCAATTGTATATAAGACATAGGAGTTCATGTCCTAATTATATATATATTTTTGAATTCAGAAAATTTTAAACGGGTAGAAAACCGATGGCTAGGATACTAATGAGAGAACTTATTATGGTGATGTTAGATCTTGTTATCATGTTTCTCACTAGTGTGCAAGCTAATGATATGACCTCTTCCTCTTCCCATTCCAATTCACTTACAAACCTGCTTCACCCATTTTGTATTTGCTTTGAAAAAAGTATTGAGGAATGTAAGAATATGAAAGGAGTGCATCCTTTTGACCAACAGTCTTGTGTTGTTAAGGGTTTCAACAATTGATCATTGTGCACCATTGATGTGGTTGTCACTCCATAAGTTTAAATACTTGTGGGGTGTGGGGGATAAGGGCCGAGGTTCAAGTCTCCAAGAAGAAACTTATATAAAAGATTTCAAGAATTATGAGTTAATGGTCCAAGAAAGGGATGAAAGGGACCCATTTCTAAGTTCTGTGTATTTTGTAAAAACACTTTGCCTAATAGAACGTAAGGCACATAAAAAATTTAAGAAAAACTTAGTTCCAAAATTTAAGGGCCACTTATGGACACTCAACAAACGAATCAAGGGCAACAAAAATAAGGAGTATGATAATTTCTTTAATGGAGAATGTTTAATTTGACAATACCAAAACAATATCAAATTTCCATTTTTTTAAAATTCATCACATGCATAATCATAGAGTTGGCTCTAATTTTTTATACGGTAATCTCTCTCTCTCTCTCTCTCTCTCTCTCTCTCTCTCTCTCTCTCTCTCTCTCTCTCTATATATATATATATATATATATATATATGTACACACACACATGTGCGCACACACACAAAAGTATGAAAGTTGTATTTGTATGCAACCAATCCGTTTTTGTGTGGATCCAAGTCACTTAGATTTAATTGATCTCAAACATTGGCCTAAAACACACCACTAGTCTCATTAAACTAAAATTAACTATTTACAAAAACCTTAATTATTTTGCTTCCAAAATTCCCTTAGTTTTATGAATTTATTTTCCTGGTAATAAATGAAGTATGTTATTCTTAAAATGGAATTTTGTGGAAAAAATTATTTTCATTTCCTTAAACCTAGGTAGTATATTAGAGAAAATTATATAAATTATTATGTTTACAAATTGGATGAGGGAGAAACCTTGACTTATTTATTGTTGGGATGAAAAAAAAAATTTCATCTTTTTTTTTTTTTTTGAGAAACTATTTTCAACTTATTTAACATTTATAAATTAAAACAATGAGACTAATTGATTTAATTGTGAATATTTTTGGGATGCTTTATGAGCAAAATATTTTGCCTTGGGGGAATATTCTCATGATAGCATGCGTACTTATGTAAATGATAATTTCTTTTGTAATTATGAAAAAAAATGTGAATGTATTTATCATGAAAAATCTAGAATGACAAGTCCTTTAATAATTTTCTTCAAAGCACTTTTATGTTGTCTCACATAGTTTGGAGATTATGATGAACGTTAACAAGAGTCGTGTACCATATTATTAGTAATTTGGAATTTAATGTGCAGTTAAAAATAATAATATATTCGTTTCAAAAAATAATAATAATAATAATAATAATATATTGCAAATACGTTAAGAAATATTATTCAAGGCCTTAAGATGATTTTTTTTTTTGAATTAATATATTATGGTTTCATTAGTTATATAGTCTAGTGGCAAATTTCATGATACACATGATTACTTATGACTTTTGCAATTCATCAAATATGCTTAGTGGTATCACAATAAGAAAATTTTGTATTTTATTGTCTTTGTTTTCTGCATTAAACATCATTTTTAAATAATTGATCACTAACTTGTTTTACTAGAAACAAAATCTTCTATGTTCTACTATATATATCTATTATACTTTCTAACTTTTGCTTCACTTTTTTAGCGTGCTATATCTACATATGCAATTGGAGGAAGCTCAAGGATGGTCCAAGATTTAGACTTGCTATATGAAAATTTCAAGTGTCTTTTACTTTTAATTGTGTTACTTTAAGTTTTGTAATAAAATTATCTAGAGATATTGTATTGCCTAAATTTATACTATTATGTATTTGAGTCTTAAAACTATGTTAATTGAGGCTTTTCAAACTCAAAACAGATGTCATGTGTGGGAGTTGATCTTTATATTGGATCATATATATATATATATATATATATGTATGCACTTGTGTGTGCCTCGTTTGTTTATTTTATCTATTCTGTGGGGTTATGATGTTAGACACCACCAATAAAGATTCCATTTTTTTTTTTAACCAATATTTTACGATAGAAATTCTATTTGCTTGTTATTTTTTCTATATATAATTACTAGGCTAGATGCCAGATTCTTAATTAATATAGGGTATATGGGGAAATGATGTCAATGGAGCATTGAACAAATCGTGTGTGTTTCTCAAAAAAAAAAAAAAAATTGTGTGTAAATCATCAAGATTCCAGAAACTGGAATGATTCTTGTAATTCTCTTGCACAAATTATTATTTTAATGGGCTACAGCTAACTATTATGCAGACCATTCAACATTTGAGGCTACGGACTTGGTCCATTCTTTTCTAATGGATCAAACTTTCTCATTTATCGAATTAAAAATTTAAAAAAAAAAAAAAAAAAAAAAAAAAAAAAAAAAAAACCCTCATGTGCACTTTCCAGTGCGTACTTACGATGATAAGTGAATGAACAAGATCCACCTAGGTAACTCTAGTCTAGAATTTTAGACTTGAGTTATCATTCACTTATCATTGATAACAAGGTTGAAGGATCAACTCAAGTCTAAAATTCTAGACTAGAGTTACCTAGGCTTTGATGCCAATAGAAAGGAACAATATAGACGACCCCAATGATTGATTTTTGGAATTAAATCAATTTAATATCTTAACCAATTATGTATTTTAATTTTTTTTTTTAGTTAGGGTTAATTTGGAATCTGTTAATTTTTATGAAATTGAAAAATTTTTACTGAAAATACTGTAAATAAAAGTAAAAATTAGCTGAAATAGTATAGTGTGATCCATAAATAGTAGTAAAAATAAGTTGAATAATAAAATAAACTGGCAACTTTCATCAATGCCAAACGCACACTTAATAACTAAAAAAAAAAAACCCTAATAATGTGTTGTAAAATAAATAATACGTGATTTGTTGACAAAATAAAAAACCAATGAACGAATTAAAGAAAAAAACACTATGAGGGTTACAACCATTGGAAAACCTCATGCATTACAACCATGAATATGAAATTTGCATAAACCACATACAACCATGAATATGAAATTTATAACAAGAAAAAAAAATGCCTAGATGAATCAACCTTGAAAACCAATAACTTAAATCCTTACCAAATATATGTTCAATCCTTGTACCACTTGATCTTCACCTCAATGACTGCATGTATGGCCAAGAGTGTGGGCACTTCCTCTGTTGACAAAACTTAGAACCTGTGTGAGCTAGTGAGAGAGTGAGAGGAAAACTGATTTTTCTTTTTTCTCTAGTGTAGCTACTTTACGTCGTCCAATTTTGAGACAAAAATTGTAGTGTAGTTAAGGTTGTTGTTCCACTAAGAAATGGAAAACAAAAACACATCAAAAGCACTAATAATATATAGGAAAATATGACTGAAACTAACACAAAGTTTGGCAAAATTTAATAACTAAAATCACTAGGGTGTTGGGGTTTGTGCCCTAATATCGTTAGGCATTCACTACCAATCCAATTTTAGTAAACAATCGGGTATGTAAATATATAAACTATTATTGGAAAATTTAGAAATAAGCTTTATCATTGACTCTCTCTTTGGTTGTTTCTATCAATCAATTGTTTCAATAATTTAGTTTAGACCGAAATGATTTTGATATAAAAAAAAAAAAACTCAAGAACATTGCATACTCTAGTGGCAATGGGTATTAGGCTCTTGATATATTATAACTAACCCAAAGTTACAATTAATTTATTTTATTCCACTGTAAAAATATAATTGTACTCTAAGTTTTATTTAATTACACAAGGTTTCCTCTGACTACTAATTACATAAAGAACTGTCTTTGTATCATTGCACTATAGGTTTTATTTAATTATGCAACATATTGCATTCTAAAAAAAATCCATCTCCTTAAAATAGCACTAAGCTACTATAGATAATGTTCTTACTATATATACAGAGAGATGGCCATATATATATGCATACAATTGTAATTAATACATTAAAAAAAAAAAATGCATGTATTCTTCAAAACATGATAATGAATTAATACTTTGACATAAATATAAATATTTGATGAGGTGAAAGTTGCTAAAAGCCTTGTAGTTCAATTAGTTAACACCTCTTGAAGTTTCGAATAAAAACATCAAGGATTCAAACACACATACACTTGCACATATAGTACATAGAATCTCTAAAAATAAGAGAAATTGTGATTTTAAGTTATGATTTTGAACTTCAAAACTTTGACTTAAAGTCACGGTTTCCTTTGTTTTTTGAGATTGTGTGTATTATGCATGTATTAAGGGAGTTCAAATCTTCTGAACCACTTTTTATATACTACTTTATAATTTATATTCCGCCAATCACTACTTGCCATGTTTTCATTTTACTCTCCTTATAAAATAAATGAAATTTAAAATGGAAAGCAATTATACACACGGTAAGTAGTGATTAGTGAAACCTAAAATAGTACACAGAAAGTGGTATAGAGGATTTGCATTTGTATTAAGGGATGTGCACTAGACCATTCCTATTAAACTATTACAACCAAGGGATCAGGATTAACCGATTAAGGCTTAGGATTGAACTGAATTTAGAATTTATATATATGTAAGTGAAGTGAGCTTTAAGTTTCACCTTTACATCAATCAATGGCTTTATTTATTACAACAACGTTGAATTAATTGTAGTTCCATAATCATCATGTTTACTTTTTTTTTAGAAACATAACCATCATGTTTACGATGTGTGGAAAGGAAATCTACAAAAATTATTGAACGAGAACGATACTTACCCAAAAAAAATACAGTAGAAATATCTTATATCTATAAAGTTATTATCTAAAGTTTAAATAATTTTAGAATGAAAATACTAATAGGATATATTAATTAGCGCAAGATTGAAGGAACAAGAATCTTTGTTGCAGTTGCGGTAGATTATATATCCTAACTAACATTGACCTTTTTGCTTTGAGACTGATTGCTAATAAGTGTGTTTAGGAAGCTTAAACTTCTTGCTTTATCTTTAACTAACTTTGCAATAGAAAATAATTATGATTACTTTAATCATACCTAATATTTCATGTAAGACTTGGTTCTGTTTTTTAATTAAGTGGACCAATTTCCCTGTAAGAAACTAAGAAAATCATTAGGTAATGAGTCGGTAACTGATGTGTCAGATAGCTTGTGCTATGCAATTACTAGAATGGACAAATGATCTAGTGCTTCTCTCAATTTTACATTTTCTTGTAAAAAAAATTCGAAAGAACAATTATCTTTATTTCACTTAAAACTTCTTGAATGATACATAAAATAAAATAACTTCTTATGACGTTTTAAAACCATTTTTGTTATAATAATAGCAAACTGCAAAATCGAAGGAGAATACTATGTAGAGAATAAATTGTGTTATTTTATTGCCTAGGAATTAAAAAACTGACCCTTATTCAGAATCAAACTAGATGAAGGGAATTTCCAATATTCTTAACCCCCCTATCCCCTCGACTCTCAATTAAAGCCAACAAAAGAAAATGCTTGAAGGAAACCGTAGGGTCCTCTGCTTCCTCACGATGTTCACGTTGATGCACATGAGCATAATTCTTTAATATATAACTTTATTTCATGATAATTACAAATCCTCAAATATTTTATTTAATAAAAAAAATTACTAATTAAATTAACTGAAACTCTTATTATAACACTCAAGTAAATAAAATAATTTTTTATTTGTCAAGTTATAGTAGGTAAATAACTTTTAGATCCAGTTAATGTGCCCACATTTTAAACCATCAATTTTTAAAAATATTTTTTCAAAAATTAAAAAAATTATCCTTTTTAAAAATAAAAATTATTGTGTACTCTTATAATAGATATTTACAAAATCCATAACTTTTTAGTTTCATTGTATTCCTGCAAGTTTTGGAGATAAGTATGCATGGGAATTAACGATGGGAATTACTAGTAGGGAAGGTGAGTAATTGCTACTACCTTTCAATGGGCTTGGTTTCAGTAGTACAGGTTTGGTGGACCATGTACTATGCCCCCTGGTCACTGCACTAAATCCTTTTTCTCCCAAAAAGGTGTGCAAACCTACCTTTACCTTCTTAAACACTCCTTTATTAACTTGCACTTAATAAATAGGGGGTTGATTTCTGGTGACATACAATAAAATAAACAATAATTGTGCTCTTAATCATAATTAAGCATGTCATGTTGTGAGACTTCTAGGCAGCATTACTGCTACTACTCTAGGAGATAGATCTAGTGGATTGACTTAGTCATGTCAACTAGTCCATCATTGAAGAAGTACCCAATCATGGATTTTTCAGTGTCACTTTGTTTTGCTTAAAATTTGTTTGTTTTTTTTTTTTTTTGGTTGTTAGCTTTTGGAACTAATAATTTTTCCTCTTAATTTGCAAAGTTTTTGTTGCCGTTTTCCAAGAATTTGCGCATGATGCTGCGGCACTGTTTTCTTCAACAACAAATCTTGGTTTTGCGTGAAAATATATTTGCATTTTAACCTATGCTGACCTTGGTCTAGTAATTCTCTTTCCTGCCCTAATTGGGTGGCCAATTATTGTCTTCCCACGTTATTTCCTTATTTGAACTAATCTAATTTTACTATTTTTTTTTCTCATTCAAAAAAATAAAAAAAATCTTACTACTTTTTTAATAAAAAAAATACAATAACATTTTAACTTATGATTTGCTATATTGTTATTATTTTTTATCATTAAACTCAAGTCACTAATTGGATTGAACTATGACAAGAAAATTTATTAATTGAACTAATTATAATCTACTCTAATCTTGTTTTTATTGATTCATGCTCAACAACTATCTTTTAGAAACTTTTTAAATTTTTGTTGAGATTTTCAATTAAATAACCCTATTAAGCCCACGAATCTGTATTTAGGATTTGATTAAAGCATAAAGCTATATTTAGAAGAAAATTAAGCAAATTACGTCATGAATTTGTATTCACCCCCCTGACAACCTAGCATTACCTAATGGTATGCATATATAGAATACTTTTTTCTGGCATGTTGAAAATGCTAATTCAACTTTTATAAAGTAGATATAAAAAACGTGAGCTGAAGGCTATTAGCATTTATATGATAGTGATATCCAACTCAATAGATATAAACACAGCCAAATGTTATGTTAAGAATATGTAAATCACGCACAAGTGTCTTCTAATAAATGAGGAATCAACAAAGAAAAAGGGTAAGATGGGGCCATATTTGAGTGGGTTAGACTGTTAGAGACAGCCACCCAGGAACTAAACTTCAGTAAGTGATATCCTGAAATTAGCTATAATAATAAATTAATAAACAAAACTTAGGATTATTTATAATGTAATACTAGAGATATAAACTATTTTAAATTTTTTTTACAAACTGTTGATGTGGTGAGTGATTATTGGTAAATAAAAAAGTGATATTAATGGTGAGTCTAGATAAAAAATAGTAAGAAGTTGGCCACAACATCAGTTCAAAAAAATGGATTAGATTGATCAGTATAGTATACAACATGGTATTTTTTTCAATACATTTTGGAGGAGTATTGGTAACAGTTTAATGACTAGTATGGTATATTTTCCTGGTACAGTCAGTATCGGTATGGTATTGACTTCCTTGAATACAAGTGCCAAAATAGGAGAGGAGAAGAAAAAAAATTGTATTTTGACAATCTCATTGCCGAAATAGAAGGAAAAAATAAAAATAAAAAATCGTTTGTAATGTGGTAGCGCCGAAAAAGTTGAGAGAAAGAGTGGGAGGGATAAATTTTATGTCTTTTAAATTATTTAAAAGTTGCACACTACTAGGTGCCAAAATAGGAAGATGCCGTAAAATAAAATTTTATCAGATAAATTTTCCCTCTCTTTTTTTTTTCCTCTTCTTTTACCTATATTTGGCACTTGTATTATCACAATCCAAATTCTTTTTTTCTCTCTCTTCTCTTCTATTTTGGAAATGGTGTTTGCACAATACAATTTTTTTTTCTCCTATTTTTAGTCATGGAGAAGAAAAATTGGGCTGTAGCAATTTTGACAATATCATTATTGAAATTACTTTTCTCTCCTTTCCTTGATCACATCATTTATCTTTTCTCTCTCCTACTAATTTTTTTTTCTCACAAATTTGTTTCTTTTTTCACAAAGTAAAATAATTTTGAATAATACACCTATCACTAATAAACTCTTATTTAACCAATGTTTAGCCAAAAACTCCTATTCATACCTTTTTTTTTTTTTTTTTTAAATTCATACCTCCTTAGCTTTGTGTGTATTTTTCCCATTTGGAGACGAGTAGTTTGCTTGGGTCCACCATTAATGTGCATCGCATGTGTGTAAATATTGATTGAGAACCAACCATAGGCTTCAAGGTATAAAAAATAATATAAATATAAAAGAAAGAAAACAGAGGCCATAGCCAAAACAAAAACACATAGATGAAATGAATAAGATAGAGATTCAACCTCTTCTATTATCTTGGGGATGTGACACTTTTCCAGGTAGCCGACACGCCATCCCATCACATTGTTTCAACCATCCCATGACAATGCACATGCACCCATTTTCGTACACTCAAATATAAAAATTAAAAACCCACCTTACGTGGAATTTAAAACACCAAAATAAATACCTTAAAAACTATGCTTGTTTCCAACGTTTTTAGTCATAGAATAAGTCCATCGTAAAATGTAGTTATAAACCACAATTTTACATAAATAAAATTTAATTATAAAATTAATTATAATTTAAAACTATAACTTTATATAATATTTTTTTATTAAAGGAGAATTTTGACAAATTCACAATTAGATTTGTGGGAACACTTCCCCATTATCCGGATTTATCCGCTTTGGGGAGCCAGTCCCTCACGGTTTATCGGCTCGTCCCCGAGTGTGGGCAGGATCTACACCAGGACCAAGGGCTAGACCTTGTAGTCGCAGGCTCACCAAGTCCCACATCGGTTAGAGTTCCCTCCCACATATGGTTTAAATGCTTCTGGAGCAACCATATGTGTACCACCACCCCCGCACATGTGTGAGAGGTGGTACACATATGGTTGCTCCAGAAGCATTTAAACCATATGTGGGAGGGAACTCTAACCGATGTGGGACTTGGTGAGCCTGCGACTACAAGGTCTAGCCCTTGGTCCTGGTGTAGATCCTGCCCACACTCGGGGACGAGCCGATAAACCGTGAGGGACTGGCTCCCCAAAGCGGATAAATCCGATTAATTGGGGCTGGTGGTACACATATGGTTGCTCCAGAAGCATTTAAACCATATGTGGGAGGGAACTCTAACCGATGTGGGACTTGGTGAGCCTGCGACTACAAGGTCTAGCCCTTGGTCCTGGTGTAGATCCTGCCCACACTCGGGGACGAGCCGATAAACCGTGAGGGACTGGCTCCCCAAAGCGGATAAATCCGGATAATGGGGAAGTGTTCCCACATTAAAAGGGCCCTTTTAATGTGGGAACACTTCCCCATTATCCGGATTTATCCGCTTTGGGGAGCCAGTCCCTCACGGTTTATCGGCTCGTCCCCGAGTGTGGGCAGGATCTACACCAGGACCAAGGGCTAGACCTTGTAGTCGCAGGCTCACCAAGTCCCACATCGGTTAGAGTTCCCTCCCACATATGGTTTAAATGCTTCTGGAGCAACCATATGTGTACCACCACTCCCACACATGTGCGAGAGGTGGTACACATATGGTCGCTCCAGAAGCATTTAAACCATATGTGGGAGGGAACTCTAACCGATGTGGGACTTGGTGAGCCTGCGACTACAAGGTCTAGCCCTTGGTCCTGGTGTAGATCCTGCCCACACTCGGGGACGAGCCGATAAACCGTGAGGGACTGGCTCCCCAAAGCGGATAAATCCGATTAATTGGGGCAGTTACCCCACATTAAAAAGGGCCCTTTTAATGTGGGGTAACTGCCCCAATTAATCGGATTTATCCGCTTTGGGGAGCCAGTCCCTCACGGTTTATCGGCTCGTCCCCGAGTGTGGGCAGGATCTACACCAGGACCAAGGGCTAGACCTTGTAGTCGCAGGCTCACCAAGTCCCACATCGGTTAGAGTTCCCTCCCACATATGGTTTAAATGCTTCTGGAGCAACCATATGTGTACCACCACCCCCGCACATGTGTGAGAGGTGGTGCACATATGGTTGCTCCAGAAGCATTTAAACCATATGTGGGAGGGAACTCTAACCGATGTGGGACTTGGTGAGCCTGCGACTACAAGGTCTAGCCCTTGGTCCTGGTGTAGATCCTGCCCACACTCGGGGACGAGCCGATAAACCGTGAGGGACTGGCTCCCCAAAGCGGATAAATCCGGATAATGGGGAAGTGTTCCCACAAGATTATATATTCTTTTTATAACATCTATTGCTTGTAAATTTTTTAAAATATATAAATTTATAAATTATATAATAAATAATATAAAATTGATTGATATAAAATTTGACATGTGTATTAAAAATATAAAAAATATACAATATAATGGTCAGATTTTTAAAATGTACAATAATATTTATTTTATTGAGTAAAATTATAACTTTAAGATAAAATCAATTTTGTAGTTAAACTGCATTATACATAATAAAAAAAATATTTATATATATTTTTAAATTCATTTTTAAGATTCCCATCCAGTTCCATCAAGAATTTCTGAAACCCTTCGGCTTCACATCACATCCACTGACTCACCAAACCAGCGAAAACTCTCTCAGCTCCCAAACACTTTCTCTCTCTAATATTTCTCTGGGTTCTGAACCCAATAAAAACCCAAAGTGGGTCAGCTTCCAATTCTTGTATGACCATATGATTTTAAGTGCATGTGTCCATATGTCTGTTTGTCATAGTCTCAGACTCTGACAGCTTTTCTTGCTTCTCAATCATGAAATAAGCCCGCTATCAAATTATTCCCTCTCCCACCTTCTTTTTTATTTTTATTTTTTGGATTTCTGCAAATTTTCAGCACTATCCCTATGTCCAGTACATTCACTTTTGCTCCTTATTTTCTTCTCAGATAAAGTTTCTTTTACCCTACTCCAAATTTGTGACTTTTCCCATATTGGGTTTCCAGCAGAAGAAAAAATAGTTTTTACCAAGTCTCAAGTCTTTGTTTTTTTCTGGGTTGGTGAATGTTACGTTTGTTTTTCTCCTTCTAATCCAATCTGTACACAATTATTACTACCAATTGTGGGAATCATATTATTTAGTTTCCTAGTTGGGTTCTATGATTAAGGTAATTTTTTGATAAAAAAATCCACCAGGTTGGTCTGTAATTTCCTTATATTTTGTTTTCTTTACTCTATTTAGTACCAAAAAAGCTGAGACCTTCCAAATCTGAATCTCAAATCAGTGGTAAAGTCTTCTCATTTTTTGGTTGTCTATGCTGAATCCCATTTTTGGCGTCGAATTCCATGTGGGTTTAAAGTCTAATCCCAGTTTTCCTTGTCTGCAAAGCCATCAGAGTCCACAGATTTGATTCTTTGCCTCAACTTGGGCATTGACAAGAGAAACGCTTCTTTTTTTCAATCTGGGTATTGATAAAGTCACTTCATTTATAAGTCTTGTAACCTCTTAGATTTTGTGTGTTCACATCTGAAAGCTTGAAGTTGAAAATTTCTCTATCTGGGTTTTGCAGTGTAATGCAAATTGAAGGTCACAAACATGGCCAATCTTGTTCCTGGTGTACTGCTGAAGCTTCTACAGCACATGAATACTGATATAAAGGTTGCTGGAGAGCACAGGTCATCTTTATTGCAAGTCGTGAGCATTGTTCCAGCTCTTGCAGGAGGTGAGTTGTTCTCAAATCAAGGTTTTTACGTCAAGGTTTCAGATTCCTCTCATGCCACTTATGTATCTCTACCTGATGAACATGATGATTTAATTCTTAGTGATAAGATTCAATTGGGTCAGTTTATTCATGTTGAAAGGCTGGAAGCTGCCTCACCGGTCCCAATTCTTCGTGGGGTTAGGCCGGTCCCCGGGCGCCACCCTTGTGTGGGAAGCCCTGAAGATATTGTTGCAACTAAATCATTGGGATTTCTGAACAATAACTTGTCTTCGGGTCTTAAACCCGGAGAGAAAGTGAATTCACCTAGGAAATTATTGGGGAATAATCATGTTGGGGAAAAGGAAAAAGTTAGATTGAATGGTAGTGTTAAAGATGAGCAATTGGATAAGAAAACGGGGCCTTTTGGTAGATCAAAGTCTCAGCCTTTGAAACTGGCATCGAATGTGGAAGCAAAGAAAGAATCTTTGGTGAGATTGAAGTCGTTGAATTCAAGGTCTATTCCTTCATCTCCGACGAGTTGTTATTCCTTGCCGTCTTCTTTTGAGAAGTTTGCAAATGGGGTCAAACAGCAGGCGGATATAAAGAGTGGGAAGGCAACAGTTAAGTTTGAAGTGGTGGAAAAGGCAAATGCTGCTCGCACGACTAGTCCTCTGCCCTCTGGGAAGAAGTTAGCAATGGGAAACTCGATTAAAAGTTTTGTTCAGGGGATTGAGCTGGGGGCAAAGGCTCTGAGGAAGAGCTGGGAAGGGAACATGGAGGTGAAGGGTAGAGAGAGTTCTAATTTGAGGGGCACTAAACATGATCCAAGGCACGAAGTTCGAAATTGTGTAAGTTATATCATTTTTATTACTTAAAATTTTCAATAGAATAGGAGTTTGATTAATAGTACTCTTTTATTCAAATACTTCTAAACGATGTTAAGCATTTTGGACCATAAGCTGTGTTGAATTTAGTTCATTCTGTTTCTACCTTGGGTTTCCTATGAATTTTCTATAATTTGGTCTTTCAGCTTGTCATCAATGATGGTATTTTCAAAATTTGAGGTGTGCAGATTAATTTAATTTTCATCTCAGTGTTTATTGCAAGAATTGAGTTGATGTCATCATTTATATCGTGGTGTTTGTTTCCAATTCTAAAAAACCCAAATATAGGATTGATGTCCTCATCTTTTATTTGTCATGAACTACTGACAGGTCTGAGGAATCAATTTTTGCTGCATTTCTCCAATTGTTTTGTGCTGTTTTTTGTTTTTGTTTTTTTTTTTTCCTCACCTTCAAGCCAAGCAATCATGAGTTTCATCTAATCAACATGTATTTTCCAGGCTCCTAGATTAAGTACGTCATCAAGGATAAGTACATCATCAAGAATAAGTACGACAAGTGACAGGTTGCCATCCAAAGAGGAAAATATGTTGCAGTCATCTACAAAGAAATCTAAAGGGGAAGATAAGGTTCAAATGTCTGTAAAGAAAGTTTCTGCAAATGGGACTCTGGATGCTCAAGAAAAACCAAGTAAGCAAAAAGCTTCTGTTGGGAAGAAATCATCGGACGTATCTAGTAATGGACTCCCAGGAAACTTGGTCAAGGTTTCCCTTAATAGTAGAAGATTGACAGATGGAAGTGTTTCATGGGCTTCACTCCCTGCTTCTCTTGCAAAGCTTGGAAAGGTACATTCTTTAACATATTGTAGCTAGATAACCTGTGCTTGAACTATTCTTCTTTGAGCCATCACTATTGAAAGATTTTGTTACTTAAGAAAATGGTATATTATGTTTGCTACAGAAAATTCCAGGGAAGTAGTTTTTAATATTGCTTTGACATCAAGCAAAAGAAAATGTTTAAGATTCCCAATGTATTAAGAGTTTTGCTGAAGTAAACAAGCTAGAATTACACAATAGTAAGTGTCAGAGATCTGTAAGTGGCTTAATCCTCAGGTCATGAGCCATATGTTTCTGAGGCTCAGAGATCTGTGAGTAGCTTAATCCTCAGGTCATGAGTCATATGTTTCTGAGGCAATAGTGCAGTGATTTGAGTCATCCAATCATTTCTTTGGGGCAAACATCTATTATATAGATCTCGTACTGTTGTACTTGAAAAATCCTTATGATATAGCAATATGTTACTGCACAGTAGCATGGGTTTTGATTCAATCTTTCTTTTATATGTAGAGACACCTAGTTAGATAGCACTCTTTCCTTTAGAGGATAAGTTCTACGGCTATTGGATTTTATTTTTCTTATTCTATGCATCCACATTCATTTGACAGGAAGTTATAAAGCACAGAGATGCTGCGCAGATGGCAGCAATAGAGGCTATGCAAGAGGCTTCTGTGGCAGAGAGCTTACTTCGATGTCTAAGGTATAAATAGCCAAATGAAAATTAATATAATAAGTTACTGGCAATGAAAGTAGAGGTAGTCTTTGTTATTTTGTAAACTTGGAATCAATCCTTGGCTTATGATTTCTGATAATGACTCTCAATACATCCCATGGTCAAAATTTTGGGTATCGTAGGCTAGATTCAGCATTACCGATGTTACCCTGGAGGAAAAAATCATGTAACTTCGTTTTATATCCAGAACTTGGAGGATGGAGTAACTAGAGTCTGAGGAAATACATCATTTTATAGCCTGCACCAGCTTCTACTAGGGGATTTTATTTATTTATTGTTTCAGATAAGCATCTACTAGGTTATTAATAGTAGTTGTGAAACTATTTGCAATGAAATTGTATGTATGGTGGTGATCAAAGTAACAAAGCATTACCATGTAGATTGTGAAAGATAATGTTGGCTCTGCTTGGTCTAAGCACTTTGAACATTCTTGTGTTAAAAAAGTAGTTATACTACTAGCATCTGATTAGTCTTTAGGAATCTAAGTGAGGAAGAACCTTCAAAGCACAAAGCTACGCAACAAGGACACTGTAATTTAGGTTTTTTGCTAAAAAACTGGGTATTGGCTATAGTTTGTTGGACACATTTTGGTTGAGATAGTCATGTGGGACAGCTTTTATTCATGTTCAATTTTTTTTTACATAGGTCTTATATAATTGTAGGGTTGTCCAGTATTTGAATATGTCTAACTTAATTTACTAGGCTTTAATTTTTGGATATGTCAACTTAAATTTTCCCCTTTCTCAATCTAGGGATACATCAGTGACATTGGAGGTTTGCATAAAGATAGCAATTGAAATTATCTGTCATGTTTTTCTAGTAGTCTGACTATGTTGATTACGGATACCACATAAGATGGCTTGGGCACGTGCAAATCATTTATACCAAATGAATAGTGCTACAAGGGGTAAAAACATGGGGTGAGACGGGGAAGAGGCATGATGGCCTATAGCAATTAAAGGATAGCATCTAGAAAACATGGAGTTGGTGTAGCCATATTTGAGGAATTGAGTTATAGAGCTTTCTTATATAGAGTAGAGTAGAGTGGATTTAGAAAAACCTGATTGACAAACTAATCATGTATTAATAATTAATCAAAAAACATGGTTGTGGATGTTTTTCTGGGCATTAAATGTTACAAGCCTGCCATTGCAGGCTTGGAAAGCAGAAAATCCCTAGTATTGATAGTTGTTGTGTTAAAAAAATTAATTATATGGGTTGTGGGCCTTGTGGCATACCTGAACTTAATCTACCATGGCATTTCCACCACCACAGCAGGAGTGAAGGTAAAACCATTTTTGATAAGTATGTAATGAAATTTTATTGGAGTTTAGAAATCTGATGAGCATAGTTTCAAAACCTGTCTTATATTTTATGTTTATTAATTAAGAAAGAAGAGCCTTCAGGATCCCGTAAGAAAGGTGGAAGGGCCTAAGTAGAAAGAGGGGTGGACTAGCTCCCTCAAAGTGATAGATCCTCACTTCTGGGCATGGAAGAAAAGTGGAGGGGGCACTTTTTGTATTCTAAGCTGTATCTTGAAATCAAACTCAATAAGTAAATTGTTATATCAGTGCTATTTTCAACTTGGAAAAATGGAAGGGATTGACTTGATTTTTTGGGCATTAAATGCAAGATGGTGAAAGCTCTTAGATTATAAGAGAACATCAGCACTAATATGAAACATCATAAGAACATTATTAGTATCATTGTCATCAGCTGCAACTGCAGCAATTACAATAACAACAGTCCCTGCTTGAAAAAGAGCACCTTGTGACAATTTTTGCATTTGGGAATTAATGTTGGAGGATTTTGAAACCTCCCTCTTCCAGCAAGGTTTTCAATGTAAGATCCTATTACAAGGTACTAAATTCCACTACCCAATCCCTGTTTCCTTGGAAAGCTGTTTGGAGGCCGAAAACCTGAAGGTGCCAATAAAGGTTAGTTTCTTTATTTGGACAGTGGCTCTGGGGAAAATTTTAATGATCTATAATTTGTGGAAGCGTTGGGTAGTGGTGATTGATCGGTGTTGCATGTGTAAGAAAAACGGGGAGATGATCAATCATTTATTTATACACTGCCCTGTGGCCAGAGAGTTGTGGAACTTGGTAATTTCTTTATTTGGGATCTAATGGGTTATGCCGAGTGGTGTTGGCGGGTAGTGGTGATTGATTGGTGTTACATGTGTAAGAAAGACAAGGAGACGATCAATCATTTATTTATACACTTCCCTGTGGCTAGAGAGTTGTGGAACTGGGTAGTTTCTTTATTTGGGGTCTAATGGATTATGCTGAGTGGTGTTGTGGAATTGCTATCGAGTTGGTCGAGAAATTTTAATAGTAAAATAGTTATGCCTGCGGTGATTTGGAGAGTGATCCCTCACAGCATGTGGGGTATTTGGCAGGTGAGAAATGCTCTTATTTTTTAAGGAAATGAGAGATTGATCAATGACTTGAAGCTGTCTTCCCTCCAGTTATTGCTAGAGTGGACTAATGCTTTGGGTGTCATTTCTTTTGTTTCTGACTGATTTTCTTGATAGTTGTACTGTCCATATTCCATAATTTTGATGTATTGATGGTTCCATAGAACACTACCTGTGTGCTTAGGTTCCTTGTTATATTTTCCTTAATTTCAATGAAGTTTTGTTACTTATGAAAAAAAAAAAAAAAAAAAAACTTATTAGAGATGGTCAGGGTAAAACCACAAAATAATTGCATCAGAAAAGCAAAGCGGGATGAGGGACATGTCCATTTTAGAATTTTTTTGTGGTAATTAGGAGCTTTGTCTGGATACTGCTCAAAATTCGGATAACCTTGAGCTATGGGTAAATATACAATGTCAAGAATTTGATAATATAGCAAAATGAATTAATCATGCTTTCACTTTTAGCTGAAGTTCCACTACCAATCCTTTAGCTTTTATAAGGTTTTTTTTAATTTTAAAAAAAAAAAAATCTGCTTTACAGTATAAGGGCTGTGATCTACATTCATGCTTCTTCTTCTTTTTTTCTGTTTTTTGTGACAATAATGTTGTGTGAATTCTCCTATTTGCAGCATATATTCTGAATTAAGTACGTCATCTAAGGAAGATAACCCACAGCCTGCAGTTGAGCAGTTCTTGACTCTTCATGCGAGCTTGAATAATGCTCGCATGGTTGCTAATTCTATATCAAAAACTATTCCATGTGGTACGTCTCCAGATCATGAAGAAAACCTATCAGAAGAAGCACTAAAGGTCATGTCGGACAGGCAAAAACATGCAGCTTGTTGGGTCCAAGCTTCATTGGCAACCAATCTATCATCTTTTGCTGTTTTTAGCAAAGAACCTAACTCAACTCGAATTTCAGCTCCTACCCAAAGGACAATCCCAGTGAATCAACCAATATTAGTCCTAGAAAATTCTACCAAGAATACCTCAACAAAAACCCAAGGCAAAGCCCGCCAGACAGTTGGTTCTAAGATTGCACAAGGAACTACTCGCCGGCAAGGGGATGTTTCAGCCAACAGCCAAAAGCCACAGGCCCAACCTCTACCAGAGTGGGTTAGAGGAAATGGCCTTGATGAGGCAGTTGATTTGGCTGAGATGTTGCAACTGCAGTCCCAGGATTGGTTTTTGGGATTTGTGGAGAGGTTCTTGGATGCTGATGTGGACACCTCGGCATTGTCAGATAATGGTCAAATAGCAGGAATGTTAACTCAGCTCAAGAGCGTGAATGACTGGCTCGACCAAATTGGGTCAAGCAAGGATGGACAAGAAACACCGCATATTTCAGCAGAGACAATTGACAGGTTAAGGAAAAAGATATATGAGTATCTTCTTACACATGTTGAATCAGCTGCTGCTGCACTCGGTGGTGGTTCACAATCATCACCACGGATCCAAACAACAGAAACAAAAGTTAGAAGGTGACTTGATTTTAGCTTGGCCGCAAAATGTGGTGTTTACAGTTCGTAAATGTGGTACTAATCTGTGGCTGCTGTGCCCGTTGCCTGCAGTTTATTTATTCGTGTACATATATCCTACATGGGTTTTGGGTATAGATGGAGTAATTACTATTTAACAGGAAAAGCATTGGATATGAAGTGCATGGATTTTTTCCCCCCTTTCTTGAAATTTGTTCAGTGAAACTATACAAATTGAAACAATTTGGAAATTAGAGAAATTGTCTATTTTCCTTTTCCCCCTTGTAGATTATGCAGAACAGAGTTGTTTTCTTAACATTTGGTTTCATTGCCAAGAGAATTTATGAATTTATCTGTCTTAGGATGAACTTGAACATTTCCAGTCTGTTGTCTTGTAAAGTGGGAAATCATGTGAACAATTCAAGTACCAGTGTGTTGGTTTAGATTCTTTGGAACACAGATATGGGCCTCGTTTGCTTGGAACATTACCACATCAGCAATTAGCTTTTTGCTTTGCTTTTTATTTGACATGAATTTTGACAAATTTACTTTTCGATTACATTTATTTTTTGTATCCTCTATGCTGTGCTTATGCTTACAAAATTTTCAGAAGATTAAAGATTAATAACTATATTATTAATCAAATGTTAAAATTTCAAGTTTTTTAGTCTAAAATTATGCATAAAAAATAAGTTTATGGATCGAATGGTAAATAATTTCTGGTTGGCACAAAATTTGGTGTGCATATTAAGAACATAAAAAACATATAATCCAACGGTTAAATTTTTAAAATATTTTTTACCCCAATTCCACTTCCCTTTGCATTTTGACCTTAATTTTTTTATTTAAAAAATCAAATATTAAACTTTCCCAAAATTTAATTTTTGATCTGAGAATATTTTTTAAAATTATATTATGAACGTAAAACTTTTCCAAAATCACATTTTGACCACAAGCTTTTTCAAAATCATATTTTGAGCCCTAAGACTAAAAAATTTAACATCAACCACTACATTTCTATTAAATTTTGGACAACTAAGAAAATCCTAATCTTTGAGATCCAATTTGGATTAAACTTCTGTGATAATGATTTATTAAAAATAACTCCAACTAATTAAATACAATTTTTTTTTTTTTATAGAGAATTTTAACCTATGGAGTCCGTTTTTTATAATAACTATTTATCATTAAATCAAGACACTAATCGGTTTTTTGGTATAGGCAGGGATTAAACTTCAGATCTTTTATTAATCTATCAGTGACTTTATCAGTTAAGCTAACTGAAATCTACAATTAAATACAACCAAAGCAACGTTTCAGAACCTAAAATATGGACCCATCTCTCTTAAACTTATGGCCATAATAGTCATACTTCAAAAAATTAGGACACCACTACCACAATGCAATCCAAATACAACTCAAATTCCAACAATTATCTACTCCACTTACCAGTGTCTTAACTGATACATATAAATATGCTAATTCCCTACAAACATGAAATAGCTAGTAAATATTTATTAATTTTTTTCTAATAAATTATTATGCATTTAAAATAAAAATAAATCTTTCAAATACCGTATTGTTAGCCGCAACAACACCAATGAGAGTAAATTGTCCAAATGTTATGTATATTAAATTTAGACAATTCAATCTCATTGGTGTTGTAAGATTTATTTTGAGATTTAAAGCCAAATACAAATTTAAACCTTTTGAGACTGAGTATTGATAGGTGCATCCAAAAAAATCAAGATAACCACTAACTGAGAATATTTAATGATACCTATTGATCTAAGGGTGATTATAATTGTGGCTCAAAAAACAAAGAAGGGTGATTATAATTGGCAATCTAAGCACACCATACACCACTCTTGTTAGTTTTAAAAAGAAAAAATGTAAACTCTTTTGTAACAAATAATTACAAGTATGGATCAATTATGTAACAGAAAAAAAGAAAAAAAGAAAAAAAAAAACAAACTACTCCTTTGTGAATACTCTTTACCCATATATTCTGCATCCCATCACTCTCGTTTAAATAAGGAAGAAAAATCCCATTAGGCTACACACAAAATCAGATTTGCAGCATCGATCAAAGAGAACTCTCAAGTTGTGTTTTGTGGCAAACTAATAAACCAAGCAGGCGTAAGGTTATATATAACCTCACAAAGTCTGATATAGGACTCCTATTTCAATTAGAAGCAGGAACAAATTGTTGCTTGACAAAGTCCGCCACATAAAAGCCCAGAACCAAGTAAATATGAAGTAAACACGGCATTTTATCATGGTAAACAAAGCAAATTCCAAGCTGAAGCTACCAACTTGATAGCTTAATTCAAGCCACGTTTCTAACAACTTCAGACCAAACATTTGTAAAGTTTAGTAACATTTTCAAACTAACAATGTCCACAATCTATCTTTGATATTCTACTGAACAGCAACGCAAAATCAAATTTCGATCCTATTGTAATTTTATTGCCTCAAATAGTCACATCACTGGGCCTTTTCTCCAACTGTGAGAACAAAAATTCCAAGTCTATTACTAACACACATGGTGGAGACAATAATAATACAACAACAATAATAATAATACAACACAAGTTGGACATCTTTTGGATCAAAGCAATGCCCCTCTGGCAATGCGAAGTTCTTTGTTTTCCAATTTCCATATATGCAATACAAGTACATAAATTGTTGTGCATGCCTCATAGTTCATCCTGCAAAATCAAGAAGATTTTAAGATTAAGATGTAGAGTTCTTGTGATATTTTTTCAGACTACACAAGATTTAATTTCTCAGTCTAATGAGATGGCTTATGGTATAAAATAAAATAAATCCTTGATTGTTGCATCTCTTTGTGGATTATAATTTGTATTGCTATGCAGAGACCGCAAACTTGCATGATATGAGACCCTAGAATATTGCCTTTGGTTAAACAAAGGCAAATAAGTTTCTTTTCTACAGCAGGTTTCTAGGTTCCTCTTCAAATGGAAATCAATTTTATGAGGTCTAGCAGTTAAGCTCCAATACCATCTCATGTAAACCATCAATTATTTTAATCAGCAGTTTCCAACGTAAAAAGATCATACCAGTAATTACAAAATAGAGCTAATAGGGGTGAGTTATCACTCTTTGAGGGATCTATGACAATGAAGAATATAAGAGAGAGAGAGAGTCAACAGATTCATTCTTACATGGTAATCATCCAAGTAATCACGTGGATCGTGCTGCAAACATAAAAAAAGAGGGGAATTATTGATTGTGTAAGGTTACAATAAAATTTAAAAATAAAAATAAAAATCTAACAACAGATAATATAGATTTGATGTGTGCTCATGCATATGTTCTCTTTCCATGTAACACTATAAACTAATCACTTTATTGCTCCAGAGTCCAAACTCAGTACTACCTTCAGTGGTGAGTGAGGAGACTTATTACCAATTTTTTTTTTCTCTTCTAGTTCTTTTATTATTTTATCTTCCAATAAAAATCTATAACTATTAGACTTCCAGGCCACAGCTACAAAAGTCATGAAGAAACAACAACGGCTCCCAAATCAGTTAATTTTGAAATTTCTAAATTATTAAAAGAAAAAACCAGGCTTCATATATAAAAGAACAAATAAGAATTGTAACCCAACTCCTTAAAATAGATCTACACCTCCATTTTAAGTAAGGCAACTATTCAAAATCCATAGCAACTAGTAATATATGCAAAAATATATTTCACAGATAAGGTAGATGAGACATAATCATTATAAAAAAATAAAAATAAAAATAAAAAGATTACCCTTCTGCGCCTTCTATCTCCATACCGACGATCCCTCTCCCTCTTTCTCCGTTCACCATCCTCTCTTGCTCTATTAGCTTCCTATATAATCATCCAATTACATGGTCAATAACTGAACATTCAAAAGAACACTGCTCAGTGAAACTACAATGAGACACAAGCATCTAAGCATCGCATTTAATCACCTCTTCTTCTCTAGCCCTTCTCTCTTTCTCTGCTTCCTCTAAGGCTTCTTTTTCAATCTGAAATTTCATGCATAATAAACATATAAGTTGAGCATTTTCTTTGAGTTAAGAGACGATAAAACTCTCAAGCAATTGCTCACCTCCCTATTTGCAAATATCTCTTCTACTACTTGTTTTGCATAGTCTGGGTCATCACAAACCAAAATGTTGTCATAAACTGAACCAGCCTTTACCTGCAATGAAATTGATCAGGCTCCACCAATCAACAAAATTAAGATATTCATTAAGGCTGTTCAAATTAGATATAAGAGATTAAAATGGCCCAGTCTTGGACATAGGATAGAGCCATAGTAAATTCTGAACTCTATGATAGGTATAAACAAATGTAGTACAGCAACAAGTACCAAGATCCTAAAAAAGGGATGAAGAACTTAACCCATAATTATCACTTAAGCTTATCAACTTTGCCATTCAGCTTAACAAAAGCTACAGTTCTCCTTGTCAACATGGGATAGAAAACAGCAATGTTGTTCACCTAGCTGATTATGAAGGATCTGATAGATTGTTCTTTCCTAATAAATTATATGCAGTTTGTTGGAGTCCAGAAGAACAAGAAGTCTTGGCACTTACCTGCCATACTTCAATTCCCACATATTTTATTGGCTTTAGCACATAAAGGTCAGGATCATCCTCAAATTCTGCAGGAATTTAAAAAATTAAATCAGTACTAATATACCTCTAAAGATTTATAAGATCTACATTAATTCCTAAGAAAATAAAGTTTGGCCTCTCAACTTGTACAGATTGTATCATAAAGCCAGAACAAAGATGTACCATTTCAAGCACCCCACACCCCCCCCCCCCCCCCCCCACAAACACCCCGCCGCAAAAAAAAAAAAAAAAGGGGAAAAGAAAATTATAGATTCGCACATGTGCACATGTATATCTATGTTGGGCTACTTGGTTAAAAAATCCATGATATCTACTACAAGTCTGCAACTTAGAAGCATTTTAATAAACAATATTTACAATGACTACTAGCAAGCAAATAATTCAAGACTGGTCGATTGTATCAACAGGTTGACCAGATGCTACAATCTTGTCCTGGTCCAATAGAACTATGCACAGGCCATAAAATAAATGCTACTATTTCTTATACTATTCTATGATCAGACCATTTGAAATTGGGTCAATTTGGACATGAAAGATGGGTGGTGACATGGGCCCCAAGGAGAAATAGTTACTGAAGAATAAATTTTGATGGTTACTCAGCTCTCTCTTTGATAAAAGTAACTTCAAATGTTATAAATTAACACTTTACCGAGCGATAGCACATCATCTCTCCTTCAAATTTGCATTCAATTTTGATCCAACAAAGCACGTGAAGGGAAAGCATAAGTATTTAAACCAATACCTTATTGGTCTTTTTTTTTTTTTGGGGGGGGGGGGGGGGGGAGGAGAGAGGAAGGAAAAAATCTATAGGAAAGAATGACAACGCTAACTAGAGATGGTCTTTCAAGCTCACTCACAGGTTCAATTATTCACCATGTTAACCTTGCCTTACTGGGAAGATTACTTAAAAACCCTTTACATGATGTTTTGAGTCAAGGAATCGAACATACCCTCGGCATCTAGATTCTAAGAATATGATGCTCGAGAATGTAAATGTTTGTAAATATAATAATGCACATGTTTGGCTTGATAAAGAATTAGATAAAATTCTCATAAAAATGACATTATCATGTTTAGCTTATTGCCTTGTTCTCAAGAATCTTGGAAGGAATCATTTTTTTCCTCAAAACACACTTCTACAAGAAAATTTTAAAATCCGTTTCTTGAAAATACCAATAATATTGTCTCAACAACTCAGATGAAAAGGGAGTAAAGAATTTAGGGTAGGCATTATTTTTCAACATGGGATATCTTAATATCACAGAATGCCCTCTGCTCCGAGAAGGCTTTGATAGTATGAGCATGTCTATTAATGTGCAATCATTTATGTGATGATAGAGCTAATAATAAATGTTTATTGTGCTCAAACTATATGCAGAGAGTTTCAACTAGTTTAGTCTCAAGTGCATGATACTATCTAGCCATCAAGAACTGCAGAAGAACAGAGAAATGTACCTGGGTTATCAATCCATGGAGTCTTCCACTTCCCCTTATAGTTGGGGTTCTTGATTCTCTGTAACATAGCAAAAATTCCTATAATTAAAAAAAAGTAACAAAAGAATTGAATTCCAACTTTCTATGTGTGGCTTAAAGCACCTTGCGCTTCCATGGTCCTTTGTATGCTGGATTTGGAATCTTAGGTGGCTTCCATACTCCATCTTCTTCATCATCCCAGTCATCAGGCTATCATCAGGAAAAAAGAGAAAGACAAGTAAGAAAATCATTACCCTCATTTACAGCTATATATCAACAAATTACCATCCTTCTAGACATTATGTTCTGTGCTAATCCCCACTTCATGAGACAGCAAACATACAGTTCATATCTTGTCATATATGAGCAATCAACATACCTCTTTGGCCTTTCGATCAGGTATTTCAGCAGGTATTGAATCGTATCCCTACAACATCAAGATAGATCATGGGTGTGAGACTTATGTAGTTAAAAATTAAACATCAATGTTTCAATATTGGGTTAAAAACAGTGTATGATACCTCTGGTTTGAAATCATTAGGGTCGTCAATGTATTCTCTATCATCCCAGTCTGCTGGCTGTGTGAGGGGAAGACACATCAATAGATAAAAAAGAAAATTTTAAATTAAAAAAAAAAAAAAAAAATCCACAAATTTTGTCACATAACTAGATATCTAAAGAATGCTATAAGATCTTATAATTCCATCACTGATTAGATATATGATTTTTCAAAATAAAACATTTCTTTAATTGAAATATGTAATTCATTATTGGCGGATAACACCATCTTCATCCTGAATCAATTAATAATCCAAAATCAAAAACAGTGCCACAAAGGCCATACCCTTTTTGCTTTGACATCCTTAATTTTCCTTGGAGGAAGGATATCCCAATCTGTATACATGCTTCCAGAATCCCATTCTCGATTGTCAACAAGGACACTATAACTTGCATCAGGCCTCAAAATAAACGTGTAGAAATGGGTTAACTTGTCTGTTTCACATTGTAGATCCTTTTTTAAAGGATAATTTTGCCCCTGGTAAGAAAGTATAACATGGAGTTTTTTGGTCTGTGTGCCACATATATCCGGTCCAAACATGAAACTGCACAATAAAATGTGAACAGTCAGTATCTCTCTATATATCCCAAAATAGTAATGAGTTATAGAATGACATTAAACATCCCAAAGCTGAGAAGATTGAAAAACCTGATTAAGATAATTAGAATTAATAAAAAGAAGAAGAAAAAAAAAGAAAGTAAACAGCATGAAATCCTGACACGCAAAAAATTATTCTAATGTCAACAGAATCAACAACACTGAGATTGTAGTAAGTCAAATGATTTGCAAAGAAAGAATCGAATCATTGGATGATAGAAGATATAAAAAACCAACAAACCTGTATGGAGTATCACCACCAAATTTCTTCTGATTGACATAGCCAGAGAGAAGCTTGATGTAACCACCACCACATTCAATGTCCTGTTCAAATTTAATAGAATACTGGACCACTAGAGTTCTATTTTGGTTGCTGAACTCTGGAATCTTTGCAGATATTGCATAATGCTTGGCATCATTATATGTCTGAATACCTGCAATTTTCAGGCATCATTAGCATCCACTGTAATTCCATAATCCTAGTTCACACCAGCACAAAGACTGCAGTGAGATAAAAGGCTACATTAATTTAACCTTCTTAGTGACTTAGAATTGAAAACAACAACAAAGCAGTAAGAGGTAAAAATATGCAAATATGTGCATTTACATTTCCAGCTATGTCAACAATACATCGCTCAAGTTTCTATGATTCTCTTTTGGCACACCCTCGACTGTTGATTTTCTTTATCAAACCAATGCAATTTATGTAATCTCACCCACATTGACATAGGCTAAAATTTACAAATTATTTCGCTTCTAAAAGTGAAGTACTATGAAGTAACTGATACTTAAAAGGTTAAACATATGCCAAGTCACACGCATCTAGCATTATAACGTCTATAAATCCAGAAAATACCTTAAAATGAAAATAAATAATCTCACTTACTAACTTTTATATCAATACTAATAGTCTAACAGTAGTATTAGCAAGACTTCATAGCATTACTATGACTACTCCCACTACTATTGGTATCGTCACTATTATTGATGTTAGCCAAGTTGAAGTGAACAAAAAATAAAAATAAAGCTAATCCTGCAACAATTATATAACTTTCCATTCCTAAAAAGATAGGCTTAGGCACATAGCATAAAAAAGGTCACTTTTTTCTTTTGATAAGTATGATAAAAGTTACATGAGTACCTTTATCATCAGCATCCGCAGACCATTTTCCTGCTGTGTACTTAAACGTGCCTGCTTTACCTTCAGCCCTTTTCCAATCCGATAACACCCACCTGCTCTTCCACCCATCTTTCCACCACAAAAATCACAGAAAATCATCAGAGAAAAAAAAAAAAAAAAACCATTTTTTCCAAATCAATTTACTTGAATAGAACACAAAGTCCACACTTTTTTTAAGGTCCCTTAGGTTCTATAAACAAAGTTGTATTGACTAATGAACCACATGGTTGAAATCAACTGTCCTCAGTAGAAGATAACTCTACATGTCTTGTATTAATGAATATACCATTAGTTGAATTTAATTGGGAAAACTAAGGAACTGTAACTATTTTTTTTTTTTTTTTTTTTTGGGAAGGCACTTCTATAATCTTATCAATTACTCATTTCAATTAATCAGAATCATCAGATCAAGTTACAATTTTTTTTCTTCTGGGTGCCAACATAAGGATAAGGAACAATAATAATAATCAAGAGTTGACCCAGAGTTGACCATTAAATCTCTCATTTTTTAAGCAATCTTCAATAAATCTCAGTGCCAAAGCACAAGAAACTAACTAAAAACTTAACAGGAAACGATTAAATTCATTATTTCCTAACAGCTTAAGTTTTTACAACCTCCAAATAAATAAACCTTATTTTTTTCGAAAAAGCAAAACCCAAAAAAAAAGAAAAAAAAACAGAGTGACCCAACACAACTCACACAGATTGATCCAAAAACAAACAATCTTTATGAACCAAACAGAAAAAGAAATTGGGTACCTTGGAAACGCTCCTCAAAGAAGATTTCAGACGAAGCAGAGTGGAAGAGAATGAGAGAGCTGAGAAAAAATAGTAGAAGCAGACGAAAAGGAAAAGGAAGAAGAGGGTCTTCCATCTCTATGACAGTAGTGGTAGTATTTTGATTTTGCTACTAAAAGCAAGAGCTATGCATATTGTTTTCACTACACCAGGAAACTGAGCAATGAGTACTGAGTAATGACCACTGCCAAAGTTGGCTTTTTAACTTGATATTTTTGGAGTAAACTACTTTTAAGGTTGAAGTGGGAGTGGGGTTGAGAATTGAAGACTAGTGACTGAGATGTTTCTAGAACTGGTTTATTTTCCTTGGTACCACTTGGGTATGGTTTTTTTTTCTTTTTTTTTTTAAGGTTCAAAATCTTGTATCTCTCTCAAAAAATAAATAAATACCGACTTGTATAATATAGTATGTTACAGTTCACTTACTCGAAAAAAAAATTTATATAAAATAATATCACATTATCTAAATCAAAAGCTGATATATAATAAACGTTGTGCAAAATTAAACTTCATTTTTTAAGATTGGTACTTTTATAAAATTGTTCAGGAATATTTGCTTAATTAAATAGCCCCATTTAATCCCCACAACCTGGGTCTTCAAACCCCCCAGTCTGATGGGTTAGGGAGGTACCAACTCACCCAGTGGGAGGTATCAACTTGCCCAATTGAGGAGTACTAGGTATGGCTTTTTACTTCTTTGGGTATTGAATAATTATTTTTTAATATTTTTTCTTTATTTTAGGTGTTTTGGGGTTGAAATTTTTTTTCTATTTTAATTTTGTTAACCAGGAATATCATATCCCTGGGGCGAAATTACTAAAAAATCCAAACCTCCTGGAAATGACCACAAGAAAAATCTCTCAAAAGCTGCCAAGTTATCAAAATTCTCCCCCCAAAAAAAAAAAAATGGGGATTATTAGATAGAGTGAATTATTTTAGTTATGTACGATTTTTTACTACATTCTTAATAAATTACTCTTTTTTTTTTTTTTACATAGATGCAGTTATATTTTATAACTTATTTTTTCAGCAAAATCAAACAATGAAAGTTTATCAAAAAAAAAAAAAAATGAAGCTATACCAAACCAATCCTTACAGTATTATCCAATTTTACAAAAATAAAAGACAGCTCAATAGAAAGTATATGTTCTTCGTTCAGAACTTTAACCTTTTTTTTTTTTTTTTTGTGTTTTGTAATTAGTTTTTTTTTTTTTTTTTTTTTTTAAATTTGAGTAAGGCTTATATTCAGTTCACACATAATATTGTTTTTCTCACATGTTGTGTTGGTGTTACATTACATCCCTAATTAAACCAAACACTTCTTATTTATTTACAATGGTTAAATGGATTTATACTTTTTGAGTTTTGAGCACAATGCATTTTCCAGCCCACATCCTTCATATGATCTTTTGAAAAAAAAAAGAAATTGAACCAAAGTCTAGTCCTGATTTGGTAACTTGTGGATTACTCCCAAGGGTCAACTTTGTTTTTCTTTTTCCAAGTCAATATGAATAGGATGGAAATATTGTTGCTTCGAAGAAATTGGTTTTGGCCAATTCTCCCTCTAGACTTTGACCTGAAAGTCGTTTTCTTTGAACTTTCAGCGGTGCTTCTTTGCTCTTTCCCGTGGAGGAAACGGCACAAAGATTGTATTTAATATTTCTTTAATAGAAGCGCGTCCGGCAAGATTTCTCACCCAATTCATAACTTTTATTTGGTTGGTTGGGGTTGGAGAATTGAGGAAATGAAAAATTAGAAAGCGATAGAAAAGTGGGTGATAAAAGGGATTTAAAGCCGGTTTAGTAAGAGTTTTTCAATATCATTTTGTGTAATTCAAATGCTAAGAAATGTGGGTTTAACTTTTAAATTTTTTCTCTTTATGTGTTAGTTGGAAGTTGAAAAAGTGAAATGATAGAAAAAAAAATTTATTTGGTGAAGAAGAAAAAAAAATGATAGGATAAAAAATGTAAATTGTATAAATTTACTCTCATATCCTTAATACATTGAAAAAAAAAAAAAAAAAACAACACAACAACAACAACAAAAAGGAGGAAAGAGAGGGCAAACGGGTAAATTCTCATCAAACCCCTCTCCCTCCTCCCATTTTCTTCCTCATTAGGAGGAAACAACATTCTCACCCCAAATGGTGGGTTTGGAAAGAAATTATCCGAAACCCACCAAAATATTCCTCCCTCCTATCCTTAAACAAACACCCGTAATTTACCCAAACTAATCACTAACTTAATGATCCCAACAAAGATATAAAATATTCAAAAAAGAAATTTCCTTTTGTAACTATCAAAACAAAAACAAAAACAAAAAAGTTAAGAGCCTGTTTGGCTTCACTTTTTCCATCATTCAATTTCCATCACTCATCACTCAATTTTTCACACCCGTTTGGCATCATCACCCAATTTCCATTACTCAATATTTTTCACACTATTTGTGGGTCCATACCTGTTAGCCGGTACAGTTTTTTTTTTTTTTTTTTTTTTTTTCAGTACCCAAACTCACCGAAGCTAATATAAATAATAATTAAAAAAAATTTAAAAAAAAAAAAAAAAAAAAAACCGAACTGCCAACCCAGGAAAAGAAAAAAAAAATGAACAGCCAACGCCAGCCCAAAAAAAAAAAAAAAAAATGAACGGCCAACCCAGGAAAAGATAAAAAAAAAAGTCAAAAGGTGGTCAAAAGTTGCGGCTGTGGGTCCCCTATGTGTGTTTAATTACAATATTGCTATTGAATTATGAGTTATGGAAACTGAAAACAACTTTTAGTTGTTTTCAATTTCCATAACTCATAACTCAAAAATCAGAGAATTGAGTGATGGAAACAGAGTTATTGTTTGCCAAACAAACTTTTTGCTATGGGTCCCACCATTTTTGAGTTATGAGTTATGGAAATAGAGAATTGAGTTATCAAAACTAGTAATCCAAACAGGCTCTAAGTCACCTAAGTCACTTACGTGCATTCACTTCTTAAGACTCCTAGTTGATCGCTACTGTGGCTATAATGGTTCTAGCTGTGGGAGATTTGGCCTCAATATGGCGTGGATTGTGGGAGGCATGGGGTATAGTGAATACATATACATAAAGAGTTATTTTAAATATATGTATTGCAAAATGAATAGTGAAATGTAATGTATATTCTAAAAGTTAGATGGCTAAAATAGAAAAAAGTGACTTTAAAATACAAAATTTGGCCAAAAAAATTACAAACTCGACGGGAATGCTCTTAATTTCTTGATGTTGAAAATTGATCATTTACTTGTATATGTTATTTAAAAATTAGAGCCAAACCTATAGGTCGAAAGTTGTCACTAGCTTGATGATCATCGCTGATGCAATTGGTTGTGTTGAGTATGTAGAGCAACCTAAATCAACATCCACCTGCAAGAAGAAACGAAAAGCACAAAATGAGATGTGGAAGATATTGATTAAGATTTGAATGCTCTTGGAAAATCAAAAGCTCTTATTTGGGTTGTGCTCCTTTTGAGGTGTCACATTGCTCTAAGGCTGAAGTGCATCACAGTAAGGTTGAGATGCACACAAGGCCAGCTTAATGTATAAGGCAAGTCAGGCGATTGCCTAAAGGCTTTAGATAAAAAAAGGATCCCCAAAATTCTAACTAGCAGGATGGGTTTTCTCAATGGGTTTTCTAACTAGCCGGATGACAAAACTCTAATATTATCCCATCAAATTGTGTAATTGTAACATTCTCCATTAGATTCTTATATATATACTAGCCTCTGAGCACATGCTAACGCGCGTGCTCAGAGACTTTTCTATTATAATTTAGAGCATTTATTATAATTTGGGATTACTGCATTTTCCAATCACAAAAAAAAAAAAAAAAAAAAAAAAAAAAACTAGGGGTGTGATGAAAAATTATTTCACTGCACATAATACTCATCACACCCCTAAGTTTTATTTTTATTTATTTATTTTTTTTTTTGTGATTGGAAAATGCAGTAATCCCAAATTATAATAAATACTATAAATTAATCATTGCCCAAAAAATAGAAAAGCCTCTGAGCACGCGCTGTATAATGTAAATATCTTGAAACCAATACTAAAATATTTGTAATTTTTTTAATTACTTTGAAGCCTACAAAGCATTTACTATTCAAGCAAAAAAACTTTGTATGAGTGTCATGATTAATATGATACAAAATTAAGACTCAACTTCAATTACATTAAGGAAAGGGTGTGGAAAAAATTGCAGGGGTGGAAGGAAAAACTTCTCTCACAAGCCGGAAGGGAGATTTTAATTAAGGCAGTTGTTCAGGCTATTCCAACCTATACTATGAGCTGCTTCAAACTACCTGTTGGACTTTGTTCTGAAATTGAGAGTCTAATTAGAAGATTTTGGTGGGGGCAGAAAGGAGAGCGGAGAAAAATTCACTGGGTGAGATGGGATACACTCTGTCTTCCAAAAAAAGAAGGCGGTATGGGCTTCAAGGATCTATCCAATTTTAATGATGCACTCTTGGCCAAACAGGCATGGAGATTACTTCATAATAAAGATTCCCTTTTCTACAGAGTCTTTAAAATGAAGTTTTTTCCAAACTGCAGTATTTGGGAAGCTCAAGATTCTAGTTCTGGCTCACACGCTTGGCGTAGCATCCTGAAAGGGAGAGATGTCCTTCTGAAGGGCGCAAGATGGAGGGTTGGGAGTGGAGAAAATATTAGTATTTGGAATGATGCTTGGTTACCATCATTGGAGCACCCACGAATCCTTTCAGACATGGTTCCAGGTTTTGAAGATGGTAGAGTCTCTGATCTCATTGTTCCGGGTACAAATACTTGGGATGCCCATTTAGTGCATGGCTTACTATCACCCGAGGAAGCTGCATTGGTCCTTAGTATCCCACTGAGCCGCACCACTGTGGAGGACAAAATCATTTGGCCCTTCACCCCCTCAGGTAATTATACGATAAATTCGGGCTCTAAGTTCTTAGCTAAACTAAACTCGTTATGGTTTGATGCAGGTAATATGCAGCAGCAAAATGGGATTTGGAAGTTGATATGGGGGCTCAATGTTCCAAATAAAGTGAGGAATTTCACGTGGCGAGCTTGCAAGGAAGCTATTCCAACAAAACACAACCTGTTGAGAAGGAAGATTCTAAATGAAGACAGTTGTGCACTTTGTGGGGTGGAGTCCGAAACTACTATCCATGCACTTTGGAACTGTTCCACCTTGGATGAAATTTGGGCCAACACTTCAGGCTTTGAAGACCGGAACCAGCTGGGAGCCTCAAACATCATGGAGCTGCTGAAGGTGACGCATGAGAAAAGGTTGAATTTGGAGCTCTTGGTTTCAGTGATGTGGACAATATGGCACAGGCGGAACCAACTCAGAGTAAATGCTAGCGTGCTGTCCAACGAACAGGTTCTTCAACAAGCAAAGCACGTCCTGGCTGATTTCCAAACGAACCAGCAAGCTCTCGTTAACCATGCAGCGAAACGAAGAACCCAGCAGCATGTCCAGTGGCATCCTCCTCCGCCCAATTATCTAAAACTGAACTTTGATGGTGCTATCTTCCCGGAGCTGGGCAAGGCTGGGCTTGGGGTGGTTGTTCATGACTCTCATGGTAATGCTATTGCTTCTCTGTCAGAACAAGCACAGCTGCCTTTTTCTCCTGTTATCGTCGAAGCCATGGCTGCTGCAAGAGCGATTACCTTAGCACAAGAACTCGGTATAAACGAGTTTATACTTGAAGGAGATTCAGAAGCAGTAATTAATACCCTTCGTAGCTCAGAAGCCTCTTTGACAATTTATGGGCACCTCCTGGACTCTGCAAAATCCTCTCTAGTTACCAGCAAATGTATTGCCTTCTCCCATATACGTAGAAATGGTAATAGAGTAGCACACAACCTAGCTAAACATGCTAGACATGTTAGAGGTTTGTCGGTGTGGGTGGAGGACATGCCACCACACCTCTATGATGTAATTTTTTCTGATCCCGGGTGATCTTTCAATAAATTAGCAGTCTTCTTTCTCAAAAAAAAAAACTAAAATATTCTTAAAAAATCATTATAAAAAAAGTTTTAGAAAGCAATAATTCAACTCTTGTTCTTGAGTTTGGTCCAATGGAGATTCTTACATTCTATTTGAAAAAAAAAATTTAGCAGTTATTTCATTATTATATAATTTGGACAAAATAGAGAAATAGAGCAATAATATTTTTACATTGTGTAACTCATCCAAAAAATAAAAAAGCCTGAATACAATTTATGTTCCTTATAATTAGAATATAGAATCTATAGATAACAAATCCAGAGAAAGGGGTTTCCGTATAGCCTAACACATTATGTATGTTGCAGGTTCTTTAGACAACGGCTTCAAATCTGGGAAGAAATAGGCCATTCCATTCCTTATGTGGATAGAATTGATCACTTGAATTAGCATCCACTCCAAGAGTGTTGTATTTGGCAGCTTTAATCTCTTGTTTACGGGCTTAATAAAGGAACTCAAAATTAAGTTTCTTTCTTGTTGAAACTTGAAAATAGTATAACAAAGTAGCACAAAGGAAAATGTGGGTGTGTAAAAGATTTGTTAAATTTCTTTTGAAAATTTGAAATTTACACACACACACACACACAAAAGAGGAAATAGGGAAAAAAAAAAAAAAAAACTCAAAGAATAAGGTATAGATATAGACATGAATATCAAAAATCCACCTGAATTGTTGATCCTTACTTAACCAAGTGCAAAGACAGTGATCCATTACTAGAAAACCTTATTCATACAAATCTTCTACAAAATACACAAAACCGACATACAAAATCAACATGCCACAATTTGTTGATAGAATTATATAAGAAATTGTAAAATCTAAAAAGAAAAAAAAAAAAAAGATTTGGCCGCAATAAGGCAGTAAACAAAAAACTAAAAATTTAAGAAGAACATATGAGAGAGAGAGAGAGACAGAGAGAGGGAGAAGAGTGTTTTTTATTGTTCAAAAGATAATTGTTTTGATAATTGTATGGATTGAGATAAGAATTGTGGTAACATTTACTTATATTTTTTTTATAAAAATAATTGAAGTATTTGAAATTTAATAGACAACAAATTAATACATATAAGAATCAATTATTTGAATATAAATGGGTGGTAAGAATAAAAATTTTCTTTTTCCTTTTATGCGTGAAGGTTCTTTTTTCTTTTGTACTGATTTGATTTTGGAGCGCAACTGATACATTTTGAATGAGAAGTTTTTTTTTTTTTTTTAGGATATTGGGATTTTTTTTTTTTTGAACTCGAGGATATTGGGAAGTTGTTCCTTCTCAAAAAAGCGTGTAATACCCTAAAAAAAAAAAAGTAGCGTAAATTCCTATTAAAAAAAAAAGAAAAAAAAAAGAGAGAGTTTGTGTTAGGCATTAAAATTGAAGAATCCAAACAGGAGAACCCCTTAAATAATAGTATAGATATATATATATATATATATTAATAATTAAACTAAATAGGTTTAGAAATCCTCTTTCTCTCCAATGGGTCTCTCTTTTAAAACTACATAAGTTTCTCTCTCTCTCTCTCTCCTCTCCTTAGTCCTTTGAAAATTTCAAGAGTTTTTTAAAGTCACATGAGAGACGCATGAGTAATCCATTAGTTATTAATGGAACACTAACTAGAGTATTAATTTGGCACATCCTTGAAGTTTAGGGAGTAAATTGGCTAAAATAGAAGTTCAAGAGGTGTTTTGACCACTACTTTAAAATTCAAGAGGTGTCAAGGCATTTTTCCCAAAAAAATATGTATTTATTAGTGAAAATATTAATTAGGCCATAAATATTAATCAATAAATAAAAAGTGATTTTTTTTTTCAAAGAAAAACAAAACCCCCAAATGAAAAAAAGGCCACAAATAAATAAATAAGACCCTAAATTTTAACCAATAGGTCTCTTTACTTGTAAAGATATTAATTAGGCCCCAAATATTAATCAATAAATAACAAAATAATTTTTTGTCAAAGAAAAAAAACATTTTCATTGCATGTGTGTGATTAAGGGTCCATTTGTGAATAACTTGTTTAGTTGGAACTGAAAAATTCTTACTAAAAGTGTAGGAAAAAAAATGTTAAAAGTTAGCTGAATAGTACAATGAAACTTATGAATAGTACTGAAAGCTCAAATTTGTGTAAATACACAGGGGCTTGTTCAGACCCCCAAATAAGAATTACGGCTACATTGCTTTTACTCTAACTTAGATTAAGTGCGGAATAAGAGTAAATGAACACAAACAACCAATAGTACTACCCTAAGCCATGTTCATCAATTATCAACAATAAAAGGAAAGTTTAAAAGTAGGGAAGAGAGATGCAAACACAAGATAACTTCGAGACGTGTTATCGAAGAGGAAATAGAAGAACTCAGCGAAAAACCTCTCTACAACTCTTGAAGTCGAAATCGATCCACTAGAGAATAAAGTTGTAGTACATGAATAACAAAAAATCCTCTAATCCTAGTCTACTCCATGTATCTAAGCCCTCCAAACTCCAACTGACTTCTCAGAGCCTTATCTTCTCTAGTTTTCCAGATCCCGCAATTTAGCCCAATTACATTTACCAATGAATGGCTTCTTCCAATGTTTCCCAACAGCACCAAAATCTCACTTTACACTCAGAATGGGTGTGGTAAGTGTTTGAGTTATCAACCTCTCAAAGATATAGAGATGGAGAGGTAGAAGTTGAGGATAACCACAAGGAAATGTATAGATGATTGTAGATATAACAATCTCTAACTCTTAAGGTTTTTTTTTTTTTTTAAAAAGCACTCATTACAATTTATGGGTAATGAAGGTATATATAATGTGGGTAAAGACTTGATAAAGCAAAACATATTTTTTTGCCAAATAGAGAGTTTTGTGAGTACTTCACAGGATGGCCTCACCCGCGAGACACTTGCGAAAATCTCTAGTCTGGCATGACTCTTCATCTTCTAGTCATGTGCTCTACACGTGACTCTTTCGCGGGTAAGCTTCTTGCGAGATACTCGCGAAATCCACTTGTTCATCGTTTTAAGTTTGAGTCTTCACACTCTCTCACACTCATCTCTTACAATTAGAAACCACATAAATACAGGGAAATATGATTGAAGAAATTTACAATCAAATTTTGCACAAAATTAAAGCCAACACAAAATAGTTGTAAATTATAACTTTACAAGTACCAAAAAGTACAATGGGAAAAATAAATACTAGCAAAAAGAAGTTAAAAACTTAAATAAGCTGAAACAAATAAGCAAATCTCAAATACACTCTAATTGTTCTAATTCTTTATGGGAGCTCTAGAATGTATTACTCATTAATCCTCCACAGGCTCCACACGTAAAGGCTAAAAATCACTTTCTATCTCTATATCCCAAAAAAAAAAAAAAAAAATTATCTTAAATTCTTAATGAAGCAAAACGGAAATCAACATACGAAAATATTTAAATTTCAAACCTCAATCTCTCAGATTTAGATCCTCTAGATTTCCTAGGGTACTCTATCAAATAAATTTCCTTAAATCTTACCATTCTTTAGTGATTTAATAGTTTAGATTCTGATATGTCAGCAGCCCATTAATAATAATCTTAATTGTTTTGTTTGTAACATTATTTTATTATTTTAAGAATATTGCTAGTGAAATGCTGATATGACAGAATCTAGACCATTAAATCATTAAAAAGTGGTTAGGATTTAAGGAAATCTATTGATAGAATACCTTAGGAAATCTAGAGGATTTGAATCCCAATCTCCCATGTACAGATGGGGGGAAAATACTTCTGTATATTTATATATAAATAAAAAATAAAAATAAAAACTTCCTGAGTTGCACCCTAGACCTTCTTCTTCTCTGTTGAGTGTTGCCGTTGAAGCTTTCCTTCAAGTTTCTTATCTAAAAAGTAAAAACTTTGTTTCTTGTTTTACTTTGCTTTGTTTTGTTCACTTTTTCTGAGCTTTGGGGATTTTGGTTTTACAAGGAGGGTGGATTCACCGAATAGTCATTTCATTTTAATTTTTGGATTTTTTAATTATGTTTTTTTGAGAAATAAATAAAAAAATTTTAATTAATGGCAAAACAATGTAGTTTTGGTAATTTAAGGGCAAAAGTAGATGACAAGATAATAGAAGTTTGAATTAGGGTGTTTTGACACTTAGAGGACTTTTTGACATATAACAAACTTAAAAGATTGAAATGAAAGGTAGTGAACCTTAGATAATGAGTTCTGAAATTTAACCTACTAAAAATAGTGTGTGCTAACTTGCCTTTAGGCTTCTATAGTTATCATTTATTTCAAAATTAAAATCCATTATTTTAAATTTTTAATTAAAAAGTGTAGGGTCACAAATTGTAGCCCACACCCAGATGGAAACAGGAGATGGGCCCAATAAGCCCAATACAATAAATTTGTAAGAGAGTGGGCGAAAGAATTGGGCTAATAACGGGTCTTACAACAGTTAATGAAGGTTAGGAGTTTGGCCGAGGAGACTAAAACACACAAACAAGTTAAGATCTCAGGTCCGAGGAGCAAGTTTTGGATTAATTTGGTGGCTTCAAGTAAGGTCCGAGGGGTAGGTTCTTAGATAAAATGTTTTTCTTTAGGTTGTGTTCTTCCAGATGCTACAGTAACTCTTCTTTGATGTTCTTTCTTTTTCTCCCGTGATCCTTTTCTTCTGGAGGTTTTACTCCATTATATAGTCCTTCATTGTTCGATTTTATCGTCCACTTGTCTGCCATCTAGCCTGGTACTTGAGTTTTCGTTTCTTCTCTTACAGCTTTTTGATTTTCTGAGGGTAAAGGTGATTTAAAACACTGTTCAGGGGTCTTCTCCACATAAATGCGGCCAGGAAAGCTGCTGTAATACATTTAATGCGGTGGTAGCAGCTTTTTTCCAAGATATTTCTGCATCCTTATCCCTTCCGTGTGCATTGGTAATCTATCTTCTCCTCTGGAACTTCTTGGAAGGTGGACTAAGGGGGAGCCGAGGCCCCCCTCACCGACATATGCCAGACCCGAGGAGGGTATTCCTCTCGGATCAATATTCCTGGACACTTACGCGCTCTACTGTTAGTTACGAGATTTCCCTATGATTTCCTCTCCTCGGACGTATTGTTGATGAAATGTGGTACTTAGGCCCACTGCAAGGGCCCAAGTTTTGCTCCCCCACAAAAAGTATTTTAAAATATAAAGTATGACTTTTACTTTTTTTTTTCCTTTTTTTTTAAGAATTGTGAAGAGATTTGTCATTTCAAGTATTTTGGTACTTAATAAACTTTACATTTTTATTCTAAATTTGCAAGTTATGTTTTTACTAATTATGGTTAAATTTTGATAAAGAAAATCTTATATAAATTTAAAACATTCTAAAAAGAAGGGAATGCTATTTTTTTTCAAACTTCAAGGGACCGCTTGGGAGGAGAATGTTACCCCAATTATTATATATTAGCATTATCACATCTGCTTTGCGCATTTGATGAGATTTTTTATTTTTTATTTTTTGGGTTTACAAATGTGGTGGTGAGAAAAAAAATGGTACATTTGTGAAAAAAATCAGTTTTATTTTATATATTTTTTTCATAAAAAATAAGTTGTATTAGTATTTAACAATTAATGTGAGAGAGAAATGTGGAAATGGAAGAAAAAAACTATTTTTTTATTAATTTAACTAAAAATTAAGAGTTTTGAATTACTAATTTACATATCTAACCCTATAATTCAAGCTTTAAAAATAAAAGAATTTAAAAATATTTTGGGATCAAGATTATTCCGAAATTAAGGGTCTGTTTGGTAGATGTGTTTAAAAACTGAAAATTATTGTTTAAAATTTTTTGTGAAAGTACATGTAGGTGAAAAAATGTATTAAAATACATAAAATATTGTTTAAAAATTGAAAATTGTTGTTTAAAAATACTCAACAAACACCCCTGAGGATTCCAAAATTTCCTCTATTATTAGTTGTTTTTTTTTTTTTTTTAACTATTCGTTGTCTCTCTAATTCTCATCCACATCTTTAAATCTCATCTTACTTTTTTTTGTTCCTCCTCCCTTTCTTTGCAGCTAAACGCCAAACCCAAACCCAATTCAATTTCAACCTCACTCGGTTTCATCTTCGAAGATAGGCCCGTCAACAGCTATTTCTTGTTTCTTTTTTTCTGGTTATCTTTTAATTTGGTGGTTTTTTTTTACGGGCAAAGTGACTGAAACTTTATGGCATTGTTCCAATTGCTTCCATGTCCTTTTAGGGAATCTGCGCAAACTCCATCACCTCCCTCCTCCCCTACCTCTTCTTATTACGATGTGTTCCTTAGTTTTAGCGGTAAGGACACCCGCAAGAATTTTACAAACCATCTCTATACTGCTTTAAAACAAAAGGGTATCATCGTCTTCAGAGACGATGAAAGACTTGAGCATGGAAAATATATTTCACAAGAACTCTTAAAAGCAATAGAAGAGACCAAGTTTGCAATCGTTATCCTCTCAACAAACTACGCTTCCTCAACGTGGTGCTTGGATGAACTAGTAAAGATTGTTGAATGCATGAAATATAATATGTTGACAATTTTGCCAGTCTTTTACCATATGAATCCCTCTGATGCACGGAACCAGATGGGTATTCTTGCTTCAGGGAACCAGACTTTTGCTGAAGCCTTTGCTAAGCATGAAAGAGATCCCAAAGTTAAGATTGAGGATTTGCAAGCATGGAAAGCTGCTTTGAAAGAAGTCGGCAGTATATCTGGATGGCATGTACAACAACACAGGTAACATTTTACATTTGTCTTGACTACTTTGTTCACATTATTATATCAATATCGTAATTTTCCACACTCTAAAATTACTCCGATTTTCCCGTTGACTAACTTGAAAAAGAGAAAATTTTAAATTTGTCCATGAACATTATGACTTAGGAAATTATACGCTCAAGTTGGACTTTGGTGGAAGAACCTTTGCTTAGTTTGAGGCATGGTAGTCTGTTACTGAATTAACATTTATATTTATTTTTATAATCACATAAACTTTGTTGATAAAACAAACTTCAAGACCTGAAAATATCCAGTACAGAAGCCAAGTCTTAAGAAATGGAGAGAACAAAATGCAGGGGACCTCTTAGAGGATCAAAACAACCCAATACAAAATTAAGCAGAGACCAGCGAGCTAGAGCATGTGCTGCTCTAATGGTCTCTCTCCTTCCCCAACAATCTGCATTCTATAGTGAATTGTCGAGTCAAGGCAGCTTTGTTTTTTATAGTCGGCCCTAGTGCCTCAAGTCAATTCCTTGCCTTCCTTCCGCTTAGAATGTCTAATACCTATTATCTGAGAAGTGTAGCAGGAGTCAGACTAGGCCAGTATCAGGACAATGTGTTTAGACATATATTTAATCAATAGGCTTGTGATTTCCAAAGATCGTAATATGCAAGGTATAATCCCATATATACTTCTTTTCGTGCTAGATATCTCATTCAGTCATACCCATATCATATATTTATAACAAATCAAGAATATTGTAAAATTTGAGGTCAAATCACACTTTGGAAATAAACAAACAGGAGAAATATTTTTCAAATATTGTAAGTTTCAGATTTAAATGGCTATTGGTATGATTTTCAACCATCCATGTCCATGACTATGACAAATATCACTATGGCTAATGATGACTAATCTTTTTAACCTCAATTATTGTCTCACTAATTTACATTTCCTGTGGAATTTCTTTGGTGAACAGTTAAAATGTTTTGGACAAGTAAACAGGCCATAAGCGGAAATATATAGTAAATAATCTAATTGGTGCATTTGTTCCTTTTTCATATTGTGAAGATAAAAGAAAAAGAAAAAAAAAAAAAGGAGTATGAAAATTAAATCCAAGAAACATACAACAAATGACTTATTAAAATAAAACACAATCTCAACTCATTAAACTATTTTAGTTAGAAGGAAACATGAGGCTCTTACTTGGACTGTAGGACAACAAACAAATCAAACCTCAATTACGGTGCTATATTAAACACTTTTCGAATTCCCCTTTTGCTATTGAACGAATCTAAGATTGCGTTTTGAATGTTGTCTCATGTATTTATGCTATACTATACTGTCATTAAATTTATTGTTATGGTATCTTCAATGCAGGTATGAAGCAGAAGTTATCCAAGACATCGTTCGAAGGATATGTAGCGAAGTGATGTTTATATTCTCAAGTACTATTTCCAAGGATCTAGTTGGAATAGAATCCCATGTGAGGGAAATGTTGGATTTATATTTAGATGAAAGGTCGGGTGGTGTTCACTTTGTAGGAATTTGCGAGATGGGTGGAATCGGTAAAACAACTCTTGCATTAGAAATTTTTGAAAGAATTTCAGGTAGCTTTGAAGCTAGTAGCTATATTGCTGATGTAAGAGAAAAAACTGAAAATCAACATCTAGTTTCTTTACAAAAACAACTTCTATCTAACATCTTTATGGAAAGTGAAATAAAGATTTGGAATGTTCATGAGGGGGTCAATATCATAGGGAATAGATTACGTGGTAAGAAGGTTCTTATTGTTATTGATGATGTTGAGGACCAAAAACAATTAGAAGCTTTGGCTGGGAACCTTGATTGGTTTGGTCCAGGGAGTAGAATCATTATAGCAAGCAGAGATAGCCAATTGTTGAAAAGATGTGGTGTGATATATACAGCAAAGGGTTTGAATCCAGATGAAGCGTTGCAACTCTTTAGTTTGAGTGCTTTCAAGAAACCCCATCCTAAAGAAAATTATGTGGATTTGTGTATGTATTTTGTGAATAACACTAAAGGCCTTCCTTTATCTCTTAAAGTTTTAGGTTCTTTGTTGTTTACCAAAAGCATCGATGAATGGGAAAGTTTCGAAGATAAACTAAAAGCAGAACTTGAAAAAAAAAATTTGGACATTCTTCAAATAAGTTTTGATGGGCTAATGGAAACCCAAAATGAATTATTTCTAGATATTGCATGTTTTTTCAAAGGAGAGAACAAAGATTGCATAAGAGAGATATTAAGAAGTTTTGGTTACTATCCAGACTACAATATTGGTGTTTTGATGGACAAATCGCTCATAACCATTAATGAAAATGGAGCTTTGTGGATGCATGATTTACTACAAGAAATGGGTCAACATATAGTTCGTCGTGGATCTCTTTTTTTTTTTTATATGACATGAGTTCGTCGTGGATCTAAAGAGCCTGGTAGACGTACTAGGTTATGGCTTTATGAGGACGTCCTTCATGTATTGAAGAATAATACTGTAAGTTGACTTGTCTAGACCTAAACTTAGAAAGTACATATATTCTTACAAATTCTTCTAAGGATCTCCAATTATTCTAATTTCATTAATCTTGGTTATTAGGGAATAGAGTTAGTTGAAGGCATAATGCTAAACACACCTATTCAAAAAGAGGAGCACTTGGATGCTGAAGTCTTCTCAAAGATGAAAAAAATGAGATTGCTTAAAGTGGTTGATATGGGTAATGTAAAACTTCCACAAGGCCTCAATTGTCTTTCTAATGAGTTGCACATTATAGAATGGCATGGATATCCTTTAAGTTCCTTGCCAAGTAACTTCCAACCAAACAAGCTTGTTGAATTGAAAATGCATTGCAGCAGCATCAAATGACTATGGAATGGAAATATGGTAAGATTCACTTATTCAATTTTGTATTTTATTCCTTTTCATTAAGGCTTGAGTTTATTTAAATTTTTATTGGTTTATAACAGATTTTAAATCAGTTAAAACTCATTGACTTGTGTAACTCTCAAAACTTGATTGAGACCCCAAATTTAAATGGAGTCCGAAATCTTAAGCAATTGATTCTTCAAGGTTGTACAACACTATCTAAGATTCATTCATCTCTTGGAAATCTCAAACAGCTTATTCGATTAGATCTGTTTGGTTGCAAGTATCTTGAAAGACTTCCTCACAAGATCAACTTGGAATCTCTTGAAGTTATTATTCTTTCCGGCTGTTCAAGATTAAAGAAGTTTCCAGAGATTCTAGGAAATATGACAGGATTGTCTGAACTTTATTTAAACGAGACTGCTATAAAAGATCTACCAATGTCAATGGAGCATTTAACTGGCCTTATTAAATTGGATCTAAGAGATTGCAAAAACCTTTCAAGTCTTCTGAATGCTTGTTATAGTTCGATGTGTCTAAAAATTCTCACTTTATCTGGCTGCTCAAAACTTGAAGAACTACCAGAGAATTTGGGGAATCTCAAAGGCTTGGAGGAGTTAGATTTGAGTGGATCTGCTATAAGAGTGCTACCTACATCCATTAGCCTCTTAAAAAATCTCAAAAAACTCTCTCTTCGTGGATGTAAAGAGCTATCATTTAAATCTTCAAATAAACTCTTTAGTTTTTCTTTCATGCAACAGAGAAGAAGTCCAGATCTCATGGCCATGTTAGAGTGTTCTTTATCAGGCTTATTGTCCTTGACCAAATTGGACCTAAGTCATTGCAATCTTCAGGCAATTCCTGATGCTTTTGACTGCTTGTCATCCTTGTTAATATTAAATCTAGAGGGAAATGAATTTATTTGGCTTCCTAAAAGTATGATTCAACTATCAAATCTACAAGATCTTTTTCTGCGTGGTTGCTCAAATCTTCGATCATTGCCAAAGCTTCCATCAAGCATTAAGTATATTGATGCAACACAGTGTACCTCACTAGAAACATTATCATCAGGATCAAAATATGATTTTCGGCCATCACTTCAACTTCTGAATTGTGTCAAATTGATTGAGAATCAAGGCTATGGTTACATGTCAACAATGCTAAGATGTTATTTTATTAATGACAAGGTCTCTCTCTCTCTCTCTCTCTCTCTCTCTCTCTCTCTCTCTCTCTCTCTCTCTCTCTCTCTCTCGTGAAGTTCTAAGCATCATTATTTGCATATTTTAGCATTACTATGGGCAAGACAGATTAGCACATTATATCTATGTTCCTGGAGGTAAATTCCGAAATGGTTTAGACACCAAAATGTGGGGGTTTCAGTGAGTCTGCAAATGCCTTCAAATTTTTGTAAGAAATTGATGGGAATTGCTATGTGCGTTGTTTTCGTATTCCGCCAACATAGTCCATTTGACCAACTTGATTTTGAAGATTTGGGGCATAATAAATATACACATAAGCTTTCATGTTCCATTAAATTTAACAATTACCAAATTTTTGAAGTGGCCGATGGTTTTTCCGAAGAATTTGGTAAGATTGAACTGTATCACCTTTGGTTGCAATATTTGCCCTCTCAATTCTTTCACAAGGACTGGGAAAAAGCATCAAGTAAAAACAATGCTAATGGATTCAGTGATATTAAGATTGAATTTAAAACCTGGGGTCTAGGATTGGAGGTTACAAAATGCGGGACCCATTTGGTGTTCAAGCAAGACGTTGAATATCTCAAACAAACTATGGTTGGGTCTAGCAGCTGCAACATCACTCCTTATGAGGATGATTTTGACGGTTCAGCCAGAGATACCATAATTAAGGGAACCAATGATGACTATGATGGGGAAGGGGCTGGACCTAGTGGAGAAGGTAACTCAGATAAAAAAGCCATGCAATGCCAGTGGCAGTGATGATCGTCCCACTGCCAGTAGCACGGGGTTTGGTGCTACTACCACCACACCACCCCTACATCATCTTGGGTGTCTAGACTTTATGCTGATGCTGATGGAGTGGAACCGGGTTCAGCAACTCAAAAATTGAAAGATTCCAAAAAGTGGGGAATAAAAGAGATTTGAAACATGTTCAGTAAGAATCTTTTAATATCATTTTGTGGAATTCAAATGTTAAGAAATGTGGGTTTAATTTTTAACTTTTCTCTTATATGTTTTTGGTTGGAAGTTAAAAAAGTGAAATGATAGAAAAAAAATTTATTTGGTTAAGAAGGAAAAAAAAAATGATGGTATAAAAAATGTAAAATTGTAGTATAAATTTAGTCTCATACTCTTAATATATTAAAAAAAGTTGTTTATAAGGGAAAAAATAAACAACAACAACAACAAAAGGAGGAAGGAGAGGGCAAATGGGTACATCAAACTCGTCTCCCTCCTCCCATTTTCTCCTCATTTCAAGGAAACAGCATTCTCACCCCAAATGGTGGGTTTGGGAAGAAATGATCTGGACCCCACCAAAATATTCCCCCCTCACTTCCCTAATCAAACACACGAATTCTAGTTATTTTCTATTCGTCCCACAATTTACCCCAACTAATCACTACCTTTTTTTTTTTTTTTTTTTTAAGAACTAATCACTACCTTAATGATTCTAACAAAGACATCAAATATTCAAATTTTATTTTTCCTATTGTAACTATCAAAACAAAAAATAATTAAGTCACTTATGTGCGATCACTTCTTGACATGCCTAGTTGATCGCTACTGCAGCTATTGCAAAATGAATAGTGAAATCACTGAAATGTAGTGTATATTCTAAAATTTAGATGGCTAAAATAGAAAAAAATGACTTTTAAATTCAAATTTTGGCCAAAAAAATTACAAACTCGACGGGAATGCTCTTAATTTCTTGATGTTGAAAATTGATCATTTACTTGTACATGTTATTTAAAAATTAGACCCAAAACCTATAGGTCGAAAGTTGTCACTAGCTTGATGATCATTGATGATGCAATTGGTTGTGTAGACCAACCTAAATCAACATCCGCCTGCAAGAAGAAACAAAAAGCACAAAATGAGATGTGGAAGATATTGATTAAGATTTGAATGCTCTTGGAAAATCAAAAGCTCTTATTTGGGTTGTGCTCCTTTTGAGGTGTAACATTGCTCTAAGGCTGAAGTGCATCATAGTAAGGTTGAGATGCACACAAGGCCAGCTCAATGTATAAGGCAAGTCAGGCGACTGCCTAAAGCCTTTAGATAAAAAAGGATCCCCAAAATTCTAATTAACCGGATAGGTTTTCTCAATGGGTTTTCTAAATAGTCGGATGACAAAATTCTTATATTATCTCATCAAATTGCGTGATTGGAACATTTTCCATTAATTTCTTATATATATATATATATATATATATATATTAATAATTAAACTAAACAGGTTTAGAGATCCTCTTTCTCTCTAATGGGTTTCTCTCTTAAAACTGCATGGGTTTTTCTCTCTCTCTCCTCTCCTTAGTCCTTTGAAAATTTCAAGAGGTTTTTAGAGTCACATGAGAGACACATGAGTAATCCGTTAGTTATTAATGGAACACTAACTAAAGTATTAATTTGGCACATCCTTGATGTTTATGGAGTAAGAGCATTCACATTGGGTCTTGCAAATGCCATATGTTGGTATGTTTAGCATCAAAGCTCCAAAAACCCCCCATTACCCGGACTTGTAAACCCAAAAAAGTTTACAATGGTGTTACAGTACCATCCCAAATATATGATGGTACTATAGCACAATTGTATAATTTTTAATTAATTTATTCTCTCTCCTCCCATGCTCTATCTCTCTCAGTGTCTCATTTCTTTCTCTAATTCTCTCTCTCCTTCAGTCCTCTCTCCGTCTCCCACTCCCTGTTTCTCTTGATGTGCAATGGTGGCCTGTTTGTGGTGGATCTTGGTGTGGCAAGGTCACGGTGGTGGTGTTTTTTCCTACAAGGTCACGGCGTGGTGAGATCGGTGGGTCGTAGCAGAGGTGGATGAGGCGAGGCAGAGGAGGGTTATGGCAGAGGTGGGTTTCTTTTGTGTAAATTTTGACTTGATATATATATATATATATATATATATTTTTTTTTTTTTTGTGGGTCATCTTTTGGGTTTGGATTTTGCTATTGGTTTGATTTGATTTTGGGATGGACTTTTTTGTGGGTTCATGGTGGTGGAGTTGGGGGTTGTTGTGGTGGTGGTGGAAGGGGAGTGGGGTTTTTATTATGGGTCATATGTGGGTTCATGGTGGTGAAGGTGGGGGGTTGTCTTGGTGATGGTGGCGGCGTGGCCATGGGTTTCGGTGGCTAAGGTTTCTGGGTTTTGTTTTCTCTATGGGTTTTTGGGTTTCAATGGCCATGAGTTTGTGGTTAGGGTTTCAAGAAAACAACATTGTGGATGGGTATACATAGAGGAAGCTTTTATGTTTGCTTCAAGATGACTTTGGTTTTCAACTGATAAAAATCAATTTGGGTATTGAGTTTTGGATATAAAAATCAATTTGTGTATGTTCTTTGTGGTGGTGGTGGTAGCAGGTGGTTGCAGAGGTGATTTAGGTTTTGGGTTTTGTTTTTATTTGGGTTTTAGATTATGTTATTTCATTGTGTAGATATATTATTTTAATGTGTTGTATGGTAAAATAAAAGTTGAGATGTTAGGTGTATTGTAAAATGGAATTGTATAATCAATAAAGTAGCTTTTGAGATAGTAAAATGGGATATTGTTTACAAACTGGATGTGAATGCTCTAAATTGGCTAAGATAAAAGTTTAGGGGGTGTTTTGACCACTAGCTTAAAATTCAGGGGGTGTCAAGACATTTTTCCCTAAAAATATGTATTTACTAGTGAAAATGTTAATTAGGCCATAAATATTAATCAATAAATAAATGGTAATTTTTTTATCAAAGAAAAACAAAACCCACAAATGAAAAAAGGTCACAAATAAATAAATATGACCCTAAATTTTAACCAATAGGTCTTTTTACTTGTAAAGATATTAATTAGGCCCCAAATATTAAACAATAAATAGCAAAATAATTTTTTGTCAAAGAAAAAAAATCTTTTCATTACATGTGTGTGATTAAAGGTCTGTTTGGATACCACTTATTGCTGAAAACATCGTAACAAAATAATTTTTAAACTATGAATAGTGCCCATGGGACCCAATTTTAAAGTTACATTTGCATTTTTCCGTACTCGCGGATCCTGTGAACAGTGCACGGGATCCAGGAAAAAACACAAACGCCAGCTACGTTTGCTATCCAAACTCACACTAAGGATTCGTTTAGAAACAACTTATTTAGCTAAAACTAAAAACTTTTTGTTGAAAGTAAAAAAAAAAAAAAGGTTAAAAGTTAAATAAATAGTACAATGAAACTTATGAATAGTACGAAAAAGTACAATGGAACTTATGAATACTATCAAAAAGAAGCTAAAAACTTAAATAAATTGAAGCAAATAAGCAAATCTCAAACACACTCTAGGGTTCATTTGGTTGGAAGGGTGGAAAAGTAGGAAGATGGAAAAGTTGGATGATAGAAAAGATTTTATTTTCTCTCATTTTTTGTTTGGTTGGGAGTGAAAAAGTAGAGAGATAAAAAATATGAGTTTGAATAAATTTACTCATATACTATTGTTAAAGAATGATGTTCACATGTAAAAGCTAAAATCACTTTCTATCTCTATCTCAAAAAAGGAAAAAAAAAAAAAAAAATCTCTATCTTAAATTCTTAATGAAGCAAAACGGAAATCAATATACAAAAAAAATTTATTTCAAACCTCAATCTCCAATGTACGGATGGAGGGAAAATGCTTCTGTGTATTAAAAAAAAAAATATATTTAACTTCCTGAGTTGCATTCTAGGCCTTCTTCTTCTCTGTTGAGTGTTGCCGATGAAGCCATCCTTCAAGTTTCTTCTCTAAAAAGTAAAAGCTTTGTTTCTTGTTTTACTTTGGTTTGTTTTGTTCACTTTCTCTGAGGTTTGGGGATTTAGATTTTACAGGGAGTGTGGGTTTACCGAATTGCCTTTTCCTTTTAATTTCTAGATTTTTTTTAATTAATGTTTTTTAGGAAATAAATACTAAAATTTTAATTTTAATTAATGATAAAATGACGTAATTTTAGTAATTCAACCGTAATAATAGATAACATGATAATGAAAGTTTGAATTAGGGTGTTTTGAAACTTTAATAGACTTTTTGACCGATAATAAACTCAAAAAACTGAAATGAAAAATAGCGAAATTTAGAATGTGAGTTCTGAAATTTAATCTATAAAAAAAGTTGTTCACTAACCTGTCCTTTAGGCTAGTATGACTTTTACTTCTTCTTTTTTTTTTTTTTTTTTTTTTAATTATATTATAGAATTGTGAAGTGATTTATCATTTTAAATATTTTAGTACTTAATAAATTTTACATTTTTATTCTAAATTTGCAAGTTATGTTTTTCTATTCATGGTTGAATTTTGATAAAGAAAATCTTATATAAACTTAAAATATTCTAAAAAGAAGGGAAAGTTGTTTTTTTCCAACTTCAAGGGACCACCTGAGAGGGGAATGTGACCCAATAGTAAATGACTGAAAATTTTAGAAAAATGTTATGTTTATAACATTTTTATAATAAATTATAGGCGGTTAGTTGTTATTGGTTCAAATTTGAACCTAATATTAAGATTACATTTTTACCCCAACAATAACAATCAGTAATAATTTATTATTTAGAATTTGTTATAAAAATATTATATTTTTCAAAACTTTAATATGTGAACGGTTTTACAAAATGAAAAAAAAAAAAAAAACAAAAGCGCGCCAACTCCGAAATTTCCTCTATTATTATTTATTACTTGTTGTTTGACTACTCTTTGACTTTAATATGTGAACGGTTTTACAAAATGAAAAAACAAAAAAAAAAACAAAAGCGCACCAACTCCGAAATTTCCTCTATTATTATTTATTACTTATTGTTTGACTACTCTTCGACTCTCCAATTCTCACCTTATTTTTGTTCTTCCTCACTTTCTTTGCAGCTGAACGCTAGGATTTTTTTAGAAAATAACTACAAAACCCAAACAATATCATTAGTTAGGAAAAGTTCCAAACTAATTTGGTTTCTAGCAATTCAAGTTTAAAGGACTCGATTTATGGTTTGTTAGACTGGCCACGTAGGCCAGAAATCGAGTCCATCGGACTCGGTTTCTAAGCAAAGAAATCGAGTCTACTGGACTCGATTTTCATGCATGGAAACCGAGCCCAGCGGACTCAATTTAGCAACGCAGGGGTGAGATTCCAGCAACCCAGAAAATTCAAAAACGAAGAAGAAAGAAGCAACGAATGAACCCAGGTGTCGATTCTGACCAAACCCAGCCGGTGAAAGCTTCAGGCGATGCAAAACGCCTCATCGGACATGTCTCGCCGCCGCGACGATGCAAAAACGATGAAACCCAGGCGCCGATCGGACGTGTCTCTCTGCGTTTTGCATCGCCTGAAGCTTTCACCGGCTGGGTTTGGTCAGAATCGGCACCTGGGTTCATTCGTTGCTTCTTTCTTCTTCGTTTTTGAATTTTCTGGGTTGCTGGAATCTCACCCCTGCGTTGCTAGATTGAGTCCGCTGGGCTCGGTTTCCATGCATGAAAATCGAGTCCAGTAGACTCGATTTCTTTGCTTAGAAACCGAGTCCGATGGACTCGATTTCTAGCCTACGTGGCCAGTCTAACAAACCATAAATCGAGTCCTTTAAACTCGAATTGCTAGAAACCAAATTAGTTTGGAACGTTTCCTAACTTATGATATTATTTGGGTTTTGTTGTTATTTTCTAAAAAAATCCTGAACGCTAACCCAAACCCAATTCAGTTTCAACCTCACTCGCTTTCATCTTCGAAGATAGGCCCGTCAACAGCTCTTCAGTTTTGCGCACTGAAAACTATTTCTTGTTTCTTTTTTCTGGTTATCTTTTAATTTGGTGGTTTTTTTTTTTTAACCGGCGGAGTGACTGAAACTTTTGGTCATTGATCCAATTACTTCCATTTCCTTCCATGGAAACTCAAACAGCTTCCTCCTCCTCCTCTCCTATTCATTGGAAATACGATGTGTTCCTTAGTTTTCGCGGTGAGGACACCCGCAACAAATTTACTGACTATCTCTACTATGCTTTGTACCAAAACGGTATTTTCACCTTCAGAGACAATGAAAGACTTGAGCGTGGAAAATATACTTTACAAGAACTCTTAAAAGCAATAGAAGAGACCAAGTTTGCAATCGTTATTCTCTCAACAAACTACGCTTCTTCAAAGTGGTGCTTGGCTGAACTAGCAAAGATCGTTGAATGCATGAAACAGAACATGTTGACAATTTTGCCAGTCTTTTACCATGTGAATCCCTCTGATGCACGGAACCAGATGGGTATTCTTGCTTCAGGGAACCAGACTTTTGCTGAAGCCTTTGCTAAGCATGAAAGAGATCCCAAAGTTAAGATTGAGGATTTGCAAGCATGGAAAGCTGCTTTGAAAGAAGTCGGCAATATATCTGGATGGCATGTACAACAACACAGGTAACATTTTACATTTGTCTTGACTACTTTGTTCACATTATTATATCAATATCGTAATTTTCCACACTCTAAAATTACTCCGATTTTCCTGTCGATTAACTTGAAAAAGAGAAAATTTTAATTTTGTCCATGAATATTATGACTTAGGAAATTATACGTTCAAGTTGGACTTTGGTCGAAGAACCTTTGCTTAGTTTGAGGCATGGTAGTCTGTTACTGAATTAACATTTTTTTATATTCACATAAACTTTTATTGATAAAACAAACTTCAAGACCTGGAAACATCCAATACAGAATCCAAGTCTTGAGAAATGGAGAGAACAAAATGCAGGGGACCTCTTAGAAGATCAAAACAACCCAATACAAAATTAAGCAGAGACCAGCGAGCTAGAGCATGTGCTGCTCTAATGGTCTCTCTGCTTCCCCAACAGAAAGATACAACTTGGTATACAATCTGCATTCTACAGTGAATTGTCGAGTCAAGGAAGCTTTTTTTTTTTTTAAGAGTCGGCCCTAGTGCCTCAAGTCAAATGCTTGCCTTCCATCAGCTTAGAATGTCTAATACCTATTATCTGAGAAGTGTAGCAGGAGTCTGACTAGGCCAGTATCAGGACAATATGTTTAGACATATATTTAATCAATAGGCCTGTGATTTCTAAAGATCGTAATATACAGGGTATAATCCCATATATACTTCTTTTTGTACTAGATATCTCATTCAGTCATACCCATATAATTTTCTATCAGCACTTTTCTATTGTTATCAAGTGACATTATTAACAAAAATTAGATATCAACAAGCTAAATATTTCCAAAAGGAAAACTCTGTGAACACCTTCTCTATGAAGAAACTTCTAGTCATTTTGCCTCAAGAATAATCATCGGCATATATTTGGAATAATAGAAGCATCTTTCTTTCTTTCTATTTTTTTTTTCCATCTGGGTCTATTTCCATTATAAATTAACTAGAATTATCTTCATAAAAACTTAGATTTTGTAGAAAAAATTTACTTCAAACATGAATACCTATTACCTCCAAAGTTAAATAGAATATGAGTCAAACCAATGGTGAAGATAAAAATACCATACTATTTAAGGTAGTGTTAAAACTAAGAATTTAATAAGTATTTATAACAAATCAAGAATATTGTAAAATTTGAGGTCAAATCACATTTTGGAAATAAACAAATGGGAGACATTTTTTTCAAAATTGTAAGTTTTGGATTTAAATGGCTATTGGTATGATTTCCAACTATCCATGTCCATGACTATGACAAATATTACCATGACTGACGATGACTAATCTTTTTAACCTCAATTATTATCTCACTAATTTACATTTCTTGTAGAATTTCTTTGGTGAACGATTAAAATGTTTTGGACAAGTAAATAGGCCATAAGTGTAAATATATAGTAAATAATTCAATTGGTGCATTTGTTCCTTTTTCCTATTGTGAAGATTAAAGAAAAAGAAAAGTAGTATGAAAATTAAATCCAAGAAGCATACAACAAATGACTTATTAAAATTAAGCACACTCTCAACTCATTAAACTATTATAGTTAGAAGGAAACATGTGGTTCTCACTTGGACTGTATGACACCAAACAAATCAAACCTCAATTACGATGCTATATTAAACACTTTTCAAATTCTCCATTTGCTACTGAATGAATCTAAGATTGTATTTTGAATGTTTTGTCTCATGTATTTATGCTATACTATACTGTCATCAAATTTATTGTTATGCTATCTTCATTGCAGTTCTGAAGCAGCAGTTCTCCAAGAAATTGTTCAAAGGATACTTGGAGAATTGAATCTTATATTATCAAGAACTATTTCTAAGGATCTTAAGCTTGTTGGAATAGAATCCCGTGTGAGGCAAGTGTTGGATTCATATGTAGATGAAAGGTCGGGTGGTGTTCGCTTTGTAGGAATTTGCGGGATGGGTGGAATCGGTAAAACAACTCTTGCAGTAGAAATTTTTTTAAAAATTTCAGGTAGCTTTGAAGCTAGTAGCTATATTGCTGATGTAAGAGAAAAAACTGAAAATCAACATTTAGTTTCTTTACAAAAACAACTTCTTTCTAACATCTTTATGGAAAGTGAAATAAAGATATGGAATGTTCATGAGGGGGTCAATATCATATGGAAAAGATTATGTGGTAAGAAGGTTCTTATTGTTCTTGATGATGTTGACGACGAAAAACAATTAGAAGCTTTGGCTGGGAACCTTGATTGGTTTGGTCCAGGGAGTAGAATCATTGTAACAAGCAGAGATAGCCAATTGTTGAAAAGTTGTGGTGTGAATTACATATATGAAGCAAAGGGGTTGAATCCAGATGAAGCTTTGCAACTCTTTTGTTTGAGTGCTTTCAAGAAACCCCATCCTAAAAAAAATTATGTGGATTTGTGTATGTATTTTGTGAATTACACTAATGGCCTTCCTTTAGCTCTTAAAGTTTTAGGTTCTTTATTGTTTACCAAAAGCACCAATGAATGGAAAAGTCTCATAGATAAACTAAAAGTGGAACCTGAAAAAAAAATTTTGGACATTCTTCAAATAGGTTTTGATGGGCTAATGGAAACCCAAAGGGAATTATTTTTAGATATTGCATGTTTTTTCAAAGGAGAGAAAGAAGATTGCATAAAAGAGATATTAAAAAGTTTTGGTTACCATCCAGACTACAATATTGGTGTTTTGAAGGACAAATCGCTCATAACCATTAATGAAAATGGAGCTTTGTGGATGCATGATTTGCTACAAGAAATGGGTCAAGATATAGTTCGTCGTGGATCTAAAGAGCCTGGTAAATGTACTAGGTTATGGCTTTATGAGGACATCCTTCATGTATTGAAGAATAATACTGTAAGTTGACTTGTCTAGACCTAAACTTAGAAAAGTACATATATTCTCACAAATTCTTCTAAGGATCTCCAATTATTCTAATTTCATTAATATTGGTTATTAGGGAACAGAGGTAGTTGAAGGCATAATGCTAAACGCACCTATTCAAAAAGAGGAGCACTTGGATGCTGAAGTCTTCTCAATGATGAAAAAAATGAGATTGCTTAAAGTGGGTGATATGGGTAATGTGAAACTTCCACAAGGCCTCGATTGTCTTTCTAATGAGTTACGCATTATAGAATGCCATGGATATCCTTTGAGTTCCATGCCAACCAACTTCCAACCAAATAAGCTTGTTGAATTGAAAATGCATTGCAGCAACATCAAACGACTATGGAATGGAATTATGGTAAGATTCATTTATTCAATTTTGTATTTTATTCCTTTTCTTTAAGGCTTGAGTTTATTTAATTTTTTATTGGTTTATAACAGATTTTAGATGAGTTAAAACTCATTGACTTGCGTAACTCTCAAAACATGATTGAGACCCCAAATCTAAGTGGAGTCCCAAATCTTAAGCAATTGATTCTTCAAGGTTGTACAGCATTGTCTAAGATTCATCCATCTCTTGGAAATCTCAAACAGCTTATTCGATTAGATTTGTCTGGTTGCAAGTGTCTTGAAAGCCTTCCTCACAAGATCAACTTGGAATCTCTTGAAGTTATTATTCTTTCCGGCTGTTCAAGACTAAAGAAGTTTCCAGAGGTTGTAAGAAATATGCCATGTTTGTCTGAACTTTATTTAAACGAAACTGGTATAAAAGATCTACCATTGTCAGTGGAGCATTTAACTGGCCTTATTAAATTGGATCTAAGAGACTGCAAAAACCTTTCAAGTCTTTCGAATGCTTGTTATAGTTCGATGTCTCTAAAAATTCTCACTCTATCTGGCTGCTCAAAACTTGAAGAACTACCAGAGAATTTGGGGAATCTCAAAGGCTTGGAGGAGTTAGATCTGAGTGGATCTGCTATAAAAGTGCTACCTACATCCATCAAACTCTTAAAAAATCTCAAAGAATTGTCTCTTCGTGGATGTAAAGGGCTATCATTTAAATCTTCGAATAAACTCTTCAGTTTTCCTTTCATGCAACAGAGAAGAAGTCCAGATCCCATGGCCATGTTAGAGTGTTCTTTATCAGGCTTATGGTCCATGACCAAACTGGACCTAAGTCATTGCAATCTTCAGGCAAGTCCTGATGCTTTTGACTGCTTGTCATCCTTGTTAATATTAAATCTAGAGGGAAATGAATTTATTTGGCTTCCTAAAAGTATGATTCAACTATCAAATCTAGAAGACCTTTTTCTGCGTGGTTGCTCGAATCTTCGATCATTGCCAAAGCTTGCATCAAACATTAAGTATATTGATGCAGCACAGTGTACCTCACTGGAAAAATTATCATCAGGATCTGAATATGATTTTCAGCCAGCACTTCAGCTTCTGAATTGTGTCAAATTGATTGAGAATCAAGTCTACGGCTACATGTCAACAATGCTAAGACGTTATTTTATTAATGACAAGGTCTCTCTCTCTCTCTCTCTCTCTCTCTCTCTCTCTCTCTCTCTCTCTCTCTCTCTCTCTCTCTCTCTCGTGAAGTTCCAAGCATCTTTATTTGCATATTTCAGTCTTGTGAAGTTCTAAGCATCATTATTTGCATATTTCAGCATTACTATGGGCAAGACAGATTGGCACATTATATCTATGTTCCTGGAGGTGAAATTCCAAAATGGTTTAGACACCAAAATGTGGGGGCTTCAGTGAGTCTGCAAATGCCTTCAGATTTTTGTAACAAATTGATGGGAATTGCTATGTGCATTGTTTTCGTATTCCGCCAACATAGTCCATTTGACCAACTTGATTTTGCAGATTTGGGGCATAATAAATATACACATAAACTTTCATGTTCCATTAAATTTAACAATTACGAAATTTTTGGAGTGGCCGATGGTTTTTCCGAAGAATTTGGTAAGATTGAACAGTATCACCTTTGGCTGCAATATTTACCCTCTCAATTCTTTCACAAGGACTGGGAAAAAGCATTGAGTAAAAGCAATACTAATGGATTCAGTGATATTAAGATTGAATTTAAAACCTGGGGTCCAGGATTGGAGGTTACAAAATGCGGGGCCCATTTGGTATTCAAGCAAGACATTGAAGATCTCAAACAAACTATGGTTGGGTCTAGCAGCTGCAGCATCACTCCTTACGAGGATGATTTTGACGGTTCAGCCAGAGATACCATAATTAAGGGAAGCCATGATGACTATGATGGGGAAGGGGCTGGACCTATTGGAGAAGGTACCTCTAATGATGTAGATGCACCACACCCAAAGTGGATACAGCAAACTAATCTAATTGAAAATTGGATTGGGAATTTCAATTCATGCACACAATAACAAGGAAACTCAAAGAGGCCAATGGCAGTGATGGTGATGGAGTGGAACTGGGTTCAGCAACTCAAAAACTGAAAGATTCCAGGAAGGTCATCAGAAAGTATGTGATTTTCAACTATCTACTTATTTTCTCATGTGTGTTTTCCTTTTCTTTTCCCAGAAACTGTCTTCTTTTCTTCTTTTTTTTCTTGGTACACATTTTTTTCTTGTATGTGACTATTTCTCTGTCTGGCTGCAAGGAAACTTGAGGAAAATTAATGTAGAAAGGGTAAAAAACTTTTGAATTCTATCTCATTTTGATGTTTTAGTTTCGGGCAATTGTAATGCTTGACTATTATGAGCTGAAATAGTGGTGCCAAACTTAGTTCTTGAGTTCTCAACTCTCTGGGTTCCTTTTGGAACATATAAATTTTGTTTTCTTATCCCATATTTTTCATAGAATCTGAAAGAGTGACAAAATGCTGGTGATTTTTTCCTATGGTTTTGTTTTCAAAACACATAAGCACGGCTTAAGCAAGCCAGTTGTGTTTGGCTTTGCTGGCAATTTCTTTCCTCGGAATAAAATGCATTTTCCCCCAAGAAAATAGGAGGAGCTTATTGTGGGTTTTGTATAAATGTTTTCTGAAGGTACCAGTTGGAGCTAAGCCAGAAAGCTTTGGATGAGAATATAATTGTGTATTTGGGAAGAGGTTGTGGGAAGACCCACATTGCTGTACTGCTTATACACGAGCTAGGTCAATTGATAAGGAAGCCCCGGAAGAACATATGCTTCTTTTTTGGCCCTACAGTGGTTCTGTTTTGGCAGGTAAGCTAATTTATCATGTTTTTTTTTGTAATTTAATGTTCGATTTTTGGTAGTATTTAAGTTTGAGACATTTTTTTTTAAAGTTTACATGGCTGGAACATTGCACAGTAACGAAGTGGTGTGCTTTTTGGCTTGGCTGTTGTGGTAGGTGTGTAGGCTGTGAGAAGGGGGTTGGGCTGTTGGTTTTTAGTGCCTATGTTTGCAATTTCTCATCATGATTCTAGATTTTAAGATGGGCCTTCTTGATTCTATGTGTTTCTAGTTCACCTGGGGAAGGAGTTTGGCATTTAATAAATAGAGTGGTGATTATTCTATGAACTCATTACTCCTTGATAGTGCAGAAGTGTGGGCTTACTCTTCTAATGGCGCAGTGTTATGTAGAGTTTAAGCAAACAATAAGGCATTGGTGGCCTCTTTATTTGATAATTGAGTTCTCATTTGTCAATTAATATATATATATATATATATATATATAAGCAAAGACCTCATGTGGGAAAGCATGAGGTTCCGTCATGTGGAGCTTTGAATAAGTAGTTTCTCTACAATAAAAACATTAATTGTCATATTTACTCTTTCCACAACCTCTCCTCTTCAAGTCTCTTAGGATGCCCGAATGTCTCCTCAATTACACAAACTCATAGCTTTTTACCTCTTGCTCACTTCTTTTCTGTTTCAATCTCCTTTTTTTCCCATACTTATGGTCATATACCGCCAAAACCCATATTGTCATAGTTCAATCTCGGTCTTAAAGGAATGACTTCAAAGCGCAGAAGTTTTCTCCACAGTTGGCATCAATTTCACCAGGTCCCGAAATCCCTCCGTCTCTCTTCTATAAAAACTTAAAAAAATGTTATGCTCTTCTTTTTCTCAATGTGTTTTGAAAAAAAAAAATTATAATAATAATATCAGATTATGAGCTTCTTTCAGAATCTCAGGGACTCCACTGGGGAGGCTTTTCTGGTGTACGTCAATGAGGTTTTGCTCAATCTATATATATTACTAACTGTATTCCCTGTTTGTTTACATAGAAAGTGGGCACCTCATTTTTGCTGAAAATTTTCTATGTGATCTTTTAATGTTGTGAGTGATTCCAGGAATATAGGACTGACCCAGAAGATAAGCCTCAAGCCAAATGGTCGACTTGACAAGGTAAAAAAAGAACCTACGTTTAGGTTTTTTATTTTATAATTTTTAATGGTATAGTTATTTTTTTTTTAAGTATTCATTAAGAAGCTTTTTTGAAACAAAGAAACACATTGTTTGTTAATATGCAAATCCACGTCTTGATTTCTGTAAATACAAACAGATTGGATTGAAGCCTAACACACAATCTACTCATGTCGTATAATCAGCTGAGATTGTGGGTTGTTGTGTACTACTATTGTGTAGGGGAGATAAAAATTAACTGAGGAACCATCAAACAAATATTAAAAGTATCAGGAAAGATGTAAAGGCTCAAGTTGAGTATTTTTGTTGGGTAGTTGTCCAAGGCTCCAAGCCTTGGCAGTGAGCCAGTGATCTGCTCAGTATTTGAGTGGGTTAATTGTGTTTTTGTAAATACATAATATGTTCATGCCATAAAATCAATTTTTATAGCCAAAATAGAAATTCCATTCATTTTATGATACATAATAATCCTTAGATAGAGTTCAATCTTCTTCTCCTTCTATTTTTTTTTTTTTTTTGAATGTCCTAATGCCTCCAATCCTGGATCTCCTTAAAAAAGACAAGGTGTAGTTCATGCTAATACTGTTCCATGTTTCGACACAATATTTATGCATAGAAGATACTACGTGAGTTTTCCCTTTTGTTGAATATTTACCTTATTTCATCTGTATACAGCAATAGGAATAATTTTTATTAGTTTTCCTTTACATTAAAACACTCTTACATGTCTTGTAGCTCTTTTTAAACATCATTTGCATGTTGTGCCCATCATGAAGTGATCAAACTTTAAAACATTGGTTTTATTACACAGGTACGCATTTCAACACAAAATTAGTTTGTAAATGAGTATGTGGACATAAGAGGCAATGAAGTTTTTGTATTAGATTGTGCACGATGTGACATATCTAGCATATATCATACTAATAAATTTAATGGTCTAATTTATCAAGGACTTCTTTTGTTTATTAATTACTTATTACTTTGGAAAATTTCATAAATCCAAATTCGTATTTTCATCTCTCTAATGTGTTCTTCTAAAAAGTAAAACTCTCTAATGTGTCAATTGTTATATAGGACAAATCTTTTTCAGTATCTCTTTTTGTCCCCCTTTTTGGCTATATAGGGTTACTAGATACGTGTGTAAGTTTCCACTTCTACAAATATATGAAAAAGGTCTTCTTTGTAAAATCTAGAACTTTGCTAGAAACTATACAACATGATTTATGAAAGAATTTCCAATAGACAAGTATACTGAAAAGAATGATCACAGTTCTTGGTTTTTTCTTCATTTTTTATCACGTCTCTTTTTTGTGCTTCAATCTCAATAGTTGAATCTATGTAGTTTTTCCTGAATTTTTATGAGTTCAAAGTATATCTTTTACTGCAATGAAAGAACCTGTGTTCCTCTTTGCACATAATGTATTGGGAAGTGCCAAAAAGGCAAGTAAAAGAAATTGATGGAACAATTGGCACTTCACTTGGAAAATGTGGAATAACTATCTGGTTGGTTGGGAATTATTTAGTTCTGAAATCAATGGGGAAGGTGGGGCTCATAATGGGAAACATCCGTATGTACAATAAATTTGGGAACACTTTCGATACAACTAGATTGACAATTTCTTGGGTTTTTGAAGAAACATTTGATAGAACACACATATTTTTGCTAAATAAAATTTGATAGAATATAATTACTGCTTAAGTCTGTGTATGATTGGCATAGCTCTGAGTTAAGGCAGTAATATGGTTGACTATGAAAGAAGCTTATAATGGGGTTAATGTGAATGATCTTCATTCTATATATCTTGGGTTCGTGCTTACTATTTTGTCACTCTATATGTATCTTGGTTTTTAGGGTCAAGAGCACACCACACATGCTGAGAAGTGTCCAATGCAACAAGAATGGTCCAAGGGGAAGAAGAAAGCTAAGAAAGGAGATAAACTTAGTGAGATGACACAGGCTATCCAGAGCTTTACTGAACTATCAAGGGCAAAGTTTATAGCTGGGCAAGTGGTAGCACTAAGCACGTGGGTGAATCTGCTGGCACTGATGATAAGTTCTCTCTTGAGAAGGCTATTGCCACACTCATTGGGTACAAAGATCTAGACAATATGACCTTCTTCAAGGTACAAAAGAAACTCTATAATCACGAGGCTAGGATTTTCTTCATGACCTTGCCAGATAATAGGAGGAAAGCCTAGATGGAGTTCATTGCGAAGGAATCTGATTGAGTTGCGGTTGTGCTTGATGATGTGTTTGTTTGTTTGTAATAACTTGGAGACATTGTTTGTAGTTGCTATATGTTTACACAACAATGTTGTGTTTTGGTTGTGATTCTCTTTATGTGTGTTTTTTGTTTTCAGCCTCTTTATGTTTGTTTCCAAATAATTATGTGTAACTATGTATTTGTTATATGGTTTACAGCAGATTATTTCAGACAACTCAAATTGGTGCAGCACTGAATCTATGTAAATATATGGTATTATAATGGTAGTTGTGACCTGTATATTTGAGAACTTACTAGCTGATGTGTAATTATTGTCGCTGCCATGTTTTTGTATATTTAGGGCATAATAACCTGGATGACACTGGTTATAAATTGCTTTCAATATTCAACTGAAATTGTCCAATGGCGAGTCTGTCGAGTATTAAGGGCAGTTCACGAATTTGAGAACATTATGATTAAGCTAGATGAAAATGCACATGAGCTCCCTCATGAACTTGATGTAAACTAATAGTACTATCCATGGTTCAAGATATAGAAGCATTTTATTATTTATGTCATAATAATGTCACTATGTTTACTATTGTATTTGGTTATGATAGGACTTAAACTACATTTAAGTTATGTTATTGGGCATGTATAGGAGATATCAATGGTACCCATGACAGTGCTTTCGTTCCTGCTGTGAAAGCGATGTCACGTAGGAGGAGGAAAAATGAAATTATATAGTATGTCATGTGTGCATGTAATTTTAATATGCAATTTACACATGTTCATGTTGAACGGGAGGGTAGTGTTAAGTTGTTAATGACTCAAAGAGTGATCCTAAACATGGATTTCCTTGGTTTGAATATTTTTTAACCCGAGTTTAAGTTCTTATATAAAATGACATTATTTTATATGAATATAAATGTAACTTTGTTCCAGGGGTGGAGCCAGGGGGTTGAGAGGGGAGAACTGCCCCCTCCCCCCTTCCCGACTCCTCCTAAAAGACCTTATAGTTGCTAATATTCAGGAATCATAAATGTTTTGCCCCGTCACGGTAAAAAAAAACAACAAAAAATTCTTCTCTATTCAAATGCTTTTTTTTTTTATAGTGAAATCTAGTCACCTGTTTAGAAAAGAGAAAAAAGTCAGCAGCACTTTTAGTGTTTATATTTTTTTTATTTAGTCACAATATTTCAATTGATGAGTCTTATATTCTTTACACAAATTATTATTATTAAAAAAAGCCATCATGATACTAAATCCCTAAAGCCTCCTATGTCTTTTTTTTTTGGGTTCTATATCTCTTGTAATTTCAATTCAAACTCTAGATTTCTGTTTTAAACCAAAATTTTAAATCAATCACATACATTACTATATCAATTTTTATAAGTTTTATGTAGTAAAATTTACAATATTTTTAGCAATTTTTCTAATTTTAAACACTGTGAAGCCAAATTTTAAAAACAATCAATGTACTTCAATGTGTATACAATTATACAATACAACTTTGCACGTATAAATATTGCTATATTCTTAATACTTTTAAATTGATTTATTTCTCTCAATTTGTTAAGGAATCAAATTAGATGTCTAAGCTTAATATATTTATACCAATCTCTTACTTTGATTATTAAAAATTATGAATTGGTTAGGTTTGTTTCTTTTGTTTAATGATATGAAATATATACTTTTAGCAATTTGAAATTACAGAAAATCCTAAGCGCAATAATAAGTCTAGATCAAATTTTAATTGAAATTAGGTAGATTTTGTATGACAATTACATTGGTTTATCTATTTTGTTATTAGTATAATTAATATTTTTAAGGTTTTTTTTAAAATATTTTCTTTTAATATTGCTCCCCTTGAAGTGAAATCTTAGCTCCCCCACTACAGTTTGCTCCATGTAGGATCATATTACCCTGTTGATTTAAGGTTACCCAATGGTACATTTCCTCCCACCACACAAAATATTTAGGGGTTGTTTGGTTTAGCAATTTCCATAACTCAATTCTCAGTTTCCATAACTCATAACTCAAAAATGGTGGGATCCATGACAAAAAGGTTGTTTGGCAAACGATAACTCTGTTTTCATCACTCAATTCTCTGATTTTTGAGTTATGGAAACTAAAAACACATGTTGGCTATTTTCAGTTTCCATAACTCATAACTCAATGACAATATTGTAATTAAACACACATGGGGGACCCACAAATAGTACCAGTTGCAACTTTTGACCACTTTTGACTTTTTTTTTCTTCCTTTCTTCTCTTGGTTGGCTGTTCGGCTCTTTTTTTTTTTTTTTTTTCTTCTTCTTCTTTCTTTCACTTCGGTCTGTTCTGGGTTTCTTCTCTTTTTTATTATTTATTTTTTTTTTCACTTCGGTCTATTCTAGGTTTCTTCTTCTTCTTTTTTTATTTGTTTGGTCTGTTCTTGGTTTCTTCTTTTTTTCTTTTTTTTTTGGTCTTATTTCACTGGTTCGGTCTTCATGTCCTTTTTTTTTTTTTTTTCCCACTAGGTTTGGTGAGTTTGGGTGCTGTAAAAAAAAAAAAAAAAAAAAAAAAAAAAGCTTGCAACAAGTGACAGGTATGGAGCCCACAAATAGTGTGAAAAATATTGAGTGATAGAAATTGAGTGATGGTGCCAAACGGGTGTAGTATTTAAAGTGATGAGTGATAAGTGATGAGTAATGAGTGATGAGTGATAAGTGACGGAAATTGAGTAATGGAAATTGAGTGATGAAAAAAAACAAACCAAACAAGGCCTTAGGTACCATGTTTAAGAATATTGAGGAAGGAACAGGCAACTTGCCAATAATACTGTTAAAATTAAATTGTTCAATTATAGACGCTCTTCAATACGAATGGTTATTGCATGATGCTTTTAGGTGCTAATTATTTTTATGTGGGAAAAAGCTTAATGAGGGACAAGCGACGATTACAACTCATTGTTGAAAATTCTTTGATACAAATGCTAGTAAGAGTTGAAGGCATGTACAAAACTTCAATCAAGAGGCATGTAGAGTGATGGGCTAGTTAAAGGATGACATCACTGAGGTGATGTGATACACTTTGCGTTGTCACTTTAATCTTGGAAACATGAAATTTGTTTTTAGAAAATGATACGTCAACGACATTTTCATAATCTTTTCATAATAAATCATAAATAGTAATTTGTTGATTCTAATTTGAACCTTCAATTGAAATTATTTTTTTGCTTATTAGTAATAGTCAATAACAATTTACCACTTTAGATTTGTTTTGAAAGTGTTATGAAAATGTTGTGGAAATAGAATTTCTTTCATTTTTTTGGATGATGCATCACAATGTGGTTTGTATTCACCAATTTTGTACATGGACCTTTTCTACAATTTGGCTTGAATGCACATTTAGAGCTATGTTTTTGTACATGGACCTTTTGCAAACAAACTAATTGTGCATTTCTAAACTGCTATCAATAAGGTGAATGAGATAAATGAAAGTTAGTTTTGCATAACCATATTATGTTTAATATTGTACATTGTTAGCAATTTAGGTCTCAACAAAAACCATCCATCTTGATTTCAAACATTTTGAAATTCATTACCATAATCAGCTGACTATTACTTTGGTACTGCGATAGTTATTTCCCGTAATCATTCTGAACTAAACTCTAAAACACAAGCTATGAAGATGAAAACATAAGCTCTATTATAAGAGTTCTAAACTAAAAAATGCGGCTCAAGAAATTTAACCTAGTCATTCTCGGAATCAAACAAAAATAAAAAATAAAACTAAATTCATATTTTCAAGAGCCAAAAGACAAGTTGCTGTTCCAAAATGAATTATATTTATACACGACTCAGAATAATTATTCAATCAAAAGAGGATCTAATATTTGCAAAAGTTCAAACCATCAAAGAATCTCAAGGGCGCGTTTTTGAAACAAGAACCAAGGATTTGGATCAAAGGAAATTTGGGCTTTCATTTATTGATTGAACCCAGAAAATCTATGCCCTTGAGTATTTATTCAAGGAACCTGACAGGTCATACCAGCACACCTTGGGCCACAATTTTCCTATGATTCTCCATTTTAATTCTCGATGGTGGAGAATTTAATCAGCAATCTCGTGCCTCTTACTTTAGTGGCTGATTTCTCGGCCTTTTAAGAGACTATGCTTTGGGTGTCAAGTCTTTGTGATGTCTATGCCTGAAACATAAGACACTTGCACAAGGATATAGGAAACTTCAGGCATTCATTGACTTAGATTTATAAACAAAGTTGATTAGATGCATTAGTTAATTTTTTTCATCTTTATTCTTTGTTCAGTATAGTATTTTATTCTTTTTATACGGACAAATTTGCATACATTGTGAATCCTGAAATGAGCCTACCATATGCTTCAATTTCTTTTTCGTCTACATTGCAAGTAGAATCTGTCGGGATTATAGCTTCTGATCTGCACATCAAATTTGCAAGATCTTCGAAAATATTTTGCTGTCACTTGTTTTTAGTGCACAAGTTTTGTTGAACTATGTTTGAATATTCTCTAGCTTCCTATGCAAATGCCATTGGCCGACATTTGCTTAATTTGTTATACAAGAAATTTGCTATTTCTCTAATACTGACAATGGATTCTTGTGTGGTGATTGATATATATGACCACCGTGCCGGCTTGATGCTATGTTGCTTCTATCCGGTGAATATAAATAATTGGTTAGTTAAAGGCAAAGGAGAGCACTAATGAGAAACAAAAGTCAATTAATTGAGAGTGGTGTGGTGATTAAGTCACGATTTGTGTGTACTCTTAAGTGCATTAAGTAAGTGTGTAATAGTCTTTTCCAATTAATTAATATGCATCATGTGTGATGTATATGATTGGTGGGAGAATAGTGGAGAATAGTTGCTTGGGAGAATAGTGGAGTAAGCAAATTTTGTTGTTTATTGAGATTACCAATAGAAAAAACTAAAATTGGAGGCAATGACTAAACAAGGAGTAATAATGTCATTAAAAATCTTTGAATCTACATTGATATAGAACACAAAAAGAAAATTACAATGCTTGCTTTTTTTTTTTCCAAGAACAATTTAGAGAAAAAAAGCACACACCTTGGTTCTAAATTACATTCTTCAAAATGTAAAATTACGTAAATAAATAATAATATAGAACTGATAATCTAAGATTAGGGGCTATCTTATGGAAATGGAAAGTGATTACCCACCCATTTCATCGATCAAAAATCAGTCTTTTATGAACATTTTTTGTTTTTCTTGGTAAAAATAAAAATTATATATATATAGTTGATTTCGAGTTACACATGGTGTAACTCTAAGTAATATTACATAACTCAATAACTTGTTATTGAATTAATATTTTGAAAATCCAACCATTGAATTACATGTTCGATATGTTCTTAACATGAATGCCAATTTTCATATTAATTGGATGCTATTTACCATTTGATCCATAAACTCATATTTTATGCATAATTTTAAACTACAAAAATTTGAATTTTAACAATTAATTGATGACATGGATATTAATTTTTTATCACCTTGAAATTTTGCAAGCATAAAGAATATACAAAGATAATGTAATCTAACGGTGGATTTGTTAATATTTGCATCCAATTAAAAAATATTGAGTGGTGTAACATTGCTTAGAATTACACTAGGTGTAACTTGAACCCAACCCATATATATATATATGTAAAAGAAAAGGGGAAATTACACTTTGCTGACCTATGGTTTGCTCTAAAAACACTTTTTCTACCTGTAGTTTAAAAATTAGCACTTTACTCACTTAAGGTAAGCTCCGTTTGTCTCTCGTTATTTATCTCTGTTAAAAAGGCATTATTGCACTTAAAAAGTGCATGCCCTATGCCATATGTATTTTTAAATATTTTGTAGAAAATAATCTCATGTGTTATATATAGATTCTCAATATATATCTGATTTAAAAAAAAAAAAAAAAAAGATTCTCAATATATATATAAAATTATATATAATGCTTATTCTGTGTCATAATATTTTGAAAAAAAAAAAAACTTCAATTGTTATAAAATTAATATTATAGGGCTAAAGGACCTGGGTGCCCCGACCCATTTTAATATCAAGCCCAAGGCCCAGGCTGAGGAGGAAAACATCCGAGGATGACTAAGGAAGGCCCAAAGCTGCTGGGAGGCATCACCGAGGACCATCCTGTCCTTGGCGAACTGATGTCATGGAAGGAAAGAGTAGAACACCATCCAAAGCAGCCCTTCCAGTTGTCACAAACGAAAGGACTAACATAGGAGGACAACTATGGGGGCATGGTGGAGGAGAAATTATAGAAGGGTCTGTCATCTCCGCATTAAATGCCCGCAGTTGGCAGTCTGGCCGCATTAATGAAGGAATGACCCCTGAACAGTGTCACCTTATCTGATGTAACTCACAGCAAGTTGAGGAAAGCATTGGATGGAACAGGTACTCAAGTAGCGACCTGTATGATCAACAGATGGACGGTCAAGATGAAGGGAGTAGGAGGATATATAACAATAGAGGTCTCACAAGGAGGGGGGGGATCGCAATTCTGAGGACTCTTGAAAGCTCTGACCGTGAAGCACCGGAGAACCGAGAAGAAGAAGAATTCATCCTCGGACACAAACCCGAGGATAAGCATTTACCCCTCCTCCACGCCTTTGACAATCCCGCTCCCTCACGATCCTATCAGACCGTTAAAGAAGCCCTCACTAAGGCCCAATTCTTGAGCTCACTTCTTTACCAAATTCATTGTATTGGGCCTGTTGGGTTTGGGTTCGCTCACATCTACAGTGAAGGACCTCCCTAATCAGGACCCTACAAATATTTAATTATTGCAGATTGTTAGAATTAATATAATCAAGAAAACAAACCAACTACTTGAGTGAATTGATAAATATATAATTATTTTCATTAATTTAAATAAATAATTATTTCTTATTAGCTTATAACTTCATATATATGCATCATACATGTGATATATTTACACATAAGCATAATTAAATGCGTATTAAAATTTTACTGAGTTTATTTAAACAAATGTATAAAAAATTATTTAAATTGTTATCAATGAAATTCTCAATTTTAGTCCAACCACTATTTGTATAATAATATTAATAATAATATATAAGAAAAAATTGATAGCAAATGTTACTAATTTCTTATTATGCTAAAGTTTAGTTTATGTTGATTTAAACTTGGTCTAAATGGGAATGAAACCTGAACTAAATTCTAAGTCCAACATAAATATAAATTCTATTTTTATTATTATTTTTAAAATTTTCTCCAATTCTCATTTTCAATAGTCACATCAATATCTTGTCAATCACAAACAAACCTTTCTTTCATATTTTTCTATTTTTTAAAATTTTTTGACTTATGCACTATATTGGTCACATAGCCAAAAATTAACCAATCAATCCAATTTCACATAGAAGTAATACTTATCCTTTTGTTTTTTTGTTTTTTTTTTTTTTTGAGAAATTCCTAAGACTAAACTCACACACACATTTTACTGGGGAGAGGGGACACGAGTATAATATCACACAACTTACACCTTTCAAAAGCTGGTAACTCTTGAAAGGGGTATGAAGGCTTTATACCCTTAAGTGAACACTCACTTTTTCGATGTGGGAGAACTTACTCCCATGCTTTTCTTTTGAGAAATTCCTAAGACTAAACTCATTCCATACACCACGCCTAACATGCATGAATCCACGACACTATGATTCACATAACATCCTATACCTAAATGGGTTTCGGTGGCAAACTTCGAGCTTGTTTTTTTTTTTTTTAAGAGATAATTACAACCTTTAAACAATGTTATTAGAACAACATTACCAAATGAGCCCTTCATTTTACCACTAGAGTGATTCACCAAAAAAGGGTTTTGAAGGGCAGTCGTGATAGAATGTCTTGTCACAATATTGTGGGGAAGATATGAGATATAAGAGCATTCACATCAAAAAGAGAACTAGAGGGAGGTGAAAGCATAATTGATAAGGATTAAGAGTTGGCGCATCAAACCAATGCCCTGGATATGCATTCTGGTTTTGATTTTGATTTTTTTTTTTATAAATATTACAAGTCAATTATGACTTTTTCTTATACACAAAAAGACAAAAAAATGTTTCTTAAAATTTATAAATGGACAAATTACAATTTATTCACTTGTGATTTGGCTAAAATTTAAATTGTCTAGTTTGAAATTTGACATTTTATCTATATGAAGTTTGATCGAAATTTAATTTGCTTACTTATTATTTAAAATCTCATGATAAAAGTATTCTGCTAGATTTTTTGATCTTATATTTTAATATTTTTTGTATTTTTGAAGGAAAGATACATGAAAATAGAGTAAAATTATATATTTAACCATATTTTTAACAAAAATATATTACGAAACTATGTATATTACGGAACTCCAATTAAGTTAACTCTTTTTTTTTTTTTTTGGAAAAGCAATTAAGTTAACTTCAAACGGATAAAATGTTAAATTTTCAAAATGCTAAAGTGTTACTTAAATTTTTCGGTCATTTGAACTTTTTAAATTTTGTATATAGAGAGGTTCGAGGTTTTGTTTGGTAAGTAAAAAGCCCCTTTTGGAATCTTTTCATTCCTCAAAGAGTTCTTGAAAACACAAAGACAAAGGGTTGATCTTTGAATTGGAAAAAAAAAATGTGGATCTAGAATTCTGCTCAGACGTTCACCATCATCTCTTTTTCACATTCAGTCCCCATAATTTTCAACTGAACGTCAGAGCAGAGGTAGAAGAGATGTGCGGATCGGATGGAGGAGGGTATTAGGCAGCTTTAAGCCACGGAAAATCTCATTCTGGAGCTGAATGGTTTGAGTTGTGATTTTGTAAGAGAAGTAGGACTTGATTTTTTCTTTTTTCTTTTTTTGGATAAACTGGTTTGGGTTTGAGAGAAATGAAAGAAGGGCAATTTTATTTCTGTACTAAAAAAATTAGTAACTTTTCAAATTAGTTTCTCTTCTCCAATCTCCAACACATATGATCAAATGCTTTCTTAAAAAAATTCAAATTGGGAGAGATGTTGAAATTTACTTGACAATTTAATAGAGAGAGAGAATTCTAGATGATAAATAGACTTTGTTGATATTTTTAGGACAAGTTATTTGTTTTTAGAATGCTAGTTCTGTTCAATTGTAAATATGTAAGCTGTTTTTTATATCAAGAACTAAAAATGATAAAAGTCCTATATTTTGTGTAGGTGCAGCAGCTATATTCTAAATTTGCTTACTGCAATTGCAAAGTCCTTCACCATGGGAAGAAAAAGCAAATCCCATTCCGACCCAACAACCAGCATGACCAAGAAGAAGGCCAAAGCAGTAAAAGAAGATGAAAAAGTTGGCGGCACTGACATTATTTCAAAGCTACACCCAAATATTGTGGCAGACATTCTGTCACGACTGCCCTTTAATACCGTATTAAGCTGCAGGTGCGTTTGCAAGACATGGCTGCATCTTCTCGTGGACCCCAGTTTTGCTAAATTGTATCAAACAAGAGCACACCCCTGCATCATCCTCCAACCCACATATAGACACCGTAACCAACACCTCTACGCTGTTCATTTTGACAATAGAAATCGTGTGCGTAAGTCTAGCACTAGAATAAAATTTGCCACCAAAACTCATTTATGTATGGGATGTAATGTGAAACTTAGTTTGCTTGATTCATGTAATGGGTTGATCTTGCTAGGCGATCATTATCATTATCACGACTTTGTGAAATTGGATCAATTATATGTGTGTAATCCTATTACGGGTGAGTTCGTCATAATTAAGCATAAGCCTGGTATCAACCTAACATCCTCTGATGCCTGTCTTTGTCTTGGCTTTTGTCCCAAAACTCAAGTATGCAAGGTGGTTCGCTTGCTCAAACAACAGTATGGAGTTGAAGTTAGTAACAGCATGCTGACTCATGTGTACACACTTGGAGTGAAGGGTAATGGTCTTTGGAAGAGTGTTAATGTTGGAGATGATGTGCTCTGTCAGCCAACAGATACTATTTTTCTCAATGGAATTATTCATTGGGTTGTGAGATCCGATTCTGTACCTCAGTTTATATATTCCTTTGATGTAGAGGATGAGTGTTTTCGACCAGTTCCACCACCTCCTGAGTTTGTGTCATCTGAGCAAACTACGCGGTCAAGGTGGACTATTAGTCTTGGGGTGTTGGAAGGTTGTCTTGCGATTGGTGAATGTGCTAAAGATGCGTACTTTCACATATGGGTAATGAAGGACTATGGTGTCCAAGCATCTTGGACTAAGGCATACACCATGGGCTTCACGATGGAAAAAATAAAACTTTTATCGCCCATTTCACAAATCCTAGGGTTGGGCCACAATGGTGACATCTTATTCTCACTTATAAAGAGGAATTTGGTTTCTTTCAATCTGGCAAACTCAAGTTTCAAATTTCATAGGATTGAAAACCTATGTAATTTTAAGAATGTGCTTTCTTATATCCCCAACTTTTCTCCACTTAGGGATATAGCAAGAGGAGAACCGCTGTTCAATGCCACATTGAGGTAATAAACACTCTCTATTTGGTGTGTTCAATTGGGATTATAAAGCAGTTTAACTAATTGCAACCCCTAATTTTGCTATGTTTGTCTTGTATTGTTAAGAAAATATTTGTGACAACTTGAAAGATTCAAATTTTCCTATACAAAAATTGCAGAATTGCAAAAATGCAAGTTTGTTATTTATTTTTTGGCTAACTAAAATGCATGTATGTTTTTCTATCTTTTAATCCCAAAATAAATAAATAAAATGCGAGTAAGTTTGGTCTGCTCCTGTGTGTGGTGAATATAAAGTGCACTAATAGGCACAATTTCAACTAATCCATTTTCAAACTGTAGAGATTCGGACTTATTTCTTTTATTGCTCTAGATCTATCTTTTAACTGAAAATAAGAACTTGAGAATGATATGATTTGTTTGATGGGAACACAACCCCATGTGTAGATTATGTACAAACAAGTAGGAGTATGATAAATTCATTTTTATTGCAGTTCAAAGTAAATGTTATCATATATATTTTGTACCATTCTCTAACTTACACTGTTGATATGCATTTAAAATACAGAAACTGAAAATGTAATTGTTTGGTCAAGCCCTAAACTAGACAGCAATGCATTTAAGGTTTGATGTGCTGCATATTCAGCTTCCACAGTTCCACCTTAAAGTGCTTATATGATTTGTGTTCTCAATCAATGATTTGTACTCAAATATGCTTTCCTTCGTTTGGCAGAATTTAATTGCATCAGAAGCTATGGTCTTTTTTCTTCCTTGGATGTGTTTGCTTTCATAGCATTACTAAGATCATAATTTTCTATTGGGAGAAAAAGTGATATATCTTTCATAGCAAAAAACCTGGCATATTAATGATGAGTCTACATTTAGTTTTGTAAAAACACAATTTTAAGTAGAAAAAGGCTCCCATGTACTATAACTACTTAACTAGCCACTTTTTTGATAGGTACTAGGTAGATAATGGGGGAAGGGGAGGTGAACTACTTAACTAGACACTCATTAGAACATTATTCAATTGATGAAATTCATCTATACAACTGTGAGGGTTTACATTCGAAGGATGAAGTACACAGTATAGCACGAAGATCAGTAGTTCTTTTTGCTCCTCTTTATACATGTTTATAAGAACAATTCAAACAGCATTCTGCTGGCTTTAAAATTTTTTTCACCAACCATTCTAGGCTCCAAGGGGCATTAGTAGGTTATGATGCACAAGCTTTGGTCTGTAAGAATATACAGCCACTACAGTCTATTTTCTTGTCAAACCTGTAATCTTTTCAACTTAAGATAGGGTGGTGACAGGTTGAGCTGGTTGGAGCATATCAACACCACATTGACGAGTCTGTTTAGCAAATTTATTAAAGGATAACACAACCTTCTAACACATTGACTGAGTTTGTGTAAACCCATGTCAACTGGTTTAAGTCTTCTCTATTTGGCCAGTTTTACATTTTGTTGACAAACTAGGGAAAAAGAAACAAATTAGACAATGATCTAATAAGCTAATATTTAATCTTTATGGGTAAATTTTAGTTATCACTTATCATTTTCATTTTGGTTTTCTTAGCCCCATGATCTAAAACTTAAATTATTTGAGTTTACTATTATTTTAGAATATCAATGATCTAACCAGGAAATTCAGTACAACTCCTGGTACCCTAACCCAACCCACCGTGGTTTCTACTTTGACTGCAACATCGTTAGATTGGGGAGGGGGGGGTTTAAATTTCATAATAAGGATGTTTTGGTCAGTTGACATATTTGAATAGTTTACACTCAAATTTAGCTGATATTTGGTTACTCTGGCTTCTATTAATGAGCTTCACTATGGGATTTTTAAATAGGGATGGGCCTCCTAGCCTGATGGAGAAAAGAAACTGGAATTGCTATATTACTTTGGTTAATTTTCATATTTGGATGGTCTAGTATCAAAGTTAGTTAATGTTTGGTTATGTTTGGATGGTCTGGAATTGCTATATTACTTTGGTTAGTGTGAATCTTCTTTAATTTTAGAAGTTTATGGTTCTTCCATGTTGTTCTTGGATTTTATTGTAAATAAGCAAGTCTTGTTAAGACAAATGTTGAATATCTTTTGTAGTTGAAAAGTTATTCATGTTATCCTTTCTAGGTGAGACTCCTAGAAGGCCTTAGTTAGATTTAAGGATTTGTAATTCTTCCTTTTCTTTTTCCTTGGCACCCTATAACCAATTTTAAACCCCATCAACCCTTAAAATTCCCACATAAAAAACTCTTAAAATTTTGCTCAAACTTTCTTTTTTCTTAAACCTGGGGTTTCTTACTTTATTGTAAGCTCAAACTTTACCCTTTTTGTTAATCTTTTAAAAACCTGAATCCAATATATTTTTGTAATCATTTCCCGCCATTAAGGGGTTACGAGGGCTTGAGATTTCTCAGAGCTACAGCTTTTTGGAGAAAGCTTCAGCTGCTTTGAGAAGCAACCCAAGGCTGATTCACAAAATCTGCCTAAAAAGTCCAAGCTGTGTTACAAAATCAGCAAACAGCTGAAATGCCCATGGGTTACAAAACAACCTGCAGATAACTTCTGTTTTTTTTAATTAAAAAAAAAAAAAACTTAAGAACCTATGGAGAAGCCTCAGGAAACAAGGCCTAATTCCTCACCCAAGCTCCTCCAAAACCACAAAAATAGCTGCTTTTCAAAGAAGTTCTACAGTTGTTTCCTTTGAAATTTGTCTGCAAGTTTTCTGCCTCAAAGTTGGTCTTTTTTCACCCAAAATTTAAATTTTAAAACATACAACCTCTCTTCCACCATTCAGAGGATAAAATCATAAATTTGTGTCAAGTCTAAACCACTTAATTGATTAATCTCTGATTTTAAGGCTTTCCACCAACATCATCTTTTCTGGCATATAATGCACAAGATTTAATACAACACACTTTTTTCAACCAAAAAATCCTGGCTTTTGTAGCTAACGTTTGACTACAAACCACTAAAGTATAGGAGTTTTTATAAAATGATTATTTTATTAAACAAAATCCTCCCAACCAATGCTTGGAGAAGGATCTCTTTTGGACAAGATTAAGAGAAATCTGCTTTTAGCAGCAGGCAGCCATTCTCTATCATCTTCACCATTTATTTTTGGGTGCGCCCTTTAAACAGTTCCCCAAACTTCAAAAGCATCATAAAAGGAAGCTGTATGTTGGAATATCTGCTATTCTTGCCGATTTAGCATTCAAAGAGTCCCTAAATCCTTATGGGTGTCTGCATATAATCTGTTTTTAAGAAGCACTTCGTGGACCCTTTTGACCACTAAATAAGGAGCTTTGATAATCAATAGTTACAATTCATTGAATTTTATTACCTGTAAAAAAATCAATAGTTACATTTTAAGAAGTCTCATCCTATATTGTGCCGAAAATTTTATCCTCCTGAGATTGTAGGAACCTCATATTTGTGGTCAGACAATCCAGAGTTTTGCATATTTTGTAATGAGTCCAATGTGTACAGTGTACTAGAGGGGTATAGGTGTATAGGTGATTAGGTGTTATTCATGTAATCTTATGGTAATTTTTGTAAAGAATCAAGAAGTGTGTAGTTAGTTAGTTAGTTACAAGATTAACTAGTTAGTTGTAAGATTGCAAATGGTGGAGCCAAGTTAGTTACAAGTTGTTAGTTGGTTATTTTGGCCAATAATCCTTGCAAGTAACTTGAGCCAATATTCTCACTTTTGTCTCTTAGATTCTCTCCTCTCTTTTCACTTCCTCTTTGAAGGTGCCTACCTCAAATTAAGTCAATCCAGCGGGTTCATTACATGATATTTTCTACTCTTTTCGTCACTTCTTTGGAAAATTCAAAAGGCAAAAGAACAAGACATCATCTGCAAAACAGCAGATGGTAGGGCCCAATTTCTTGACTGTTGGTGAAATTTAAACCTTACATAGGTCTAGTGCCCGATATCAACATTGTAGATAAGTATTCCATTCTAAAAACAAAAAAGTTGAGGTGATGTGGTTGACCTTGTTTGGGGGCCTTCCACCATTAGAATGTCAAGCTTCATTTGATTGAAACAGAGCCTCAATGTAGTTGCACAATATATGATACAAAAATATGCGCCCTTCAGTATTTCTTCAATGAATTCCCATATAATGGAGTCATACCAGTGTGCCTTGGAGACAATCTTCTTGTGATTTTCCATGCTAACTCTTGATGATAAAGAATTGTATCAGCTATTTTTGTGGCTCTTACAATGATGCTTGAGTTTCAGCATCTAATTTCTCTGCCATTCAAGAGCGACTCTACTTTGGGCCTTTGGCAGTCAAGTCTATAGGTATTAAAAAATACCATATTGCTTCTTTTTGTCATGTCTTCGTCTGATACATGGGGAACTTTAGGAATGAAATGACCCAAATTTATAAAAAAATTTGATTGGATGCATTAATTAATTTTATCATTTTATTCTTTAGTTCAGTATAGTGTTTTATGTTTTTTTTTATCCAAACATAGTTGCATGGACTGTAAATCCTGAAATGAGCTTACCATATGCTTCAAGCATGAAATTATTTGATGCCAACCTTGAACTATTTTGGTGGAAGGGATGTATGTTAGAGGGCTAGCTGAGCTTGAAGCCATTTTTGGTAGACAGGATTTGGGTTAGTATAAATGTATACAGGCATAATGAAGATTGTGAATATGTTAACAACGTAATAATTTTGGTTTAATGGAATTCACTGAAGGTAACAAACTTTTTGTTATATTAATATTGAAAAAAGATAAAAAAAAAAACCAGGTTACACTAGATGTCTATACCTGGAGCAACAAGAGCATAAAATAAAACAAAAGACAGAAAATACAAAGCTAATAATATCTTAAAGAATCCAGGGAATCTTGGATCCCCTCAATAGAAAATGCCATAGATGATAAAGTCCATTCATAAAGAGTCCTCAGCAGATAATACTACTTCAATTTCCCCACACTTGACTCCATTCCCTCAAAGCAACGAGCATTAAGCTCTCTCCAAAGACACTATATGAGACACAAGGGAGCTGCTTGCCAAATCCCACCAACCCCATACCTTCCTATCCACCCTCTCCAACATGCAAGCAAATCATACACTGCCCAAGAGACACCAAAGATACCAAACAACATAGACTACTACTTCCAAACCACATGATAATGTAAGAATAAATGATTCACATCCCCAATCTTCTTACACATATAACACCGCTTCATAACAATGATGGCCCTTCGTCTTAAATTATCAATTGTTAAGACCCTCCCTAGAGCCACACACCATGAAAAGAGAGTCACTCTCAGTGGAACTCGAACTTTCCAAATACTTCTCCATGGGAACACTGCACTCCCCCCTCCCCCTCTCTCAAAACCTTATAGAAGCTCCTCACTTGAAACCTTGTAGTCGGTGAAGGTGTTCACACCAAATCACCAACCTCTCCAAGTCTAACCTTAGCGTCATAAAGATCCTTTAAAAATTGCATCACAGATTCAACTTCCCAGTCTTGTATTGCTCGATTTAACACAGGATTCCAAGAACACTGACCTTTAAGAATCTCCTTATAACCTACAACTGTGGCTTTTTATTGTTTCTCGAAAGTAAAAATAAATGGGATGTCTCTCCTTAAACTAGTCTCCACTCTCCCCCCTGCCATCCATCATGCCTGAAACGCACTTTAGTACCCATACCACTGAAAAACCACATTAAATTATCCCAACCACGCCTAATATGCTTCCACAACCCCACTCCATTTGGCCCCCATACCTCACCTGTACACCAGTACCATCCATTGACGCCATATTTGGATTCTCTAACCCTTCTCCATAATGATGTATTTTCAATTGAATAGCACCATAGCCACTTACCCAAGAGAGCCTGATTAAATATCATCATCTTCTTTATCCCCAAACCCCCATGGCACATAGGTGCACGACAAGTTTTCCAATTGGGGAACAACCTATTTATGAAGATGAAATCTTCCTTGTTAGAGTCTTCTTGTAAGTTGCACCAACCCTGTTGCCTATTTTTAACATTTATAGCAAATAATTTTATCTTTTTAATCCTCTGGAGGATTTTCATCACCTTGTTATTTGATTTAAGTGCTTTCTGCAGTAATTACAGTGAGATAAAAAGTTGCTCTTATTTTGACAGCATATGTAATCACAGTTGTAGTTGAAAATGTGTGATTGATGAATTTTAATTATTTACGTCTTAAATCTTGTACTATGCATAACAACACCACTCCATGGTGATGGAAAACATGACATTTGGGTTGTAAAGGTAAGTTATTCATTTTCTTGTCTTTGTGTTTATGGTTTAATCTTCTTGACAAAGGTTTCAAGTCATGAGTTCTGGATCCTAAGTTATGGAATGGAAACACTGTTTTCAATTTGTCTGAGTTTAGTTTTACTTGGTTTATATAAAAATGTAGACTGTGCTTCTCTAGATAAAAGGCCTCCTTTTCTTTTTTTAATTTTATTTCATAGGAAATTTTAATGAAAAAATACATGAATAATTGGTTGGGCTGCCATGTTTTTACTTTTGTTTTTCCTATTTGTTTTTCTTTATTCTTAAAGTTTCTGCCTACATTGTAGGTAGAATCTACGAGGATTATCAACTTCTGATTGCTACATCAATTTGCAAGATCTTCATAAATATTTTGCTTCACTTTTGGAGCAATACATTTTGTTACAGTATATGGATACTCTCCAGCCTCCTGCGCCAATGACATTGCCAGAAACGTGTATGACCACTGTGTTGGCATGAACTCAATGCTAAATTATGCTAATTTGGATTAAATATGACATCTATATAGTTTCTCTTGCTGTAATCATTTTCAGTAACTCAATTTTCTTATGCAAATGAAAATAGCATGCAAATCCATATTATTTATGAGATGTATTTTGAGCTAGTCATATAGGTGAGCTTCATTACTGTGTTACCGGATTCACCGGCTAAGAAAGAAAAATTCTGCACTGAATCACCATTTCACTTTCAGTGTCAAGTTTTAGATACTTCCTATAGAAGGACGCTTGGGTGAATGATGAGAAACAAAAGTTTTAGGTACTTTCTACCCCATGAATATAATTGGTTGGTTAAAGGCAGAGGAGAGCACTAATGAGAAACAAAAGTCACAGTTGGTTATTGTGCACTGTAGACTGGGTGACGTATATGCTTGGTTAAAGAAAAATGCCCATATGGGTATTAAAGAAACTTTCAAGAATGTGGTCTTACAGAAAATACTCACGAAAAATTTACTGCATGTGGAGTTCACTATTGGTGAGATGGTGTGCACAACAGGGTGAGACCAAATTTGGAAGTGACAAATTTATGTACAATGGCCAAGTCTCACACTTTGAAACCTATCTGTGAAATTTCAACAAGGCTTTGTTTATTTGTATCAAGAATGCATTTTGATTATAGTCTGGTAACTTAGCATTATAGTGTGATAAAATGAGAGTTGAAAGTATAAAGGTTGATCACGACATAATATGTGGTCACTCAGATCTCTTGCTGGTTATATGGCTTTTCTCAGAGGAAGAAGACCAAATTTATGTACAATGGCCACGTAAGCTGGGTTTTTCACTTAAACTTTCATTCATTCTTTTCTCTTTTTCTTTTTTTGGATAGATATGCTAGAATTTTAATGTATGACATTCACTTCATGATAATTGTTCTTTATCATTAGATAAATTGATGACAAGAAGATTTTATCAATTAAGTTAACTAGAACCTACTTCTTAATTGCACCATTCTACTCTCTTTCTAGTTCTTCCTTACATGAATTTCCTTGTGGATTTCTGTAATCTCTTTTCCCACCAATTTTAATTCCAAATTTTATTTATTTCACTCATTCTGCTCCGCCTTACAAGAAGTTTTTTTAACTAAAGTACTAAACAAAAATATAGGACTCCCCCCTCTTCCAGGATTATATTAATTTTTTAAGTTTTTTTTTTTTATTATAATCATTTTCTATGAATTAGTTGGGAAAAAGAATTAATTAGATTCTTCCCAAGCAACTATTTCTTTAAAAAAATTCTAAATTAATGGGAAAAAAAAATCAATTCTTAAATAAACATTAAGAAAAAACTAACTAACTAACTAAAAAGGTTGGTAAAACCGTACAGATATTACTCAAAATAAAAGGTAAAATATTATTTTGGTTCCAAAACTTTACTAAAAGCTTGTTTTTTATCCCTAAACTTTAAAAAGTTCATTTTTCATCTTTAAATTTTGTAAAGAGTCTTTTTAATAGTTTAGAAACAAGAATTGTAATGAAAAATAAACTTTTGGTAAAGTTTAAGAAAAAAAAACATTTTAAATAGTTAAGGGACCAAAAAAAAAAAATCAATAATTTTAGTACGAAAACAAACTTTTTAAGGTTTAAGGATATAAAAAATTTGGTAAATTTTAGGAATCAAAGTATTATTTTTTACACACACATATATATACCTATGCGATATTTAATTAAGACGAGAAAGTCATTCCATTAAAAAACTAGTTTTACTTGGCAAGTTAGGTGCCTAGTAATTTACACACACGAAATTTAGTCTTTGAACTTAGTTCGAGGGTTATAGATTAGTTAATTGTCCATGTAATATTACATTTTAATAGAATGTAACTAGGTTTAAAGCTGTGTACCTTTTTTTTAGATTGTACTTAGGCCAAAAGGCCTTGTAATTTCTATTTCAATGTAAATTCATATTCAAAGTTATTTAATATAAATGTGTATTATTCATAAGGTTTTCTTGTTTTTCCTCTTGGGATGAAAAACAACATTGTTTTTATCATTATCATAGTAAACTCAATGTTGTATGCCTTAGCCCATGACACTCAAGACAACTTTCCAACACCCCAAGACTGATCCCCAACTTTGTCATCGCTCAGGTGACTCAATCTCAAGAGGCGGTGGAACCAATTGAAAACACTCATCCTCAACGTCAAATGAATATAAATATATATTGTGGTACAGAATGGGATGTCACAACCCAATGAATAATTCCATTGAGAGAAACACTGCCTGTTGTCTCACCATGCACATCATCTCCAACATTAACTCTCTTCCAAACATTATTGCCCTTCACCCCAAGTGTGTACACAAGAGTTGGCACTCGTTTACTTTCCTCAACTCCATAATGTTCGGACAAGAGAACCACCTTATACACTTGGGTCTTGGGACAAAATCCGAGGCGAGGACACCAAAGAGAGGGTGCATGTAAGGTTGACATCGGACCTAATTATGACGAACTCACCCGTTATTGGATTAAACACAAATAATTGGTCCAATTTCACAGAGACATGATACTTATACCGATGCACCTCGCCTATTAAGATCAACCCATTGCATGAATCCACAAGATGATGTTTCACATAATACCCAAAACCTAAATGTGTTTTAATGGCAAACTTCACTCTAGCACTGGAGTGAATCACAGAGCTACTATTGTAAAGATGGACCGCGTAGAGGTGGTGGTCTTTGACTTTGGGTTGGAAGATGGTCCAATTGGAGTTTACTCTTGTGTGGTTCAATTGAGTGAAACTAGGGTCCTTGAGAAGATGGAGCCATGTCTTGCAAACAAACCTGCAGTTGAATAGGGTTTTGAAGGGTAGTCGTGTCAGAATATCTGTCACAATATTGTGGGGAAGATGTGAGATATAGTCTTCTTTATCTTCTTTCAGTGCTTTGGTCTTCTTTCTAGCCATACTGGTTGTGGGGTTGGAAGATTTGCTTCTTCTTCCCATGGAAAAAGTTGAGGACTTGAGAGAGGTGAAAGCGGAAATGATGAGGATTGAGATAGGCCTTGGATGCATTTTAAAAACTCTGATAGCCTCTAACTAATTCTAATATAGGTTTTGACTGAGGCCATTGGATCCAAATATTCCTAGGTGATAATATAGTTGCTAACTGATCCAAATAACCCTAGTTGTGTTACTTGTGTAGGTGGCTTGTTATTTGTCAAGCTGATCTTGCCGTGTATAACAAGACTCTGCAAACTGGTTTTGAATTTTTTTCATTTTAAAATATTAAGACGTAATCATGACTTTTTTTGGTTTTATTGGTTTTGCCTTTGTTGTACTAAAATATTACAAAGCAATTAAAAAAGAAATAATGGTACATATGTGAGTATTACCAATAATATTTTTCTATAAAACTGAAAAATCAAATAAAAAATTTAGTTCCACCGTAAAAAAGATTCAGCTATTTATGAATAACTAGTAAGTTATCCATGTAATGCATGAATAATATTGTAATATTTTATGTAAAATAACTTTTGAAAATGAATCTGTATTATAGCATAATTGTTATAGAATTTTATTAGTAATGAGTTTATCATTAAAAACAACAATTATAAATTGCACATACATATTCATTATAATTATTTAATTGAAGTAATGTGAAATTAAAAAAAAAAAAAAACTTTGGGGAATATTATAGATTAAAAGTCGATATAAAATGTGTCTTTCTCTTTCTTCTTAATTCTAAAACAAAACACACATCTTTAACACTCACAGTCAATCACATCATTTACAAAATCTACAAATCCACAACTTCCTACTTTAATATCAAAATTGTAATTACTGTTGTCACTCAATATAAAATGCAAGCCCCCTTTCTTGGTTGTAACCAACTCATACAGGTTAGGATTGGATGAAACAACAATATTAGAGCTTGGTAAGTGGCATCGAAAAATTAAAGGTAAATGATATCGTTTTTTATTTGTGTGTATTTGGCATGGGATGATATAAAGGGTTATGAGTGGGTATATATAAAGGGGTAGAAGTGTAAGAGGTAAAAATGGTGAATTAAAATGCAAAGAGTTTTGTGTGTATGTGTGAGGGATGAAAGTATTGAAACATTGAACCAAATGATACAAAGAATATTTATTTTTTAATTAGAAAAGTCTTGAAATATTGAACCAAATGAAACAAAAAGTAAATATTTAATTTGTTCTTATCTTTGATGTGACACTGAGAATATTTCAGTTCACTTTGCATAGAATGCGCCACTTGGTAGAACTCCATGCTTTCTCACATGAGGTCTCTACTTTTATAATGATATATTGATTTGAGCTTACTTAGCTTGGAAAAAAATCATTTATAATTTTTTGTGTAGCAAACAAGGCAAATTCAAACTCAAGTTAAGCTTGATCGACTATTAAACAAGTCAAACTTAAATATGATAATGTGTTTGTGAATAAGATCGTAAATGTGAGACTCATTTGAAGTTTATATAATATTATGTCTTTATATTTATACTTATCTAAAACTATATTTATATAGACTTGAGATTATATTGTGTAAGTTTGTGAATAAGTTCATATGATATCAACTTTTATTGGTAGTTTATTGATAATATAAACAATCCATTTTTAGCAAAATTTATTTAATTTTTAACAACACAAGGTTGATAAATCTAATTTTTATAAATTTATAGGCAAAAATATTCAATCTAATTAACTTAAATAATATAATTTCAACTATAATTTAGTTATTAACTATTAGAATAGATATGTAAAGGGATCAAAAATTTCAAAATGGTGTATTACCAAACAGTGGGAATTACTCTATATATTGCCTTGAAATTCCTATTTATAGAGAAAAAGAAAATAATAACTCTCTCTCGTGTGACTAGGAGTTCTCTCTCTCGTGTGACTATGAGACACTTCCCTCCCTTAGTTTAGCTAGGGGCCTGTTTTTTGCTTCTTTTTTTGTCTCTGTTTTCCGATAAGATGGTAGAGGACGTTATCAACAGTTTGGAAAATATGAAGTTGTTCGCGGAGGAGGAAGAAGTTATAGCTATATTAGATGAAGGCCGTAAGGAAGAAATTGAAAGCTGCACTCTGAGTCTGGTTGGTAAGTTTCTTACGTGTAAACATTTCAACAGGAAAGCAGCCCAAACTACACTGAGACGAGCATGGGGTCTTGAGAATGGGCTGCAAATTGTGGAAGTTGGGTCAAACCTGTTTCAATTCAAATTTGATTCTGAGTTTGAGTTGGTTCGGGTGTTGAAGGGAGGACTGTGGACATTTGATAATCAAGTTCTATTGATGCGCAAATGGCAACCAGGGATGATTGCAAAAAATGTTCAGTTCGATGTGGTCTCTTTATGGGTGCAAATATGGGGAGCTCTTTTCGATATGGCTTGCCCAAAAGTTGCAGAGGAAGTAGGTAGACGCATTGGAGAAGTTGAAGAAGTCGAGAAACGGCGAAGACAGGATTTGCAGAATTTATTTATGAGGGTGAAGGTGGCCATCCCAATTTTGAAACTGGTGCGGCGAGGGGGTTTCCTAGCAGGCTCTGATGGCAACAAGAATTGGGTGTCTTTCAAGTACGAGAGATTACCAATGTTTTGCCATCACTGTGGGCTACTAGGACATGATTTGAAGCACTATGCCAGTTATTTTGCAGCCACAAAAAATAAAAAGGATGTAGTATGTCAATATGGGGAGTGGTTGAAGGCGAGTGGAGGAAGACAGATGGCCAGAGGAGGAAAGGATTTCCGAGCTGATCAGGAGGTGGATGAAGGAAGCCGGAGTTCAACCGGTCAAGGAGTGGCGGCAGAGGAGCAAAACAAGGAAAACCCTAGGGATCACGAGGAAGCTAAAAAAGGGGATGACGGAAATCCAGGGACAGTTACAGATTGTGTGATATATGTCCCTGAAATCATGGAGGGGATTGATACGATTATGGAGGGGAAGGATCCGGATTGCATGGGCAACAACTTACAGAATTTAATTCACGTTAACATAGGAGTTAAGGGAGGCGATGGGGTGCACGTGCAGAGTAATGTAACAAAGGAGGGTGAGGTGAATATGGAAAACAAAGAGTGTGATGGACCAAAAAATTTAAAAAATAAGCCCACTTGGACTAGGCTGGCCTGTATGGTTGATGGGCAGGACGTTTTAACCCAACAGAGCTCTGTAAAGTTGGGTAAGAGAGGTTTGTCTCAGTGGGATGAGCAATCTGTAACAGAGGAAGAGGGGCATACAAGAAAACGTGAGAAGCTTCATGGAGGAGAAACTGAAAAATGAGTGGTCGGGGTGCGAGATCACCCCCGTCGGGCACAATAAGAATATTAAGTTGGAATTGCCAAGTTCTTGGGAACCCTTGGACAGTTCGAGGCCTTCACAATCTTGTGAGGGAACAAGCTCCCAAGGTGTGTTTCTTAATGGAGACTCGCTTAGATAAGGAAGGGTACAAAAAACATTGCAAAGAATTACCGTTTCAGAATAAACTGATAGTTAAAAAACCAGATTCAGGAGGGGGTTTGGCGCTTCTTTGGAAATCGGAGGTGAAACTGGAGGTGGTGAATTACACAGACAACCATATTTTGGCTAAAGTTATGGAAGAAGATGGATTTGAGTGGTATTTAACAGGTTTTTACGGCTGGCTTGAAGCTAGCCAAAAACATAAGTCTTGGGCTCTTTTGTCACACCTAGCTACGTTGGTTAAGGGGCCATGGTGTTGCATTGGAGATTTTAACGCTTTTTTACTCTCCTCTGAAAAGCAAAGTAAGCACCCACCACCGTACAAGCAGATGGAGGATTTTAGGCTGGCATTGGAATCATGTAGATTGGCAGATATGGGTTTTCTTGGCTATCCTTTTACCTGGAATAACAAGAGACCGGGGGATGCTAACACAAAGGAAAGGCTGGATCGGGCAGTAGCAAACTCAGAATGGAGGGAGAGGTTTCTAGCTAGTACACTCACACACTTATTTTCTCATGCTTCGGATCATGCACCACTTGTTTTACAGACCATGACTGACCACGGGTTGAGTTGCAAAGGGGCGAATGGCTTTAAATTTGAAGAGTCATGGCTATTATGGGATGATTGTGAAAGAATGGTGGCTGACTCGTGGACTGTTGGGCATGCAGAGACAGGTTCGGCCTTGTCAAGTATCAAAGCTAAAATAGAGAAATGTGGGGTTGACTTGCATGCGTGGGGTTCCTCCAAAACAAAACCGGATGTGGATGAGATTAAAAGGTTGCAAGCTGTGTTGGAGAGTATGAATAAAAGGGAGCCTTCTGAAGAGACAAGAGCCAAATATTTGGAAGCTAGTAGATCGCTTGATGCACTACTCCTTAAGCAAGAGATTTTCTTGCACCAACGCTCTCGGGTTTCTTGGCTTAAATATGGAGACAAAAACACAAAATATTTTCATTCAAAGGCTTCACAAAGGAGGAGAAGAAATTTTATTATGGGGATTAGAGACAAGCAAAATAATTGGGTGGAGGAGATAGATGATATTGCGGAAGTGGCAACCGATTACTTTGAGACCATTTTTACTTCAGGTAGCAGTAACAAAATGGAAGAGTGCATTGATTCAGTACCTCACAAAGTAACAGAAGAGATGAAGGAGTTTTTGTCCAGTGAATATAGTGAAGATGAAATTAAAGCAGAGTTGTTTCAGATGGGACCAACCAAAGCTCCTGGACCAGACGGTATGAATGCCCTCTTTTACCAAAAATTCTGGCATATTGTAGGTAATGATGTAATTGCTGCTGTGTTAGATTTTTTGAATTCTGGTTTTATGCCGCCTGAAATAAATTACACCCATATTGTGCTCATCCCTAAAATAAAAAACCCGGAGAAAATTACAGACTATAGACCCATTAGTCTTTGCAATGTAATCTACAAAATTATCTCTAAGGTCTTGGCCAATAGACTTAAGATGATACTTCCACAGTTAATTTCTCCTTCACAGAGTGCCTTTGTCCCTGGCCTCCTGATTACTGATAATGTGTTAGTTGCATATGAAACCTTGCATGCTATGAACAATAAGAGATCTGGTAAAAATGGCTCTCTTGCTTTAAAATTGGACGTGAGTAAAGCGTATGACAGGGTTGAGTGGGATTTTCTGAAGAGCATTATGTCTAAAATGGGGTTGCCAAATATATGGATTGACAGAGTTGTGTGTTGTGTGATGTCTGCTTCTTTTTCAATGCGTATTAATGGAAAAGCTTATGGTAATATTCGCCCTTCCAGAGGGATTCGACAAGGGGACCATTTCTCACCCTATTTGTTCCTTCTTTGCACAGAAGGTTTTACATCACTTCTGGCTAGAGCACAAAATGAAGGGCGTATCCATGGGGTGGCCGTGTGTAGATGTGCACCCTCTATATCTCACCTGTTATTTGCAGATGATTCTTTATTGTTTTGTAGGGCCACCCAAGGGGAGGTGCAGGTTATTTTTGAATTATTGCAGACATATGCAAATGCCTCAGGACAATGCATTAATTTTGATAAGTCCTGAGTCTACTTCAGTACAAATACAGCCATGGATCAAAGGGAGAGAATTAAAGGGGAGTTAGGTGTCAGTGAGGTGGACAGGTTTGATTCCTATTTGGGGTTGCCCACATTGGTTGGCCGTGCTAAATATCAAACTTTCTCCTATATTAAGAACATAGTTTGGAAGAAGATCAAGGGTTGGAAGGGGCAATTGTTATCAAGAGCAGGAAAGGAAATTTTGAACAAGGCAATAGCACAGTCTATCCCTACATACACGATGAGAGTTTTTCTCCTACCGATGAGGTTGTGCAATGACCTGAATGCAATGTGTGCAAGATTTTGGTGGGGGTAGATTGGTAATGAAAGAAAAATCCATTGAAAGAACTGGAATGCACTAATACTTTCTAAGAAGGAGGGGGGAATGGGATTTCATGACCTACGGAGTTTTAATTTAGCAATATTGGCCAAGCAAGGATGGAGACTATTACAAGAAGAGGATTCGTTGGTGTATGGATGTTTTAAAGCTAAGTATTTTCCACGTAGCAGTTTCTTGGAAGATTCAGACGTGCCTAATAGTTCTTTTGTGTGGAAAAGTTTATTAGCAGCCCAACCATTGCTAAAGAAGGGAAGCTGTTGGAGGGTAGGGAATGGTACTTCTATTCGGATCTTGCATGAAAAGTGGATCCCAAATCACCCTAGCAACCAAGTATTACAACAACCACCTGAAATGGATGGAGAATGGAGAGTAAAGGAGCTTATAGATGAGACAAGGCATGAATGGGATTGGGTGCTGATTAGGGAGATGTTTTCTAGGGAGGAGGCAGAAGCAATAATTCGCATTCCATTAAGCAAAAGAGATGTACCAGACTCTGTTGTATGGCTTCCTAATAAGGATGGGGTCTTCTCAGTTAAATTGGGGTATGCTATTGCTCGGTTGCTCACCAAAGAAACTGATGGCATTGTAGGAAGCTCGACTGGGCAGAATAGGAGGTTGATTTGGCAAAGGTTGTGGAAGCTTCACCTACCAAATAAGATCAAAATATTTGGTTGGAGAGCTTGCCATGATATATTGCCAACAAAAGATAATTTGGTCCGGAGAAGAATCACAGAGGATAGCGTGTGTGAGCTCTGTCAGCAAGGTCCAGAAACAGGGATCCATGTCTTGTGGGATTGTGGAGTAGCTAGAGGTATTTGGGCGGGGAGCAAGGGCAGATTGCAGAAAAGTACAGGTGGACAAGCAGATTTTAGTCTTTTGTTTGAGGAATTGATGAATAGGTTGTCAAGGGAGGAGCTTGAAGCTTTCCTAGTGCAATGTTGGCTCATTTGGAACCAAAGAAACTCTGTTTTACACGGAGGTTCATTGCAGGACCCTTCTCGTCTGATTCAGCGAGCTGTGGACATACTGGATGAGTATAATGAGGCGCAAGAGCATTTGGTTATCTCATCTCGGGTTCATCAAGTGCAGCAGTGGGAGCCACCAACGGGTTACTCTTACAAGATTAATGTCGACGCAGCGATGTTCACAGAGATTAATGCTTTTGGTTTCGGAGTGGTGGTGCGCAATGAGAGGGCTGAAGTTATGGCATCCCTGGCAGCCAAAGGCCCACCGGTAACGGACGGTGAAGAAGCGGAATTGCTTGCTTGTCGTAAAGCATTGGAGTTTGCTATTGACGCTGGCTTCATGGACGTGGTGTTGGAGGGTGATAGCTTGAACGTGATGCGGGCTATTTCAAGTGGGAAGGCCAGCAAGTCACGTTTGGGTCATATCTATGAGGACATCCAGTGCCTTGCTACAGGTTTTCAAAGTTTTTCTGTTAGTTCTGTCAAACGCAGTGCAAATGGTGTAGCACATGCACTTGCTCGTTTTGCTAAGAATGTAGATGATGATGTAGTTTGGCTGGAGGAATCCCCACCACCAGCACTTGAGGCATTGTATTTTGACTCTCATTGTTTTAATCAATGAATGATATTTGATGCCGGCTTCAAAAAAAGAAATTCCTATTTATAATTTGTAATCAAGAGAAGAAAAAAAATTCCATGCCACCTAGGTTAGCACTTCTCCATCAAAACAGAATCTACATTTAGATTTTAAAATACCACGCCTCTGTTATTAATGCATTGATTAATTTAGCAAAACAATATTCAAGAGTCCAAATTAAGATACAAGTTATTACTTTTTTTTTTGGTAACAGATACAAGTTATTACTTGGATGCGAACGTAATTCATTTTTGTATAATTAAGCATATGTTAGAAATTTCATAATTAATTTGTTAAACTAATCCAGTTCTGTATAATGAATCTTTCGTGAAAGTTTCTACGTAATGAAGTTACCAAAAGAACAATAACATTCAAAATTGTGGTTCTTTATTGTTCATTATCAGATTCCTAATCAAATTTGCACAGGTCTCTAAAAATTGGACTATAATTATAACGAAAATTGTAGAAAAAACTAAAATTAGTGGCAATGACTAAACAAGGAGTAATAATGTCATTAAAAATCTTTGAATCTACATTGATATGGAACACAAAAAGAAAATTACAATGCTTGTTTTTTTTTTTTTTTTCCTAAGAACAATTTAGAGAAAAAAAAAAGTACACACCTTGGTTCTAAATTACATTCTTCAAAATGTAAAATTACGTAAATAAATAATAATATAGAACCAATAATCTAAGATTATGGGCTATCTTATGGAAATGGAAAGTGATTACCCACCCATTTCATCTGATCAAAAATTAGTCTTTTATGGACATTTTTTTTGTATTCCTTTGTAAAAATAAAAATTATATATATATATATATAGAAAAAGAGAAATTACACTTTGTTGAACTATGATTTGCTCTAAAAGCACTTTTCCTACCTATGATTTAAAAATTAGTACTTTACTCACCTAAAGTAAGCTCTATTTGTCTCCCATTACTTACTTCTGTTAAAAATGCATTATTATACTTAAAAAGTGCATGTCCCAAGCCATATGTATTTTTAAATATTTTGTAGAAAATAATCTTATGTGTTATATATAGATTCTCAATATATATCTGATCCAAAAAAAAAGATTCTCAATACATATAAAAAAATAATATATAATTCTTATTCTGTGTCATAATATTTTGGGGAAAAAATAACTTCAATTGTTAAAAAATTAATATTTAATTATTGCATATTGTTAGAATTAATATAATCAAGAAAACAAACCAACTACTTGAGTGAATTGATAAATATATAATTATTTTCATTAATTTAAATAAATAATTATTTCTTATTAGCTTATAACTTCATATATATGCATGTGATATATTTACACATAAGCATAATTAAATGCATATTAAAATTTTACTAAGTTTATTTAAACAAATGTATAAAAAATTATTTAAATTGTTATCAATGAAATTCTCAATTTTAGTCCAACCATTATTTGTATAATAATAATAATAATGATAATATATAAGAAAAAATTGATAGCAAATGTTAGTAATTTCTTATTATGCTAAAGTTTAGTTTATGTTGATTTAGATTTGGTCTAAATGGGAATGAAACCTAAAGTAAATTCTAAGTCCAACATAAATATAAATTCTATTTTTATTATTTTTTTTAATATTCTCAAATTCTCATTGTCAATAATCACATCAATATCTTGTCAATGACAAACAAACCTTTCTTTTATATTTTTCTATTTTTTTTTTAACTTTTTGACTTTTGCACTATATTGGTCACATAGCCAAAAATTAACCAATCAATCCAATTTCACATAGAAGTAATACTTATCCTGATACACCACGCCAGTCATGTTTGATATGTGTGTTTAAATAACAATTTTCAATTTTTTTAGAAATATGTGTGGATGAAAAAGTATGTAGAAATACGTATAATATTGTTTAAAAACTGAAAACATGTGTTTAAATACATGTACCTCAACACTACGTGTGTTTTAACATGCATAAATCCACGACACTGTGATTCACATAACATCCTCTACCTAAATGGGTTTTGGTGGCAAATTTCGGGCCTATTTGGTTTTGTTGTTTAAACAATAGTTTTTATTATTTAAACAACATAACACATATTTTCACAACACTTTTTCACACACACATATTTCCACAACACTTAAACAACATTTCTAGAAAAATATTACCAAAGGGGCCCTTTATTTCACCATTAGAGTGATTCACCAAAAGAGGGTTTTGAAGGGCAGTCATGACAAAATGTCTTGTCACAATATTGTGGGGAAGATATGAGATATAAGTGTGAGTTTGGAGAGCACTGAAAGTGGTTCTCAGCTGCGTTTAGCCTTTTTTTGGGATCCTACGACACTGTTCATGGGACCACCAAATTCAGCAAAATGCGCATACTCATGCATTTTTGGGTCTCACAACACCATTCACACCTTTAAAAATTATTTTGCTACACTGTTTTCAATAATAAGTTTTCAGTTTTCAGCAAATAAACGGTATCCAAACAGACCTTAAGTCTTCCTCATCTTCTTTTCAGTGGTTTGGTCTTCTTTCTGGCCATGCTTCTTGTTGGGTTTGAATGGGATTTGCTTTATCTTCTCATGGAAAAAGAGAGAATTAGAGGGAGGTGAAGACATAATTGATAAGGAGTAAGAGCTGGCACAGCAGACCAATGCCTTGGAAATGCATTTATGACTCCCACAGCCTCTAACTAATATAGGTTCTAACTGGGGCCATAAGATCCAAATCTTCCTAACTTTGCAATTTGCACGCTGGTTTTGAAATTTTTTTTTTTTGGCGTAAATGCACTTTTGGTCTCTACATTTTGGAGTCATTTCTATTTTGGTCCCTACATTTTTATTTTACTACTTTTAGTCCATAAACCAATTAACGCATGTTATTTTAGTCCCTTCCGTCAGTCAATAGACGGAAATAGCTGACGTGGCTAACAGACTTATTAAAATATTAATAAAAATCTAGCGTGGCTCTCGTCACCCATGCCACATAGGTTTCCCGCCCCTTTATGTCACATGTGACCCTCACTACCCGATAAATCCCCCAAATCAGTACCAAAAACCCAAAATCAGTACCAGAAACCCTAAACTCCCAAAATTCGAGCTTGGACCTCCACCCACACAGCTAATCCTCATCTCCCTAAACCACGATTAAAAAAAACAATCTTTGAAGCCTAATGGAAGCAAGCTGTTTAACAAGTTCAAGTGTGAGGAGGAGAGCACCAATGACGTGCTACTGTAATAAAAAACCTGTCCTAGTTGTGACGTGCTACTGAATATGTCAATTTCAGTAAATTTTTTGAGTTGGTTTTAGTTAATTTCAATATGTTGTTTCAAATTGTTGCTACAATAGTTTATGGATTTCCATTTTTCATTTTTCAGAGCATTATCCGTGTTTCAGGTGGGGTGAAAATGTAAATTCTTCCAATGGCGTGATGATGAGATATGTGAACTTGGTAAGGTGCTTATCCCACAACAAAGGCAAATGATCATCAAACTTGAGGCTGAACTTCATTACTACAAGAGAAAGAAGTTTTTAGTTGTAGTTGTGGCATTGTTAGTGGTGATATTTGCAGTTCTATGCTTGCTTAGGTAGGGGGTGAAAATAACTTGTGTGGGTTGCTGTACTTGGCAGTGCATGTAGGGTTGCAATGTTTATGTATGGAAGGTTGGCAGTGTGCTTTATTTGAGTAGGATTAGTTATTAGCAATGACACACCTGTTGCTTATTTTGTACTCTTTATGTTGAGAAATAAATGAATACCTTTCTCATTCAATGTGTGGATGTGTGGATTAAAAATGTCCCTGTTGAACCAAGTAGCAGATTTCCAAGTGCATGCAACAAATAAAACTGGTATTAATAGATAACATACTCAAAGAAAGCACTATACTACACATATAAAACAAGACAGACGGAAATAGCAAACTCAATCTTGAAATACAAACATCTTAATTAACATACTGCCAAATTTAACCCAAACATCTTCATAGTTATCATTAAAAAAAGAAAAAGTATATTTAAATAACAAAAGGGCATTGTTCAATTGCCAATCTTGACCCAAACAGCAGGGCATTATTTAACTAATACCAATTATACAAAATAAGGGCTTGGCTATAATTATACAAAACACAAGCCATTCATCAAAAGATATAAAACAACAAGCTATTCATTTTTTCTTGGAGCATGCCTTGATGACTGGCTCCCAGCAAACTTGATAGCCCCCATGTATCTAGATGCATTCTTGGAAGTATTCAAGGTCTCTGATGTGACCATCCTTTTCCTCCTCAGTCTTGGAATTGGACTGCTGCCTAAGTTGGGTGGTGTAATTGGATTGGAGTTGGACTGAACTTCATAAGCCTGAAAGAATGAGCTTCTACTGGCCTGAATTGGATTGGATGATCCTGTGGGGGTCTGGTGTGCACTTGAACTGGAGTTGTGCATGCTGGACTGGGGTGGTGGAAAAGGTGTGGCAGAGCTGTTCATGGTGTACTAGTATGGTGCACTTGGGCTGGATGAGATGTGCATGCTGGTTTGGCATGTTGCACATGGCCTGGAAGAACTTGTCCATGGCTGAGGAAATGCACAAAGAGTGAAGGTGTGCATGCTGGACTGGAATGATGGCAGTGGACTGGGAGAGCTTATCCATGGTTAAGTTAGTGCACTAGGAGTGAAGGTGTGCATGCTGGATTAGGATGATACAGATGGCTGAGGTGGTGCAAATGGGGTGGTTAAGCTTGGTTAAGCTTGAGTTTATCCTGTTGGCTGATTGATGTTGGAATAGTTTCTGCATCTACTGGTCTACAAACAAGAAATCCACATTTATTGACATGTAATATGTAAAAACTCTCACACATTTACTTGACAGATATGGTAAAATGTTACCTTATTGGCTGCACTATTTTTGTTTGTGGTGCCTGGTAGGGAAGAGTTTCCTCCAATCTCAGCCTTGCAACTTGTTTTATTGTGTCCTATTTTACCACAAGCCCTACACTGTTTGGAGATACCAGCTCTCCTACCTGCTGGTTCACCAACCTCCATTGCTTTCTTCTTCTTGGGTCTACCAGGTGGTCTTCTTTTGATAGAAGGCTGAATAGGTTGGACACCACTGAGCCTCCACATATTCTACCCATTGATAGGTGCAATTAATGGCTCATAACAGGCCTTATATGTGGAGACATGAAAACACATGTGCACATACTGCTTAGCATCTTGCCTATTGAAGAATATGCAGGAAACTGCATGGGCACATGGTATGCCAATTTTGTCCCATTTCCTGCAACTACAATGTCTTTTTTTCAAGTCCACAGTGAAGCTTTGCTATCCATTTTTAACCTCAAACTGTATATGACATGCCTAACAAGCAAGCCACCTACTGCTTGTAGTCTTTTCCCTATGCAACCTCTTAAGCACTTTAGGGCGTATCTCTGATTCCACTTTCATGATCTTTTGTCTGTTCTCTTGAAACTTGGTCATAAGATATAACCTAATGGACTTTAGCTGCAATAACACACAAGATGTTAATCAAACAATATATCTGACTAACTGTTACTCAAAGGCTTAGATTCATACAATAGTAATTATAGGCTTAGATCTAAACTTTAGAATCCTGCTGTTAAAACTCTCACACATGTTTTTCAGTACTGTATCACTCAATCCATCCTCACTGAACATGTGTTTGGCTCACATGGTGGTTGAATGATCTTGCAACCAACTGTTTGTATCCTCATCAATTCCCTTCAGTTCATCCATCAACCTATCAAACTCAGTTTTATAAGTAGCTTTGGTAGCTTTCCAAAACAACTCTCTAATCAGAACACCAGGATGGTTCTTCTTGAGATTATTGTAGAGGTGTCTGCAGTAGATCCTATGCTCATATTGTGAACAATTATCAATGAAGGTCTACACCAACCCCTATGAGTACAACAACAACAATTGTGGTGTTAATAACTCTATACATCCAATATGGTAATGCATATAGATATGGTAATAAACATACATACCTTCTGCTGGTCTGATATAAATATCCATCTTGTGTTTTGACCTATGTCTGCAAGTAGCAAATTTATGAACCAAGTCCAGAAGTCTTTAATTTCAGCCTCCATTATAGCATACGTAAGTGGGAAGTACTCTTCATTATGGTCTCTAGCAATTGCTGTGATTAATTGCCTACTTGACTTAGTCTTCAAGTGGTAGGCATCCAAACTAATTATTGGCCTGCATCCAGCCATAAACACTTTTCTTGCAATCCTCCAAGCATATGTACAACCTTTCAAAATAAGGAACCCCACAGACCAAGTCCATCTCAGCGGCCAAATCACCTTCATTGAAGGTATGTACCTTCATAAGTATAGTACTGCCAGGGTTAGCCCTCCTTAACTCTTCACAATACTCCCAAAGTTGATTGTACTGCTGTGTGTAAGCCCCATCAACATATTCTCTTTCCTTCTCCCTAGCCCTGCTAGCTTTTCCTGCAATTATGTTTAGTGTAAACTTCTCATGTACAGCATCTTAGATGTCTTTTAGTTTCATGTTAGGTTGTTTTCTCACCTTCTTCATCAACTTCTTCCCAATGTATGAAGAAGTGCACATTGGATTTTTATAACTCCTAGAGCATGTGTGTTCCAAGTTCAGTATTCTTAGTTGGTAGTTTTTCTTTCTTGGCAGCTTTGTTAGATATGCCACAAACTTGAAGTTTTCCTGGCAAACTGCTTTTACCCTCTGCAAATCATTTTTTACAAATCTGATCCCCTAGCCACCATGAACTGCATAATCAGTTATAGCTTCTTTAAATTGCTTAGGTGTTATGAACAACATATCTTTCTTAAATTTGACATGTTCAGCCTTAGCAACTGGCTTAAACACTGGGAATGTCCTCTTTTGTCCCCTTCCCTTTCCCACAGGTATTTTTAGTTCATCCTCAGAGCTATCATCAGTATCATCCCCAATATCATCATTAGATGATGATTCCTCAAGATTGTGCGATTCCTCAAGATTGTGCAACTCCTCACTCTCATAATCAGAGTTCATTACACCAGTACCCATTTGTACTAGTTCAGTAACATCCTCATCAAAACCATCCCAACTATCACTACTGTCCTCCACAAACTCCCTCTCATCAGGATTCACTACATCATCATCCTCTAGGCCATTTCCTTCACCATCACCTTCACCACTGTCATTGCTATCAACTACATCCTTGTCCTCAGATGGGTGCTGAGTCATAGGTTCCTTACCTGCTCTCCTAGAATACACCTCTGCAGCATCAACCTCAACAACATCATCATTATTAACCTCCTCAACCATTGGTGTGTTACTTTCTTTCCTAGAGTAGGCTTGTTCAGCATCTACTTCAATGTGATCCTCATTATTATTGTTATAATCTTCACTACCAGAATTACTATTGTCACTACCTTCATCATTACTGCCATATCCTAAAAGGTTTTGCTCCACTGCCAGTGACTGCACATCTGCCCCAACATGCTCACCTTCATCAACTAGTATAGGATTATCCACAGGGTGCTCTAAAAACACATGAATTTTTTCATGACCAATCACTAAATCTGTCATAAACATGGCATCATCTTCATCAACTATCAAATGGAAAATAGCTCTCTCTAGATCATTACCAGGCATTTTATACCAAATCCTGTTCACAGAGGTGTACCTAAACTCCTTGCATATACCCTCAATCTCTATCTTGGATCACCTATCAAGGTCACAATTGTCCACTATATCCACTTTACCTCCCACATATTTTCGAGGGTTATTAGTAAAATACCCACCATGATGCATAAACAAACTAAATAGCTCATTCATGCTGCATGCAAAACACATATAAACCATTAGTTAACAAAACAACACTCATTAGTTAACAAAATATAAACCATTAGTTAAATAATACTGACTACATTCCAAAACAGCACTCATTAGTTAACAAAATATCACACATTAATTATTTACCAACTCAGCACTCATCATTCGACAATCCACCTTAGCTGTTTTGAATTATATAATATGGTAATGCATATTATCTTCAACAAGGGAGTAAAGGGACCACATTGGAAAGCATAAACAAACACATATTAAACAACAATGTCATAAAAAATAGACACATGCATAGTAATCCACAAACAAACACATGTTAACATTATATATCATAAGCATTTTGGCCCACTAATTCAGTATACATCACACACCGAATCAGCCATTATCTTTAACATGGGAAAACGGGGGCCACATTGGAAGCCACAAAGAAACAAATACCCAGACAAGGACCAACAAACAGTCAAAAGTAACTAAACAAACATAATAAAGTCAAAACCCAAACAATGAATATACAAAAGCAACATTGTGGCCCCTACGCATAATATAAAGCTAGCGATATATAAGGACATACACTAAGAGAAAGCTAATACTTGTGTGTTTGGTCTCTATCTCATAGAGATAGAGATCTCACTGCTTTTCTTTTCTCTGTTATTCCAAGAAAAATGGGTTTGGGTATATATATTTTTGGGTTTGTTTGTTTGCGATGGTGGTTTGATGGCTATCTCAGATCGAGAGAGAAGGTGGATTGATTTGGTTTGGGGGTTCACAAAAAGAGAAGGTAGACCGATTTGGGGGTTCACACGCGCCATAAGTGGTTGTAGTGAGGGTCACGTGTGACATAAAGGGGCGAGAAACCCATGTGGCATGGGTGACAAGAGCCACACTGGATTTTTATTAATATTTTATAGTCCGTTAGCTACGTCAGCTATTTCCATCTATTGACTGACGAAAAGGACTAAAATAACACTCATTAATTGGTTTAGAGACTAAAAGTGGTAAAATAAAAATATAGGGACCAAAATAGAAATGATCCCAAAATATAGGGACCAAAAGTGCAATTACACTTTTTTTTTTAATATTACAAGTCAATTATGACTTTTTCTTATACACAAAAAGACACAAAATGTTTCTTAAAATTTATAAATGGACAAATTACAATTTATTCACTTGTCATTTAAGTTGTTTATGATTTGAAATTTGACACTTTACTTACATGAGATTTGATCGAAATTTAATTTACTTATCTGTGGTTTGAAATCTCATGATAAAAGTGTTCTGCTAGATTTTTTTGATCTTATATTTTTATGTTTTATGTGTTTTTGGAGGAAAGATATAAAAAAATAGGGCAAAATTACATATTTAATTATATTTTAAATAGAGGAATATTACGAAATTTTAAGTAAACTAACTTCAAATGAGTAAAATGATTAATTTTCAAATAAATATAGTGTTAAATTTTAAAGTATAAGCAAGTAACCAACTAAAATTTCGGCCATTTGAACTTTTTAAATTTTGTATATAGAGGTACGAGGTACCCTTGTTTGGTAAGTAAAAAGCTCCTTTTGGAATCTTTTCATTCTTCAAAGACAAAGGGTTGATCTTTGAATTGGTAAAAAAGTGGATCTACAATTCTGTTCAGACATTCACCATCATCACTTTTTCATATCCAGTACCCACAATTCTCAACTGAAACTCTGAGCAGAGGTAGAAGAGATACAGGAGCGTATTAAGCAGCTTTTAGCCACGGATTTTAGGGAGGAAAGGAAAATCTCAATCTGGAGCTGAATGGTTTGAGTTGTGATTTTGTAAGTATTTTTTTTTTAATGGATAAACTGTTTGGGTTTGAGAGAAATGAAAGAAGGGCAATTTTATTTCTGTCGTAAAAAAATTAGTAACTTTTCAAATTAGTTTCTCTTCTCCAATCTCCAACACATATGATTAAATGCTTTCTTAAAAAATTCAAATTGAGAGAGAGGTTTAAAATTACTTTGCAATTTAATAGAGAGAATTCTAGACGATAATAGACTTGTTGATATTTTCAGGACAAGTTATTTGTTTTTAGAATGCTAGTTCTGTTCAATTGTAAATATGTATTGCTGTAAGCCTGTAAGTTGTTTTTTTATATCAAGAACTAAAAATGATAAAAGTCCTATATTTTGTGTAGGTGCAGCAGCTATATTCTAAATTTGCTTACTGCAATTGCCAAAGTCCTTCACCATGGGAAGAAAAAGCAAATCCCATTCTGAGCCAACAACCAGCACGGCCAAGAAGAAGGCCAAAGCAGTAAAAGAAGATGAAAAAGTCGGCGGCACTGACATTATCTCAGAGCTTCCCCCGTATATTGTGACAGAAATTCTGTCACGGCTGCCCTTTAATACCGTATTAATCTGCAGGTGCGTTTGCAAGACATGGCTACATCTTCTCGTGGACCCCAGTTTTGCTCAATTGTATCACACAAGAGCACACCCCTGCATCATCCTCCAACCCACATATAAACACCGTAACCAACACCTCTACGCTGTTCATTTTGACAATAGAAATCATGTGCGTAAGTCTAGCACTAGAATAAAATTTCCCACCAAAACTCATTTAAGTATGGGATGTAATGTGAAACTTAGTTTGCTTGATTCATGTAATGGGTTGATCTTGCTAGGCGAGATGTATCAATATCGTTATCACGACTTTGTGAAATTGGGTCAATTATATGTGTGTAATCCTATAACGGCTGAGTTCATCATAGTTAAGCCTGGAATCAAACTACCATCCTCTTCTGTGTGTCCTTGCCTTGGCTTTTGTCCCAAAACTCAAGTATACAAGGTAGTTCTCTTGTCCAAACAACAATATGGAGTTGAAGTTAGTAATAGCATGCAGACTCTTGTGTACACACTTGGAGTGAAGGGTAATGGTCTTTGGAAGAGTGTTAATGTTGGAAATGATGTGCTTGGTCATCCAAGAAATACTACTTTTCTCAATGGAATTATTCATTGGGTTGTGAGGTCCACTTCTGCACCTCAATTTATATATTCCTTTGATGTAGAGGATGAATGTTTTCAACCGGTTCCACCACCTCCTGAGTTTGTATCACTGTCACCTGAGCAAACTGCGTGGTCAAAGCCGAGGATCTGTCTTGGGATGCTTGAAGGTTGTCTTACCATTGGTAATGTTGCGAAAGATGCTTCTTATTGCTTTCACATATGGGTAATGAAGGACTATGGTGTCCAAGAATCTTGGACTAAGACATACACCATGGACTTCACGATCCACAAAGAAGTGCTTTTATTGCCCATTTCACAAATCCTAGGGCTATGCCACAATGGTGACATCTTATTCACAAATTACGATAGGAATTTGGTTTCTTTCAATCCAGCAAACTCAAGTTGCAAGGTTCATAAGATTGAAAGACTATGTTGCGTTAAAGTGCTTTCTTACAGTGCTAACTTTTCTTTACTTAGGGAGATAGCAAGAGGAGAACTGCTGTTCAATGCCACATTGAGGTAATAAGTACTCTCTATTTGGTGTGTTCAATTGGGATTATAAAGTTGCAACCCCAAATTTTGCTATGCTTGTCTTGTATTGTTAAGAAAATATTTGTGACAACTTGAAAGATTCAAATTTTCCTATACAAAAATTGCATAATTGCAAAAAATGCAAGTTTTTTTTTTTTTTTTGGGCTAACTAAAATGTATGTATGTTTTTTTATCTTTTAATCCCAAAAAAAAAAAAAAAAAATGCGATTATGTTTGGTCTGCTCCTGTGTGCGGTGAATATAAAGTGCACTAATAGGCACAATTTCAATTAATACATTTTCAAACTTTAGAGATTCAGACTTATTTCTTTTATTGCTCGAGATATATCTTTTAACTGAAGAGAAGAACTAGAGAATGATATGATTTGTTTGATGGGAACACAGCCCCATGTGTAGATTATTCCCAAACAAGTAGGAGTATGATAAATTCACTTTTATTGCAGTTCTCAGTAAATTTTATCATATATATTTTGTACCATTCCCTAACTTACACTGTTGATATGCATTTAAAATACAAAAACTGAAAATGTAATTGTTTGGTCAAACCCTAAATTAGACAGCAATGCATTTAAGATTTTGATGTGCTGTCATATTCAGCTTCCACCTTAAAGTGTTTATATGATTTGTGTTCTCAATCAATGATTTGTACTCAAATATGCTTTCCTTGGTTTGGCAGAATTTGATTGTATCAGTAAGCTATGGTATTTTTTCTTCCTTGGATGTGTTTGCTTTCATAGCATTACTAAGATCATAATTTTCTTTTGGAAAAAAGGGAGAGAGAAAAAAAAAAAAAACGCAAGTTTTATATTATGCATATTAATGATGAGTTTAAATTTAGTTTTGTAAGAACACAATTCTCAAAGTAGAAAAAGGCTTCCATGTACTATAATTACTTAACTAGCCACTTTTTTGATAGGTACTAGGTAGATAATGGGGGAAGGGGAAGTGAACTACTTAACTAGACACTCATTAGAATTTAGAACATTATTCAACTGATGAAATTCATCTATGCAATTGTTGTGGTGCCTGCTGATTTTGAAACTCTTGCGTTGAAAATATGCACACTGTCAACCATGGTGGTCTAGAAAGTGTTATTATCCTGATACTCTACCAAATAGATATTTGAAGAAAGAATCTTCTTCCCACACCCCCCCCCCCCCCCCACACACACACACCCAAAAATAAAAAATAAAAAATTCTTTGATTCTGATGCAAACATAATGAAATTCTCTCTCTAAACTTAGCAGAGAATTGCGAGGGTTTACATTTGAAGGATGAAGATAGAACTACATAGTATAGCACAAAGATCAGTAGTTCTTTTTGTTCCTCTATACATTTTTATAAGAACAACTCAAACAGCATTCTGCTGGCTTTAAAATTTGTTTCACCAACCGTTCTAGGCTCCAAGGGGCATTAGTAGGTTATGATGCACAAGCTTTGGTCTGTAAGAATATACAGCCACTACATTCTATTTTCTTGTCAAACCTTTAATCTTTTCAACTTAAGATAGGGTGGTGACAGGTTGGGCTGGTTGGAGTATATCAACACCACATTGGCAAGTCTGTTTAGCAAATTTGTTAAAGCATAACGCGCAACCTTCTAACACTTTGACTGAGTTTGTGTAAACCCATGTCAACTGGTTTAAGTCTTCTCTATTTGGCCAGTTTTACATTTTGTTGATAAACTAGGGAAAAAGAAACAAATTAGACAATGATCTAATAAGTTAATATTTAATCTTTATGGGTAACTTTTAGTTATCACTTTCATTTTTTTTTTCTTACCCTCATGATCTAAAACTTAAATTATTTTGATTTTAAGGATTTGTAATTCTTCTTCTTCTGCACCCTGAAACCAATTTTAAACACCATCGGCCCTTAAAATTCCCATATATAAAACTCTTAAAATTCTGGTCAAATTTTACCCTTTTTGTTAATCTTTTAAAACCCTGAATCCAATATATTTTTGTAAACATTTCCAGCCATTAAGGGGTTAGGACTTAGGAGGGCTTGAGCTTTCTCAGAGCTACAGCTTGGAGAAAGCTTCGGCTGCTTTGAGAAGCAACCCAAGGCTGATTCACAAAATCTGCCTAAAAAGTCCAAGCTGTGTTACAAGATCAGCAAACAGCTGAAATGCCCATGGGTTACAAAACAGCCTGCAGATAACTTCTGTTTTTTTAATATATATTTTAAAAAAAATAAATAAAAAAAATATAAAAATATAAAAAAATAATAAATAATAAATAAATAAAAAAAACCCTTAAGAACCTATGGAGAAGCCTCAGGAAATGAGGCCTAATTCCTCACCTAAGCTCCTCCAAAATCCCAAAAATAGCTGCTTTTCAAAGAAGTCCTACAGCTGTTTCCTTTGAAATTTGTCTGCAAGTTTTCGACCTCGAAGTTGATCTTTTTTCACCCTAAATTTAAATTTTAAAGCATACAACCTCTCTATCCACCATTTAGAGAATAAAATCATAAATTTGGGTCAAGTATGAACCACTTAATTGATTAACCTCTGATTTTAAGGCTTTCCACCAGCATCATCTTTTCTGGCATATAATGTACCAGATTTAATACAGAACACTTTTTTCAACCAAAAAATCCAGGCTTTTGTAGCTAACCTTTGACTACAAACCACTAAAGTATAGGTGTTTCTATAAATGGCTTATTTTATTAAAAAAAATCCTCCCAACCAATGCTTGGAAAAGGATCTCTTTTGGACAAGATTAAGAGAAATCTGCTTTTAGCAGCACGCAGCCATTCTATATAATCTTCACCATTTATTTTCAGGTGCGCCCTTTAAACAGTTCCCCAACCTTCGAAGCATCATAAAAGAAAGCTGTATGTTGGAATATCTGCTATTCTTGCTGATTAGCATTCAAATAGTCCCTAAATCCTTACATAAAAGGAAGCTGTCTACAATTGGTCCCCATGGCAGCCAAGTGTAGTGGAGACTAATACGTGTTATTTTCTTGCGTCATTTCTTAGCTTCAATGGTTTTCCCCTTTTGCAAATATCACTCATTTGTGGGTTTCTGCATATAATCTGTTTTTAATAAGCTCTTCGTGGACCCTTTTGACAACTAAATAAGGAGCTTTGATCATCAATAGTTACAATTCAATGAATTTTATTACCTGTAAAAAAAAATCAATAGTTACATTTTAAGAAGTCCCATCCTAAATTGTGCCGAAAATTTTATCCTCCTGAGATAGTAGGAGCCTCATATTTGTGGTCAGACAATCCAGAGTTTTGCATATTTTGTAATGAGTCCAATGTGTACTATAGGGGTATAGGTGTATAGGTGATTAGGTGTTATTCATGTAATCTTACAGTAATTTTTGTAAAGAATCAAGAAGTGTGTAGTTAGTTAGTTAGTTACAAGATTGCAAATGGTGGAGCCAAGCTAGTTACAAGTTGTTAGTTGGTTATTTTTGCCAATAATCCTTGCAGGTAACTTGAGCCAATATTCTCACTTTTGTCTCTTAGATTCTCTCCTCTCTTTTCACTTCCTCTTTGAAGGTGCCTACCTCAAATTAAGTCAATCCAACGGGTTCATTACATGATATTTTCTACTCTTTTCATCACTTCTTTGGAAAATTCAAAAGGCAAAAGAACAAGACATCATCTGAAAAACATCAGATAGTAAGGCCCAATTTCTCGACTGTTGGTGAAATTTAAACCTTACTTATGTCTATTGCCTGATATCAACATTGTAGATAAGTTTTCCATTCTCAAAACAAAAAAGTTGAGGTGATATGGTTGACCTTGTTTGGGGCCCTTCCAGCATTAGAATGTCAAGCTTCATTTGATTGAAACAGAGCCTCAATGTAGTTGCACAATATATGATACAAAAATATGCGCCCTTCAGTATTTCTTCAATGAATTCCCATATAATGGAGTCGTACCAGTGTGCCTTGGAGACACAATCTTCTTGTGATTTTCCATGCTAACTCTTGATGATAAAGTATTGTATCAGCTATTTTTGTGGCTCTTACAATGATGCTTGAGCTTCAGCATCTGATTTCTCTGCCTTTCAAGAGTGACTCTACTTTGGGCCTTTGGTGGTCAAGTCTATAGGTATTAAAAAATACCATATTGCTTTTTTTTGTCATGTCTTCGTCTGATACATGGGAAACTTCAGGAATGAAATGACCCAAATTTATAAACAAATTTGATTGGATGCATTAATTAATTTTATCATTTTATTCTTTAGTTCAGTATGGTGTTTTATGTTTTTTTTATCCAGACATAGTTGCATGGACTGTAAATCCTGAAATGAGCTTACCATATGCTTCAAGCATGAAATTATTTGTACTATATATATGTATTCCCATTTTGTATTATTTGATGCCAACCTTGAACTATTTTGGTTGAAGGGATACATGTTAGAGGGCTAGCAGAGCTTGAAGCCATTTTTGGTAGACAGGATTTGGGTTAGTATAAATGTATACAAGCATAATGAAGATTGTGAATATGTTAACAACGTAATAATTTTGGTTTAATGGAATTCACTGAAGGTAACAAACTTTTTGTTATATTAATATTGAAAAAAGATCAAAAACCAGGTTACACTAGATGTCTATACCTGGAGCAACAAGAGCATAAAATAAAACAAAAGACAGAAAATACAAAGCTAATAATATCTCAAAGAATCCAAGGAATCTTGGATCCCCTTAATAGAAAATGCCATAGATGATGAAGTCCATTCATAAAGAGTCCTCAGCAGATAATACTACTTCAATTTCCCCAAACTTGACTCCATTCCCTCAAAGCAACGAGCATTAAGCTCTCTCCAAAGACACCATATGAGACACAAGGAAGCTGCTTGCCAAATCCCACCAACCCCATACCTTCCTATCCACCCTCTCCAACATGCAAGCAAATCATACACTGCCCGAGAGACACCAAAGATACCAAACAACATAGACTACTTCCAAGCCACATGATAATGTAAGAATAAATGATTCACATCCTCCCCAATCTTCTTACACATATAACACCACTTCATAACAATGATGGCCCTTCGTCTGAAATTATCAATTGTTAAGACTCTCCCTAGAGCCACACACCATGAAAAGAGAGCCACTCTCAGTGGAACTTGAACTTTCCAAATGCGTCTCCACCGGAACGCAGCACTCCCCCCCTCCCCCTCTCTCAAAACCTTATAGAAGCTCCTCACTTGAAACCTTGTAGTGGGTGAAGTTGTTCACACCAATTCACCAACCTCTCCAAGTCTAACCTTAGCGTCATAAAAATCCTCTAAAAATTGCATCACAGATTCAACTTCCCAGTCTTGTATTGCTCGATTTAACACAGGATTCCAAGAACACTGACCTTTAAGAATCTCCTTATAACCTACAACTGTGGCTTTTTATTGTTTCTCGAAAGTAAAAATAAATGGGATGTCTCTCCTTAAATTAGTCTCCACTCTCCCCCCTGCCATCCATCATGCCTGAAACGCAATTTAGTACCCATACCACAGAAAAACCACATTAAATTATCCCAACCACGCCTAATATGCTTCCACAATCCCCCTCCATTTGGCCCCCACACCTCACCTGTACACCAGTACCATCCATTGATGCCATATTTGGATTCTATAACCGTTCTCCATAATGATGTATTTCAATTGCATAGCGCCATAGCCACTTACCCAAGAGAGCCTGATTAAATATCATCATCTTCTTTATCCCCAAACCCCCATGGCACATAGGTGCACGAAAAGTATTCCAATTGGGGAACAACCTATTTATGAAGATGAAATCTTCCTTGTTAGAGTCTTCTTGTAAGTTGCATCAACTCTGTTGCCTATTTTTAACATTTGTAGCAAATAATTTTATCTTTTTAATCCTCTGGAGGATTTTTATCACCTTGCTATTTGATTTAAGTGCTTTCTGCAGTAATTACAGTGATATAGAAAGTTGCTTTTATTTTTACAGCATATGTAATCACAGTTGTAGTTGAAAATGTGTGATTGATGAATATTAATTATTTACGTCTTAAATCTTGTCCTATGCATAACAACACTACTCCAATGGTGATGGAAAACATGACATTTGGGTTGTAAAGGTAAGTTATTCATTTTCTTGTCTTTGTGTTTATGGTTTAATCTTCTTGACAAAGGTTTCAAGGCATGAGTTCTGGATCCTAAGTTATGGAATGGAAACACTGTTTTCAATTTGTCTGGGTTTAGTTTTACTTGGTTTATATAAAAATGTAGACTGTGCTTCTCTAGATAAAAGGCCTCCTTTTCTTTTTTTAATTTTATTTCATAGGAAATTTTAATGAAAAAATACATGAATAATTGGTTGGGCTGCCATGTTTTTACTTTTATTTTTCCTATTTGTTTTTATTTATTCTTAAAGTTTCTGCCTACATTGTAGGTAGAATCTGCGAGGATTATCAACTTCTGATTGCCACATCAATTTGCAAGATCTTCATAAATATTTTGCATCACTTTTGGAGCAATACATTTTGTTACAGTATATGGATACTCTCCAGCCTCCTGTGCCAATGACATTGCCAGAAACATGTATGACCACTGTGTTGGCATGAACTCAATGCTAAATTATGCTAATTTGGATTAAATATGACATCTATAAGCTTATTCACGAATACATTATTATATTTGAGTGTGACTTGTTTAAGAGTAATTCTACAGTACCCCCTAAAAAAAGGGGGATACGGTACCCACTGGTAGATAACCTGCTACACCAGGTTACTTTTTTCTCACATTTAACGGTTCTATCATCACATTGTGCGGTTCCAACTTCATATGTGACAATTTTTTTCTCACATTTGGTGGTTCACTTACTTTTTTCTCACACTTAACAGTTCCATTATCACATTATGCGGTTCCAACATCACATGTAACAGTTCTTTTCTCACATTTGGTGGTTCCCTTACTTTTTTCTCACATTTGATGGTTTCATCCTCACATTATGCAGTTCTAACATCACATGTGACAGTTTTTTTCTCACATTTGGTGGTTCCCTTACTTTTTTTTCTCACATTTGACGGTTTCATCCTCACATTTGACGGTTCCAACATTACATATGACAGTTCTTTTGTCACATTGGGTGGTTCCCTTACTTTTTTCTCATACTTAACGGTTCTATCTTCACAGTGTGCAATTTCAATATCACATATGACAGTTCTTTTCTCACATTTGGTGGTTCCCTTACTTTTTTCTCACATTTGACAGTTCCATCCTCACATTGTGCAGTTCCAACATCACATGTGATAGTTTTTTTTCACATTTGGTGGTTCTCTTACTTTTTTTTTTTCTCACATTTGACAGTTTCATCATCACATTGTGCGGTTTCAATATCACATATGAAAGTTCTTTTATCACATTTAACGGTTCTATCTTCATAGTGTGCAGTTTCAATATCACATATGACAGTTTTTTTCTCACATTTGGTGGTTTCCTTACTTTTTTCTCACATTTGACGGTTCTATCCTCACATTGTGTAGTTCCAACATTACATGTGACAGCTTTTTTCACATTTGGTGATTCCCTTTTTTTTTTTTCTCACATTTGATAGTTTCATCCTCACATTGTGCGGTTTCAATATCACATATGACAGTTCTTTTATCACATTGGGTGATTCCTTTACTTTTTTCAATATCACATTTGATTGTACATTTCTTACATTTGGTGGTACTTGAATTTTTTCCTCACATTTGACAATTTTATTGTCACATTAAGCATTACCAACATTACATGCAACTGTATTTTTGTCACATTCGGTGATTCTTTTTTCTTTTTTTCCCCTCACATTTGATGGTTCTATTGTCACATTAGGCAGTACTAACATCACATTTGAGTATTTGACCATACTTTTGCCACATTCAGTTGTACTCATATTTTTTTTCTCACATTTGATAATTTCATTCTCAAATTGTGCAATACCAATATCAAATGTGACTGTACTTTTGTCACATTCGGTGGTTTCCTTATTTTTTTTCTTACATTTGATGGTTTCATTGTCACATTGGACAGTATCAATATCACACATGACCTCACTTTTGTTACAATCAATGGTTCTTTTTTTTTTTACTCATATTTGATAGTTCCACCGTCCTATTAAGCTGTATTAATATTACATATGAGCATAGCCAACCCAACCCAACCCAATGCCATTGAATTATCTAATAACTGACAAATATATGTAACAAAAATACCCCTAAAATCTCTAAAATTTCCAAAATACTCTTAAATATACTAAAATTACCAAAACGCATCCGAACACTTGAAAATTACCAAAATAACCTTGAAACTCTAAAAAATTATTGGGATATCATTAAAACCTAAAAAATGACCAAAATGATTCTAAAACTTATAAAATGACTGAAATGCCCTCTAAACCTAAAAAATAATCGAAATACTCTTAGATACTAAAAAAATGACCTAAATGACCATGAAACCTAAGAAAATGATCATAATGCCTTTGAAACCTAGAAACTTACAGAAATACCTTTGAAACCTAGAAACTTACTGAAATACCTTTGAAACCTAAAAAATGACCGAAGGACCCTTGAAATCTAAAAATGACCAAAATACCTCCTAAAACCTCTATTTGCAAGACCAAAATGACAATAAAAATTTTATACAACCACTCTATTTGCTTGATTTGAAACCTGTTGATTTAAAAATTAATGGATTTAAAAAGCCTTGATTTGAAATCCATTGATTTTTAAATTCCTTGTTTGGGTCTTTTTATACAATGAAGGATTTGAAATTCCATTGTTGGATACCTAAATTTGGATTTGAATTTGAATTTAAAAATCAATAAAATATTTTTTCCAATTATTATTTTTCTTAAACCTTCTACATTTTAATTTTAGCAACATTTTTTAATAAATACATGAGCTAATAAAAAAACATTGATAATCCAATTGACAAGATGATGAATAAAAATTTGTCATCATAGCCAACTAAAATTTTTTTTGCCAACTATTGGCAACTAAAATGTTCTATATCAACATAAAGAGAGAACCCAAATGCATGAGTTTTTTTCTCAACATTTAAAATCTCAAACTAAAAAATTGTTTCAAAGTTCTTAACAACTAAAAAGTTTTATTTCAACAAAGACGATAAAATATCCGAAATATATGTTTTTTACACAAAATTCAAAACAAAGAAGTCATTGATAGACCAATTGAAAAGATAATGATTAAATATCTTCCATCATAGCCAACTAAAAAAATGTCTTGCCAACTAAAATATTTTAGAGAGAGAGAGAGAGGCTACCCAAAATACATGGGTTCTTTTTTTTAACAACATTCAAAATCTCAAACTAAAAAATTGTTTCAAAGTGGATATTTTCTACTCTTTTTTCTTTGGCAAGGTTCAATTGCATAACTTATTGATACCAAATGTTGACGTGTTGTTGTGCAATAGGAGAATTCATCACTTTTCTCCTTCCTCAATCATAACTTCAACTGCATCGTCCATATATTTTGCACCAACTCTAGGAGCTCTATTCCTCCCACACAAGATCTCAATGTCCTCCAATTGTCAACAACTTTGTTTTTACAAGCACATGCTTTTGTATTTTTCCAAGGAGAAAAAAAGAAGAAGCAATGAGTTAACTTAAATAAAATAAATTGGACAATAAAACAAAGGAAAGGGGAAAAAAAGTAGGACATTATGTGATGATTGTATTAGTGATAAACTTATGTAGAAATAAAAGGCATTATGTATCTGCAGAATTTTCTCAAAACAATCTTTAAACATAGACAAAACTTGTTATAGCTTGAAAACTGCAATACCAGGAAGTAGTTAGCACACAACCATATAGTTGAGTTAGCCTTGGAAAGTCATTCAGTAGAACAAACATCACATATGACCTCCTTTCAGCCATTTATTTTAAAATATTTTGAAATTTTAAATTTCATATTTTGCACAAATGATACATAAATTGATATAATTTTTTATTTTATTTTATTTTTTGCATTGATTGGGCAAATTTTGGGTGTTTTAATATTTTTGCTCTCTTGATTTGAATGCTATATGAAACCATTTTTCCCCAAGTTCATATACGAAAGGATAAATAATTCATTAGTTCTATTTGTATATGCCATAGATGGTCCAAAGAAAACATACCACCTACTTGCACTTGGAGCTAAATATAGTGTTTTTTTACCTCATAATAACTATAACGTGAAATGATATACAACCCAATTTCATGCACTATAAACAGGTCTCTTGTTGTAAAGTATCTAAAGGAAGTTGAAAAACTACAAAGAAATCCATTATAAGTATATTGACTTCTACTTACTCTACTACTTGCTCATCATAAGAAGGAAAAAATTCATTTACAAAGAAATCCACTACAATATGTTTCTTCACATCTATATTTGAATACCATCATGGCAATAATTGAAAAAGAGAATCAAATGCATCTTGCAATTGGTCTACATGTCTGGATTATTCATTCCTAAGTTCTGAACATGGCAAATTCTAACTTGTAGGAATTTCTTATTGTCCCTTTTGCAGCTCAAGTGGTAACTAAAGTATATGCATTTACATGGTATAACTATCAACACTTAGAAAAATGAGATGTTCATAAGAGCACACCTCATTGCATAGAGAGTTCTGGTAGTTTTCTGCACATCAAAGGGGAATTTATCAAATAAAGCATATAATAAAGACATTATGACTAAAGTGATAAACACAGAAGGAACACAAGAGTTAAAAATAAATTAATATCCTTAAAATTTATAACAAAATATTGATAAGTTTTTGATAAGGTCCAACTCAAAGATTCATGCCTTTTGACAGCAATTTTTTTTCCAACTAATTTGTTTATTTATTTTTTTGATAAGTAATTTTATTGAAAAGTTCAACTAATTTATTATGTAGTTTCTTTTATAGGTAAGTTCTACACGCCTCTAAAGAGCACCAAGTCAAGCACATTCGTGTTACACCATATTTCCAAAGGTCACAGGTTTAGCATATTGTAACTAAAAGGCTACTATAATGGTTTATAAAAAAAAATTTGTGATCCACAGTGGCTTAACAATAGGTTCTTGCTCTCCAAATTAGTGACTTAACCATTGTCCTTCCTAAAGATCAAATATTTACAATATTTTTATAGTTGCAAGTCAGAACTATAACAGCCTAAATCTAAGAGTTTAGCCATGGAGTACCAGGGCCACTAAGTTCAAAGCAATTTTTAACACTTTGCATAATGAAAGTACCATTGAGGAAATGAAGAAAGGTATCAACTTTTGGAGGTACGATGATATTAATCATGTCAACTAGGTTTAAGACAAAAATTTCATGTATCAAGCATTTTCATGTTAATAAATAATAAAAAAAGAAAAGTAACAACAACAAATGAAGACAAAATTTGATGTATCTTATTTATACCTTTAAACTTGTGAACCAGATCAATACTGTCAACAACCCGAATTTGTGAATCTGCAGATGTGATGAGAACTTTTGATGAACTACTTGGAGCAAACTGTTTAGATAAACTGATCAGTAACTGAAAAGTATCAACCGGACTTGTCTCTCAAAGTAAGCATACAAACCATCTTTACAAGTGAAAATCAGCTGAACAAGGAGAGAGTAAAATAGAAAGAAATTGACGAGTTAATTGTGGTTGAATTTATGATAATCTCACAAGAAGTACAAGATGGTAGAGCCACCAGATTACCTGGAAACCAGAGATTTTCTATTGATGAGATTTCTTCTTCTTGTTTTGCAGATTGATTTGGCTTTTTTGTTGCAACTTATTCTCTGAAAGTATGAACAGATAAAGAAGTTATTAACAATTAGTGCACAAAAAACTTGACTAAACCAACCATGCACACACAGAGAGCTTTCTAAACTAGTACTAGATGTATTGTATAAATGGCAACTCCCTTTGTGTGAACCAATTAGTGCAACCTTCAGAAACCAACAAATTTCTTAAGCCAATTGAAGAATTGTATTTTATATGACTTGAACTTTAGTCTTTGATATCAACAGTATTCATGACACCAATTTAGTGTAGAAGTCGCCTGACTGTATTGGCAAACAGAGCAACTATTACTTCCATTTAATGAGAGGAAAATCTCATGGATATAAACCTCAAGAGTTCTTTTGCATTCTGCATAATTGTCCTCATATTCTGAAGTCCTAGATGAAAATTACAATGCAAACATTGTTGTACCCATTAATATAATATTTATTGCAAAAATGCAAACTATTTAAGTTCTCTGCTTTTATGAATTAAAACATCATTTTTTTTCTTCTTTTTTTTGCTGAATTACTACATCTGTTAGGAGTTAGGACAGCTCGTTTCTATTTTTTTGTGGAAGAAAGATGTTGTAATTCTCTAGAATTATTACTACTTTCATACCAAGGTTCCATAAGTTCTTATTTTGACTATTTATTATCATTTTCAAAGGTTTACATATGGAAACTATGATGATGATGATCATAATAGTCATCATGATAGTTTCCACGTGTAGACCTATGGATCAATAAAGGCTATTTCTCTAAAAACACTAAGAACACGAGTAAATCGTTAACATAGAATACTAGACATGATTTTCTTTCTTTTTCAGAAGAATTAAGACATTATCTTCAGGCTCAAATGCAAAGCTCAGCCAAGCATGGCAAAGCATAGCTATTGCCATGACAAGAAGCCAACCGAATCCAAACACATCAAAAACATTACAATGGCCTATTCAATAACTAAGGAAAGGAAACATTATGCACAGAGGAAAAAAAATATTAAATAAATAAACAAAAGCCCTTTTTGGCATTTTTACAAACATGTATATGCATAAGCACTCTTATATATATATATATATATATATAACCCAAACTTTAAATGCAAAAAATTCCTCCATCCTGAATCCTTTTTACTAACTCAATCACAATTCAACATTATCTTCTCACATCATAAAATCCAAGAAAATCGAAAGAAGAAAGAGAGGAAAAGAACCTTATGGCATGTACATGTCAAATATCAATTACATGGCATAAATTTCTATTATTAATTGAATTGAAAAAACCAAAGAAAATTTTTTCCCCAAACAGATACATGACCTACAAAGAATTAAAGAACCCATATTTTGCCAATCTAGAGGTAGGGATCTAGACTAAGAAATACCAACCTGAGGATGGTTAGAGTCGGAAATTTCTTCTGCTGGATATGGATTTGTTTTCTTGAAGAACAATTTTTTTGCCATGAAAATCACTGCTTGATCTCAGGTCCTATGATTTCTCCTCACTCAGCAGGGCAAGAAACAACAGAATCGTATTGTAGAGATGAATTACCTGCAACAACCTATCTCTATCTTTATGCTGCTTCTGACTTGTAGATCAGAAACCTTTGCAAAATTTTGTAGCTTTTTCTATCATACCGTGAATGATAGAAAAACAGGAATATAATGTGACCATGAATATAAGGGAGTGGAGTGAACGCAAGAGCCAAATCTGAGAAAGGAAGAACAAAGAATCGGAGAACTGGAGGAACAAGAAGAGAACGCAAGAGAAAGAGAAAAGGCTGAGAACCATCTGAAAAAAATTTTAGTTTATATACACTGACCTACTTTACCAGTAACAGGTTTCCATTAAAATCAAATGAATGACCAGGATTGAAACAATGAAAAATTAATGGTTAAGATTAGGGAGGGTATCGTACCCCCCAAAACAAATAGGGGGTACCGTAGAATGACCCCTTGTTTAATAGTCAAGCTTAAATTTGAATTGTTTAGTAAACATAAGAATATAAATTTTTTTCCCAAAATATAGCTCAAATTATTCATAAACAATTTAGTTCACTTATGACCAGGGTAAAATTTTTTTTTTTTTAATTTTACTGGAAAATATTATTGGTAATGCTTTCAAAACACTATTTTTTTTCTAAAATTTCCTTGTAATATTCTAAAAGGGATTAAGTCAAACCCGGTAACCTAAGGAAAGTCATTGTAATATTTTAAAAGAGAAAAAATTAAAAATCAACCTGCAATGTCTTGTTATATTATTTAGTAAAGACACAATTGCACTGTAATAGTATTTTAAAAGATAAAAATTCAAAATCAATTTTCAAAGTCTTGTAATACCTATATTTTTTAGTTATAGGCTATTTTGATTGTATCTTAATCCTTATCAATTCCACCCCAACAACCACCATGGAGAACAAAGCCAAAGCAATAGAAGAAGATGGACATTTATTTTTAGAAAAGCATACATATAAATATATTTATGTAGACTGGAGATTGAATTTTGTAAATTTGTAAATGAGTTTATACAATATCAAATTATTATTTGTAGTTTATTGATAATATAAACAATCAATTTGTAGTAAAAAATTATATAATTTTTAACAACAAAAGGTTGATGAATCTAATTTTTATAAATTCATTAATGAAAATCATTCTCTCTCATTAACTCAAATAATATAATTTCAACTATAATTTAGTTATTGATTATTAACATAGATTTGTAAAGGGGTTAAAAAATTTAGTCAATGTTTTATGATTTTATCATATAAAGGGGGAAAAAATTTATTCAAGTAGCTTGTAAACAAACCCCAGCTTGTTCAACAAAGAAATAAACCCAAGCTTGAATATGTAATTTATTTGGGGATGAGTTCAAGCTCGATTCGTATTCAAAATAAAATTAAATCAACAATCCTGAACTTTCAATACTTAGTGAACTAAATTGGTAATAATGTTTTTTCCAAAACATTTTTTAATAGGAGTTTATATATATATATATATATATATATATATATATATATATATATATATTATGTCAACTATTTGTTAGTTGTTTTATAGGAGGCTAAACCTTAACTAACCATATACTAAACCATGGTTACTAGACTCATAATACAAGTAAAATACTTTACTTGCATAACAAGTAAAATAGTCTTTAAAAGCCTGTATGGTATATCCAAAAGTTGGGACTTTTTGGATATACACCATTGTTAGTTTCTTTAAAACATTTTCTCATCTCCCCTTGTATGTGTCTGTGTTAAAATACTGAGTATTTTCAAAAGAAAAAACAGTAGGTTAATCCCCATTGGAAAATGAGTGTGAGTTATAGAGGTTTAAAGTTTGTGTTGTGTATCCAAGAGTTAGGCCATTTTAGATATACACCACTATTAGTTTCTTTAAAACATTCTCCTCTCTCCCATTTTGTGTGTGTTAAAATATTTAGTATTTTTAAAAAAATAAAATAAAATAAAATAGTCTTACGTGTAAACACCACAAGCTTTAACAATATTTTCCTGCATACAATCTAGCACTTGCAAATCAACACTTACCTTGTCATATCACATGCAATAGATACGATCCTATAAAATAAAATAATTAATAAAAAATTATTTTCCATAATTTTTCAATATCCCATTCAAAAAAGGGTTTACATCAAAACAAAGTTTTTACGAAACAATGGTAGTTACTCTTTATATTGTCTTGAAAGTCCTATTTATAAATATTTTATTAAGATAAAAAATTTACAAGGAAAAAAAAAAAAAAAAAAAAAAAACTATGCCAACCAGATTAGCACTTATTCATCTTAAGTGAATCTATGTTTAGGTTTTCAATCACCTCTCTTGTTATACATTAATTTCGCAGAGCAATGTCTAGGGAGTCCAACAAGATACAAGTTGCTTGGATGCAAAAGTAATCAATTTCTGCATAGTGAAGTATATGTTGGTAATTTCATAATGAATTTGCTAAAGTAATTTAGTTTTGTATAATGAATCTTCCATGAAAGATTCTGCATAATGAAGTTACCAAAAGAACAATAATATTTGAAATTATGGGTCTTTATTCTTCACTGTCAATTCCTAATGAAATTAGCACAGGTCTCTATAATAAAATATTAAAATGTGTAGAAATAACAAAAATCAATGGCAACAACTAAACAAGTGGTAATAATAATGTTATTAAAAATGTTTGAATTTACATTGAGATAGAACATGGAAAAAAAAATTTACAACGCTTAGTTTTTTTTTTTTTTTTTTTTTTAATGTATAATGTAGAGAAAACCGGGGTTCATTTGAATGTCCCACCACAATAACGTAATAATTATTTTAATAATTAATTAATAGAAAAATAAATAAAATAAACATGTAATATTAGCAATCTTCAAAGATTAGGTAGATATTCTTGTATTATTTTTTTTTTTTAGTAAACAGTAATATTTATTAGAACATACACGAAAATAGTAATACTAGTGTTTTAAATTGAGCTTATAATACATTAAATAACCAGAGTAAACTACAAAAATGTCTAACCTTTTACATATTAATATTTCAACTAATTATTATACTAATATAATTAAAAAAAAATTCTCCAAATTTAAACCATAGTTAATAAAATCAAACTAAAAGTTAACCTGACTAAAAGATTGGTTCACTAGTTCACAAGTTCAACCGATGATTCATTAGTTAAACCATAGGTTTATTAATTAATTAAATAATATATTTTAATTATAATTATAAAAGCAACTAAAATAAAATTAAAATACTCTATTTAGGTAAATTAATAAATTATAACAACAACAAAAATTACATCATAGGCAGAAAGTAAGAGAATATAAAAAAATAAAATAAAAATATAAACACATTATTCATCTAAATCATCCAATAATTAGTTCTTTCTTTTTAATTCTTTGTATTTAGGGTTTGTTTGGGATCCGCTTATTTTATTGAAACTGAAAACTTTTTATTAAAAGTACTATAGATAAAGCTAAAAGTTAGCTAAAATAGTACAATGGAACTCATGAATAGTACTAAAAAGTGTAGTGGGAGTCGTGGGACACATAAATAGTAGCAAAAATAAACTGAATAGTAAAATAAGTTGACAAAAATAATTTTTGCCAAACACACACTTAGGGCCTGTTTGGATATTGCTTATTTTGCTGAAAACTAAAAACTTATTACTGAAAACACTGTAGCAAAATAATTTTTAAAACACAAAACACTATAGCAGTGAGTGATTGCTACGTTTTTCATGGGTTTGGTGGTCCATGGATAGTGCCTTAAGACCCCAAAAAAACGCAAAACACGCAAACATCTGTTGGCAAACGTACACTTAGTGTCCGTTTGGATAACTTATTTTTTGCCAGGCTATTTTACTATTTAGCTTATTTTTACTACTATTCATGATTTTCACTGCACTTTTTAGTATTATTTATAGGTCTCATTATTCTATTTCAACTAATTTTTACCTTTATCTAAAATAATTTCAATAAAAAAATTTTAATTTCAATAAAATAAATGAATCTCAAACAAACCCTTAAAAGACTAGTTCTTTGGTTCTAAAATTCTTATTTCAAGTATAAATAAGAATATATTATTGATGGCTCAACAAGATGTTAAAGTCACTTTAATAAAATATGGAGCACCCACCGTATCACTCAAAAAAAAAAGTCCCAACTCTATAGAGAGATTCACCGTCATCTCTTTTTCCCACCCACTTCCCACAATTTTCAACGGAACGTCTGAGCAGAGGTAGAAGAGATGTGCGGATCGGATGGAGGAGGGTATTAAGACCTGAATGGTTTGAGTTGTGACTTTGTAAGAGAGGTAAGACTTTATTTTTTTTTTATTTTTTTTTTTTCGTTTTCTTTTTTTTGGATAAACTGGTTGAATTTGAGAAAAAGAAATGAGAGGAGCAATTTTATTTCTGTCGTAAAAAAATTAGTAAATTTTCAGATTAGTTTCTCTTCTCCAACACATATAATAATCAAATGCTTTCTTAAACAAATTACAAATTGAGAGAGATGTTGAAAATTACTTTGCAATCTAATAGAGAAAATTCTAGATGATAGTAGACTTGTTGATATTTTCAGGACTAGTTCTATTCAAATATAAATATGTATTGCTGTAAGCCTGTAAGCGTTTATGCATAAAAGAGAAATTTCAGTTTTTTGTATCAAGAACCAAAAATGATAGAAGTCCTGTATTTTGTGTAGGTGCAGCAGCTATCTAAATTTTTTATACCCATCTTGCTTACTGCAATTGCCAAAGTCCTTCACCATGGGAAGAAAAAGTAAATCCCATTCCGACCCAACAACCAGCATGGCCAAGAAGAAGGCCAAAGCAGAAAAAGAAGATGAAAAAGTCGGCGGCACTGACATTATCTCACAGCTTCACTCGAATATTGTGACAGACATTCTGTCACGACTGCCCTTTAATACCCTGTTCAGCTGTAGGTGCGTTTGCAAGACATGGCTAAATCTTCTTGTTGATCCTAGTTTCGCTCAATTGTATCACACAAGAGCAAACCCCTGCATCATCCTCCAACCCACAAACAAAAACCGTCAACAGCATCTCTACGCAGTTCATTTTGACAACAGAAATTATGTGCGTAACTCTATTGTAAAGTTTGCCACTAAAACCCATTTAGGTATGGGATGTAATGTGAAACTTAGTCTGTTGGATTCATGCAATGGGTTGATTTTGCTAGGCGAGATGTATCGGTATCAAGTGAAATTGGATCAATTATATGTGTGTAATCCTATAACGGGTGAGTTCGTCATAGTTAGGCCTGGTAACAACCTAAAATCTTCTCCGGTGTGTCCTTGCCTTGGCTTTTGTCCCAAAACTCAAGTATACAAGGTGGTTCTCTTGTCCAAAAAAAAGCATGTAGCTGAAGTTAGTAACAACATGGTGACTCTTGTGTACACACTTGGAGAGAAGGGTAATGGTCTTTGGAAGAGTGTTAATGTTGGAGATGGTTTGCTCCATCAGCCAAGAAATACTACTTTTCTCAATGGAATTATTCATTGGGTTGTGAGATCCCCTACTGTACCTCAGTTTATATATTCCTTTGATGTGGAGGATGAGTGTTTTCGACTGGTTCCACCACCTCCTGAGTTTGTGTCACCTGATCAAACTATATTTTCAAAGTGGAAGATCAATCTTGGGGTGTTGGAAGGTCGTCTTGCCATTGTTGAACGTGATAAAGATGTTTACTGGTGCTTTCACATATGGGTAATGAAGGACTATGGTGTTCAAGCATCTTGGACTAAGACATGCACTATGGACTTCACAATGGAAAAACTAGAGCCTTTATTTCCTGTTTCACAAATCCTAGGGTCGTGTCGCAATGGTGACATTTTATTCACACATCAAGGCAGGAATTTGGTTTCTTTCAATCCAGTGAACCCAAGTTTCAAGATTCATAGGATTGAAAAACTATGTAACTTTCTGATTCATCCTTATATTCCCAACCTTTCTTCACTTAGGGATATAGCAAGAGGAGAACCGTTGTTCAATGCCACTGTTATGATTCAGACAGAGGGAGGAGATAAGCATGCATCAGATAAGGAGTGAACTGATAGGGAGTTGATGGCTATCTGATTGTTATTTCAAATGTTATTTCAAGTTGTTGATTAGGATGAGTTGTTGATTAGGATAAGTTGTTGGTTAGGATTGTATTTGTTGATTAGGATGAGTTGTTGGTTAGGATTAGTCGCGATTTGAAGTTACTGCTGAACTATCAAGATGTAATTTGAATTTCCTAGTTGGGCACTCTGCTTGAGACTATTTAAGAGCAGAAGCAATTAATAAATAAGCAAGCAAATTTAATCCAAAACTCTCTTCTCTCACCCCCATTCAGAAGATTGGTCATCTTGAACACAACTAACTTATCATTTTATTTCTAGTTCATAGCAGCCACATTGAGGTAATAAGTACTCTCTATCTGGTGTGTTCAATTGGGATTATAAAGCAATCTAAGTAATTGCAACCCCTAATTTTGCTATGCTTGTCATGTATTGTTAAGAAAATATTTGTGACAACTTGAAAAATTCAAATTTTCCCATACAAAAATTGCATAATTGCAAAAATGCAAGGTTTTTTTTTTTTTTTTTTTTGGCGAACTAAAATGCAAGTATGTTTTTTTAATCTTTTAATCCCCCCCAAAAAAAAAAATGCGAGTATGTTTGGTCTGCTCTTGTGTGTGGTGAATATAAAGTGCACTAATAGGCACAATTTCAACTAATCCATTTTCAAACTGTTGAGATTCAGACTTATTTCTTTTATTGCTCTAGATATATATTTTAACTGAAAAGAAGAACTTGAGAATGATATTATTTGTTTGATGGGAACTCAACCCCATGTGTAGATTATGCCCAAACAAGTAGAAGTATGATAAATTCACTTTTATTGCAGTTCTCAGTAAATTTTATCATATATATTATGTACCATTCTCTAACTTACACTGTTGATATGCATTTAACATACAAAGACTGAAAATGTAATCGTTTGGTCAAACCCTAAACTAGACAGCAATGCATTTAAGATTTTGATGTGCTGCCATATTCAGCTTCCACCTTAAAGTGCTTATACGATTTGTGTTCTCAATCAATGATTTGTAGTCAAATAGGCTTTCCTTGGTTTGGCAGAATTTGATTGTATCAGTAAGCTATGGTATTTTTTCTTCCTTGGATGTGTTTGCTTTCATAGCATTACTAAGATCACAACTTTCTATTGGAAAAAAGGGAGAGAAAAAAAAACGCAAGTTTTTTTTCATGCATATTAATGATCCAGAGTTTTGCATATTTTGTAATGAGTCCAATGTGTACTATAGGGGTATAGGTGTATAGGTGATTAGGGGTTATTCATGTAATCTTATAGTAATTTTTGTAAAGAATCAAGAGGCGTGTAGTTAGTTAGTTAGTTACAAGATTAGCTAGTTAGTTGTAAGATTGCAAATGGTGGAGCCAAGTTAGTTACAAGTTGTTCGTTATTTTTTCCAATAATCCTTGCAAGTAACTTGAGCCAATATTCTCACTTTTGTCTCTTAGATTCTCTCATCTCTTTTCACTTCCTCTTTGAAGGTGCCTACCTCAAATTAAGTCAATCCAACAGGTTCATTACATGATATTTTCTACTCTTTTTGTCACTTCTTTGGAAACTTCAAAAGGAAAAAGAGCAAGACATCATCAGCAAAACATCAGATAGTGAGGCCCAATTTCTTGACTGTTGGTGAAATTTAAACCTTACTTATGTCTAGTGCCCAATATCAAAATTGTAGATAAGTTTTCCACTCTCAAAACAAAAAGTTGAGATGATGTGGTTGACCTTGTTTAGGGTCCTTCCACCGTTAGAATGTCAAGCTTCATTTGATTGAAACAGAGCCTCAATGTAGTTGCACGATATATGATACAAAAATATGCGCCCTTCAGTATTTCTTCAATGAACTTTAATTATTTACGTCTTAAATCTTGTACTATGCATAACAACACTACTCCAATGGTGATGGAAAACATGACATTTGGATTGTAAAGGCAAGTTATTCATTTTCTTGTCTTTGTGTTTATGGTTTAATCTTCTTGACAAAGGTTTCAAAGCATGAGTTCTGGATCCTAAGTTATGGAATGGAAACACTGTTTTCAATTTGTCTGGGTTTAGTTTTACTTGGTTTATATAAAAATGTAGACTGTGCTTCTCTAGATAAAAGGCCTCCTTTTCTTTTTTTAATTTTATTTCATAGGAAATTTTAATGAAAAAATACATGAATAATTGGTTGGGCTGCCATGTTTTTACTTTTATTTTTCCTATTTGTTTTTCTTTATTCTTAAAGTTTCTGCCTACATTGTAGGTAGAATCTACGAGGATTATCAACTTCTGATTGCCACATCAATTTGCAAGATCTTCATAAATATTTTGCAACACTTTTGGAGCAATACATTTGTCACAGTATATGGATTCTCTCCAGCCTCCTGTGCCAATGACATTGCCAGAAACATGTATGACCACTGTGTTTGCATGAACTCAATGCTAAATTATGCTAATTTGGATTAAATATGATATCTATAAGCTTATTCACGAACACATTATTATATTTGAGTGTGACTTGTTTAATAGTCAAGCTTAAATTTAAATTGTTTGGTAAACATAAGAATATAAAAAAAATTTCCCAAAATATAGCTCAAATTATTCATAAACAATTTAGTTCACTTATGACCAAGGTAAAATTTTATTTACTTTTTAATTTTACAGAAAAATATTATTGGTAATGCTTTCAAAACTTTTTTTTTATTTTTTAATTTCCTTGTAATATTCTAAAAGGGATAAAGTCAAGCCCGGTAACCTAAGGAAAGTCATAATTGCATTGTAATATTTTAAAAGAGAAAAAATTAAAAATCAACCTACAATGTCTTGTTATATTATTTAGTTAAGTCATAATTGCACTGTATACTATTTTAAAAGATAAAAATTCAAAATCAATTTGCAAAGTCTTGTAATACCTATATTATTTAGTTATGAGCTATTTGAATCGTATCTTAATCCTTATCAATTCCAACCCAACAACCACCACGGAGAACAAAGCCAAAGCAGTAGAAGAAGATGAACATTTATTTTTAGAAAAGCATACATATAAATATATTTATATAGACTTGAGATTGTATTTTGTAAATTTGTAAATGAATTTATACAATATCAAATTATTATTTGTAGTTTATTGATAATATAAACAATCAATTTGTAGTGAAAATTATATAATTTTTAACCACAAAAGGTTGATGAATCTAATTTTTATAAATTCATTAATGAAAATCATTCTATCTCATTAACTCAAATAATATAATTTCAACTATAATTTAGTTATTGATTATTAACATAGATTTGTAAAGGGGTTAAAAAATTTAGTCATGGTTTTATCATATAGAGGAAAAAAATAATTTATTCAAGTAACTTGTAAACAAACCCCAGCTTGTTCAACAAAGAAATAAACTCAAGCTTGAATGTGTAATTTATTTGGAGATGAGTTCAAGCTCGATTCATATTCAAAATAAAATTAAATCAACAATCTTGAACTTTCAATACTTAGTGAACTAAATTGGTAATAATTTTTTTTCTAAAACATTTTTTTATAGGAGTGTTTTTTTTTTTTTTTTTTTTTTTAACACATTATGTCAACTATTTGTTAGCTGTTTTATAGGAGGCTAAACCTTAACTAACCATATATTAAACCAAGGTTACTAGACTCATAATACAAGTAAAATACTTTACTTGCACAGCAAGTAAAATAGTCTTACGTGTAAACACCACAAGCTTTAACAATATTTTCCTGCATAACAAAATCAAACCAATTTGATTGAAATTCAACATATTATCATATCTAATATTCAACCATATACCCATACAATCTGGCACTTGCAAATCAACACTAACCTTGTCATATCACACGCAATAAATACGATCCTATAAAAATAAAATAATTAATAAAAAATTATTTTTCATAATTCTTCGATATCCCATTCAAAAAAGGGTTTACATCAAAATAGAGTTTTACGAAACAATGGTAGTTACTCTTTATATTGTCTTGAAAGTCCTAATTATAATATTTTATTAAGATAAATAATTTATAAGGAAAAAAAAAAAATCTATGCCAACCAGATTAGCATTTATTCATCTTAACTGAATTTATGTTTAGGTTTTCAATCACCTCTCTTGTTATACATTAATTTCGCAAAACACTGTTTAGGGAGTCCAACAAGATTCAAGTTGCTTGGATGCAAAAGTAATCAATTTCTATATAGTGAAGTATATGTTGGTAATTTCATAATGAATCTGCTAAAGTAATTTAGTTTGTATAATGAATCTTCCATTAAAGATTCTGCATAATTAAGTTACCAAAAGAACAATAATATTCAAAATTATGGCTCTTTATTCTTCATTGTCAATTCCTAATGAAATTTGTACAGGTCTCTAAAATTGAACAATAATACCATGATTATAATAAAATGTGTAGAAATAACAAAAATTAATGGCAACAACTAAACAAGTGGTAATAATAATGTTATTAAAATTGTTTGAATTTACATTGAGATAGAACATGGAAAAAAAATTGCAACACTTTTTTTTTTTTATATGTATAATGAAGAGAAAACCAGGTTCATTCAGATGTCCAATCACAATAACGTAATAATTATTTTAATAGTTAATTAATAGAAAAATAAATAAAATAAACATGTAATATTAGCAATCTTCAAAGATTAGATAGACATTCTTGTATTATTAGTATTATTTTTTAAGTAAATAATAATACTTACTAAAACATACACAAAAATAATAATATTAGTGTTTTAAACCGAACTTATAATACATTAAATCATCATAGTACAATTATAAAAAGGTCTAACTATTTAACATATTAATATTTCAACTAATTATTATACTAATATAATTAAAAAACAATTCTCCAAATTTAAACCATAGTTAATCCGACTGAAAGATTAGTTCACTAGTTAAGTTGATGATTCATTAGTCAAACCGTAGATTAATTAATTAATATATTTTAATTATAATTAAAAAAACAACTAAAATAAAATTAAAATACTCTATTTAGGTAATTTAATAAATTATAGCGACAACAAAAATTACATCATAGGCAGAAAGTTGGAGAATATAAAAAATAAATAAATAAATAAACACATTATTCAAGTAAATCATACAAAAATTAGTTTTTTCTTTCTAATTACTTCCTTCCCAATTTTTTCTCCATCGATGTCAAATCCAAATTCTGTGTAATTCACTCACTCCAAATTTCGACGTACTAAAACAGTTTATTACAACAACTCAGCCCTGTGCTTCGAAAAACAACTTCTCCATGGACGAGCTTAACATCTGAGAACAGAGAGGGAAAATGATGAGTTCAATTATCGTTGCTGTCTCAATCCATACCCATCACGCCTGAGGTAGAAGAGAATCAGCTGTCGATCTTTTTCACACCCAGTTCCCACAATTTTCAACCGAACTTCTGAGCAGAGGTAGAAGAGATGTGCGGGTCGGATGGAGGAGGGTATTAAGCAGCTTTAAGCCTGTAGCTGAATGGTTTGAGTTGTGACTTTGTAAGAGAGGTAGGACTTGATTTTTTTTTTTTTTTTTTTTTTTTTTTTTTTTTTGCATAAACTGGCTGAATTTGAGAGAGAAATCAAAGTAGCAATTTTATTTCTGTCGTAAAAAGATTAGTAAATTTTCAGATTAGTTTCTCTTCTCCAACACTTATAATAAGCAAATGCTTTCTTAAAAAAATTACAAATTGAGAGACTTGTTGATATTTTCAGGACTAGTTCTATTCAAATATAAATATGTATTGCTGTAAGCCTGTAAGAGAAATTTCAGTTTTTTGTATCAAGAACCAAAAATGATAAAAGTCCTATTTTGTGTAGGTGCAGCAGCTATCTAAATTTTGTATACCCATCTTGCTTACTGCAATTGCCAAAGTCCTTCACCCAACAACCAGCATGGCCAAGAAGAAGGCCAAAGCAGAAAAAGAAGATGAAAAAGTCGGCAGCACTGACATTATCTCACAGCTTCACCCAAATATTGTGACAGACATTCTGTCACGACTGCCCTTTAATACCCTGTTCAGCTGTAGGTGCGTTTGCAAGACATGGCTACATCTTCTGGTTGACCCTAGTTTCGCTCAATTGTATCACACAAGAGCAGACCCCTGCATCATCCTCCAACCCACAAACAAAAACCGTCAACAGCATCTCTACGCACTTCATTTTGACAATAGAAATAATGTGCGTAACTCTAGAGTAAAGTTTGCCACTGAAACCCATTTAGGTATGGAATGTAATGTGAAACTTAGTCTGTTGGATTCGTGCAATGGGTTGATTTTGCTAGGCAAGATGTATCGGGATCAAGTGAAATTGGATCAATTATATGTGTGTAATCCTATAACGGGTGAGTTCGTCATAGTCAGGCCTGGTATCAACATACCATCTTCTCCCATGTGTCCTTGCCTTGGCTTTTGTCCCAAAACTCAAGTATACAAGGTGGTTCTCCTGTCCAAAAAACAGTATGGAGCTGAAGTTAGTAACAACATGGTGACTCTTGTGTACACACTTGGAGAGAAGGGTAATGGTCTTTGGAAGAGTGTTAATGTTGGAGATGGACCAGATGGTTTGCTCGATCAGCCAAGAAATACTACTTTTCTCAATGGAATTATTCATTGGGTTGTGAGATCCCCTAATGTACCTCAGTTTATATATTCCTTTGATGTGGAGGATGAGTGTTTTCGACTGGTTCCGCCACCTCCTGAGTTTGTGTCACCTGATCAAACTACACGGTCAAAGTTGGGGATCAATCTTGGGGTGTTGGAAGGTCGTCTTGCCATTGTTGAACGTGACAAAGATGTTTACTGGTGCTTTCACATATGGGTAATGAAGGACTATGGTGTTCAAGCATCTTGGACTAAGACATACACTATGGACTTCATGATGGGAAAACTAAAGCCTCTTTTTCCCATTTCACAAATCCTAGGATTGTGTCGCAATGGTGACATTTTATTCACACATCATCGCAGGAATTTGGTTTCTTTCAATCCAGTGAACCCAAGTTTCAAGATTCATAGGATTGACAAACTGTGTAACTTTCTGATGCATCCTTATATTCCCAACCTTTCTTCACTTAGGGATATAGCAAGAGGAGAACCGCTGTTCAATGTCACATTGAGGTAATAAGTACTCTCTATTTGGTGTGTTCAATTGGGATTATAAAGCAATCTAACTAATTTCAACCCCTTATTTTGCTGTGCTTGTCTTGTATTGTTAAGAAAATATTTGTGACAACTTGAATATTTCAAATTTTCCTATACAAAAATTGCATAATTGCAAAAAAGCAAGTTTTTTTTTTCTTGGCTAACTAAAATGCAAGTATGTTTTTTTTATCTTTTAATCCCCCCCAAAAAAAAAATGCGAGTATGTTTGGTCTGCTACTGTGTGTAGTGAATATAAAGTGCACCAATAGGCACAATTTCAACTAATCCATTTTCAATCTGTAGAGATTCAGACTTATTTCTTTTATTGCTCTAGATATATCTTTTAACTGAAAAGAAGAAGTCGAGAATGATATGATTTGTTTGATGGCAACACAACCCCATGTGTAGATTATGCCCAAACAAGTAGGAGTATGATAAATTCACTTTTATTGCAGTTCTCAGTAAATTTTATCATATATATTTTGTACCATTCTCTAACTTACACTGTTGATATGCATTTAAAATACAAAAACTGAAAATGTAATCGTTTGGTCAAACCCTAAACTAGACAACAATGCATTTAAGATTTTTGATGTGCTGCCATATTCAGCTTCCACCTTAAAGTGCTTATATGATTTGTGTTCTCAATCAACGATTTGTACTCAAATAGGCTTTCCTTGGTTTGGCAGAATTTGATTGTATCAGTAAGCTATGGTATTTTTTTTCTTCCTTGGATGTGTTTGCTTTCATAGCATTACTAAGATCATAACTTTCTATTGAAAAAATAAAAAAAATAAAAAAAAAAACGACAAAAAAACAAAAAACTCAAGTTTTTTTTCATTCATATTAATGGTGAGTCTAAATTTAGTTTTGTAAGAACACAATTCCCAAAGTAGAAAAAGGCTCCCATGTACTATAACTACTTAGTCAGCCACTTTTTTGATAGGTACTAGGTAGATAATGGGGGAAGGGGAAGTGAACTACTTAACTAGACACTCATTAGAACATTATTCAACTGATGAAATTCATCTAAGCAATTGTTGTGGTGCCTGCTGATTTTGAAACTCTTGTGCTGAAAATATGGACATTGTCAACCATGGTGGCCCTAGAAAGTGTTATTATCCCGATACTCTACCAAATAGATATTTGAAGAAAGAATCTTCTTCCCCCCCCCCCCCCCCAAAAAAAAAAAGAAGAAAATTCTTAGATTCTGATGCAAACATAATGAAATTCTCTCTCTAAACTTGGCGGAGAACTGTGAGGGTTTACATTTGAAGGATGAAGATAGAACTACATAGTATTGCACAAATATCAGTAGTTCTTTGTGTTCCTCTTTATACATGTTTAAAAGAATAGCTCAAAAACAGCATTCTGCTGGCTTTAAAATTTGTTTCACCAACCGTTCTAGGCTCCAAGGGGCATGCACAAGCTTTGGTCTGTAAGAATATACAGCCACTACATTCTATTTTCTTGTCAAACCTTTAATCTTTTCAACTTAAGATAGGGTGGTGACAGGTTGGGCTGGTTGGAGCTTATCAACACCACATTGACAAGTCTGTTTAGCAAATTTGTTAAAGAATAACGCAACCTTCTAACACATTGACTGAGTTTGTGTAAACCCATGTCAACTGGTTTAAGTCTTCTCTATTTGGCCAGTTGTACATTTTGTTGATAAACTAGGGAAAAAGAAACAAATTAGACAATGATCTAATAAGTTAATATTTAATCTTTATGGGTAACTTTTATTTATCACTTATCATTTTAATTTTGTTTTCTTACCCTCATGATCTAAAACTTAAATTATTTTGATTTTAAGGATTTGTAATTCTTCTTCTTCTTTTTCCTTGGCACCCTGTAACCAATTTTAAACCCCATCAACCCTTAAAATTCCCATATATAAACTCTTAAAATTCTGGTCAGACTTTCTTTTTCCTTAAACTTGGGTTTTCTTACTTTATTGTAAGCTCAAACTTTACCCTTTTTGTTAATCTTTTAAAACCCTGAATCCAATATATTTTTGTAAACATTTCCAGCCATTAAGGGGTTAGGACTTAGGAGGGCTTGAGCTTTCTCAGAGCTACAGCTTTTTGGAGAAAGCTTCAGCTGCTTTGAGAAGCAACCCAAGGCTGATTAACAAAATCTGCCTAAAAAGTCAAGCTGCGTTACAAATCAGCTAACAGCTGAAATGCCCATGTGTTACAAAACAGCCTGCAGATAACTTCTGTTTTTTTTATCAAAAAAAAAAAATACCCTTAGCACCTATGGAGAAGCCTCAGAAACGAGGCCAAGTTCCTCACCCAAGCTCCTCCAAAACCCCAAAACTAGCTGCCTTTCAAAGAAGTCCTACAATTGTTTCCTTTGAAATTTGTCTGCAAGTTTTTGGCCTCAAAGTTGATCTTTTTTCACCCTAACTTTAAATTTTAAACCATAAAAACTCTATTCCACCATTCAGAGAATAAAATCATAAATTTGTGTCAAGTCTAAACCACTTAATTGATTAATCTCTGATCTTAAGGCTTTCCACCAACATCATCTTTTCTGGCATATAATGCACCAGATTTAATACAACACTTTTTTCAACTAAAAAATCCTGGCTTTTGTAGCTAACCTTTGACAACAAACCACTAATTAGAGGAGTTTTTATAGAATGCTTATTTTATTAAACAAAATCCTCCCAACCAATGCTTGGAGAAGATCTCTTTTGGACAAGATTAAGAGAAATCTGCTTTTAGCAGCATGCAGCCATTCTATATAATCTTCACCATTTATTTTCAGGAATATCTGCTATTCTTGCTGATTTGGCATTCAAAAAGTCCCTAAATCCTTACATAAAAGGAAGTTGTCTACAATTGGTACCCATGGCAGCCAAGTGTGGTGTAGACTAATACGTGTTATTTTCTTGTGTCATTTCTTAGCTTCAATGGTTTTCCCCTTGTGCAAACATCACTCATTTATGGGTGTCTGCATATAATCTGTTTTCAAGAAGCACTTCGTGGACCTTTTTGACCGCTAAATAAGGAGCTTTGACAATCAATAGTTCCAATTCAATGAATTTTATTACCTGTAAAAAAATCAATAGTTACATTTTAAGAAGTCCCATCCTATATTGTGCCAAAAATTTTATCCTCCTGAGATAGTAGGAGCCTCATGTTTGTGGTCAGACAATCCAGAGTTTTGCATATTTTGTAATGAGGCCAATGTGTACTATAGGGGTATAGGTGTATAGGTGATTAGGTGAGTAGGTGTTATTCATGTAATCTTATAGTAATTTTTGTAAAGAATCAAGAGGTGTGTAGTTAGTTAGTTAGAAGATTAGCTAGTTAGTTGTAAGATTGCAAATGGTGGAGCCAAGTTAGTTGCAAGTTGTTGGTTGGTTATTTTTTCCAATAATCCTTGCAGGTAACTTGAGCCAATATTCTCACTTTTGTCTCTTAGATTCTCTCCTCTCTTTTCACTTCCTCTTTGAAGGTGCCTACCTCAAATTAAGTCAATCCAGCAGGTTCATTACATGATATTTTCTACTCTTTTTGTCACTTCTTTGGAAAATTCAAAAGGAAAAAGAGCAAGACATCATCATCAAAACATCAGATAGTAAGGCCCAATTTCTTGACTGTTGGTGAAATTTAAACCTTATGTCTAGTGCTCGATATCAAAATTGTAGATAAGTATTCCATTCTCAAAACAAAAAGTTGTGGTGATATGGTTGACCTTGTTTAGGGCCCTTCCAACAGTCGAATGTCACGCTTCATTTGATTGAAACAGAGCCTCATTGTAGTTGCACGATATATGATACAAAAATATGCGCCCTTCAGTACTTCTTCAATGAACTCCCATATAATGGAGTTATACCAGCATGCCTTGGAGACACAATCTTCTTGTGATTTTCCATGCTAACTCTTGATGATAAAGAATTGTATCAGCTATTTTTGTGGCTCTTACAATGATGCCTGAGCTTCAGCATCTGATTTCTCTGCCTTTCAAGAGTGACTCTAATTTGGGCCTTTGGTGGTCAAATCTATAGGTATAAAAAATTCCATATTGCCTCTTTTTGTCATGTCTTCATTTGATACATGGGAAACTTCAGGCATGAAATGACCCAACTTTATAAACAAATTTGATTGGATGTATTAATTAATTTTATCATTTTATTCTTTAGTTCAGTATAGTGTTATATGTTTTTTTATCCAGACATATTTGCATGGACTGTAAATCCTGAAATGAGCTTACCATATGCTTCAAGCATGAAATTATTTGTACTTAATTTATCTATTCCCATTTTGTATTATTTGATGCCAACCTTGAACTATTTTGGTGGAAGGGATACATGTTAGAGGGCTAGCTGAGGTTGAAGCCATTTTTGATAGACAGGATTTGGGTTAGTATAAATGTATACAGGCATAATGAAGATTGTGAATATGTTAACAACGTAAAAAATTTGGTTTAATAGAATTCACTAAAGGCAACAAACTTTTTATCATATTAATATTGAAAAAAATATCAAAAACCAGTTACACTAGATGTCTATACTTGGGGCAACAAGAGCATAAAATAAAATAAAAGACAGAATATACAAAACTAATAGTTTCTCAAAGAATCCAAGGAATCTAGGATCCCCTCAATAGAAAATGCCATAGATGATGAAGTCCATTCATAACGAGTCCTCAGTAGATAATACTGCTTCAACTTCCCCACACTCGACTCCATTCCCTCAAAGCAACGAGCATTAAGCTCTCCCCAAAGACACCACATGAGACACAAGGGAGCTGCTTGCCAAATCCCACCAAGCCTATACCTTCCTATCCACCCTCCCCAACAATCATACACTGACTTAGGTCTTGCCCAGGAGACACCAAAGATACCAAACAACATAGACTACTTACACATATAACACCACTTCATAACAACAATGCCCCTTCATCTTAAATTATTGATTGTTAAGACCCTCCCTAGAGCCACACCATGAAAAGAGAGCCACTCTCAGTGGAACCCGAACTTTCCAAATGCTTCTCCACAGAAACACTGCACTCCCCCCCTCACCCTCTTTCAAAACCTTATAGAAGCTCCTCACTTGAAAGCTTGTAGAGGGCGAGGGCATTCACACCAATTCACCTACCTCCCCAAGTCTAACCTTAGTGTCATAAAGATCCTCTAACAACTGGATCACAGATTCCACTTCCCAGTCTTGTATTGCTCGATTTAACACAGGATTCCAAGAACACTGACCTTGAAGAATCTCCATATAACCTACCATTGTGCCTTTATTGTTTCTCCCAAGTAAAAATAAATGGGGATGTCCCTCCTTAAAGTAGTCTCCACTCTACCCCCACCCCACGGCATCCATAATGCCTGAAACGCACTTTAGCACCATAGAAAATCCGCATTAAATTATCCCAACCACACCTAATATGCTTCCACAACCCCAACCCATTTGGTCCCCACGCCTCACCTGTACACTGGTACCCTCCATTGACGCCATATTTAGATTTTATAAACTGTCTCCTTAATGATGTAACTTCAATTTCATAGCACCATAGCCACTTACCTAAGAGAGCCTGATTAAATATCATCATCTTCTTTATCCCCAAACCCCCATGGCACATAGGTGCACGACAAGTATTCCAATTGGGGAACAACCTATTTATGAAGATGAAATCTTCCTTGTTAGAGTCTTCCTGTAAGTTGCATCAACTCTGTTGCCAATTTTTAACATTTGTAGCAAACAATTTTATCTTTTTAATCCTCGGGACGATTTTCATCACCTTGGTATTTGATTTAAGTGCTTTCTGCAGTAATAACAGTGAAATAAAAAGTTTCTTTATTTTGACAGCATATGTAATCACGGTTGTAGTTGAAAATGTGTGATTGATGAATTTTAATTATTTACATCTTGAATCTTGTACTATGCATAACACTACACCAATGGTGATGGAAAACATGACATTTGGGTTGTGAAGGTAAGTTATTCATTTTCTTGTCTTTGTGTTTATGGTTTAATCTTCTTGACAAAGGTTTCAAGGCATGAGTTCTGGATCCTAAGTTATGGAATGTAAATACTGTTTTCAATTTGTCTGGGTTTAGTTTACTTGGTTTATATAAAAATGTAGACTGGGCTTCTCAAGATAAAAGGGCCACCTTTTTTTTAATTTGATTTCCTATGAAAGTTTCCTGAAAAAATACATAAATAATTGGTTGGGCTGCCATGTTTTTACTTTTATTTTTCCTATTTTTTTTCCTTTATTCTTAAAGTTTCTGCCTACATTGTAGGTAGAATCTACGAGGATTAACAACTTCTGATTGCCACATCAATTTGCAAGATCTTCATAAATATTTTGCATCACTTTTGGAGTAACACATTTTGTTACAGTATATGGATGGATACTCTCCAACACAGTATATGACCACTGTGTTGGCATGAACTCAATGCTAAATTATGCTAATTTGGATTAAATATTACATCTATATAGTTTCTTTTGCTGTAATCATTTTCAGTAACTCTTGACTTTCTTATGCAAATGAAAATCGCATGCAAATCCATATTATTTATGAGATGTATTTTGAGCAAGTCATATAGGTGAGATTTGAGTTCACGGGGTATTCCATTCATTTACCTTCATCACATGTGGCCCAGTTCAATCATTGGCATTGTTCATATCATGTCTAATTCAACCTGGAAATTCAAGGCACCTTTCCTTTGGATGTAGTTAATGTAGAGTAAACCATGTTACCGGATTCGCCGACTAAGAAAGAAAAAATCTGCACTGAATCACCATTTCAGTATCAAGTTTTAGATACTTTCTATATAAGGACGCTTGGGTGAAAGATGCTATGTTGCCTCTACCCCCATGCATATAATGAGAAACAAAAGTCACAGTTGGTTAATATATATGCATCATGTGTAGACTGGGTGACGTATATGCTTGGTTAGAGAAAAATGCCTATATGGGTATTAAAGAAACTTTCAAGAATGTGGTCTTAGAGAAAATACTCTCTAAAAATTAAATGCATGTTAAGTATACTGTTGGTGTGATGGTGTGCACAAAGGGTGAGACCAAATTAGGAAGTGAAATTTAAGTACAATGGCCAAGTCACACTTTGAAACCTGTCTGTGAAATTTCAATAGGGCTAAGTTTATTTGTATCAAGAATGCATGTTAACTTAGTCTGGTACGTAATTTAGCATTATAGTGTGATCAAATGAGAGATGAAAGTATAAAGGGTGATCACGACATAATATGTGGTCACTCAGATCCCATGCTGGTTACATGGCTTTTCTCATGTTAGGAAGAAGACCAAATTTATGTACAATGGCCACGTAAGCTGGGTTTTTCACTTAAACTCTCATTTATTCATTTCTCTTTTTCTTTTTCCTTTTCTTTTTTTGGATAAATATGCTAGAATTTTAATGTATGGCATTGACTTCATGATAATTGTTCTTTATCTTTAGATATGTTGGTGACATAAGACTTTCTCTATTAAACTAACTAAAACCTACTTCTTAATTGCACCGTTCTTCTCTCTTTCTAGATCTTCCTAACATGAATTTCCTTGTGGATTTCTGTAATCTCTTTTCCCACCAATTTCAATTCCAAATTTTATTTATTTCACTCATTCTGCTCCACCTTAAAAGGAGTGTTTTTAACTAAAATACTAAACAAAAATATAGGACTCCCCTCTCTTCCAAGATTATATTAAATTTTTAAGTTTTTTTTTTTTATTATAATCATTTTCTATGAATTAGTGGGGGAAAAGAATTAATTAGACTCTTCCCAAGCAACTATTTCTTTTAAAAAAATTCTAAATTAATGGAAAATAAATTAATTCTTAAATAAATATTATAAATAAATAAATAAAAACTAACTAACTAACTAAAAAGGTTGGAAAAACTGCAAAAGTAATAGATATTACTCAAAACAAATGGTAAAATATTATTTTGGTCCCAAAACTTTACTAAAAGTTTGTTTTTCATCCCTAAATTTTAAAATTTTCTTTTTTATCATTAAATTTTGTAAAGATTTTTTTAATAGTTTAGAGACAAAAATAGAGATGAAAAATAAACTTTTGGTAAAATTTAAGAAACAAAAACATTTTAAATAGTTTAGGGACAAAAAAAAAATTTTCAATCATTTTAGTATGAAAAGCGAACTGTGGGGGGGGATTTTGGTCCTCGCCCTCAAGCTATTTGTCCGCTTTGGATCCGAGGACCTCACGGCTTTGTCCTCTAGGCAACGTGGGAGGCATACTTATGCACTTTGTGCTTTTTGCAACTTCCGTCCCACATCGCTTAGAGAAGCGCCCCCCTTATGCCTTATAAGCTTGAACTCATGGTTCTTGACTCTATTGAATTAATTCATAATAGCAAAATCAAGGATTCCATTAATTTAATTTAAAATGGTAGAGTCAAGAACTCTATTTGTTTGTTTAATTTGTAGAGTCAAAGACTCCATTAAATTAATCCATAATGGTAGAGTCAAGAACTCTATTAATTTAATTTAAAATGGTAGAGTCAAAGACTTTATTAATTTAATTCATAATAGTGGAGTTAAGGACTCCATTGATGTATTTGATTTGGTAAAGTCAAGAACTCCAACGTTTGAATTGGTAGAGTTAAGGACTCCATTGAATTAATTCATAATGGTAGAGTCAGTGACTCCATTGATGTATTTGATTTGGTATTCTAGCCCTAATTTTGCTATGCTTGTCTTGTATAGTTAAGAAAATGGAAAATGATTAGGTATTCCCAGAGTACCATAAATGCATATTTTTTCCTTTTACATAAATGGTGGGTCCTACCATGAATTTAATTAGTGAGGGAGTATGCATTTATGGTACTCTGGGAGTATACAATAATTTTCCTAAGAAAATATTTTTGACAAGTTGAAAGATAACTCTGATTATGATTATCCTATACAAAAGTTTTAAAATTGCAAAAATGCAATTTTTTCTTTCCCTTACTAAAATACATGTATATTTGGTATGTCCTTTGTGTGGTGTATATAATGAACACTGAGTATTGAATCCCTCGGTGGTTATGTGGCTTTTCTCGATTGAGAATGATTTGGAATATTTTCTAGGTATTAATTGTCATGATTCAAGAAAATATTAGCTGCATATGTTCTAAAAGGACTACTCAAATTACAATTGAGGCTCTTCATACATTTGGGAATTTAACAAGAAATAGGTTGAAACAACAACAATTTGATGTCTTCCCTTATTCTTGTTTACCTATATGATATATTTTTAAAAAAAGTGAACATCTTTCATAGTACCAAGGAATACGAAATGTGATTTCACCAGGAGCAGGACCTATCACATTGATGAGGAAGAACACTAGAAAATATATGAGATTTTTTTTAAGCCTAGACTCTGATACTAATGAAATGGCTAATCTGTGTATAAGAATTATACATGGGAGTGCCTTTATACATACATAGAGAGAGGACAAGGAGTAGAACCATACAATAATTTTACAACAGTACAAGGTGAGTACAGTGTATATATAGTCGAAATCAGGGCAACTATAATTTTTTTTTTTTTGGTGAAAAGGCAACTATAATTTGGGGCTTAGCTCTTTGACTTATTATATTGTAACATTTTTTATTAGAATAGATTTTTTTTTTTTTGGTTGCTGAAATGTTGCTATAGATTAGTACATGATAGTCTTTGGAAATGATAAATATAATCTTGTGCTAATTCTAGCAAAAGATCTAAATGTTTTACAATCAAACAATTAGTCATTATCAATTAAAACTGAAGTTGTGCATGCATCACCAAAAGCATATAGGAAAAATCAATTAAAAAACAAATAATGTGTCATTATGCGATTTTGCTTTGACACAGGTCACATGGTACGAATAATAATAATAATAATAATAATGATGATGATGATGATGTTCTTCATTTTATTTTGTATAAATTTTAGTGGGAGAAGAGAAAGGAAATTGTAACAGGTTCCCGCAACAAAGGATTTGCTCCCTCACAACTACAAGATAATTCAAGCCAATTAAAATAATAATTAAGTCATATAATAAGGGGATTTTCGCTTATAGTAAAGTAAATGAATGAATGAAGTCAATTAAGCAAAAGTGAAGCTCATAATTATCATATTTATTGTAACATCACTTTTATATATTTTTTATTAATTTATTTATATCATAAAGATAGGAAAAACCTCCCTTCAAAAAAATATATATATATACATATATATATATAGTAATAATAAGAAAACCCCATAAATGTAACAAGTAATTATCAAGTACTATTTTTCAAAGTAGTTAGGAGTGTTGAATAATTTGTTAGATGTAATAATTATTTATATTGTTAAATTAATAAAAATACGAAATGATTATTCTCATTATGACGTCACATTCTTACATCTTCACCGATTAACAACGGTCTAAGGTTTCTTTTAAGAAAAGAGAGAAAAGTGAAGAATGCCCTCGCTTTAATGAGAAGGAAGGTGAAGAGAAATGAATAAGTACGAAAATATAATTTTCTATTAATTCCCTAATTTCATTGATATATGATGAGGAGTGAGGACTAAATAACGCCTTAAGTGAGCTATAGCCTATACATTTCTTCAGCATATATTACATAATTAATAATTTTATATTGAGAAATATTAATGAATGCCTAAGAACATTAGGGCCTGTTTGGTATATATGTTTAAAAACTGAAAATTGTTATTTAAAAACTTTTGTGGAAATACGTGTGGGTGAAAAAGTGTATAAAAATACGTGAAATGTTGTTTAAAAACTGAAAATTGTTGTTTGGAAACACTTACCAAACACCTCCTTAATTATTTATGAACTATTTTTAAAAATATTTTATAAAAAAATAATAAAACAATTAATTTTTTTTTACTACTTTCTATATTTCTTATAAAAGTAATATAAAAATTTTCATAAAATTATTTATTAACGATGGTTCTAAAAACATATTTTAACGTGGCTTTTTTAATATAGAATGCAATTTTAGAAACGAAAAAAAATATTAGTAATCCACCAACAAAAATGGAAAAGGTAAAAGCTGAAAAGTGCCAAAAAAAAGGTTGAAAAGTGCAACATTAGACAGCTCGTTGTTGCCATCTGTCATGTTATTAGACGAATTTATAAGAGCAGTCGGTGATGACGTGATGACGGTGAGGCGTAATTGTCCCAATTCCCAATTCATATTCATTCACCTTCACCCATTCTATTTCTCGTGACAAAATTTAATGGGTCCGGTTAACGTGTGCCTAAGGGCACACATTAAACTTTCTATTTTTAGAAATATTTTATCAGGAATTGAAAAAGTTGTCATTACTTTTTTTAATTTTCGAGAAAATTTTTTCTAAAAATGAAAATTAATGTGTGCCCTTAAGGCACACATTAGTAAAATCCAAATTTAATTCATTTCCTATTTGTGTACATCTTCTCCTTTCTTAGCTTTCCATCTCCACGTGCATTCACATATTATTTTCAAACAATATAATACAATAGTTAATACTTTGATAAGAATTTTTTTTCATTCCTTCTTTTAAAGACTTAAATTTTTGGGAAATTGTTGTTATGCACACAATACACGCAACACTTTTTTTAAAACACGATTTCATTTATAAATTTAAAATAGCAAACACAATTACACAATTTAATTGAAATCGTATTTTAAATCCAAGGTTTTAATTAATATATCGTATACAAACCATACATACTATGTCAATGTGTAATTAACAATGCTCTAAATTTTTGAGTGTCGTAAGAGTTTTTGTTTTTGTGAATTTTTCTTTTTTAATTTTTTTTTTCTATACCAAAATTTTATTATTTTAGAATAAAAGGCTCTTCATTGAAATTAATTAAATCAACTAGGCCTCTTTGTTTTTTTTTTTTTTTAATAGGTCCATTCTAGAGTGAGCCAAGTTGGCTTGATCTTGGAATCCTCATCATAAATTCTTAACTTTTTTTTTCCTTTTTTTTTTTTTTTTTTTGCTAGTAGTCTCAATGTCTAAATCCACCTTTTAAAGTTACAATGACATTCTTATATAATTTTTTTTAAATTATCAAGGGTATGTTGGTCAATTAATTTCGTTGTTGGTTCCCTTATTATATAGCATTGATTATCTAGGGTGCTAATTGCGAAAGAACATGCTGTGAAAAATTCGTTAACACAGATTCATGATGAAAAAATATCTAAGGTTATAGCCGTCTCATGGAATACAATTTTATAACATATTCCGTAATAGTTTTTTTTTTTTTTAACTATAAATATTTGTCTCTTTGGGAATTACAAGTATTTTTAAGTAATATGTATTGCTTAGTATTTTCATTGTATTTGAAAGTGACTTGTGACATTTTTTTTTCAATAATTAAGTGAAAATAAAGCCTTGGATACTAAAGGAATATACTTTCTCTATTTATATATATATATATATATATATTTTTTTTTTTTTTTTGCTTAGCATATTATAAGGCACATTTAAAATCAAAGATAATATATGATAGTAACAACAATAGGAAAATTCAAATAAAATTTCGGACTAAATTGTAACAATCTGAATAAAAAATTCCAATAGAAAGATAGGGTGGAGTGATCCACTCCAAGAAGGCGACCAAACTTGCGTAAATATAGAATAATAAATCTCTCTCCAGAAAATTTACATTGTTCATGACATTTACCTTCACTGAAAATTTTAAAAACATAGTAACTCACATCTGCCATCCAGACTCTACAGTCGGGTCCTTTCCAATTCACGTGAGATTCCATTGATCACTAAGTTCCTTTGCAGCTTGCAAAAAGTATCATTCATCGGTCCACAACAGTGCTTTCTTCATTGTTATAGGTGTCAAACTTGAACATGAAGCCAAATATAAGGATAGTGAATTTTAGGCATAATGTGCATCTAATCACATATTAGCAATTTATAACAAATGTAAAGATGCAAACTTTGTAAGTAAATAGTAAACAAAACTCAATGTCATAACCAAGGAGAAAGCACTTTAATCCGAAACTCAGTGTAAATGTAAAGATGCAAACTTTGTAAGCAATTTATAACAAAGATGCAAACTCTGGCTTTACTATCTTTTTGGAAATTATGCAATGTACCCAAACCAAGTTTTTATCACCGATATTAATGTAATACCCCACATACTTTTACTTGAGGTTATAATTATTTTTTTTTTTATTTAAAAAAAAAAATTGATGGGCCATAGGTATTCTTTTATTAGTGTTTGCAGCCCGCTAACCCACTAAGCCCACATCTCTAATACAAACTACAGGGTAGAGGAAAAGACAGTCAGAATTTTCATAAAAAGGGGTTTTGTCAGAGAGGGTAAGAGGTTTTTCTTGGAGTTTAGAAGAGAGACATTTGAAGAGGCAACCAATTGTTTCAGGTATGATTTTCTCATTGTTGGAAACAAAGAATTAAAGCTTTAGAATTTTATCATGGTAATGTTAGTGGTGTGTGGATTGTTAAAAGGGGTATTTTCCTAGAATACGATTTACATTACTAAGTTAGTTGCCCACGGTTTGTATTCAAGAACATAATTCATGGTTTTAAAATCTCAATTATATATATTCACGGTTTAATATATATATATTCACGGTTTAATATATATATATATATATTCATGGTTTAATATATATATATTCATGGTTTAATATATGTATATATTCACGGTTTAATATATATATATATATATATATATATATATATATATATATTCATGGTTTAATATATATATATATATATATATATTCATGGTTTAAACCCAAAGTTGCCGCACCAGGTATTCATGAATAAAGGTTTATAGATTGGCGTTATTCACGAAGAGATCCAATGGTTATAATTCTAGGTTTATGGTAGATTTGTACTTATATTGGTTACCTGTTGAAACCATGGACCTTGGGTCTAACAAGCATGATATATATATATATATATATATATATTTATATTTATATATGATTAAACCTTTAATAGTTGGCTACTGCTTCTCTAATATATGAGATTTGACCCAATGCAAGGAAGCATTATTGGCCTAGCATTATTGAACTCCTTTAGTACAAATTAGTTTTGAGGATATATTGTTGCGGTGGGACTTTGATAAGGAATAATAAATTGCTTAGTTCAATGGTATATACAAAAGTAGTTTTCATACCTGATTTTTGTAGGACAGTAGGAAAGAAAAGGTTTGTAAGGATTAGATTTCATGCTTACTGATTAAAGCATTCTTTTGTTTATAGCTTACGGAAGATTAAAGTGTTCAACTGTGTTCAGAAGTGTTAGCGAGAGAGGTAAGTAATGATGCATAATATGCACAAGTTTTGTTCATTAGGTTCTTAGAAGTTTTCAAAAGTTTTGCATTTCAAACTTATATTTTCTAAAGATTGTCAAAAGTATTTTTGTATCATTGAAAGAGAAATTTTGACTATTAAATAATGTTTTAAGGATATACTTCTTATTTTAAATAAGTTTTGAATGGTCAAATCTCACTTAAAAGATGATTTTTAAACTAATCTATTTTCCGCAAATAATTGAGTTTCAATGTAAGATTTCTAAAAAGGTTCTTGTTCTGTAAATTTGTTAAAACCAAGGGATTTCAAGGTCATATTTCTATTCTCCAAATGGTATTTAAAACGTTTCTTTTAGCAAATTTAATTTTGAAATTTACTCAAGAATTGTAATTTATTCATATAAACTCCCCAGTCTCTACTCGTTTCGCAAGAGAGTCAAGCATCCTTTGATTTATATTCTGTTCAATATTGTGATCTTTGATATGCCTCTATATTTGAAAATAAATTGTTAATATCAAGTAAATTACTATATTTTGTATAAACTTTGCTTTGTGAAATGTGACTTAAAATAAGTGTTTTTAGATTTGATCAGATATATCAGATATGTGTGTAAATCCGCTCACAGGATTGTATGTGAGAATATGTGTTGATCCCTCACCAGCAGGGGTTAGATGTTGGTATCTGCTCATAGGATTGTATGTGAGAATATGTGATGTGCATATGTGATACTGTGCTCTGATCAATTATCTATATGTATTTTCGAATAACTTTAAGATATGATTATATATACGTGTTCAGTGGTTCTTTATATGTTTGGAGAACTATATCAAATATTTTGAGTAAAATTGTGAAATCAAACTCGTGCTTTGCTTGACTCTATTCTGTTGTATATTGTGTATAATTACTTACTAGATGTGTGGCTCACCCCATCAATTACCATTTTCAGATTAAAGTTTAGTTGGGAAACAGAATCTTTGGATTGCTTCATAAGGTGCCAGGTAGAGCGTGGGAGTTTTAGGCGAAGTCAATAGTACTTGAAGTCTTAAAAGATTATTAGTTATTTTATTATTCCGCTTTAGATTTCACTGTATTTTGGAGATTATTCTAAATTTGTGGAGTTTGGATTTTTGTAAGAGACTTTTAAGAGTATTTTTATTTTGGAGTTTTAATTTATTTTGGATTTAATTGTGTTTAGTAAGTTATATAAGTTCAGCAAGTTCGTCATGTATCTAAATTCATGTTCAATGGATTGGGTCGTGACAATTAATCTCTTTGGTTTTCACGTTTGACTGCAAAATCAAGAAAAAACTTAGTTAGCACAGTAACTCACTTGACCCGATACATAGAAGTAATTTTAATGAGAATGAGTCCACATACATTTAGTCATATGATCTTATCACCGATATTAATCTCTTTGGTTTTCACGTTTGACTGCAAAATTAAGAAAAAACTTAATTAGCCTAGTAACTCACTTGACCCTATACATAGAAGTGGTTTTAATAAGAATGAGCCTACATACATTTAGCCACATGGTGCAAAATTCAACTTCAATTTCAGATTCTAGACACGTGGCACAAAATTAGAGTCCTAATTTGGAATTCAATTTCACACTCTCTCTACTTCACCTATTATTATATATATAGACTAATGTGTAGTCCCGTGTATACGCACGGATACAATTAAAAACAATTACAACTATACAGTTCAAAATATATATTTCTTTTAGAAGAGGTTCAAATTATATATGGTATTAGCTTACACTTTTTTTAAACCATACATTTCTAAAATATGTAATATATATATATAATTCACTTGCCACAAAAATCAAAAACTTAGATGGACACGTGGTGAAAAAGTAAACTCCAATTGAAACCTAATTTAGAATCTAATTAGATTTGAACTCTTCGATTTTTATACTCAATAATTCATTTGGCACAAAATTAAAAATTAAATGAGACACATGACGCAAAATTAAGAATTTAATTAAATTAAAGATTTCAATTTCACCTGGAGTTCCTAGACCATCTTTTGCAAACAAATTCCATTGTTTCCAATCTGGCAATCCTTAAATTATCTGTTTTATATCCCCCAAGTTTCATGTTGATTTCAAATACATTAATTCCTTTACAAATTAGGAACTATTAGAGATACCTGGCTTGATGAACTCTATTACATATGCTAATATTGATATGCTTTCTTGTTCAAATGCAAAGAAACCATTAAATGTGTAGCAGTGTTATTTTTCTAAAAATCCTAGTGCAGACTATTGAACATCTATATTATAGTTTTAGTAATAAAAGGAGGTTAGATAACCCAATGCACCTTTCAGTAGGCTTAACCACCTCCCCTCCCTCTTCCCTCTTCCCCCTTTTGCTAGAACCATTGCCCCCTCTTAAACACACAAAATCTTGAACTAAGTCCCATGAGCTATCTTATGATGCATCATAGAAAAATGATACTTTTATTTGGACCAATCAAACCCAGAACCTAATCAATTTGCTCATTTATCATAATGCCAATATTTGTAAGAGTATTGTGGTAAACAACACCTTTACATGATGAAATAATCTCTGCATAACTGATAAAAAGGGAATAATATCTCTTCTCCATAAATTATAAACTATGCAACTCAGTTAATTGCATATGGTTTTCATCACCCCAATTAGTTGCACATTACATGCCATCATTCAACAACATCAAAAACATGTCATAGCACTAAAGAAAAACTGGTACTTATTTTGTAGCAATTTGTTATTGTAGCAATTTGTTATACTCACTATAGAGATATATAAGTTATTTGCCTAAGCAAGAACGAAGTCTGCAAACTGTACATTAGATTCCAAGGTCTCTCGAACAACCTATAAATTATTTGAAAGCATGAGTGAGAAATAGGAAATATGGCATGTAAAATAATTTTTTCCAATTTCTTCTACTCAGCCAATTGATAAATCATGGGCAGAAGACAACTTACAACTATATCCTCTGCCTTTTCTAAATTAAGGTCATGATCAACATCATCAGCATGGCAAAGGTTTTCATATTGGGAAAATACTTGCTCAAAACCCAAACCGTTAATTTAAGTGGCACATGCTCTTTCAATTTCAGCACCAACTTTATGAAGGATATAAAGCGAGCCAGACAACGAACTTGCACATAAGCATACTTTCTAAAACAAATTTCTGTACCTCTAAGCTAAAAGCATCTCCAAAATACACAGGGAGATCCAGGAAACATCCAGCTGCGACTCTCTCACTAAAGACAACACAAAACATGAGTGAAGAATCACAAAACTTTTTTGCAACAAAGCAACTCAAACGTTTCACAATACCTAAAACACACCCAGCCAAAGCATACCAACCACAAACCAACATATATAAATTCATCACAAAAACGTTTAAAAAACAAAAACAAACAACTTAACTCATAATTGCAAGTGGCATCATGATTGAGAAGAGAAATAGAAGAACGGCTTGAAGGTGGTGGTGGCACTCTGATCTCTCTCTCTCTCTCTCTCTCTGTGCGCCTTATGGGCCCTCTCTTCCTCTCAGTGCCTTACGATTGTCTCTCCAGCTCCTGATTTCAATATAGACAGTGAAATAGTGCATTTCAACGGTCTACAAAAGCTGGTTCAAGTTCAGTGACTCTTTAAGTGTTATTACATTGGTCTCTTTGGTTTTCACGTTTGGCATGAAAATTAAAACTACTAACTTTGACATAATAACTCACTTGGAACACAAATTAAGAAGTTAAATTGGACAGGTGGTGCAAAATTTAGATTTGAAATGAACACTTGGAATAATAGTTATGATGTAGTCCCCACATAAATCTAGACACGTGGCACAAAATTGGAGCTCTTATTTAGAATTCTAATTTGAGTTTTTCTTAACTTCACCTATTATTATATATATAGATATATAGACTAGCTTGTAACCGCATGCATATATATGAATAAACTTAAAAATATACAATAAGATGCATAATATAATTCGTATATATATAATTTAAATATTATTGATAGTCATTTTTATATTTTATTAACTCTGTAAAAAAATTTGTAAGGATATTATTAGGTATAAAATGTAAATTGTCCATTTTTTTATTTAATTATTGTGAAGCACCTTTTTTTATTATTTATTTTTTATTTTTTATGATTCAATTATTCTAGATTCTTTGGTTTTTGTACTTAATAATTCACTTGGATAATATATTTATGATGTGGTCTCACATTTGATTCTAAAATTAAGAAATAAAACTCTTTAAGAATAAATAATTTAGGACACATGGCGCAAAATTAGAACTCTAATTTGGAATTTTAATTTGAGTTTCTCTCAGCTTCACCTATTATTATATATATAGATTAATTATAAAACATACAGTACTAAATGAATAACTTGTTTATGTTATCATTTCCCTTTTCTTCTTACAATTTGTTTTTTTTCGACATTAACATTTTTTTGGAAAATTAATGATTTTTTTAAAAGCATCTTGTAGAAAATTATCTTACTTTTCTATGTTTGTTAGCTATCTTAAAATAAGTTGGAAAACTATTTCTTAACTTCACTTATTTAGCTTACAGTAAGATAAAATTGATTTTCATAGTTTTATGAAAAACAACTTTTTCTCACACCAAGTTAAATAAGAGAAGTCAAGAAATACTTCTACTTTGATTCATTTCTTTTTATACTACCAAGTAAAAAAAATGCAAAAATTATCTCCATATAAGATTATCCATCCAAGCAAATCATTTTAATCAATTATTCATGTTTAAGCTTTTCTCTTTTTTAGCAATAATATATTTTTTTCTCTAGTGTTATGCCCACTTTATCTATCTCTCATAGTTTCTTTCTTTAACGTGAAGATGATGATAACCACCCACGATGAAAACGGTGTGCTATGAATGTAACAAATACCAAAGAGAATTTTCATCTCAACAAATATGGCAATGTATTTCGGTTGTCATGACCAATAAAAATTGGGGATTTAAAATGACAAAATTAAAAAGTCAAATGTAATTTGTCACAAAGAACAAACTTTAAGGCCTATTTGGTACATGTGTTTAAATACATGTTTTCAGTTTTTAAATAATATTACATATTTTTTAACACACTTTTTCATAATATGTATTTTAAAAAAAAGGGAAAACTGTTATTTAAACACGCGTACCAAACGAAACCCTAAGAACCTATTTAGTAAGTATGTTTAAATAACGGTTTTCATTTTTTGAAAATAAATATAGGTAAAAAAATGTATAAATATATATATAATATTGATTAAAAACTAAAAAGAAGGGTATAAAAACATGTATCAAACGTAATCGAAGATTTTTTTACACTACTTTCCCAAAAGTTTTTAACTTTCAAAATAATGATTATGTTTTTGGTGTTATTACTGTGGGCTTTGCTAGCAAACGTAATGGTAAAATAAAGAGAAGTGCACGTGTAAAGTAATGATTAGGAAGACCTGTCATCATTAATCAATTGCTGACAGGTGAGGTTATCATCACCTCAGGAAATTAAATGTGGAAGAGAATTTTGAACTTAAACAAAAAGTTAAAAACGCGTGGTGTTGTGTTGCAGTAGTTGCTGTAGTGTTGTGTGAAAAAAAATAAAAACAAAAAAAGCAAAAACAAAAATTTGCAAATTTCAATTTAAAAAAAAAAAAAAATTTGAAGAGAGAGTTGCCAACTGCAAAAAGTGCCAACCCACCACCACCCACACATACTCATATTCTCTCTCTCTCTCTCTCTCTCTCTCTCACTACATATGCAGATGATTTGCAGGACATCATCTGCCATGGCTGCCTTTCCTTGCTCAAGGGTTAGTCTCTATTTCTCTCTTCATGTTTTTTGTTTTTCCCTTCCTTTCATTTCTATGCCTTTTTCATTTATATGGGTAAAAAGGTTACAACTTGCTTGTAAATTTATTTACTTTTTGTTGTTTTCTTTGTTGGGTTTTTGATGGACTCTGGATTTATGGTCTTTTTGAGATCCATATTGTGGTTTGGTTTGAGGGTTTTCTTTTTTGTTGAGAAACTTTTGTACCCACTTAAAAATTTACAATCTGGAGTGGAGTTCTTCGAAACCCTTTGATTTTTTTTTTTTTTTTAAAATGTTATATAAGTTTAACTCTGTTTTTCCTATCAGAAAATGTCTCGAAATGTTTGTGTATGCTTTTGGAATGAAATCTATGATTTGGGGTTTCTCTTTTCCTCTTTTGTGTTTTTGTTTTTTTTATTAGTGGTTTCCAATCTATGAATTTTCTTGGCAATTACTGTCTCTGATGTTGTTTAGTTGGAACTGTAAGCAAATACCGTGATACCGATGAAGATAAATGTGTATCTTAAAAAAGGAGGAGAGTTTGTTTTGATGGATTTTACAATTTAAAGAGTAAATTTGGAACTTCATTAGAGTTCTGCTGTAGTTTGGGCAAATGGGTTTTTCGATTTGCAATGATACCCTTTTTCCACTACCTCTAGTTAATTTTGTGGTTAGAACCTACTTAGGTTTAGTTTGTGACCTTGATAAAAATAAAATTTGGTATTGTCTAGGCAAATGGGTTCTCGTTGATACAATGTTAATCAATTTCTGGTTGATTCTGCAGTTATCTGTACTCTGATAAAAATTTTGGCATGATCTTGGCAGATAGTTTTGGCATTTTACCAAAATTTCCCCTGCTAGTCAATCCAATGGTTAGAAGCAACTCAACTTAATTGCCTGTTCATATTATCTATTGATGAAACCAATCTGCAATGTGACGTGTAAACCACAACTCCAACCATACACTCTTCACTATCTTCAATGTGTAAATAGCTGATAAAATCTTAGTTTAACCTGCCAGTTCTGTTGGTTTGCCTATTCTTTTCTATTGAAATGGATTAAGCTGTCTGCTTGTGATGAAAATGTCCTACATTGAAGCATATTGAAAAGAGTTGTTTTTAATAATTTTGTCATTAGGGGATTTTGATATTTGTGACCTGTGTATTTGTTTGGCTGCTGGAGCCAGTCACTCTTACCTTCAGCCTTGTTTCAGAAAAGATAGTTTTTGACACTATAGTTACTTTCACATAGGTGAGGAGTGGGTTCCGTGTATGGCCCGGAGTGAGACAACTGTGCTTCAGAAAAGGCCTTTTGTATGGATTCCTTCGATTCTTTTCTACACCATTAAAGACCTTGCGTGGAGCTAGTCGATCACTTAGAGTTAATCAATTTTGCAGTGTTGTTAACCTGTCTCCTACATTGCAAATTGAATTGGTAAGAAATCTCTCTATTTTAAGTTTTTTTTGCTGCTGATGGCTTGGTGATGCTTGTGCACAATGATCTGCTGCTTAATTGGATACAATCAAAGCGGTATTTTTTTTTTTCAGATATATTTATAATATTTAAAAAAAAAAATTGGTGACAATTACGTTTGCTTCTTTACAAGTTTATTCTTTATTGGTAAATCACTATTGAGTCATGAACCTACATATGATGGTGGATTTTCTGATTCTTTATAATGGCCTAAATATATTTCAGGATACATTGAACCAGAACGAAGGTTGATCATCATACATAGCATAAAGAAACCTTACACGTGACTTTGTTTTGTGTGTGTGTTTTAAAGGGAAGTGGAAATCTTGCAATTTAAAAGTGGTTTCAAGTCATTCTGGTCACAATATCATTTACAAATATGAAACATGGTATTGGCAATCCATCTTGGTAAGAGCTTATATGCTCAATACAAAAAAGCTATTTACAACAATTAGTTAAACTTATCATAAAAATCAGGGACTGAAAAGAACATATCGGTGGTAGGATGAAATATCAAGTCTACCTTATATACTCTGACGAATGAGTTCATGCCTTATTTTCCCATAACCTTATTGCATTAGATTTGTCTAATAATCACACAAGTGCTTGTAACTTTTATGGGTATATTAGTTTTATTGGATGACACATTCTAAAATTGCTAGAGACAAAGAAGTGGGATGTGGAAACAAGCTGTTTTGTCAAATCACATGCTGTGTTATCAGTCCCCTTCACTTCACCTTGCTGCATCCATTAGTTTTATGCTGCATGGTTACTGGACATTCCAAAATCATAGAAAATATTTTTGAAAAGCAAAACCCATCTGACACATGGTCACATACCCATATGTGCATGGTTTGTGATATCTGAAGGGATCTTCTGTTAGGTACTTTTGAAATCATTTAATAAGTTCAAAGAAGGTATAGTCACCAATGTTAGAGATTAGAGCAAATATATGATCATTTCTTGTCTTAAGCAAACCTGAATCCATTCACATTAGAGCACCAAACTTTGATTGATGTTGTCACTAGTTTTCAAATGTTGACCTTTATTGTTTCCCCTATACTCCTTATCAAACATTATGCATCCTTTCCAAATCGTGATAATTATAATTTTTGGCGGAACTATTGACTTCCTCCTACTGACTTTAAAAAAGGGAAGAAAAACAAGTATTAACTTCATCTTAATGGGCAATAAGTTAGTTCCATATTCTGCGTACTTCCCTCCAGGGTAAGAGTGGAATAAGTTATAATCTCTTGTCTTGATGGCATGACAACCTTTTTTAAAGAACGAAATTAATCAAAGGGAGGGTGGCAAAACCAGTGATCTACGCACATATCTGAACAGTTTCAACTTGGGACCCTAATTGAAGAGTCTTACACTTTTATGATTAAGCCTGGTCATTTAGTAAATAACATTGAAACATGCATTATTTTGTTATGCACCTGAAGCAACTGTTTACTATTACATGCTGGCCTTTACAATTCTGCTGTTTAGGGCACTTTCTCTTGGCTTGCAAAGAGTTAATTGTTATACTTCTTTAATGCACAAGCAGGTGAGTGTTTCTCATTTCTTATATGTGTGCTCCCAAAAGTGTGTGTGCTCAAAATATGCACAAGCCTCTCATCCAAGCTTATAAGTTGACTTAAATACTTAATAAGTATTCCATAAGAGGGTTATTCATGTTCTTCATCACTGGTGCTGATCCCAGATTTGTTATTATTTTCAGGTACCATGTTTGAGTGACAACTATGCATATCTTTTGCACGATGTAGATACAGGCACAGTTGGTGTTGTTGATCCTTCTGAAGCTACGCCTGTTATAGATGCTTTGAAAAGGAAAAACCGAAATTTGACATACATATTGAACACCCATCATCATTATGATCACACAGGAGGAAATGAGGAGCTTAAAGAAAGGTACGGTGCAAAGGTATGATATTGTTATCTTCTGGTCAACTGATTTATTATCTTTATTCTAAAGTATTTATCTTTGAAAGAAAATGTATAAACTTCCTTGTCCAATTGATTTCCATGTTTCAAAGCTTATTCCCCAAAAATGGTCATGTACGATATATTTTATACAATACACTCATGATGGAAATAGATATTTATATGGAGAATTTTAATTAAATAACCATTCTGATCTGATTTTAGAATTTAGATATCCTCCTATGTTGTGCTGGTTACAATTAAATTAGCCTACTTAGCTGAGTGGTTATTTTGTTTGGTTGTCTTTTTTGTCTTGAAAATGAAAATGATTTGTGGACCGCACAATCTTTCCTCTTTTTATATATTTCTTTAAAATTTCCATGTTTATCGTATTAGTATTTTTATCTCTTGTAATATTTGATACTGTCAACTTGTCATAATTTTCTAATACATTCTAAGAATTATTGAAAATGTGGCAATATTGGTAAAACTAGCTGTAGTAACTACTATTATTGCAGAATATGAATTTTTCAGAATTAGTATTAGTTTAAGAGATTTCCTACAAACTTGATAGAAGTCTTCTTGCCTTGTTCTTGAAGCTGTTCAGTGTTTATATTGCTCTCAACTTTCATAAAGTTTTCTGCCTCTCTCTTTTTTTTTTTTTTTTGATAAACTCTACTTCTCTCTTTTTACTGTAGGTGATTGGTTCAGCAATAGACAGAGATAGGATTCCTGGTATTGATATTATTTTGAATGATGGAGACAAGTGGATGTTTGCAGGCCATGAGGTGGTTGTAATGGAGACCCCTGGCCATACTCGAGGTCATTCTTATTACTTAATTACACTAGAAAATCCTCTGATTGTTGTTCTTGAAACTTGTTGGTTCAATAATTCTTACTTGTCAAATAAAAATATTCGAAATGAAAGGAGCTTGTTTGTTGATGTTACTGACTTACTGGCCTGTAGTTGCTGAATCATTTCAGGACTCTCATTTTTTTCCAAATATTACAAGTTTGTAAAAGCTTTTATTATCTTATCTAGTGCTCATTAATAACTCGCCATCTGTTGCATTACTGTGCTGTATGCTGATCTCTACCATCTTGTTCAATGTTGATTAGAACCATTTTAGTTAACGATATTTGCTTTTTATGCTCCTTCACCCTGCCCGGTGTTCTGGTTTCCACTTGTCTCCTATTTTTCGCATCCTTGCATATTTTCTACTGCCATCAAATTCTTCATTTTCACTCTTGACCTTTCATTTATTTTCTTTTTCTTTTTATTTATTATTTATTTTTGGGTGGCCCTAATGTGTGTATAGTTTGTAACTCATAAATCAAAGGAAAGAATGGAAAATCCAGCTAAGATTTGAAGTCCTGGCATGTTTGTAATTTGGCTTTCTTGAAAATGTATTTGAAGTTGCTAGGTTGCACTGTTGCAGCCATTGCATTCTCAAGAAATTTCGTATAGATGACCCATCTCTAAGATGTACTTGCATATGGTTTAAAATACTCAACAGTTTTTTACATTGCCTCAATTTTGTGCACTCCTTTTCCATTTTGGGGTTGGAGCCCCTCATATCTGTCTTGAAATTCTTGCTCACAGTTATGCAGTAACCTGTGTCATCTACATTCTTTTGTTGGCTTAATCAATGGGTTACACCTTCACTTATCTTCCATTCTGCAGTAAAATTTAGGGCCATCACATCCTGTCTTTTCAAAATCACAACGGTTCTTGGTGCTAATTGTGTCATTTATTTCCTTTAATTCTGCACATTCTACATTTTAAAATGTATAGTTATTGACAGAGGTATCGATATTGTGACTTATAGGTTTATGTTTATAGTATAATTTTAGTGCTTTTTATTTCAATTTAGATTCATATCTGCTAAAATTTCCATATTCTGGATCTTATTGCAGTCAAATCTATTTTTTCTTCCTATATTTATTTATTTTTTTCCCAATTTTCTGTTCTCTTTTATTGCTTCCAGGTCACATTAGCTTCTATTTTCCTGGATCTGGGGTAATTTTTACTGGAGACACTTTGTTCAGCTTATCTTGCGGAAAGCTTTTTGAAGGAACCCCTGAACAGGTAATCTTGGCTGGCATTCCTAGTCATGCCCTGTTCCTGAGATCTGATATCTATAAACTGCACTTTTACTATGACATCTATCCTTTATGACTATATTTAAAAAGTTGAAGAATAGATGTTTTAGATTTAACTGTTAATAAAGTTGAACAAGAGGTAACTAATCTGTCATGCAATAGGGTATTGATTACATTTGAAAGTAAAATCATGGTCTTTACATCTTATCCATTTAGCTTTGCTTAGAATATTTATCCTTTCTTTTTTCTTTCTGAAAATGTTAATATTTGAATGTGAAATTTTCTATTACTGTACTATTTTATATATATATATATATATAATGGAAAATGCATTTGATGTGGTGTGAACTTCACAAATATATAACTGAACTTTTTACATGTCATGAGAAAGAAATATTTAAAATTTATGTTGTCAGATATTGAAATGCTGAAGTTGTTTGGTTGTATTGCTAAAATATGTTCTTCGTAGTGACGTTGCAGACATACTTTTAGTGTTTCTGAGAAATGCAGTAAATATTCATGCTTTCATGATATCATCATGATTATTGTATTATAACAGTTCCTTTTCTATGTTACAGATGCTATCTTCCCTTAAAAAGATCACGGCTTTGCCAGATGATACAAATATATATTGTGGTCATGAATATACATTGGTTAGTTGTCTTTATCTATTAGCCTTTAGTGTTCCCTACTCAATTTTCTGAAGCTTAAAAGGTATTGAGGCCCTAACTACTAGATATGCATTTTGACAGAGCAATTCAAAGTTTGCATTGTCTATAGAACCCAAGAATGAGGCACTTAAGTCATATGCATCCCATGTAGCCCATCTTCGCAGCAAGGGCTTGGCAACGGTAATTCCTAGGACTTCCGACTTCCTTTCCTTGATAATGAATATCTTAGGTCTTTTTGAATATCTAAATTTTGAATTTTTTTAACCCTGTGATCATTGAGTCTGCATTTAGTGTGCAAACCTTGACAACTCCCCATGCAGTATGTAAAGAGATCTGTAATCAATAACTTGACCACATGATGCAAATATGTGCTCGATGTGTTAATTCATTTGCCCCACAATGGGTCTTTCCTTTATTCCTGCACCCTCTCTTGCTCCCCTTTCCCACTCCCCCATTAATGTTCCACCATGATTCTTATATATTTTCCTAGATGAAAGTTAACTATGTTTTGGATGTGTCTCAGATTCCAACCACACTAAAGATGGAGAAGTCTTGTAATCCATTCCTTCGCACATCAAGTGTGGATATCCGACGGTCCTTGAATATTGCAGACACAGCTGATGATGCAGAAGCCTTGGGCATAATCCGCCAAGCAAAGGATAATTTTTAAGATGTTTTGGAGCCCTGTTTCTTTTTGTGTATAGGATACAGTAAGGCATCCATCTTTGAAATAAACTCCAATGAGATCTCTTTGTCAATATACTTTTTATATTTTTTGTGTTGTCAGGAATTTCTTAAGCTAGACTACTATACATATGTTGCTTAAAAGAATAGGCTTGTTATTGAATTACTTCTTGTATTCTTGGAAGAATATACAGCATGTAATGATCAAAATTAAAATTGTTTCATCTAATGAAAATTGGTTGAGATTTGTTCAATTATTCATGAATTAACATAAGAGCATTCACATTAGTTAGTGCAAAATTTCATTCTATTTTGCAAGAAAAAACCTTTTTTTTTTAATTTTTTTTTTATTTTTATAATTTTACACATTCACTTTTACAAAACATTAACATCAGTTTGTCTATTATACACATTTATTCCAATAAAATATTCAATCAGTACGAGTTATGTGCCCAAAGCTCCTCCTCTCACACTAAAACGAATCGGGTCTCCAATGGCTTATCAGATCCCCATTCTTCCCTCCACTCACCATAATTTCCACTGTACGATGCATCCACGCCCTCTCTCCCTTAGACGCTTCGGATCTCCTTAAGGAATCAGAGGATCTTTGAGCTTTGCTCTTGAAGGGATCCGACGTGATAGGAGCTTTTATGATCGGAAAACCCGAGTCAGAACCGAAGGTTTGTGAAGCTATTGATGCTGCTCATAGGTTGAGGAAGCTGCTCTCTAATGGTGGTGGAGATTTGGAGAATAAGATGCTCTCTAAGTTTGTTTGGGATACTGGCTGTTTGCTTTGTTGCGAGGTTCTGATTTCGTTTTCGGTTTATTTTCTTGTGAAAGATCGGTGGACTGAGGTGGGATTGGTGAGATTGATTGGTGACATTGGTGGAGTGAGGGAGAGGTAAAACAAGAGAGAGGTGAGAGTGGGAAGCTGAGAGAGTGAGGTGAAGGAGAGAGAAAAAAAATCTAAAATATTAGATACAAGATCAACAATAGTTGTGCATATATGCACGGTTACTGTAACAAATGTGTAGATATGCACAAGTTTAGAAGCACTGATGTGGAGCATTTTTGAGGCAAAATGTGTAAAATTGGTGTCTTTTTTTATTATGCAAAACTTTGCATCAACTGATGTTGATGTGGATGCTCTAACTTCCTGTAAGGTAGAATTGTGTTAGTAGTCACATTTGAGTGTGTATTGGAGATCTTAAATGATTTTATTCTTACATTTTAATCAATTTGAAATCTTATTACAATCTTAGTGATACACTGTCCTAAAATATTTGGCATTGAATTTGAATTGTGTAATTTTTATAGCCCCTCTCAATATCAAACCTGCTCTATGTATATGCTCTTAAATGAGACCCTGCTTCCTACAACCAACAACCAAATGAGTGGTGAACTACAACGCCAGAGAGGGTTCTTTCTCTCTTCTCGTTTTATTTTTTATTTGAATTGAAATTACTTAACAATCAACGTGAGGTAAAAAAGCATTTCACCATTAGGAAGAAAATTTTAATCAATCAATGATGTGGGGTTGGAATGGATGTCGCTTGTAATATCCGTTTAGAGATACAACTGCAAAAGTCTATAATGATTTTACAATATTTCCAAATTACCTACCACTTCACATGTGAGTCATTAAAAAAATTTTAAATTGCAAATTGTAGAGGATTCATGAGTGAAACAGTAGACTAATTTGAGAACGTTGTGAATTTTTGTTGTGTTCCTAGCTTCATTGCCTTGATTATTATGTCAACTTTATTATTCTTTTTTGTGAGGATTATAATGTCAACTTGAAGTGGATGTTATAGAACCTTGTCACTAGCTCCAAAGGTGGCTTCTTCATTGTTGATACAACGTTAGAAGATGGTGCCACATTGGAGGTTTTCTGTGTCTTATAAAAAAAATGATGAGTTTGCCTTGAACTAGGGGGCACTTGGAATGAGTAATGGGTTTTCTCTCTTTTTTGCTAAATGAATAGTGGGTATTAGGTTGTGAAAGTTGGTACTTCTTTTATTTTTAGTATTAAGTACTATAGTTGATGGATGGGCTTACCAAACACTACCTTCCCTGTAGCTTTACTATACATTTTCCAGTCTCAATGGAAAGACCCTTTTTCCTTTTCAAGGAACTGTCATCACCATCCATGCTTGGACTGACACTACTTGAGTTATAATCTAATGAAAATTGTATTTACATATGTGTAATTAATTAGTAATTTCTGATTGTGAGACAAGAAAAAAAAAGTGTATTTCCTATTTTTAATTGTGAGGAATGGTTGCTCAAAGCACAAGAAATCACCTTTAATCTTGAAAACTATATATGCACTGCTTAATTTATTTATACCTTGCTTCCTTGTAAACTAAAGCAATGGATGAGATGTCATGCTCATGCGATGAGTAAAAGACTACTAAAGTGACCTTTAACCGAAATGATGCTTTGATTGATAAGTTTACAGATTATTACATAGTCAAAAAGTGAATCACATGAATGATGGACTAAACTAGTGATAAATGATCATTTTGATTAAAATTAATAATAATTAGAGTCAATATATACAGTTTTATAATTTTTTTTTAAAAAACTACGTTGGCCTATTGTGGAAAGTCATTTATCAAATCTTGAATTACTCAATATTAGGATTTGTTTTGCTTTTTACAATAGATAGAAGAATCCCAATTCTCTATTCTTTATTGCCTTAAATTTTCACAAATCTCACTCTTACGTTGAGTTAGCTAAAACCTCAAATTTTCTCTTCTAATCTTATATATATATATATATAACTCAAACTTTCTCTTTTTATATGTGAGAGAAGTGCCAATAAACTACAAGGTCATTCATAATATTAAAAATATAAGAGAGAAGAAAAATTAAGACTTCATAATCATGATTTTCAAAAAGAAAACCACTACACCACTAGCCTTCCGAAATTACAAATCAAACACATAATAAACCAATTAATTAGTATTAAGAATCTTCTCAACAAAACAAAAATAGTATTAAGAAGTAAGTTACCATAGCTTAATTGACTTAGATTCAATTAATACACAATTAGACAAAGACACAAACATATATATATAAGTGTTTTAACTTTATTGTAAAGAATAATTATAGTTTTATGTGGGAGGAAACTTAGTTGCGAACTCCAATCAAGTATTGTCCTCTTCGAAATTAGCGGCACGAGGTGCAGGCCTAATCTTCAAGGTTTTACTTAATTCACGTCGGAGAAAGACGGCTCCTATTCTTGCCTTATAAGCACTTGGTCTAAGAAAGGGTATACAGTGATACACTCTTGCCTCTAGCTAAGCCTTATAATGATTGTTATTTATCATTAAATTAGGTAAGTAAGATTCAAAACCAAGATTACTTATATAAAAACAGCTTTGTTAAAATCCTCTACATTCTGCACAATAAAATAAAATTTAGCTATTTTATTTTATTTTATTTGAGGCAGATATATAAACAATACAGGCCGGTCAACTAACCAAGGGATAAACAATGCTACTAAAATCTAATTAACAAACAAAACAACTTGTTTTGAATTCTAACAAACAAAACAACTTTTTATTATTAAAAAAAAAAAAAAAACTAAAACTTTGGGCGCCAAACACTTCCCATATACGTCATACACCCCGTGATCAGCCAAAATTTTTGGCCTGCACTCTCTCTCTCTCTTACTTTCACTTTCTCTCTCTGTGAAACTGTTTCTCTCTCTCTCTCTCTCTCTTCTTTTGCATTTTCGTGATCTGTGAGAAATGGAGGAGCGGTTAACGGAGCCGAACCCTAAGACGTGCGTGGTGCTTGGCGGACGAGGCTTCATAGGGAAATCACTGGTCCACAGGCTCTTGCGACTCGGCAAGTGGATCGTCCGTGTCGCCGATTCCGCTCACTCTCTCCAACTCGACTCTTCTTCCGAGTCCGACTCGCTCCTCTCCCAAGCTATCGCCTCCGCTCGCGCTTCTTATCACCAAGTCGACCTTCGCGATTTCTCTCAAATCGTCCGAGGTAACTAACTATTTGCATTTCTGCCTGGTTTTACTTTTACCTGTTTGGACACTCAGAAAATGCGAGAAAAGTGACTCGGTTGAGCTTGACGTTCGAGTGTTTTTTTAATTTCGTTTGATATATTAGCCGTTCCTGTTTGTTTGCTGATAAAATGCGAGAAAGAAAGGGAAAGATTCAAATGCGAGGAAGTTACACTCGGCTTAGCCGGATTGTCTTGTGTTTTTGCGTAGTGTTGAGGCTTAGGTTTTATTATTAATCTATATCTGTTTGGTTGCTGAGAAAATACAAGAAAGTAAGACAATTTTTGCCAAGTTTTGAGACCTATAATTTAGTTTCTTTTTTATATATTATCCTTACCTGTTTGTTTGCTGTGAAAATGCTAGAAAGAGAGGGAAAGATTCAAGTGTGAGAAAATGTGAGGAAGTCACACTGGGCTTAGCTGGCCATATATTTGAGTGTTTTTGCGAAGTTTGGATGTCAAGGTTCTATTTTTTGTTATAAATATTTATAATCGATGCTAGTTGGTTGCTGAGAAAATGAGAGAAAAAAAGGGAAAATTTTATTGTGAGGACATGTGAGAAAGTCCGGTTGGTTGAGATGGATTTTTGAGTGCTTTTGTGAAGTTTTGAGACCTAGATTTTAGTTTATTTTGGTTTATTTTAGTGTATTATCACTACCTGTTTGTTTCCTGAGAAAATGCGAGAAAGAAAGGGAAAGATTCAAGTGTGAGAAAATGTGAGGGAGTTACATTTTAGTAAGTTTTCAGACCTAGTTTTTTTTGTTCAAAATATTAATTCTTGGTGCATGTTTTGTTGCTGAGAAAATGCGAAAGAATGTGGGAAAATTTTAATGTGAGGACATGTGAGAAAGTCCACTCTGCTAAGCTGGATGTTTGTATATTTTTGCGAAGTTTGGAGACCTCTGGATTTAATTTTATGTTTTCTACTATATATTATCCATGCCTGTTTGGTTGCCTGGAAAATGCAAGGAAGGAAAGGGAAAGAAGTAAACATGTATTATGTTCCCATAATTTTTAGTTCTTTCTTTTTCTCGTGTTGTTTTATAATTTTCTCTTGATTAATAAAAATTCTATTAAAAGCAAAGGGGGTTGTTTGTTTGTAAGTTCTGTAATGGTGTAAAGCCACACGCATGTGTGAACAACCTAATTGTGTATAGCCATCGATGCCCTTTATAATCTGTTGCAATCTGTTACCCTTGGTGACCCTTTTGTATTTGATAATTAAGTGCATATATATAATATACAAATTTTGCAGCAATTGAAGGTTCCTCTGTTGTGTTCTATATGGATTTTGGTGACTTACAAAGAGATGATATATGCAATTGCTACTTGATTATGGTTCAAGGTAATGGATCATTGATCTCAGGTCAAAAATTAATTCTGGCAAGCCTTTTTTTTGCCCTTAAAATTTTTAAGGAAGTGACGATTGTTTGCATCATGGCTTTTCATTCAGGTGCAAAAAATGTCATTAATGCTTGCCGAGAGTGCAAAGTTAGAAGGCTAATATACAACAGTTCTGCAGATGTAGTATTTGATGGTTTACATGATATAAATAATGGAGATGAAACCTTAAGATACCCTTGGAAAGTATGGCTCTTCTTGGAGGGATTCTTCTCCATGTGTTTAATTGGAGATATTTAGTCTCTCCTTTTTTGCTAAGCTTTATTCTCCCTCCCCCCCTAAAAAAATGTGTTGATGTGTTCTACAGTATATGGACATAACGAGTGACTTCAGGGCTCAAGCAGAAGCACTGGTCCTATTTGCCAACGACATTGATGGCCTCCTAACATGTGCACTTCGTCCTAGCAATGTCTTTGGACCCGGAGATACACAGCTTGTGTCATTTTTAGTTAATCTAGCAAAATCTGGTTGGGCAAAGGTTTGGTACAATTTTTGTGAGCCATTATTTTAAGTGCCTTTCATGCTCATTTGGAAATTCATTAAACCATCAGCATTTCGAATGCTACTGGAATATCCACTTAATATAAACCTCTCAGTACCATTTGTTTCTCTTTTCTGTCCCTCTTTGTTTTAGAGGTTTCTTTGTTATGCTAAGAGCCATTCTGCTTTATTTATTTATGAATTTATCTTTGGATCTCTATTAGTTTACAACCCAAATTGGAGATGACATCTAGGAGTGATGCACATGTGTTCATCATAGCGTTGGTTTTTTTGTCCCCTTGTTTGGAGATTACATTTTCAACAGTGACTTGTATTTTTTAACGCAGAGAATATGTTTGTTTAGTCTTTTCTGAAGTAACAGGTTTCTTGTTTCAGTTTATTATAGGGAGTGGTGAAAACATGTCCGACTTCACCTTTGCTGAGAATGTTACTCATGCTCATATATGTGCTGAAGAAGCTTTAGATTTTCAAATGGCCTCTGTGGCCGGAAAGGTACGCCTAAATTGTGAATATTCTTGGGCGTAGATTTCCTTTTTTTTCCCTTTCCCCTTCTCCTGTTTTAGTGAGATGCATGAAGAATGAAATATTCCCTTGTAATCCATCTGTAGGCATTTTTCATCACCAATCTTGAGCCTATGAAGTTCTGGGAATTTGTATCTCTTATATTGGAAAACTTGGGATATCCAAGGTAAAGCAAGCATCTAATTTTCTTACTTTTAACTTTCACCTCTTGGAGTTTTTTTATCAAGAATAGCTATTTACAATTAGCATCTACAATGATGCAATTGTGGAAGTGACCAGAAATTGGAATGAAAGTGAGATCTAGACCAGACTTGGCATCTACTTTCTTTACCACATCCAAGTTGTCCACAATTTTTTAATAAGTAATTTAATTTATTGAAGAAAAAATGCTTCATATACTTGATTATTATGTAGCTGTATATTTATAATTTACCTTAATATGCTATACATGTGCGATATATTTTGGAACAAGATTGTGTTGGTTTCTCCATTGGTTGTGGTTGTAAGTTAATGTCATTTGTAGTTGAAGTAGAGGAGTATTTATCCCCAAAATTTTTTGTTTTTCTTTTGTTTTGTTTCTAGAGCAAAATGTTTTAGTTTATTGTTTCATAGGTGGTGATTACTAGTCCATATGTTTATTATGTAATGCAATACTCTGCAAAGCCAGTAAGGATGAGAGAGAAGAGGGGGAGATGTAATCTGCAAAGTGAGTGAGGATGCTGGAGAAGATAGAATTTTCTCCAAACTTGAACTCACTGGGAACACAATTTTTTTTTTTTTTTTAATCATGCTAAATTTCTACTTAGGCTTTGCGATCTTTTCTTTTCCTGACTACGTAGAACAACGAGCTTGATGCCTAAACTGATGCTGTGCAAAATTCTCTAAAGAAATTTGTTGGGAAAAAAAAAGAAGATAAAATAATTGAAATGTGTATATATGGTTGATTGTTCCCCATTGCTTATTGTGGTGTCTTTGGAGGGAGAGAAATAGTATGTGCTTTGAAGATAATGAGAGTTTCATACCAGACTTGAAGTTATTTTTCTTTAGAACTTTAATGGATTGGTTGGCTGCTTTGGGAAACCAATCATTTTTTTCTTTTCTTGATTTCCTAGATTCTTGTAATTTTGTTCTTGAATTGTCTAACCCGTTGTACACTCCCTGTGTACTAGGGTGTTCCTTTTTTGATATTAATAAACTTATTACTTACCAAAAAAAAACATAAATCTAGGAATCAGCACCAAGTAGGATAGAAAATTTAGGAATCAATACCCAGAGTTTGTTGAAGTCAATACTAGGCAATTGGAAAATTCCAACTGAAATATTATTCATCATAAACTTGTCTTCATAGGAGTACAATAGCATGCTTATATAGACTATTGGGACTAAACCATTAACCTAATTGACTTGGGTCAAAGACTCAAAGCCCAATTATTTAATTACGATAACCTAGACTCTAGGAAATTAAATAAAATACTAATAGCCTAATTACCTAATAGGAACTAGAAAAAATTCATTGGACCAACAGTAAAATACAATTGAATGCTAAAATTAAACAAAATAAAATTGCGTTCACACTTCCTGCATCATTCTCCCTTGTTAGAGAAAACTTGCCCTCAAGTTTTCAGGTGTTTAAGGACAAGAACTCTTGTACTTGATACTTGCACCAACTCTTAAAACTCCTTTGGTAGCACTAAGAACAAAGTAGCTTTTTGTTTTGTCATATCATTAAATTCGGCTCAAATGATAAAATGATAAAATCAATGGGTGGATATGATATAGCCTTAAATTGATCCATAGAAAGCATTATCTTATCAAGCTTTCCACTTCCTGCACCATGGAGGGTTCAACAGTAGCAGTTGAATCAAACTTAATTTCAAAAACACCATGGGGGCTCCTTGTTTGTTGTGAAGGCCGGTTTGGTCATCATCGAAATGGTCATATATTGATAATTGTTCCCTATTGTTTAATGTGGTGTCTTTGGAGGGGAAGAAACAATAGGTGTTTTGAAGATTATGAGAGATCCATTCCAGACCTCAAGTTATTTTTCTTTAGAACTTTTTTGGATTGGTTGTCTGCCTTGCGAAACCAATTATTCTCTTCTATCTTCGAATTTCTTGATTCTTGTAATTTCTGTATTTAACCCTGTACACTCCCTATGCACTAGGGTGTCCCTTTTTGATATCAATAAATCTTATTACTTATCAAAAAAAAGAAAAAAAGAATTGGGAAATCTTCCTCGGTGAATAAGTATTCCTGAAGTGTCAGCATGTCATATTAAGTCTACCACACATGGTTTAAGTATTCCAGCTATAATTGTATAGAATATACGGTTTGTTATTAAGTCTACCACATATGGTTTAAGTATTCCAGCTATAATTGTCTAGAATATACGGTTTGTTATTAAGTCTACCACACATGGTTTAAGTATTCCAGCTATAATTGTCTAGAATATACGGTTTGTTCTCGTTGTGTGGTATCAACATTTGTTGGCACTTATACTTCTCTTTTAAGTGCTAGGTTTTGGTAGCTATGTTAATGTCTCCACTGTTGTAAGCTTTGCATTCATTACAGTTGGACAAATTTTGGATGGAAGACTTGGATCCTACATCAAGTGTGTCAATCCTAGTGTTCGATTTCTCAACCTTTGTAGACAGGTCTTGGATGGTTTGCAATTTATCTTCTAGGGTTTGTTCCATTTTACAATGGGACTAGAACTAGAATCCATGCAAACACCCAATAGGATTGGGATAGATATCTCTCTTGAGATTTTCTTTCATTATTATCCAAATCAGTTAACTCCATTGTGTCTATGCTCAATGTCACATATTCATGGTTAATCCCAAGCCGAGGAAAAGGAGGAGCGGTAAGTTGACGGCTAGCATTATATGTAGTCACTCTATTGAAACTAAAAGTGTAGTTAATGCCAAGTTAAAAATTTGGTAAGAAATTATAGAATCGAAATGCTTTCTATTAAGTAGGACTAAAACAGAGTACATGGAATGTAAATTTAGGAAAAGTAGAAATAGAGACAAAGGGTTAAGATTTTATGAGATACTAAAGAATGAGACATTTCGATATCTTGGATCTATAATTCATAAAGATGGTGAGATTGAAGGGGATATGAATTATATGATAAGAACTTGGTGGATGAAGTGGAGAAGCGTATTAAGAGTTGTGTGAACATAGGATGAAAGTTGGTCTTCAACATTTTATAAGATTTCTATATGACTAGCTATGCTCTATGGTAATAAATGTTGGGCTGTTAAGAAGTAATATACCCATAAAATGAGAGTAGCTAAAATGAGAATGTTAAGATGGATAAGTGGAAATACAAGAAAAGATATGATGCGAAATAAGGAAATCTGCTTAAAATAAGGGTAGGCCCTATTGATGCAAAGATGAGGGAGAGTTGCTTGAGATGGCTTACCATATTCAAAGGAGAATGACTGATGCACCAGTAAGAAAAAGTGAGTTGATTCAAGTTGAGAGAACGAAAAATGGTAGAGAAATACCAAAAATAACATTAGTAGAAGTTGCAAAAGGACATGCCAATTAAGAAAATAACAAAGAGTATGACTTTGGATAGAATGTAATGGTGGAAAAGAATACATGTCCCCTACCCTATCTAATTCGTTCATTGAGGATCCATAGCTAACCCTAAAACTTTGGCACTAAGGCTTTGTTGTTCTTTATAGTCAGTTATGGCAGGCTTATTCCTTCTAAGGAGGACGTTCTCCATATTGTACCAATATTCTTTGCCTCTACCTTTGAGTTTCATCTTTAAAACTTATTTTTTTTGTCCTCTAATAAGTCTAGTTGTTCAAGAAATTGATCCATCTCATCTAACAAATTGGTGAATATCCATGGGTCTTGGTGACCACCAGATGACGTGGGCACTAGACTAATAAGCTTCAACAAAGCATTACTTATTGACCTGGGTTATTGATTGGACTGTTGCTGGGCATGGGCCTGTTGGGTCAATCCTTAATGGGCTTATGCTAGAGAAGGGATCTTGCACAGTTTGAAGACGGGAAAACATTTGCTAGAACGTGGCAAGTAACTTTATAGCACAAATTTATCCCGTTGACATAATAATTTCTTTGTGGCACCTTGACTACCTTCTTTTACACCCAAAAATTATATTTCAACACAGAAAATAAACAAAGATAAATCTTCATGAGCACTCAAAAGGCATTCAATGCCAGTTGTTGAAGATTCCAGGCTTGACGACTCACACATGAATCTTATCTGACAGTATGGAATTTATATTGGTGTAGTTTTCTTGGTCATCAGTTCTGTAGATTGCAGTCAGGTGAGGGTAAGTTCAGCTATGCAGCAGTTTACCTCAACCCCCTCACCTCCCTTGGCCGCCAAGGGAAAAAAAAAGTTTGAAGGATTGGAAAATAAGTTATTTCTTTATTGTTCAACTGGATAAGAAGAATTTTGCACTAGCTTGCCTTGCTCTCATATTCAATGCCATGTGTTATTGGATATTATTTTTCATGGTATGGATATTTTCTATCTTACCTGAAATGAGAAAGCTTTAAAATGACTTTTCCCACTTATTTTGAGAAATTAATTGTAACATCAAGGCATTTTGACAGCTTGAAAGGGCTAAGTACATCAGTTATTTTATGTTTGGCTGAAGAACATTTATAATGAATCCTCTCTTTTGCTAGTTTTTTATATTTCTTAGGGTGTGTTTGGTTGGGGTGAAAACAGGGAGGATGGAAAATAGGGAGGGGAAAATAGGGTGGAAAATGCTGTTTTTCACTGTTTGGTTGAGGAAAGAAAGTAGGAGAGACAGAAAATAGGAGAGAAAGTTTTCCCTCCTGGGCCCACTTTTTTTATCCTCCCAAACCGGGAGGAAAATGGGGAGGGAAAAGTGGGTTGAAATACATTTTACACAAATACTCTCTCACCTACCCCTCACTTTGTTCATGATTTGATGACTTTTGTTTCTTCTCATACTTATCACTTTACCTTCTCATAGCAAAGCAACGTCCAGGTTCTCTTTTCTCCTTTTTTTTTTTTTTTTTCGTGACCTAATCAAGTTAATACATTCTATTGATTGTTTCTTGTCCTCGTTATATTTACATTATTGTAATTTTTACATTATAATAATAAAAATAATAATAAAAATTTATATATATGATGCTGTGAATTTTATATTATTTAATGAGTATAAATAAATCTATTTCTTACATATTATGTAACAATGGTATAATAGTCAATTTATATAAATTACATTTTCCATCATTCCCTTTTTCTCTCCAACCAAATAAAAGAGTTTTCCACCTCCCACTTTTCCACCCCTCCAACCAAACACACAAGAGGGAAAACCAAATATTTTATATTCTCCCACTTTTCTATCTTCTCACTATTTTTCATCCTCTTACTTTTCCACTTCTCCATCCAAACAGACCAGGGGCGGAACTATGTGTATGGCCCCCCCCCCAAATTTTGAAATTTTTTTAAATATATATAATTATTTTAATGTTTTTAAATTTTAGTCTATAAAAATAAGAGTTGGCCCCCCCAAATATTTGATTTAGTTCAATGATGCTCTTAGAAAAAATAATTGATCTAATAGTTATAGAGACATAACATTATTTTTCGCAATTCTATTTTTTATTGTAAAATGTGCTCTTATATCTGTTAAATATTTGATAAAGTTTGGCATAAAACATGTTTGAATTTATATCCTTTTCAATTATTTACGTGGCAATTAACAAGTAATTGACTCATTAAAAAAATAATGTCACTAAAACTACACATGAAATGTCTCTTTTGTTGCCACATAATGGGTTAGAGTAAGATAGCTTTAAATATGTTTGGAGCCTAACTTATTCCTCCAAATTTTGAATCATTCATATTTTTGAAAATTTCATTAGTTCAATTGAAAGATTTTTTACTTACTTTAGTATAAAATTAGATAATTTGTATCGAAAATGACATTTTTTAAGAATTTCACTATAAAAATGGTAAAAATGAATTTTATTTTATGAAAAATGGCCATCAAACATAATTTTGATTGAAAATACTAAGTTTTTTTTTTTTTTTTGGGGGTGTGTGTGTGTGTGTGTGTGTATATAACTTATCAAATAAAAAATGTGTATATAATAAAAAAGCATGTGTATATGTGTATGTGAGAGCTTGTTTTGATAAATATATTAGTGCTGCAACTTGGCCCCCTCAAATAAAAATTCCTGGCTCCGCCCCTGAAACAGACCCTTAACCTTTTGTACTGTTGGATAAATTCTTAGTTTTCATTCTTATGATGCTTGTGTAGAATCTTTTTATGCTGTTCTTCAAAGTTGAGTGGCTGTTTTCTTTGATTTCAGACCATCTATAAAAGTTCCTGCTAGGATGGCTTGGTATATTCTCTTGCTTGTTAAATGGATGCATGAAAAATTGGGCTTCAGCAATTACAACCATTCTGTGTCAGCTCATTATGTTCAATTAGCCTCACGTTCTAGAACTTTCAATTGCACTGCGGCTCAAAAACATTTTGGATACTCACCGGTAGTCTCGCTGGAAGTAAGTTTATTTTTTAAATTTCATTTTTTCTTGTCTTTCCCTATGCAGTTATTAATTTGTATCATCTGTAGTCTTCCCCTAACATGTCTTTCCTTTGTATATAATATTATTGGGCTTCCAATTAGCCAATAGATTTTCATGACTCTAACTTCAGAAGATCTACCGATTTAGTTTTATTTCCTTGGAAAATTTGAAGGCCCAAATTGTTATCAGCTGTAGAAGCTAGACAATATTCTTATTTAGATATTTTGCTTTGTATAATATTATTGGGCTTCCAATTAGCCTATAGATTTTCATTGCTCTAACTTCACCAGATCTACCAAGTTAATTTTATTTCCTTGGAAAATCTGAAGGCCCAAATTGTTATCAGCTGTAGAAGCTAGACAATATTCTTAGTTAGATGTTTTGCTTTGTTTGGTAGCTAGAAACTATCTTATTAATTATCAAGTTGCAATTCTTGTTTTCAATTCTAGCTATCATCTCTGTCCCTACCTCTCATTTTTTTATTTTTTATTATAAGTATAGTGATGAAAGAAGAGAATTCTTAATAATTTGAATATTTCCTTGGCAAGGAACAGTTATTTTGGATCTATGCAGAACTTGATTGATTCAAGCATTTCGCATATTCTAATTTGAAGTCTGATTTATTTCTTCACAACTTTTCTTACAGCCAAAAATGTGTCTTTTCATTATTAAATAGCTTAATTTTACCATGTGAAGTTTTCAATGAGTTTTGGCTCAAATGGTGCCTTCTTCCTCCCATAAGAACAAGGTGGAGGGTGAGTCGTGGGTTGAAGACCATCCAGCCTGTAACTTGTCAATATATCAAAACACACACAGCAGAAATTTTAAGCTCTGAGTTTGCTTTTGTGTCTGCTAATTGCTGTACAGGAAGGTGTCACATTAACCATTGAATCATTGTCTCATTTAACCAAAGAGTCGTGCCATGAGAAATACATTGACTGCAATGAACAATCAAAAGTGGAAAAGCTGCTAGGCAGTGGGGAAGGTTTGAACCTCATTTCATTGTTTCATACTTTATATTGTACTCTACAATTGATCATGTAAATATGGTATTGCTGAATTCACGTCTACAGATTTAAATTGTGAAGATTTTTTCTCTGATGGAAGCTTTAATATTTTGAGCCAGATCGATCAATTTTAAGCTTATAATTCTTGTGGGGCTGTGGCTTTTCACATAGGCTGGGTTAATCTTAGCCTGCAAATCTTGGGCTATGCATAAGCTTAATGAATGTGACCAGGATTGGCAGAAGCCCATCACTGATTGGTTCATGTTTTTTTGTTCTGAAACAGTACCATAGGAAGGATATCTGTAATGTGTTCCATTTCTTAACTTAGACACTGATGACTAGGACATCTTTCTCCGTGATGTTGTAACTTGCTGCCACATGGTCCATGTTTTATTTCAAATTGAGGTCTATATAACCACTTCATGTGTCTAACTACACAACTAGACAAAGAAAATGAACACAATTGAAACATATTCTAATGGTGCCTGCATGAAACTTGTGTCCAAACATCATAAAGCGTTGATAATATAGTTGTCATTTATAAAAAGAAAAAGAAAAAAGGTTGTTGTCACAAAAGCATGACCATGAACTATGTTACTGCAGTTGCAGACATTTTGCTGTGGAGAGACGAGAAGAAAACATTTACATATTTCCTTGCTCTTTTTCTGTTGTTTCACTGGTTTTTTCTTTCTGGGAGAACTTTCATCTCATCTACGGCCACGATTCTGCTGCTGATCAGTGTTATCCTTTTTGGATTTGGCATTATATCATCAAAAATGTAAGCATTGATGCCCCTGAAGGCTCAATTGGATAATTCTTTGTTTTTACTGGATTCTGTACCTTTTTTTCTTAAATTGCAAAAGTTTCCATTACCTCTTTTTGTTTTTTCTTTTGAGCCCCCCTCCACAACAACCATCACCAACCCCCACCCACCCCCCCCCCCCCCCCCCCCCCCCCCCCCCCCCCACACACACACACACACACACCACCACCACCACCACCACCAAAAAAAAAAAAAAAACACAAAAAAAAGGAATGTGACTTTATAGTCTGTTTTTGTTCTCTCTTTTTTCCCCTAATTTGGTTATGTTCAATCTTCTGCATGGCCAGACCCTCAAGATCAATATCACAGTCTTCCTTCTTTTAAGTGTGCAACTTTTTTTTTTTTTTTAGGGGGGAGGGGGTTAAAATTGCCTATTATTTCACATTATGGTCATTCATTCAGTCAAATTTCTTTGAATTATTAATTATTACAAGTATGTGCATAGGCTTTTAATTTGATTTGTATAAGATTTTTACAAGACTAGTATCTTGAATGCATTTCCTTGGTAACTGAAATCCATTCCATTGATTATGATGCCTTTGCAACAGTGCTGGTTTCACTTTTCAGAGAATGTCTTCCTCTTGTTTTGAGATCTCAGAAACTGTAGTGAAAGATTCAATTACAACCCTAGCATGTCTGTGGAACAAGGGGGTCCGACATATACAAGCACTGGCCCATGGAGAGGATTGGAGTAATTTCTTAAAGGTATGGACTTGAATACATGGATGACTCTATAAAATAGAACCTTTTTCTGTTTTTGATCTCACATGTGGAGCTGAATGTGTCTTGACATTTTACATCTTTATCCCCTTTTCCCCTAAGCTGCAATAACACCCCCTTCCTATCCTGAGGCCTATAAAAAATAAAATTCCAGACAATTGCAAATCCAATCAAAGCCAAGTGTAGGAACACCATCTTTGCTCCTGCCATTTATCTTACATGTATCATAGCTGGTCAATCAATGATACCGTGTAATTTTATCTGTTATGATAATGATGTATTACCTACTCTATCAAGTTTCTATCGCACAAACCAAGTCTCCACTAATTGAGAAATGACACACCAGCTATGATCTGGTGCATATCATTCTATTATATGAACTCTATCCAGTTTTAACTATAGTCTTTCCCTACCCAACAAAAAAAAAAGAAAAAGAACTACAGGCTTTCTTCTTCTTCTTCTTTTTGGTTCTATATCTCTCTCTTTTGTTAGTGGTGGGGGGAGCTGGTATAACATTTGATTTAGGATTTAAACTTTCTTCTTACAGACGTGGTTTTCATCAACATGATGCAATATAATCTAACCTTTATTTCAGCACACTTGATGATACGCTTGTGAGTTCATATAGCCCTTTTTAATGATCATAATTGACATGATTGGGATAATTTTGTTGGTTGATGACACACAGAAGCCTGAAAACGTCTTAAGATGTTTACACAAATTGTTTTATAATGAATTCCCTAATTTGAAGGGCGAATGCTTTTGTTCAACACTAGTTATTTTGAGGAGTCTAAATTCCTTGTATAATTTCCTTTCATTCAATATAGGTAGCAGCTTCTCTCTATTTTCTGAAGTTTCTATCACAATCCTTGAGCGTGGTGATTGGCATAGGTAAGAACTGTTACCATCGCTGAGCTTTTATATGCTTTAATGATTCTGCATTATTTTTTGTTTATATATATATTTTTGAAGATTCATTATATTGATCTTGTTTTATATAAAATGCAGCACTGGTTTATGCGTTCACTGCGTTCTTTGTTTATGAGCAATACGAATCAGAAATTGATGGATTTGCAAAGGTTCTCTTCAACAGTATAAAAGAATCAATGGAATTGTTGGCCAGGAATTTACCTGCAACTGCATCATCATTTCTTCGCAACTATGACAGATTTCATGGTAACAAAGAGACTGCAGTGGTGAAGCATCAGAGATAGCTTTGCAGCTTAGTTTTAATAGGTTAGGCTTTGTATCAAACCATAGAGATAGGGTTATGTCCCCAACAAAAGAAAAGGAGATGGGGTATATAAGTACTCGGTACAAATTCTTCCTTCTTTTCTTTAGCAAAGTTAAATTCCAAAAAAAGAAAAAGAAAAATAGGGCTATAGATATTCATGCCTCTACACGTGGAACGATAAAACACTTTTTACACAAAAAGTTGATATATGATAGCTAATTGCTTGCATAAGAATCAGTCTTTATATTAAGATAGAGGTGGGTATTCTAGTTCAAGTATATGGTTGGAGCTTGGCAAAAGATAGAACTGATTCAAAATCAGACGAAGCAATTCTAAAATAAAAACTAGTGCAATGGTAGTATACTTACCAGTAGTAGTAGTACTGCCAACTACCAAGCAACTTTGTTTGGTTGTGAAAACTTGCTTGTGATGAATACATTCAATGGGCTAAATACCTGGCTGGGCCAGATGCTATGATAGATATATCATGCATTCGAACCTGATATTTCAAATTTCAATTAAGAATGACAAGAAGTCCTACTTGATCTGAAGGTAATTGGATTTTGTATGGAACGTCGAAACCAATGAGAAACAGCAAAAGACTAACTAAACCACTACCCATGTAAATTGTAGAGGCACTTAAACTAAAGCTTCCTTTTTGTCTTTCAGTAATTCTAGAATTACACACTTGTCACAATTTGTGATTGGATTGCTTTTTATCAGATACTAATATTGGATCCACGTGTAAGTGATTTACTCCAATCACATGTTGACACTCTTTTTTAGAAGAAAGTATTCAAACTTATCAATATATATAGTACATGGGGTTAATCTGACTATTAAATTATTTTATGAAGTTTCATTGTAATGACCAAAAATATAAAGCAAACAAAATCTTTTGTTATCGAGTTCAATTTTAATTATAACTTTGGAATATTTGAAACCTCATATTCAGAATTTCTTATATTATTATATAAGAGCAAATATCAGCTGTCATCTTGGAAAATCTAGCACGGCTTTTGGGAAGCCAATGCTTATGCTGATGCACTGGCCAGGAAAGAAGTCTCCTTCCAGCAAGACTTTTGTGTTTTAGACTCTCTTCTTGTGGAGTCGTCCCACCTTTTGCTCCATGACTTGTCTGGTCTCTTTTGTAATAGATTATGTTTTGTAACAACTCATGTTGGTGAGACTAAATTCTTAATATATATCCATTTTACCACAAAAAAAAAAGAAGAAGAAATATTCATATGACAAAATGCACAACTGTAATTGATGCAAGGACAGAACCTCAAAATAGTTTTATCTTTTAATGATAAAACACAATAGAAAATTTTATTTATTCGTAAACACTTCATTATCATGTATATATACTTTGTTTCGCACGGATTTCTATTGAAAATGTTAATGCAAGTGCGAAATGATCTTTATCCATTTTGAATCACACTGAACAAAGAATCTATGAAAAGATCGTGACACACCATCAGATCATGAAGAAGATGGTCAATAACAGGGAAAGAAGAGCAAGACTAAGATTGAGTTAAACTGTTATGGTGCAAAGCCGATACAATACTTGATGATCGTCATGTTCTAAGGGAAAGTTCAATGGATTTTATTTAAAAAAAGAAAAAGAAAAAAGAGTTCAATTTGAATAATTTACATTGTACTGTGGCCTGGACAAACTATTATCAATACCGGTTACCGCAAAAGACCATATTGCTCACAAACTGGGGGGATTCCCAATCGTAAAAGGAAATTAATAGCAAAGATTAAAATAAAATCAGAAATCAAACTGATATGAAATACTACTGCCCACAAAATCAGATCTAAAGAAAAACATTGAAACAAGATAAAAATAACAAACGAATTGCTTGAAATTAAATTCAATTTCTGAACCAAATAAAAGATAAAAAATATTCAGCTAAATTAGAATTGAATCATAAAGTTCAAGTGTTCAACAGCAACGTAATTACATTGTTCGGCGTATTTCCAACATTAAAGAAAAAAAAAAAAAAAAATTCAGAAAAAGACCCTTCTTAGGCTATGGTGTCATTGGCCACATCGAGATGGGCTCAACTTCTAGAGGTGTACTCACGTCCATCGAACCAACATTCTGATGCTCATCGTTATCACGACTATTATCAACACAAATCTCTTCATTCAAATCAAAATCATGAACAGTTCTATCTCTAGTTGTACTTGTACAACTACTACCACTTACCACCTCAAAACTATTACTATTATCATTATTGGGTGTGTCCGTAGTATTGTTGTTATCATTATCATTGCTTCGCTTCCTCTTCCTATTCTGAAGTAATTTCAACCTGTTTTTCATGGCACAAAGGTTAGATTTTAACATATTAAAACCTCTCCTCAGTGAGGCCTCTTCATTTTCTTCGCGAAGCCAATTCTTCCACTTTGTCAATTCATTCCCAAATTCTTCTACCTTGTTCCTTTCCTCATGTTCTTCAGATTCTTCATCAACATCTTCTTCTCCTTGTTCTCCTTCTCCTTCTTTATTATTGTTGTTTTCCCTGATACTGAAAGGCCATTTTTTATGTATTCCACTGTGGTTTTGGTAATTGTGAAGTATTTCTACCACATCTTCTCGACTTTCAGGCCACGTGTTGACATTCCCATCAGGCCCATAAGAAATCACACAAACTGAGATGTTGCACAATTGAGAAAGTTCATTGGCTTTTCTCATCACAGTTGGGTTTCTCTTCTTGTATGATATTTCTCTGGCTCTTTGATTGTTTTGTGGTTCGTGCGGTTCTTGCTCAGCCTCCATATTGAGAGAGTTTTGTGATTCTTGTGGTTCTTGGAGAGAGTTTTGTGATTCTTGTGGTTCTTGCTCAGCCTCCATATTGAGAGAACACTAACTAGAACGAAAACTTGACGTTGAATATTTAGAAGCTTTACTATCAAGTACTTTGTGAATCAATAATATGTTGGTAAATTTATGGTTTTGCTTCTCTTTATATATATATATATATATATATAGTAGCGAGATAAATCCTAATCCCACTTGTACTATAATGTGTTCACCGACTCGCAATAGAAAAAGAATCCTGACTTGAAAGGCAATTACTTTTTGTAACAAAAACAAATCTAAAAAAAAAGTTACTGCATTTACGTTCTAACCGACGTTTTTTTTTTTTTTTTTTCCTCAGAAACCGACATACTCTATCGATCCTTTACATATATAGCAGATTTACGTACAAATAAGAAATATTCGAATTTTCATTGAACTATTCATCAAAATGGTGATTAAAATTTTTATAAAAAAATTAACATTTTAGTTGAGTCTGAAACTTTGTTTGGTCTCAAAAAAAAAAAGAAAAAAAAAAGGTTTTTAGTTGAGGTATCACTTAATAGCAATTCTGAGGGGGCAAAAATATAAACAAAATAAAATCATGAAAATCTAAATAAGCATTTATTTAGTACCAGCAAATATGGGTTGCTAAGTGGTATTTAGAATTTTTTTCTTAATTTTTTTTTTTTTGGATATTTATGAGATAAAATATTGGCTGAAATTTGGTGTTTTGGTTGATTTGTGATGTTTGGTTTGATCTGAGGAGGGGGCCAAGTCTTATTTTCCTTGGGCCTGATTCGAATTAAGCCCCTAATATATTTATAAAAAAATTATGCAGTTTAGGCGCCAAAACTCCCATGGGCCTTAATGTGGCTTCATCCATGCGGCCAGCTAGAATTTTTTTTTATTTTATTTTTCTTTAATGGAGAGTATGTACCAATCAAAACGAACCTCTAACTAATGGAATAAATCAAAATGATTCAAAACTTTAGGAGTGTAATTTATAATTTACAATTTCCTCAGTCTGCCACATGGGCTAGTTCGTCCAATTAAATCATGTAGTATGAACCACATAATTAAATAACCAACAAAATCTTGAAAACAAATGAAATAAATCTCTAAAACAAAATAATTTAAGTAACTTTTTCTTTTCTTCAATATTTCATTGTTCTTCTCCATAGTTTCTGCTCAAGTTCAATAAAATCTCTCTCTCTCTCTCTCTCTCTAAATTTTTAACGTTTGTTTTCGTAGATATAGATTTTACAATTTTTTGACCAAGATTGATTGATTGATTTCTTTTATTGGTTAAGAATGGTTGATATTATTTTGAGATTAATGCTAGTGTTTTAAATCTTGATGTTTAGATTGATGTACTCTAGACTGATCTATAATAGGTTTTAAATGCGTTAAATTTTGATTAGTAGATGATTTCAATTTTATTATTCCTTTTTTACAGGTTCAAGCAATCTCCCAAATAATGATTGCATATTATTTTAGATATAATTTTTTATTTAGACTCACAATATGATCTAAGATATATATAAATATATTTTTTGTTCTTCATATTTCATCTTTCTATTTGATTTATACTTTTACTCAACACTTTATTCATTTTGTTATTTGCTCTAATCAATAATTAACAGAAAATAGCTATATTGTTATTGTAATCTTCTAAAGTTTCTAAAGTGGAACTTTTGGTATAATCTATAGCATTCAAGGATTGGTTAATGACAATTTATTGTGCATGGAAACTATAGTTTATTACCACCTACATATTTTAGATTGAATTCAAAGTTGTAATTGAGTTGTTAATTTTTATTCCTTTTCCTCTTTTCTATGAAGTATGTTTGATAATTTATATATAAATTGCATAAACATACATTTGTTTATGTCTTTAAAAATGTCTACTAATTGTTTGGGTAAAGAACAATGGAAAAAGAATATTTAATTGAAGGTGGATTTGTTAAAGAAGGAGAACATCAACTTAGCAGTTATTTAATTTTCAATGTAAACTTCTATTAAGTAAAGAAATTCAACCCTCTAATAATACAATATTTCTGATAAAATTTATGTAGAGAAAGAAAAAACATTATTGTTTACACATTTACAAACAAAAATATTCGTACAAAGCACGGGTCAATTACTAGTATAATAATAAAGTTTGTAATTTTTATAATAACTCGTCATGTATCAAGTTACTGTAAAAAAATATGTAAGTAGTTGTGATCCTAACATTGTTTTCAAGCTTAAACTAAGCAATGTAGTCAAGCAAAATGGCTATTAACATTGCCACATCACGTGCTGGTTGAAATGGCATGTGGGGTGTCTGTATTAGGCTTGTTCAGATTCCGCCCACAACTGACAAAACCAGCTTGCACCAATCCAAACCGCACCCTACAGAGCTCCACTGGAGGTGTATGGTGCGGTGGTTGGAGGCAATTTCCAAGTATCATCTACGGACGGTGTGATGGGTGGTTATGAATTTTGCATTCCAATGAGTAACTGAACCAACCGCCACACACACACACACACACGCACATATATATATATATATATAAATATAATATTTAACATATACACATATCATAATTAAGTTTTAGTTTTAAGAAATTTCCAAAGAGAGAGAGAGAGAGAGATAACCTGTGCAATGTGATTGAGAAGGGAGGCATGAAAACAAAAACTCTGAAAGGGAGAGTGAGAGAGGCGTGAAAGGTGAGGAAGAGGAGAAAATAGGGTTAAGTTAAGTGAGTCATAAAATGATGTAGTTTCATTATTATTATTATTATTTTTAATTTGATACAAAACGAAAACAACGTCATTTTGGACATAATATTAATTTTGATTTCAACTTCAAAACGATGTCGTTTTAGTTGGAGACTAGGTTAAAATCTGAAATTTTTGTTTTAGATTAATTGATTTCTCTCTCTTTTTGTCATTTGGTTCTCCCCTCTCTCTCTGTCTCCACACCCTCGCCGCCACTGCTGTCTGTAGCTCACCGCCATTGTTGTCTGCAGCTCCCCGCCACTGCTGTCAATTGCAACTTGATTCCATTGTTTTTTGAGTTTCCCTCTTTCCTCTCTGCTCTCTATCATGGTTATTATCTAGAAATTTTTAGAGAATGTTTTGATGCTTAATTGTCAATACTTGGTTACTATGCTTTCTACAGGTATGTGGAGTTATATAATGCTCAAGACCTAGGCTACTTATCTTCTCCTTGCTATGGTTTCTAGGAAGATTACAAATTTGTTTGAAAATTTTGTGTGGGTATTATAGAAATATTTTGAACATGTTTGTTTGTTAATATTTGAGTTTTTATTTTATTTTATTTTTTATATATTTCTGTGTGGGTTGTTTGATGATTCTAATGTGATTTGGTTTTTTTTTTTTTGGGAACCGAACTAACTGCACTGCATCGCTATGGTGAACTGAACTTGGTGTAGACCAGTTACTACCATCCACATGTGAGGTGCGGTGAAGCATGAGGGGAAACCGCACCTTATAGGTGTGGTGCAAAAATTCCCCACATAACCGACCACACCGCACTGTGTACGGGCCTAGTTTGAATTAAGCCCTTGAAATCAGCACCAATGCCCATCTACATTGGCAACAAAATCTCAAGGCCCAAATTAATTAAGTTGTCCAATCAAGGCACACAAAAATTAGCAACAATCAGTGGAGATATATACAGTTGGCTTGAAAAAAACGAAATGAGTATAAAGAGAATGATCAATAAATTTATAAACAAGGGTAATTAAGTAAATTTAACTTCTTTTTTTGAAAATGCAAACTGTTTTATTAACCCAAAAAAGAAAGATTAAGATGCATGAAAATCAGAAACAATCAAATGAGATAAGTCAGATAGAACAAACTCCATCTAGACTTCTAAAGGAAAAGAATTTCTTGCTCTCCCAACCAAAGCATGAGGTACAAAATTACCCGTCTCCTAGTTTGAGAGAAAGAGTGGGTTTAAAGGAAACTCAAAGTAGACTAAATGTCTTTTATGATATGCCCAATAGATGCAAGAGAATGATTCTCATTATCAAGAGCTTTGTCCAATATCTCTGAATCGCCCTTAAAGATGGATTGGCTGAAACCAAGATCTGCTACAAAAGGGATTGCCCTTCGTGCTGCCAATGTTTCCAGCGAAACCATTGAATAAGGTAGAGGAATTTTTTCAGCAAAAGCTGCCATGACCTCTCCTTTGTCGTTTCGGATTACAACTCCCAACCCAGCCTCATTTGAATCCCCAAACATTGCCCCGACGTAATTTATTTTAAACTCAGCATGATCTGGAGACTTCCACCTTATCTGCCTAGGACAATGAAGTGAAGGAGAAGTTGAAGTTCTTCTATGAAATTTTGTGAATTACGTGTTGCACCGAGGATAGCCTAGGGCAACAGTTTGGGCTCTTTGTGTCGGAGCTTATTACTTAGAGTCCAGATGTACCAAGCTACTATTGCAAAACAGCTCCAAATTTCTGTGCTGCAACCCCACCAGATTAACCAGGTCTGTGAAACTACTGAAGCTTTGATAGTCTAGACAAGTGGACTCCAAATCTCATGAACTATCTCACATCCCAAAGAGCATGCAGTGTAGCTTCTTGATCTTTACCACATTGTGAACATTAGGAAACTTCTAAAATTTTTCTGCCCTGGAGATTTACAAGAGTTGGTAGCGCCTCTAAGCAAGCATGCCAAAAGAAATTCTTTATTTTGTTTGGAATTCAAAGCTTCTATACACGGTTCCAGAAATTCCTTGTGGTAGATACATTAGAAACTGAAGTTTTCTCTATCGCAAACTAAGTAATTCTCATCCTTTGTTCTTGACCAAATTAAGAAATCTTCTTGGTTTTTCTAGCATAGTGGTATAGCTTTAATCTTCTATGTTTCAAAGGGTAAGAAAAACTGATCAATTCTGGAATTGTGCCTGCCACCTGTATTAAAATCAAATAAGAAAGAAACAATTTTGTTAGTTGGAAAATTGTTTCTGGGAGATACTATTCAGCTGGGAAATTCCTTGGAATCCAATTCTCATCAAATATACGGACATATTTCTCATCACCAATTCACCACATCATGCCATCAGCGATCACTGATCTCACCTTAAGAATGCTTTGCCACGCATATGATCCTGTTGAAACTTTAGGATCAAATACCGAACCAGTGGGAAAGAATTTTGTTTTGAAGACTCAATAAAACAAAGGACTTATCATGAACAAGTCTCCACACTTGTTTTGCTAGCATCACCTTGTTAAATATCTGCAAATCCTTAAATCCTTTCCCTCTAGCATTTTTTGGTTGACATAATAAATCTCAGGTCTTCCAATTGATTTTCCTCTGTTCACCCTGTTGCCCTCACCAAATTTCTAGATTAGCATTTCGATTTCATGACAAAGGCCAATGGGGAGTTTGAAACAACTCATATCAAATGTTGGGATAGTTTGCACCATAGATTTTAGCAAATCTTCTCTACCTGCTTGGGACAATAAATTTTCCTTCCAACTTTGCAATTTAGTCCAAATTCGCTCCTTGATGTAGTTTAGGCTTGCTTTTTTATTTCTCTGTACTACTGCTTGTAAACCCAAGTATTTTTCCTGTTCTTTAATTTCCGGAACTCCCAACAGATTTTTTATTTCCTCCTTCCTTCCATTCGAGACACACTTGCTAAAGAATAATGTAGTCTTCTCTCTATTTATTTGTTGATATGAAGCTTTTTCGTACAAAGACAACAACCCTTGAAAAATATTCAATTCATCCAAGTTTGCCCGACAAAATAATAAGCTATCATTAGCAAAAAAGAAATAAGTGATGTGAGGACCATTCTTACAAAGAGAGAAACCTCTAATTGTTTCATCACTTACTGCCTTTTGAATCAACCAGTTCAAGCCTTCAGAACAAAGAAAAAAAAAAGATATGGAGATAAATGATCCCCTTGTCTGATCCCACAAGTTGGTTTAGAGTTTGTTTGGGATGTGATAAAAAATTTAGCTTATTTGAGTTTTTAGCTTCTTTTTGGTACCTTTAATGGGTCTTATTGCATTTTTGGGTACTATTTATGGGTCTCATTGTTTTATTCAGCCAACTTTTAACTTTTTTTCTACATTTTCTAGAAAACAAAAAAAAAATTCAATTTCAGCTAAATAAGTTGTTCCCAAACCGACGCTTAATATCTCCTTTTGGCTCCCCATTTACCAAAATTGAATAAGACACTGAACTGATACATTCAAAAATACAGGACACCCACTTCTCACAAAAACTCATCTTCTCCATAGTTGTAATAAAAAATTTCCACTCCACCCTATCATTTAAATTTCCACTTCTCATAAAAACCCATCTTTTCCATAATTGAATAAGACACTAAACTGATACATTCAAAAATAAGGGACACTAAACTTAAATATGACTTTATTTAAATTTCTATTTATGTCTTGTCACCATGTTTATCAAGCAAGAGCAAGGGAGTTAATTTCGTACCAGAAGCCGTTTCGATTTTCTCAAGAGAACGATATATTTCGGTATTGGTTAATACAAATGTACTGTTTTAGGATTACTGCTATATATATATATATATTAGACTAATTTGTAATCCTAAACCCAACCAAAGCCAAGCCCAAGCGATCTATATCAATGAAAAGAATTAAAAATCAATTTAAATTTAAAATGCAAGACTACCTTTCACATGTGAACTAACTGAGGGCTAAAAAATATAAAAAAGTAGACATTTGAGAGGGTTTTTGACAATTTGTAGGGGCTAGAAACTAAAAAAAATATGCAAAACACTAACATATGAAAATTTCTTTTGACTCTAACCAAAACTTTTGCAAGCTGTAATATTTATTGGGTTTTTGAAAGAAGCTGAAATCCAGCTTCAAAGTTGTACGCAATCAATAAAGAGAGGAAAGAGAAAGTAAGTCTGAAAGAAAGAAAGAGAAAGTCTCTGGTTCTGCATATTGTTTTGTCAAGATCTACAATTTTGGGGAGGAGAGACCATGCGATATGAGGTTGAGAAACTGAGAATGATGCTGGTGAGTGGAGAGACCAAGAGGATGAGAACATTTTTTTTCTCCTTTATTTTTCTTGTTTCAGACCGGTATTCATTTACCGGCTGAAATATGGTATTTTATCCGGTATAGCCGAAACAATCCGATATGGGCCGGTATTTAAACTGGAACGAAACAACCACGTTTCAGTACTGACGTAAGTGTCGAAATGGTAAATATCGGTTGTACTAGCTGGTACAGTACGAAATCAACTCCCTTAATCAAAAGCCTTGTAGTTTAATTGACACCTTTCGATATAAAAAATGCTTTGGAGTCTAGGAGGAAAGAGTTCTCAGAGAAGCCATTGTATTTTCTTATGGCGTTAGCGTAAAGAGGCAAATTGCCAAAATTGACAAATCCTTGACTATTTAAAGTACGTAGGGACTTCATAATTAAAAACAATAATAATAATACATAGGGGAAAACTTAATTAGAGAAGGTGGAAAAAATCAAATAGCTTCAATATATCTTGGCATGGGTCTTCTCAAAAAATAAAATAAAAAATCTTGGCATGGGAAATGCTACTCCTAGCCATATGATTGGAAATTAGGCCAACTATATGCGTGTTTGATTTATAGGATTGGATAAATTTAGTGTCTCTTCAAGATCCAAAAAAAGTAATATTTATCTCTTCAAACCTCATGGCCGAGATACATTGGCATAAATTATGAATAAAAGTGGTGTGTCCTAAATCATCCATTATGACCAGAGGAGTCAATGTTTGACGCAATTTGCAAACACGGCACAGGTTTTTATGGGTTAAAGTTGAGTTTTAACAGGTTTGGATCATAAACGGGTCGACTTGAAAGCAACACGATAAGAAACGTGTCATAAGTGAGTCAACCCGCATGACCGGCAATATACATGTTTGATATGTCAATTTATTTGTGTCAATCTGAAATGACCCATTTAACACAATCCGTTTAACTTGTATAACAAATAAATATTCATTTTCTTTTAGATTTGTCAAAGGACAAAATTTAGCTACAAAATTAGTTGTAACCTAAAGTTACAACCTTACTCAGTATCTTTTTATTGGAGTTGATTTTTTACAAATTCATCATTGTATTACGTTTTCTTCTTATATCTTCCATACTTGCAAAATTTCTAAAAAATTAAAGAACAATAGTTGTCATCAATAAATTGTGCAATTGCAAGTTTTTGTAATTTAAAATTATGTATAAAATATAATCTTATAAATCATATGGTAAATAATATCTAATTGGCACAAAATTTAACATGTATATTAAGAGCGTAAAGAACATGCAATCCAACAGTTAGATTTTTGAAATATATAGTAATGTTAATGATATTGAGTAAGGTTGTAGCCATAGGTTACCACTAATTTTGTAACTAAATTTTGTCCTTTGTCAAATACCTCTGGATTTATTTAGTGTTGAATTTATTGGATTAGATAAATTTAATGTCTCTTGAAGATCCAAAAAAAGTAATATTTATCTCTTCAAATCTCATAGCCAGGATAATTGGCATAAATTATGAATAATAGTGGCGTGTCCTCAATCATCCATTATGACTAGCTATTTAGAATATATATGAAAATTATGACTAAATATTTAGAATATAGGGTAAATTGCAAATTGCACTCCTAAAGTTTGAGGGTGTTTGGATTTTATATCCTAAAATTTCAGAATTTAGATTTTACCCCTTAAAGTTTAGGATGTTTGGATTTTATATCCTAATGTTTCAAAATTTGGATTTTAACCTCTAAAGTTTAGGAGTGCTTGGATTTTACACCCTCAAATTATGAAACTTTATGGTGTAAAATCCAAACACCCTCAAACTTTAGAGAGTAAAATCCAAACATCCATAAAATAAAGGGGGCAAAATCCAAATTTTGAAATATCAGGGTGTAAAATCCAAACACCCCCAAATGATAGAGGATAAAATCCAAATTCTGAAACTTTATCCAAAATCAAATGAGAAGAAATCCTTTTTTTTTTCTTTTTCTTTTTTTCTTTTTTCTGAGAAACAAATGAGAAGATATCTAACAAGATTTGCTACTATCTTTTTCTCCTGCGATCAGGTTCTATATAATCTTAGTTCCCTCATTTTAAATCTTGCATTCACCAAACATAAAAATTATTATCAAATCAAAGCAAATGGAAATCCAAGCACTTCTCGGCCTTACCTTGGCATTCCTCTTCTTTTCTGGTCAAAATTCTCATTTCCTCTCTCTCTCTCTCTCTCTCTCTCTCTCTCTCTCTCTCTCTCTCTCTCTCTCTCTCTCTCTCTCTCTCTCTCTCAGTTTTCCTTTTTTCTATTTATTTATGCTCATCCACATTTTCTTTGTGAAGTATTATTGTATTCCTTTGTAATTAACCACTGTATGAGTAAACAATAACAACATTTTTTTTAGCAAAAATATGGTAACAATAAAAAAGTTTCATTTGCCTTTTTTTTTTGTTTTTTTTTTTTGGATTGCATGAATGTTATGATCTTAGTATCCCATATGAATTAAGTGTATGCTTAACCATGTATTTATAAGTTCTTAAGCATTCTCTCGTTGAAAGCCAATTTTCAAGGGTAAGTTCTACCCATGAGTTTGTAAAAATAAAGATTATTTAACCCTCTTTACTTATATGTGTAGGGGCTCACTCCGTAACATTCACATGCATCATCAAACAAGTGCTCTTACATAGTATGGCCAGGAACCCTAACTGGTAGTGAAGGGGCACAATTAACATCAACCGGTTTCGAGCTAGACACCGGAGCTTCGACAACCCTTGATGTTCCCGCTACGTGGTCAGGCCGAATGTTTGCTCGAACCCAATGCTCCACTGACAGTACCGGCAAGTTCTCTTGTTTAATAGCCGACTGTGCCTCTGGCCAAGTTGCATGCAATGGCACAGGTGGCATCCCACCAGCATCACTCGTAGAATTCACTTTATCCGGCTCTGGAGGAAACGATTTCTATGATGTTAGCCTCGTAGACGGGTTCAACTTGCCTCTATCGATAACCCCACAAGGTGCAGCCAATTGCCAAAGCACGAGCTGCCCGGGGAATGTTAACAGTGTATGCTTGCCAGAGCTAGCCGTGAAAGGACTTGATGGGAGCGTGATTGCTTGCAAGAGCGCATGTTTGGCTTTGAATCAGCCACAATATTGTTGCACTGGTGCTTTTAGTACCCCGGCTACATGTCCACCTACCAACTATTCCATGATTTTCAAGAACCAATGCCCTCAGGCTTATAGTTATGCCTATGATGATAAAACTAGCACATTTACGTGCCCTACTGGAGCTAATTATCTTATCACATTCTGTCCTTCTTAAGGCTCCGTTTGGTTGGAAGGGTGAAAGATTGAGAGAATAGAAAATGAGAAAAAGATAAAAAAGTTGGTGGATATAAAAGATTTATTTAGAATGACAGAAAAGTGAAAAGATGAAAAATTTATTTGTTTGGTTGAGAAGAAAAATGAGATGATAGAAATTGAAATAAATATACAATTATATTTTTATTAAATAAAACAAAAAGTAACACCCATCTAACTGTTTGAGAAAAGAAACATTCTGCCATGATAAAAGAAAAGAGAAAACAAATAAATAAATCGAAGAAAGGATAAACAGAAAAGAAAAGAAAAGTTAAGCACAAAAGAAAAAAAAAAAGAAAAAAGGTCAAGCAACAACACAAATGAAGAAAGAAACCGAATGACAATAGAAACAGAGAGCTTTCTACGTTAGCCTGGGCAATTTCGTCCAAAATATTGCACATTTTTACCTATGTTTTCACTCCGAATTGGGGTGATTCAATTTTGATGGGCCCGGATAGAAAATTGTCAAGCCCCTCCACTTTTCTACCCTTTCTCCCCTTCCAACCAAACACACCCGTTACCCATTTTCTCATCTACATTTTCTATCTACCTATTTTCAACCCAACCAAACACACCCTAAGCTGAAAGCTAAAGTTTTATTTCTTATCATGATAAAGTTTAATTCCTTGTACATTAATTGATAAGAAATAAAATCATGATTTAAAAAAAAAAAAAAAAGAGCAATGCTATTGACTAAATGAGTAATGCTCTCATTTAATCAAAGAAAGAGGATTCTAACTCTTCTCTTTACTATTGTAACTATTAAATTATCAAAAGAATAATTTTTAAAAATTTAAATTTATAAAAAAATTCAATTTATTTCCAAAAATTTATATAATGGAAACTTCTAAAGGCAATTTGCTAAATCTGTTGATAGAATGAAAATCATTTGTCCAAACTTATCTACTTCAATTTATGTTGTATATATAGGTATATACATGGATAGGTTGTAATAATGATGTTTGAGTTTGGAGAATATTGTTTCAAAAAGTAAAAATTCAAGTTCTTGAATTTTCTAAGTAAAAATTCGAAATTCAATATTTTCGATCAATTGAAATTTTGGCTTGATCGATCGAAGTGGTAAGAAAATAATCCTGGAGTCTCTGGATGATTTGATCGCTATTCGATTCCTGTTCGATCGATCGAAAAGAACATTCAATCGATCGAAAAGAACATTCAATCAATTGAAAAGAACTCTTGATCGATCGAAACTCAAAAAAACTAAATTTTCTGTAGAATTTTCTGGTGACTGTTCAGAGAGTTTGAGAAGATTTCAAGCATTTTGAATGATTTTATAAAACATTTTAACTCTCCATATGCGCATTTTGATGAAATATAACTCTATGGGTATAAATAGAGGCTTATATCCACAAAATAGTAAGTTTGTGAGAAACATAAGAAATCTTCTGATCATTTTCTAGAATTGTTGTCTGTAAAATCCAACATCCTGATTGTATCCTGAGGACAAATTTATGATGACCCTTTAACAACAATAGTGTGGAGGCAAATATTGTCTAAGGAAAACGATATTATGCCTCCAAATTATCTAACTTTCTGTTTATCTTTTGTTGTAACTTTGTTCTTCCATTATTATTTTGTGTAAGACTCCCAACACTTTATACTTCATGTTAATCGATGTGGGCTAGGTTCTAGGTGAGTTTAGTTTTTCTTTTTGGCCAAGGAGTGGTTTTAACCGCAACAAACCTTGGGTAGATGGGTTGTTCAAGGATCTGTGCAATGGATGGGGGGGTTATTTTGTTTGTGGCACCAATTGAAGGGTAAATCGTCACCTTCTCATCTGAAAAACCTTTTGGAGTTAAAAAGGACAGGCCAAATTTTGGCATTAATCACTCTATATTTTTGACAAAAAGAAATCACTTAATTAATACATGCTTAACAACTACATGCTAAAATAAGGAGAAGCTGTTGTCTGACTTCCATTGAAACAATACAAACTATGAGCTTTTATTTAATTTAACATCCGTTTTGATAATGGTTCTTGCTATTTACATGTGTCATTCATGGCTATCCACTGTTGCTATTTACATGACCAATAAGAGATATGGGAATTTCTTAAATAGTTTGCCTTATATAAAATGGCTTGTGTATTGGAGGGGTCGTGATAATTAAAAAAATGAGTGTCTAGCTGGAAGCTTAAGCTGCCTATATATCCATGTTAATTCCATTGCTGTTTCAACAAGAGGCAAACAACCAGTGACTTTCACCTTTTCATTTACACTTGGAATTTCTTCCAAGAATGCATAATTTGGATAGCAAAAATGGAAAACATTCGTTACCTTGTTTCCATTTCTTGTGTCTGCAATAATTAGTTACATATATACCATGTTTGAGCACTCTGTTGTAGGTGAGAAGTGAGATTGCTTAATTAATAATACTTTTCTCAGTAGCGTATATATAATAGAAAATTATTGTAAGGTAGCATCAAGAATTATAGCACAATCTCCGAGAAATAAATAAACATCCATCCGTATATATTATAAAACCAAGCATTTGTTCATCCAAAAAATAAAACCAAAGCATTTAACACTTTTTTTTTTTTTACTTTTTATAAAATCAAAGTATTTAACTTTTTTTTGATCTAAGGAGGGGGCAAAGTTTTGTTTTCCTTGGGCCCAACATGAATTAAGCCCTTATATATCTAAAAAAAATAATAATAATTATGCAACTCAGGGCACCAAAACCCCTGTGGGCCTTAATGTGGTTCTGTCCTTGCGGCCAGCTAGGACTTTAAAAAAAAAAAAAAAAAAAAAAAAGAAGGTAACAATCAAAACAAACCTCTAACTAATGGAACAAATTAAAGTGACTCAAAATTTTAGAGGTATGATTTGCAATTTATTTCCTCAATCTGCTACATGAGCTAGTTCGTCCAATTAAATCATGTAGCGTGAACCATGTAATTAAATCACCAACAAAATCTTGAAAACAAATGAAATAAACCTCAAAAACAAAATAATTGAACTAACTTTTTCTTTTCTTCAATATTTCATTGTTCTTCTCTAAAGTTTCTGCTCGAGTTCAATAAAATCTTTCTCTCTCTCTCTCTCTCTCTCTCTCATTACTTTTTGGTGATGAAGCTAATTATTTGTGCTTTGTGAAACCAGTGACTTCCATTTGATATGACTTTAATGACTGCACTTGTTTTGAATACTGACTATGATGGAAGCAAGAATTTTCAACATCGGCATTGAAGAGGTGAAATATAGGTTGACGGATCGCAGTGAAGGTAGGTTGGACTATTCCTCATCATGGGCCATAGAAGAACAGGTCCTTTGAGTGCAAGACCTGCTAAGGACGAATCCATCATGAACGGACACAACATAGACGGACCAACTGGCCACGTGTCAAACAGAAACCCTAGATGGGAATATTTGTAACACGTACCATAGAGTCCTAAGGAAGACAGAATCCTGGCCCGAAGAGGATTCCGAAAGATATGCGCATTAATGAAGATCTTTTTTATAAGGAAATGTCTTGTCCATCATGTTTGGGACTATTCAAGAGGATTCCTATAAGGAAAAAAATTCTACACCAAGGAAAAGATGTCAACCTTCTACTACTATAAAAGCCTCAATACCCTCACAAATCGAGGTACGCATAATTTACCCTTCTCTAGCACTCTAGAGTTATGAGAATAGTTCTAACTTGACCTTTGGAGGGTATTTGGCCGGCACCACATCGGTGCTCTTTGTTAGGTCCTTTCTTTCTTTCTTTTGCGCAGGTGATTTGTTCAAGCGTTAGAATCGTGTAACTCACTGGTAAGATTTACGGCATCATCAGTTGGCGCCGTCTGTGGGAAATCGTGACTGTTTAGCCATACTAATCGCTTCCCGGACACAAGAGTTGCATGGTACTCACTCGCTCGATGGCTACCACCAACAACGTTTAAGAGACGAGCCGTTGCGATCCACCGCATTGGAGAGACAGAACCAAACCCTCATGGCCGCAGTGGAACATCTCACGAAACAAAACCATGATTTGGAGAAACAGCTAAGTCAAAGAGACGCAGGACACAATGTTCAAGAGGAAAACCAGGAAGACAGTTCTAAACGAGGGGAACAAGAAAGGCCAGAGGGCAGTAATGCACCGAGGAGACCAGAGCGGCGGAACTTGAGCCTTCCATCCCTCGTGGATACGGCCCCACCACCTATTGCTGCAGAGATACAGGCGATGAAGGAACAAATGTAGGTTATGATGAACGCCCTCAAGGGACGAGTGTCCAGCGACTTTGATGATTTAGTAAACAGAACCGACTCACCGTTTACTATCTCTTTCAATTCCTTTTCCCTACCACAGAAATTTCTCATGCCACAGATTGAAAGCTACGACGGGGTTAAGGACCCCTTCAATCACTTAGAAACCTTTAAAACCCTAATGCACCTCCAAGGAGTACCAGACTACATTATGGGAGGGCCTTCCCTACGACACTGAAGGGTCCTGCGAGAATTTGGTTCAATAGATTGACGCCAAATTCAATCAACAGTTTCAAGGAGCTAAGCGCCCAGTTCACCTCACACTTCATTGAAGGACATAGGTACAAGAGATCTACGGCGTGCTTAATGAGCATCAAGCAACGGGAAGACGAGACGCTGAAATCCTACATAACTCACTTCAACAAGGAAGCACTCTCGATCGATGAGATCGACAACAAGATATTAGTAGCAGCCTTCACGAATGGTTTGCGGAAGGGCAAGTTCTTGTTCTCTTTATACAAGAACGACCTAAAGACTATGTCAAAAGTACTCTATAGGGCCACCAAATACATGAATACGGAAGACGCACTGCTGGCTAGGGAAGAAAAGCCCAGAAAGAGAGAGAGACTGGAAGATGCATAGCAGGACCAAGGACGGAAGAAACCGAGAACCAGAGACAGACGAGATGAAAGACGCCCTAAGCCCCCGGGAGGAAGGTTTACAAGCTTCACTCCGTTAAATGCCACATTAGACCAAGTTTTGATGCAGATCAAGGACGAAGGGACTCTAACGTTTCCAGGAAAGTTGAAGAGTGATCCAAGTAAGCGATCTAGAAACAAGTATTGTCGCTTTCACCGTGACCACGACCATGACACGGCTAATTGCTACTACTTAAAGTAGCAAATTGAGGCCCTTATCAGAGAAGGAAAGTTGCAGAAGTTTGTCAGCAAGGAGAGAACGAATACAAATCTTTGAGAGCAGGCCCCCCAACGGGACATTGAGCATCTGAGACCCCCCATTAGAGACATAAGGATGATTGTAAGGGGAACCGCGACTATTGGCTCATCCAGAAAGGCTCGAAAAACCTACCTCAGGATGGTCCAAAACGTTTAGCTAACAAGCTCCGTACCTAAGATGGCGCGAAGGGAAAGCCCCATCATTGGGTTCTCGGAAGAAGATGCGAGACTTCTTCATCACCCACAAGACGACGCACTTGTTGTCAGCATACATGTAGGAGACTACAATGTGCACTGGGTGCTGGTTGATAACTGCAGCTCAACGGACATCCTATACTACACAGCGTTCCAGCAGATTGGGATTGATAGAGCACGATTGATACTGACGAATGCTCCGCTAGTTGGCTTTGGAGGAAGAAGGGTATTCCCGTTAGGAGTGGTCAAACTCTCAGTGACGATGGGCGATTATCCACAGCAAATCACCAAGGACGTAACATTCCTTGTGGTCAGCTACTCGTCCGCTTATAATGGTATCCTCAGACAACCCACACTAAACTCATGGAAAGCAGCAACATCGACATACGACCTAATGATTAAGTTCCCTATAGATTATGGGACTGGGGAGTTGCGAGGAGACCAGGTGGCTGCTCGCGAATGCTACATTGCCATGCTAGAGATGGAGGATTACCAGTAGACCATGTGTATAGAAGAGCAATGGACCATAGCGAAGCCGGTTGAAGAATTGGAAGAGGTAACTCTCGATGAATCAAGGCCTGAACGGATGACTAGGATGGGGACGTTGGCCAGCCAGCCAATACGTCAAGCCCTCGCACCTTTCCTTAAGATAAATCAAGACATGTTTGCATGGAGCCAAGAAGACATGCCCGGGATTGATCCCTCGGTCATAGTTCATAGGCTGAATGTAAACGCGGCATCCTCACCCGTCCGTCAAAAAAAGCGAGTGTCCGCGCAGGAGCGGGACAAAGTGATAGCAGAAGAAGTCAGGAAGCTACTGGAAACAGATTTCATTCGAGAAGTATACTACCCCGACTGGTTGGCGAACGTAGTCATGGTCAAGAATGCTAATGGGAAGTGGCGAATGTGCGTCGATTTCACCAACCTCAATAGGGCGAGCCCGAAAGACAGTTATCCCCTCCTTCGGATAGATACTTTGGTAGACTCGACGACTAGACATCAACTCCTAAGCTTCATAGACGCCTTTTCAGGTTATAATCAAATCAAGATGAATGAAGATGATCAAGAGAGAACTTCCTTTGTCACCAGTCAAGGACTTTTTTGCTACAAGGTGATGCCGTTTGGACTCAAGAACGTAGGGACGACATACCAGAGATTAATAAACAAAATGTTCACACACCAGATTGGGAGGAACGTACAAGTTTACGTTGATGACATGTTGGTCAAGAGTCTGTGCGAAAATGATCACCTAGACGACCTCCAGGAGACGTTCGACACCTTTCAGTCATATAAAATGAAGCTGAATATAAGCAAGTGCGTGTTTTGGGTAACAGCGGAGAAATTCTTGGGCTTTATGGTATCCCAAAGAGGCATAGAGGTCAACCCGGAGAAGGTACGGGCCATAATGGAGTTAGAGCCACCGAGGACAGTGAAAGAGGTGCAAAGCTTGAATGGCAAAATAGTACCCTGAACAGGTTTGTCTCTAGAGCAACGGATAAATGTCTGCCATTCTTCCGCACTTTGAGAAAATCGTTCGAATGGATGGACGAGTGCCAGAAGGCATTTGAGGACTTGAAGAAATACCTTTCGTCTCCACCACTGCTCAGCCCGTCCAAACCAGGAGAAGAACTCTACCTCTACCTAGCAGTTTCGCAAGCAGCAGTCAGCGCGGCCTTGGTAAGAGAAGAGAGAGGATCTCAACGACCCATCTATTTTATAAATAGGGCATTCTGAGGAGCAAAAGAGAGGTACCCCCATATGGAGCCTTTGCACTGGTAGCGGCAACGTGAAAGCTCAACTCATACTTTCAGGCCCATACCATCATAGTCTTGACGGATCGGCCACTGAAAAGAGCCATGAGCAGCCCTGAGGCTGCCGGACGAATGGCTCTATTGGCAATAGAGCTGAGCGAATTTGATATACAGTACCGCCCGTGAACAGCAATAAAGGAACAAATTGTGGCAGACTTCATCGCTGAATATACTTAATTAGAAGGCAAGGAGGCAAAAGTCCTTGGACAATGGAGCGTCCATACGGACGGGTCTTCAAACCGGCAAGCAGGAGGTGCTGGTATGGTGATACGAACCCTGGAAGGAGATAAAATCGAATGTATGATACGACTGGACTTCCTTACAACCAACAACGAGGCCGAGTATGAAGCCTTGGTGGCAGGGTTGGACCTTGCAAAGGCCGCAGGTGCCGAAAAAATGGTCGTGCATTGCAATTCCCAAGTGATAACAAGTCAGATTAACGGCGAATACGAGTGCAAAAATGAGAGGATGAAGAAGTACCTGGAAGAAATGAAGAATCGGATCGGCAGCCTCAAAGTTAGATTCATTCAAATCCCAAGGGAAGAGAACGAATGCGCCGACCGCCTTGCAAAAGCAGCCTCTGTAAAGTTTAAGATTGTTCCCAAACAGGTATTGTCGTTTGTCCAAGTCTCCTCGCTTATTGATGACAGAATGAATGTGTAGGAAATGAATTCTGAGAATAATTGGACAATGCCATTAAAAGCATACCTGAGGTTAGGCATTCTGCCAGACGGAAAAGAGGCTGCTAGGAAGTTAAAAGTCCAAGCCTCACGATTTGTGATAATCAGAGATGTCTTGTACAAAAGAGGATTCTCTCGACCGTACCTAAGGTGTTTGAGCCACGAGGAAGCAGACTACATGATGAGAGAGGTCCACGAGGGTACCTGTGGAAACCACTCAGGGGGACGGTCATTAGTGCACAAGTTAATTCAAGCAGGATACTATTGGCCTACAATGCTGAAGGATGCCCAAGCTTACGTCAAGACCTGCGACAAATGTCAAAGGTTCAGTAATTTGATCAGGCAACCTTCAGAGGAACTGACACCCATGACGACCCTTTGGCCATTCGCCTAATGGGGACTAGACATCATGGGCCCCTTCCCGACGACATTAAGATAGCTAAAGTTTCTGGTAGTTGGTATCGACTACTTCACTAAGTGGGTGGAAGCCGAAACCCTAGCCACTATCACGGAAAAGAACATCTGAAGCTTTGTATGGAGGAATATCGTCTGCAGGTACGAGATACCAAGAGTACTCATCTCCGACAATGGAAAACAATTTGACAACAGCGCATTTAGGGACTTTTGCTCAAAGCTAGGTATTAAGAATCACTACTCGTCTCCAGCACACCCATAGGCCAATGGGCAAGTCGAAGTCACGAACCAGTCCTTGCTCAAGATCATCAAGACCCAACTCGAGGGGGCAAAGGGTATCTGGCCTGATGAACTACCAAGTATTCTATGGGCATATCGTACTACCATAAGAACACCAACTGGAGAAACGTCGTTTTGACTAGCATACGGAACTGATGCTGTCATCCCAACGGAGGTAGGACTTACAAGCTATCGAGTGGAGAACTACAACGAAGATAACGAAGAAGCCTTGCGCCTTCAGCTAGACCTAGTGGATGAGGTCCGGGCAACAGCAAAACAGAGGTTGGTGCGATACCAGAATCTCATGGCAAAATACTACAACTCCAATGTCAGGCGTAGAGACTTTCAGGTTGGAGATCTTGTTCTACGGAAGGTAATGGGAGCTGCCAAAGATCCTTCGCAAGGAAAGCTCGACCCCAACTGGGAAGGACCCTACAAGATCACGTCATGGCAAAGAAAGGGCACCTACCACCTCGAAATGCTGGATGGACGGAAACTTTAACACCCATGGAACACAGAGCACCTTCGAAAATACTACCAATAGAGATGATGGTCGGCGACGTTCCCCTATTTCCCTGCTTATTTAATTTTACTACTACTAGTTTTCTTTTTTTTTAGACAAGTTTTGCTACTATATTCTTAGTGTCTTTTTAAGTCCGAGGGGGCAGGTACTTTTCCTTAAACGCATGCTTTAATTTTTAAGGAGAAAGAATATTCAGACTCAACTATGTTTCATTACTACTGTGTTTTACTACTTGAAATTCTAGCTATCAAATCCATAAAGTGGATGAACCCAACTAGGGTTAAAAGCTAGACGTCCACAAAGTGGACGAACCTAACTAGGGTTACTAGGGTTGAAAAATTTGACAAGTCCACAAGAAGTGGACGAACCCTACGAGGGTTAATTATTTGACAAGTTCACAAGAGTGAACGGACCCTAAGAGGGTTAATTATTTGACAAGTCCACAAGAGTGAACGGACCCTAAGAGAGTTAATTATTTGAAAAATCCACAAGAGTGGACGAACCCTACAAGGGTTAATTAATTTTCAAGTCCACAACAATGGACGAACCCTACAAGGGTTAATTAATTGTCAAGTCCACAAAAGTGGACGGACCCTACGAGGGTTAATTATTTGACAAGTCCACAAAGTGGACGGAACCAACGACGGTTAATTATTAGACATGTTCATAAGTGAACGGACATAAACTTAGTCTACAAACTGGACAGATAATCCCAAAAGGATGAAAATTCAAAGTCCATAAGTGGACGGGCACAATCATCGTGCACAAACTGGACGGATCATCCAAAGAAGATAAAAGATCTAGTCCATAAGTGGACGGGCATAATCTAAGTCCAAAGGTGGATAGACCATCCCAACAGGATGGAAATTCAAAGCCTAAAAAATGAACAGGTATCAGCTAGTAGCCCACAATATGGACAGAATCCATTAAAGAGTTGATAAAATCCATAGTCCGCGAAAGACAAAAGCATGTTTAAATAAAGCAGACGGATGCATTCACAAACAAAATATCAAAGAGACGATGTAGTGGATGGATTAAGCAAGGTTTAGCAAATAATGAAAGCCCTCAAAAGGGAAATGTCTACATAACCCCAAAAGGTAACAGGGAGATCATAATTTGTTCTCAAAATATTCTTACATTAAAGAGAAATAATGATAAGAGTAAAAGACTTCAGCTCGCCGCAGGGGTCCCCGTCTCCTTGGCATGACGAGCCTCACCATCTTTTGATTCACCTTCAACTGTCAGGTCCACAGGGGCATTACTGATGGGGACATCATCTCCAAACAGTTCATTTGTGTCCTCTGACTGGGCAGGTTGAACGGATGTTTGCTCTGGGACATTAATGTTGACGGATGAAACGTCGAGCTCTGGATACAAGGCCTTCACTTAACGGAGGGCATCGTCAAGCCATCATTGTACGAGACTCCAAGCTCTGATAAAAGGGCATCGGAGTCATGATACTTTAGCACCGCAACCTCCTTAGCTTAACGGATCTCCTTCTCCTTGTCCTCCAGAGCTTTCTTTATATCTTTCGTCAGCTTGTAATACTCGATCAGCTCATCCTCCGTCAACCTGGCCTTCTTACGTACCTGACCTAACAGCTCTTCCAGTCCCTATTAGAGTATGGGGTTTCGAAAATCACCTTCAAGACGGATTTCCTAGGAACAAAGCTATACATCCCTCTTAACTTTTCTATCTCATCCGAACGGTAGCAATGGAGAAATTCCCGTACCGTTAACATTCTAGCACCTTTTGACATGGCTTTGTACAGGACTATAAAGACCCTCTAGGTGTTTGGGGATATTTGGCTGACGGATAAGACCAAGTACTTAAGAAGTTCATGGTGCAGGGAGCTTAGAGGAAACCTAAGGCCTGCCTTGAGCATCTATTCATACACTCCTACACCATCTACCCCTTCATAGTAACACTTTTTTGACTTATAGGGTAGACGGATGGGGATGTAATCTGGGATTTGGTAGTGGGCCCTAAGGGTGTTGAAGTGTGGCTCCTTGATGGTGGACATAAAAGCATTCATCGTCCACTTTGGTAGCATGATGAACTCCCTAAGTCCATCAGCACCCACGACGTATTTAACTCTTTGGTCTTCGCCGTCATCAGAACCTTCCTTTGGTTCAGCCACCTCCATATCTTCATTTTTTGAGGACGAGGAAGAGGTAGATGGACTCCTCTTGCTCAGATCATCTTGATCTCTATAACTTGACAGGTACACTTCCTCATAACCCGCCCCGACACGGACGAACGACTAGTTACTTGACGCACTAGACATTGCCTACACGTAATGACAGAATCTAAGATTGACGGGTTTAGAAAAGGTGACGGGGGCATAAAATCTAAATAGAGGGTTTTAGAAGGAAAATGAAAGATAAAAAAGAGAGAAGAAGAAGAAAAGAGAAAAAATTACTTACCGAGTCAAAGAGTAAACGGGTGAGAACGAAGGATGCAAGAATTGAACGGATAGGTCTCTAACAATTATGACGGACTCTCTCTGACAATATGTTTTTACGGAAAGTAGAGAAATGAGAGGAGAAAGGAGTGATATTTATAGAAGAAGTGCACGGAAGACAAAGCGACGCCTTGATTTGAGACAACAGCCAGTAGAAGAGTGACACGTGTCGCAAATCATAAATGTGTTCCTGATAGGATGTCAGGATACAAGCACAGTTCAAGGAGTTTTGTACCGTCATCCAATGGGACTCTGAACCATCGTCCTACTCTTGAACCGCCACCCCACGGGTCCTTTCGCTTAAAGGATGACGGACCCATGGGGTGAGGGGGCAACTGAAGAGGTGAAATATAGGTTGACGGATCCCAGTGAAGGTAGGTCGGACTATTCCTCATCATGGGCCATAGAAGAACGGGTCCTTTGAGTGCAAGACCTGTTAAGGACGAATCCATCATGAACGGACACAACATAGACGGACCAACTGGCCACGTGTCAGACATAAACCTTAGATGGGAATATTTGTAGCACATACCGCAGAGTCCTAAAGAAGACAAAATTCTAGCCTGAAGAGGATTCCGGAAGATATGCGCATTAATGAAGATCTTTTCTATAAGGAAATGTCTTGTCCATCACGTTTGGGACTATTCAAAAGGATTCCTATAAGGAAAAAACTTCTACACCAAAGAAGAGATGTTAACCTTCTACTACTATAAAAGCTCCAATACCCTCACAAATCGAGGTATGCATAATTTACCCTTCTCTAGCACTCTAGAGTTGTGAAAATAGTTCTAACTTGACCTTCAGAAGGTATTTGCCGACACAACACCGGTGCTCTCTGTTAGGTCCTTTCTTTCTTTCTTTTGCGTAGGTGATTCTTTCGAGCGTTAGAATCATGTAACTCACTGGTGAGATTTACAACATCATCAAGCATAGTTTCAAAAGGCAAGAAAGTTGGGACTTAACTAGACCAAATGCTCTCTCAAATCCTCCTTTGACATGGTTACAGTAAGCAAGAGCACACGTATCATGAGGTTTTCAAGTCAGTCACGAACTCGATCGATGGGTCACAGCAGTTCGAGGTAGTGATGGATATCTGGGTTTTTGTAATTTGATAGGTCAGGGCAATTGACATTTCTACTACGATTTCGACGATTTGCTAAGTTTGATTTTGGGCAAGAGGGATTTATTGGGTTTTACAAATTGATGGGTTTGATTATGTTCGAAATTTTTTTAAGTGTTTGTTTCAAAAGAAAATTTTGATTTTTTTGAGAAATTTTTAATGTCCAGAAATATTGTAAAGGGGAGTGTCACTTCATAGCCAACTAGGATTTTTGTTAATGGAGGAGGAGTTGCTAATCAAAATGAACCTCTAACATTAAGCGGGTGAATATAAATTTTGAAAAATTAAGGGTTAAGATTAAAATTACCCCAATTTTAGAGGTGCGATTTGCAATTTACTTCTTTGTAATATTTGAAACCTCATATTCGGAATTACTTATATAAATATTAACAAAAAATTATAACAAATTACAAAATTTAATTACTATCGATCACATTGAAATATTATTTATTTTATCTTTTATTTATTTATTATACAAGTGGTGTGTATGTACTGAGAAATAATTGGAGGGATATTTCTAGAGTCTAGCCAAACATTATTACTACCACAAAAGACTACCCTCTCCGTCCTAGTTTGTTTGTCCTCTATTCCATTTTAGAATGTCCTAAAATATTGTTATGTTTCTAAAAATAAAAGTCATTAATTTACTAATATTTTTATTATATCCTTACTTTATTTTCAAAACTATTTGAAAAGAAAACTAACAAACATTTAAAAAATCAATCTAATTGGGGCAACCTTTTTAGTTGCCTCATTAAGAATAATTTTTTTTTAAAAAAAGCTGATAAATTTATTTAAGGGTAGTTTTGTAAATTTATATATTTTTATAAGGCAGACAAGACAATAAATGATGTTCACTTAAAAAGTTTGATTTTTCAAATAGGACAAACAAATTGGGACAGATGGAGTATTAATTATTGCTCACAAATTGGGGTTTCCCAATAGTAAAAGGAAATTAATACTAACAAGAGTAATTAACAAAGACAACTTTCCACAAAATCAGAAAAAAGAAAAACATTGAAACAACAAATTGCTTGAAATTAAATTCAATTTCTGAAACCAAATCTTCTAGGCTTAACCTCTAGAGTTAAATTTGGATCCCACCATAAAAGAAAATTAAAAATTAAAAGCTAAAAACTAAAAGATATCAAACTATCACAAGAGAAATAAAAACACTAAAAGTTAGAGATAAAATTACAATAAATTGCTTCATGAAAAATCAATCCATGGCTAAAACCTTCTGATTAGGTTGTGGTTGTCACTGGCTGCACCGAGATAGGCTCATTTTGGCCAAATTTAACCTTCTAATAGTACCCATTAATTTGTAAGCACGAGCAACTTTAGCTCTACTACTGCCACTACTACTTCCAACCTCATAATTATTGTTATTATTGGGTATGCCCGTAGTACTGTTGTTGTTATTATTATTATTACACCACTTCCTTTTCTTATGCTCAAGTAATTCTATCCTGTTTTTCATAACACAAAGCTTAGTCTTCAACGAATTCAACCTCATCTCAAACAACTTCTCATCATCTGTATCATAAAGCCAACCATACTCCCACGCTAACAAAACCCTCTCAAACTCTTCTACCTTGTTTCTTTCCTCATGTTCCTCTGATTCATCAACGTCCTCCTCATCTTTTTCTTCATCATCATCATCATCTTCTTCTTCTTCTTCATCTTCTTCTTTTTCTTCCTTGTTATTGTTCTTTTCTTTGTTCACAAAAGGATATTTCTTATGAATTCCATTGTGCTCTTTGTACTTGTTGAGTACTTCCACCACGTCATCTCGACTTTCGGGCCACGTGTCGACATTGCCATCAGGCCCATAGGAAATCACACAGACTGGGATATTGCACAATTGAGAAAGTTCATTGGCTTTCTTCATCACAGTCGGGTTTCTCTTCTTGTATGATGTTTCTCTGGCCCTTTGATCACTGTTTTGCGGTTCATGTTGTTCTTGTTCAGCCTCCATTGAATCACTGTTTTGCGGTTCATGTTGTTCTTGTTCAGCCTCCATTGATTCAGCACTATCTAGAACTAGAAGAAAAAACTAGAACTAGAATATTGAGAAGAAAAAACTAGAACTAGACGATTGACGTTGAATATTGAGAAGCTTTACTATAAAATACTTTGAGAATCAATAGTATGTTGGTAAGTAATTTGTGGTTTTGCTTCTCTTAATATATACTATAATATATATAGTAGGCTAGTAGCCAATGAGATAAACCTAATCCTGCTTGAACTGTGTTCACCTACTCGAAATTGACATAGAATCCTGACTCTGCACTTTACGTTTTAACCGACTTACTCTTTTTCTTTTTTCTTTTTTCTTTTTTTTTTTTTTGGTGCTGAAACCAACGTACTCTATCGATCCTATGCATGGCAGATTACGTACAAATAAGAAAATATTCGAATTTTCAAGTTTTCATTGAACTATTCATCAAAAAAGGGAGAGAAATATATATATATATATATATATATATATTTAAATCAACAGTTTAATTGAGTCTGAAACTTTGTTTGGTCTAGAAAAAAGTTTTAGTTGATGTGTCACTTAACAACAATTTCATTCCCCCTCCAAAAGAAAAAAGAAAAGAAAAAAACAATTTTGATTAAGGGGGCCAAAATATTTTAAAAAAAATCATAAAAATCCAAATAAATATCTATTCAGTATTAGCAAATATCATTTGCCATGTGGTGTTTGATTTGATTTTTTTTTTTTTGGGGGTCATCTTTGAGTTAAAATATGGGTTGATATGTGATTTTTGGGTTGATTTGTGATGTTCGGATTGATTCGAGGAGAGAGGCCAAGTTTTATTTTTCTTGAGTCCAATCTGAATTAAGCCTAAATCTACACAACAAACAAACAAACAAAAAAAAAAAAAAAATTTATGCAACTCATGGGCCTAGGGCCCCTTGGACCCTAATGTAGCTCCGTCTTTCAGCTAGCTAGAATTATTTTTTTTTTTTTTAATGGAGAGTACCAATTAAAACGAACCCCTAAGTCCTAACTAATTGAGCAAATCAAAATTAAACTATGAAATGTTAAAGGGGCAAAATCAAAATGGCTCCAGACTTTAGAGTTATGATTTTCCCTTTACTCCCTCAACCTACCACATGGGTTAGTACATCCAATTAAATCATGTTGCATGAACCATGTGAGATTAAATAACCGATAAAATCTTTAAAACAAATGAAATAAATTTCTAAAATAAAATAATTTAACTAACCATTTCTTTTCTTAAATATTTCATTGTTCTTCTCCAAAGTTTCTATTCCAGTTCAACAAAAATCTCTCTCTCTCTCTCTCTCTCTCTCTCTCTCTCCTAATCTAAATCACTTTACTTGTTGGTGATGAAGCTAATTACTGGTACTTTGTGAAATCAATGAGTTCCATTTGATCTGACTTTAATGACAGCACAAGTTTGTAGCACTGACTAGGATGAAAGCAAGAATTTCCAACACCAGCATAGTTTAAAATCAAATAATTTTTTCCCTCTCTTATAACTAGTATAATTATACCTAATTATACATACATACATACATACATACATACATATATATATGTATCTTATTTTTGCTTAAAAGTTAAAACCATATTTTACACATAATTGCCAAATTTTATACAAAAGAAATCTTTATGTGGGGTCATAGAGCTAGTGATATACATCCATCTTTTGTATTGGGCCTAATCACATGTAAAAAGGTAATGGTGATCATGGCAACCAAGAAAACCGTGCTGAGGACAATTCTGTCCTCGGCCAGCCAAGGCCGAGGTAGAAGAAGAGTGATTACCGGCAAATACAATCTTCCAAAGCCTCCCAAAGAAAAAGATAAGTATAGCAGGTAAGCACACTGGAGCATGGCGGTAGAGCAATTCCAGGAAAAGCTGTTGTCTCTCCATTAAATGCTCCACAACTAACACTCTGGAGCATTAATGTGGAGAAGACCCCTAAATAGTGCTGCCTTGGCTACCTCAACTCACAGAAGGCCTGAGGGGGTGTCTGATAGGACAAGCACTCAAGTAGTGGCTTAAATGATCAACAAGTGTAGGATCAAGATGGTCCAAATGGAACTATATAATATAAGAGACCTTCCATGGAGAAGGGATGGGAAATTTGAGTGAGAAAGCACTGTAGCAGTTTGAGCTATATTTGTAACAATTTTCAATCAATATACATGAGAATGTACCTCCTCAGATTGTACCGAGGACAAATTTACTTAGACAACTCCGATCCATTTCTGTTTGATTATCTTTTAAAATCCATTCTAACTGTTATCCCACTCACTAAAGCCCAGTTCTTCTATCCATTCTCTACAAATTTCTTGTATCAGGCTTGTAGGGCTTGAATTCACTCATCTCATAGAAACAGTGTTCAAACCTAGTCTCTACACTTTAAAAATAAGAATGATATACATTTTTGTTGTCACTTCATATTTTGAAATAACGAAATACAAAACAAAACAATCACTTTTCTTCCCATGATTAAGTGTATCACAATAATAAATAAATAAATAAAAAAAGGCCAAAAGTCAATTTTATTTACTTTTTTCACTTTTATTTTGTTGTCGCTTGCTTTTAAAATTGTGTGTGCCATTGTCTATAATATATGTGACATTTTCCTTTAATATTTTTTAAAATTTATTTGGACTCGAAATTAAATGTATTGCACTTAGTAAATTCATTCTTTTATTTTGTCACATGGGTATTAACTATCAATATGATTTATTGTATTATTTTATCACATCATTATTTTTACGTTATAATTATTTTATTTTCCTAAAAGTGCATGCTTCTTCCCCTACCCCCACCCCCAACTTTTCACTTTCCTCACTAAATACTTTTTCCCCATTCATCTCCACATTTTTAGATTTAAATATGCTCTCTCTCTCTCTCTCTCTCTTTTTTTAATTTTTTATTGTATGTTTTTATTGATATAGATTTTACGATTTTTTGACCAAAGATTGATTGATTTTTTTTTTTGGTTAAGAATAGTTGATATTAATTTGAGATTAATGTCTGTGTTTTTTTAATCTTGATGTTTAGATTGATGTACTCAAGACTAATCTATAATAAGTTTTGAATGCATTAAATTTTGATTAGTAGATGATTTCAATTTTTTATTTCATTTTAATTTGCAAGTTCAAACACTATGTCCCAGATAATGATTACATATTGTTTTATATATAATAAAATTATTGACTCTAGAGATATAGTAATATGGAGAAGACAAAATTGTTTCAACGAAATGCTTCAGAGAGTTGAAAATAAGCGTAGATTCGGAGATTCCTGAATAGGTCAACCTTTTGAACTAGTGCTGAATCCATGGGCAGACAAAAGATGTTCATTTGTACGCGTATCATATATATCATAAATATTGTAATAAGAAAGAAAAAAAATTCCAATCAGATCCATTTGTAACCACTACTATGTAAACAAATAGTTTAAAAATAAGCATTACACAATCTCCAAGATCATTATTTTTGGAAAAAAGATAATAGAACTCATGATATGATATAAGATATATATGTGCGTGTGTGGGGAGGGGGGGGGGAGGGACGAGAATCCAAGAATATAGACAGATAGACTAAGGACAATGTTAGGACTACGAACCTCAGAAAGCACTAATAGAACATCCCCAGGAAAATATGAGTAACCCTTTGCAGGTGCAAGGAGATTGTAATACCCGAGGACTCCGAGGATTCCAACATGCCCTTGGGAGACCAAGAACCAAGGCTAAAGGCTGTCGATGCAAATCGAGGATGAGGAGGAAGATTTGTCGTCAAGCTAGGAAGAAAGGGAAGAGGGCAGATAAAGCATCCATCACCTCCACATTCACTACTCTGCACCACTTAGTTGGCTGCATTAATGAGAAAATAACCTCTGAATAGTGTCAACTCAGCTCATAACCCAGTGTGGAAATCTTCTAGTAAGGCCTTGATGGGACAAGTATCAGAGAAATCGAACCCTAACCCTCCAAATGTTAGGCTCAAATACACCTTGGTTGATTATATAAAGCTAAGAAGCCCCAGGAAGGAAAGGGATTCACTTTTTTAGAATGATAAACCACTTGTAATCACTACCTCGGACTAAACCCGAGGAACTTAATACAGGCCCTTTGAGGCTGCTTCTTACTTATGTGCATTCATTCACACTTAGAATTAATTCAATCACCTCCAGTCAAATCTTTTCATCTTTTTAAGGGTATTTATGGTTGATTAAGCATCCCATCTCTTAAAAATTAATTGTGTAAGCAAAAGTAGCAAGTTTAGACTTGAGACTGACCTGTCTCACTTTTTGCCCGCCACAATATATATTTTACTTCATATTTCATCTTTCTATTTGATTTATACTTTTACTCAACAATTTAATCACTTCGTTATTTGCTTTAATCAATAATTAATAGACAATAGCTATATTGTTATTGTAATCTTCTAAAGTTTCTAAAATGGAACTTTTGGTATGATCTATAGCATTCAAAGATTGGTTAATGACAATTTATTGTGATGGAAACTACAGTTTACTACCACCTACATATTTTAGATTGAATTCAAAGTTGTAATTTGTTAATTTTTATTCCTTTTCCTCTTTTCTATGAAATATGTTTGATAATTTATATATAAATTGCATAAACATGGATTTGTTTATGTTTTTAAAAATGTCCACTAACTATTTGGGTAAATAACAATGGAAAAAGAACATTTAATTGAAAGTGGATTTGCTAAAAAAAGAGAACGTCAACTTAGAAGTTATTTAATTTTCAGATGTAAACCTCAAATTAAGCAAAGAAATTCAATTCTTTAATATATATATATATATATATATATATATGTTGAGCTTTGGAGAGCTCATGATTTTACACATCATTATTATTTTTTTAAAATTGACTTATTTTCCTTTACTATTTGTTTAAAGACTTAATCTGAATTATTTCTTTAGAAACCCTAAACTTGATGTATCAGGCTTCTCCCCTGTTTCCAGTCCTATCTCTCCTCTAGCAATGTATCTAATGCGTTAAATTTGTCACAAACATTTAAATTTATCATCAGTTTTATATTACATTGAGTTTACTTGAGTTGCTAATCTTTGTTTGCGTCTGAATAAGTCTTGAGTTTAACTGATCTAATATGTTTTTCATCTTTGAAATTTCAGAATATATCAAGAAACCATAAGAGAATCTGACAAAAGTGGGAATCCATGTAAGGAAGATGAAGACAAAGCACAGGGTTTCTTCGGGAAGTGAGTGATAATGTATCAAGGTTGACTGTGCATGTGATGGGTTCTAAAATAATTGGCTCTTAGAGCTCTGATTGTTTGTGTTTGTGCATGAGTTCCTCTAATATGGTTTGATTATCATCTATCCACTTTGTTCTCTCTTCGGATTCTCATGTGTGGCTGTCTCTGTGAGCTAGGGACAAACAATATTTTGTAAATAGTCCATAGGCCCCTCTTGGATGCTAACTATGGTGTATGTCCCTCTTAGTAGCTGTTGCATCTTCATCATTATCACAAGTTTAAGATAAAGATTACCCTTATCAATAGTCATAATTTTGATAAACATAGGTTTTTAGATATTTAAATTGATATTTAGTTGATTTTAGGTATCATTCTTTTGTGGACTAGGTGGTTTTTTGAAAACAATATGGCAAATTTGGGAAAAAAAAATTTTTGAGAAGAATTGGCAGATTTGAAATTAAAGTTGCAAAACAATCAAAACAATTTTTGTCTTTCAATTTATTACTAATTTTTATTTTAACATTGAAACATCTTTGTTTCTTTTTTTGCTAAATTATTCAGTTTTTGAAAATTATTTTGTTAAAAAGCATCTATTGCACTTTATTTAGTTATGTGGCCTTTTTTTGGAACTCAGCTTTCATTCTTAAATTGGAAATCGATTTCACCAAAGTCGAGTTTTATACGATTCAGTGATGTGCATGTGGCAAACATGAAACTTAAATTTCCAAAAACCAAATATTCAAAATAAAAAAGGCCTTGCAACATTTATTGGACAATATATTATTTTGTTTAACATAAAAGAAAGATTAAATCTATTTAGTTTATTACTATTGTTCTTGAGAATGGTGTAGGATTCCATGGAAGATAATTGAAATTCTAATGTTTATTTTTCATTTAATTGCATATTTCATATTGAGGTTAAGGATTTTTTAGATTTGAATCTTAATGCCCAATCAAAGAAGAAGAAACAATGAATTGATTATACTTTTTACAAAAATATAAAGAAGAAGAAACAATGAATTGATTATACTTTTTACAAAAATATATCAAAGTTACGTTTGCAAAATATTCAAATTAATACATCATTGAAAAATAGTTAAATTTGCTAAATATTGTGCTCATTTAAGGTTCATTCCCAAAAGAGTTACAATATTTGTTGAATGGTACAAGATTTTAAAAATTGAATTAATTGAATCCCACAATTTTATGTTTTAATTTATTATGTGTGTTCAATTTTATTTTAGATTTCATCTTGCAAAATTGCTTCAATTTGTAAATTATTAATGTTACCTCATGTTCTAAGTATACTATGCATTTATACAAACTAAGCTTTCCTATTAAATTATAATGATATGATGATTATAGTAAATTTAACCAAGATTAAATCATATCTTATACCTAACAGCTTTCTCGTGCATCGCATGGGTTAACGACTTGTAATACAATATTTCTAATAAAATTTGTGTAAAGAAAACAAAAACACTATAGTTGTCTAAAGAGTAAAGACTAATATTTACATATTTATGGATAAAAAAAATTGATGCAACACATGTCAATCACTAGTATAATAATAAAGTTGGTAATTTTTACCAAAACTTGTCCTATGACGAGTTATGATGAAAATTGTGTGAATAATTGCAATACTACCATTGTTTTCAAGTTTAAACCGGTAATGTAGTCAACAAAATGGCCATTAACATGGCCATGTCATGTGTTGGTTGAAATGGCATGGCATGTGGGAGAAAGTATACCATCTTTTGGTAATACCAACTCAGCATCTGTTTTGATATTTCCTACCCAATAAATGAGTGACACCTATTTCAAAAAATCATGTCAGACTACTCTAATAAATTAATCACAATTTTTTATGCTATCAGGAAGATAAATTAATCATTTATTGGAGGAATCTAATGTGGTTTTTTGAAACATGTGTCACTCATTTATTGAATAGGAAATACCAAAACAGATGCTGAGTTGGTATTATCAAAATATGATATACTTTCTCGACATGTGGATTGTCTAAATTAAGGGTCCGTTTGGTTAGAGATTTCTAGTAATGTTGTTTAAGTATTGTGGAAATACGTGTCAGTGAAAAAATATTGTAGAAATAGGTGTAAGAGTATTTAAACACCTCTATTCAACGGCCCTAAGCCTCTCAAATTCAGCACCAATGCCCATCTACATTGGCAACAGAATCTTAAGGCCCAAATTAAATAATTTGTCCAATCAAGGCCCACAAAAATTAGCTACAATCGGTGAAGATTTATACAGTTGGTTCATGACTGAAGATTTATAAGCTCGAAATGTGGATTATAAAATAAATAATAATAAAAAAGAGTATAAAGAGAATGATCAATTGAAATTGACCAAAATCAATAACAACTTGAACTTCACACCAAAAGTTTGTTTTCTTTTTAGGATGGGACACAAAAACCAGCACTTCAATACCCAAATCATCCAATGTCTAAAGTCAAAATAACACTTCATTCCAAACATACAAGGTTATAAAAAGTGCAATATAAATTTATAAACAAGAGTAATTTAGTAAATTGAACTTAAATATAATTTCATTTAAAGTTCTATTTATTATGTGTTGTCACCAAAAGATAAAAAATAATAGTTATTCCATTACAACTTCTTATATTTCTTGTAACACCAATTTCTAATACACTATTTGTAAATATCATTACATTATACCAAATGTGCCATTAGTGTTTTTAATAAAAATATTTAAGATTCAAATCTCCCTCTCTCAACCAGGAGCCTTGTAGTTTAATTGGCACATTTCGATATATAAAGTGCTTTAGAGTCTAGGGAACTGGGAAGGAAATTTAAGTTGTGGAGTTAGCAACATATTGTAACTATCAAAAAAAAAAAAAACTTTCTCTCATTGTAATTGTTAAAAATTATATATATATATATATATATAAAGCTATTATTGACCATATCAAAGGAGACATTATATTTCTTATGGCCTTAGTGTAAGGGGGCAAATTGCCAAAATTGACAAATTCTTGACTATTTAATGTACGATATATCTTAGAGAAGAGGGAAATGCTACGATATATCTTGGCATGGGTCTTCTCAAAAAAAAATTCTTGGCATGGGAAATGCTACTCATACCCATATATGATTGGACAATAGGCCAAGTAAATGCGTGTATGATTTATAGGGTTGGATAAATTTAGTGTCTCCTCAAGATCCAAAAAAGGTACATTTATCTCTTCAAATCCCATCCCCATGGCCAAGCTGTATTGGCATAAATTATGAATAGTAGATATAATAGTGGCGTGTCCTCATCATAATCATCCATTATGGCTGGCTATTTAGATTATATATATAGAAAGTATGAAGATGGTAAAATTGCAGAATTAATCTTATCCACGCCAGAATTTACCAGTTTGATTACCTAATCAGCCAAAATCAAATGAGAAGAAATCCTTTTTTTTTTTTTTTTATAGAAAAAAATGAGTAGAAATCTAAACAAGATTTGCTACAATCTTTTTGTCCTGCGATCAGGGCCTATATAATCTTCGTTCCCTCATTTTAAATCTTGCATTCACAAAACACAAAAATTATTATAAAATCTAATCAAATGGAAATCCAAGCACTTCTAGGCCTTAGCTTGGCATTCCTCTTCTTTTCTGGTCAAAATTCTCATTTCCTTTCTCTCTTTCTCTTTGAGTTTTCTTTTTTTTTATTTTTTTATGCTCATTCGCTTTTTCTTTGTGAAATATTATTGTATTCCTTTTTGGACACCCTCTCTTTATAAGCTAGTTTTTAAAAGTAAGTTCTACTAATGAGTTTGTAATCATAAAAATTATTTAATACTCTTTACTTATATGTGTAGGGGCTCACTCAGTGACAATCACGTTAACAAACAAGTGCTCCTACACAGTATGGCCAGGAACCCTAACTGGTGGTGGAGGGGCACAATTATCATCAACCGGTTTTGAGCTAGACACCGGAGCTTCAACAACCCTTGATGTTCCCGCTACATGGTCGGGCCGAATTTTTGGTCGAACTCAATGCTCCACTGACAGTACCGGCAAGTTCTCTTGTTTAACAGCCGACTGTGCCTCTGGCCAGGTTGCATGCAATGGCGCAGGTGCCATCCCACCAGCATCACTCGTAGAATTCACTTTATCCGGCTCTGGAGGAAATGATTTCTATGATGTCAGCCTTGTAGATGGGTTCAACTTGCCTTTATCAATAACCCCACAAGGCGCAGCCAGTTGCCAAAGCACGAGCTGCCCGGGGAATGTAAACAGTGTATGCCCGTCAGAGCTAGCGGTAACAGGACCTGGTGGCAGCGTGATTGCTTGCAAGAGTGCATGTTCGGCTTTGAATCAGCCACAATACTGTTGCACTGGCGCTTTTGGTACCCCGGCTACATGTCCACCTACCAACTATTCCATGATTTTCAAGAACCAGTGCCCTCAGGCTTATAGTTATGCCTATGATGATAAAACTAGCACATTTACGTGCCCTACTGGAGCTAATTATCTTATCACATTCTGTCCTTAAGCTGGAAGCTAACGAATAATTCCTTGTACACTAATTGACAAGAAATAAATACAAATCACAAGTATGTGATTTATGTGATTAGTCATGTAGTTCTTGAGATGCATAGTATGTGATTTATGTGATCAGTCATAGAAAATACAAATCACAAGTTCTTTGCAAACTCAAAACCTTAGTTCGTAGTTGGTGATGAAATTGAGCATTTCATCTGTGAAGACTATAACGTGTCAATTAAGATAGTTTGTCTTGATCATGGAAGTGAAGACTTTTAGTTTATTTATATATATATATATATATATATATATATATATATATATATTTTTTTTTTTTTTTTTTTTTTTTTTGAGAAAGAAGACTGCTACTTTATTGAAAGATCAACCGGGATCAGAAAAAAGTACATCATAGAGGTGTGGTGGCAAGTCCTCCACTCACATCGACAAACCTCTAACATGTCTAGCATGTTTAGCTAGGTTGTGTACTACTCTATTACCGTTTCTACAAATATGGGAAAATGCAATACATTTGCTGGTAACTAGAGAGGATTTTGCAGATTCAAGAAGGTGACCATAAGTTGTCAAAGAGACTTCTGAGCTACGAAGGGTGTTTATTACTACTTCTGAATCTCCTTCAAGCATAAACTCATTAATACCGAGTTCTTGTGCGAAGGTAATCGCTCTTGCAGCAGCCATGGCTTCGACGATGACAGGTGAAAATGGCAGTGAGGCTTGTTCTGACAGTGAGGCAATGACGTTCCCATGAGAGTCATGGACAACCACCCCCAGACCAGCCTTGCCCAACTCCGGGAAGATAGTGCCATCGAAGATCAATTTTAGACAGTTAATCGGAGGTGGGTGCCACTGAACGTGTTGCTGAGTTCTTATGTATATATTGATGTGTCTTAAGTGTATAAGATGTATTGAACTAGACCGCTGTGAGATTAATTATTTTATTAACGACTGTCAACTGAATAATAAATCTCACGATTTTAATTTACATAAACTCTCAATCCTAAGAGGATAGTGAACCCAATCATGAAATGTAGGTTGTTTTGATATATCGGAAGTGAGATCTAGTTCAACGGTCAGAATCTCAGTATGTTGGGCAGCCACACGTAGTGCTAAAGGAAACTTATCCTCAAGATGGAATCCATAGTCTCTTTATAGAGATATATAATATTCCATTGAGATAAGTTTAGTGAGTTTGGTTATTCAGAATGTTAGGCCTAACCACTTTAGTAAAGAGTTACTAAAGTTTATATTTTATGAAATTTGATTTCATAAATATATATGAATAACTTAAAGGATTAAACCGGGTACTCAAGAATCAATAGGTAGTAATTTTCAAAGTAATAGTTATATATTATGACTTTGTATTACTACAAATATTTTAATGAAAGGGTTAATTGTTTAGATAATAAAGTCTTGAGATTTAATTTTATTAATAAAACCTAGAGTACAATTATATTTATATAGTGGTATTAAATATAATTAATGGTAACTTTGGGTTTGTCAAAAGTTGACAAATAAGCCCGAAGCCCATTGGAGCTAAAGTTTTATTTGTCCCTTTGGTCCCATCCTAAGCCACACACTAAAGCCCAATTAGGTTGGCCCAAAAGGTTAACTGATAAGAGTTATTAAATAAAATAACTATCTTTTGACAGTTAAAAAAAACATATGTATGATTAAAAGAGAAATGTACAGTTTTCTCTAAACACATTCTCTCTTGAACAAGTGCGCACATAATTGATTGAGAGACCACACATCTTGGGCATATGTGGAATTGGGGTGAAGATTGAAGATCTTCCCAAGTTTAAACTTCTTTTGTTTTGAATTTCACTGCATTAAGGTACGTCTTTTTATTCTTTGTTCTAAAATTCTAGATATTCCATGTTATCACACATGAATGAAGTAAATACTTGTTTTGCTTTCGCTGTACGTTTTGTATGAAATGAAAAATCAGCTTTTCCAACATCCATATATATTCTAAAAAAGCATTTGACCTTTTTTTTTTTTTTTTTTTTAACTTTTTATAAAATCAAAGCATTTAACTTTTTTTAATCTCATGAGAGTTTTCTACATAAATTCTAGACTCCTCACAAATTTTTACATTATAATTAATTTAAAATTTCTTTTGAATTTAATTTATCTATTTAAAGTTAACGAAACAATTCAATTCAATTCCTCTCTCTTTCATGAAGTCTCTATTTGTGCTTTTTTTTTTTTTTCAATATGGTTTACGGTTATGGAAGAAAATGGATTTCTTTATTTTTCCAGATTTTGGGCAAGAGGGTCTTTTTGGGTTTTACAAACTTATTGTTTTTGATTATGTTCGACAATTTTTTGAGTATGCATGTGTTTGTTTTGAAAGAACATATTGATTTTCTTGTGAAATTTTTTAATGTCCAAAAATATTGAAAAGGGAAAAAATGTTTTTCTTTTTTCTTTTTGTGATTTGTAAATTTTAGAATATTTATTTTAAAAATTTAAAGTTATTTATTATATGTAATAGTTAAATTTATATGTTATAATATAATTGAATGAACTAATGTATGTGCTAGGCTCACTTCATAGCCAACAAGGATTTTTTATTAACAGGTGAGATGCTAATCAAAATGAACTTCTAATGTTAAGAGAGCGAATCTAAATTTTGAAACATTAAGGAGTAGAATCAAAATGACCTCAAATTCAGGGGTGTGATTTGTAATTTACTTTTGTAGGTACACGCTTTTGGTACCCAAGCCTAAAGTGTAGAACGATATAGACCCAGTGAGTCCAATACAATAAATTTTTAGAGAGTGGGTTAAAGAACTGAGCCCTAATGGAGTTGACAATAGCTAGTATGGACTTAGAAGATGATCAAGCAAATACAAAGAATATAGAACTAAATGAAATCGTTGTCCGAGGAGGTCAATTATCACATAAATCAGTTAAACATGTTGTAAGTGTAATTTTGATTTCTACAATGTTCTTTCTCTCTCCTCCCGATCCCCACCTCATGGAGGGTCTTTGACATTATATAACTCCCCCTAGACCATCTTGATCCTACACTTATTGATCATTTAAGCCTTCACTTGAGTGTCTGTCCCATCAGACACCCTCTCTGGTTTTTCTATGAGTTGTGGTAGCCAAGGCAACACTGTTCAAGAGTCTTCTCAACAAAAATGCGGCCAAGAAAGTAGATGCAATGCATTCAATGCGGTAGTAGCAATTTTCCCCAAGATATTTCTGAGGTCCCATCATTCTTGGACGTTCATGATACACATCTTTATCACTAGAGCTTCCTGGAAGGTCATCATGATTGTTAGAATATGTATTTGAGACGTATTTATCATGTCTGAGGAGATATTCCTCCTCGAACTATCCTCCAATCTGTATTTCGCTCATTGAGTCCTGGGTTTGAATTATTCATTACCATTTACCCGTCCTCAGACTGCTCACGTTCTCGGTCAAGGCCAAAGGCCCAATACATGATTTGGGCCCTTAACCCTACAACTCTTTTGAAATATTTGAAGCTTCATATTCAGAATTACTTATTTAAATATTAAAAAAATTATAACAAATTACCAAATTTACTATCACATTGAAATATTATTTTATTTTATCCTTTTTTTTTATGAATAATGCTAGAGATACAAACTTTTTACAAAAAATTTTACAAACTGTTGATATGGTGAGTGGTTATTGATAAATAAAAAGGTGATGTTAATGGTGGGTTTAATTGAAAACCAATAAGAAACTGTTTACATCAATGATTTGTAAAAATGTTATAAAATAGTTTGTGGTTGTAGCGTTACTCTTTTTTTCTTATTAATTTTTTATACAAGGAAGTAATGTGTATATACTGAGAAATAATAGGAGAGATATTTCCAGAGTCCAGCCAAATATCATCACTACTATAAAACTATTATTGCTCACAAATCTTCCCAATCGTAAAAGAAAGTTAATACTAACAAGTAACAAAGATTAACACAAAATCAGAAACCAAATTGACACGAAAGACAACTGCCTTCAAATCAGAAAAAAGAAAAACATTGAAATAACAAATTGCTTGAAATTAAATTCAATTTCTGAAACCAAATCTTCTTGGCTTAACTTCTAGAGTTAAATTTGGATACCCACCATAAAATTAAATTAAAAACTAAAAACTAAAAAATATCAAACTATCACAAAATACTACTTGTGGCGGGCCAAAATTAGCAATATAGATTTCAATCTCACACAATTAATTTATAGAGAGGGAATGTCAATCAACCTTATTTACCATTTTATTAACTAGTCTATAAAGTGATGTTGGAATGGTTGCTTGATATATATAAGTTGAGTTATGATAGGACCACATAATTCCCCACAACTTGCCACGTGGCAAGTTGTGATTGGCAAAGTTGTGATGGTGGGTCATGTGGGGACACACCTTTGCCAATCACAACTCACCACGTGTTGAGTTGTGGCACAAAGTTGTGGGAAATTATGTGTCCTAAGCATTACTCATATAAGTCAGGTAAAGCGAAACAACATGTGTTTGGAATTAATACAACAATGCTCCTCGGTTTTAGGCCTAAGTGAAGGTTAACACTAGTTCTTGCACTATAATATTCTTACTCTCTCTCTCTCTCTCTTCTCTTCTTTTTAATCCTTGATCCCCTTTCTTATAGGGATCTCTTTCCTTTATGTAGTGATCCAAGTTTCATCCTGGCCTTCCACTTGAAGGGCCAAAGTTATTCATTCAGATACTTGTCCCATCAAGGCCTTACTAGACGGCTTCTCTATTAGGTTGTGAGCTGTAATGACACTGTTCAGGGCTCATTCCACCATTAATGTGGCCAGCTAAGTGGATGCAGAGCATTGAATGTGGAGGTGATAGATACTTTATCTATACTCTTCTTTCATCCACTTAATGACAAACCTTCCTTCCTTTCCTTTCCTTGGTTACATGTCTGGTGGTCTTCATGGCTAGACCTCAGCCCTTCCAAGAACATATCAGTATCTTCAAGTTCCTCGAGCACGCCAATCTTCTCGAGTTTTGCGATTGTGTTATCATGTTTGCTCTGAGAACTCCTTGACAAAACTTTCCAAGGTGTGCCCCTTTTGTCTTAACCTATTCTCGTTTATTCTTGTCTTCGGTGTGCATGCTCTTGTCCTCGGTTTCCCATCCTCCCACATTATTGTGCACAAATTCTGTAAAATAAAAAAGCTAAAAGTTAGAGATAAATTTATAATAAATTGCTTCATGAAAATTCAATCCATGGCCAAAACCTTCTAATTAGGTTGTCGTAGGCTCATCTTGGCCAAAACCTTCTAATCCTCATCAAATGGAAAGCACAAGCAATCTTAGCTCTACTACTCCCGCTACTACTTTCCATGTATGTTCATATTATTATTATTATTGCTCCACTTCCTTTTCCTATTCTCAAATAATAGGCCAAAATGGGCATTTGTCCATTTCACCCAAAAGATGTAGCAAAATGCCCCTATTTTGAAACTCGATTTTTAAAAAATCGAGTTTCAATGAAAAACTCAATTTGATGAAAATCGAGAAATGTGAGAAATTTAACATGGAACTCAAGTTCCATGTTTTTTTTTTTTTTTTTTTTTTTTCTAAGTTTGATTTCACATAACTTGATTTTCTTTCATGAAAAATTTGATTTTTAGGAAATTGAGTTTAAAATAAGGGCATTTTGCTAGATAGTTTTAGAACATGGGCATTTTACTGGAAAGTTTTGGCGAAAGGGGCAAATGCCCATTTTGGCCCAAATAATTCTATCTTGTTTTTCCATAGCACAAAGCTTAGTCTTCAACAAATTCAACCTCTTCTCAAACAACTTCTCTTCATCTTTCTCATAAAGCCAACCCTTCTCCCACCCTACCAAAACCTTCTCAAACTCTTCTACCTTGTTTCTTTTCTCATGTTACTCGGATTTATCAACACCTTCATCTTCTTCTTCATATTCATATTCTTCTTCCTTATTATTATTCTTTTCCTCGTTCACAAAAAGAATTTTTCTTTTTTTATGTATTCCACTGGGGTTTTTGTAATTAAGTATTTCTATTTTCTACCACATCTTCTTGACTTTTAGGCCATGTGTCGACGTTCCCATCAGGCCCATAAGATATTACACAAACTGGGATGTTGCACAATTGTGAGAGTTCATTGGCTTTCTTCATCACAGTAGGTTTCTCTTCTTGTATGATGTTTCTCTGGCTCTTTGACTGTTTTGCGGCTCATGTTGTTCTTGTTCAGCCCCCATTGAATTGAGAGCACTAACTAGAAGTCACTACAACAAACATGAGCTTTTTCAACCATTGAAAATTCACATATGTATTTCCGCAGTTGGCATAACTGTTGAAATGAGTGTTGAGAAATTCACATATGTATTTCCACAATTGGCATAGCTGTTGAAATAAGTGGAAAATAATTGAAGTAAATTTCACATGCCAACTGATTAAATAGGGATAATTTATATCAATAGTTGGATGAATGTTGAAAAAAAGAAATTAAATATTTTAATCAACGGGTTATAAATGTTGAAAATAAAAACACTGAGCTTATATAAGCATTTTACTATTAAATATTTTTATCCTACAATTGCTCCCCCCCCCCCCCTCTCTCTCTCTCTCTTTCCTGTTATTTTCTAGGCAACCAAACAGAATCCAATCACTCCTCTCTCTCTCTCTCTCTCTCTCTCTCTCTCTCACTCTCGCTCTCGTTCTCTCATAGATCTTGACGGTCAATTTTCCTATTATTTTCTAGGCAACCAAACGAAATTCAATCGCTCCCTCTCTCTTGCTCTCACTCTCTCATAGTTCTTGGTGGTCGATTTTCCTATTATTTTCTACGCAACCAAATAGATTCTCGACTCATTTTTTCTATTCTCCCTCTGATTAGGTTTTTTTTTCTATTTCTTTCAATTTCATTGTTTTAAAAACTTATTTATGATCAATTTGTTTTTTTTTAGATTCGAATTTTGGCCATACTTTGTTATTCGCTTGGAAGATTTTGAACTGTTGTGGTTTTTGTTCTTGAATTTGAAATGCTTCATCAAAATTGAATTTGTGGTTTTGTTTATTGCGTGCTTTCAATGTGATTGCAAGTGCATTGGGAGTTCAGCTCAATGAATGGTCAAGGAGGTTCAAATTTCACTATCTGTGGGATTGAAAGCTAGAACGTTTGTTAGTTCAAATTATAAGTGCTTGGTAAGTTCTTTAGTTGAGTGTGAGAGGTACTTCTTTGAGGGGTGTTCTCAAAAAGAGATTTGGGTGCTTAGGGCACCTCTCTTTTGGGTAATTGTGTGGAGTCCCCACTTACTTTCTATACAAAAAAAATAAGAAAAAATAAAATACAATTACATGTACAAAAACACCTCACATTCATTAATTAATCATACAATTACATCTTGGTAGAATAACTTTACAAGGCTTTGGTCCTAATACAATCTATGTAAAAATTACAAAATTTTGATCCTAGTTACAATCTACCAAAACAAAAGATAAAACACTAGTGTATTATCCAAAAACCTAAGTTTGGGGGTTAGGTTACGGAATAGGAAGGTGTTAGGCACTCATTCCGTCCAGAGGGAGTCTGGTCTTCTAGACTCTAAATGACTATTAAATACCCATATTCAAAGTATGAAATGTTATTCAACAGATGCTATGTCAAATCCTTGATCTAGGGTTAAACTTTTATTCAAGAACCTTAGATCTGCTTTTATTTTGTGTGAAAAAATTAGATGAGAATAGTTAATGAAAAATTTAATTTTGAGTTTCCATAAAAGAAAAAAAAAAGAATGGATTTTAAATAAAAATTCAGATCTGATTGGGATTTTTTAATGTGGGAAAAAAACATATTTTTATTTTGAAAACACAAAATTTTTATTGAAAGATACAGATTTGATTTTGATTAAAAAAACAGTCAGATTTTCAAATCATATTTTTTATTAAAAATAGACCAGATTTTTATTTGAAAAAATGCAGATCAGATTTTTTATTAAAAACAGACCAGATTTTTATGTGGAAAAATGCAGATCAGATTTTTTATTAAAAACAGACCAGATTTTTATTTGGAAAAATGCAGATCAGTTTTGTAGGGACACGATTTGAGTCCTAGGCCCAAAAATGCAAAGGATCTAGGCCCAAAGAACCCAATACAATGAATTTGTAGAAAGTAGGTTGAAAAACTAGGCTCTAATGAGTTGGGTAGCAATTCCTATGGATCCAAATGACACTAAAACAAAAATAGACTAGTTGTATCTAATAAAAATCGTCTTCAACACAATCAGAGGAGATCAATTCTAGTATATATCTGTTGAAATTGATTACAAGTACAGTTCTTATAGCTACAGTGTTTTTCTCTTAATTTTCCGATCCCCTTTCCTTAGTGTCTTCTTTCTATTTTATACTATCCTCCTCTTTCATCTCTACCCTCCACGTGTAGATTAGATTGATGATGTTGATTCTTGTCCCATCAGCACCTTCTTGAAGTCTTTGGGGAGTAGCTGTAAGGCTGAAAGTTACTGTTTAAGTATCACTTCATCATTAATGCGGTCAGAGAGTTAGCTGTAGAGCATTTAATGCAGTGGTAGCAGCTTTCCCTTTAGATATTTCATAGCCTTCCTCTATCCTGTTCCTTCTTGATACTTATCATCATCAATGGAGTTGTCTGTAACGTTGCTCTTAATGTCGAACCGCACCTTCTGACTTCAGCTTTGCTCAGCCGAAGAAGCATTCCTCCTCAGATCACCTCCCTAGAACATCACGCCTAGATCCCTTCCTTTATTTATTAGTGCTGACCTCTATAATATGTTTATCCATCCTCAGACTGGGCCCCCGACCCAATATATTCTACTAAGCCCAACATCCCTACAAGTTTTTTAATTAAAAATAGAGCAGATTTTTATTTGAAAAATGTAGATAAGATTTTATTAAAAACAGAGCAGATTTTTATTTGAAAAAATGCAGATTAGATTTTTTATTAAAAACAGTCCAGATTTTTATTTGGAAAAATACTAATCAGTTTTTTTTATTAAAAACAGTGCAGATTTTTATTTGAAAAATGAAGATCAGATTTTATTAAAAATAGAGCAAATTTTTATTTGAAAAAATGCAGATCAAATTTTATTAATAAAATTTAGATCAAACTTTACGAAATAAATTCTGTAAGGACCAGTTTTGGCTTGGACACCAAAACAGGAATGGACTCAGGCCCAACAAGCCCAAACAATAAATTTGTAGAGTGTGGGAGAAAAAGTTAGTCTGAATCTAGAGAAAAGATATCGGTTATGAGTGTTTAGGAGGAAGAGCTACACATGCAAAAACACCAAAAGCATCCTCGGTTAAGCCCTAGTAGTGTGATCAATAGTTTAGAATTTTTCCTTTTTCTTGTTATATTTCTTCAACCTTTCTTTTTCTCTGTTTTTTCTCTCGTCCTCTTTTCTTTGAATGCCTTTTCATGTTATATACCATGATTTCTGCACCATTCTCACCATACACGTGTGAGTCAGGTGTTGGGAGCTTCTCCCTGTCCCATCTCACATCTCCTTGAACCTTCTACTATTAGCTGTAAGGCTGCTTGTTTACTGTTCAGGCATCACCTCCACATTAATGCGGCCAGAGAGTTGGGAAGCATTTAATGTGGAGGTAGCAGCTTTTACAGATATTTGTTATCCTTCATCCTCATCCTTTACCCAATATATACGCATCCCCCTGTCGTGAAATACCTTTAATATATTATATTAAGGGGATGAGAATGTTTCTAGTCACCTCAGACAGAAGTTCCGAGATGAACATTCTCCTCAGATACGGTTAGGTCCACCATAAATATACTTTACCTCTTCCCATAGTACAATTTTCATCTCTTCCTTGAATGATCATCCTCAGATATGTTCTTATCCTCGGACTGGGTATTGGGACATAGGCCCAGCCCTTTCCACGCAAATAGTACCTCTAGGATCAATTGGCCCCCACAAATTCAAATTTGGTTTTACTTTGAAAAAGAAACAAAAAGGAAAAAAAAATACAGATCTAACTCTTAATTTTTTTAAAAAAAAAATGAAGAAAACTTGCAAATTTGATTTTAATTTTTTTTTTTTTAAACAAAGAAAAATTGCAAATCTAAAATTCTAAGCCAAGATTCAACCTTAGATCTAGACATGTTCATCAATTAATCATGTGAAAACTTTTGAAAGTAAAAGAGAACATGTGATGACATAAGAGAAACATGATTATTTAAACACAAAAGAAAACATCATGTCCATGGAAACTAAAACATATATGAAAGCATGTTAAGGAAACAAAGTTAGAGTTATACCTGCATGAACTTAATCCTCAAGGAAAGAGTTCCTCAAAGAGAAACAATTTTTTTTTTAAGGATTTAAGTGAAGCCTCTTAACAAAAAAGAAGTTCCTAAAGCAAGGCTTCTAACGTAAGGAAAGAGAGAAGTTAGAAAAAATAAGGGTCAGAAAAATGCCTGAAAAAGGAGGGTCAAAAAAAAATCCTAAATGTTGGGAGGCCTCCCCTATTTATAGAGGTATTAATTGCTTAGAAAATAAGTTAGGTTTTCTTAAAAATTAAGTCCAATCAGCTTAAAAAATAAGCAAAAAACGTATGGGAAAAATCCTAAAAAAAAGGAGATTTGGATAAGAGTAAGCTGATTTTTCAGATCAAAACAAGTTTCAGTATTTTGATAATATTTTTTTACTAAAAATTCGTATTAAGCTGAATTTTTGATAGCTGAAGTAAAATTCAATTCTCTACAACTTTTCCAGAAATAGCCTAGTCCTAATTTTGAGTTATACTATGCCAAAAGTGCCTTGGAACGTGAATCTGAAATCTGCTACTTGATTAACACGTTTTTGAAATGTTTTCCAACTCTACAACTGTATTTGAACGAATTTAAGAATTATTTTCATGATAAACCTCATTCCAAAGTGATAATTAGGACTTTTAAAACAATTATTTTGAATATAATTATCCCAAAAGCCTAATTATCTACCGTCTTTAAATATTATCAGCTTATTTGTTTTAATCCCATGCAGCAAATCTCACTCTAAGAAAAATACTTACCCAATCACAAAAATTCATTTAATTAATTTTAAGCACTAACCAATCAAAATTAATTTCAATTAATAACACATGATCGATTTCACCCCAATCAACGCATGTAGACCATGAAAACTTGATCTCGTGATATCTTTCAATCCAAAGGTCCGATTTGGGAATCAGGCATACCATCGCAACCATTATAATCTCAAGATAATTTTTATGATACGCAATGAATGAATTAATGCAATTAATGCATGTAATGCAACTATGATTTTTTTTTTTTCGGTTATATGAATTGTCATTCTAGCCATCTTTCAAGATTAAATTATGGGTGCAAAATTGAGTGTCTACACTATGCTTCATGCTTAATGTGGTTCTAATTTTTAACTTGTCAGTTTTTTATTTTTGACCAAATTTGTGATGAATCTAGGTAGCTGTGACCTCACCACTATGAATTATTATTGTCCTGCATATGGTTTTAGAATAAATTCTTTTGCAGTGGACACTGAGCATGTCTTTTTTGATGTAATAGCATATTCAATCACCCATAATTTTAAGAGGACAATTAGTGACAATAATACTAACCAATTATTCACTCTGTCTATATCAAGTGGATTTATGCATATGAGACACCACTTTATTGCATTGTCACTTTACACTCCATCTAAAGTAGATCAGCATATCACTAGACATCATTAGATTTTCAACTCAGAAAGGCTTGTCAAAAAGGGTTATGATGGAGATATGCTATGTGTATTGCAAATATATGTTGGAGAGCCGTGACCATTTTGTTTTTTGAATGTTCATTTGCATGTAGAACTTGGTCTTAGCTACTACATTTGTGTGGTGTGAACCAAGATACGTTCACCTGGGCTGAAGTTCTTAATAATTCCCCTTAACTAATCTGCAGAAAAGAGGGTTGAAATCCTCTCTTTGTAAACTAGTTTGGGCTGCATCAATGTATCATGTTTGGATTCAGAGAAATGCTACAGTGGTTAATGGAAGAATCTTGTTAGAGGAGGCTTTAATGCAACAAATCAAAGATTATGTGAGGTTGTGTGCAGGAAGTTACAAAGCAGTGACCAATTCACATTCTTATAGGGTTTTATGTAGTAAGTGGAACATTTCTTTCTCTGTTTTGAGTGCTAGAACAGGTTAAAGATTGGTGTATGACTTCTGACCCTGTGCTGTTGGAGTCTCAGGTTTCCCCTACTAAGAATTGGTGTTTATATTTCTAGTTTGATTTGTTGATCAATAATATCACTTATTCATTATAAAAACTAAGGGTGGAAACATCATCAAGGTGAAAAATGAACTTATTAGTTTGTAGTGCACTTATTAGGGGTCGTCAAGACGACAAGACCCCTAGTAAAAACCATTGAACTTTACTTAAAAATCTCAAATTTTTATATTGGGTTTTTGTCTTTGTTCTGAAAATGGTGTTTTAGTTTAAATTTTTTGATACAGGTTTGTGGATTTTTGTGGATTTTTGAGGTTTGAGTTTGTATTTTTGATTTGGGGTTGTGTTTTTGTGTGGATTTTTAAGGTGGGAAGTTGGTGTATCAGACCACTAAGAAGAGGGCAAGTAGACCCAAGTGCCCTGTCACTAGCAAGAGAATCCAAGGGGTATGTAGTAGTCATAATTTGAAAATGTTTTTTTGATTTGTAATTATAATTTGTGATTGTAATTTTGCTATTTGTGGATTTGTAACTTGTGTTGTGGTGGATGTGATAATATATTAGAGCATTGTTGTTATTATGGTCCTGGTTTCTTGTTTGTATTGTCCGAATATATTAGTGCATTGTTTGTACTGTTTTGAGTATAGGAACCTAATTTGTTTATTAATGTAATTACTCTTACTTATCCCAAAAATGGTTGAATTGTTATTTACTGCCATTGAAGTTGACTTTCTTGACCAATGGTAATGCTAGTTTAAACATGAAATTGAGTCTTGTTAATCGGGTTGAGAGTTTGCTAGCTCAAGTACTCAAAAACCATGGCTCCATTTGAGCTAGCTCAATCTGATAGTTCTTCCCAACTTTACCAATCAGGTTAGATTGTTAATCATTTAGCATTCATAAATTTATTCATTTGCTATTGAATTTGATGATGAGATTAGAATTGTAAATAGATTGGTCCAACTCAACTATGCAATAGTGTAGCTTGTTGGTTAACTACAAAAGGATGGGATTAATTTATGTGTAGTAGATAAGTGCATGGAAAGAGTTTGGACACCATTACAGGAACCCAAACATATTTTGGATTCCAAAGGAGTTTCTTAAGTTGGCCTAGAACCACTTCTGTTCTACTAAGAGTGCATACTTGCAATTTTCAGCACTTTGAAATGTCTTGTCTACTAAGAGTGCATGCTAGAGTTTACATTGCTTTTTTAATTTTTTAACCGTTTAGGGCTTGTTTGGTGAGTTAGTTTGAGTAATGTTATTTGAGTGTTTTTGATATACTTGTGGGTGAAAAAGTGTGTGGAAATTTATGTTATGTTGTTTAAAATATGTAGTTTTGTGTTTGAGTAGGGCTACCAAACAGGCCCTTAATATTTTAGTTTTTGGGGTAAATTCAATGTTTACATGTGTCGTGTAAGGGAAGAGAAGTGTTGGGACTTGTTAATGGAAGTGAATAGAGGCAATCTAGTCCACATTGAGAAAAGGTGAATAAAGTTGTTATTTTATTGATATATGAAGGAATCACATTCATATACAAAACTCCATTTCTTTGGTAATAATTAACGTAGTTGTTATTGCTTTATTTCCCTCGTTTCTAACAAGGTAGACCTTAGTTCCTTCATCTTTTGTTGATTTGAATTTTGGTTAATTAATGTTTTGATGAAATATTTGCGTGCTTCTTGCCTGCAGAATCTTACAGATAAGATAGAGATCTACTGTGATGAGAAGTTCAAGGTCTTATTTGACGGTAAAAGGATAAAGTTGGATTCTTTAAAATTGGGAAACAGCAAACTTTGTTAAGACAAGTAGTTGCAATCTCAAATGTTTGGCTTAGGATCAATGGACCCACCCTTATACAGATAAAATCTCTTTTGACATTTCTCCTTTGTCATTTTGGATGTTATTGTGTTACTTTAACTTTTGTTTGAGTGAACCCTCTGGGCTAGATTTGCAACTTAAAAAAGTTTTTAGCTGTACATGTTGTAAAAGCATTTAGAAAAATATATTAGAACATGTTGTGAAAATCATTTGGGAAATTATATTGATGGTATTAATGCAATTGTGTATGTGTTTGTATTTTGCATCAATTTATTAAATTTTGATCAATGTGAAAGAGTGCATCCAAATTTATTTATTTTGTTTTTAAAAAAAGAAAAAAAAAACTTATTTCAATGTTTACAAATGGTTGAAACTAATCTCAAGATACCATTTATCAACGGTTGAATGCATGTGGATAAAAGTAATAAGCAATATTACTTCCATGTTTATTAACCGTCGATAAATGTAACATTTTCTTCAATGGTTGCATAGGCCATAGAAAAGTATTCTTGACAAATCTCAACAGTTATTTTAACAGTTAAATATACTTTTTTCAACTGTTGAAAATTACCAAATTTCTTGTAGTGAGTCTAGAACTAGATGGTAAGAAACTTGACGTTGAATTGAAAGGCTATTCTATCAAATATTTTGAGAATCAATGGTATGGGGCTTTATGTTAGCTTTCCATTCTATATATATATAGCTGGTGAGATAAATCCCAATCCCACTTGAATTGTATAATGAAAAAAAAATCAATATATGACAAGATGTAATTAGTGGAATATAGAGTGATACACAAAAAGTAGTACAGATAATTTATATTTGTATAATTGTTTTGCAATTTTCTTTTCCTAATTGAAATAGAAATAGAGTCCTCACCTGAAAGAAAATTAATTTTTATTATTCTAAAAATAGATATGCAGTAAAGATTAATTTCTATTTAAAAAAAAAAAAAAAAAAAAAACAGAGAGAAAGACAGACATTAGTTGAATCTAAAACTTTGGTTGGCCTCCCAAAAAAAATTTTGAATTGGGTTCCGATTGGTTGAAGATTGGTGAGGACACTCTCGGCATAACAACAAAAGGCCCATAGTTTGTTTATGTGATCCATGAAATTCAGCCCAAGAAGCCAGTTATGCAGCTCACCCAAACCGCAAAGCTCACTATTCAAGTCTATAGCTCATACAAATAAATAATAAATCAACAGCCCATAAATTTGGGCCTGAGAGTCAATTTAAACTAGGCCCACGAAGGCAACCCAAAAGGGCCATTAACAAGTCCACGAAACCAGCGCCAATGCCCATTTACATTGGCAGTAGAAGTAAGGTTTAGTTTGCTTAACTCAAGAAATCTTTTATCTATACTACTATTTAAGAGGCTTCTCTTATTTGAACCGGATTTTTCTTTTGTTCCAAAATATCCCTACAGCCTACGTTTGAGTAGGGACAAAACTTGGTAAAAATGCTTTTTTAACTCCCGTGTAAAACACTATCTACAAAATAGGACACACTCCAAGTACATTCATGTTGGTTTTCAAATTGAAATTGCTTCTTCTTCAGTTCTCCAATTCTCTCAATTCTATGTTAATCTTCTTTTCACCATTATCATCATTCTTTCCTTTTGCTCTACTCAAATTTGCTCATGTTCAATGGTATGTGTATGTCAATGTACATTGGTCTTTTCTATTTTGGTTTTCTAATTCATGAACAACTTCTTATATTCTACACACACACAAAAAATCAAATATTTCAATCACATCTTTAATTTCTTTCACATATTTCTTTAAGAAACGTGCAATAGGGTGTGTATCTTAAAAAATTTTGTATCTAAACTTAAAGAAACATGCATTTGGTGTTGATCTTCAAGATTTTTGTGTGCTATGTCCTCCAACTCCAACATACTATTTGGACTTTGGACTTGAAGTGTAGTCAATGGCCAAAATGTAAGTATCTTTGATCACCTCTATTTTGGATGCCTCATACGTGTTGGGTTCTCTGTGTTGGTTTATATTTTCTTTCGCATTTTCTTATATTCCTATTGTTTTGTTCACAACTCATATTTTAATTCTTCCCCATGGATTAAATTCCATTGCCAATAGCTTACTCTACTATATAAAACTCTCATTAATTAGTTTTTAGTTATTAAGATAGTTTAAAGTAAATTAAAATTCGACTTTAACCAAAAATATCCAAAATTTTCAAGTCTCATTGATGATAATTGTATAATTGTTCTTAGCCACCTGCAAGAATCCTAATGAAAAGAAATTGTAGATGATTTTAATCTTGAATACAACAAGAATCTTAGATGATCTTAATTTTCTAAGTGTATAAATTCTAGATAAACTTTTATTTTACCCGAAAAGTATAAATCAAGTTTGGAGTCCCAAAAAAAAAAGGAAACTCATTGATTCCCAATGAAACAAAATTATACTTTGTCAGCCAAAGGCCTTGTAGCTAAATTGACACTTACCCATGAACAAAGTGCTTGGAGATCTAGGGAAAAAAGGGTTCGAGTTACGAGGTTAGCAGCATGTTGTAATTATCTTTAAAAAAAAAAAATTTATACTTTGTCTTGGATTCATTGGATAGCAAATATCCAGCCCTTACTCTACTACCGAAGTGACGGGATGGTATTTAATTTTCAACTTGCAATTATGTAGATCAAGATCAAAGTATTTGATTTTCTCAACAAAAAAAAAAAAAATCAAAGTATTTCATATAAATAATAAAAAGTAATTTTATTATGAAATATCTTTGTTTTTTTTAGAAACTATTATGAAATATCTATTCTATAATACTATTTAAGGGGCATATCTTTTTGGATCGGATTTTTTTTATTTCAAAATACTCCTAACACTCCTAAGTTTAAGTAGAGACAAAATTAAAAGATAGTCCGGTAAAAATACATGTCTAACTTGCACTAAAACATTACCTACAAAAGAAGATCACTCTCCCACTAACCTACTTATTCAGAGGCAAACTTCACGTTTAAACTTTTCTCTTTCTTTATTTTTTTAATTGGCTGGCTGGAAATATTTCCTTTTTTTAACCCACGTAAAAAAAAGTTTTATTTTTATTTTTTATAATTTTAGAAACTTACATTAAAAAGTTAAAACCCTACATTTCATTCCCTTACTATCTTTTTTTTTTTTTTTCTAAAACATTGTCTATAAAATAAGATAAATTTAAAAGTTTTTTTTTTTAGAAGAAAGTATTAGGAGATTTGAATTTCCTCCATAACTCCACATTTACACTTTTCTCTTTCTTTTTCTTTTTTTTGACATGATCTTTTTCTCTTTTAATTGGCCGCATTTATTTTTTTCCGCTATCTATTTCATTTTTGAGGTGATCTTTTTTTTTCTTTTTTCTTTTTTTTTTGTGGATACTTACCTCTTTGTTTTTTTATTATTCCTTTTTGATATTAGGTTCTCTTTTTCTTTTCTTTTTTGAATTCATGTTTCCCTTACTCCTACTCCCTAAATATGAGGCCTAGATATGAGATCTCACGTTTTCTTTTTCAAACAATTCTTCTTTCTTTATTTATTTTTTGATAACAATTCTTTTTTATTTTTTTCTTATAACAATTCTTCTTTATTTTGAAATTTAAGAGTGAAAAAAAAAAAAAAAACCATACTATAAAACTATCACTATAACTTTTCATCCATATCCCTTAAATTTAGACACTACTACTCTCCTATTGATTCTCAAATTGCTAACCGTATCACCACAATTTGGTTGGATAATTTTTCTAAATGAAAACTCCCACATCCATCACTCTCGTATCTCTCTCCCTTTTCTGCTTATTCCAAACCCATTTGTTTTCGCAACCTCACATGCATTATCCAACTTCAATTTCAATCCGTAGGAGTTTTTATTTTTATTTTTTCCTCTATTAAACTTTGGTTGATAATGGGTTCTGTTTTTTTTCCCCCCTTTTATGATTTTTTAAATAAAAAATTATAATATGATTGTAAATTTTGGGGCAAAGGTAGCACAGTGTTTGTGGTGAAGTAGCACAAATACAATGAGCTTTTATTTATTTTTATAATAAATAGTAAAATTTTCTATTCCATTTTTTTATACACTCTTTTTAAGGAGTTTTTTTCCTCTCTCTCTCATGTCAAATAAAATTTTGTCTAATTATTTTAATATCTTTTTGCAGCATCATTCGGGCTTATGTAAAGGAAGCAATTGTGTAGTTCAATACCACTGAATCAATGAAGTTTTATGATGTTGATTTAAATATAATTTTGTTTTCTTTAGATTGATGAATACTCCTCAACATCAGACCCCTTCATTCCAAAGGCATTACTAGGATTCACAAGGCTATGAGAGAGAGAGAGAGAGAGATTCCATTGGATAAGATAGAAGAAATTTCTTACCCATTGATAATTTTTGTTTGATGAACTATGTTTGCAATTTGTTACTCATCTCTTTTACAATTCTTTTACATGTATAATTTTAATCATATACTAGCCTCTGAACACGCGCTCACGTGCGTGTTCAGAGGCTTTTTTGTTGTTGTAAAGGTTAATAATTTGTATTCATTATAATTTGAGATACTACATTTTTCAATCACAAAAAATTTATAGGGGTGTGATGAAAAATTTATTTTACCCACAAACATATTACTCATCACACCCCTAGGAATTTTTTGTGATGGAAAATATAGTATCTCAAATTATAATTAATGCAAATTATTAACTTTTACAACAAAAAAAAAAAAAAAAGAGCCTCTGAACACGCACTTAAGCGCATGTTCAGAGGCTAGTTTAAATAAAATATTTTGGATTCGATCCTCGCCTATACCAAAATCAATTAGTGTCTTATCTGATAATAAAGAGCTCTCATCAAATTGAAGATTAAAATTCTCTAAAAAAAATAAATAAGAAAACATTGGCAGCAGAATCTCAAATGCCAAAATAAATGAAGTCGGCCAATCATGGCCCACAAAAATTAGCAACAATAATAAGTTAGGTCAAGACTTAGGCCTTGTTTGGTTTTTTTTTTTTTTTTTGGTAACTCAATTTCCGTCACTCATCACTCCTCACTCTAAAATACCATATTTGTTTGGCACCATCACTCAATATTTTTCACACTATTTGTGGGCCCCATACCTGTCAACCAATGCAGCTTTTTTTTTTTTTTTTTTTTTCCAGTACCCAAACTCACCGAACCTAGTGAAAAAAAAAAAAAAAAAAAAAAAAAACCCAGAATATGAAAACCGAACTAGTGAAAGAAGAAGAAAAAACCCATAACAGATCGAACCAGTGAAAGAAGAAAAAAAAAGAAGAAGAAGAAACCCAGGAGAAGAAAGAACCGAACAGCCAACCTTGGAGAAGAAAAAAAAAAAAAAAAAAAAAAAACCGAACAGCCAACCCAGGAGAAGAAAGGAAAAAAAAAAAAAAAGTCAAAAAGTGGTCAAAAGTTACGGCTGAGTACTGTTTGTGGGTCTCCTATGTGTGTTTAATTACAATATTGCCATTGAGTTATGAGTTATGGAAACTAAAAACAGTCAAAATGTGTTTTCAATTTTCATAACTCATAACTTAATAATCAGAGAATTGAGCGATGGAAATAGAGTTATGGAAACAGAGTTATGACTTCCCAAACAACCTTTTTGCTATGGATCCTACCATTTTTGAGTTATGAGTTATGGAAATTGCTAAACCAAACACCCCCTTAGTGTGCGTTTGGGACAAGTTTAAAATTTTAGCTTATTTTTATTACTATTCATGGATCATGATAATGCTTGGATGATCAGTGGGCTGAAACTGTCTTCGACGTTATCAAAGGTCGCTAGTAAATCCTGAAAACAAAGACTAAAATCAAAGGTGACCGGTGGAGGCGGCCAAAAATCCTCCGATGGCAAAGTTAGTATCTTTGTGATTTTTCTTTGAAGGAAAAGTGAATGGAAATTCTGAATACCCACCTTGTTCGTAGATCAGTGCTTTTATAGCACACCCACGGAACAGTCATCTCCATTCATGTAAGTCGACGGTTTTAACAGTAACTTATAACTGTTTTTGGTACCGTATCGTTTGGCCCGATTGATCTAACCGTCGTTGGCAACGGTTCCCATCAATTTTGTCGATTACGGAAAGATGTGATGTCCCATGTCTGGTCAGTGATGTTCACCGCCCAGCTTACTCAGGACGAAGTTAGGCTCAGGACGAGATTACCTAAAATCTCGTCCTTCCTGTTTCGCTAAGGACGAGTTTTCCTCGTCCTGACTTTCACGAGTCGAGGTCGTAGATCAGGACGACCCATCATGGACGAGTATAGAGTTGTAATTTTTTCCAGTATCATCAGTTGCCCCCTTGTCCATGGGTCATCCAGAGATATCTGACTTCTGGGTATTCTGTCAATAAATTGGTGACACGTGTCACAATTTTATTCGCAGGAAATTACATCGATTTGCCTAACCGAGGAAAGTGCCACGTGTCTCCTTTTCATTCGTTTGTGTCGTTTCAGATGTCAGGGCCCATTGCCTATAAATAGTTGATTTCCATCGTTACCCCTCTCATTTCTGAAATTTCCCCGTTCAATTACTCTCGTCTTAGAGCCTCGTCTAGAAGTATTCCGCATCCATAAGTTTCCCTCGTCCTAGATCCAGGTATATTCCTAACTTCGTCCTTAGTTTTCTTGTAAACTTTCCATAAAATGTCAATTGTTCTTTCCTCGTCTATCGATAGTGTAGATAAAGCCATAGACGAGTATTCTGACCATAGTAGTTTTAGTGGGTCTAGTGACAGTGATAGTAGTAGTGGTAGTAGTAGTGGGGGGAACACTACGGACGAGTACATATCTGGTGTCCCTGGGGTTCCCTTAGAGGTTCTCCAGGAAGGGTTACAGACGAGGTTTAAGTCCGGGGCTCAGGCCGGAACTAGTGCCCCCTCGTCCACAGTTCAGGACGAGGATGAGGAAGTAGTGTACAGTTGTGCTATAGGTATAGATTCAAAGACAGATGATAGGAAACTGGAATTACTTAAAACATGGTATCAAATCCCAAACGAGCTTAACCCTAGGTTAGCCGTCCGTGGAGAGTGGTGCTGTCAGCCTCGTTTTGGTATAGGTATTTATGAGGCTTACCTTTTGGGAGGGCTTAGGTTACCTCTGAACGGTTTTGCTAGGGAGTTATTGTCTAGGTTAGGTTTAGGAATTTGTCAGTTTAACCCTAACGCATGGAGGTTGGTTGTGTCCATGCAAGTTTTGTGGAGGGAGGTGTTTGAGGGGAACCGTCCTCTCATTGTGGACGAGTTCCTCTTCTGTTACAAGCCCTCCGAGATTAATCAGTCCCTTGGCTTCTATCAATTTACAGCCAGGGGAAAAGATTATAGGCTAATCAAATCCCTAGTCACCTCTGATAGGAACTGGAAGACGGAGTTCTTCTTCGTCTCAGGTTTCTGGGCTGGACGCCCCATTGAGGTTGATAGGGACCCATTCCCTCCATACACTGGGGAACTGGGAAACCTTCGTCCTGAAGGTATGTTCGTCTCAACTTTATTTAGTTTCTAATATCTTTTACAATTCAAAAACCCTAACTCTTGTTTACTCGTCCTTACTTTCTATCAGGTGCTAGACGACCTCACTTGGATAGGTTTCATATTGAGCGCATCCAGAAGGCTCGTCTATACACGGACAGGACGTTCCATTCATTAGTTAGCCTCCAGCGTCTTACTACTTGGGGCTTAGGTCCTATACCTTCTACTGAAGCCCTTGCACACGAGATTACTACTCGCAGACGTAAGTTATTTTCATTGGTTATATATATATTTATTTTATATATATATATATATATTTTTTTTAAGGAAAACTGACGTCTTTCCTTGTAGGAATGGCAACAATGAAGGAGAACAAGGGCAAGGAGGTTGTGGACGAGGGAGCTAAGTCTCAACCTCGTCCACCCACAGGTGAGAAGAGGAAAAACATATCATCTAGAGTGGACTTGGGTGACCTCCCAAGTAGACGAGGGAAAGATAAAAAGCACAAGTCTTCCAGACTTCAAGGTGCGAAATCTCCTCCTGCCTCTACTCTGGAGTCCCCTGTGCAGATCCTCACTATTGATCCTGAGCCAAAAGATCCTCCGTCCAGGAAGGTTTCGTCCATGGTTCACGCACCCACCTCGTCTACTGCTCCCAAGGAAGTTTCTCAACACCTTTTAGGAAACGAGGACTTAGCCTGGGAGAGGTTCTCAAGGGCAGTGACTGATGTGGACGTGGGTGCTTGTTACAACATGTCCTTGAAGGACTTTGAGCACTCTGGTGTTCATGATCTCTTCAAGGTAAGCTCTTAAGCTCTTCTTTATATATATGCACATGTCTCGTCTTTAATTAATGACACTGACCCATACTTAAATTTCAACGTGCAGGCCATGTCTAAGTTCATTGCCGTTTCCAGGCAGGCCACTGAACTGGACAAGACGAGGCTGCTTCTGGAGACCAGAATAAATGAGGTAAAGGAAGAGAGCAAGGTGTGGGTTGAGGTGGCTGCTAAGGCCAGGGAAAAGGCTAAAGAACTCAGAGACCTTAATGAAGAGCTCAAGACGGATGTCCTTGAAAAGGATACTGGTCTTGACGATCTTCAGAAAAGGAATAATGAGCTAAACGCCCTTCTTGAAAAGGCAAAGGAGTACGCAGTTGCAGAGTTCCAGACGTCCAAGCAATTCACTGACCTGCTGGACAAGAACTACGCAGCTGGGTTCGAAGACTTTAGGCTGGACGCTGCAGAGAACTTCCCCAACCTTGATTTCAGCGTCATAAAGCTCAACCTTGGTGCTGCCACTAGCTCTCTCCTTCAAATAAGCTCAGAGGACGTCAACATCGAGGACGATGCTAGCACACTACCCCCTCCTGCATGAAGACTTAGTTTTATGTTCTGTTGTTTTTTTTTTTTTTTTTTTTTTTTTTAAGGAAATGTAATTCAAGCACATTTGTCTCGTCCATGGTTTTAGGACGAGACTTTGAACAAATTCAGGGTGTTTGGACGTTTAGTAGTCCGCCCTTAAATAATTTGATCAACTCTTTTTCCTTTGTTTATGTGAACGAGAATTTTTCTTACTAAAATACAAGTTATTGCTCGTCCATAGGAGTAATTTTTATTAGAACTCCAGTTTTAATTCGTCTTCGAAAAAACATGATGGAATAGTGATTCTCCATTACGTCTTTAAACTTGTAGTTTTTTCACCTTTTCCTCGTCCATATGTTGGATTGTTTTGGTGATATATTTTTCGTTTCCCCGTCCATGGTTTGGACGAGTATTTTGACAAGTTTTAAGTCCGTATGCATTTCATCGTCCATGGGTTGGACGTATTGAATATTTGTTCGTCCATGTGTTGGACGTATGGAATATTTGTTCGTCCATGTGTTGGACGGTGCTCAAATCCTTTGCCCAAGGTTTTTATCTCGTCTTATATTTGGACGAGTATACCTTGTAATGAAGGGCATACTGGCGTTTCATCTCTGTCGTCCAGAGAATTTTCTCGTCCATGGATTGGCGGATTTGAACAAAAATTTAAACAAGAGTAATATGGGGATTATGGATTCACACAACACTATGTACATAACATAAATATTGTTCACAAGCGGGGCACATACTCATAAGTTAGTGCCTTATAAAAAGCTAAGTACATACAAGCAAATCCACCACCTTGTCCATAACCATACCATAATAACAATAAAATAACACTATAGAACACACTGCAAATACATATAATAAATCATCTCATATACACTTGTCCAGGGGAACCTTCATTTAGGCTGGCATTCTACTGATAATACCTTCTCAGGTGTTCAACATTCCATGGATGCTCCAATTTCCTCCCGTCCAGGGCTTCCAAGTAGTAGGACCCTTGCCTCTTGGAGTTGATAATTCTGTAAGGTCCTTCCCAATTGGGCCCCAACTTCCCATGAGCTGGGTTCTTGGTTGCCAAAGAAACTTTCTTCAAGACGAGGTCTCCAATGTTGAATCGCCTCGGCTTAACCATCGCATCATGTTGCCTAACCATGAGATTTTTGTACCTTGCCGTTCTTTTCTCTGCGTCTGTCCTTACCTCGTCTATGAGATCGAGGTTCAAACGGAGTTGTTCTTCATTATCCTTGTCCTGATACATAGTTACCCTATGGTTAGCCATATGTACCTCTGCAGGTATGACTGTCTCGCTTCCATAGGCCAGCTTGAAAGGGGTTTCCCCTGTGGGGGTTCTGACAGTCGTTCTGTATGCCCATAATACACCCGGCAGCTCATCCGGCCATACTCCCTTTGCCCCTTCAAGACGAGTCTTGATAATTTTTAACAAGGATCGGTTTGCAACTTCTGCTTGACCATTTGCTTGAGGATGGGCTGGTGAAGAATAATGATTTTGAATTCCGAAGTGTTCACAAAAATCCTTGAAGAGTGAATTGTCAAATTGTCGTCCATTGTCGGATACTAACACTCGGGGGACCCCAAACCTGCATAGAATATTTTTCCAGACGAAGTTTTTCACATTTTGTTGTGTGATACCCGCTAGGGGTTCGGCTTCCACCCATTTAGTGAAATAGTCAATTCCTACAACCAAGAACTTCATCTGCCTGGTTCCAACTGGGAAAGGACCCAAGATATCTAGACCCCATTGAGCAAATGACCATGGGGCCATCATGGGGGTGAGGTATTCCGACGCTGTCTGGGGACGTTACTGAATAGCTGACACTGATCACAAACTTTCACATAGGCTTTAACATCTGCCTGAATAGTTGGCCAGTAATATCCTGCACGGACGACCTTATGTATAAGTGATCTGGCTCCTGAGTGGTTTCCGCAAGCTCCTTCATGGATTTCCCTCAACACATAGTTGGCCTCTTCTGGCGACAAACATCTAAGATAAGGTTGTGAAAAACCTCTTTTATACAGTATGTCGTTCAGAAGGATGTATCTGGCTGACCGAACTCTAAGTTTCCTGGCCTCGTCCTTTCCTTCCGGGAGAGTTCCGTCCTTCAAATATGATATTATCGGGGCCATCCAACTTCCCTTATTCTGTACTTGCAGCACGTCAGGAATGTCTATACTTGGAAGATATTGGATTTCATCAAACTGGTCCATAAGTTGATTTGCTGATGCTGCCTTTGCTAGTGCATCTGCGTCCATGTTCTCCTCCCTTGGGATTTGAACAAAGGTAGCTTCTTTGAATTTCTTCACTGACTGCAGTACTTTTTCAAGATATTTCTTCATTCGCTCTTCCTTGGCTTCACACGTCCCGTTTACCTGACCCATGACTAACTGTGAATCTCCCAGAATGAGTACTGATTCAGCTTCTATGGACTTGGCCAGTTCCAAACCTTTTAAAAGGGCTTCATACTCAACTTCATTATTGGTTGCTTGATATTGCAGGCGCACCTTGTATGTCAACTTATCTCCCTCAGGGGACTGCAACACAACTCATATCCCTCCTGCATGCTGTGTAGACGAGCCATCCACGTGAATGACCCTTTTTTTGTCTTCCACTACTTCCGACTCGCTGTGACTCGGAGTAAATTCTGCGATAAAATCCGCTAGAGCCTGAGCTTTTATCGCGTGCCTTGGCAGGTACTTGATATCAAATTCACTGAGCTCGACTGCCCACTGGATCAATCGTCCCGCAGCTTCTAACTTATTCATTGCTTTTTTTAGCGGGTGATCCGTCATGACGTTGATGATGTGAGCTTGGAAGTAGTGCCTCAGTTTCCTAGAGGCTGTGATCAAGGCAAAAGCCAACTTTTCAATTTGTGGGTACCGTGCTTCCGCTCCTCTAAGTGCTCGACTGGTGTAGTAGACCGGTTTCTGCACTCTTCCTTCTTCTCTGATCAAAGTCGAACTTACAGCATGCGGGGTAACAGTCAAATACAGATATAACTCTTCTCCTAACACGGATGGACTTAACAATGGGGTAGATGTAAGGTATGCTTTCAGGTCTTCGAAGGCTCTCTGACAATCGTCCGTCCACTCAAATGCTTTTCTAAGAACTTTGAAGAATGGCAAACATTTATCAGTGGCTTTGGAAACAAACCTGTTAAGGGCTGCAACTCGTCCTGTGAGTGATTGGACTTCTTTAACATTTTGCGGAGGCTTCATATCCAGTATTGCTTTGATTTTATCAGGATTAGCTTCAATTCCCCTGTGTGAGACCATAAAGCCCAGAAATTTTCCCGACGACACTCCGAAAGCACACTTGCTGGGGTTTAACTTCATGTTGTACTGCCGGAGTGTATCAAACGTTTCCCGTAGGTCGTCCAGATGAGTTTCCTCGTCCTGACTTTTCACCAGCATATCGTCTACATAGACTTCCACATTCCGCCCAATCTGCGGACGAAACATGTGGTTGACCAACCTTTGATATGTTGCCCCTGCATTCTTCAGCCCGAAAGGCATTACCTTATAACAAAATAAGCCTTGACTAGTGACGAATGACGTTTTTTCTTGATCCACCTCGTCCATCCTTATCTTATTATATCCGGAAAAGGCATCCATAAAGCTAAGTAGCTTATGTCCCGCCGTAGAATCCACCAACTGGTCAATGCGGGGCAATGGATAACTGTCTTTAGGGCAGGCCTTGTTTAAATCGGTGAAGTCCATACACATTCTCCATTTCCCATTCGCCTTCTTGACCATTACCACATTAGCCAGCCAGTCTGGATAATAGACTTCTCGAATGAACTTCGCCTGTGTCAGCTTCTGTACCTCTTCTTTAATAGCATTGTCTCTCTCCGGAGCAAATACCCTCTTCTTCTGTCGCACAGGCTTGAAGGAAGGATGTACATTCAGACGATGGGTAATGACACTCGGGTCTATGCCCGGCATGTCCTCATGACTCCAAGTGAACACATCAATGTTTTTTCTTAAGAAATATATAAGACCCTTCTTAATATTTCCTTCCAAATCTGCCCCTATTCTGGTACTTTTCCCTGGATCTTCCTCGTCCAAAGGAATTTCTTCCAATGCTTCTGTGGGCTCTGCCACGATTCTTCTTTCTGCTATGTTCATCGTCTGAGTTTGCTCGTCCATAGCCAGCATGGCTAAATAACACTCTCTAGCGGCCAATTGATCTCCTTGGACCTCTCCTACCCCATGTTCAGTAGGGAACTTAACTGACAAATGGTAAGTGGATGTGACTGCCTTTCAGTTATTTAGGGTCGGCCTCCCAATTATAGCATTATAGGATGATGAACAATCAACTACAAGGAAGTTGACATTTCTCGTTACTTGTTGCGGATACGCCCCTACTACCACTGGTAAGGAGATAGTACCGACAGGCTGCACTTTCATTCCACCAAAACCGACCAAGGGTGAATACATCGGACGAAGCTACTCCCGTCCGAGGTTCATTTGTTGGAAGGCAGGATAATACAAGATGTCCGCCGAACTCCCGTTATCTACCAACACCCTTCTAGTTGAATAATTAGCGATGAGCAAGGTAATAACAATGGCATCGTCATGAGGATGATGTATCCTTGATGCATCCTCGTCCGTGAAAGTGATAGCCTGCTCGTCTTGATTCCTCGTCCTGGGAGATTGTCCTGAAAGTTGGACATTTTGTACTACCTTCAGATATGTCTTTTTTGATCTGGATGACTGACCTGTTAAACTTCCCCCAAAAATCATTCTGATTTCTCCAAGCGGAGGTCGTGATGACTCCTCTACCTTCGTCTTCAGCTTCTCATCCTTGTAGTCTCGTCCAAGGAAATTCCTCAATTTCCTTTGTCTAATGAGATTTTCAATCTGCTGCTTGAGGTCAAAACATTCGTCGGTGTCATGCCCATGGTCTCTATGGAAGCGACAATACTTATTCCGATTGCGCTTATTGGGATCTCCCTTCATTTTCTCTGGCCACTTTAAAGAGGGCTCGTCCTTGATTTGCATGAGAACTTGCTCAAGTGGGACGTTCAACAGCGTATACTGCTGATTTCGCGCTGAAGGGCCTACTTTTTTGTCTCGGTCTTTCTTATCTTCTGCACGTCCCTTTTTTGGACGAGGTCCTTGGTCAGTACCACGTACAGGATTCGCCTCCCCTCTTTCAGCTCTTTTTCTCTTCTTGGCTATGATCGCGTCTTCTGCATTCATGAAGTTCTGAGCCGAATGGACGAGCTCTGCCATGGACTGGGGCTCTTTTTCGTACAGCTTATGAATGAAAAGATCGGAATTAACGCCATTGTGGAATGCCGCTAGCAGCAACTTATCATCCACTTCATCCACTGTCAGAGCTTCTCGGTTGAAGCGAGTGATAAAGGATCGCAGACTTTCATTTTCTCCCTGTTCTATGGTCAGCAGGCTGGACGAGGAACGTTTATGCCTCTGTCCCCCAATAAAGTTGTTAACAAACAACTTGCTCAACTCTTCGAAGGAACTTACTAAATTGGGGGGTATCTTACTGAACCATACTCGCGCGGGCCCTTGAGGGTGGTTGGAAAGGCTCTACACATTATCTCGTCCGGAACCCCTTGGAGGTGCATCGTAGTCTTAAAAGTGGCAATGTGGTCGAAGGGGTCACGCGTCCCGTCATATGAATCTAAGGAAGGCATCTTGAACTTCGGAGGGAGAGGGTGACCGTTGATGAGTGCAGTGAAATGGGAGTCAGTCCTATGAACTAAGTCCTCCATTGGATTTGCCCTTCTCATATTCTCTCTCATCTCATCAATGACCCTTCTCATCTGGTCCATCTCCTTTTCCAGATGCGGTACCCTTCGCGAAGTGGTACCTCTTGACTGGCTCTCAGGTTCAACATTCCTTGTATTTTCTTGACTCTGGGTATGCCTTTCGACATTTTCGTCACGATGCTGTCTCCTTGAGTTAAGTTGTCTGGTCAGTTCCTGATTCTGACGGGTTAATTCTGCCATGGCGGCAGCCATGGACTGCACATGCTGGACAGAAGATGGCTGCATGGCGGGCGCCGACTGACGGTCGCGGCGAGGATTACTGGAAGCGTCCCTACTCTCTTGTGGGCCTGGACTGGTAACCCTTGATCTTGTTCGAACCATTTCAGCCCTTTGTCAGTGAAAGAAACTACAGAATTTCAAAGAATCTAAAAATTCTATATAACACTTCCCACAGACGGCGCCAACTGATAATGCTTGGATGATCAGTGGGCTGAAACTGTCTCCGACGTTATCAAAGGTCGCTAGTAAATCCTGAAAACAAAGACTAAAATCAAAGGTGACCGGTGGAGGCCGGCCAAAAATCCTCCGATGACAAAGTTAGTATCTTTGTGATTTTTCTTTGAAGGAAAAGTGAATGGAAGTTCTGAATACCCACCTTGTTCGTAGATCAGTGCTTTTATAGCACACCCACGGAACAGTCATCTCCCTTCATGTAAGTCGACGGTTTTAATAGTAACTTATAACTGTTTTTGGTACCGTATCGTTTGGCCCAATTGATCTAACCGTCGTTGGCAACGGTTCCCATCAATTTTGTCGATTACGGAAAGGTGTGATGTCCCATGTCTGGTCAGTGATGTTCACCGCCCAGCTTACTCAGGACGAGGTTAGGCTCAGGACGAGATTACCTAAAATCTCGTCCTTCCTGTTTCGCTAAGGACGAGGTTTTCCTCGTCCTGACTTTCACGAGTCGAGGTCGTAGATCAGGACGACCCATCATGGACTAGTATAGAGTTGTAATTTTTTCTAGTATCATCAGATCATATTGTACTTTTTGGTACTATTCATAGGTCTCATTGTACTATTCAACTAAATTTTACCATTATTTAAAATACTTTTAGCAAAGAGTTTTTAATTTCAGCTAAATAAGCTATTCCCAAACGGACACTTAATTTAAGTACTACTTCTTCCTCTCACTACATGGACCAAACCCACACAAAGTAAAAAAAGAAAGAATATAAGGAGTAGTGGGTTGGAGTTATAAGCTCCAAATATGGGAGTCAAATTTTATAAGCTCTAGACAAGAAACTACAACACACAAATACATTTTAGGGTCTGTTTAGTTGAAGGGATGAAAAAGTGGGAAAATAGAAAATAGAAAATTTCTTCATGGTGTTTGGTTTGGGAGGTAGAAAATTAGAGGAATAGAAAACTCTTTTATTTCGTTGAAATGAAAAATAAAATGATGGAAAATGTAGTTTGTATAAATTTATTTTCATGCCCCTATTAGATTTTTTTTAAGTTACACATTATATATATATTAATTGTGTATGGATAAATATTTCATTTTTTTACAACCATCCAAAACATATGAAAAAATGCTTCCAAAAATAAATTTTGAAGAGGAAAAAAAAAGGATAAAAGGTTTGGCAAAACCAAAAAGAAGAAAAGAACACTAGAAGGGGATTATTTTTGTCCACAACACAACCCAAATTTTATTTCCCAATTTTCTTTTGTATTTTCTCTCCAAATTGGAGAGATAGGTTTTTGGTGGGCCTTGTGAGAAAATACTTGAGCCCAAACAAAATCTCTCCAATTTTCTATCCTAACCAAACAACCGAAAAACTCATTTTCTTGCCTCCATTTATTATCCTCGATGATTTCACTCCAATCAAACGGATCCTTAAACACTCATGCATCCTGAAACCCTAAGCTACATTCAATAGATATACAAAGCATGTTTATAAGTTCTTAACTATATAGTTATGGGAATGTCCATTTATCTTTCAACTCAATATAGATTAACCACATTGGGTTTCTCCAAAAAAAAAAAAACTGCATGGGGGGTTTTGTGTACCTTTCTTGTAAACTTATGATTCGATTCTTATAGAGTGCTCTATCTCTAGAAGAGCATACCATTCTCATTATTGCATGTGTTCCCACTTTATAAAAATAAATTCTATTGATCTCATTTAGTAGAATTATTTTAAATTTAAAAATAAATTATATTTATATTATCAATTATTTTTAAGATTAAAGTTATACTACCACTTGATTGAATTAAGCTTGCTTTGTTAAAAGCACAAAGGGTCTTAAATAAAAGACTAAGACTAAATTACATAGTAAATTATTAAAGTTTGTGGTAATTTTAATTTTGCTTCTTAAAATTTGAATCCACTCCCCTACTATTAGGTATTGATTGGATTCATTCTCTTTCGTTAATACATTGTGCCTAATTGTTTGTCACGTGTCAGATTAATCAAAATAAATGTATACATAAAGATAGTGGCGGCTCTAGGAATTTTGTTTAGGAGGTTCATTAAAAAAATTTAATAAAAAGAGATCTTAAATAAATCGAGTTATTGACAAATAATAATATGTGAAGTTTTATAATTTTATTCTACAAGTTTTCAAATTTTGAATGTTACATGATAGTTCATTACGAGTATTTATTATCAATGTAGATAGTTATGAGCCTATGACCATTTTATTTTGTTAAGTTTGTCTAACATTTTTTTTATACAATTGTTATTATTTATTTGACTTTGTTTTTATAAAAATATTTTAGACTAAATGACTAATCTCAACTCATTGGCTCCGTATTAATTATTAACGTACACAATCACATTCATTCATATATAAAATTATACACTATGTGTCTACTTAACCAATCAAATACAATTTTACAATTTTACAATTTTTTTCTTGAATTTTACTTACTTTATAACAAAAAGTTATTATAATATGATAACAATACACACACATGTAAAAAAACCCTCTCTATTATAAAGTTATATTATATTTATATTGTACACACAAACAACCACATACATCATAATTTACACAAATAATATTATAACAAAAAGTAATGTACACAATCAATATTAAACACACTCACACATATATAATATAAATTTATAAAAAAGAATTATACTTACAATTCACAAACACGTACTCTTTACTCTTAGAGTTGAAAATACTTGTAATAAGAGTGTGCAAAATTTAAGTCAAGGTGTGTAAAAAAATATTTTTAAGAATAAATTAAAGTATTAAACTAAAAAAAAAAAATTTACATATATAATTTTTTTTTTTTTTTTGAAGTCAGGGGTTCATTTGAACCCCCTGATTAAGCTGTAGCACCACCCCTGCATAAAGAGTGCAAAATCAAAGTAATCCTAAACATAAATGGTATAAAATTATAACAAATAACAAACATAAAGGGTGTCATTGGGGTGCTTACTTTACAAACATCGTGACACAAAGCATTGGCAAAAGCAGCAAATCCAATCCAAATAATATATAACGAAGATATCCAAAACTTTAGACGTGTGAGTTATATTAAAACCACAATCAATTTTACACCCATTTTCACAATAATTCCATATGACATACTTTTGTCGCAAATTTCTGATGTGACTAACTGTGAGTAGTAAAAAAATGGTGAAAAATCCATGTAAAAAAAATCGATAGTGTCCAATAAAAAAGAAAAGAAAAGAAAAAAAAGATTGATAGTGCATCACAATCTACCCATAAAATAATTATGAAAAATTATATGATAAAAGTTATGGTTTTAAAAGAAAAATGTTAGGACTACAAATTTTGTCAGACGTGGAATATTGCAAGTGATGAAATTATGAAGTGATATGGACCAATACTTACAACATGTAACATGATCGATCTGCGGCAAAAGTTGATTTTTTTTTGGGTTAAAAAAAAAAAAGCCAAATAAAATGAAATTAAAAAAACCAAATAAAATGAAATTTTTTGTTTGGTTAAAAAAAAAAAGAAAAAAGAAAAAAAAACAAGAGCTTAACCGCATACAAGTACAACTCTTACAAAAAGGGCAAACCACCAAACCCAATCAAATCTCATCCGCCCCTCTTTTCACTCTCATCCACTTCTCTTTTTTCTCTCTAGTCCATACCCCAAAATCAAATCTCTCTCTCTCTCTCTCTGGTGAGACCCTAATTCCCAATTCGATCCGCAAATGCCGCCTCCGAACAACAAATCGATGATGATGAACACCAGGCCAGGAAGAATCGGGGGCGACTCCGACGAATCGGAGACGCCGTCGAACAATCTCTGGGTCGGTAACCTAGCCAGCGACGTTGCGGACTCAGATCTCATGGATCTCTTCGCCCAGTACGGTGCGCTCGATAGCGTTACCTCCTACTCTTCTCGCAGCTACGCTTTCGTCTTCTTCAAGCGAATCGAAGACGCTAAGGCCGCCAAGGATACCTTACAAGGCGCCGATCTCCATGGCCACCCTATCAAGATCGAGTTCGCTCGTCCGGTTTGTTCTCATCAATTTGTTCTTCTCCTGTGTATATATATAAATACGATTCGTTTCGTGACTTTGAAATTTTGTGTAGTTTTTTATGCGTTTCAACAACTCTTGAGTTTCGACCTTTTGATAATGACTCCTTATCAAATCAGATCCCTAGAATAATGAATTTTTTTTGTTTTGATTCTCGGGATTAGGAATTAGGTTCAATTCGATTCTGCGTGCAATTGTCACTCAGATTTGGAGATCAATGTGATCTAGAATTTAATTTGGGTTTAGACAAAGGGATAATGAAGTAAAAGAAAACAAACCCTTGGTAATGATTATTTATCGAATCAGATCATTAAAAGAATAATTTTAATTTTAATTTTTGGGATTAGGAAGTAGGTTTAATTTGGTTTTGTGTGCAATTGTCACTAAGATTAAAATTTAAAATTGGGTTCTAACTAAAGGGATAATTTTTGGGATTAGGAAATAGGTTCAATTTGGTTTTGTGGGCAATTGTCACTAAGATTTAAAGATCAATGGGATCAAAATTTAAAATTGGGTTTTAACAAAGGGATAATGAAGTAAAGGAAAGTTCATTCCATTTTGTAGTAAAAAAACAAATAATAATTAGTTTACGGCTTCTACAAACTTCAGTATTACCGTCTCAACCCAATGTTGATTTCTAAGATCCAATGGGATCAGATTATGCGGTTAACCATGAAGAAGAATTTGCGTTTTTTTTTTTTGGGGGGGGGGGGTGTTCGATTATTGTGAATGGGGTAATTAGGTTTAATTCTATTGTAGGCCGTGCGCAACATAACGTCAAGAGCAATGCGATTGGACAAGTAATAATGCTTTATAGAAACATAAAAGAAAACTTTCCCAAGGTACACAGGCAGTGTTCTCAGTATACAACAAAACATCCACAAAGGTTACATAAAAAATAAAAAATAAAAATTCTTCTCTCAAATGTAGTTTTCATTGTAGGGTACTTGCCCATGAAGTTGATAGCAGTAGGTTTGGCAAACCCTAGTAACAGCATACAAACCCTGTCAATGGGGATGCTAAAATTACATTTTTAATTTTACAAAAATTTTACCACTTCAAGGCACTCGATCGCAAAATGTGAATGCTTGTAGCAGAAGTACCTAATCACCTTCGAACACGTCAACATCAAACAGATTTTCACATATAGTATCTCTCCACAAATTTGAATATAATAAGGTGGTTTTGTAGATATTTAAACAAATTTAATGAAAGCAATAGAACGATGCTTTGCTCTAATTATGCAAATTTGAGGACCAAGAGTTGGAGCAGCACCTTAAGTTGAGGATGTGAGGATCAAATTGAGGCAAAGCATTCTCTTGATAAAGAGCACCAAATAGATGAACTCAAGTTGCATGTGTGTTCTACTGATCAATTCCACTAGGGATCAGAAATTGAGCTTGAGGTTTACTGTAAATTCATTTTCAATTTTCATTTCTCAGATGATGAAAAATGTTTCATTGATTTCAAATTTCAAATAATTAAATATAGATTATTATTGTGAATTCTGATTATGGTAACTTTGCTAGAACCTTGGGCTTCATATCAAGTTAGGAGCTGGTTAGTTTTCATATATAAGAGGCACCACAATGCAAAAATCAGCCTTAAAATTTTGCCAAACACTATAATATGTGCTATGCATATAAATTATTTTTCAATTCTGACAAAATGTGATCTCTTTACACAAGCATTTTGATACCTAACAATGAGTTTGAGAAGAGCCAAGAATTTGAGAGAGATATCTGGATTTTAATTTTTAAAATTTCTGGCATTGAGTGTACTTGATTCTTGCTGTAAGGGTGCTCATGGATAAAATATCCATGAGTCTCCAGAGAGTCTCCATTGAATTTGAGTTTGATTCTTGCCGTAAGAGAGATACATAGGTTATCCTTCTAAATCTTATCTCAGCTTAAAAGAATGGCTGCAAGAGCTGTATGTGTGCAGTACTTCAATCTTGTAAGAGATTTTTAATGCCTATAAACAAGGCTGATAGGGAGTAGTTTTGACAAACCTTTCTCTTCAGAGAGTCCCCAGTAGAGCTGCATCCTTCCTACTCAGACCTGATAATGCTTACTTCAAATTTATATTTTATGGTTGATAACCAGCTTTGTTGGATATAAGAATTCTTCACATTAACATCAATGACATCATCAGCCTGTGCATTTTTTTTTTTAATACTTTTACAGTAGAAGCCACCAATTCTTTGCCAATCTCTAGCATTTCAACAAGTGAAGTCACCAACACTAATCACTCACCTTCTGATTTGACCTTTCTTGAAAATACCATCTAAGGGCCTGATGTATTCATTTTAATTTTGGAGATAATATTAATAAAAATTAAAAATTATTTACAAAGTTTGCTTTATAAACTTTAGAGAATGAAGAGGGATTGTTGAAAAGGATATCCTTGATCCAAGATTCCTTTCTGGCATGAAGGGATTTAAAATCTCTACATGCTTCTTGCACTTGATCATGTAATTAGCAATACAAATATGATCATTTGATTGTGTTATGTAATGGGTTGGAAAAAATTCCTCCCAATTCTTATATAAAAATACTATCATACCTATCAATATAAAAAAAAGATTCCTCCCAATTTGTTTGGAGAAAAACTGCCCTTAATATATGTGTGAATGATATTTGACTGCTATATGCAGGCCTATATGCATGGCATTGATGTTTTATTTGATGACTAATGTTTTATTATAATTGTAAAGATAAATGCATCTGCTTCTACAGGCTAATAAAGAACTTCATTGGTTGTTCATGGATTAGTAGTACCAGCAATTTTTTTCCTTCAAGCTAGTAATACGGTTTTTCTTTTGATAGCAAATTGGTCTTTTGAACCCAAATATAGTACTTCGTCTTTTTATTAGTTTTCTTTCTACTGAACTATCAAATGATGCAATTTTGAGATGCTTATAAATATTAAAAAATCCCACTTTTCAGGCAAAACCTTCTAAGCATCTATGGGTGGGTGGAATTAGCCCAGCAGTTTCCAAGGAAGAATTGGAAGAAGAATTTCTTAAGTTTGGTAAAGTTGAGGATTTTAAGTTCCTTAGAGACCGCAATACTGCATTTGTTGAATACCTTAGATTGGAAGATGCATCCCAGGCCATGAGAAACATGAATAGTAAGCGCATTGGTGGTGAGCAGATACGTGTGGATTTCCTTCGGTCGCAGCCCACAAGAAGAGTAAGTCTCTTGTACAGAACTTTAGTTTTCTTTTTATGAGATGTTGTAACTGTTATTCAGAACTTTCTTTTCAGTTCAATCTGCAATGAGCTTTATATGTCCTGTGTTCATATCAACAGGAGCAGTGGCCTGACTCCAGAGATGGGGACTTTCAGGGCAGAAGCATGGGACCTGCTGATTCCCATTTAGGTCATAAGAGACAACTGGTGAGTCTCAGCCTGATAACTCTGTTTTACTAGATAAGGCAAAACTTTCTGTCTACAGCATGTCTCTGGTGCCATGTGTCTCAGAGGAATTGTGTAGACTGGTTGCATCAAATTATTTCTATCCTACAATGGACCAAATCACTGATTTGGTTGGATCTGGCACTATTTTTTTTTATTGTTGATCTGCTTATAGAATCTTACATGAAGTATTCGCCTATAGCTTCCTTTTATTGGGTTATGTTGCTTTAAATTTCTTTTATCTTGTTACAGCATCCTCAGTCCTCTGTGGGGCGAAAAGGAGATGGTCAACCCAGTAATGTTTTGTGGGTAGGTTACCCTCCTTCTGTTCAGATTGACGAACAAATGCTCCATAATGCCATGATCTTATTTGGTGAAATCGAGAGAATTAAGAGTTTTCCTTCAAGACACTACTCCTTTGTAGAATTTAGGAGTGTGGATGAAGCTCGCCGAGCTAAGGAGGGTTTGCAGGGCCGGCTTTTTAACGATCCTAGAATAAGCATTATGTTTTCAAGTAGTGAGCTGGCACCTGGCAAAGAATACTCTAATTTTTATGCTGGAACTAAAGGGCCAAGGCCAGAGTTTTTTAATGAACATCCTTTTCGACCTGTACAGATGGATGTGTTTGGTCATAATCATCCTATGGTCCCAAATAATTTCCCTGGACCGTTACCATCTATTCCAATGAGGCCTTTTGGTCGTCAAGGTAGTCTTGAACCTCTGCTTCCAGGCCCAGAATTTGATGATTTGACCACGCATCATAATTTTCAGGATGGTAACTTGAAAAATATGATGGGTCCAAACTGGAAAAGGCCATCTCCTGCACCTGGAATGCTCCCTTCTCCTGCACAAGGTATCAGACCGCCCCCAAGATCCACATCTGGTTCTTGGGACGTACTTGACATGAATCAGTTTCAAAGGGGTTCTAAAAGGTTGAGGATAGATGATGCTTTGTCCATTGAAGATGCACCTTTTCCTTTGAGAAAGATTGATGACCGGGGCTTGGGATTGGATCAATCATATGGGCTTGGTCCAGTGACTGATGGAGGTGGTGGACCTTTTGCAAATGTTCAAGGGAAGAGTAGCCTTAGTCCTGTGGGTGCAAGGGTCATGGCTGGTGGACCTGGTCAGGGTCAAGTTGATAATGATTACATATGGCGTGGCATTATTGCTAAGGGGGGCACTCCTGTTTGTCAAGCTCGTTGCATCCCTTTAGGAAAAGGAATAGAGAGTGAGCTGTGAGTATAATTTTCTCTTCTTGTTTTCTGTTTTTCGTATCATCTTCTTTTTGCTGCTGTTTAGGGTGCTTTACTAATTTCTATTTGTTATATGTCCCAAGCAAGCATTTTTTTAGGTATTTGATAATACACATCATTTCATTGCCAAAGATATTTATATATTTTTGATAAATTCCAAAGATATTTATGAATTGGAGACAGTTCATCTAAATTAATTATGTTTTGTTTTGGCATTATTTCATTGAATAGAACTTTTCTGAAGTATGTAACAAGTTGGAGCATTGTATTTTTCTTGACTTCATAGACCTCATTTGTGATTTGACTGAAACTTTTAGATGAAATTGGTAATCAATATTTGTCTAAAAAAAGCAAGTGAAAGGAAAAACATGTGTAAGCAATCAAGAGAGTACGTATATTTGTAATGCACACTGAGTTTTTTAGTGTTCAATCTACAAAAAAAAAGTTTCTTAGTTTTCAAGTTGTTCATAAGTCGTTTGGATGTTAATGCTATTTTTTTTTTAACCTGCTCGCAACATTTTTCCCCCTACTTGAGAACTTGTGAGTTTAACAAAGGTTTCTTTTTCACTTGGTGCGAACTGCTATTTGCCATTGTAATTTTGTACGTCTGATTTGCTCATTTGTCTTCTCAGTCTCATCTATGTGGAAAATTTCTGTTTTGCAGTCCTGAAGTTGTTAATTGCTCGGCCAGAACAGGATTGGATATGCTCACAAAACACTATGCTGATGCCATTGGGTTTGATATTGTTTTCTTCTTGCCCGACAGTGAAGATGATTTTGCTTCCTACACTGAATTCCTTCGCTACTTAGGTGCCAAAAACCGTGCTGGTGTTGCCAAGTTTGATGATGGGACCACCTTATTTTTAGTTCCTCCGTCAGACTTCTTAACTAATGTTTTGAAAGTTGCCGGCCCTGAACGTCTATATGGCGTGGTTCTCAAGTTTCCACAACAAGTTTCTAGCGGTACATCCATTTCACAACAATCACATCTTCCCATCCCTTCTTCTCAATATACGGATAGACAGCAGATTCCTCCTCGCACTGAGTATGGTGTAATCTCATCAAAGGAGGAACAAGCTTTGCCAATGGATTATGACAGGGTTTTGCATGAGGATGCAAAGCTTCCTCCAAAATCACATTTTCCAATTGCTAGTGAGTCCCCAGCAATGCAGCCAGTACCCCAAGAGTATGCTTCTACCAATGCACTATCAGTTTCCCAAGCTGGAGTGACATTAACACCTGAGCTTATTGCCACTCTGGCATCTTTGCTGCCTGCAAATGCACAGTCTTCTGGTTTAGAAAGTGCAAAGCCTGCATTGGGCTCATCATCTGTCAGGCCTTCAATTCCGCCTCAAGTTGGACCCAATAAAGGGACCCCATCTCAAGACTGGAAACAAGATAATCAAGCTTCTGACCATATGGGTCATCCATTGCAACAGTTGGGGAATCAGTTTAATCCCCATTTACAAAACCTTTCCCAATACCAGCCTTACCCATCTGTCTCAAGCACACCTACCCATTCGGCCTCATTGTTACATGGCAATGCCCAAATCCATGACTCTTCTGTAAGCCTACCTCCGCAGGCTGCAATTTTGTCTCGGCCTATGAACCAAAGTGGACAGCTTGCTGCTTCTCCTCATGTGAGCCAGCAATATCAGCATGAAATTCCCCCCAGTAGTCAAAGAGGCTATGGAATGGTTAATGGGATGGAGGCTTCTGGATTATACAGCTCACAAGCTTTCCAGCCAGCCAACAGTCCTTTAACCTCATCTAATCAGGCCCATGGTTCTCTTCTTTCCCAGCCACCAAGCTCGGAGATCCCCAATCAGATGCAGCAGCTTCAATCTGCACTCTTTGGTGCTGGCCAGGGCACACCAGAAGTTGAGGTTGATAAGAACCAGCGGTACCAGTCGACTCTACAATTTGCTGCTAACCTCCTCCTCCAGATACAGCAGCAGCAGACAACCAATCAGTCAGGACGAGGACCTGGAAATCAACAATGAGGTAATTCCTCCTCCATGAGTAATATTATTCGGTGATGGAATCCCTTTTTTGAGAAAATATCTCTACTTAAGTATGGAAGTGGGCTGTTAGCTAACTTAAGTAGTTTGCATATGTTAAACGTCTGGGGTCATAAGCTGTCATTGTTCCTTTTGTCTGCATATAGTGAACATTTAGGGCGATTAATTGTTTTCATGTTTAAAACTCCATATCAAAAGTTTTGGATAGCATCATAACTAAGGAAATTGAACTTTATGATATAACTTATGCCAGCTAGAAGACTTGGTATAAACCTCTTATGCAGTGAATTGTTAGTGGATTTTAGTTCCTTGATGGTCAAAAAAACTTAGAATACTATTGTTGAGATGAAAGTTATACACATGGGACAAGATGGCTTTTTTTTTACAATTTCTTTTGAAGTTGTAAGAGATGTATAAGGTGGCTAGAATGAGAGAGATGTTATTAATGCAGCTTAGAATGAGGTGTTTTCTTTTAAGGTAGGCTTCTGGTAAGGCTCAAGGGATTTGATATTTTGATTCCATCATCTCTCTGGGCATTTGAAGAGGAAATGCAAGATTTTCCTGCAATTCAGATTGGGACCTCATTATTTTAAGCTTTAGGAACCAATGATGGTTGGAGTGAATATGTTATTCTTTGCCCTTTTGGACTGGGTTCAAATTTGGCTCCTGTTCATGAAAGAAAACTGACTTCTAACCTCGTAAGTTGTGGGGTTTTTGTTCCATCTCTTGAGTGTCTTAGAGTCAGCATGTTGTCTCTTGGAGTAATTGATAAGATATACGGTTGCAGCTCCAGTTAGGGAATTTATTATTCTGGAAATGTTTTCAATAACTCTTAGTTGATGAAGGCTCTGCCAAACGTCCTGTAGGTTTAGATATATGCATCTTATGTGTCCACTGAATTTGGAAGGTATATTGTTTTAAGGTGGAACCGTTTGCTTTTGAGATCTACATGCTCCATGGTTAGAATCTCCAATGGGTCACAGTGGCTTGGACCTAAGTAGGCCAGAAAAGTCAATACAACCTTTTTGCAGTCTTTATATGTAGGCAACAATTATCCTTCATTCTTTTAGAGATTCATTTATGAACCTAGAGGCATTGATGAGTGGCTGATTGATGGTCTATTATTTTGAGATACCTTGTAAAGGATTTTCAAGCACTCTTCATTGCCCACAAAAATATAAATATCACTGGGGTTTGCCGTTTGCTTGGAATAGCTTTGTGGTGAAGTGGATTGCTTATAAGATTTAAGGGACACGCCTGTTGAGTAGAAGATTGGATAATACTTTGTGGACAAGGTGTTCTCTTGATGGTTGGGTTCCCTGGTTAGTATGTGTTAAGTTTATTGTAGATATTCAGAGAAGATGTTTGAAGGATTTTGGCATATGTCAAGTGCTTGTTCTCTTAATTAGAAACTTCTTTCTAGAGTTTTAACTACACAAGGTGTCAAATATACCTGACTTGTTCACTTATCAAAAAAATGAGGTCAATATGTAATTTTGTATTTCAATATGCTTTTACTACTCTTAGGCATCAATCCTAAGTTGGGAAGTGCTTGGATAGACCAATGCATTGTGTAGAGTATGTTATCTAATTCATTCTGTACTATATACCTTCCTCTAGCATGATTTGTTAATTTTTATTATGTCTGTTAATTGCTCTTCTTATTGCATTTAGTATCAGCCATTTCTTTTTTTTTTCGATTTCACTTCTTCTTGAGTCTATTGTGCATATGTTTGTAGTAGCTTATAGTTGTGTGACATATGAAAGCTTTTTATTTTTTATTTTTGGTGATCATCTCTGATTACTTAGTACCTAACTTTAGGGTGAGAATTTCTTAAACTTTTTAAATTGTAACTGTGAAATGTAAACTGCACTTTGAAAGGGGTCTTTGGACTTAATTCTTAATAGTATTTTGGTATGTTTGGTAAATTTATATTTGTAAATATAGTTTTACCGTTATTTAAGACCACTACCTTAGCAAACCATCATATGAACGAATTTCACATGATGATCCAGGAAACTCCCTTACTTTCCTCCATCTTTTGCCTTCTAAGAATGGCAATATAAAAATAATGCAGAAATCTTCCATTGACAAGTTTTTGGGCAAAACACAGATGATTTTTTGAAGATTGAATGTAAAGTTTATACATCATCCTTCTAACGTTTGAATCATCACTCTATAAATCTGATATGTGCCTACCCTGATTGTTTCACTATATGGGTGGATAGACAGGGAGCTCTCTTGAAACAAAATATAGCGTTAAATTTAACCTTACAATATAGGTATTCCTATTAATTTGTAAGTCGCAGAATAATAGAAATCAGAAAAACATAAAATGCTTCCTAATGCAAAATAGTCTTAAGAACTGTTAATTGCTTTACAAAATTTAAATAACTAATGATATTTTCTACCATATAACATAAAACATAAACTCGACTAAACTTGAGGTAATGCATAGCGCATAGCTTACCTGAACTCGACTAAAATCTCATCCCAAGGGCAAAAAAATTAATCCTGAGCTCGATGACATATATCTTTCCTTTGCTACCAAGGAGAAAAAAAAAGAGAGCAATCGATCTAAAGTTATTAGAGCCGTCGCACACTCGCACTAGTGTATGTATAGACATTGCACGTTCCTATATAGACATTGCACGTTCCCAAGTACGTTGAGGAACCGTATGAGCTTTTGGAAATTCATTATAATGGGTGATTACAAATTGAAAAACCATTATTAGCTTCTTTTTCTTCTCTCTCTCCTATTTTCTTTTGTTTTTAAATTTTTTTTTCAATTATTATTTTTTGTAATAAAAAAATCCAGGTGGGAAAAATCAAAAGGAAGTTGGTTTGATAAGCAATATTCTTAGATGGCAAAGTAAATCATTCAGGAAAAGGAAATCGTAAAGAGAATTGACCTATCGCCTTGTTTAGTCATTAGTTATTCAATTTTGACCCAATGCTTACTATATAGTATTAAAATTGTACCCGGTAGAACTATTGATTCCAAATTTGGCAAAATATTTATTCCCCTAATTTTTACATGCTGTCTACCTTGAACCCATGCATCTGGATCTGGTGGCCTCCTTTCTATTTTTTTTATTATTAAACTTCAATTTTTCAAAAAAGAGAGAATTAGTATGTAATATGGATTATGTGTTTTTGTTTTTTAAACACCATATTTATAGGTTCATAAATAATACCAAACCAGAACCATCATCTCAAATTAACATGAATGAGTCAACTCAACAGTGTCAGGATACTTGTTGGTTCACTTCTTGTCGACTTAACCACGACTAGATGGTTAAACAAATGCCTCAAACTCTACTGCCTAAAAATCAACAGAATCAGTGCGTTCTTATGCCTAAAAATACGCTTCCCAGAAACAAGGTATCATTTTTGGCTGATGTCGTAGATCTTCAATGAATTGCTATGAAATATCTAATGGAATTAAAATGACAAGCAACTCTTAATTTTTTTTGAAGTGGTCGAATAATAGGAAAAAATGTAGGTTGAATGGTGGGCTGAATGGTGCTATAAATTTACAATTGATCTGGTGTTACGCCTATCTTAGGATATGTTGTTCTATATACTTTTACCAAAATCTCTTTTGGTGCGGAATCCTGGATAATTTTTGTTCTGTAAGTGTGTACGTTTGTGTATTCGTAAACTCATTTTATCATCATTATTTAATGAAATAGAATTATATCATAATGTTATAAAAATAGAGCACCAATCTTACCAAAAGAAACTCTTAAGTTTGATTTTATTTATTATTATCATTTTAAAAATAAAATAGAATAAGAATTGGTACCATCTTGTAATTGTAAAATCGGGTCTAAATGTCTTCGAAAGAATAAAAAAGCCATCCAAAACACTGAAATCTTCAACCAAACTTTTTCTTAGAATTATTTCTGGGTTGGTATATTCCGGTAGAAACGCCCAAAAAAGTACTGTTTTCGAAAGATTGGTTTGAAGCCTCAAAAAAGTACATTGGCAGTAAAATTGAACATTTATGCGAAGAAAATGACACCAGAGGGTAGCAACTACGTGAATGCATTTTGTATAATTTACTACGTGATTATTATATTGCTGAGTGACAAATTTGTAGGCTGCGGGATGGCAGTAGTGGCCCTGTTACTTGAAACTGGATCTTGAATATATTTAACATTTTACCCTTTTTGGGATACATTGAGTATTGAGCATGGGAGATTTGAATTCTTTATAATTTCGTGAGCGAAAACACTAGGAGGTCTTGATCAATTGAATTACAAAAGCCTTTTAGCATATTTTCAACTAGTGAGGAATTTCCACATGAGAGGAAAGAAGAGGAAAACCGTAAAATAAAACAAGTTGTGTTATAAAAATAAATGAAAGTATGATGCTTATAATTGTAATTTAGTATGGCAAACACCGCTTCCTTGCCAAATTATCTTTTCGTAAGTAGAGCTCACTTTGAGCTTCACTGGGATTCTTATTCTTTCTGTAGGCCCCAAAAATGATTACTATAGCTAGTTGCTTGTGCAAATGACTTAAATTTTAATTGATTGGGCTAATATCAAATACAGCATCATTTTCGTACACAACCTAACAGTCTCTAATTTTATCTTTCCCCACGTGTAGGTGCTTTGGGCTTTCTTTTTCACAAAAATGGGCATTCGGAATTTTCAAATGGGAACACTGCGTGTGAATTGGGTGGGGTTGACTTGACTTGACTTGAATTGCTGGTTCTCAAGGCTGTATGAATACCTGTTACCTGGGGCGATGAAGTAATTGCATTAGGAGAATGTACAAAATGGTTTTTTTTTTTTTTTGGGTTTTTTGATAGCTTTATCCCTTTTATGTTTTATTTATCTCAGAATCTATGGCTTTAACGTAATCAATTTTACTTTCTGTTTGTAATTTCTCTCGTTAATTACTTAATTATATGTGGTTCCATCCTTCCTAATCATCGAACAATATTATATAGGAGCATTTTTCCCACCGTTTTACGTACCAGTGTGTATGTTAGGATATAAGTCTGGACCGTTGGATTACCTTTTAAAACCATTTTGGATGGCTTTATAATGGCGACAATGTTGAACTTCTCTTTTAACAAATAGCCATTGTTGGAAGTGATTGGACAACTGCTTATATATAATTGGTTGACCATAGAAGGAAAGAAGAACGAACCTATTATCAGCAGTGAGCACGTCCATTTCATTACTTTTCCATTGCAACTTCTTCTCTCTTTTTTGAGGACAATGTCCATTGCAACTTATGCCGAGACTCTCCTGCCCTCTTTTATCTTTATAGATGGTTAATATTCCTTTATAAAAAATAAAAAATAAAAACTAGCCTAAATCCATTAAGGAATCACGTCTTTAAAAAATGTTCTTTCGAATAATAAACCTATAAAACCAATAGCAATCTTGTTACATTACAACTCTGTTAATTCATGAATTAAAGTGGTTACAATTAAACCCTAAGTGGGTAAATATGCAAAGTGTTTAGCTTTTCTAAATCGTATGTGGAATAACAAAATTTCCTTAATCAACATCCTATGATCACATTTAAGGTATTTCGCACACTTAGGTATTCAAGAAGTCCTAAACACCAACATCATCTTGGGATCATATTTAAGGTATTTCGCGCACTTTGGTGCTCGAAAATTCCTAGATACCAGCATTATTAGCCAAAAATAAATTAAGTAAACCGTAATTAGTTTGTATCTTTATTTCTTTTTTAGTTCCACTTTCATCCAACCAAACTTTAATATAAAGTTTGAGTCAAAAGTCTCTTTTGTGGAAATCTTAGGCAATCAAATTGATCTACCATATGTTATAGGCTAATGCCTATTAGTCCTAAAAAAAATAATATGTATTTCAATTCGAAGTCAAAATTATAAAAAGTTACAGTTATCTCACTAAATAATCTAAAATTTGAAATTAATTCATTCAGACAATCTAACAAAAATTGATGAAGTGTCATGTTAATTACTTACATGAGAACAAATGTACGTTTGCTCCAATTTTTATGACTTTTCACACTTAAAAACATCGATGATGAGCCAAGAGTCATGTAACTCAACTAGTACTTCTACTATTTTCAACAGATACATTTAGAATTTGAATCACCCCACCCCAACTATCAATGTATTTTTTTTTTTTTTTTAAAAAAAGGTGATGATAATGTACTTCTTGTGGCTCACCCATGACCTCTTCCCCCTCCCCCTCCAAGAATTAAAAAGCTCATCTCTAGGTTTTCCATTTCTTTAACCTAACAAACATTTTGAAGGAGCATTCATAAAATCAGTTTATCTAGATTTATTTTAAAATGAGTTTATTAGATAGTGTTATATCATTAATATTTAAATAAAAACATGATTGTCACTCTTTGGATATCTATTTAAAATATTAATGATGTGATAAAATCCAATTTATTAATTGTAAGCGGGTGTGAAATCAACTACCAACCCAAACTAGATAGAGAGTTAGTGTGGTACAATTAATTTATAGAAATGGGTTATCAAGGTTAACCTTTTCAAACCTTAATGGATTTGTTCAAGTTAATAGGAATGTGAAAGGTTACTAGTAAGAAAGATGAGGATTTCTGTATTAACTCTTCCTCAGTTTTGTCTAAGGATCATTAGTTCATATGATATTCAAGTCTCAGTTATAAAGCTTATGGTTACACGATGTTTGTTTTTCTTTAATTTCTCCGTCCCCCTTTTTATATTAGTCCCTTTTCCTTATATAGTCATTTGAAATGCATCCCAACCCTCCACTTGTACAATCACTAATCTTTATTTGAATACTTGTCCCATCAAGACTTTGTTGGAGGTGGTAAAGTGTGCTGCAAACTGTGAGGATGCTGTTTAGGGGTTATTCTGCAATTAATACGGTTAGCTGAGTTTGTGCAATGCATTGAATGTCGAGGTGATAGGTACTTTGCTTGGAAATCTCCCTCCTCTTTACTTGTACGTCTCTCCCTCTTTCTTTGGTCTTCAGTCTTTTGGTCCAGGTGGCTTGTCTAAAGTCTTCTGAGGAGTGTTCGATCTTTAGGCTCCTTGGGTGGCCTACTTCTTCTATTTCAATACCTGAACTCTTGTCAACGTGTTGGGCCAAAGTTGATGAGAAGCTGAACCCTCCTTCTTCTCGGGTCAGACCCATTTGGCAGTATTCCTTGTTTGAACCTTACCCTCCCACATTAATATTTTAAGAAGGATGATAAGATTTTTATACTCTTTCTTTATGACTTAAAAAGAAATAGTCATCTATACACCCATTTTGTTCCTTCAAGTTTTGGCCTTTTACTTTTTAAACTAGGCTTTCACCATACATTTTAAGGTTACAATTTTAACAATGAATAATACTTGTCAGACATGGTAAAAGTTGGGTTGAGATTTACATTTACTAAGTAAAAACTAAAATAACAAACTAGTGACTACTGCGTATGCCCTGTGTACTAGTAGTCGTGTGTTATAATAGCTATTGAACCCATGTTTGGACCCCTATTAAAATCAAGAACCAGAAAAATAAAATAAAACAAAACAAATAGAACCTAAAAAGAATTAACCTTGTATTGATATTATAAACCAAAAACAGGAAAAAAAAATCAAAAATCAAAAATCAAAATTTTTTTTTTCTTTTTTCTGAATGACAAATCAATTACATATTGCATTTTGTCTATACAAATTCAGATTTAACCCATGAAAGTCACGAATAATAATCTTCAAGCCGGCATTATTGAATCGATGAAAGCAATTATTCAACTCCAAGCCGTGAAGAACACACTGCATCCTCGTCAACAAATGCCCATTATGTCTGAGTCCACCATTGTTATTTTCTTTGAACTGCACGTCCAAGGACTTTCTGAAAGTTTGCAGAGTCAACAAGGTATCCCAGCCAAACGTTGCACTCCCAGTGTGTTAGCCACTTTCTCTAAACCCCCATAAGGCCATCGCAAAACTTCACAAGTCGAAAAGTCTTTTTCCAAAGATGCGCTGCACCAGGTTCATAAACCCCATCAGATCATACGGCAGTGGTTGCCGAATCAAGATTTTCATCAAGTGGGCAATGTCATAGGCACCATGAAAGGTAACCCAAGTGAAAGCAGAGTGATTGCCCAACAACCCAGACTCCAAAATCAATGCAGCAAAGTCGGCAGAGTCAATTCTCAATACCCTCCTTTGTCAAAATCGATTCCTTGGCGCTCAAGTAACTCGATCGATTCCGGGTTCTCTGGAGATCATTGTAGGCGTCAAAATTATTGAAGTTGAACTCCCACACGTACTGACATCCGGTACCAAAATGGGGAAGAGAGCCTTTGTCATCACAAAGAGCCAGACCCAACAGAATAATGTTGGTGGAGTTCACATTATCTCTGATTACCTGGTAGTTCCAGATCGGAGGGAATTTTCCGAATTCGTTCTTGTCGACATTAGCGGGACGCTACACAATACCAGGGAATTCTATATCGATTGACACCATGCGATAGCTCATCAATGCTACCTTAATAAGATCGAACTCGTCTACAAGATTTTCTTTCCACACTTTTCTTACTATCACTGCATGATCCATCTTGTATTTTTGCTATCTAAATCTAACACCAGCACTTAGTCGATTATTTATGAAGATGTACAAGTCCGTGATTATAAATCTTATAAATCTAAAACTTTATAAATCCTTTCCCGAGTCGGAAAAGGAAACCTAAAATGAAAATAGGTAAAAAGAGATCTACAATACAAGTAACAGTATGACTAAATCGGTTCTTATAAAAAAAATAACGTGATTGCTTTTTAAATCTTATACATTTTTTTCCACTCTGAAAAGGAAACCTAATATAAAAAAAAAAAAAATGGAGCTTATTATATTAAAATATAAAATTAAAAAAATAACAAAAAAAAGAAAGCTTTTTTTTTTTTTTTAATTTTTACATTGACTAGAAGACCTAAATTGAATAAATTTGAAAGTTAAAAGGTTTAATTGATTTTTTTTTTTATAAACTGCAATTTCATTAATAACAAAAAAGCAATTGTGAGTTCTAGTTAACTCAACTAGTAAAATCTCTAATAGTTGAATAAGAGATCCGATGTTTAATCTTCGCCTATACCAAAAACCAATTGATATCTTGATCTAATAATAAAAAGTTATTATCAAGAGCGGACGTCATAAGTTGAAGTTATTTAAAAAAAAAAAAATCAATTCACCCCCTCTTTGGATAGGATGTGTTCTTTAGAAATGGTTGGATCTTGAAGGATATTAAGTCGATTTGTGAAAAAATTGTTAGTATGTCCTTTGTTACTATTCCTTTAAGATGTAATTGTGTTGCTCTAACTCTTGCCAGTGTTTTATAAGAGAATGAGGAGGCCATTATTTGCCTTTTTTTTTTTTTTTTCCTCTTTCCCATTGTATAGCGTGATATTGAATGAATAAATTCTACTATCAATTACTCTTAAAAAAAAAGAAAAAAAAAAAGAAACTAGTTTTAAGAGTAATAGAAAGTTTAGCAAGTAAAAGAGAGCTTAAATGCAAAGCCTTAAGGCTCCATTTTTTGCATCTAAAGCAAGGTGCATTCACAATAGCTGCACTTTTTTGTGCTTATCACTATTATATATATATATATATATATATATATATATATATATATACACATAGGCGAAATTGGCAAAATACCACCTATTTTTGAAATTTTTAGCAAAAAAATACTATTTCGGAAATAAATGGCAATCTACCACTTTTCTAGAACTCGAGTTTTAGAAACTCGAGTTCCTCCTTTTTTTTTTGGGATTATTGACAAATAAACATAAGCAAAAAATGTGTTTATTAAATTTCTAATGTACTCGAGCTTGGTGAACTCGAGTACCTTAGAAATTTAATAAACACATTTTTTTTTTAATGTTTATTTGTCAATAATCCCCAAAAAAAAAAAAATTACAAAGTACTCGAGCTTGGTGAGCTCGAGTACCTTAGAAATTTAATAAACACATTTTTTGCTTATGTTTATTTGTCAATAATCCCCCCCCCCCCCCCAAATTTTTTTTTTTACAAGGTACTCGAGTTCACTAAGCTCGATTACCTTAGAAATTTAATAAACACATTTTTTACTTATGTTTATTTGTCAATAATCCAAAAAAAAAAAAAAAAATTACAAGGTACTTGAGTTCACCAAGGTACTCAAGTTCACTAAGCTCGAGTACCTTAGAAATTTAATAAACACATTTTTTGCTTATGTTTATTTGTCAATAATCCCAAAAAAAAAAAATTACAAGGTACTCGAGTTCACCAAGCTCGAGTACCTTAGAAATTTAATAAACACATTTTTTGCTTATGTTTATTTGTCAATAATCCCAAAAAAAAAAAAAAAAATTTGAGGAACTTGAGTTTCTAAAACTTGAGTTCTAGAAAAGTGGTAGATTACAATTTATTTCCGAAATAGTGTTTTTTTGCTAAAAATTTCAAAAAAAAAGGTGGTATTTTTCCAATTTTGCCTATATATATACACACACATATATATATGTATATATATATATTGAGTGTAACTTGTCTAGAAATGCACACACCCTAATTCTTCTTTATTTTTATTTTTTCTTGATATTTTCTCCATAAATTATTTACTAATATTAGCAATTAGTCATAAGAAATTATGGCTATCGGAGATTTAAGAAAAGATATTATATGAAAGTACTCATATCTAGTTAATCCAAAAAAATAAAATGACTTCATTTATAATTTTTGTGTCAAAATTACAAAAGTAAGGCTTATCTAAATGTAATATGAATTATATAAAATATTTTTATTTCAATTCATATGATAATTTGATTGTTACATTTTTCATTAATAATTATTTTTAAATTTATTAAATAAAATTTTTTAAATGTGCCCTTCACTTTAGTAAATTATTTCTCATTAATAATTATTTTTTTAATAATTTCTTAGCTATAGTAATTACACCTTTTGAGACTTAATTTTTCAGGAGTTATTATCAAGATTAAGGAATATTAATTACACTTTTTGATAAGGAATAGTTACTCCCCAATTTCCTATTTTAAGCTATGGTTACTCTCACACGTGTGGGGGACAATGATAGATCGACAAGTGTCCTTATTGTTATCAAACAACATTATACGATCAGGACATCAAAACTCACGTTGTGGTTTCTTCAATCTTTCATCACCAACGCCCTCCCAAAACTCAGTTACAGCCCAAAAGGGCCGAAACATACACAAAACAAAACACTGTTGTCTCATAGCGAAACATGTAAAAAAAATCCACAAACACAGACACAGTGAAAGCAAAGAGAGAAAGAAAGAAAGAGATGGATTTGGAAGCAGTGGGGGATCTAGTCCTACACACAATTCTATCCAACTTAACTCCCAAAGACACAGCCATAGCTGCCTGTGTTAGCAACAAGCTCAAGTCTTTAGCTTCTGCAGACATCCTCTGGTCCAAGTTTTGCTCCCAAGAACTCGATCTCAATGAACCCATTGATCCTCTTGGAAACCCTACCCCTTCTTTCAAGGTTAGAACCTCTTTTTTTGCTTTTTCCCCAATGCCCATTTTGCCATCTTCCCCAATTTTCATTCGTTCATTGCTAGGGTTTTTGTATTCCAATATCTGTTTTTATATTATGTATGTCAATTGGAATGAAAAGCTTTCTTTTTTTTTTTTTTTTTTTATCCGGGTAATGAAGTATGAAACAAACAAGTTGAATTCTTTGTTCAATTTCAGTAGCTGAATAAAATGGGGTGGGAATTTTGGGGGAAATTAAAAAAAAAAAAAAAACTAAATTTGTAATTTTTTTTAGGTGTTTCTTTTTGAGTGTTTATATATTAGAATGATTTTGACGTTTGGAAAAAAAAGAGAGTAGATGATTCTTTGTCAAATGACAGCAACGGATAATTACAAGTATTATAGACCTTGACTAGAACTTTACTGGCACAAAGTTTATTGGAAAGAAATGTTTAACTTTTAAGGGTCCCTTTTTTATGTTTTATTTATTTATTTCATGGGGTACCCATTTGAGAGAAAAGCTGTTGATTTCATTTTCATCAAATTGGGTTTTTTTTTTTTTTACTTTTAGTTTAAAGGTGAGTGGGGAGTGGGCGTGAGAAATTGCTTACTGCTTTACTGAAATAACTAAAAAATGTGTATGTGGGAAAATTGGTTTACATGACTGCCTGAGTCAAATTCATAAGAGTCAATGCTATATCATCATATATTTCTCACTTCCTTATCTTGAGCTAGACAGACATATTGATTGACCATACCATCAGTGTACAGATAAATTTCTGGTGGTCAATATGTTTTTAAGTAAGTAATTTGAAGACTTTTCAGTACCTCCCACAAGAAAAGAAATACCTTATTTTCACTTCATATTCTTTGCTTTTAAAACTTTCAATGAAATTATTTTGTTGGAAAATGATTGTCAAGTACCAAACTGGATATATTGGGGTCCTCCACACAATTATGAGGGCCATTTTCTGGGTTACATGCAGAAATTTTTAATTCAATGTGCAGTCAACTTCTCTCTCTCTCTCTCTCTCTCTCTCTCTTTTCTGGTTTAAAGTATTATATTAGTAGTATGCTCTATTGAGTTGTGTTGTATCATATAATCATTTCAAGAAGTAGGTTTTTTCTTTTCTTGGCTTACCTCTAACTGTCTCTCTCCAGGCATGTTATCAAGCATGGCGAGAAGCTTTCAGTATGTATCCTTGGCCGCTTGTCATGCGAGTTAAAAGATGTTGGGGGAGACTTAGGAACTGGTTGTCCATTAATTTTTTGGAAGCTGAGGCTACACTTCGCAAGGGTGTATCAGAAGTTGAGATTCAAGAGTCAGAGAGGATCTTGAAAGTGAAATTGCCTCTTCCCACAAGGATCCTCTATCGTTTTTGTGATGGTCAAGAATCTTCAGGAAGTGCAGGTGGAAGTTCATTGGGCCTCATAGGTGGCTATTCATTTTATACCCACTTGGTGAATGTGTTTTTGTTACCTTTAAACGAGGCGGTTTTAAACACGAAGGCAATCATACGACAGATTGGTTTGTCCAGCAGATCTAAGTATATTGTTGTGGCTGCTTCCTATACAGAATCCGAGAAGTTTTTTTTCCTCAACTGTACCACCGGTCAACTCCATGTCGGTACTGTGAATCTTGCAACTGAGGGAGAAATGATTCCATGTGTACCAAATGCATTAATAAGTTCAGTGCATGATTCCAATGGTGATCAACAGCAGGACGCAATGCTGCTATGGTTAGAAGAACATGCACGTCGCTTAGAAAATGGTACGATTAAACTTCGTGAAAAAGGAGGAACCAGAAGTATCAGTCTGTTTCCAGAGGAACCTCCACTCTGTTCCACTGCTATAACCAATGGGGTGAAAGTAAGTAAAAACATAGAACCTGCATATTTTAGCCTTTTATTCTTTTGTTTTGGCACAGTGAGTAAAATAGGAAGTGTGGTGATTGATTAATCTGCTGAGGCATATTAGAATGCACAAATTTGGCTTTGTCATATAGGCCCTGGTATGGGAATAACGTTCTCATGGGTTCAGGTTCTTAAAAGTTAAAACCTGTTCTTTTGACAAACTTCTTCATTGCCCTTGGCTAAAAGGGAGATGATGTCTATGCTGTGTAATCAAGTGGCTTGATAGGACTTCAATTTTGCTCTTTAAAGGCATTTGGTGTTACCTTGGCTGGAAGTGAATTTCAGGCAGGGTGAATCAGAGCTATCTTCTGGTTCCAGCACCATCCTCTCTATATTTATAACTCTTTCTTTGGATAGCAGATAAGAATTGTTCACCTTGCCTCGTGTTACATGGTATATGCTTTAATCGCTTGTTATGGGACTCTTTCTCTTAGTGCTTGCCAAGTTTGGTCTGTAAGAAGGGAACTCTTAAAACAAGCGTCACCATATTTGTATGGTTAGCATGTAACATCCACCATGTGCCCTGAAGGGTAAAGAACAGTTTTTACAGGTCAGAATTTTAAGTAGGAGAGGATGATACACACATGAAATGATCCCTTCTGTTAAAGTTTTGAGAAAATTCATTGAACATTTGGGATGGTTTTATGGAGAAAAGAAAGGACTTCAGTTGTTTTTAAATTACCGGAATTTATGCTCAGCTGGAGCAGTCCTTGATTATAGTGAATTGAGTCATTTTAAAAGCATTCTCATATGAAGAAATGTGTGGGATTTTCAACACTACAAGGTGTTGGCTTACTAATAAAAAAGAAAAGAAAAGAAAAATTTTAGCTTATCTAGATGCTAGAAGAAGTCATAAGATAGGGTTTTGGAAATATGTAAGTATCAAAGAACTACTCTACTCTTTTATCATTGGTCTTTTCATTCTTGTCTGGTAGAAGTTGTTAAGTTGTGATTTTTATTGCTAATTGCATTACCACTACAACTACTGTCATCTCCTCTATTGTTATATGAAAACTAATCACAAATGATTTTCACTGAAGGTTCGTGCTTCTGCGGTGTTTGTTCCAGAGATTGCTGACCTTCAAGATGAGCGTAGAAAGTATACATTTTCTTATTCAATCCGCATGTCCCTTCTGAGTGAAGGATGTGTCATTAATGGAATACCCTTCAGCTCATGCCAACTGCAGCGGAGGCATTGGATCATTTGTGCTAATGACCGTGTAGAATCTGATGTTAATGATGAAGCTGTAATAGGACAGGTAGAAATCCATTTAATCATTTTTTTTGGGCTTAATTCCCACTTGTTATTTAGTGTAAGCTTGATCTGATTGGGCAATCTAATTCTTACCTCTTTGAAAGAATCTTATAGTAATGATAGCTTCTCTCTCTCTCTCTCTCTCTCTTTGGGTGTGGTTGAAATTAATTCAGACTTAATACTTTGGGGCACAATTGCCAATAATATCATCAAAAACACAATTTTTGATATCCACATGAATCCTAAAAATCTCTACAATACTTGCAGTTCTGATGCCATGGGTTATAAGTTTATTCTTTAATTTATTGTTAAATATATATTTTAATTGTTAAAAAGTATAAGTTATGATTAAAATGATCACTTGTTAATAAATGATGGTCCTGTTAGTTACGTTAGTATTTGATGGGTTAGAATTTATTTATTTATTAATTATTATAATGTAGAAAGTTATTGTTAAGGTTATTATTAGCTATATTGTTTTATTTATTTTTTAATTTGAATAATTTGTCAGTAAGATGGTTACTGAAAATTCATTTTTTGTGTATAGTTCTACTTCTTTGCTATCTATTATTGCTTTTAAATTATTTTGAGATATGTTTTCAAATATTTTGATATTTGTTACTTTCTTTAAAAACCGAAAATAAACATAAATTATGTCAAAAAAAAAATTATAATATAGAGCTAAAAATAATATTAATTAATCAATTTCCATATCCCCTTGTGTTGCGTCCTGGTTTTTTAGAAATTTCCAGGTCACTTTATCTCGTGTCGTGTCGTATCGGTGTTCGTTCTTCCTTGTGCGTAACTTACCAATACAAAAAAGTGATTTACTAGTTAGCAAAAGAGAAGAAACAGAAATCTAATTAGTCTTTTTGTGTTGGAGATGATGTAGACAGCTTGCTAAAATGCTAGATCAGGTGTCCAATGGCAGAACAAAATTGTACTTGATGGAAATTAAAAAGCTTAATCGAATGGTTTCTTTAATGGTCCCTGACCAAAATACCTTACGTTTTCTATTTGTGAATCAAAATTTGATGACATTTTGTTGCTGAAACATAGAACTAGTTAACTGAGAACAATCCATCAGTTTCTGGTTTGGCCCTGCTCTGGCAGAAGATGAAGGAAAAATTACTGGTATGCTGAGCTTAGGCAAGTCCCAGCCCAGCTCAGCAAGGCCTGATCAACAGTCCTAGTATGAAATGAACCAGGAAAACAATCACTATCATGACGTGAAAAATTCACCTTATTCAAAAATATTGATATCAACTTCTTGGTCCGCTTAAAAACCTGTAGGTCTATTGTCATTTATTGATTCATAATATAAACCAAGCACAGCATCAAAGTTAACATTTTTTGACAGTTGTTCAAGGTCTTATTATCGTTTTATATGTTTGCAGTACCCACTATTGCTTCCAGGTGAGAAAGAATTTGTTTACGAGAGTTGCACGCCTCTACCAACTTCTTTAGGTTCCATAGAGGGCTCTTTCACATTTGTCCCTGGCAGGTACTCTACATAAACCCTTCATTTGTTAAACGTAGTTTTCTTAAAATATGGTTCAAGAGTTCTTATGAAATATGAGTTATATATGCATCTGGCTAAGTGCACTGCAATGACCCTACTTGCTGTAGATGAAAACATGTGCTGTCTTCAGTACTTCCTTAGGTTGCAGAATTGCACTTATGTGTGATGCAAAATCCAAAATGCGTTGTTCGGTAGAAATATAATGGCAGTAGCCATTCCATGCCTAATTGACACCTAAGTGGGTGGTCACACTCCTGTGTTTTTCCCTGTCCAGTCCAGACAAATATTTGAAAAAAAAAAGGTATAATTTTTTTTGGAAAAAGTAAAATCAGATGTACCAATATCTTTATGTTCATGCAAATTTAGGCAGGGAGTTGCACTAGTTATATTGACTTTGTACGTTTTCTTGCCTATATTTTAATAAGAGATGAGGTTCGAATGGGCTGCATGGGCTCACCATTTTCTTAGAATATGAATTATCAGAATGAATTTGCACGTCAATAGTATAAATATATAGCATGTGCAAATATAATATTATAGAAAAATTACCTATTAAAAGATTTCTATGTCATCTCTTTAGTATTATACAAAAGAGAAATTACCAAATATCTTAATAGCAACCCATACTTAACAATATATATTATCTGCCAATGAGCTCCAGCTCTAATAGCACATCCCTTTATTGGGCGGAGGATAAGTTTGTGAGTTCAAAATCCATTGGGTGGATAACAATAAATGTTTTGGGAAAAATATCAACATGATCAATACTTATTAGTTTATGAGATATTAGAATTAAATTTTTTTCCCCTAAGGGATCCACCTCGTGCTCATTGAGACATTATTATGGTAGTCTTGCTTGTCCTTTTTCTTTTTTTGGTCTCGGGGTTGGAGTCCCATTTACTTTACTTAGGTGTGGCCCAATGGTTCTGGTCTTGTTTTTGGGGGTAGGTCTTAAGTTTTAAACTCAGCCTCAGTGACAGTGTGACATTGTTCAGCTCAAGAACTATATCTTCCCACGCCTAAAATCACTAGATCCTTGGGTGACCAGGCTATGGCTCAAACCCACCTGAGGGAGCACCCACAGCTCCCTTATCATCTAGACCCCTAGGCATTGGTTCCTTAGGGTTTGTTTGGTTGGGGAGATAGAAAATGAGAGGATAGAAGATGATGGGAGGATAGAAAAGATTTAATTTTTCCCTGTGTATGTTTAGTTGGAGGGATGGAAAACTCCTTTGTTTGGTTGGGAAGAAGAATGAGCGGATGAAAAATATAGTTGGTACAAATTTACTTTTATAACCCTATTATATAAAACATTATATTTTTATTATATTACCCCCAAATATATAAATACATTTATAAGCAAGTTATCCTCATCCTCTCGGTCTCTTCACTCACCGGCGTTACTCTTAGTTTTTCAACCTCATATCGCAATGTCTCTCCTCCCCAAATTGCAGATCTTGACAGAACAATACGCACAACCAGAGACTTTACTTATCAAAAAAAAAAAAAAAGCAATTCAATCTAAAATTTTTAATTACACATTTTTTTAAGGTATATTACACATTATTTCTTATAAAAAAACTCTACATACAAATTTAATAAAATTTTCACCTTACCTTTTAAAAAAAAGATTATATGTATAAAGAAATTGCTGCACACTTGCATGTATAGAAAAATAGAAATGAACAAAAACAAAACCCATTCATTCACATCAATCTTTCATCTACCCGTGGTCCCATACTGTTCCAGTAACTAAAGCACAGAGAGGACATCGGAGGCACAAGGGAGGAGATCGGTGTGAGATTTTGTGGACAGCAAAGTCAACGATGTGAAATTTTGTGGGTGGCAAAGTCAACGGCATGAGATTTTGTGGGTGGTGAAGTTGATGACGTGAAATTTCGTGGATGACAAAGGACAACGGTTACTTGGCTGATGATCTATGTGGAGGACAACGGCGACTCGCCTCTAACTCAGCCTCGACTCAGATGGACAGTCTAGACTCTAAGGGGTGTATGTGTCATTTCAGGATTTGAGCTTTTTCTCTCCTCTATTTTCTTCTTGATTTGGAGAGATGAATTTTTGTGGGCCCAGGTGATGTGTTTTCTCCCCTGTTTTCTCTCCCTTAAGTTTTCTCTCCCAAACCAAACAGGAAAACAACATATTCACTCCCATTTTCCTCTCTCCCTTGTTTACCCTCCCTTTTTCACTCCAACCAAACAGGGCCTCAATGTGTAGAGAGTTATTTTAGCCATGCTTAAGTAGCTATGGCTTGTTGCCCCCCTGCATTTTATAGTCAATGGGGAAGAGAAGGGGGGGGGGGGGGGGGGGAATTATCTTTTAGCCAAAATGAGAAGAAAAAGGAATCTAAACTCTTCTTAGAGGACCCAAACTGAACAGGCTCTAGGCATTTGATCTTAGCCACGTAAATAGCCATGTGTGACTTGGGTTTAACATTTATGCTCTCAAGTCCTTAAAGGGTATTGACGAGAGTTCATTGCAAGCCAAGCGAATGGAATATCTTGTTAAGGTATTAGTTAAAATTTTCTGTGAACAATTGGGTAAAATAGAGCCACTATTGACTTAGAGGAAGTGTTACTAAGTGCTAATTGCGATGTGCTTTTTACTTGATCAGTTCATGACTGGGAATTAGACCTTTTAAAGTAGCTTTTTTACTTGGACAGTGGCCAAGGGAAAGATTCTTACATTGGATTATCTGAGGAAGAGGAATAATTGCGTTGTTAGCCGTTGTTGCATGTGCAAGAATAGTTGGGAATCAGTGGATCACTTTTTATTCACTGTACTTATGCATATATAGCTTGTGGACTTCTGTGTTTATCTTGATTGGTGTCTCTTGGGTGATGCCTAAGCAAGTGGTGAATTTGTTGGCTTGTTGGAAAAGGTGTGTTGGTTGTCATCGGGCAGCAGTTATTTGGGGGCTAGTTGTGTATCATGTGGATTATTTGGAGAGAACTGAATCTTCAAACTTTTGAGGGGAAGGAACATACCATCCTTGAGTTGAAACAGTTCTTTTGCTTTCTTGGTTTGACTGGATGACTGCCATGAGCGGTCTTTTAATTCTTAGAATTGTGTTCTTTTGCATAATTATTTGACTACACTGCCTGTGTGCTAGGGGAGCAGCATGTACTATTTTTATTTCCTTTTAATAATAATTTTGTTTACCTATCCACACACACACACACACAAAAACCCCATAAGAATCTGTTGCACAGTAAAACAAGGGTACAAGTATAAGCAGAGTTATGGCTTATATCATTTCATGTGATTGCGATTTTAATTGGCTGATCTACATTGGACAGGTTTGCGAATCTTATGCATATGCATACTTTGCTATAAGGAAGTTTCTTATATTTATTCCACAATCTAATCAAAGTCTATAATACTAAGTGAAACTGAGATCTCCCAAGGTTATGAACAATGTCTTGATTATATACATATTAATGAGAGAGAGATGCAAGTGAGGTGTATAATGGTTGCCAATTCAGCAAATTTCCATAATATCAATTAGAAGAATTCAACTCTTTTTAAGAATGTGAAATTGAACTTCTGTTTTGGTCTGTTCCTTAGGTTAGTAGACCCAAAAGGTGCTCCATTTGAAGTTGAGGTGGCAAGGTTCCCCCTCCAGTTACCAGACTACATTTTCTGATAACCAGTCTTCAAGGTTGAAGTTCTTTGTGTGGCAACTCGGTTTGATGACCTATCATGTGTTGTTTGTTAATAATTATGTAAAAATTGTATGAAATTTTATGGGTTTTGCCTGTTCTATAGTGCTTATAATGTGCTACTTTATGCTTATATATAATGAAAGGTGTTGTTTATAATATTGTCCATGTTTCTAAAAGCCAAGTTAACACCAAAAAATAAAGGGATTACTAACTAGGTTAAATTACACTATGTAAGTTCCTTATGCCAAGAGAATGTGAATAGTATGTAAGTTATATTTATATCGATCTGGTCACTTCAAGGTTAAAAATTTCTCATGTTTTACAATGCAATCGAGTTGACAGGGATGGCATATGTTCTGGTCACTTATCCGGATTGACCCATGATCCGGATGCCTATTTTCTGACTCTTGTGTTCTATCTTATATAAGAAAAGTAAACATGAGGATTGGTGGAAATTGAAATCTTAGGAATTTTTATTACAGGGAGTATAGGGGCAAATGTAGCCAAGTGGATTTGGATTGTGAATCCACCATTCGCGGGTGCAATTTCACCCATAAAAAACATAACTAATAACTCGATTGTTTGACAAGAAATGGTTGCTAACCCCTCTTTAGACAAGGTCCGATATAATTGAAGCAAAACTTAAACATTTTACAGATTTTTAGTTAGGCTAAAACCAATTGCTTGGATGGCATTTGCCCTTTCTGAACAAGCTGCTCAACCCACAAAATATAATGTCATATTCTAGCTTGGCTAACACGGCTAAATCAACAAATTCTTCTGAAGTTGTCACCAAAATATGTTGTACCCTCTCCCCTTTCTTTCAATGAAGGAAACATCTACTACTTCCCATGAATGCTGGTAGTGCTTTGGGTTTTGTAATTGAAAAATTAACCCAGTGACCAAAATGGCTTTGTACTCGGCTGTTATCTTCCAAATGCAATCAGGAACTTGCTGGAGCCAGGATTTGACTCTTCTTGACTTGAAGAGAGCAAATTTTATGATGCAAATTTTAATAAAATAAATAATCCATTTTTCAAAGTTAAATTCAACTCATGAATATTAATAGTCAGATAAACACTAAATTTAGTTTACGTAAAATTCTGTTATTTTGGTTAATATGAGCTCATAAGATGCTCAAATTGTGACTATGTTAAAACTTTATAATGAACATTTATGTACCTGAAGAAATTTGAAACTTTTGTTTACATTGTAGAGCTGAGATTCAAGTTTTTAAAAGGGAGTTTTATATATATATATATATATATACACTTAGATTCTATCTTAGAATTAAAAAAAAAAAAAAAAAGCGTGGATGTAGATGCATTATTTAATTTTGCGGCATATAGTTTCCACTGTATCGTGAGCTATCCCTTGACAACATGATCTCCTTATCAAAGAAATCGAGATTATTTTTTTCGCCAACCCCTTCTAAAATTCTGGATTAATTTGTTCTTAATTGGTTAAAGTTGAGAAAAATAACTAGGATAAATGAATGTTTAATGCCTGAATGACTAGTTGATGGTTTTTTTTTTCTTTTTCTTTGGCAACAAAATGTGTAAAAACAAAAATAGAGTTATCAATTTATATAAAAAAAAGTTGTGATTTTTATGTTTGTCTGTAAATGTTTTTTGTGCAACCAAACATGAGATTAGTTACGATATTTTTATTGAATATCATTGATTACGTGATTCCATTTTAATCATTATTGGAGTGTAGGACATATTAGATTTGAATTTTTTTACTTAGATTTTTATAGTGAATGTGATTACAATGTGACTCAATTAATTTCAACTCATGTCACTATAATTAAGTGAAAGAACAACTGAAATCGATCACGTGAATAATTTCTCCTCGAACACCTTGATGTGCCCATCCTGACACCCTAATTACAAGATGACGTTATATAGAACACTAAAATTAAAATCAAGGGAGAAATGACAGTTGCTTTTCAAAATAAGTATAGCCTTCTTTGTAAATACATATCAATAATTAAGAGACCACAGAATCTACTAAAACCAAAATTAAGATAATTTAAGTGCATACAATATACCCGAACATTTTGCCAAGACTAATTCTAAATAAACCATGAAATATTTTGGAAAAAAAAAGAAAAAAAGAAAAAAATGAGCAACTAGGTAACTCTTGTAGACAACACCAGGCTCCCTATATAGACATGTGGGGTCAAAAATTGTAGCCCACACCTAGATGGAAACAGGAGATGGACCCAATAAGCCCAACACAATAAATTTGTAAGAGAGTGGGTCAAAGAATTGGGCTAATAGCGATCCTTACAACAGTTACTGAAGATTAGGTGCTTGGCCGAGGAGACTAAAACACATAAACAAGTTAAGATCTTATGTCCGATGAGTAACTTTTGGACTAATTGATGGATTCGAGTTAGGTCTGAGGGGTATGCACTTAGATAGAATGCTTTTCTTTGGGTTGTATTTTTCCCAGATGCTACAGTAGTTATTTCTTGAAGTTCCTTCTATCTTTTTTTTCTCGTCCCCTTCTTCTGGAGGTCTTACTCCATTATATAGTCCTTCATTGTTTGATCCTATCCTCCACTTGTCTGCCATCTAGCCTGGTACTTGAGTTTCCCACTTCTTCTCCCACAGCTTTTTGGTTTCCTGGGGGTAAAGATGATTTTAAACACTGTTCAGGGGTCTTCTCCACATAAATGCGGCCAGGAAAGCTGCTGTAATGCATTTAATGCGGTGGCAGCAGCTTTTGCTCAAGATTTTTCTGCATCCTTATCCCTTCCACGTGCATTGATAATCTATCTTCACCTCTGGAATTTCCTGGAAGCTGGACTAAGGGGAAGCCGAGGCCCCTCTCACCGACATATGCCAGACCCGAGGAGGGTATCCCTCTCGGATCAATATCCCTGGACACTTACGCGTTCTACTATTAGTTACAAGTGTTCCTTATAATTTCTTCTCCTCGGACGTATTGTTGATGAAAAGTTGTACCTGAGCCCACCTCATGGGCCCAGGTTTTACTCCCCCACAAGACACATTAGTGCTTGTCCTCCTTTGGGAATGTCTTTTGGAGGAACCTTTGTTTCCAATTCCTTGGAAACTACCTTCTTCGTTGTCCTAAAAGATCCATCAGTCATATTAATGTCTATTTAGAGGGAACTTACAACCAACTACTTACAAACTTCATAGCAAAATAAATAAAAACCTTTATATACAATGAACAAAAGAATTAGAGCAATTGGAGAAAGGTGTGGCTACAATAAGTAAACACCTACAGAAATGTCAAAACTAGTCACTGGGCACATTAGGAAGACCCAAGTGGGATTTTCAGTCCTAAGTAATAGTCACAATCATCTAGCTTCAGTTTTCATTTTGCCATGTCTAATAATTATTGTAATTTGTAGCAGTATTGCCAAACATGCAAATGCAAGGGTTGGCTGGACAAGTCTTCTACAATATACATTAAAAAAAATCGTACCTAATGCACAAAAAACTCCCACTTTTGCAAAGCCTAGGAAAGGTGTTAGGTAGGTAAGCTAACCCAAAATTTCTTTTTTTATTTCTTTGGTAGAGGTTGATTCCTGGACTCAAACCTGCAACCTACTGCTTTGGGTCGAAAAAGTAATACTTGAGCGAAAAAAATAGCACCATATCAAAAGCCAAGTAATTGTGTAATTGATGATCGCTTTTTTACCATCCTCCATTTGCAAATTATGAGCACATATGCATCATAACCACAAAGAAAGTGATGCAAGGGAAAATAAGAACACAAATAATTATTGTCCACACCCATGTAATTTTTTCCAAGGAAGATGTTCAATAAGTATCCAGAATTGCTTGTCTACACCCATGTAATTCTTCGCCTAAATGCCACCGTTTCTCTCTCTCTCTCTCTCTCCCTCTCTCTCTCTCTCTCTCTCTCTCATTTTTACTTGTATTTGTGAGAGAATTGCAGCAATGAGTTTGAGAAGCTGAGCCTAAACAGGAGACCTGACCCAAGCTCTGCCCCTATGTATGTTTTTTTTTTTCTCTCTCTCTCTCTCTCTCTCTTAGTTTCTTTTTGTGTCTTATGAAGCAAAACCTGTTTGTACCAAAAAAAAAAAAAAAAAACTATTGATACTTATAATTAAAGGTCATGTGAAATCTTTAGAAGGGTCCCATGATGTTCTTATTCTCATTAGCAAACAACCCATTTGTTGTAAATTAACGTCTTAATGCCCCCCTTCTTGGTTTTTGTTTCTGCCTCTATTAACTTCTTAAAGTTCTGGTCTTGATGGGGGGCTAGCTAAGCGTTGTGAAAAGAGATGAAAGTTTTTTTCTTTTCTTTTCTTATAGACATATTGTACATACTAGTTGTAATATTCTTATGCAGTAGAACCTATTTGTACTAAAAAAAAATAATGAATTTTTATAATTAAAGGTCATTTAGGAATAGATAAAGCAAACACAGTAGCATACTAATAGGACACATGATATTAAAATCTATAGAAGAATATGATAGAATCCATGGTCACGTGAAAATCTTTGGAAGCCTCCCCTGATGTTCTCATTAGCAAACAACCCATTTGTTGTAAGTTAATGTCTTAATTCCCCCTCTTCTTGTTTTTGGTTTCTGTCTCTTGTAACTTCATAGAGTTTTGGTCTTATGTTGAACTTGACATGCTCCATGATTACTTTTGTCTCCAGAGGTCTTTGGTGGAGTTAATTTGTAGCTTTTTTGATGCATCATGGACTCGGGTTGTAATATACTATGGGCCACAGCTTAATATTTATTGAGGCCTAAGTGGGTATACCTTATTATAATTTGATGTTTCTTTAACAGCATGTGTACATAATTCATAATTCATGTTATTCAAGGACGGACTCAGGTGAGGGCCTAAGGGGGTCCGGCACCCTGGGCCCAAAAAAAAAAAGATTTAGTAGGTAAATTTTTTCCCAAAAAAAAAAGAAAAAAGGACTTGGGCCCCCTTATCAAAATGACTTGGCCCCCATCCCAGCCGGCCAGCCCAGTCAAGAGCCCATCAGCCCATGTAAGTCTAAAAAAAAAAAAATGTAAAAAAGAAAAAAAGAAAACCGAAAACGAAGGAAAAAAAGAGAAAAGAAAAGAGAGGCGAGACAGACACAGTGAAAAAAAAACTCACGCCGCCACCACGCTTCACGCTGACACCGGTTCCCGTCGCATACGGCATACCCAAACGGGAAACGGCCACACCAACGCCGCCACCGTCGCCACGCCCACGCGAGACCCATCTTGATTCTTGCCGCCGGTTGCTCGATCTGTCCAGCCCAGCTTCATTGCTCCAGCTCAACTCACAAGTATTTAATCTATCCTTTCCTGGTTTCCTTCAAAACCTAATATAATATTTGTGAATCTCAGAATCTAACAATCTGTGCTTGTGGACTTGTGTTTATTGATGAGTGATGAACTGAGTTGTTTATTGTGAATTGAATCTGTGCACTGTGCTTATATGATAGAGATAAGAGAGAGAGAGAGAGTAGAGTTTGTAGAGATTGGAGAATATATTAGTGTAGTGTTTGACGGTATGTTCTTTGTTGACTGGTTGTTGGGCAATAATAGGGACATGACAGAAAAAAAAAAAAAAAAAAAAAATTTACTAATGTGTGTGTAAAACCAATTTTGGAAAAAATTTATTGGAAATTGACCAAACAAAACTTTTTCAAAAATAGATTTGTTAATGTGTGCTGTAAGGGCATACATTAACCGGACCCAAAAAAATGGTAAAGTTAGGAAAAGTTTACATAGTGTGACAAAGACAAAGAGATAAATAAACGTAAAGATCAAGACAAAAGACAAAAATAAATCATATAATATAGAAAATTGTCACACAAATTTAAGAAAATAACAGTGATTCATTTGCGCCTCTTGTTAACTCATAATGCTAAATTAGATAAATTTATAAATTGAAAAGAAGTGAGAAATACTAAATTTATAATTAAATGCATCATGCATATTACCGTTTGTGAGATAATATATATGATTCTTATTTTATTTGTAGATCATGAAAAAATCAACTACAATGTTTGATTTTTTCAAAAAAAAAAAAAATTTAAATTCTTCAGAAGTCAACGTAGGATTGCCAACAACTAATCTTGTTATTCCAATTTCAGAAAATGTGAATGTTCCAATTCTAGAAAATATTCATTCCCCAATTCCGAAAAATGTCGATTTCCAATCTTAAAAAATATTCATTTCCCAATTCCAAATGATTGTATCTTAATAGTGTTTCGTGTGTTTTGTTTTTGTTGGTAGATGATTGCATCTTAATATATTAAGAAATAATGATTTTTGGGTATTTGTCTTGGTTGATAATTTATTAATACTATATGGATGTGTATTTGAATTTTTTTTTTCTTATCTCCGGCCCCCCCAGCTTGAAATATTGGGTCCATCCCTACTGTTATTGAATGATATTTTGCTCCCATCTATGGGTCGAACAGGTTTTTGTGGCCTATCATACCTCCACGATTGATTTCATTGATTTAGAACAGATGATTGCATTGCTATTATTATGCAGAAGCATCTTGGATGGTTTGGTAAGTGTTAACTGCCAAAATTTGCACTTAAATTACATTCTTATTGTAAATAAGTTATAGTAGTTTAACAATAACAAGCATGAAGCAATGTTGCCCATTTTGGGTGTTGTTCAGACAAAGTGACAAGCCCGCCATGTTGGGACTGGGACTGGAAGAGAACCATGACTTGGAAGCTTTCTAAACATGAGAAACACATTGGACATCCGTACGGTGGCCAATCGTTACGCCGCACAATTGCAACTATGTTGCTCCCAAAGATCAACCTCTTACTGCATAGCTCAAACCATCCATGCCCATATGATAGCTTCTGGGTTCAAGCCACGTGGCCACATCCTCAACCGTCTAATGGATATCTATTGCAAATCATCCAATATTGCCTATGCTCTCCACCTGTTCAACAAAATTCCTGAACCAGATATAGTGGCAAGAACGACGTTGATTGCTGCATACTCTACTACAGGGAATCTAAAGTTGGCTCAGGAAGTATTTGGTGGAACTCTACTCAGTACACGAGACACAGTTTTTTACAATGCAATGATCACAGCTTATTCCCATAATAATGATGGCCATGCTGCTATTGAACTCTTTCGTGACATGAGGCGAGACGACTTTAGGCCTGACAATTACACTTTCACTAGTGTACTTAGTGCTTTGGCTCTAATAGTTGAGGATGAAAAGTATTGCCAACAGATGCATTGTGCAGTGCTAAAGTCGGGAACAATTTTTGTTACTTCGGTGTTGAATGCGCTTATATCCGCTTATGTTAAGTGCACATCTTCACCATTCGCATCATCGTCTTTATTGATGGGTGCAGCTAAAAAGTTGTTTGATGAGATGCCAAAGAAGGATGAGTTAACATGGACAACAATGATTACGGGGTATGTGAGGAACAACAATCTTGATGCAGCCCGTGAAATTCTTGATGGGGTGACTGAAAATATTGGGGTTGCATGGAATGCAATGATTTCAGGTTATGTGCACCATGGTTTTATTTATGAAGCATTAGAAATGTTTAGGAGGATGCATTTGAAGGGGATTCAACATGATGGGTTTACCTACACGAGTGTGATCAGTGCTTGCGCTTATGCTGGATTGTTCAAACATGGAAAGCAAATGCATGCTTTCATTTTGAAAACAGAAGAGAAACATGAACCAGAATTTTCGTTGTCTGTGAATAATGCATTGGTTTCACTATACGGGAAATGTGGTAAAGTTGAAGAGGCAAGAGAGATTTTTAATAAGATGCTCATAAGAGATCTTATTTCATGGAATGCAATCTTGTCTGCATATGTTAATTTAGGGCGCATTGTGGAAGCCAAGTCCTTTTTTAAGGAGATGCCTGAGAGGAACCTTCTGACATGGACAGTGATGATATCTGGTTTAGCACAAAATGGGTTTGGAGAGGAAGGTTTGAAGTTGTTCAACCAAATGAGAATAGAGGGTTTTGAGCCATGTGATTATGCGTTTGCAGGAGCAATTACATCTTGTGCAATGCTTGGAGCTTTGGAGCATGGACATCAACTCCATGCTCAACTAATTAAGTTGGGGCATGATTCAAGCCTCTCAGCTGGAAATGCACTTATCACAATGTATGCTAGATGTGGCATTGTTGAGGCTGCAAATTGTGTGTTCGTTACAATGCCTTGTTTGGATTCGGTATCTTGGAATGCCATGATTGCAGCTTTAGGACAACATGGACATGGTCTCCAAGCAATAGAACTTTTTGAGCAGATGTTGAAGGAAGATATAGTGCCTGATCGAATAACTTTTCTCACTATTCTCTCTGCTTGCAGCCATGCTGGTTTAGTCAAAGAAGGACATCATTATTTCAATTCAATGCGTGGTTGTTACAATATAACACCGGGTGAAGATCATTATGCTCGATTGATTGACTTGTTGGTTCGAGCTGGGAAGTTTTCAGAAGCAAATGAGGTGATTGAATCAATGCCTTTTGAGCCAGGTGCACCAATTTGGGAGGCTCTTCTTGCTGGTTGCCGAATTCATGGGAACATGGATTTAGGGATTCAAGCTGCTGAACGACTCTTTGAACTAATGCCACAACATGATGGGACCTATGTACTTTTGTCAAACATGTATGCCACTGCAGGCAGGCAGAATGATGTGGCTAAGGTACGGAAATTAATGAGGGACCGGGGTATTAAGAAAGAGCCTGGTTGTAGTTGGATTGAGGTTGAAAGCAAGGTTCATGTGTTCCTGGTTGATGATACTGTGCACCCAGATGTGCAAGCTGTGTATAATTATCTAGAGCAGTTGGTACTTGAAATGAGAAAACTTGGTTATGTCCCTGATACAAAGTTTGTGCTGCATGATATGGAGGAAGCACAAAAGGAGTCTGTCTTGTATACTCATAGTGAGAAGCTTGCAGTTGTTTTTGGGCTGATGAAACTTCCTCTAGGAGCCACAATTAGGGTTTTCAAGAACCTTAGGATTTGTGGGGATTGTCATAATGCATTCAAGTTCATGTCAAAAGTAGCAGGGAGAGAGATAGTTGTAAGAGATGGGAAGAGGTTTCATCATTTTAAAAATGGTGAATGTTCTTGTGGCAATTATTGGTAGTTGGAAATTTTGTCAACCAATTATCTTTGCGAAGTTATAATCAAAGAGAGAATGCCCTATTCCTCTTGTTCTTTTTGGTAGCTCCAAGGTGGTAATTTATAAAATGGTCATTCTTGCCAGTTATGGATTGAACTACTGAAACACATAATTACCCCCAAACTACTTTTGGAAGATTGCCCAAAGGACGATGGATAAGTTTTTCACTTCTGTCTGGATTTTCTTTTACAAAAGATGTTGAAGCTCAATACTGCAAATACATAAGTGTTTTGGATACCAGAGTGGTGTGCTCCAAAAGGTTGATATACCATTTTTGTTTGACGTTAGGAAAATAATATAATTGTTGGTTAAGCCACTAATTTTGAATATGAAATTTGTTGATGGTGCTCTGATGGCAATTGTACTCGTTACATTAAATAGGTGACTTCTTATAAAATTTCTCAGAATAAATTATAACAGTCTTGCCAATCAGCTATACCTCAATGCACTTCTTTCTCCTGTAATAATTTGTTGGAGTGTGAGGTCGAGGGTTCAAGACCCATGGGTGCATGTGTTACCTACCAATTCAAAAAAGAAGCACTAACAGTCTCAGTAATGATTTATGGTTACTGTCTTGTGTGTTTCTCTTAAAAATTGCAGTCAAGTACAACAAAATTTTCATTGATGCTTTTTTTGGAACAGCCTGAAGCAACGAGTTGCTTATAGCTCACTATTTATGTGTGCATTTTTTTTTTCTTTGGTTAATTTTATATGCATGCACTGAAAGAATCCCTGCATTTTAGATAGGATGGCAAAAGACTGTTAGATGTGTTTATTTTGGGGCAAGGCTTTGCCAAAGATCAATCTATCTTGTATTCATGTTTTTGTTTCATGTTAGAATTACCATATGGGAGATGAATTCCTTGTTTCAGCTAGGATCTAGGTTGATTGCATTAAGGTGCACCTTAACGTTTTGTCTTGGATTTTCATGTTTGTTGGTATGCCGCAAATGATACTGTATTCTTAGATTATGTGCTCTGTTTGCAAGCAATCCTTCATAATGCATGCTGTAGCTTGCAACTCATGACATCCTGGGCTGTTGTGTGCAATGTTTGGTACTTGGAGCTGCAATATATAAAACCTGGAGAGACAACCATAGAGTTGGCAGAGAGGTATGTTGCATCAAGTAATTAGAACTATCTCATATTTTGAAATAGCTTTTGTTAAATGTAAGTGTTCTTATGCAGTTCTCCTATATCATAAAAAAAGAAAAAAAGTGTTCTTATGCAGGCTTTGGGACATAATATTTGTTAGAGCAGGTCTCAAAAAGGTTCCTTGGGATGGATATCTAAATTACTCTCACTATAGTCCAAAACATAGAGACAGAAGTAAGTCAAATCCCTTTCTCCTGCACAAGTAAATAGAATTAGAAAGATCATATAAATCTACTTTGTGATTGGTATGACTATTGTTGACCAAAGCAGATAAGTAAGATTGAACTTATCATAGTTTTTCCTCGGCAAGCATATTGGTCTGGTCTAGTGGTCAATATGTTTTTAAGTAAGTAATTTGAAGACTTTTCAGTACCTCCCACAAGAAAAGAAATACCTTCTTTTCACTTCATAGTCTTTGCTTTTTAGACTTTCAATGAAATTATTTTGTTGGAAAATGATTGTCAAGTACCAAACTGGATATATTGGGGTCTCCCACACAATTATGAGGGCCATTTTCTGGGTTACATGCAGTAATTTTTATGTCAATGTGCAGTCAACTTTTTTTTTTTTCTCTGGTTTAAAGTATTTATATTAGTAGTATGCTCTATTGAGTTGTGTTGTATCATAAAATCATTTCAAGAAGTAGTTTTTTTCTTTTCTTGACTTACCTCTACCTGTCTCTCTCCAGGCATGTTATCAAGCATGGCGAGAAGCTTTTAGTATGTATCCTTGGCCGCTTGTCATGCAAGTTAAAAGATGTTGGGGGAGACTTAAGAACTGGTTGTCCATTAATTTTCCGGAAGCTGAGGCTACACTTCGCAAGGGTGTATTAGAAGTTGAGATTCAAGAGTCAGAGAGGATCTTGAAAGTGAAATTGCCTCTTCCCACGAGGATACTCTATCGTTTTTGTGAAGGTCAAGAATTTAAGGCCAAAAAATCTTCAGGAAGTGCAGGTGGAACTTTATTGGGCCTCATAGGTGGCTATTCATATTATACCCACTTGGTAAATGTGTTTTTGTTATCTTTAAACGAGGTGGTTTTAAAAACGAAGGAAATCATATGACGGATTGGCTTGTCCAGCAGCTCTAAGTATATTGTTGTGGCTGCTTCCTATACAGAATCCGAGAAGTTTTTTTTCCTCAACTGTACCACCCATCAACTCCATGTCAGTACTGTGAATCTTGCCACTGAGGGAGAAATGATTCCATGTGTACCAAATGCATTAATAAGTTCAGTGCATGATTCCAATGGTGATCGACAGCAGGACGCAATGCTGCTATGGTTAGAAGAACATGCACGTCGCTTAGAAAATGGTATGATTAAACTTCGTGAAGAAGGAGGAACCAGAAGTATCAGTCTGTTTCCAGAGGAACCTCCATTCTGTTCCACTGCTATAACCAATGGGGTGAAAGTAAGTCAAAACTTAGAACCTGCATATTTTAGCCTTTTATTCTTTTGTTTTGGCACAATGAGTAAAATAGGAAGTGTAATGATTGATTAATCTGCTGAGGCATATTAGAATGTACAAATTTGGCTTTGTCATATAGGCCCTGGCATGGGAATAACGTTCTCATGGGTTCAGGTTCTTAAAACCTGTTCTTTTGACAAACTTCTTCATTGCCATTGGCTAAAAGGGAGATGATGTCTATGCTGTGTAATCAAGTGGCTTGATAGGACTTCAATTTTGCTCTTTAAGGGCATTTGGTGTTACCTTGGCTGGAAGTGAATTTCAGGCAGGGTGAATCAGAGCTATCTGCTGGCTCCAGAATCATCCCCTCTATATTTATTACTCTTTCTTTGGATAGCAGATAAGAATTGTTAGCCTTGTGTTACATGGTATATGCTTTAATCGCTTATTATGGGAATCTGCAAGAAGGGAACTCTTAAAACACGCTTCACCATATTTGTATGGTTAACATCCACCATGTGCCCTGAAGGGTAAAGAACAGTTTTTACAGGTCAGAATTTTAAGTAGGAGAGGACGATACACGCATGAAATGATCCCTTTTGTTAAAGTTTTGAGAAAATTCAATGAACATTTGGGATGGTTTTATGGAGAAAAGAAAGGTCTTCAGTTGTGTTTAAATTACCAGAATTTATGCTCAGCTGGAGCAGTCCTTGATTATAGTGAATTGATTCATTTTAAAAGCATTCTCATAAGAAGAAATGTGTGGGATTTTCAACACAACAAGGTGTTGGCTTACTAAGAAAAAAGAAAAGAAAAAAGAAAAATTTTAGCTTATCTAAATGCTAGAAGTCATAAGATAGGGTTTGGGAAATATGTAAGTATCAAAGAACTACTCTACTCTTTTATCATTGGTCTTTTCATTCTTGTCTGGTAGAAGTTGTTAAGTTGTGATTCTTATTGCTAATTGCATTACCACTACAACTACTGTCATCTCCTCTATTGTTATATGAAAACTAATCACAAATGATTTTCACTGAAGGTTTGTGCTTCTGCGGTGTTTGTTCCAGAGATTTCTGACCTGCAAAATGAGAATGCAAAGTATACATTTTCTTATTCAATCCGCATGTCCCTTCAGCATGAAGGATGTGTCATTAATGGAATACCCTTCAGCTCATGCCAACTGAAGTGGAGGCATTGGATCATTCGTGCTAATGACCGTGTGGAATCTGATGTTAATGGTGAAGCTGTAATAGGACAGGTAGAAATCCATTTAATAATTTTTTTTTGCTTAATTCCCATTTGTTATTTAGTGTAAGCTTGATCTGAATGGGCAATCTAATTCTTACCTCTTTGAAAGAATCTTATAGTAATGATAGCTTCTCTCTCACTCTTTGGGTGTGGTTGAAATTAATTCAGACTTAATACTTTGGGGCACAATTGCCAATAATATCATCAAAAACACAATTTTTTGAAATCCACATGAATCCTAGAAATCTCTACAATACTTGCAGGTCTGATGCCATGGGTTATAAGTTTAATCTTTAATTTATTGTTAATTATATATTTTAATTGTTAAAAAGTATAAGTTATGATTAAAATGATCACTTATTAATAAATGATGGTCCTGTTAGTAACGTTAGTATTTGATGGGTTAGAATTTTTTTTATTTATTAATTATTATAATGTAGAAAGTTATTGTTAAGATTATTATTAGCTGTATTGTTTTATTTATTTTTTAATTTGAATAATTTGTAGGTAAGATGGTTACTGAATATTCATTTTTTGCGTATAGTTTTACTTCTTTGCCATCTATTATTGCTTTTAAATTAATTTGAGATATGTTTTCAAACATTTTGATATTTGTTACTTTTTTAAAAACTGAAAATAAACATAAATTATGTCAAATATATATATATATATAAATATATATATATATATATATATATATATATAATATAGACCTAAAAATAAATATTAATTAATCAATTTCCATATCCCCTTGTGTTGCATCCTGGTTTTTTAGAAATTTCCAGGTCACTTTGTCTCGTGTCGTGTCATATTGGTGTTCGTGCTTCCTTGTGTGTAACTTACCAATACAAAAAAGTGATTTACTAGTTAGCAAAAGAGAAGAAACAGAAATCTAATTAGTCTTTTTGTGTTGGAGATGATGTAGACAGCTTGCTAAAATGCTAGATCAGGTGTCCAATGGCAGAACAAAAGTGTACTTGATGGAAGTTAAAAGGCTTAATTGAATGGTTTCTTTAATGGTCCCTGACCAAAATATCTTACGTTTTCTATTTGTGAATCAAAATTTGATGACATTTTGTTGCTGAAACATGGAACTAATTTACTAGAACAATCCATCAGTTTCTGGTTTGGCCCTGCTCTGGCAGAAGATGAAGGAAAAATTACTGGTATGCTGAGCTTAAGCAAGTCCCAGCCCAGCCCAGCAAGGCCTGATCAACAGTCCTAGTATGAAATGAACCAGGAAAACAATCACTATCATGACATGAAAAATTCACCTTATTCAAAAATATTGATATCAACTTCTTGGTCCGCTTAAAAACCTGTAGGTCTATTGTTATTTATTGATTCATAATATAAACCAATCACAGCATCAAAGTTAACATTTTTTGACAGTTGTTCAAGATCTTATTTTTGTTTTATATGTTTACAGTACCCACTATTGCTTCCAGGTGAGAAAGAATTTGTTTACGAGAGTTGCACGCCTCTACCAACTTCTTTAGGTTCTGTAGAGGGCTCTTTCACATTTGTACCTGGCAGGTACCCTACATAAACCCTTCATTTGTTAAACGTATTTTTCTCAAAATATGGTTCAAGAGTTCTTATGAAATATGAGTCATATATGCATCTGGCTAAGTGCACTGCAATGACCCTACTTGCTGTAGATGAAAACATGTGCTGTCTTCAGTACTTTCTTAGGTTTCAGAATTGCATTTATGTGTGATGCAAAATCCAAAATGCATTGTTTGGTAGAAATATAATGGCAGTAGCCATTCCGTGCCTTGTTGACACCTAAGTGGGTGGTCACACTCCTGTGTTCTTCCCTGTCCAGTCCAGAAAAATATTTGAAGAAAAGGTATAATTTTTTTTGGAAAAAGTAAAATCAGATGTACCAATATCTTTATGTTCATGCAAACTAAGGCAGGGAGTTGCACCAGTTATATCAACTTTGTACATTTTCTTGCCTATATTTTAATAAGAGATGAGGTTCGAATGGGCTGCATGGGCTCACCATTTTCTTAGAATATGAATTATCGGAATGAATTTGCATGTCAAGAGCCTGTGCAGATATAATATTATAGAAAAATTACCTATTAAAAGATTTCTATGTCATCTCTTTAGTATTATACAAAAGAGAAATTACCAAATATCTTAGTAGCAACCCATACTTAACAATATATATTATCTGCCAATGAGCTCCAGCTCTAATAGCACGTCCCTTTATTGGGTGGAGGATAAGTTTGTGAGTTCAAAATCCATTGGGTGGATAACATTAAATGTTTTTGGGAAAAATATCAACACGATCAATACTTATTAGTTTGTGAGACATTAGAATTTTTTTTTTTTTAAAAAAAGAAAAAAAATTCCTCAGGGGATTCACCATGTGCTCATTGAGACATTATTATGGCAGTCTTGCTTGTCCTTTTTCTTTTTTCGGTCTCGGGGTTGGAGTTCTATTTACCTCACTTAGGTGTGGCCCAATGGTTCTGGTCTTGTTTTTGGGGGTAGGTCTTAAGTTTGAAACTCAGGCTTAGGTGACAATGTGACATCGTTCAGCTCAAGAACTATATCTTCCCACGCCTAAAATGACTAGATCCTTGGGTGACCGGGCTATGGCTCAAACCCACCTGAGCGAGCACCCACAGCTCCCTTATCATCTAGACCCCTAGGCATTGGTTCCTTAGGGTTTGCTTGGTTGGGGAGATAGAAAGTGGGAGGATAGAAGATGATGGGAGGATAGAAAAGATTTAATTTTCCCCTGTGTGTGTTTAGTTGGAGGGATGGAAAACTCCTTTGTTGGGTTGGGAAGAAAAATGAGAGGATGGAAAATATAGTTGATACAAATTTATTTTTATAACCCTATCATATAAAACATTATATTTTTATTATATTACTCCCAAATATATAAATACATTCATAAGCAAGTCAATCTAATTTTTTAATTACACATTTTTTAAGGTATATTACACAAATTATTTCTTATAAAAAAACTCTACATACAAATTTAATAAAATTTTCACCTTACCTATTAAAAAAAATGATTATATATATAAATAAATTGTTGCACACTTGCACGTGTAGAAAAATAGAAATAAACAAAAACAAAACCCATTCATTCACATCAACCTTTTGTCTACCCGTGGTCCCATACAGTTCCAGTAACTAAAGCACAGGGAGGACATCGGAGGCACAAGGGAGGAGATTTTGTGGGCGTCAAAGTCAATGATGTGAAATTTTGTGGGTGGCGAAGTCAACGGCATGAGATTTTGTGGGTGGCGAAGTTGATGACATGAAATTTCGTGGGTGACGAAGGACAATGGTGACTTGGCTGATGATCTATGTGGACAACAGCGACTCCCCGCTAACTCAGCCTTGACTCAGATGGACAGTCTAGACTCTAAGGGGTGTATGTGTCATTTCAGGATTTAAGTTTTTTCTCTCCTTTGTTTTCTTCCCGATTCGGAGAGATGAATTTTTGTTGGCCCAGGTGATGTGTTTTCTCCCCTATTTTCTCTCCCTTAAGTTTTCTCTCCTAAACCAAACGGGGAAAACAACATTTTCACTCCCATTTTCCTCTCCCCCTTGTTTACCCTCCCCTTTTTTACTCCAACCAAGCAGGGCCTCAATGTGTAGAGAGTTATTATAGCCACGCTTAAATAGCTTTGGCTTGTTGCCCCCCTGCATTTTATAGTCAATGGGGAAGAGGAGGGGGGGGGCTGGAATTATCTTTTAGCCAAAATGAAAAGAAAAAGGAATCTAAACTCTTCTTAAAGGACCCAAACTGAACAGGCTCTAGGCATTTGATCTTAGCCACGTAAATAGCCATGTGTGACTTGGGTTAACATTTATGTACTCAAGTCCTTAAAGGGTATTGACGAGAGTTCATTGCAAGCCAAGTGAATGGAAAATCTTGTTAAGGTATTGATTAAAATTTTCTGTGAAAAATTGGGTAAAATAGACCCACTATTGACTTGGAGGAAGTGTTACTAAGTGCTAATTGTGAGGTGCTTTTTACTTGATCAGTTAATGACTGGGAATTAGACCTTTTAAAGTAGTTTTTTTTACTTGGACTGTGGCCAAGGGAAAGATTCTTTCATTGGATAATCTGAGGAAGAGGAATAATTGTGTTGTTAGCCGTTGTTGCATGTGCAAGAATAGTTGGGAATCAGTGGATCACTTTTTCTTCACTGTACTTTTGCATATATAGCTTGTGGACTTTTTTGTTTAGTTTGATTGGTGTCTCTTGGGTGATGCCTAAGCAAGTGGTGAATTTGTTGGCTTGTTGGAAAGGGGGTGTTGGTTGGCATTGGGCAGCGGTTATTTGGGCGCTAGTTGTGTATCATGTGGATTATTTGGAGAGAACTAAATCTTCAAACTTTTGAGGGGGAGGAACATACCATCCTTGAGTTGAAACAGTTCTCTTGCTTTCTTTGTTTGACTGGATGACTGCCATGAGCAGTCTTTTAATTCTTAGAATTGTGTTCTTTTGCATAGTTATTTGACTTTCCTTAGTACACTGCCTGTGTGCCAGGGGAGCAACATGTGCTATTTTTATGTCCTTTTAATAATAATTTCCTTACCTATCCACACACACACACACACACACACACAAAAAACACCATAAGAATCTGTTGCACTGTAAAACAAGGGTACAAGCATTAGCAGAGTTATGGGTTATATCATTTCATGTGATTGCGATTTTAATTGGCTGATCTACGTCGTACAGGTTTGCGAATCTTATGCATATGCATACTTTACTATAAGGAAGTTTCTTATATGTATTCCACAATCTAATCAAAGTCTATAATACAAAGTGTCCCAAAAGGTTATGAACAATGGCTTGATTATATACATATTAACGTGAGAGAGAGATAGAGAGAGAGAGATGCAAGTGAGGTGTATAATGGTTGCCAATTCAGCAAATTTCCATAATATCAATTAGAAGAATTCAACTGTTTTTAAGAATGTGAAATTGAACTTTTGTTTTGGTCTGTTCCTTAGGTTAGCAGACCCAAAAGGTGCTCCATTTGAAGTTGAGGTGGCAAGGTTCCCCCTCCAGTTACCAGACTACATTTTCTGATAACCAGTCTTCAAGGTTGAAGTTCTTCGTGTGGCAACTCAGTTTGATGACCTATCATGTGTTGTTTGTTAATAATTATGTAAAAATTGTATGAAATTTTATGGGTTTTGCCTGTTCTGTAGTGCTAATAATGTGCTACTTTATGCTTATATATGATGAAAGGTCTTGTTTATAATATTGTCCATGTTTCTTAAAGCCGAGTTAAGACCAAAAGATAAAGGGATTGCTGACTAGGGTAAATTACACTATGTAAGATCCTTATGCCAAGAGAATGTGAATAGTATGTAAGTTATATTTATATCGATCTGGTCACTTCAATGTTAGAAATTTCTCATGTTTTACAATGCAATCGAGTTGACAGGGATGGTATATGTTTTGGTCACTTATCCGGATTGACCCATGATCTGGATGCCTATTTTCTAACTCTTGTATTCTATCTTATATAAGAAAAGAAAACATGAGGATTGGTGGAAATTGAAATCTTAGGAATTTTTATTACAGGGAGTATAGGGGCAAATGTAGCCAAGTGGATTTGGATTGTGAATCCACCATTCGGGGGTGCAATTTCACCCATAAAAAACATAACCAATGACTCGATTGATTGACAAGAAATGGATGCTAACCCCTCTTTAGACATGGTCAGATATAATTGAATCCACTTAAACATTTTACAGATTTTTAGTTAGGCTAAAACCAATTGCTTGGATGGCATTTGCCCTTTCTGATGAAGTTGCTCAATCCACAAAATATTATGTCATATGCTAGCTTGGCTAACACAGATAAAACAACAAATTCTTCTGAAGTTATCATCAAAATATGTTATGCCCTCTCCCCTTTCTTTCAATGAAGGAAACACCTACTACTTCCCATGAATGCTGGTAGTGCTTTGGGTTTTGTAAATGAAAATTTAACCGAGTGACCAAAATGGCTTTGTACTTAGCTGTTATCTTCCAAATGCAATCAGGGACTTGGTGGAGTCAGGATTTGACTCTTCTTGACTTAAAGAGAGCAAATTTTATGATGCCAATTTTAATAAAATAAATAATCCATTTTTCAAAGTTAAATTCAACTCATGAATAGAATGACTATTAATAGTAGATAAACACTAAATTTAGTTTACGTAAAATTCTATTATTTTGGTTAATATGGACTCATAAGATGCTCAAATCATGGCTATGTTAAAACTTTATAATGAACATTTATGTACTTGAAGAAATTTGAAACTTTTGTTTACATTGTAGAGCTAAGATTCAAGTTTTTAAAAGAGAGTTTCACATATATATGCATTTAAATTCTATCTTAGAATTAAAATATAAAAAAATAAAAAATAAAAAAAAACAGAAAAGAGAATAGAGAAGAAGGATGCATATGCATTATTTAATTTTGTGGCATACAGTTTCCACTATATCGTGAGCTCTCCCCTGACAACATGATCTCCTCATTGAAGAAATCGAGATTATTTTTTTCGCCAACCCTTCTAAAATTCTAGATTAATTTGTTCTTAATTGATTAAAGCTGAGAAAAACAACTAGGATAAATGAATATTTAATGCCTGAATGAGTAGTTGATGGTTTCTTTTGCTTTTCTTTGGCAACAAACTGTGTAAAAACAAAATTAGAGTTATCAATTTTTATAAACAAAAAGTTACGATTTTTATGTTTGCCTGTAAATGTTTTTTGTGCAACCAAATGTGAGATTAGTTCAGTTATTTTTGCTGAATATTATTGATCATGTGATTCCATTTTAATCATTATTGGAGTGTAAGACATATTAGATTTGAATTTTTTTTACTTAGATTTTTATAGTGAATGTGACTCAATTAATTTCAACTCATGTCACTATAATTAAGTGAAAGAACAACTGAAATCAATCACGTGAATACTTTCTCCTCAAACACCTTGATGAGCCCCTCTTGACACCCTCATTACAGGATGACGTTATATAGAACACTAAAATTAAAATCAAGGGAGAAATGACAGTTGCTTTTCAAAATAAGTATGGCCTTCTTTGTAAATACATATCAATAATTAAGAGACCACACAGTCAATTAAAACCAAAATTAAGATAATTTAATTGCAGACAATATACCCTAACATTTCACCAAGACTAATTCTAAATAAACCATAAAATATTTTGAAAAAAGAAAAAGGCAAAAAGGAGCAACTAGGTAACTCTTGTAGACAAGACCAGGATCCCTATATAGACACATTAGTGCTTGTCCTCCTTGGGAATGTCTTTTGGAGGAACCTTTGTTTCCAATTCCTTAGGAACTGCCTTTTCCGCTGTCCTGAAAGATCCATTAGTCATATTAATGTCTATTTAGAGGGCTCTTACAACCAACTACTTACAAACTTCATAGCAAAATAAATAAAAACCTTTATATACAATGAACAAAAGAATGAGAGCAATTGGAGAAAGGTGTGGCTACAACAAGTTAACACCTACAGAAATGTCAAAACCAGTCATTGGGCACATTAGGAAGACTCAAGTGGGATTTTCAGTCCTAAGTAATACAATCATCTAGCTCCGGTTTCATTTTGCCATGTCTAATAATTATTGTAATTTGTAGCAGTATTGCCAAACATGCAAATGCAAGGATTGGCTGGACAAGTCTTCTACAGTATACATTAAAAAAAATCGTACCTAATGCACAAAAAACTCCCACTTTTGCAAAGCCTAGGAAAGGTGTTAGGTAGGTAAGCTAACCCAAAATTTCTTTTTTTATTTCTTTGGTAGAGGTTGATTCCTGGACTCAAACCTGCAACCTACTGCTTTGGGTCAAAAAAGTAACAAATGAGAGAAAAAAATAGCACCACATCAAAAGCCAAGTAATTGTGTAATTGATGACCTCTTTTTTACCATCCTCCATTTGCAAATTATGAGCACCTATGCATCATAACCACAAAGAAGGTATGCAAGGGAAAACAAGAACACAAATAATTCTTGTCCACACCCATGTAATTTTTTCCATGGAAGATGTTCAATAAGTATCCAAAATTGCCTGTCATTTGCAAGAACAAGCAATTAAATGGACATAAAAAATAATTCTTCAAAAACATCTACCACAGGAATTGAAGCAGTCAGACTTGTTGGAGGCAATTTTCGTAAACCTACTCCAAAATCCAGACCATCATCAAAGGCTAATTTACTAAACTCAACTTGCTTAGCAGTCGAAAAAAAAGCACAAGAAAAGTTGCTTGTGAACTATAGAAAATCCGACATCAGTAAATAGTCATAACTGAAGCTGGAAAGTGCATTGTTACAACACCCTATCGCTTTTGAAAATGTTACTAATGATGCAAGAACACAATCTCTCTTTTCTTTTGTGTGATACCATTTGCGGTTACTACAAAAACCACTTCTTTTTTTTCTTCCTTACAACCCAAATCAAGCCCTTTCTTTTATCTATCAAATACCCATAGAACAACTCAATCAAACCATCCTATAATTCCTAGTTGCACAACCCAATAACCCTTTCTTGAACAATCCTAAACCCAGCACAATCACACATAGACAAATACCAGATAAACAGCAAGATCTAAATTTTTTTTTTTACAGGTAATAAGAGTAGTGTTATTGATAAAAATTTAAAACAAAAAAGACAAAGGGTTCACGATGATGAACACAAAAGAAACAATGAACAATAAACTCTAAGCTGGATGAACAATCCAAGGAACCCCAACACTGAGACCAATCAAACAGAACCTAAACCCCATAAATGGGGGATATCTCTTATGGGAAAATGGTGCAAATGCTAAAGAATACTAACAAGCAACATAAGCAATCACATAAATCACAAGCAATGTTCCCCCACATCACACCCAGTAAGAGCAAAAATCAAATATGCACAAATCATATTGATAGATAGATAGATAGATAGAGAGAGGGGTATACTTGGAGGCAGAGGCGGATTCTTCTTCGAGCCAATGGCGAATGTGCTTGACGTTGCGCCTAAAAATGGTGGCAGATTGTTTGACATCGCTCCTCAGCAGTAATATCACTGCGCTCACACCGGCCACCGTCAGTATCAAGTTCGTCAATGCCATTTCTTCTTCCTCTTCTTTTTGATAGAGAGCTACAGAAACAGAAACAGAAACAGAAACAGACTGTGTGCTAGATTTGAATCGAAAATTTTGATATTTTATGTATTTATTTTCAAAACTTAATGTGAGAGAGAGATAAAATATGTGGAATATTCAATCGGGGTTTCAACTTTCAATTAATAATAGAAGCACAGCATAGATAGTAAACAATAAATCTATTCTAATCTGAACAGCATGAAGGAATACCATTTTGTTTTATTAATGTTACATATGAGCTCTTTGCCAACACGAAGAAAAATATGAAATACCTATCCAACCCGAGGGGCTTACTTTTGTTTTGCCGTTACTAGTGAGCGACGGCGAGAGCTCAGGCGAGAGAGAGAGAGTTAAACGAGTCTGATTTCCGAGAGAGAAGATTGAATTTATACCCTGAGAATCTGAAAACCTAGCCTAAAACGCACCGTTGTGCTTTTGTTTGTTTTTTTTTTTTAATAACACCCATACCATACGACGTAGTTTTACTAAAATTAAAAAAAATTAAAATCAGAACCTGAATTCCATCTGTGGTGTTTGGTCTACCTGAATTCTTTTTTTCTTTTCTTTTATATTTTTTGAGTGGAGGGTGTAGCTGAATTCTTGCTTTCTAATAATGGGGCTTTGCACTATTTAAATCTAAGCATGAAGGTTTCTGCGGTCATTATGCAGAATTTTTTTTTTTTTTAATATTTTAATCAAAGTTTTATGGGTTATTTTAATGAACATAAGCATCGATGGGCGGCAATCAAGTTTGATACTCACCTGAGCGTTAATATTGAATTGTTATTGGAAGATTGAGATTGTACTAAATTGCTGAATCTGAAACTTATACTTGTGTTTAACACTTGGTGATATCTTTACTTGTTTGAACATAGAACTTCCATGGAGAGGTAGAGGCTTTCCGTGTCAACACAGCGGATACAACTGGTGCCTGGAGATTCATTTGTTGGTGCCTTACTCTGCAAGATCGTTGATGACCAATCCATACTAGCAGTAAGTACTCGCTTGTTCAGTAATTGTACATTCAGATGGTGTTTAGCTCCCCATTTTTTTTCACGGTGTTACACATTTGCATTCCTTAGATTTGAATTAAAGGATCATCTTTAAAATTAGATTTTGTTCTTCTTTATACCTGTTTATTATAATCAAATCCACTCTCAGTATCTGTTTTCCATGCTTTGGTTGCAGGATGAACCAAGATTGAGGGCCGTTCTCAAATTTGCAAATGCATGTGGAGCCATTACAACTACCAAAAAGGGAGTAATCCCTGCCCTTCCAACCGAGTCTGATGTCCTCAGCCTGATTAAAGGAGGAGCTTAAAAGACTTGGTTGTGCTTCATTGTTCCAACCACTTTTTTCTTTGGAGCTCTTTTTAAAAAAAAAAATGCTTTTGTAATTTTTTCATAGGATTGCTTCTTTTTTTTTTTTTTTTTTTTCAGTTCAACTAAAAAGGGGTTTGAACCCTCTCATTTTTACTCCTTTTTCCCTGCCTGTAATGATGGGAAGGCTTGTGTTTCGAGGCATTAATAATAAACCTTTTTTTAAAGTTCTCTTTTGCTAGTCTTCTTTGCATTGTTTTATTAGTTTATTCATCCAAAAGATGGGATCAAGAGCGTGGTTGACATGCCAGTCATTGCAAATGGCTTATTTTCTATGGACTTTCCAAGCAACTTGTTAAAAAATAAAAGAATTTCTAGGTTCGAGTTTAAAAAAAGTTGATTACAATGGGTGAAGGTTTCTCAGGGATATAAGGAGACTGGAGACCCGTGTGTGGCCCTATGAGATGAGTAGAATCTGGGGGCGGATGATATATACATTCATGAAGGACAGGGAATCTCTAATGATATTAGAGGAAGTATGCGTTGCCATTCATTGCTTCCTTTTTTATCTAAATCAGATACCACTGGTTTGAGATGTTTGATTCTGACTTGACAGCAAAGACATTGGAAGGACAGTAAATTGCTTTGCAGCTTGCAATTCTTGAGATGGACACTATTATTAGATACATGAAATGATATTTTTTCAATGAAAATCTGAACCTGACTGGATTTGTTTGACTGAGGATAAAAATCTTCTCAAGGAAGATGCGACAATTCAAAAAGAAGCTGATTTCTCAACTTCAATGTCAGGGAAAGGTGCTCTGTGAAAACTTGGTCCTAGAATTAAGGTGGTAAGTTGTGATTAATGAATAATAAAAGTTGTCAAGGGTGAGTCCATGTGAAAGTGGTATTAGATCAATCAGTTGTGAAAAAGTGTGTACATACATAGTCTAACATTGAAACTTGTTCCATAATGTCTCAGATCAAATGAATAGGTCTTCTTAGAAAATTGGAGCCTTTCTCACAAATGAAATGATGGTGAAAAAAAAAAAAAAATAAAGACGTACGCTTCAAAGAAAATTGACAATTCAAATGCTATAAAACTCAAATTTCTCAATATCATGTTAGCCCCTCCACCAAAAAAATCAATACTTGATACAAGATTGATTTGTTACATGGTCATTTAGCAGTCATAAATTACATTCTAAATCGGATTCCCTTCTTTATTTGAACTTTAGGGATGTTGGGAGGAGTGTAGGGTAGGGTATTTTATTACAAAACAATGGCTTGTGGATAGCATTCACTAACCTCCATCTGCAAAGAACACCAAGCCGGCCTACATCTTTCCCACTTTTCCTGCATATGAGCCAGAAATGCCTCTGCCCATTGTTCCTTGCTCCCACCCATGCTTAGATCATAAGGCACCGAAAAACTATTCCAACAAATTACAGAAAAGCCAAAGGATCAACATGTTGCTTATGAATGCATCATAATAGTAGCTATTACTATCATAATCATCATTAAGAAATATCACCTTGATGTATCTACCTAACATTAACCAACCCCAAAGTTTGAACTGCAAATCATTATCATCATAGTCATATTTACACTATACATGCACTAACTAAACATTACTCTCTTTCTTCCTAAACCTATAACTAGCCTTTCAACTGTAGACATTTTCCATTCTAGTTAGATCAGATTTCTACCAACTAAAATGATTAGCAAAAATCTAGTGGACTTTTACCTCAGCAGTTCTTCCAGCTGAGATCCTTTACTGGGGGCAGCATTCCTGCAAAAATTTAAACTTCAACATCAACACACCATATGTCTCCTTCAATTAAATTAAACTGTACTTATTTGGTTTTGTAGGAATAAAGAAAAATTATACAGTAGATGTAATAATGCATTTGACAGGAAGACTACTTTTTTTGGTTTTGTGATGATGCATTGCCCGGTTCTCCCCATGGGGAGAAACTTGGGTGCCAGGGATTTATTTTCTCCAACTTAGACTCCAAGTACTACTTTGACTTTCTCTCTTAGAGTGAACACGTTGAAAATAATTTAAGATAATTTTTTGGGATTGTTGCAAAAAAAAACTGTTTTACTGTGCAGCATGCAATGTTAATAGTACCAAGACTAACCAGAGAGAAAGAAAGAAGGAAAAAAAGAATATGTACCCCAAGCAATCCATCAACTATCTAATTGTGACCAGTAGAATCATCCCTCAAGTTGCAGCAGGACACAATATTAGACTCGGTTTTTTTTATTTTATTTTAGTAATAAATATGAGACTTGAATTGGGAACAACAGACCTGCAGACTAATATTTTGTAGATACGAAGAGAGTTGGTGGAAAGATTATAAATAGCATCGGCAATGTGATCTGTGCTGAACAAGTACACTACCGGATAACCAAGAAGCCATCTGAAGCAATTCAGTTAACCAGGTTACTTTATATAATAAGATGGAACTAACCAAAACGCCAATGAAATGATACTAGCATGTAGTATATATGATGATTAATCCTCAAGGAGAAAGACAATCATATGAGTTTATCTTTTAAGGATATAAGAATTTAGCTAACTGCTCTTACAAAGTGTTTTTTTGAAAATTAATAAGTTTATTATAAGTCTATTCTTTGGAACATTCCCTAGAGTGTTGGTAATTTCAGTCACTTTCTCAACATTTGAAAGGGATAATTACTTCATAGACATTTAATGATGTAGCTATTTCAACCTAAAAAGGCACAAAAAATTTTAGATCAAGAAACTTTTAGCGTACAAAGTTGCACTAGCAATACATATGCATATAATATATTAGATCAAGAAACTAACTCAGAATAAAAACAAAAGAGCAATTTTGCTTGAAAAGACTCTTGATCTCTTATATCTTAGTTTGCCTTTAATTTTCTACTGATTACAAAAAGATTTTTTATTTTTTTACTAAATAATTTTGGCTACATAAAACACACACACACCAAAAATAAATATAATTCAGCCACTGGTTAATGCATTTACTTCTTATGCCTCTACAAGATATCCAGATTTGCATTCTGGACAGAAATCCATTTTTTAGCAACTTGCACATAATTCTGAGGAAAAAATCTTACACCAATGATCCTAAACGGTGATATTACAAGCAGAAACAGTGGGATTGTTTGTCATATTTCTCATGTCCTTCTGAAAATTAAAGAAACGTTTCAGAGAGTGATTCATAGTTAGAGCCAAACTTCTAAATTTCTAGACTTATAAGGTCTTCTCTCCATATAAACTTGCATTCATCCCAACAGATAAGCTGAAAAAATATAATGTTGTGAACTAACAGCATGTTTTAAGGTATGTCCACTTGATTCAAGCAAACACTTCTCCCAATGAGTAGAAAGCAATGTTAAATGGTGTATTTGAGGCTCATGCCCGATTTAAGCATTCTTGAAAATAACAGCATGTATGGGGTAGTCCAACAATATTAAGACCAACTTTTCAAGCCAAATTAACTATTCAACTAGTAAGCATGGGCACCTCATTTGGGCTGCCGTGTCCAACACCTCTGAGACAAGAGGACTCCTCTGGGACACAGCTGCAGGCATGTCCAAGCCCTTTTTAAAAAAAATATGATGGGACATAGCTGGGGTGTATTTTGGTTTATGGAATTTTATTTATTTATAATATATTATTATATCCATTATTGCCCTTAAATTGATATATGATTAACAATATATGAAAATTAATGCTTAACAAATATAAAAAATATATATATAAATAAAAGCATATTTAATAATTAATTAATTAATATGTATCCCTGCCGTGTTGTGTTCTAATTTTTCAAAAATTGTTATATCTCCGTGTCATATCCATGTCTATACTTCCCAGCTATTCAACCACAAAGGGGCCAGCAATTCAACTGTCTGGGCAGTTTAGGTAACACGGTCTATACAATTTATATAAGAATTTGGTGAAGATTCACTTGACTCTCTCCAAATATCACAAGCAATTCCTATTGTCAATGAAACTAAACCCACCCAGTTGCTTCCTGAAATCTGGGAAAATCAATTCTTTTCAACAGGACATTACTAGATTAGGGGTCCCTGCACAATTCATGTATATCAGACATGCATAAATGCCAAGGCAGGCAATGGCCCACAAAGATTTCCAAAATAACATAATTTTTATTCCATCACCCATAGATTCTGTCCTGTGACATGACAAGAGATCATCTTTTATTCCATCTTGAGGAAATAGCGTAGAGAAAAACTTCTGAATTGATATAAGCTGCATTCCTACTGGGCTATTTTCTGCTTGTGTTATCATCTGTAACAAAGATGAGAAGAGGGCCTTCACCAAAGAGGAAAAGGAGAGAATGTCTGATATTGAAGGTAGAGATTATGAAACATGTACCCTACAACAGGAACCAACCTTAGGAGGGTCAGGTTCAAGGTCCACAAAAAGCAGAGGTACGTCTAAGCTCAAGCTTGACCTAACATACTCAGAAATCCCTTTCACATGAATTAGATATATCATATCTTCTATAACCATTACTTTCAGATGCTCAAAAATGGGTGACTGCTGCATATATGTATATTCAAAATAAAGTATATTAATTATTAACAAACAAGATCCTCCTACCAAATAAAAGGAAAGAAGAACATGATAATTGCATCTAACAAAATTCCACCTATATGAACTATGTTATGATTAAAGAAAAAGTTTTCCAATCAAAACTGTGACTCCATTCTGATACAAATTTTATGGGGCAGAAAGAGAGTTAAAAGAGGCATGTGAAATTATATAAAACCAGAAAACAACTTTGCTTACCAATCCAATCAAGCACAAGTCAATATGGAGACCCAAATTGAGTTTAGTTTGATCAATTTCTGGAGGCCATGTCACAGACTCCCCAATCCCCATCCCCCCCCCCCCCCTTCTTTTCGCCCCTGCTATGTGCATTCCTCTCTCTCTCTCTCTCTCTCTCTCAAACACGAAAAGAAGAAGAAAAATATTTTTTCTTATTAGTAAATTATATATGCGCTCAATGGGTTTTGAACCCACAATCTCACTCTTGCCATTTGAACCAAAGCTCAATGGCAGAATGAACTTGTTTTTGATTGACTGCCTTTTTTTTCTTTTCTTTTTTTTTGGATAGGCAGAGGGGGGGGGGGGGTTAAGTTCAAACCCCAGTACCCAGGCACCACACAAAAGATGTGAGAACCATAGGGATATCCCTCAAACCCTTATTGATTGCCACATTTTCCTTAAAGAAGAACATTCCCCTTCCCTCCTGTGACAAGGGAAAATAACAAAGAAAAACTTGAGAATGTCCATTTTGTCCTCTGGCATCTTAAAGATCTTTGTAGCTAATAACAAAGATTTTATAGGTTGCATCCCTTATGGCACCAATCAGATATCATAGGTTACAGGTGTAACACGCTGAAGAATTACCTGAATATAATATATGCTCTCATTTATGAGTACATGTTATTTAGCGAGTTTTCGCTGCAAGCTGAGAACAAGAGATCCATAGAAAAAGGAAAAAAAAAAAGTTTGAAGAATGACTCAGCAGAGTCAGCACTTGCTTCTGAACAGTGAAAAAAAAGATTTGAAAGTATGCAAAATGGTATCACCAGGAGTCCTCTGTGTAAGTAGCTGCAGAAAAGGACCATTTTCCTTAAGTTCTCACTAGTTAAGAAATTTGAGGGCGCCTCCAATCACTATTGTTTACTTTGAGATAGGATCCAATCTTGTATTTGTGACATTTTTCTAAATCATATTTTCTTCTTTCCATGTTGACAAATCATCCCCACATGTGTACCTCCATACAAACAACTCATATAAAAATAGTACAAGTTCAATATGCTGGTACTTGATTCAGCACAGCACCAAAATTGATTTCAGAGTGCACAAATAAAAAGATGTCCAATGCAAGGACACACAATCAGTTTATGTTAGATCTAAGACATCAGATTACAACACAGAACTTTGAGATATAATGACATATAACTCATAAAATTAAACTAATATTCAAACAAAAAATTGTAAGTTCTGCAATTGATGATTAATTGAGAAAGAATTACAAATGAATCAATGAAATTCAAAGCAGTTGCAGTAACTAGCAACACCAAGGCAAAATTTACCAACAAAAAGTATTGAGTAAAACCTTTTGAATAAGTTTAATAACTGCACATAGTCGTTCCTGCAGTTCAGGCATCTTTCCACCATAGTCTATCATTACAACTGGCCTCATTCCTGTACATAATGCCAGTATGTCTGCAAGAAAATATTCCAAAATCACAATTCAAATGGCACAAAAAGAAATCACTCAAAATTGCATTCACCCTCCAATTAAAACCAAACAAGAAAAATAAATATAGGGAAAGGAGCAAGTTCTATCTGCTTCAGCAATAATGGCATACAAGAGAATGAGTCATAAGCTTCTAACACAAGAAAATTATCAGTGTATCAAACGTAATAGCATTGCAGACTCGCTGCACACCATATTGACTTGATCACAAATAACAATTCACCTTAATGGGACATAACATCCATCATAAAGGAAAAGAAACTAAAATTATTGGATCATATTCATAAGTCATGTTTGGTTGTGAAAAAGTTTTAGCATTTTCATTTCCTGGAAAAATTATAAATTTCTTAACCAACCACACATTTTCACATTAATTTTCCATTTCATTTCCCAATAAATGATAACAGAAACTACAAACATGTTCAATAACCAAACACAGCTTAAAGCTTTCCCAACAACTTGAACTATTAGGAACAGTCACACCACATCATAATTTAGTAAGAATCAACTAAAATGCCATATGGGTTAAACGGGGTTCCATGTTTTTCAAGCTAAAACAAAATAATGTGTGAATTTCAGTATTCAGACAAATAATATCAAAACCCAAAACTGAAATGGAGTCTCAAAATTGAAAAAGACGCAAAATTAATAAAAACCCAGAAAGCAAAACAATGTAATAACTAAGAAAAATGAATGTCTTAGGTGAAATAAAACGAAAAAGAAATTATCAAAGTAATGAGGAATTTGAAGAAAAACACATAGGGAAGTGAATAGAAAAGGGACCTATTTCAAGTCGGCGCTTAGATTGAGATTTGAGACGCCATTTGATGAGAGAAAGAGAAGAGTCCAACACTTTGAGTGCTTCATCCAATTCTGCTACCTCCATTCTCTACTCTCTCTCTCTCTCAGCTAAAAACACAATAAACAATAAAAATTCTGTTTTTTTTTTTTTTTTTGAGAGCAATAATAATATCAAACTTTGTTTTATTTGTTTTCTTCAAATCAAAATGCAATTTTGTTTTTTGTTTTTTGTTTTTTGCTTTTGGTTTTGGTATGTTAATCTGAGATTAATTTACCGTGGCCATTTTTTTTAGTGAAATTAGTTTTTCAATTACCAAATAAATACGTAAATTAAATTTTGATTTTAGATATTGATGGTAGAGTTTTTTTTTAAGTACTCCGTGAGTCCACGTGATATCCTGTAATTTTCTATACATTCTTTGTTAAATGTGAGATAAATAATAATAATAATATTTTTATGAATGAATAATAAAAATTATTTAATTTCAAAAAAAAGAAATTAAAAAACGTTAGTCAAATGCGTAGATATGGGTCCGTTTGGATTGAGCTTATTGTTGCTGAAAACTGAAAACTGAAAATACTGTAGTAAAATAATTTTTAAATGTGTAAATAGTATCGTGAGACTCATTTTTAATATTTTTTAATACGTAAACAGTGCATGAACAGTATTAAACAGTATATGAACAGTATTAAACAGTGCGTGAACAGTAAACCATGTGAGATTACTGTTCACGTGCAAAAAAAAAAAAATATAAAGGAAAACGTGGATGTAGCAAAACGCGCAAGCCAAACGGTCACATATAATCCCAAGAGTCTTTAAAGCATTTATTTAAACTATATTTAATTAAAAATCTTTTTTTTTTTTTACACACAACAACTATCACCTATTATTTTTCTTTACCATTAGAATATGTAAAGAGAGAATAAAAAAAAATACCAAATAAATAGTACTCATGTAAATTTCCATAGTTATTATAGTTTTGGATGAGTTTTGCATAATTTTACCTAAGCTGGTATGGATGATTTTGTGGTTAGTTAGGCACAATTTTGCACAAGCTGATACAAATATTCTTATAATTTTGGCATTTTAATTTATAGTATCGGTACACACTGACATAGCTACCAATTGATTCATCCTTTTTTCTAAAAATAAAAATAAAAACTTGAGTCATCCCTAATTGTACGACGATTTGGATCTGATCTGTCCAGATTCCATAGATCCTACCGAAATTTAACACTGAATACATGTATATGACGAAACAACATCTCTAAAAAAATACATGATCTGATTTGATAGGGTGCCTACAAAAATAGTTTGTTTCCTCCATATTGTCCAAATCAAACATAGTGGAAATCTGGGCAATTAGTTGTGCCGATTGGTTTAAGATTGCCGCTAGTTACCAATTCCCATTATGCTTATGTAATGGTTATGTGTGAATACTGCAAAACTTGTTGTAAAGAAATATGTTATATGGTAGTTGAAAGAGTGAAACTATTAAGTAAACAAATAAAAATTAAAGCTATAAAAATTAGACACTAACAGATTATTTGTAAGATCATACAAGTGCTAAGTCCACTCCCACCACTTCAAATAATTTGATATAATACTTCTTATTATATTGGATTATTGTTGTATTTCTATTTTGTTAAGTTGGGGCATGATTCAAGCCTCTTAGCTGGAAATGCACTTATCACAATGTATGCTAGATGTGGCATTGTTGAGGCTGCAAATTGTGTGTTCCTTACATTGCCTTGTTTGGATTCGGTATCTTGGAATGCCATGATTGCAGCTTTAGGACAACATGGACATGGTCTCCAAGCAATAGAACTTTTTGAATAGATGTTGAAGGAAGATATAGTACATGATTGAATAACTTTTCTCACCATTCTCTCTGCTTGCAACCATGCTAGTTTAGTCATAGAAGGACATCGTTATTTCAATTCAATGCGTGGTTGTTACTATATAACACCGGGTGAAGATCATTATGCTCGATTGATTGACTTGTTGGTTTGAGCTGGGAAGTTTCCAGAAGCAAATGATGTGATTGAAGCAATGCCTTTTGAGCCAGGTGCACCAATTTGGGAGGCTCTTCTTGCTGGTTGCCGGATTCATGGGAACATGGATTTAGGGATTTAAGCTGCTGAACGACTCTTTGAACTAATGCTACAACATGATGGGACTTGTATACTTTTGTCAAACATGTATGCCACTGCAGGCAGGCAAAATGATGTGGCTAAGGTATGGAAATTAATGAGGGACCCTGGTATTAAGAAAGAGCCTGGCTGAAGTTGGATTGAGGTTGAAAGTAAGGTTCATGTGTTCCTGGTTGATGATACTGTGCACCCAGAGGTGAAAGCTGTGTATAATTATCTAGAGCAATTGGTACTTGAAATGAGAAAACTTGGTTATGTTCCTGACACAAAGTTTGTGCTGCATGATATGGAGGAAGCACAAAATGAGTCTATCTTGTATACCCCTAGTGAGAAGCTTGCAGTTGTTTTTGGGCTTATGAAGCTTCCTCTAGGAGCCACAATTAGGGTTTTCAAGAACCTTAAGATTTGTGGGGATTTCCATAATGCATTCAAGTTCATGTCAAAAGTAGTAGGGAGAGAGATAGTTGTAAGAGATGGGAAGAGGTTTCATCATTTTAGAAATGGTGAATGTTCCTGTGGCAATTATTGGTAGCTGGATATTTTGTCAGCCAATTATCTTTGCGAAGTTACAATCAAAGAGAGAATGCCCTATTCCTCTTGTTCTTTTTGGTAGCCCCAAGGTGGTAATTTATAAAATGATCATTCTTGCCAATTATGGATTGAACTACTGAAACACATAATTACCCCCAAACTACTTTTGGAAGACTACCCAAAGGACAATGCATGAGTTTTCCACTTCTGTCTGGATTTTCTTTTACAAAAGATGTTGAAGCTCAATATTGCAAATACATAAATGTTTTGGATACTAGAATGGTGTGCTCCAAAAGGTTGATATACCATTTTTGTTTTGATGTTAGGAAAATAATATAATTTTTGGTTAAGCCACTAATTTTGAATATGAAATTTGTTGATATTGCCCTGATGGCAACTGTACTCATTACATTAAATAAGTGACTTCTTATAAAATTTCTCAGAATAAGTTATAACAGTCTTGCCAATCAGCTATAGCTCAACTATAGCTCAATGCACTTCTTTCTCCTGTAATAATTTGTTGGAGGGTGAGGTTGAGGCTTCAAGACTCATGGGTGCATGTGTAACTTACCAATTCAAAAAAGAAGTACTAATAGTCTCAGTTATGATTTATGGTTACTGTCTGGTGTGTTTCTCTCAAAAATAGCAATCAAGTACAATAAATTTTTCATTGATGCTTTTTTTGGAACAGTCTAAAGCAAGGAGTTGCTTATAGCTCACTATTTATGTGTGCATTTTTTCTCTTTGGTTAATTTTATATGCATGCACTGAAAGAATCCCTGCATTTTAGATAGGGTGGCAAAAGACTGTTAGATGTGTTTATTTTGGGGCAAGGCTTTGCCAAAGATCAATCTACTTGATATTCATGTTTTTGTTTCATGTTATTACCATATGGGAGATGAATTCCTTGTTTCAACTAGGACCTAGGTCGATTGCATTGAGGTGCACCTTAACGTTTTGTCTTGGATTTTCATGTTTGTTGGTATGCCGCAGATGATACTGTATTCTTGGATTATGTGCTTTGTTTGTAGGCAATCCTTCATGATGCATGTTGTAGCTTGCAGCTCATGACATCCTGGGTTGTTGTGTGCAATGTTTGGTACTTGGAGATGCAATATATAAAACCTGAAGAGACAGCCATAGAGTTGGCAAAGAGGTATGTTGCATTAAGTAATTAGAACTATCTCATATTTTGAAATAGCTTTTGTTAAATGTAAGTGTTCTTATGTAGTTCTCCTATGTCATAAAAAAAGTGTTCTTATGCAGGCTTTGGGACATAATACATGTTAGAGCAGGTCTCAAAAAGGTTCCTTGGGATGGATATCTAAATTACTCTCACCATAGTCCAAAACATAGAGACAGAAGTAAGTCTAATCCCTTTCTCCTGCACAAGTAAATAGAATTAGAAAGATCAAATAAATCTACTTTGTGATTGGTATGGCTATTGTTGACCAAAGCAGGTAAGTAAGATTGAACCTATCATAGTTTTTCCTTGGCAAGCATACTGATCTGGTTACCTTAACCTTTCTATTTGATCTTCCCCTTAAATTATTGGTATTATGCATTAGTTTCACACGTAACTCTAATTACACTATCTTATTTTTGAATGCCAGGTGACAACTAGTTATATTATTTATATAGGACTGCATCACAACTATCGTTTGATGGTCTTAGATTGCAGTCTCCTAGATCAGTCTAATCTGTAAACTTTAGTTTTGTCAACATTAGCTGTTTTGGAGTTTGATTGACTGCTTGTGTTGTTCATGTTGTGCTTTCTTTAATTGGATTATGTGTTAATAGTATGTCTTATTCATAAAAAAATCATGTTGACTTTAGATCTAGTACATTTTGCTTAGCCATATTCTGACGTTAATTAATGTGTTTGAGCTTAGTGAGAGAGTGTAATTAAGTGTTTGTGTGTGTGTGTGTTTAACCATTAGTTTGTTTCTCAAAAAAAAAAAAAAATTAATAATAATAATAATAAATAGGAGATAACTACTTTTTTTTTTATTGGACCAGATGGTAATTACATTTTGAAGCATATTTTTTTGGTCACATTTGCAGGCAACAAGGCTTTTCCTTAATAATATACATATATCATTTCTCTATGGGCCGGTGCTTGATGTTGGCAATGGTGTGTCTTACTCTATTTTAGAGATAACCAGATTACCGGACTGGCTTTATGGGATTTTTATTTTTTTCCCCTCTTTTTTGAGCTATTCTAGAATTATTGCAGTCCAGCCCAATTGATTTGGCTGCCAAGAATCTTGTAAATTCTCCCAATGATGAGAACTTGGGTTCAAATGGCCCACACATGGCCCACACCACAGGGTTGGCTCAACACATAATTTAAAATGAAACTTTCTTATATTTAATTTATAATTTTTTGTTAATATCTCATTTTAATTGATAATATAGTTAATTCAATCAATGTAAACTATGATTTTATCGGTTTTAATATTCTTAAAAAATTAAATCTACCAAAATAACTATAACAAGTATTATTAGAAAATTTTTGTGAGCATTGGAAAAAGAATCTAGAATATTTTTTATATAATCAAGAATTATATATATATATATATTTCATCATCTTCTAACTCTTTTTAGATCGTAAGTTTATACGTAATGACATAATGCAATAGGTTTTGGCCCATGCAGCAAGAGTGGTGGAACTGCTTGGGCAGCTTCTGAAAAATCAGAAGTATTGAAGCAGTTCCTCCATTGCCTCAATACATGATGAACTTTGATTTTGGCGGGCTTTACCATAATATTTGGTGAGGTGAATTACGTGTTCTACCACTTTTTAGGCATGTAAATCCTATGTTCTGCTTTTTCTTTTTTTAATTTTAATTTACGCTCTTTGTTATATGCATGTATGTTATCTATAGCTTGGGTCCAAAGGACAACACTACCATGCATGGCTTGGCTTGTCTCAGTAATGCAAACAACTTATGTTAGCAAGTCATGACTTGCAAACCTGCTTTTGAAATCCAAACTTAATTTGAGAAAGTTTTTTTGTTGGAATATTATTAGAAAAAATCTAGTATCATACATTTTTTGCCACAACAACAACTCTATCGTATGACAAGTTGAATGGTAGAAAAAAATGACGAATCTTTGTGAAAGTAACAGATAATCAATCACGGTCTGACTTATAAAATAGATTGCAAAAAAAAATATGTAGCAAATGGTGTACTCCTAAAATTATTCGTATCATTACTTGCTTTGTCTAGTGAGGTCCACCACCATTGTTCCATATTGTCCCGCCCAGGTAGGTTCAGAAGCCACACAGCCACAGGATATATAGGACCACAATAAGACAGTAGAGGACTTTTATGGATTGATTTCTCTGATCTGCAAAGCCCAATTGAAAGCCTAAAGGTCTTGTGAAAGTCTCCCCCACACTTATTAGACAAAGAATTCTTAAACGAAGTACTTCTAAAAAGTTTTCGGACACGGACACGGACACGGATACCGACACCAACACGGGCACAACACGTTTGAAAAATGAACACATTTTCATCTTGTATTCCAAATGTATGTTAAAGCCAAAAGTCTCGGCCATAAGTGTGCTAGACAAAAAGTCTTACCACGTTTGATCAAAAAAGATCTTGCCCATAAGTCTATTGATATTTGCACAAATTTGTTCACGGGTGTGGTGACATTCCATTCCTCAACGGAACAGAATTTTATGATTTAAAAAGGATTTTTTTTTTTTTTTCTCAATTTCAAATGGTTAGACTTAGAGTTATAATTATTGATACATTTTAGGCATGAACATCAAAACCACCAAATGATCTCACTTTTTTTTTTTTTGGGGGGGGTGTGGGGACTACGTTCTTCTTTATTTGCCTTGAAGTAAAAAATTTATATTTAAAAAAAAAATTAATAGTTACAATAGGAGAGAGGAGATTTGAATTTTAGACATATCCATGGATAGGTCAAGAGATACCAATTAAGTTACAAGTCTTTTGACCCAAAAAAAAAAAAAATCTAATCCTAAGGTAATGGGTCTCATACTTTTTTAATTAAGAAAAACTAGCCAAATCAGTTACAAATACAACACTAAGAGGTGGAGGAACATCTTTTATCCACATTAAAAAAATCACTAATATTATGAGTAACAAAATTTTCTTGTTTCTTAGAATGAAAAAATATAACATCAACAAAGGAAATTGATAAAAGATTTTCCTCGTTTATGAGATGGTCAAAAGCAAGAGAAGCATTATCAAAACAAAGGTTTAATGATTGCTTCATAATCTTAAGGGGTCTCATAGTTGGTTATGGATCACATCTCATAATCTTTGTTTCCCTCCCCTTAAGCTATAAACACATTATGTAAACAAAAATATATCTATTTTATGATAAAGACTTGAATTTTCATTAATGTACATATTTTAAAATCTCAATCCATCTGTTAACGAATGATAATTAATCTTCAATAATATATAATTGTTTATAACTTATATAATATATAAAACCAAGAAAGTTCGACATGTGATTCTCTTTATAAAAAATAAAAAAAAGTTCAACATGTGATTGAGCTCATAATGTTGCATCATATAAGTTTTTTGAGATCTCACAATTTTACACATTATTATTTTAATATATATATATATATATATATATATATATAATTTAATTTTCATTTTATATTTGAAATCTCAATTAGAATATTGACATATCATGAGTTCTAATTAGCATAACTGATAAAATATTTTGTTATTGAATAAGAGATATACAGTTCAACGATTCAACTCTTGCCTACGCAAAAAATTAAAAAAACAAAATTTGGTATCTTAGTTTGAAGATAAAGAAAAATTATCATAAAATGGACTCCATAAGTTTGAAATACTATCTTATTTATAATAATAATAAAAAATCTTGACACATCATATTTTCTTTAAATGGAATATAGAGTTATATTTCCATATACAAACAAAATCATAATAAAATGCATAATAATAGAATATTTAGTTTCATATACAAATATTATCATAATAAATAACAATTACTAATAACTATCATAATAATCAAATTTCACATTTAGATTGTAGGGTCACGATTTGTAGCCCAAGCTCAAAAGAGTTGGGATATGAGCCCAATGAACCCAATATAATAAATTTGTAGAGAATGATTGAAAGAGCTGAGCTCTTAGCGAATGGGACAACGGCTAGCAAGGATTTAAAATATGAACAAACACAGAAACGCACGTAAAACTTGATGAAATGGTTGTCCGAGGAGATGAGCTGTTATTTAAACCACTGTTTTTGAAAGCTAATACAACCCTTAGTGATACAATAATTCCTTTTCTCTTTTCTTTCACTATGTTTTTCAATTCCCATCTTATGAGGGGTCTTTTACATTATATAATTTCCTTTTAGACCATCTCGATCGTATACTTGTTAATCATCTAAATTTTCACTTGAGTATTTGTCCCATTAAGCATCTTCTTTGGCTCTTTGTGAACGGTGATGGTTGAGAAGGCACTGTTCATGGGTTTTCTCCACATAAATGCGGCCAGAAAGGCTGCAGTAGTGCATTTAATGCGGTGGTAGCAGCTTTTCTCTTAGATATTTCTGTATTCTTATCCTCATCGTACGTGCCTGAAATTCATCCTTATCGTTGGAAATTCTTGGAAGGTCACCTAAGTCGCCTAGGTACTTGCCTGAGCAATATTCGTCATATCCAAGAAGGATAACCTCCTCGGACTTTATCCCTCCACTCTTCCCTTACGTGATCCTTCATTCTGGGGCCTTTCCAATCATTTACTTCTCCTCGGACGTATCCACATCATCAAACAGGGTCCAAGGCCTAGTATACCAATTTGGGCCCTAGTTCCCACATAGATTATATAAAAAAAGTATATTAAAAGGAAAAAAAATCATATTATATTAAATTTTTTTCACGCATTGTATGGTTACCAACTAGTAGATGTGGGTATGTAAAGAGTAAAATTTTGACAATCAAATGATCCATATCCATTTTATACCTTTTTTTTTTCTTAAGACGAATATCCATTTTATACTTTGATAGGAGCAATACCATTTGTTTTAATCACATTATATTGTAACCAGTACAATTTGCAATGGAAAATGTTCTTTACACATAGACTATCTCATTCTTTGACATTAATCTTCAAAATTGAAATATGAAGGTAATAACTATGAATATGATATGAGTATATGATAATATGAGTGGAGAAGTAAAGATGATCCTTGTGTATGAATTTATAGATAAGTTTGTTTTTGTTTTTAAAATATAAATAAATTATAATTTCTAAATGAAGCTGCATGCCACTTGGGACGTAATCCTTTTGTGATTATTTATAACTAAAAACTAAAAACCAAACCATTCCATACGTACGAATTACTGTTTTCATGTGCAAGCACATGACTTTGTTTGAAAGTCATATCTGCAAAAACCAAACACATGCGGTTTCGTGTGTCAGAGACTCAGAGTGTTTGACCCTTGATGAATGCTGAGATTGGCCATGAAAATGACGTCTCAGCCGAAAACACAAAAACAATTGTTTCGCCTTAAAAACATTCCAATATGCATAGGACACTTCCAATTTCACAACTAAAATTTTAATATGCGTTTTGAGCCGATGATAATGAGTAATTATCGTGAAATAGATGCTGTTTATATGTATATTTAGTTGTGATTGATGTATAAAAAATTAAAAATAAGTGATAGATTCATGTAAAAATATTGTTGCTCTTATCATAAATTGACAACTCAACAAAATGTGAAATTAGGTGTCAAATGACTTATTAATTTGTTACTTTTTAAAATTTTGGATTTAATTTGTTACTTTTTATAATAAAAAATTAGGTTTAACCTATTACTTTTAAATTTATAAAATTTAATTTGTCACACTTCTAAATTATAAAATTTAAAATATAATTTTCTCGATTCAAAAAAAAAAAAAAGAATTGTAATTTTCTCCAGATATAATGTAAACTACTCATAGTAATATACAATATTAATGTGATATTATAGAATGCATTGTTCTTGTGTTCATATATATGAAATCTGCCATAATTCTTTGTAATCAGTCCAATTCAAATTTTGATTGATCTATACTGTTCACTTCATGATAAATGCTCTTATTATTAAATCAAGACACCAATTAATTTTTGAAGTAACCGAATAGGCGAAGCGAGAACTTCAAATCTCTAATTTCATCCTACAATTATAATAATCACAATCTTAATTGAAAAGTTTTGCACCTACAAAATAAAAGTAAAAGTTTAATTCGTAGGCAAGTCAACCCTGCCGACCCCTTCCCAAAAAAAAAAAAAAAAACAATGAAGAGCCAAACGTTGATGACACACACTATATGCCTGCAAATGCAATGCAATGCAATTATTGAAGGACCGTATAGGCTTTGAGTGTAATAAGTCATAACATGTACATAGGATTTAAAGTGGGGTTATGACATGGACTACGTAACCATTAAATTCCCATAAATGAAAATCATTATTGTCTTTACCTTACTTTTCAAGATGACCAAATCCTCTCTACATTAAATCATAATAATCTAATACCTATGGACAAAAACTGCATCACAATTCAACACACCAAATAATTAACATATTTCAAAATTCTAAGACTTTTTCAAGATGAGCAAATCCTTTACATTAAACCATAATCTAATGCATGTAGACAAAAAAAGCATCACCATTCAACACACCAAATAAAAAGCATATTTCAAAATTTTAGTAGCTTTCAATTGTACTAAAGTTTCTAATAGTTGAATAAAAAAATCTGTGACTTAATTTCCATTTACACCAAAAATTGATTAGTGTCTTAGTCTGATAATAAAAAATTATCATCAAGTGGATGTCATAAGCTAAAATTTTCTATTAAAAAAAAAAAATTTGAGGTTTAATTCCTGTTTACACCAACAACGAATTGATGGTTTGGTCTGATGATAAATAGTACAATCATCAAAAGTGGACATTATTTGTTAAAATTATATATATAAAAAAAAAAAAAAGATCTAAAAGCATTGTTTATTACTATTTGGTATTTGCAACGTAAAGGAATTGATATTATGCAATCTAAAACACCTACAGACAAAAACAGCATCAAAATTCAACGTACCAATAATTAACAAAGGTCAAAATTATAAAGGCTTTGTTTATTACTATTTGGTATTTGCAACGTAAAGGAATTGATTGTATGCAACTTGTTTCTCCATTGTCTCACGTAAGGAGTTGCTTAGAGATAATTTTGCCAAAAGAGTAACAAAAAAGTTTCAATTTATTAAACATGTCATCTGGCTCAAATAACATATTATTTTCTCTTCGAATGGGAATTGAGATGCTATCATGTTTTATTAGAGATTTAATGTGATAAAAATATTACATGACATTGTTTATATATATATATATATATATATATATATGCATTACAACTCAAGTAGAGAGTGTCATTTACATAACGTCACAAAATGATAGAGGATATATCTATAAAAAAAACACCACTTAAATGATAATACTTTTTATATCTTGTACAGGGGTGGCTTGATGCATTTGGGGACTTTAGGTGAAAACTAAAAATTGTTGCTTTTATATATTTAAATGTGTCTTATAAAAAAATTAAAATATTACTTAAACTCTATTCTTTTTATATTTATTAGCTAATATTTGGTTTTAATTAATACTATTACAATGAAAGAAATAACTTTATTGGTTAAAATTTGGAGGCTTTTTTCTGCTTAGGAGCCTTAGGCAACCGCCTCGTTCGCCTATGCTGTTGAGCCGCCTTTGATCTTGTATTATGTTTTGTAGACATTTTGTCACTTGCTTCTTGTATCCATTTTTTTTAATATTATGAATTATTATTTTGAGCTTAAATTATGGTTAACATCATCTCCAAGATCCTCCTTGTGTGGGCCAATTTTGCCCTGGGTTCCAACAGTGTAAAGGGAAAGGCCCGGCCCAATATCTTGTATGGAGAGATACGAACATCCGAGGACGACCAGCCGAGGAGCGGATAAAATTACCATCCGAGGAGAGGTGCAGCATGTTAGCAAGAATGGGGACTGTGTCCGAGGATGATGGTCACCTCGGCCCCTTTTGTCCGAGGTTCCTGGTTAACTTGTTGATCACTCAGAACAGTGCCCAGGACAATCTTATAACGGCACAAAGGGGAAAATATCCAACAAAAAGTAATAGTAGAAAATGGCAAATATCTAGTGGTGCTGTCACCTCCGCATTAACTGTCTCCCAGCTAACCTTCTGGCCGCATTAATGTGGAGGTGATACCTGAACAGTGAAGGAGCAGCTTTCCAGCTAAGGATGGAAGATTCAAGAGAAAGTGAGGAAAAAAGGCAGAAAAGCGATGATATATAAGGCGAGGAAAGACAGAAGGAAGGGGGATCGAATAGGTGGAGAGAAAAACAGAAAGAGAAAAATCAGATCTTTAGGACATGTCCGAAGGAAATTTATTGCTGCATATCACGCTCGTATATCGGATCTCTTTTACACTAAAATCCAATATTTCGGCCCAAGATCAGACTAGCTTTCTTTCCTGCACTCTATAAATTCATTGTTTGGGCTACGTGGACCTGGATCCATTCCCGCTCTGGATTCAAGTCAGTTCTGGTCCTTACACTCCTTATTTTTTCATTCAAATTGGAAGAAAAAAAAAACTTAAAAAAAAAAAAAAAAAACTATTCGCCTTTTCAAATACACCCTTGTGTTGTCTCTCTATAATTTCTACACTTATTTAAATAATAACTTTTTACATTATATGATTATTTTTTAATTTTTCTTCCGAAACCATTTTATTTTTATTATTCCTTTAAAAATCTCTACACCCAATTTAAGATTCAATTTTCCTATAAATACAATTTATTCTATAATTTTTCCCACAACTTATTGAGAAATAACAAGTTGAAAGTGACGAATAATCATTAACACACTATTGATATTATTTTTATTTTTTACCATTCACAACCTGCCAATTTAGCAATTTGTGAAAAAAAAATTGTATCCCTAGACTCATTCTCTCTCTCACACACATAGATCACCTATTCCTTAAGTGCAACAACATTGTCGTCTTGATTGCGCTCACTTTTCAGTGTTGTCCTCTCCATTGTGCTCATCCCTTCCACTACCAAAAGTCATGCAATCTAGATTGGGCTAGATCGGTGTCTTAATTGTTTTCTTTTGTTGCTTTTGTATTAGTTCTATGCAAGACAGTTTGTGTTTTGTTTCTTAGAGAGAGATGACCTGAATATTTTTATTAGTGTTTGTTCAATATGTTACTCTCAATTATCTAAATAAATCTACAGTCAATATTCCGGATGTGGAGAGTCACTATATATCTAAAAAGAGGCATTTGGGTTGAGAGTCCATTGAAGATAATTTTATGGGTTCACTCTCCAATTTTTATTAGTGTTTGTTTGGGAGTTCATAAACGATTGAAATGGAATGAGTTAATTGTAAAGGAATGGAAAAGAAAAGAAAAGAGAGGGGTGTAGTGATATTAAGTAATCTTGTTTCGATGTTTTAAAATAAAGGAATGGAAAAAGATAAAAAGTAAGTAATCTTGTTTTGGAGTAATATAGAATGAATGTAATATAACTATTTTATAACAATATTACTGTTATACTGCTATTTTAACTTAAAGGACCCTATGCATAGAGGTATTTTGGGAGTTTTAGTCAAAATTTCATTAAATCTAATTTATTCCCTCTTATTCCTCTCAATTTTTGGAGGGAATAAAATTTTAAGGTTTTGATGGAAAAACGAGAAATGAATGTTTTCTCTTATCAATTTCATTTTCTTCCATTTAAACTCTCAAAATAAGGTAGTGGTCTTTTCATTTTTTCTATGAAAACTCCCAAATAAGAGGTTAGAAAGAATATTCCAAACTAATTCTTTTTATTCCATTCCCCCCTTCCAAAAAAAGTGTTAAAAAAAAGTGATTTAAAGAGTCCGTTGAATATGTGTAGGCTATGCTTTACTCCATACCATTTTTTCTTTGTTAAAATGGAGAGTTAATAATGTGGTAATAATGAAAATCTCATTACCAAGTTATTTGAATTAATTCTTACACCTACTATAACAATTATAACCTTGCCTTCAAAAAAAAAAAACCCTTTTATTTTGCAGTTTTACCAAAAGGAGAACGAAACAGTATTATAAGAGCACTTAAAAATCAGAAATATTAAAAAAAATATAATTTATTTATAAATTATAAAAATGAATAAATATGAATATACTAAAAATTAGTATAAAAAAATACTAAATTAAAAAAATAGTAAATAAAAAGATTACTCTTATTTGAAGCGCTTTGTAATATTCAATAAATTACGTACTTCAATATAATTACTTGGAATAAACACAATAACTTGTTTTCAATACCTAATGGTTTGATCGAACCAAGCCTTTGTAAATTCCTTCCCTCATACCATACTTGAAAGTATTCTCATTTTTTTTTCTTCTTTGATTTTTGTATTGTTAAGTTTGTTTTTCAGTTGAACTAATAATTTTTCAAATTAGTTTCCCCACAGAAATTATTCTAACAAATCACGTGGTTATTTAAATAATAATCCATGTGTAATTTTTAGTTATACAACTACTAAATAACTTAATAAATCACTAATTAAACATAAATTATTTTTGTTCTTCTTTTATTTTTGTATTGTTAAGTTTGTTTTTCAGTTGAACTAATAATTTTTCAAATTAGTTTCCCCATAAACCAATTTAAACAGAAATTATTCTGACAAATCACGTGGTGAATTAAATAATCATCCATGTGTAATTTTTAGTTATACAACTATTAAATAACTTAATAAATCACGTAACTAAAATGAAAATCAATGATATATAATGATTCGGCTGCGGCAGCTAAGAGGAAATACATTATTCAAAAATTATTATAAATGATCTTCCACGTGTTTTTTTAGTTATACAATCTATTAAATACAACTTAATGAATCTTATAATTATCACCGTATTGTTCGGGGGGAAGTGCTTGGGGGAGCTGAGAGAACGTGGGTTCGAGCTACGGGTTAATAATCTAAAAAAAATTAAATCTTATAATAAAAATAAATATATATACCAACCATGTACAAAGATTGGTTTTGGGAGGAAAAAAATTGTCCAAAAATTACTTAGAAAGAGCTAAAAATTAAATATTGCAAATACAAAGAAGGAAGGTAAGGGGACAAGTGCTGCAGAGGATTCGGGTCCCTTACATATATATAGAGATATCCATATGTAATTATATGTATAAAATAACATCATCTTCTCTTCGAAGCTTCGCTTTCTCGTCACTCTCAGATCTCTCTCTCTCTCTCTCTGTGTCTCTGTGCATGTGATTTAGTTGAGTCTCAGATTCGCTTTCTGCACCCAAAAAAAACCGCGTGGGATTCTCTTTTCTGCAACGCTTTACAGCTCCGAATTCCAACATCTCTGTGTCTGCACCACTGCACAGCACAATATGTGAGGGAATTTATGTCTTTCATTATCTTTCCCGAGAAAAATCTATCATTTTCCTGGGAAAGTTTGTAAGCTCCTGTTGAATGCTCTTATGTATTATTGTTTTGTACAATTTTTTTGTTGTTGTCTATAATATATATATATATATATATATATATATATATATGCATGTGTAGTTGTGTACTTGTTTCTTAATTTTATGTTCTCTCTGTCTGTGTGTGTCTCTCTGTTTGTAATTGCTTGTCCTTTTCAAAGCAGACCCATTAGTCAGATCTTTGGATTATTGGATTTGTTTGATCTGGGTCGGATTCTGGGGTTTTATTTGTTTATTTTGAATACCCATTTGCAGATATTGGTGGAAAGTTTTGTAATTTTTATTGGGTTTTCTTTGTTTGTCATTTCTAGGTTTTTGTGAGGTTGATAGCTTCAATATTGCAATCAGTTACTGATTTCAGCTATATTGGGAATTGGGAATCTATTTGTTGAAGCTTGAAGAAAAGATTGGTTCTTTAGGGGTGTGCAAATTTTGAATTTGGATAATTTTCTTCGAGGGTTTGATTTGCTCTAGAAGGAATTGTAGGGGGTTTGGTATTGTTGAGCTGTTTGTGTGAGAGTTTATTTGGTTCTTGAGGTTGTTTCTAGATGGACAAGGACAAAACCCTGGGCCATGGTGGGGGTTTTCTACCCCCGTCTGGCCGGTACTCAGGTTATTCACCAAGTGGAAGTAGTTTCAATGTGAAACCTGAGCCATCTTCAACATCACCATCATTCCCACCATTGGGCCCAGGTACTAGTTCAGATGCTGGCCATTTTGGACATGGCATGAACACAGATTCTAGTCACTTCAGCCATGATATTAGCCGAATGCCTGATACCCCGCGTAGGAATTTGGGTCATAGACGTGCCCATTCGGAGATTCTTACTCTTCCTGATGATATTAGCTTCGATAGTGATCTTGGTGTTGTGGGTGCCGGGGATGGGCCTTCTTTTTCCGATGAGACTGAGGAGGACTTGTTGTCTATGTATCTTGATATGGATAAGTTCAATTCATCATCTGCTACATCAGCATTTCAAATGGGAGAGCCATCTTCTGCTGCAGCAGCAACAACTCTGGCACAGGCATCCATGCAAACACCAGCGTCTGGAGCGATGATGACTTCTGCTGAGCATGTTTCCATTGGTTCTAGTGAGAGGCCCAGAGTTAGGCATCAACATAGCCAGTCCATGGATGGGTCAACTACAATCAAACCTGAGATGCTTGTTTCAGGGTCAGAAGATTTATCTGCAGCTGATTCCAAGAAAGCCATGTCAGCTGCTAAACTTGCGGAACTTGCTTTAATTGATCCCAAGCGTGCAAAGAGGTATCATTTCTTGATGAAATTTATGATATTTGAATTTGTCTAATCTTCAAAGCAATTAAGGATTTATAATGGTATTCTGGCTTTATGTCAACACCGAAATCAGTTAATAAAATTTTATTTTGAAACCTGTATTTCATGGTACAAAGTAGTTAATTTCTTCCTGCACACTTGTGTCCATGCTTAGATATTTATCAGTAACATTCTGGTATTCATCTTTCTCCATCATTTCTAAATATACCAAATGTGACTGGCTGGTTTTGTGTGTGAGTGAAAATTTTGGTTGTAGGGTCCAGATTTGTTGCATTTTTCGCATTTGCATTGCTGTTGATTTTTCCTGCCTCCCTTTTGGTGGCCGCTGTAGAGTTGGATTGTGTTGCTCTTGCTTTCTTAGGGGTTCCTTGGGATGAGATGGATAATTGGACTAAGATTTAGTTGTCAATTATTACCATTCTATAGAGAAATCGTGTTTTAATTTTATTGGTGCTATTGATATTTCCATCCTGTGGTCCCATCTCTTTGATATTATGATTACTGGTTCTTTCTTGTTTGGTCACTCCTAGTTATATTTCATTTGTCCTCTTCAGTTTTTTCCATGTTATAGCTTTGTGTTTCACCTAAGCATCATGCTAATATTTCCTTTTTTTGCTTCGTGTAACAGGATCTGGGCAAACAGGCAGTCGGCTGCTAGATCAAAGGAAAGGAAGATGCGATACATTGCAGAGCTTGAGAGAAAAGTGCAGACACTGCAAACAGAAGCAACTTCGTTGTCTGCTCAATTGACCCTCCTGCAGGTACATGAGTACATCGCAGCCCATAACCTTATTTATGATCGAATGTGTCCAGTATTAGTGGGTGTTAGTGTATCTTTCCTCTTTGTTCTGCACTATTTGATGTCTGGCATTCCTTACCATACAAGCCTATATGGTTGTTCCCGTAACATTTCTTTTGTGGTTTTTGTTTTGAGCAGAGAGATACGAATGGTCTGACTGCTGAGAACAGTGAACTGAAACTGCGATTGCAAACAATGGAGCAACAGGTTCACTTGCAAGATGGTAAGCATCTATCTTGTGAATTGCTGTTAAGAGTAGTATTCAAATTACTTTTAATTGGGATATATTCAAAGCCATATTATCTTTGTTTTTTTAGTATGTTTCTGTGGAGATTGGCACAATTTAACTCAACGTGAATAGCTTACATGATGAATCTTGTTAGAGTAGGGTACATACTATGCAATAAGTAGATGCATGCTTATATTTGTGTTTGTTTGTGTGTGTGTACAAGCGTTCACATGTGGAAGAGGTAGAGAGGGGTTTTAAGGTGTAATAGGTTACCTTGCTATTGGGAATGTTGGTTGTCTCCTGTTCATGATTTTTCTCTCTGATAGTTGCCTCATTCATATTATGTTCCATTTGTTGTATAGTTTTATTGGTGTCAAATTAGGATCTGTGCCCAGCTAAACAAACCATTGGCATGTTTTGACTTTCTTGACTGTTAAAGTGACAAATCTTGATAATTTTTTGTATTTTCATGAAAGTTTCTTGTCTCTATTTTATGTGGTTCCCTGTATTAGCATAGTGATATCCTTTGGAAGATTTGGGAAGGTAATACAAATGATATGTTGCTTTTTAATTTGGATTTTGATTGGTGGCAGCTGGGAATTTGAATTTTTTAAAAAGTTTTTCAGAAATTGATATGCTTTGGTTTCAAATGCTTAGATCATTATGATGTACATATGATTAGTTTGATTGTCTATGACTGGTTAATTATCAGAGTGAAGACAGTTGATTACTAATATCTCTGTCTGCATGTAAAATTTGGCATTTATGATACTAGGCATATAACTGGGAATGGTTGTTACTTATCAAAAAAAGGGGGAAGGGGGGAACTAAGAACAGTTGTTGCTTATTAATCCATCGGCTTGGTTTTTAGTTTTGGATACATTTTCTAAATGATAGAAGGTTGTACAATTACAGTTTATTATTTATTTTTAAAATTTTTTTGCTTACAATTTGGACTTCAGTTGTGTGGATATGCATGTTTTTTTTTTTGTTCACCATTTGGTTTCTCTCTCTCTCTCTCTCCTGAATGACAGTTTTCTGCTCTAGAATTGGTAAAATTTGTGCATTTGTTTGTAGTGATGTGAAACTATGATTAGTTTTGGAGGTTGGCATGATGTACATTTAATGCTTTCTAGCGAGGAAAATAATGCAAATGGCCTATGAAATTAAGGGAAAAAATAAGTTGAAATTCCAATGATTGTGCAACATATTGTCTGCTAATGCATAAGTTACATACATGTAATGCTGCAGATGCTATTTTTTGATTCATTTGTTTTTCCATTAATGGTTTTCTGTTTCCTCTACAGCTCTGTTTGTTCACCCAGTAGCACTTATAAGCATAACTGTTGCTTGAAATGGATTTTTTAATTATTGCAATAGTCATATCAATTGCCATGATGGCATTCAAGATTTTTTGTGCTGAATATGATGCCTCCCACTTTGAACACTTATTGCTTTTTCACAAATTGGATATAAATTTGCGGCATTGCCATCTATGAACATAGCACCTAAAACTAACTCTTCCTCTTTGTAATATTGTTTATCAGCATCCCCCTCCTCTCCTCTCCCCAAAAGAAAGAAAATTATCACACACGTACACACTTGTACTATATATGTATGTATATGTATTTTCTGCTTTTGCTATTTGTCATAATTATTATTTCTTGTTTTGTGATAGCACTAAATGATGCACTCAAAGAGGAAATTCAGCATTTGAAAGTATTGACCGGCCAAGCTATGCCAAATGGTGGACCTATGATGAATTTTGCTTCTTTTGGAGGTGGCCAGCAATTCTATCCTAACAATCAAGCAATGCACACTGTTTTAACCACACAGCAATTTCAACAGCTTCAAATTCATTCTCAGAAGCAGCAGCAGCAGCAGCATCAGTTTCAGCAACATCAACTGCATCAGCTTCAGCAGCAACAAATGCAGCAGCAGCAGGAACTACAACAGCAGCAACAGCAACAACAAACTGGAGACTTGAAACTCAGAGGATCCATGTCTTCTCCCAGCCAAAAGGAAAATGCTTCAGATGTCAACCCCCCTGTTTCAAAAGAGTGTTAGAGAGATGGGCCAGTAGGCCAGGTATTGAAAGGTCATTGTTCAAAACTGTAGTTGAGATCTGTCACCAGATAGGACATTCTTCCCTTTCCCCCTTCCCTTCTAGTCCATTCTGTCTTTTTGAATTTGTTCAGATGCATCTATATCATCTTTTATATGTAGGCAGTTCTATATATCATTTTAGTTTTAGATTGAATGGTGGACCATATCCATTGTATTTGTAGGCAGTTCTATATATTATTTTAGTTTTAGATTGAATGGACTATATATCTGATTTGTTTTACATATTTTGCACCTAGTTGCTATTATATAGTGCTGGTGTAAATTCTTTTGAGTCCAATTTTTTGAGGTTTGCGTTGAGCTCTCTCTCTCATACATGATACACATGCCAGCTATTCAGACTGGAAATCGGTTTACATTTGTCTGTTGGACCTTGGAATTTGGTTTGTATTTGTCTGGGTTACCGTGTTTTATTCATTTTGCTATCAGTTGAGAATCTTGAGATGCATATATTCTTCCAGCTGAAGTAGGCCATCTTTTGTTCTTGTGTAGTTTTTCCTAATAGATTCTGGTGGAGCTGATTCTGCCTTTTAATGGTTCATGTGCATTACTATTTTGCTATCAGAAAGCCAGAATTCCTGAAAAGGACAGGTGAAAGTGTGTGTTGTTTTTTTGATAAATAGGTGTGAAAGTGTTACTAAGCTTGAAACAGGATAATGAAATGGAATTTCCATTGCATGGTTAGGATTTATTATCTTGGATCTAACATTGTTTAAATTGTAATGTCATTTAAAATCTAAGGTAAGCCATTGACTTGGTCAAATATTTATTAAAATGATTGATTAGTACAAGATTAACTAGTTAAAAACCAATTGTCACAAATGGTATTAAAAACCTAAGGAAGCTAAGCCCAACAACAAAAAATCTTGGAAGAGGGAAATTAAATGGGTCATAGTAAAACTTTTCTGGATTCACGTGGGATGGGGTGCGTGTGTGTATGATATAGATAAGACCTTTGCAATTTAGGTCTTGTATCTGAAGATATCTAGGGAAGTTCACAATAGTATTTAAACTTAAAAATAGGACACTCCTAATCAATGAGGGACTCAGGGAAAGGGTAAGTGTTTAGAAAACATACAAAGTTCCTTAGGCTCTTGATGGTGCACTCATGATAGTAGAGAAATGGAAGCCTAACACACCATCCTCAGCCATTTATTTCTGGAGAAGGTTTTAGTTTGGAATCTGGGTTCAGATTAATGATCTTACTTAGAATACCATGATATAAAGGTGGCACCATATTTGGGTTAGTATGATTGGCATATCTGAGTATGTGACTTGGGATGAGAACATTCCTCGGAACATTAGGTTCCTGCAAATAGGGTTCAGATAGACCCTTGGCCTAGGTTACCAGTTATGGTTGAGTATTCTGCTTGAAACAAATGGTCAACAACTGCAATGGGTCTAATGCTTTTATGAACTGGTTTTCAAACTTTGAAAAAGATGTGGATTGATAAGCCACACTTGAACTCACTGTTGCTGTGAATTAGTTGAGGAGTACATGCTTTAAATTCAAATGAACCGGTTCAAAAAACTTTAAATTTCAAGTATGGTCTAGAATCTCTAGATATAAGGGTCCTGTTTTCAGATAAACTCTGAGCCTTTTTGATCACCGGAGTACGTAATTGGCCTGAACCAGAAACTATCTACACATGAAGACTTCAAGAATGGGCTTTGGAACATGCATAGGATACAAGTTGAGCTCTTAAGACAGGAAGATGTGCAAGCACTAGAGGAGGTCAAAGTGTGATGATTAATTCCAGTAATAGGCTAGAATCAGACTCTTCTGGACAGAAGAAGAATCCCAGTCTATAGTTCTTCAAGGGACAGTGTGATATAGAGCTTGGAAGGTATGGAATTAGGCACCTAAAAATTGTCTAAGAAATAAATTCATCCATTGGGCTCATTTGGTTCCTTTTAGTTATAGAGACATAACACGATGAAGAACAAGGGAAATAATAACGGAAACAATGGATATCCAAATGGCTTTTTTACTCGAGTCATTGAAAGGCTAACGTGCATATTTTTGAAATTCAAATCTATCAGTCATATTTTTAAAATTCAAATCTAACAGTCATTTTTTTAAATTCAAAAACCTAACAGTCATATTTTTGAAATTCAAATCTAACGGTCATATTTTTGAAATTCAAATTCAACGGTCATATTTTTAAAATTAAAAGCCAATAGGTCCAACAATCACATTCTTTCTCTATAAATAAGATTATTTTTTCTCTAATTTTTATCCACTTCTACCTAGTTCTATATTTCATTTAGTCTTTATTTTCTCTCAATGGATTTCTCTTTTGAACTTGATTTTCTTTTTTCAGTTGATGAGATCAATTTGATTCATCTTTTTCTGATGATGAGTTAGAACTTACTTTAGCTGTTGCCATAGAAGAATTGAATAACAAAAAGAATCAACGTTACATCATGGTTCTATTTAACCCCACAGGTTCATTTGGTGTTATTCTTTGTAAGTGATTCAACTATTTTGCTAAACACTGGTGTATCCTCCCAATGTAGTTTGGAGGAGGTTTTGAATGAATTATATTCTCTTTTTATGCTATTTTACCTCAACCGGTGCAAATGCTCTAACACCTCATTGTTTGTAGATTAAAATATTATCCAAGTAAAACTTGGGTTCAATAAAGGATAGAAGTGTCGGGTAACCTTTGCGTACGGCACCTCGGTTTAAGCTTATAGAATAGCAGTTTGGAAGACTGATTGACTTGGCACAGACTATTGATGGGTAATAGATCTGTGTAGAGACTACAGTCAGGTGCGAATGAAGAGGACAAAATTGCTCCATTGTCATTGAAGGCCGAAGGGGTCCAATATACATAAATGATAAAAAAGCACAATTTAGTAATGGAACTATTGGATAGAGCTTTTGTTAACTATAGCTAGTTGGACTTATTTTCTTGTACATAGTATGATGGCTCTACCCATAACAATTTCAAACTATATCTAGTGTGGACTAGATATAAAGGTCCTGTTTTCAGATTAATTGACCGCCAGAGTAGATAATTGACCTACTCTGGTGGGATTAAGATTGTCAAACTCTAAAAAAAAAGAAAAAAAAAAGTCCTAGAAACATCCTAAATTAGCTTCATTCAACCTTATCCATGCATGTCAGATACACTTATTGCTCTCTGCGACAGCCTTATTTAGCAATAGCATAAGCTTTGGCTCAGCTAGGCCCCTACCTCTTCAATCACTTGTCAACCACAAACTAGGAACCTACAATCTCATGCACGATTGAACATAATTGATTGTAAATTATAGATAAGTTGTTTTGAATTCCGTGACCTATAAATAGCTAGTTTGTAATAATGAAAGGGCATCACTTAGCCTCCTTCAAAAATCCTTCCCTTATATCTAATGTAAAAATCATGTTTAATTTAATAATATCAGTAAGCCTGTTTTATATAATCTTCTGTTCTAGTTTATGTTTCCAAGTAATGTTCTATGTTTCATTAGTAATTTACTTTCTTAACTAGTTCTACATATATGAAGACTTTCAAAAATGGGCTTTGAAACATTCATAAGATTACAAGTTCAGCTCTTAAGACAGGAAGATATGCAAGCAATAGAGGAGGTCAAGTTGGAACCACTTTAGGCCTCTTAGCAAAAACAATAAGATTAATGCTATCCAGTATTTAGCCATTTTGGACCAGCGGGTTAGATTCACAAAGTGAGATTATTAATTTCAGTAATAGACTAGAATCAGACTCTTTTGGGATAGAAGATGAACCCCAGTGGCTCAGTTCATAGTCCTTCAAGGGCCATAGAGTGATATAGAGCTGGAAAGGTATGGGGTTAGGCACCAAAAATTGTCTAAGAAATAAATTCATCCATTTGGTTCCTTATAGAAACAGAGCAGAATGAAGAACAAGGGATAACAGATATCCAAATGGCTTTTTGTTTGAAGTCATTGAAATTTGAATGACCAACGATCATATTTTTAAATTCAAACCTAATTGTCATATTTTTTAAATGCAAATCTAACAGTCATATTTTTAAAATTTGAATCCAACAGCCATATTTTTGAAATTCAAATCGATCATAATTTTTAAATTCAAAACTAGGAAGTCCATCAATCACATACTCTGCTTTATAAATAAGACAATTTTCTATGTCTTTATTTTCTCTCAATCCCACAAGTTCATTTGGTGTAATTCTTTGTAAGGCAACAAAAGGCTTTTCCATGACTATTTTGCTAAAACACTGAAGGATCCTTTCAATATAGTTTAGAGGAGGTTTCAAATGAATCATTCCCTTTTATGCTTTTTTACCTCATTGTGTGTAGATTAAAATACTATCCATGTAAAGCTCAGGTAGAATACAGGATAAAAGTGTTGAGTTACCTTTGTGTACGGCCATTAGGTTTTAGCTTATAGAATAGCAGTGTGGAAGACTAATTGACTTGGCACAGATGGGTGATGGATCTGCGCAGAGACTTCAATCAGGTGCTAAATGAGGAGAACAAATTCTAGTTTATTGAGATGGTTCTTCTTGGGGTGGAGTTACAAGAGCTTATAGACAAATAGGCAAAATTGGTCCATTGTCATTGAAGGCCAAAGGATTACAATATATATAAATATATATATATATATATATATATATATATATATATATATATATATATATATATATATATATATATATATATATTCGAATAAACGATAAAAAGGCACAATTAGTAATGGAACTATTGGATAGAGCTTTTGTTAACTATATCTAGTTGGAATAAAAAAAAAAAAAAAAAACTACAGATTTTCTTTAAAAAAAAAAAAAATATATATATATATATATATATAGCTAGTTGGAATTATTTTCTTGTACATTGTTTGATGGCTTTACCCAAAACAATCTCAAACCATGGGCCAAATGTGATGGAAACATTCATAATATTCCCCCATTTTGCTAGAATAATTCATTGATTTGAAGCTATGCAACTTATGCACCACTCACGCAGACGAAAAAGTATCTAATACTGTTTAGGCTGTATGCAACATCACACATCACACTTACATGAATGGCTTCGTTTACATTCTTTGATTGATATCTTCTACATAATTGCAGGATTCAGTAACAAACTAACACCTTTTTTGGGTATGGGAGACGATGCCAGGAATATTTTCCTTCTTGATGATACATGGCTCATTGTGAAAAATCTATGGAAAATTTTCCTTCTGCCATGCATGATATGCCTTTCTGGTTTCTACAAATCAGAAATAATGCTATCTTATTCGATTGATAATTTGAAATGGCTTCTGGCCTTCGATGCCAATCCATGCCATTTTGTTATTGATGTAGCTTGTGAGATCCAACAGAAAAATATGCATTGTGTAAACCTTAATTTATTTTGAAATGGTCAAAGGCATTATGAATTATCTACATTACATATAACCTTTATTTTTTGGGGTGAAGAAACAAGAGACACGTAAGTGCTTGATCTACATGACTGAGTAACCTGGGCCACCACCGCCTTCTGGCACAGTCCACTCAATATTTTGCTTTGGGTCTTTAATATCACATGCCTGAAAATATTCAAGAAAAATTAGCACAACCTCAACTTGAGAGACAGAAACATCTAGAGTAAAAAGTAATAAATCTAGTCAAGCTGTGATAAATAGGATCTGTTTAATTTCTTAGCGTGTCCAAATTCTAAATTTCATTTCTATTGTGACAGTTCCAGTCAAAATCTAATTAGTCATAAGCCTGATTTAACTCTTAATTCTAAAAAATAGTTGCCACTTCCAAGTTAATAGGGGTTCAAAGCAAAGAGAACCATAGAGCCTAGAATTTGATGGTGGACAAAGATACAGCTACAACTTGAACAAACAAAATGTCTTTTCATTTCTTCAATCATCTAATGCATGCATTAGATGCAGGTTGGAATAGCAAGCTACATTCCAAGTGCTTGTTTCGTGAGTGCAACTGCCTAGCAAAGTGATTTACTATGTGCAAGGAAAAAACTTTACCAGAGAAAACAGGCCTATCAGGTAAATAAAAATATTTCCCTTTCTATAAAAATTCTCTTTCCAAATGTGTGCGTGTAGGCAATTTATATCACATATGCTAATCAACACAAAGATCCAACTACCTTCCAAATGGCCTCGCATATTACCTTGCAGTGTAGGCAGTTTTGAGCATTGATCTGCAATTTTAGTTGACTCTTTTCATCTGGGTTATACCTACATTTCAAACAGAGATTGAAAAGATAATGTGAGATACTCCATTTATAGAAGATTTCTCAAAGCACAAACTGTCAAATTGCATATTACTCGTATACGCGTGCAGGACAATATCGTGACTCAGGTCCAGCATAGTCTGGCAAATTAACTTGTTCAGGAATCTTGGGGTCCCTCAAGCGAAGGTGAGCAGGTTGGTCATGTTCATGATTTGTGTTGCTCCTAAACAAACACATAAATACAAATATATCAATGCCAAGAAAATGAGAGAAATGAAGAAGAGGTAAACATAGGCATTTTTCCTGAATAAATCAAATTTCCTTGAATTCACCTTCTTTTAAAAAAAAAAAAAAAATATATATATATATATATATTAGTAAAATGGCACACCAATTTTTATCTCTTTAAATGAAATTATGGTCTTTGTTTAGTTTGTTACCCAACCTAACAACCCAGGGCTACAATCCATATTTTTCACAATCCCATTATAAGAATAGGATTATGAGGTGTTTGGGTTGGAGCTTTCCCTTCCCCACAGTGTTTCTGTAAATAATGCTCCTCCCCATAAAGAGCAAGACAGTGTAGGATAAGCAAAAGCTATGGGTGCAAGATCCCTGTCCAGTAATGTTGTTATGGTATTAATTTTGCATGTGTATATAGGATAGCATCCTGCTGCACATCTTACGAGTCATGGGAGCACAGGAATCAAAAATAGGACACCCAAAAGTGGTACGAATTCTTTAGTGCAAGGCCACATCAAGCACAGAGAACTAAACGTGGGCTCTTCAGCATCGTCCTGTCATTGTAATATCTGGGAGCCTATAGAAAACACTTTTTCTATATGGGGTCCTAGTTGGCCATTCTTATAAAGAGTAGATGTGTTTAAGTATTTATCTCCCTTTTGAGAATGTTCATAAAAAAAAAAAAAAAAAAAATCCCTTTAGAGTATCAAATTCAAAAGATTCTTATTACCAGAAGATTTCTTTTTGTGGATCTTCATAACTGTAAAGAAACTTCTTTTATGAACCATCACTTTGGAATTATTGTAAACATTTAATAACATGCACTCATAACTTTAATAGAATAAGTACATCACATAAAAGTGATGCTGCAAGGTGCACTGAGGTAACAAAAAACTCACTCCACCACAAGCCTAACACATCAGTTTGGAAAATTGCATCATTATCCAAACCCAGTCAAGATTGTAAAATCTGCAACCTAACGGGGTGGGTGAAGTGGGTTCCCACATAACATGTTCCATTGCAAATTGCTGATTAAAATATACATAAATAAAAAAATTGAGAACATATTTACTATTTAAAACCTGTGTAAAGAGGTTGGCACATCAAAAGACAAAACCCCATCTGGCTTTGGATATTGAATTGGAGAACATAACTTTGCAACCTGTGTGCATATTTGAGTGTATTGATCAGTAATTTTTTACAGCATATGCTATATCGTAAATCTCAATTCTAGTTCTTTGTTTCTCTTGGGCACAACTCAGACTGCATATATAATCTAATGCAGCCAATACATCTATCCTGATATAGCATATGCTAGATCATAAATCTCAAATCTAGTTCATTGTTACTCATGGGCACAGCTCAGGCTGCACCTATAATCTAATGCTGCCAATACATCTTTCCTGAGATGTTCAATCAATTTGTTACATAAGCAAAATATTGATGATGTAATAAAATTATTGTATGATCAAGTGGTTGATCTTAGAAGGTGAATATGATAAAAAATAGCCAGAAGAAACCTTCTCCAGAGTCAGTGACAAGGATCATATGTTCATCAAGTTATTGGAGAATGAACGAATGATTTATATTTCAGTAGGGTGTGCATCAGGTGTCATATGACAAGAAAACCAAAAGCAATCTAGCCCATGAGTAATTGAGTACTATGGTGTAACAAAATCATGCATATTCTAATTGAAAAAACATATCTGGTTCTGATTAGCGCCTACAACATCATTTTGTTGTGTATAATTGAATAACATACACAAATTAACATCATGGTCATTCACAGATTGCTGATATCATATCATATCCTAGGGTGAAGCTTGATTTTATTTGTTTCTTCCCCATCTAATGAACTGCTTTTTTCCCATCCAAAATCATATCTGAACTGTGTTTATTTAAAATAATTCACAACTTTAGTTTAACTATTTCATTCTATTCAGACTTATAAAAAAAAAAAAACTATTTCATTCTATTCAGTGCTGAGTATCAACTTTGTCACTATGTGTGCAAGTGTAACTTGAATTCATGGTAGCCTTGGTAAAGTCTCCTTACCTTTGTTGCTTCATGATCAGGTATCCCATGCTTCAGTGTGAAGGGGGATCTTCCTTTCAGTATGTAGCTGCAAGCAAAAATATGGGTGAGTGAGTTTGCACTGAAAAAAGGCATTAAAAAAAAGAAGAGTTTGCACTGAGAGACAGAGAGAGAGAGAAGAACAAAAAACAATAAAAATGAATAATCTTCATACACTCAAAATAATAAGCAGCATAATGAGCAGGATGTGAGATCTTACTGTTCCAATCCACTAATGGCCAAGCCAGGAATAAGCCCATGTTCAAATGCCTATAATGATAAGAAAATATTTGTAAGATTATAGGTTACACTAATTATAATTTAAGTAAACATGAAAATCCATTTAGTGGCCACTAAATCTTTTTGTGCATCAAACGAACCCAGCTACCTCCCAGATCAATCAGAAAGGAGTGGAATGATTCTTTTGACCATCTGTCCAGTTAGACAAATAATGATTTATGGGAATCTGCTCTAATATTCAATTGATACAGTCCATTTAGGAGGTGGCAAGTTGAGGTATAGTTTTATGGATGTGTTTCAACCATTGGAAGACATGTAAAGAAATCACGAAGTTTAAAGAGATGCACAGTACAACTTCAAGCTATAGATGGAAATCCAGGGAAATAATAGTTTTGAAATTAGAGGAGATAGTGAATTGCTTCTTACTGGTCGGTAGTTCCGAGCTCTGTATAGTTCTTCCCATATCCATGAGTTCTGTAAAGCATCCCAATATGTTTCCAGATTCAAGCCCTCTTGAAGTACACCAAATGTAGCTTCTGCTGCTAGCATTCCTGTAAGAAACAGGAAAATTAGAAAAAATACAGAATTTTAAGCAATCCTCTTAATTATTGCTAATAGGCGGGTTCCAATTAGTTCAACTAGTAAGGTCTCTTATCTCTTGAATAAGAGATTTGGGGTTTAATCCCCCCGTCTACACCAAAAACCAATGATGTCTCGGTTTGATAATAGAGAACAATCATCATAGAGTGGATGTCAAAGGTTTGAAATACCATCGTATCTATAAAAAATTATTGCTAATAGGCACATATGAAAATGTTGCGAATGCATCTAGAACTCCGAATTATGAATGAATATCCATTTACAGGAATATATTACTATATTTAATAAATCATTCCAAATAGACAGCAATGGTAGCCAATAAAGAGCAATATAGGATGTAATTCCATTGGTGTAGAAAACCTAAATGAAATCATCTCTAATCTACCATGACATAACTTTACAGGAAGAAGAGCAAATGGCAACAAAAAATTTATATCACATGTCCAGAAAAGAAGAAAATTCACATCTAATAATAATATATACAATTTACAAGAAGTAATTTTTTTTTTTTTTTAACATTGTAACAAAAATTACAAATATATTTATTTGTCTGTGACCACAAAAGGAAAAAAGCGAAGATGAGGCAAATTCACATTGAATCATGATAGATACAAAATGAAAGAAATAGTAAATCTAGCAAAACCATGGTTGGTCACAAGGACCAATAATTTCCTCAATCAAAAAATTGGTTTCAGCCACATGGAATACTGATCTTACCAATTAAAAAAAAAACTATACAAATTTCTATAGGAATATGCTCACATCCATAGTATCTGGACATGAATGAATGGGAAGCCAGTCCCTTTTTTGATAGGTAAAAAAAATTCAAACAGGCATTGGTCTGAACCTGTGACTTCACCCTCCACAGTCCACCCCTAGTTTGACAGGGTGGAAATGCCACATGATCCAAACGCCATTGCTTCTGTTCCTCCCCCCTTCCCCCCAGTTCTTTCTAAATATCCAAGAAGATTTGTAAGGAAACACTCTCATATACAGAGATAAAAATGAAAAAGAAAAAGAAAAGCACACGACCATTTTGATTCAAACTTTCCAAACTATTACACCGTTTATATTAATTTAAAATATCCTCAAATAGACATATTCAAGCAGCAATAAAGATTAAATAAAATTCATCCAATTAGAATGTTGTTGTGGTACCTGATTTCATTGCAGTGTGAGTCCCCTTTATCTTAGGTACATTTAAGAAGCCAGCTGAGCATCCAATTATTGCACCTCCAGGGAAAACTGGATATGGAATAGACTGAAATTTAACTAGCATCATATTCATATTTGAATAACACATAATAACCAACAAAGAACGGCATATATCATTAGTAATTAACTGTTAAATCACTAATAGAAAATAAAGAACAAATGAATCTCCCCCCGGTATAACTTATATTTAACTTGATCGATAAATATAAGCACTCAATATATGAACATTTTGTCCTTAGATCTTGCCACCTTTAACCACCGAGTAAAATTTTAATAAATTTATAACAGCAAGCAATCACATAAGAATTTGTTTGTTGGGAAAATCAAATATTCTATACAAAACTTGATCCACAAGACCACAATGGAGGCCACATGCAAGAAATTTAGAATTGACTTTCGATTATTCTACTATCTTGATGAGTTTCTTGTATATTGAAAGTGGATTAGGGGTTACTGGCATACCTGAAAGCCACCTTCATTCAAAGTGCGAGCACCATACTGGAGAACACTCCCACCTTCCAAGAGTGGTTTGATGGCTGGGTGATGTTTCAGTTTCTATACGCAGAGAAACCAATTGTAGAACTGGGTAAGATTCCAAATACTTGTATCCACAGCTAAATGAACTAGAGCAGGGATAGACATCATAACACATCCTTGGAACTAACACAAGAAACCAAATGACGTATCGTATAAATAGCAAAAAGATATTAGTGAATCTGCCCAGCCTAATGTTTATAATATAAGGAAATCCACCCCAGATCACCCCTGGATTCACTTAAGTTCATTGCATGTCTCTCTCCTATCAATAACAGACCTTGTAGAAAATAATCATTAACTCAGTGTGTTTTTGATAGGGTAATAGATAGTCATTAAACTAGTTCCCATTCACGATGAGTTGTAGCTCAACTAGAATAGCTCCCAAATAGCAGTACTTATATGAAACAAATTATTTTAATTTGAGGTTGAAATGTAGCATTTATTATGTTTCAAAAAGAGGATTGATATTTTGAAAATAAATTAGGGTGTCAGTCAACATGAGCACCACCCTCATTCACCCCCCCTCCCCCCCCCTTCCCCCCCCCCCCCCCCAAAAAAAAAAAAAACCTTAAAACAAAGGAGATACTTCTCACCAACTGCAAACTAAAATTCATGGTGGGTCCTTCTCCAAACAAAAACTGCCCACCCAGAAAATGACATTACTTACATAGGTGATGCGATGCTAATAGCTCAATATGAGCTAATTTTGAATCTATAAAAAATATAGCTTGACCACAGAAGCTTGCAAATAGTTGTGATAGGAACAGTAGTACCGATGACTATACTGAGTTGAATTAATTGAATTCATCATAAATTCTCAAAACTCATGAATTTCGCAGCTAGGTCTACCTGTCTTGACTTAGGCGTTAATGAAATATTTTATAGGAATCCTTCCATAAAAAACTACTTCATTTTTTTTTTTTTTTCATATACGAGTAATAGGATGCAGAATCCAAATAAATTTTCACTGTTTCTGCAGCTAAAAATGCATTCCAGTAAAATTTTTATCCACATCCCTTTTTGGCTATTTCCACCCACAATGTCAAAAAATGAATTTCTTCTAAATATTGATATCATTTTTCATAATTGCTCCATTTCCTAGAAATTACTTTACAACAAATTATAGCCGCCTGCCTTTCAAGGCTATGGTTAAAAAAAGGGACAAAAAAAGGAGACATTTCCTTGAAATGCTTGAATGCACCACTACTAATAAGGTTATGTAGGAGTGCACAATGAGGGTTCAAAATAGTAGCTTTTCAGGAGGTATTTTATGCTACAATATTTCTGTAAATCCCCTAACCCACCCCCGGAAAAGAATATCTGTCTCCTGAGAAAACAGAAACTAGATCCCCCAGAATTATAATATAATTTTATACACATCTAAGAGAACATAATGCAATACTTTAGATCCATAAGCATATGCATAAAAGATATAGTATAATATTTACTTATTTTAAAAAAAGGGAAATAAAGATCTTTACCTGGAATTCCTCATAAGGGTTCAAAAAAGGGTTTTGATAATTCAAAGCAACCACCAAGCCAATAGCGATCTGCATGATCAAGAAAGACAATTTATGAATAAATGGGTTATTCAGTTCAAGAATTTAGTAATGAAAGATTCATGTCAATGATATGCACTGAAACTTGTAGACATAGATGCACTTTTAAACAAATTCTATTAACTTCCACAACAAAATAGCTACATGCAAAGATGCGAATGTAATGCCAAAAAAGCACTGCATATAGTTTGGATCACTAATAACTGAAAAAATTTAGCAAATAAGAACCATTTACCTGTCTATCTTGAAGGTGGTACAAAAATGATCCGCCATATGTCTTTTGATCCAAGGGCCAACCTAAAGTATGGATCACAGAACCAGGGTTGTGTTTGGCCTCCTCAATTTCCCAGACCTGAGTATGACACAGCATTTGAACTTGGGAACAAGCAACATAAACTTCTTGTATGCAATAAGTGAGTGAAAACTAAGGAAATTCTTCTCTTACAGCAAAGCATATTACTTGGGTGGGTAAGGTTTGATCAAATATACCAACGCATAATCATATTGATAAATCTTGATGGCACAACTGCTTAAAGATATATTTAAAGAGAAAGTTACTAATTCTTCAACTATGCTTACAACTCTATTCAAGGGCTTGCCCATTGTTTAAGAATCAATTTTCCATATAATAACACCAATATAAAATTATGGAAGATTGAGCATCACTTAGCAGTAAGGGGGAACAAGTAGAAATCCAACTAGGCATAGAGACAAAAACAATCAAAATCACTCTTATATTAATACATATTAGGACTTAATAGCTAACATATGTAGTTTTTAACAAACAACCTCTAAAATTAAAGAAGTCAGATTTCATACATCCCAAAGTGAATAGATATGAAATGAATGGACTAGCACCCGTTATGAGCTATAATTGGTAAAAAAACAGTTACCTCTTTAATTCCCAAAGCATAAGTCTGATGCTGAGCATGCCTTTTCTCTCTCAAGTTGTACTTTTTCATTATTTTCTGCAATGTAAAACAAAGAGGTCCTGATATCAAAATAAAGTTTGACCAGCAAGGGCTTCACATTTAAGAATATTGCACCTATTAAAGCAATAAAACGTTCTCTGCAGACCTCTGATATTGATCCCCGGCATCCCTCAGCTAGAAGCATTACGCGTCCTGCATAGTATTCTCACATTTGCATATCAGTTTGTACCAACGTATGAAAACAGATAACTAGTTCATTCCATGCAAAATATGTATTGTACTAAAACCTACTTGTATGCTTGCATCTACCAATATATCAAGGTCATTGTCTGTGAGTATTTTAGATTTTGAGGAGAAGAATAACAAAAGAGAGGCAGGTGTCATTGTCTATAATGTTTAATTAATGTCAAACATTTTACTGATGCAAATAGTAAAAATGTACATTTAAATATACAGAGTTGTTTATTTAAGTTAAAACCCATAATTTAACTACCAACCATCATGTAAAAGCTCGGAAAACTTGGTCAATCAAAACACTATAAGATGTCAAATGGTCATTAACAATGCTGGTCCCGCCTAAGATGCCTTGGATACAATCCTACTTTTCAGCATCGTTTGCATGTGGTGGCCACTCTCAAGACTCAACTCACACAGAGTATTCCAACTAGCATTTCAGTTATTTGACCAGTCTAAAATGAAAATATCAATATCTAGTGAAAGCAGATGTTCTGTAGAACAGAGTATGGGGGACAAATTTCCCACCTGAGAGATTTTATATAATGTGTGAGTGTGTGTGTGTGTGTGTGAGAGAGAGAGAGAGAGAGAGAGAGAGAGAGATGCCTTTCAATTCGACACCACACTGGAAAATTTCCTTCTTTGAACCATCTTTGGCAACTCCCATATCATTAGTTGCAATGCCAATAACTGTGTCCTTTGCATCATATAAGATCTGACCAATTCCATAGCTTGTATTTAAGAAACTTTCCACTAGTATGTTGATTGGTAACAAGAGAGAAAAAACAAGAGTACCTCACTAGCAGCAAAGCCAGGATATATTTCAACCCCCAATTCTTCAGCTTTTGTCCCCATCCAACGTACTAACTGACTTAAACTACATCAGAGGGTCAAGAAGAGGCTTGTTCAAAAAGATTTGACACAATTAGATCAGAAAAGAAGGGTTGCATTGAAACATGCATACTATGATGAAAGAGGCATCTAGTAAGTAAATTACAACAGAATCTATCACCTTGAATGAAACAGGCAGTAACTTAGTAATGGTTGCATAACAAGAGTAAACAAACAATCCTTTTTCTGTCAAAGAGATTCTATCATGAACCATCTTAACTAGCAAAACAATTTCAGGGTCAACAAAAACCCAATTTCAGATATATATATATATATATATGTCAGTCTTCTTTCTAATTGTAGACTTAAGCAAAATCCTAGGGCACCAGCAAGCTTCTATTAATTCCACTGCAAATTAACTACTTACATGAAGTCAAGTTATCCAGGGAACAATGGATCAAAATGATTGTAGTGAGTTAGAATAGGCACATAACAGAATCAAAGCCAGAGATATTTCCAGGTAGATTTGGCAGCAAATGAAATGAAATCATCATGGCATACATGCATGCCATGTCCTCTTTTTTGAAGGTTAAAAATAAAAGGCCAGCCAAAGAATGCAGTGTTTGGATTTTGAACACACATTTCTATATAAATGCTCCATGCATTATACAAGCATATACAAATACCTTATAACATAGTTTCCCTTGTTATGAAAAGGACAAGGAAGTGAAAATGCACGCTTCTTTGTAAGAAACCAAAACTTGTCAGAAGAAACAGGGATACTTATTGGTGCCTGCAGGTATATTTGGAAAAGAACATGGATTAAAATTCAATAGAAAACAAGTGGAATTACAATTAACAAATTCAGTTGATAGTGAGTTCCTCATGCTTTATCATTAACAGATTATCCCTCAACAGCTTTTCCTTCCTCATTTAATTATGGCAAAATGCATTGTTGGTCCCTAAACTTTAGTTCATGACCAATTTTTTTGTGCAGAACCATAGATCACATAAAGAAAATATAGAAGAACAGGATTTAATCCTATGAACTACAAAGCATTACTCATATCTCACAATGGATCTATCACTTGATAAATTTATATAATTGTAACTTCTCCAATATACATATAACAATGTGAATAAATTTACATATTTATGTTTTTTGAAGGATAAATATGTTTCTGATAACAAAGACCTTGATGTTGATATATGCAATTGGAATTGAGTATTGGAAAGAGGGATTTCACCCTTGGTTTAATTATTATACTTTGAACTTTTCCCTTCCAAAGGATAGCATGGCTGCTAACCTAAAAAATCCAGGCCATGACAGGTTGAAGCTGAGACCTCCATCTTTCATACTAGTACATAATCTTGAGTCTTTTCTGTATGTTTTTTGGCTACCTCATGTTCTTTTACATGAATTAGTATTTTTTAATGAAACTTTATCTTAACTATTAAAAAAAAAAAAAAGCTCCATTAGGCAATAAGGCCATCAGTACATGAAGGTCTTTCTGGATTTTAAATGATACATCTTATGAGAAGTAAATGAAAAATCTTTTTTATTTTTTTATTTACAAGGTCCATATAGAGGGTGTAGCCAATCTGATGTAGGAAACATACACAACAGAAGAAATGTGGCAGATTGGTCCCATCTTCCTAGAGTAAATTGTGTGATTTTCATATGTATAACCTAAGTTACAAAAGATTATATGAAACAGTTGTTAACATATAATTAATAAGGAAAATTTGAAGCAAAACTTGAGGAAGCAGAAACAGAAGAGAGAAAGAGAGAAACCTCTTCCTGTTTCCACTGTGGGAGAAGTTCATCCAATGCCCGGGGTTCAAAAACATTTCCAGAAAGGATGTGAGCACCTATCATGACATGAGAATAAAGAAGACTGTTGACATGGATTGTTTAAGGGCAATGACCTCATAAAAAGGACTTAAAACAGTCTACTGTAGAAATATTGGGAAAAAGAAGAAGTTTTGATTGAGCTTGTTTATGTATCAAGAATGAGTCCTATTTTCATATTCCATAACATCCAGCAGTAACAGGAGAAGATAAAATGAATTAAAGAAAAACCTTGTACCACCTATCTATGTGGTAGGACCTACCCAAAATAAACATCTATTTCAGGCAATGCAATTCTGTCAACAAATCTCTACTAAATCAGAATCCATGTCCATTGTTTGTCTTTTCCATAGCTCTGTAGAACCTCCACCTCAATTCTGCCTATGAATTACCATCTCAAATGTATTTTCTCTTATACTGTCTCCAACTAGTGCTAACTAACTTTCTAAAAATGCAATCTTTTGTAACTTTGTCCTTTCTTGTTATTGCGACTCATCCATACCAATATGTTCAATTCTAAATTTTTACAAATCTTATAGCATAAGCACCTTAACCTTATATTCATTTTTATCAGGCCATGTGAATATTGTTACTGACATTCTTAAATTACAAGAAGATTTACAGTTGACCAGGCCTACCATAATGCTAAACCTTGTCTCACACATACTTTGCAATGCAAATGAAAATTAAAGTGATTCAAAAGCACCATACATGAAATGCATGTTACAATAAGGTTTCCTCAGTGATGTCAAATTATAATTGAATCACTTTTTTTTTTTTTTTCTTTTCCCACGCATAATTCCAAAGATAAAGAAAAGAGACCGATCATTCAAATCACAAAAAGGTATTCAGAACATATATCAATAAAATTTAGCGAAGAAAATTAAAGAACAAAATAAAATGCACTCATTCAAAGTTGTCTTTACAGTTTCAATTACAACAAAAATTCAAACTCCTTTAACATGCTACGTCCCATTAAGCTATTATCACCATTTTCCAGACAAGGTAACTAACTAAATGACCATTAAGCCTGAATAAAACCAACATATTCAATCAAATTCAAACTTCAACAAACTGATATGAGAAACATACCCACTTCAGCACCTTTCTCAACAACACACACTGATAAATCAACCCCCTTTTCAAGGCACATTTGCTTCAACCTTATCGCCGCCGATAACCCTGCTGGTCCTGCCCCAACAATAACAACATCATACTCCATAGATTCCCTGTCCAATTCACTACTGAAACTCCTCATGCCACTAACAGAACCCTGAACCCTCAAAACCCCACTTCCATTTCTCTCACAAGTTCTCAAATTTGCACAATTTAGCCAATACCCAGATGAAGAAACCTTACAAAAACCAATCTTGGAGCCGAAAGAACTGAAATTTCGATCAAAACGGTGAGAAAACAAATACCCATCTGGAGTTTTGGCTGGATTTATAGAATTGAATTGGTTTGAAGGAAACCCAGATGAGTTTGAAGAGATGGGAGAGTTTGTTGGATTACAGAGATGGGTTTCTGAGTGAGTAAATGAATAGGGTGATATAGAGCTGGATTTTCTGAGAGAATTGGATTTGGATTTGGAGGAGATAGAGAGAAGCCTGAGCATGGTTTGAGACTAAGAGACACTGTAATAAAGACTCTGTCACTGATCAGTGATGAGCTTGTTGGATTATTATATTTATGCAGAAAGCAATGAGTTTGTGTGAAGAGTCGTGAACATTTGCACTGTTGAATTGGATATTACCGGTCTGAATTGATGGATAACTGACGTGCCATGCGGCTATATATGCCAGTTGGTTTTGGTCCTATCCTCGTATCTAAGCTGTACTATTTTGTTTGTTTTGTTTAATTAGGATAACATTCTTTACAATTATTTTCCACAACAGAACACTTACGATCATGGCAGTATTCAAAGGGTAAGGCTAACTTCTAGTGCGCTAGAGTTGATACTGTGTGGATGAGGTAAATTTTGGACATATAGAAATATAGTGTTTGATACTGTGTGGATGAGGTAAATTTTGGACATGTGTCTATATAGTGTTGGCTCTAGAATGCTGGAACAATGTTGGTACGCCGTGTTTTTAAGTAATATTAACAACAAATAAAAACTAAAGTGATGTTTCTCCAATTATAAATTATGACAATATTATTGCAACTTTTGTCCAAATTCCAAAGCATTAGAGGATATATCGGGCCGATATATGACCATTTTAGGACATGTATTGTGGTTGTGCCGCCTCCATTGCATAAGGCGTGAGACACAGAAGCCAAATTTATTACTATTTATGTCTCTAACATTACTCTTAATTGATTATATTTTTTTCTCTTTTCTTTCTCCTCATTTCTTTTACCCCTGCTGTTGCTCTTTTTCTGAAAATAAATAAAATTATCATGGGAGATGCAGACCTTCTGATCCTATCTTTCGATTTGTTTCCTTCTGAAACAAATGTATTAATTATGCTAGAAGTTCTATTATGATTTTCTTACTAAATATGTTTATACATCACAGAAATTCCACATATCATACTACAAAGGGAAACATAAATGCTAAGACACTTAAAGTCAATGACCAAGCTGTGGACATCAAAGCATCTCCAATGGTCTATGTAAACCCAATATTCTCTCTATAATAGAGAGTGAAACCCAAAAAAAGCTCTCCAATGGACTCTCTATACCTAGATTTTTTTTTTAGCTCATGAACAGTAGCTCATCAAGTCTGATGGGCTACTGTTCACTCTTCAAATGCTTTTTTCCTATTATAATAATTAGGTGTTGAATTAAAAAAATGTTAGAAGATGTGCAGTTGTTAAAAAAAGAATAAATAATGAATGAAGAAATAATATTTAAATGAGATAGAGAATGGAATAGAGAATTTGTTGGAAGTGTATTTGAAAAAGTTGGTAGCTAAAAGGTAAAAGTCACTGTTTATTCTCCAAATAGTACAAAAATTTGGAGATTTTGCTAGAAATGCTTTCAGAAAGTATCTCAAGATATCTCATGCATGAGATATGTTTATTCCCTCTCTCATGGTGTGGATGCACACTGTAAGAGGATGCATAAGATAGTTATTGGTGGACAATGATTTTTTTTAATTATTAGTCTTATATAATAATTAATTCCAACTAATCATATTGGGTACATTTGATCAAATGCAAGATTCTTGCATTTCTTTTTCATAAAGGCAAAACTCAAGTATAGTCCATAAGGTGTCGTACCTTAAGTTCCTTAATTAAATTCAACCATATGGTTGTATTAAAATTAATAAGCTACATAGTTGAATTTATTTATCATTAAGAGAAGATAACAACGTTTGTGTTGCATAGACCAGTGCAGACAAATGATTGAATTTAATTGAGAAACTTAAGATAAATTACTTAAATTTTGTCCTTTTCATAAAGTCCTATCCTATCTATATACCAAACATGTTTCTTCTGAATAATGATTTAAACTCTGTTCATACTAAGACCTGTTGCACATTAGCAATTGGCAATACCGCTTCATAACATAACAATTTCACAGTTTCGAGTCCATACAATAAGTACAAGATGTTAGGGAAAACACTTATTAATCACTAGGCACTGAAGCTACAAATATAAGTGGCCAAGTCATTTAACTACCAATACAGCTACACAATCATAAATCAATTCATCCATCTAATACACCACACTTAAACAAATACAAACCCCAATAATCTCTTTCAGCAAAATCAAGTTTAAGGCCTTAGCTAGTCAAGGGGTAAGGGAGGGTGGCAATGTGGTTATGAGCTACAGTACCAATCCATAGCTTCCCATTTGCTTCTTTAACTTCACTCACTAGCTTCATCACCACACCCTTTCGATCCTCAAGAACTTCCAAAATCTCTCCTTTCTCATTGAAAAGTGATATTACTGTGTACATCCTCATCCCCATGAACCGGGCTAATAAACTCATTCGGATTGGTAACCGGAAGTAGAGACTTCGTATCCATGGATTTTCTGTGAGAAACTCTTGTGCAGCAGTCCGGCAACAATCTATTGCTACCCAGAACTGGCCTTTCTCATTTATTCTTACATTGTCTGGGAAACCTGGCAGGTCAGCTACAAGTTCTGTGGTTCCAGATTTTGGACCTTCCAACCAGTATTTCATTAGCCTGTCACAGTGCCATGAATGTATAATCAAATTAAAGTCATTGCATTTACATAGTATTTGTACTATAGTCAAGACAACTAGGTGGATGCCTTCTCAATGTCCAGCTTAGTACCAGATTTGCAGGACTACAATATGCAAATACTCTTGAAGTAGGTGGGATACATATAGACACTTTTTAAATATAGTAGTGAAATTGGCGGAACAACCTGGCTTCCCTTTTTGTAGACTGATGTGGTAGCTCATACTAATTTGCTTGATTGTATGAGACATAACCCAAAAAAATTGGCCTAAGTGAATGTAGAATGATAAATTATCGATTGTCCATAAATTTTAAAAATCATAATTCTAATTCTCTTCCTCATGTGTGGTTCAGGTCCCCTTTAATAAATGGAGCCCAATATGTGGGTTTTAATTTTTTAAATGAGAGATAAAGTGGAGATAAGGTTCAAACTCAAGACCTCCTATTCTAATTCCATAATAAATTACCAATTATCCCAAAAATTAAGCTGTTTGGAAAGAGAGAATGTAATAATTTAATCATAATTTTAACACAGACATCCAATGCATCTCACTAGTCATGGATCATCTTGGACCTTAGAGAAATTAAATGAGATTGTTTAAGAAGAATGGTGAGGGGGTATGTTGAGTACCTGCAGTTGGTGGTTTCAGTATAGAGGAGGAAGGTTTGATCCCTAGATAATTGAACTCCATTTGGAAAAGCCAAGCCCTCCAAGACAGCATGAGTTGTTTTAGTAGAGGGATCATATCTGAGAAGCCTACCAGTGGCTTCTCCTTCCAACAATATAAAGAAATGGTTCCTGCAACAAGAAAATTAACAAAAAGTGTACATATATATACTTTCATGTTTTGGCATATTGAAGGACGTTTTGTTAATTCAAATTGTCTTCATATAGGTACTTGTACACTTACACTCTGTTATATCTTTTGCTAGTGTCTGTGAAGAATATGGATCCATTTTTATGAATGTCAAGGTCATTAGCAAAGAGTATAGGCTTCCCTTCCACATGGGTTGCCAGAGGTCTTGCAAGTCCTCCTTCAGGTCCAACAACCAGAAGGCCATAATAAGCATCAGCTATGTACAAATCTCCACTCTTTTTGTCGAATCTTAGGCCAAGGGGACGGCCACACTTTTTCTCATGCTTCCAATGCTTAGATGTGGTTGAGTCAATGCCTTTAGCACAAAGCTTCTCTGACCTTTTAAGGGCCACATACAATTAGAATGTGTTAATGGTATAATCAATAATAATTAAGACATGTTAGCATTAAATGTGTCTAACAAGTGCTGCCAAATCTTTTGTTGGGTATGTAAGAGCTTCCAAATCAGGGCAGCACATAGTTAGCCAAAAAAATGTGCATAGAACATAAAGGGGCTAAAATCAGTTTCTGCACTAAAGTGTCCCATATAGTAGTATGAACACTGTTTTCAAGTTACTAGTGAGACTCACCAATTTGTTGTCACAAGTGCAAATGTCTCCCACCCAACATTTTCACCCATCCATCTAACAACGCGTCCATCAGCTAACCCTGTGTAAGGGCCACGCCCCAAATAATCGAACTCCAATGATTCAGGGCCAAAGACTTCATCTTCGAACACCAAATTTCCAAGTCCTAACCGGCTTTGATTGTCTCTAGGCCAAGTCTTCATGACTTGCTTGTATGGTGCAATGCTGTGCTTCACAGGCTTAAATTCATGGCCTCCTACTGGACCCATATGAAATGGGTCCATTATCACAAAACCCAAGGCTAGAACAAGAATAAGAAGGACTGGATGCTGCAATAATGTTTCATCTTTGAGTGGAAATTTCTTCTCCATGTTTGGATGTTGAAGAAAGAGAGATCAAGTACTATGGTGATCTATCTCACTTAATAGGATTTCACAAGAGTTGAGGTGTGAATGGAGGATAATACTTTAGCCTGGTAGAATTTCATATGGTAAGAATTTGAGAGCATGCATTATTTGTGATAGATATGTGGTTATGAGTAGGTTGTCTATTGTTAGCCATGTTTTTAGCATTCTTTCTTATTGTTGACTAACAAACAGAATGTATCATTTCCTTATTAGAAAGGTTGTAGATTTTTAGCCTTAAACGTTTTCTAACCAGTTACTTGAAAAATGATCACGAAAGCTATCCATTTGTATCTACATTCGTGAACCAAAGTACTTTCTAAAGATTTACTATGCAACTAACTGTGATTGCTTCCTCTATTGAAAAATGTCATCATGATCAGCTTCTTTGAAGATAGTGACTCAAAACTGACAGTGCTCATAATCTGGATGCCTTTTTTTTTGTTTTTTTTGTTTCTGTTTTTGTTTTTTGGGATATTATGGTGGACGGAGAAACATATTGTGAAGGAGTACTTCTATATTTCTAGCTAAATTCAATTGTAGTACTTTATATATATATATATATATATAGAGAGAGAGAGAGAGAGAGAGATGTTAACAAGTTAAGGTTGTATTAAAGTATGTCCCATTTAATAAAAATAAAAAAATAAAAAAAAATACATAAAACTAGTTCATTTGGTTATTTTAATATTTTTTCTCTTTATAAAGTTGGCCCTACATTGAAAAAAAATGATATAAAACTGCAGAAAAAGACAAAAGTCTGTGCCCGTTGACACAATCCATATATGCACGCACGCAAAGTACTATTAAATATGTGGTCATTAAAGCACAATTGATCATAGTCTGCTTTCCAAAATGGATTGGAGACGTGAAAGTGAAAAAATAATTACCTTTCAGAAAGACACTAACTGGTTGAATACATGCCGAGACAATTTGTAAGCTTTGGGTGACAGTGGATGATCCAAAGCTATTAACCTACCCTAACTTGTCCAAATTAAATAAATGGAAACGTTTAATGGGTAACTAAAGACTCATTACCCATTTTAAATGGATAATAAAGGGGTAACCCTTTGGTATCCTTTTAAAAAAAATGGGAATCCATTTTTTTTCTTGTTCTTTTTGTCCCATTCTAAATCCTATAGAACAAAACAATATTTTTGTCCTTTTGAAGATTTCATGGTGTAAAAAATGAAAATTTTCAACCAATCATAAATTATCACATCATATCATCAAGTCTATTTAATATGTTCAAAACAATTAATTACAAAGTGTTACTTGCTACTTAGTGGGTTATAATATAAATGCTTGTGGAGTGTGGAGGGCAAAAATTGGGATTCAAGTTTTTAGAAAGAAATTTTAAACGTATACACTTAGATTAAACTATAGTATAATTTATATCTTGTATAAAAAAAAAAGAAAAGAAAAAAAAAGCAGGTCATAATATTGTTATTTAGAAACTAATTAATGTAAATTTGCCAAATGTCACTATATGGAAATTATAAAAAAATCCAAAAGCCAATCAGATTCTAACGTACATGTCGATATATTAAAAATAAATATTGTCATGTTGCCTAAAATTAAAATATTTCGATAAATCAAATAATGCCACACACTCGCCGTCATTGTTTGCTGTACTAGAAGATTGCGGAAGCATTCTAATACCACCTTGCACAAAAAGGAAATATAAGAAATGTTAAGTATCATTCTAGCTTAATAAAAGCCTTAAAAACTCAAGGAAGTTTAGAATCTACCAAAAAATTGAGTTTTTCTTAGAGAAGTATCTGATTTTAGTACAATGAAACTAGTATAGAATAATACATATTTATTATAGGAACTCCCAGGGTTTTGTGACAATTGTCTTTAAAAATAAATTTACAAAATAACCTCAAATTTCCTATGAATTTGCTAAAAGACCAACTAAAATAAACGTATATTAGCCTATTTAGGCATGAGAATAAGTACCAACAAACAAAATAATGAATTATTATGCGCCATTTTGCCTTGATTTCTGATTATCTTGGTTCTCAAGAAATTCAAAGGACATGACTTGTTCCACATTAGGTATGCACCCCGGGTTAATGTTCATAGCTTGGGGTAAGGATATTGGATCTGCGTTCTGCAAGTAATGATTTCTTTAGAGGCTCCGTGCTCCCTTGATCTGACCCAACACCTAACTATGACAAAATAATGGATTGTTTAAGTTCCAAGAAAGAACTGAAGGATTCAATATATATGTTTCAGCAAGAACAATAATTGAAATTCCCACTGTTGTGACTTGTGAGTAACAACATTTTTTCAGAAGCATTGCATGAGGCTTTATCTCATTTAGTGTTTATTTGGATAGCTTATTTTTTGTCAGCTTATTTTAATATTCAGTTTATTTTTTCTACTATTCATAGGCCCCATTGTACTATGGTACTATTCATGGGTTCCACTGTACTATTTCAACTAACTTTTACCAAATAGACCCTTAATCTTAAGCTTCCATGATCACGAACATTAGAAGATTTTTGTTCCAACAAGAAGAAATGACTTGTGAATAAGCTTTTGAAGTGATAGATATTAATAATAGTGCTTAATTGCTTATAAACTTTTGACACTGTTTGGAGCTATTGTTTTAGAAATTTAGTGTAATATGCTACTTTGTCAACAAGAACAAATATATATTTGTTAGATATACATGTGTGAATGAAGTCTTATGTTAAATAATAATAATAAAGGTGAATGGTTAATATAACATAACTGAGTCCAACCTCCTAATTAAGTTTAAACTAAATTTGAATTAAGTAATGTCTTTATCTATTATATTAACTTCTTAGTTTGAGTCTCTCCAGCTCCAAGATGAGCTCTCCATATGACTTAGAAAATTTTAAATCTCAAGATGACACCTCTTATGGCAAGAGCCTCTATGTGGGCTTGGCTCCCCCTTGCCTATGAACTTTTTCCTTTATCACCTCCTTTCTATGGGAAACCCACGCCTCACCATGATCTAGCATCATAAGCAAATTCATTTGGGTTTCTTTCCAAAATCATTTATGTGTGGGTTTGTGTGCTTGCCTTTTTTTTGTTGTTACAAAATTTGTGTGCTTGCCTTGTGAGATAAATACTTGTGGGCTCTAAATACATGCACTCCGTCCAATTCACTCCTCAAGCCCAGATAAGTACCTCGAGACTCATCTCCTACTCTTGTCAATAAAAATCCCTTAAGGCACTAGCTTAAGCAAAAATTTTCAAATTTTCCAATTTCGTTCCTTTTTTCTATTTCATTTTTGGGATGCAAATTAAATTCATATGCGAGAGACTTGGATGGTGGTCTTTGTAATGGCCATCTCTGTTTTCCTCCATATTGCAGGCGTTGATAAAGTTGAAGTCAATGAAGCCAAGGAAACTTCACAGTATCCAGTAGTATGCATATAATGAGCGTATAATAAAGAGTGTGCGAATATAATTAGTCATGAAATTATGGCTGCGTACAGGAAAAACAGGCAAATTTGCTGAAGTGGTGAGTATTGGGCTCCTCCTGCTCCCCAGTGCAAGATTTGGCAGAAAAAAGCCAGACCAGAAGAAGGCCGATGAAAAGAAACCCGACTAAAAAGGCCGAATATGCCTCACAACTGCCATGAATGTGAAGTAAATGGCTGTCGTCCATGTGGGCCGGTGGGAGGAGCCCAATCATTATTATGACAATCCTATGCCAAAGGTTTGAAATTTCTCTCTCCTTTTTTTTTTCGCCTTCTCTTTACCTACAGCAATTTCATTCCCAAAGAGCACACACTTTAGGACCAAATGGATTAAAAATATTGTAACAAAAAGTAGGGTGAAACCCATAATAAGTAAAAAAGAATTAACATTTTAAGCAAAAATCATATAATGAGACTCGCAAACAGTTTTTTTTTTTTTTTGATTAAATAAAAAGAAGGCCTCCAATGTGGACTTATCAATCTCATGCTACGTAATGGATAATATCAAGTGTACCATTGAAACTACTATCATGGTATAACATATTTGTTGAAACGCCACTATGCAAATCACTTAATTCCTGCTAAACATCATGCCACTATTCAAATCGCTCAATTCCTACTAAATATAGTGTGAAGTGATTGGAGAACCCAATTGGTCCTCACCTTTTGAACAAAAACATAAGAATGAGAGAATGAGACCCACATGCATGAGTGGTTGGCCGGTTTACCAATAAGCAGATATAGGTTCAAAGAAGCAAGCTTTTATTCCAAACACGCGTGCTGATTATTTTTCGTTGGTTGGTAGTTTTTTCTGGGATTTATAATCTTTGAACGAATCCATGTACCGGGTCCATATGTTGACTTTGTGATTTTTCTTGAAAACATGCTAATGATATCTGGTAAACTTACACTGCAAATTCTACCTTCTTCAATCATTTACATAGCTTTGGTATTTTTTATTTATTTAAAATTATACATCCCAAGCAACTATTTTTTCAGTTCTTAGCACTTTGATCTTCAGTAAGAAGATGTTGACTAAAATCTTCTCTGGAAAAGCTATCGCAATTTGGAACGGATGGGAGGTCCGTGTATTGGTTTTGTTCAGTCTCTTCTTACAAATTGTTCTCATCATTTTGGGCAATCGGAGGAAGTACAAAGCCAAAAATTGGTTAAGAATATGCCTTTGGGTTGCATATTTGTCTGCAAACTGAATTGCAACTGTTGCACTTGGTGTCCTCTCCTATAGAGAAGCTGCTAAGAAAACTCCATCATATAAAGCCAACCCCGTCATAATGGCTTTTTGGGCACCTTTTCTTCTCGTGCATCTTGGTGGTCCAGACACCATTACTGCCTACGCATTGGAAGACAATGAATTGTGGCCAAGGCGCTTGCTTGAGCTAGTAGTCCAGTTTTCTGTGGCACTGTATGTGTTGATAAGGTCCTGGTCAAGTGCCCCAGTTAATTTTCTAGCAATTCCAATGTTGATAGCTGGAATAGTTAAGTTTGGGGAGAGGATATGGGTTCTGCGTTCTGCAAGCAATGATGAATTTAGAGACTCCATGCTCCCTCGACCCGACCCAGGACCTAACTATGCTAAATTCATGGATGGCTACAGTGCCAAGGAAGCTGAGGGATTCAAAATCTCAGTAGGGACAATAACTGATACTCCCACGGTTGTGAGAAGGAACAATTTTCCAGATGCATTGCATGAGGCCTCTTACTTCTTCAGAATTTTCAAGCGTTTATTTGCAGATCTCATCCTAAGCTTCCAGGATCGCGAGAATAGCAGATCTTTCTTCCTACACACAGAAATGAGTTACAAAAAAGCTTTTGAGGTGATAGAGATTGAGCTCGGGTTCATGTACGATTTACTTCATACAAAGGCTAGTTTGATCAATTCTCGCCTTGGCAGCATTTGTCGTTTTGTCAGTTTATCATGCACTATTTCTACATTTATAGCTTTCTTGATCGTTGATCAGACTGATTACACAAAGACTGATAAGATTAACACTCTTTTGTTGTTGGTTGGAGCTATTGTTCTAGAAATTTATGCAGTAATTGTACTACTTTCTTCAGATTGGACAATGCTTTGGCTGAGTATGCAGAAGAAACCATTGGTGGATCTCATCTCTAAAGCCAATTCGTTTTTTCAATCGTGTTTTGGATTATGTTTTCTATTACCTCGGAACAAGAGATGGTCGAATTCTATGGCGCAATACAACCTAATGGGTCACTGCATCAAACTTAAGTCGATTAAAGGGAGTCAAACCAAGAAGTACATTAATAAAATGTTGGAGAAATATTGGTACAAGAATTTGGAACCTGTCCCTGAGGGTTTGAAAAAAAGGATCTTTGAACAGCTTAAGAATGCAAGCAGCATATCAGATATCAGGGTTTCTAAGCAATTATTTGCTTGTACTGGAGATGATGATGAGGCAAAGAAATGTATCCTTAATCTTGCTCTGAGCATGGAGGTAGACTTTGATGAAACCATTCTTCGTTGGCACATTGCAACAGATCTCTGCCATTATAATGATCTGGACAATGACTCCGAAACTGTAAAAAATCTAATATGTAAGAGCAAATTGTTGTCGAATTATTTAGTGTACCTTCTAGTCATGTGCCCTTACATGCTGCCTAGTGGGATTGGGCAAATTAGATTTCAGGACACTTGTGCTGAGGCTATCGAGTTTATAGAAGAAAGGGAATAAACATCAGACGAAAACAAAGCTTGTGAAGTGCTATTTAAAGTGAACATGGAAATTCCGCCATCTCAAATCAAAGGTGATAGAAGCAAGTCAGTGCTATTTGATGCATGCATACTAGCACAATCTCTGCAATTCCTAGAGACACAGAATAATCAATCGACTGAACAGAAGTGGGAGAGAATAAGCCAAGTGTGGGTGGAGTTGCTATCTTATGCTGCAAGTCAGTGTAGATGGAATTATCATGCCAGGCAGCTCAGACAAGGTGGGGAACTTCACTCATGTCTGGCTTCTGATGGCCCATCTAGGTATAACCGAACATTTCCAGATTTCACTAGTCCATTTAAGGGCTAAGTTGCTTCTGAATTAGAAGGATACTCCAAAGCTAGTTGATGCTATGCAATTCGAACCCATATTCAGACTTGTCACTAGAGAGAAAAGGCTACATGGTCTCTATAGATGATGTTTCTAATATTGTTCTTGTAGTTGCTTTTGTTGATGTTCTTGTTAAAGTCAGAAAGACTGTATATTAAGTTGAATAATAAATGTACTGTTTGTTTGTATAGATATGAGATGTGTGATGTAGGAAGAAACTCTAGTACTAATTACATTGGGTCTAAAATTGCTTCTAATAAGTGATAGAATGATCAGGTTTTAGGTAGAGGTGCTAGTAGACCTATCTAAAGAGAAACAGAGTTGATAGAAAAATTGAGTTGATGATAGAATCTTCTCTCACATCTTAGGAGAGCTGAAACTACGTATATATAATCTTTTTTGTACAATAGTAAAGATATTTTACAAGGATAGTTAATTAATACATGGTCAACTATGATTTGAACGTCTACAACCTGTCTGCTATTATTGCTGTCATGATTTGTGGGATTGGTAGAAATTGTAGACACTTGTTTAAATTGTGCTTCACGTGCTCCCCTGTCTGTGCTATGGATGAGGCAACAGTTCCTAATTCCTTATTGCTATCCCCCGGGCAAAATCATTTTGCTAAATTTCCCTTATGAATTGCCAAAAAATTGGTTAGTATTTGTTTTTGGTTTGAGGAAAATGTTTTTGTCATTGTTCATCAGTCTGGATTCTTAGATAACACTAGTGGACTTAAGCCTTAAAATGACTTGAGCTAAGCCAAATATTAAAAGTTCAAGATTTGTTTATTAATTTATTTCAAATACAAACTAAGCTTGGATTTGTCAACAAATTAAATTATATGCTCAAATTTGGTTCTTTCTTGCCAAACATGCTCAAGTTTGTTGACGAGTAAGGCTCCGCTTGAGAGTTTATAAAAGAATGGAATGGAATGGAATAGAATGATCATAAGGGAATGGAAATGAATATAATGTATTTAAGTAAAGGGAAATGAATGGAATGAAATGAAATTAAGCAACCTTGATTGGATGTTTTAAAATAAAGGAATGAAAATAAATGAAAATGAATGGAATCTAAGTAATCTTGTTTGGGAGCAACATGGAAGGAATGAAATAGAATCATTTTATGATAATATTACTATTAGACTCCTATTTTAAAATAAATGGTTGAATATATAGAGGTATTTTGGGAGTTTTAGTAAAAAAATCATTAAATCTAATTTCATTCCCTCCAATTTCTCCCAATTTCAGGGGAATGAAAATTTGAGATTTTTAGGGAATAGAGAGGAATGAGTGTTCCCTCCTATCCATTCCATTCCCTCCTACTTAAAACTCCTAAACAAGAGAATGAACTTTCTATTTCCTCCATTAAAACTCCCAAATAAGAGGGAGGGAAGAATATTTTAAAAATATTCTTTTCATTCTATTCCATTTCATTCCATTCCCTCCTCCCAAATAGAGCCTAAGAGTGATTTGATTAACTTATTTTTTTTCCATATTTGATAAACACCGACAGGAATGGGTCTTCCATCTCTTTGGAACAAACCGTCCAATGGAGATTGACAGACAACCTCTTGTCAACTCAACATCATCCAATCCTTGTCTTCCCACCTATTGGATGGTTGGACAACCATATAATAATGAAGGCACCACTCATGGAAACTCTAATTCTCCCATGCAATATATTAACCCACCAACCATGTTCTCCATTTGCAGGCACAAACTTTGAGAATTTCGCCACCATTAATCTCACATCTTCCATCACACATCAATTATGGGAAGTGAAAAAAATTGTGGAAGACATTCAACCTACGCTTCTATATAAATCAGAAGACCATCGAAGAGTCTAAACTTTATGTCCTACTCTTACTGTTCCACTATATACTTAACAAATAAAACATGACACATGTCTATCTAATTTATTAAATACTAAATTTATGCTTCCTATTATTTTAATTACTTAAATATGATGGGTTATAATTATTTATTTATTTATTTTAGGAAATTGAAATAATATAAGGCATAAATTTACCATTTAATAAATTAGATGGACATATGACTTGTTTTTATTTGTGGAGTATATAGTGGAGTATGAAAAGTGGGATAGAAGATTTGGACTCACTATTGAATTCTTTGTTTTCTTGGGTTTCTGTGAATTTTTAACTTAAGTATTGAAAAAGTTTAGGCCAGTTCCATTTTGGTACCTTCTGATAATGTGTTTTAGTCTTGTAGGTCTTCTAGGGTTCTCGTTAAATAATAAGCCTACTGATTTTTGTGCATCATCAAACACTTCGACTAGTTTATTTTATTTATTTATTTTTATCTCTTCACACTTTACGCTAATAATTAATAACTAAATTATTATTGAAATTATAATATTTGAGTCAATTAGTCAAAAATTATCTTTGTTTTCTTGGGTTTTTGTGAGTTTTTAACTTAAGTATCGAAAAAGTTTAGGTCGATTCCATTATGGTACCCTCTATAATGTGTTTTATTCTTATAGGTCTTCTAGGGTTCTCGTTAAACAATTAGCCCATTGATTTTTTGTGTATTATCAAACACTTCAACTTTTTTTTTTTTGGTTTGACTTACCTCCAATAATTTTTTAACTAGAATCTCCTTTTGTTTTAATAAGAAATTGCCACATCACCCATTAACTAAATAAAAAATGGAGATTAAAATTCATTATCACTTGCTATTGTGTATTTAAAATAAAAGGACACCTTCATTTAAAAAAAATACTCGAAGTAAGCCAAACTTTTTTTTTTAAAAATTATCTCTTCATATTTTACGCTAATAATTAATAACTAAATTATTATTAAAATTATATTATTTGAGTTAATGAGTCAAAAAAAAATTTTCCATTATGAACTTATAAAGATTAGATTCAAAATAATCAAAGAAATTTTTTTTTGGAGTTGGGTAGCAAGTCCTGAAGTCCAACTAACTCTAGCATCCCGAAATGGGCCGGGTTCTTGTTTCTTCGAGATTTCCTATCAAGGGTGGGCTTCAAAGGCTAGAATCATTGAGTTGAGTGTTGCAATCTGAATCTCAATTGGCTATTCATGGCGAAGAGTAGTCGAGGCAAAGGAAGAGGTTGCCCCAAAGCTTATAGAGTATCCGTATTAAGTTGTGAAAATGTGGCTGCATCCCCACATGGCTCGTGGACAAATAAGGTTGCAGAATGTTTTGACGGTGGTTCTCATCAAAATGTTGAATATCGGGAAGATTACACTACTAGGCCAGATGATGCTCGAACTTCAATGGATATGGCAGGTGCTATCTCTCTATATTATTTAAAGACGTCATATAACTTACTTAAAAAAGTCATGTGACTAAGTCAAATGATTTTCTTACTCGCTGTATCATGGGATGTAACTTGGAACAAGATAGCTCTAAGTATATATGTTTGGAGACATCTTTTCCTTTCTATAATACTGTCAACGTGGGTAAGCCTCTAGCATATGGGTCTACTCCAACCTTGAGCTCCTATTCAATATTAGGCCGCACTCTCCTACTGCCTATCAGCCGAACCGAACTCCATTGAATGGATGTCTTTTCTTTAAAAAAAAAAAAATTTAGAATGATTCAAACAGTTCTTCCCAACTGCTATGTTTTGAGTCGGAAAGAGTAAATTAAATGCACCTGCCATAACCATCACCTTAAAATTAAGAACAGGAAAAAAAAATAAATATCGTGGACCTTAAAAGCATTTTTTAATTTGACTTCCACCGCTAGACAAAAGCACATAACGTTGGACTCCGTCAGTAATGTTGAAAGGTATTGAAAACAAGAGATCAAGGATTTGAAAGAATCAGTTTGCTTGTGGGAACTGAAAGGCAAAGAAATGGAGTACATCTGGGGAGGGTGCAATGCATGGCAGGTATTCTTAATAAAAGAAGAAATCAAAAGCCAAAACAACTCCAATAAAGACAGGCGTTCAAGCATGCATTATGGACCAAAAGAGATTTAACCAAATATGGACGACAATATGGACGGTTCTATCTAATCTGATCCTTCCACTTTAAAGTAGTTAAACAAACAAACCAAAAGAGATTTAACCAAAAAATTCTTTTCATCCCGACAAGCAGAGATGAATTTCAACAATTGTACGTAGGTCCTTTCTCTCTCAGGTTATACCTTACACACGTATCACATATTAGTGCACACACTGTGTGTAACACACTTGTGTGAACAAAAAACAACACTTCCTTTAAATTTACTATGCAAAAGATCAAAGTTGTGTGTATTTTTTCTCTCTCTCTCTCTCTCTCTCTCCCTCTCTCTCTCTCTCTCTCAAGAATGTATACACACACATACACACATATGTGAGTGAAATCCCACATTAAAAATTCATAGGACTTATGCATTTTAGGTTAAACAGTATCTCTATATATTATATTAACTTTATCTCTCCAACACACACGCAAAAATTATGGAAATTTAAAAATGAAGTAAAAATAACAATAATATTATTAGTATACTAAATATTGTTATATTTCTTTTTTCTTTATTTCAATACAAATAGGAGAGCAAATAGCAAATTACTCAAAAATAAAAGTTATAATACATAAATTTTTAAGTTTACACAATCCATAGTTCACCATCACCTTAAAAGAAGAAGGAAAAAAAACCCTCTAAATCTTGTGGACCATAAATAAGGAATATCTTTATCATAAATACTAAACGTGCACGTGAAATTAGTAATAATGAATATATTATACTGTCTCTTTTGAATCTGATATGTGGGGGAAAAATGGTTTTAAAAAACAAAATTAGGAAATGAAATTTATGTTGCACTCAAAAATTGCAAGAATGCATAATTAAATTCAAATTCTTTAATAAGCCTTTGAAGCACGCAATTTATATATTACTAAAAGCTGAAAGGTAGCGTTTAATGCTGCTGCTCTCACGTTGCGCCACGTCAGCTACCACGTCATTTTTTTATTTTTTTTATTTTTATATATAAATATAATTTGTTCTACATTTTTAAAATGTTTTTTTTACAATTTTCAGTTCTATAAATGCAGCCCACTACTTATTTATTTACTTCCACTATCATCCTATAATAAATCTGTATAATTAATCTAATTCACCTTTTATTTATTTAGTTCTACTATAAAGCCTAACTTAAAGCCTTTCAGTTCAATTTTAGGGTTTTGTGTAAGCCTTTTTAGCATAAAGGAAGGAAGAAAAAAAAAAAAAAAAAAAAAAAAAACAACAACAACAACAACATTGAAGCCTTTCAAGCTTTAGGGTTTTTTTTTTTTTTTTTTTTTTCCAATTTTCTTATAATTGTTTTTAACATTTTTTATTTTTATTTTTAATATTTACCATTCTCCAACCTTTCTTTCTCCTTTACCATTTCATCTTCCCACTACTTCTTTAATCTTTCTCCTTCCTTACCTTTTCATCTCTCCACTACCCTCTACATTAATATCACTCTTCCTCTTTTCCTTCATCTTCCTTTATTTTTGTCTTTTCTTATTCACACCCTTTTACTATAAATTTGTTACTATCTCTTTTATTCTATTCACAGTTTTTCCTCACCAAAAAAATGGTTCTCTCTCTCTCTCTCTCTCTCTAATTTTTTTGGTGGATTTTTTTTATTTTTCTTGAATCTCTACTTTAGATTGATAATTTTTTATATTCTTTAAAACTCTATTTTGGGTTAATGCGATTTAGTTTTTTTTTTTAAATTGTTGATGTTGTTGTTGTTGTTGTTGTTTTTTTTTTTTTTTAATTTATTCTCTTTGATTTTTAAATATTATCCTATTACGTTCTAAAGAATTAAATATAGCATATAAAAATATAATATTATTCTATTACATAGCATGATTTGGATAATTTGGTACTTATTCTGTTACATAGCATGATTTTTTATAATGCTCAATTTAGATGTTAAACTATGAGACTTTACTAATTTTTGTTTATTTTCTAATCCTTTGTGGTGGACAAAGTAGTCTTAATAGTTGTATTAGAAGTACTCTATAATGCCATTCATTTAGAGAAAAGCAAAGGTTAGCGAAACGAAAATAATTGGATAGATGAAAATTTTAACTTTTGCGATTTTATTTTAATTATTATTATTTTATAACAATGCCTGTATAGAAATTTAATTCTTAGATTTTGCTAACAATTGTTTATTTGATAACATGTTTTGCGTGGTTGAAATTTTAATTTCTATAAAGAAAATAACCTTAATGGATTATGAAAAACAAAATTTTGTCCTAATATTGGTTCAGTTAATCATTGTTAAGTTTTATTAATTTTTTTTAGTTTATTTTTTTTTTGGTGTTTTGGATTGTTCCTATAATAAATAAAAATATAATTACGAAATACATCACTCATTATTAGATTAGTTTAAATTGTAATTTTTTTTTAATAAAACTACCATAAAAATAATTATCAAGCGCAACGCGCGGGTTTGCTGCTAGTAAAAATAATTGTTTGATTCTAAGTAAAAGTGTTAATTGTAGCCTAACAGGAGCATAACAACAATAAATATTATGATTCAACTTTTAAATATATATAGATATAGACTTGTCGTTAATCTGTGCGATACACTAGATATTTAACAATTGTTAAATATTTTCAATGCTACAACTAGTTAAAAATGAATGAAAATCAATATTTATAATAAGAAATAAAGATATACATATTTTGAAAAAACAACTGTATTGTGTTTTTTTTTTAAAAGATGAAACAAAGCCACACTATTTATGTTTCTACCATATTTAAATTTTTATGAAGTATGGAACAACAAAATACAACAACTTAATGACAAATTTTTTTTCTAAGTTCCATCGAAGCTTTTTTAGGTGAAAAATAGCAAATAGAGTTATGAAAAAATAACATTCTATAGCACAAAATATTCATCCAACAAAAGTAAGATGTCAAACATGAGAATAAAAAAAATCAAGATATTTTGGTGGCATCCATTATTTCTAACTTCCTTTTAGCATTTACTCCATCTATAAAAACTTTAGAATCAAATGTGGTGTCTAGAAGTTTGGTTAATGGAAGCAAAAATATGAAAAAAAAAAAAAAAAAAACATAAACATAGAATATTAAAGAAAAAACAAAAACAAAGACAAAAGTAACTACAAAAGAGAAATTCAAAGAAAAGATACCTTAAGACTTAAGGATAAAGGTTTTTTAAAGATAAAAGAGCAAAAATGGTAGAGAGAAAGTAAACCACATATAGGGTTTTGAGATGGTGTTGTATATATATAATAGTATGTTGGTTTGGTTTAAAACTTTTTTTTGACACAATAAATAAATTAATAAAAAAACGATGTAAAATTGTGGAACTACTAAAGCTTATGTGGCAAAATATTAGAAAGTCAACTAATAGTGAAATGTCTTCAATTTGGTTTAAAACTCTCCATGTTGTTGAATAGTAGTTGGTTTAAAACTATCAATGTTGATGAGTAATAGTCGTTTTAAAACTCTTTATGCTGTTAAATAGTAATTGGTTTAAAACTCTTTAGCTTGATAAGTAGTAGATAATTTTATTTTATTTTATTTTTTTTTAATTTTAATTTTTATTTTTAGGGTTATGTAGTAGATAGTTTAAAAGTCTTTGTAAGGACCAACTTTGGCTTAAACCCGGAACAGGAATGGACCCAGGCCCAAGAAGCCCGAACAATAAATTTATAGAGAGTGAGAGAAAATGCTAGTCTGAATCTACGATAAAGATATTTGTATATAGTGTTAAAAGGGAAGAGTTACACGCGCACAGATGCAAAAAGTATCCTCGGACGTGCCCTAGTATTGGGACTAAGAGTAATTAATTCTTCTTTTTTACTGTTGTATTTCTTCAATTTTTTGCTCTCCTTTTTTCTTTCTTTTTCTTCCTCCTTCCTTTTTTTTTCGTCCCCTTTTCTTTTTATCTTTCTTCGTATTATATACTATGGTTTTTACACCATTTCCTCCATCCACGTGTGGGTCAGGTGTTGGGAGTCCTTTTTCTCTATTTCCCTTGCCTCTTCTTGAATCTTCCATTCTTAGCTGTAAGACTGCTTGTTCACTGTTCAGGCATCACCTCCACATTAATGCGGCCAGAGAGTTAGTTGGGCAGTATTTAATGCGGGGGTAACAGTACTTCCAGATATTTGTTTTCTCTCATTCTTATCCTTTATCTGATATTTTCTCATCCCCTTTGTTGCAAGGTTTGTCCAAGACGTTACCTTAAGAGACTGATAAGTCTACTGGCCAACTCGGATAGACGTTCCGAGGTGGTCGTTGTCCTCGGACACGGTTAAATCCTATATAGGTATTCTTTACCTCTTTTCGGAGTGTAACTTTCATCTCTTCCTTTACTGGTCGTCCTCGGATACTCTCTTATCCTCGGACTGGGTATTGGGCCCAGTCCTTTCTAATGCAGTCTGTACATATGAGATTGGATATTGGGCCTAGCCCTTTCCAATGCAACTTGAACATACGGGATCAATTGGCCCTCACAATAACCCCTAAAAATCTTGCTTTTCGGCTCCTCGGGAGAAAAAGAGGATTTTGATTCCCTCGTCTGATCTGCCTTATGATTTGGTTTCATTAGGTCAAATTGCAACAATACGTGTCTGTCTTCTTGTGACTCATCCCTGACTCTTCAGTGCCCAGGGCATGCCTTCATTTAATTTTGGCAACTCCTTTGTCTCCCACGTTCAACGGTTGGATGAGAATCCAATGGCGGTTGAGCTTTCTGGGAATTTGAGCGGGCGAATTCCCGCTCCTAATTTCTGCACCACTATAAATAGTCTTTCAAATCAGTTTCTTTTCACTTTAAACGATTGCGCTATTCTAGAACCTGTATTCTGAACCTGATATTTCCTTTCCTTCTCTCACTCCTCTGCGCGTCTACAAATACCAAAATCTTGTTCGAGGACCATTTCATACACCTGTAAGTCTTCCTGAACTATCTCCAACTCTTATTCCTTTCATTGCAAAATTTTCCTTATAGAACTTCTTAGAAAATGGGTAGATTTAAGGAGTTAGTAGACACTGAGGAGGGAATGAGGAGTTTTAGAACTAAGAATAACATTTCTCCACATGTGGGCATTGGATACGCGGCACAGGGTGAGTGGTATGATGAAAGGAAAATGAACGAGGTGGTTATTCCTATGATTGCCTTCTTAGAAGGAGGGATGACCATTCCTATGGGTACCCTCAGTAGGAACTACCTTAGGTACTTTAGGTTGTCCCCTACACAATGCGCGCCGAATATGTTTAGGGTGTTAGGGTGTATAGAAGTCTTGAACGAAAGAATGAACCTAAATCTAACCCACCACGATATAAACTGGATTTACAATCTTCAACACCTAAAAAAGCAGGGATATTATTTAAAATCCAGACACGCCGAGGTTAGGTTGATTCAGTGTCTCCCTGTATCTAACAAGGGATTAAAAGAAGACTTTCTAATATTCTCTAGGCGATGGCATGATGGCTTACCATGCCCAGTTAAAGAGGGTGAACTAGGTGGGAAACTAACCATTTAGTTTTAACATTTAACTTTACATAATTTTGGTATTCCCACTGTTGTTTGCTGGTACTAAAATGGTTCCTTGTTGTTCCAACTGATATTGTAGATCCACGCGCCATTACGCCTTCACTCCGCTTAGTTAACAAAGCCAGCTTGGACAGGGTTCTTCAAACTGAAATTTACATCAACGAGTCAGACGGTCAGCTAAGGGCGGCACATCTCATCCTCGGCTACAACCCCATATCACGCGCATTCCAAGCTCCTTCGTGTGTGATAAGGGCAAAGGATCCTCGGCTTCGCAGAATTAGTGTCGCCTACGAAGGGTTCGTAGTCCCTCAAGGCATTCCTCTCCCCAGATACTCCTAGCTCACAGAACCACTACCCGTTGCTAGCCTTGCAGCAGCAGCAACATCTTCCCCCCCCCCCCCCCCCCCCATTTTCCAAGTAGAGGAGGAAGAAGAAGTTGAACAAGAGGAAGAAGGTTTTGTGGACCTCAATTCAGCCACAGACGACTACGAAGTTTTTAATCAATCTTCTCCATCACCAAACATACCTGAAGACATGGGCATCCAGAGGAAACCCTAGCGCAGCGTTCAAGAGTTACTGGAGAGCCAGCTAGGAAGGGGGGAGGCTGGGAAGCCTGCTCAACCCAAACTTCCTCCTCCCTCACCTAAATCTCCTCTTCGTGCCCCTCAGCCACCTCCTCCCTCCAGGACTGAACAACCTGACCCTAAGAGGAGAAAGGAGCCCAAGGGCCAGGAGGTAATAGAAACTGGAAGACCTCGTCCTTCCAGTAAAAAAGAGGCCCACAGGCCAACAAAGCAACAAAGAGTCAGTCATACCCCCAGCTGAGGACCAGAAAGGGGCGGGGTTCAACTGCCCGAACCTCAAGCATGGCTTCCAGCCCCTATACTTGGTGGTGAGCTCCTAACTGATGACGCATCAATCAGAGCCTATAATGGGGGCATAGGTTGCCACGTGGCCTCAGTACTGGAGGAAACCCTTCTACTCCCCAAGGACATGGCGGAGCTCCGAGGACTGAGGAGGAATGAAGTCTTCCTTCAAGCCAAACGGTTTTTGGGAATGGTATGTATTTTTCCCCCCTTAGTCTTTTTCTTTTCTTTTTATTTGGTATAACATTTATTTTTTATTATTATTTATTTTTTTTCTTTTTTTTTAAAAGGCTGTTCAAAGCACCTTCAGAATAGAGGAGATGTACCACTCCGTCTCACAGCAGCTGGATGATGAAAGAAAAAGAAGGAGTACTACTGTGCAGACACTAGCCATTGCTGAAGACAACAATGCTGACCTCAGGCAGAAGTTAAAGGCTGAGGAACAGGCCAGGAAGAGTTCCGATTCGGCCTTAAAAAGCGCTGAGACACAGGCCGAGAGCCAAAGAAAGTTGGCCAACGAGGTTAAGGGGCAGCTGGTTACGGCCAAGGAGCAAATGACAGCCTTGAAGCAGCAGCTAAAGGAGGCTAACAAGCTTAAGGACCTGGTCGAAAAAGCCAAATTGCAGGCTGAGGAGGACAAGGTCAAAGCCGAGAAGGAGAGGGATGATGCTGAGCAACATGGCTACGACGTCGGCGTAGCTGGGACCGAGGATGCTCTTCGGGCAGAGGTCCCTGCTGTGTGTCGTGCCTACTGTGCCTAGACCTGGGAAGAGGCTTTCAACCAGGCTGGGGTTGAAGCTTCATCTGAACTTAGGAGACCAAAAAGAATTATCTTTCCTTCAGCCCTGCAGATCCCTAAGCAGATTGAGATAGCCCCTCTCGCGCCCCAACCGATTACTGAAGCCCCTCCTCAGTACCCTCCTTTTACTGACCAGCCAGAATAGGGTAAAGAGAAAGAAATCCAGAAGGGACCCTCATCGGATAAAGTGACTGAAGCCCCTCAACCAGGGACAGCTTCTCAGGATTTTGAGAAGCAGTTAGCTTTAGTAACTTTACATGCGCAGGAGTCTCTTAAGGGCAAAGAGAAAGAGATCACCCTTGAAGTGGCTGACCAGGCTCCCAAGCCCAAGCTTCAGATCAAGCTGAAACCCTAAGTTTTGTATTAGTTTTTAGTTTTTTAGTTTTTTTTTTTTTTTATATTTATTTTATGATATTTATAATGGTTGTAATTTGGTTATTATTACTTTCTTTTCCTTTTTATTTTTTTATTTTTTTTTAACTGAAGGACAAATTTTTATAATATATGAGGCATTATTCTCTATTCCTAATTATATTTGTTAGTAATATTGTTCTACTTGAATGTATGGTTTTCATTTCATCTCATCTCTTATGCTCTCTCCCACATAGATCGTTAAGGAGTGAAGTACATTGATAAAACATATCAACAAATCCCATTAAAAAGCATATTTCTTTCTTTTTTGACCAAACTCTTTAATAAGTTCTATCACCTCCAAGGTATATCTCAACACTTTCATAATGAGCAAAACGTCAATATATGGAAATATATTGACCTTTAATTTAATAATTATAAGATGGACCTATGACTTATAAAATAAGACAACACTTGGCTTAAAAATTAATATCTTCCATTAAGTATCACGTTCCAAAGGTTTTGATACAACTTATACTTTACTGAGTGTATCCCTTGAGATGGCAAGCCTAACTACTTTTATAATGATTACAGTCTAAGGATGTGATACAAAGAAGTTTTCTCTTTCATATTCCAAGGAAATTTCCCGAACACTCACTCTCAGCAAGTTGATGGTAGGCGAACCTAATACAAACCAGCCTTTGTATAATACTTCAAAGATACTATAGGATATTAACTTCCACTAAATTTGTGGTCTAAGGACCTGACATAATTTAGTTTCTGTTTAATATTCAACAGTTGTCATAGGATATTAAATTCCACTAAGTTTGTGGTCCGAGGACCTGACATAGCTTAGTTTCTGTTTAATATTTCAACAGATGCCATAGGATATTAATTTCCACTAAGTTTGTGGTCTGAGGACTTGACATAACTTAGTTTCTGTTTAATATTTCAACGGACCTGACATAACTTAGTTTCTGTTTAATATTTCAATGGATGTCATAGAATATTAAATTCCACTAAGTTTGTGGTCTGAGGACCTGACATAACTTAGTTTCTGTTTAATATTTCAACAGTTGTCATAGGATATTAAATTCCACTAAGTTTGTGGTCCGAGGACCTGACATAACTTAATTTCTGCTTAATATTTCAACGGATGTCATAGGATATTAATTTTCACTAAGTTTGTGGTCCGAGGACTTGACATAACTTAGTTTCTGTTTAATATTTCAACAGATGCCATAGGATATTAAATTCCACTAAGTTTGTGGTCCGAGGACCTGACATAACTTAGTTTCTGTTTAATATTTCAACGGACCTGACATAACTTAGTTTCTGTTTAATATTTCAATGGATGTCATAGAATATTAAATTCCACTAAGTTTGTGGTCCGAGGACCTGACATAACTTAGTTTCTATTTAATATTTCAACGGATGTCATAGGATATTAATTTTCACTAAGTTTGTGGTCCAAGGACCTGACATAACTTAGTTTCTGTTTAATATTTCAACGGATGTCATAGGATATTAATTTCCACTAAGTTTGTGGTCCGAGGACCTGACATAACTTAGTTTCTCTTTAATATTTCAACAGATGTCATAGGATATTAATTTTCACTAAATTTGTGGTCCGAGGACCTGACATAACTTAGTTTCTGTTTAATATTTCAACAGATAATTAAGATAAATAGAAGCAAAAGAAAACATAGTATAACTTTTCTTATCAATAGTAATACCTTTTCAGGTTATTTACATTCCAAGGATGAAGTACAGCTCTTTTATCTAAATCTTCTAAGTAGTATGCATCTCTTCCTGCTACTGACGTAATGTGATATGGTCTTTCCCAGTTGGGCCCCAATTTTCCCCAAGCAGGGTTTTTAGTGTTTCCCACAACTTTCCTCAAAACCAAGTCCCCTGGGGTTAATGGTCTCAGCTTCACACTCATATCGTAGCCTTGCTTTAGCTTGTGTTGATAATAGGCTAACTGCATCTTAGTGTTTTCCCGTCGTTCTTCAATTAGATCCAAATTCCTTTTTAACAGTTCGTCATTTCCATCCGAGGTGAATGCGCTAGACCTCATGGTAGGGAAACCGCTCTCTAGAGGGATTGCAGCTTCAGCTCCATACGTCATTGAGAAGGGGGTCTCTCCAGTAGACTTCCGAGGTGTTGTCCTGTATGTCCAAAGAACGTGTGGTAACTCTTCAACCCATCTTCCTTTGGCGTCATCCAACCTCTTTTAAGTCCGTTCACGATGACCTTATTAACAGCCTTAGCTTGTCCATTTCCTTGCAGATAGGCTGGAGTGGAATACCTGTTCTTTATCCCTAGATCAGAAAAGTACTTCCTAAAAGCCTTGCTGTCAAATTAAAGACCGTTATCTGAGATGAGGACGTTGGGAACCCCAAATCGTGTAACTATGTTCTTCCAGATGAACCTTTTAACATCCACATCCCTGATATTGGCTAAAGGCTCAGCTTCGACCCACTTAGTGAAATAATCTGTGTGCATACCAGGAGGTATTTTTTGTTCCCCACTGCCTTGGGGAAAGGTCCCACAATATCTAGGCCCCACTGAGCAAAAGGCCACGGACTAGAAAGAGGGTTGAGCACCCCTCCAGGCTGATGAATATTGGGTGCAAACCTCTGGCATTGATCGCATTTCTTGACATATTCCTGCGCCTCTTTTTGCATGTTTGGCCACCAATATCCTTGGGTAAGAGCCCTGTGAGACAGTGATCTTCTTCCTGTATGACTTCCACAAACCCCTTCATGTAATTCCTCTAGAAGTGATTCTGATGCCTCTAGGTGCATACACAATAAATAAGGTCCAGAGAAAGAGCGCTTGTACAATTTTCTATCCTCGGAGAACTAGAATCGAGGTCAGACTTTTCTTCAGGCAGTACATCTTTTTCCAGGAACAGTGATATAGAATCCATCCAACTTAGACCCAGCGTGATATGATGGATCCGAGGAGCACCATGATGCACCAAAGTTTGCGTATATAGGTCCTCCACCAATACTACCCGAGGTAAATCCTAGGCCAAGGACATGGCAAGGGTGGCTAACGAATCTGCATGGGTGTTCCCACTTCTAGGAACATGAGACAAGTCAAAAACTTCAAACTTTTCTTGTATACTTCTGACTTGGCCTAAATATTCCTACATTCTTGAATCTCGTGTCTCTAGGTCACCTCTTACTTATCCCACAACCAGTTTCGAGTCCAAAAAAACCCTTATTGCCTTTCCCCCCATTTTTTGAACTATCACCATCCCCCTCAGCAAAGCTTCATACTCTGCTTCATTATTCGTAGCTGAGAAATTCAGTCTTAAAGATTTCTCGATAGTAATCTTCTCAGGTGACACCAGTACTAGCCCCACTCCTGATCCCCGTTGATTAGCTGCTCCGTCAACATATAATTCCCAAGGCGGTAGGCCCTAAATAGAGGCCACGCCGACCAACCTTTCGACCAGTGCTTCACTTCCCATTTCCACCTCTTCAGGACATTCAGCAAATTCGGCCACCAGATCAGCGAGCACCTGCCCCTTTATAGATGTACGAGGCATGTACTTTATATCAAAAGCCCCTAAAATCGTACCCCACTTAGCTACTTTCCCTGTATAATCAGCGCTCCTAAGCACTGACTTGAGGGGGAGTTGAGTTAGCACAACCACAGTATGCGCTTGGAAGTAATGGGGAAGCTTCCTTGTGGCATGGACTACAGCCAATATCGCCTTTTTTAGTGGCAAATAGCGCACCTCAGCCTCGTTAAGTGACTTGCTCACATAATAAATTGTCCGTTGTATACCATTGTCCACCCGTATGAGCACAAGGCTTACGGCATGTAGAGCAACGGCGAGGTAGGCAAAGAGAACTTCGTCCACCATTGGGCTAGACATTATGGGTGGATGGGATAGGTAGCGTTTAAGCTCTTGGAATGTTGTGAAGCATTCCTCGGACCATTGAAACTCTTTCCATTTATGTAATAGAAGAAAGAAAGCTCTACATCTTTCTGCTGACCTAGATATGAACCGATTCAAAGCTGCCATCATTCCAGTAAGCTTTTGCACTTCCTTTGGATTCCGAGGTGGTTGCAAGCTATTAATTGCTCTAATCTGGTCTGGGTTTACTTCAATTCCCCTATGAGTCACCATGTATCCTAGGAACTTCCCTGACCCCACTCTAAAAGAGCATTTAGAAGCATTCAGACGCAACTTGTGCCGCCTCAGGATATCAAAAATGTTCGAAAGATCTGCTAAGTGCTCGGACACCAATTTGCTCTTCACAACCATATCATCAATATAGACCTCAACATTTTTTCCCAACTGCGATTCAAACATTTTTGTCATCATCCGTTGATAAGTTGATTCTGCATTTTTCAGGCCAAAAGGCATTACTTTGTAGTGGTAGTTCCCCACAGGAGTGACAAAAGCTGTTTTTTCCTGATCTTCCACTGCCAATGGTATTTGGTGATAACCTTGAAAGGCATCCAGGAAACTCATCCGAGGATGGCCTACTGTTGCATCTACTAACTGATCTATCCTCGGCATAGGGAATGGGTCTTTGGGGCAAGCCTTGTTAAGATCTGTAAAGTTCACACAGACACGCCATTTTCTTGTCTTCTTCTTGACCACCACGGTATTTGCCAGCCATTGAGGGTAGAATATCTCTTTAATAGCCCCTGCCTGTTTAAGTTTAACCATTTCACTCTTGATTGCCTCTGCGTGTTCATTAGAAGGGCTCCGAGGTGGCTGCTTTTTTGGAGTGATTGAAGGGTCTACATTTAAACGATGGCAAATGAATTTCGGATCTAAACCAGGGGCTTCGTAGGCATCCCATGTGAACACGTCTACATTTCTTCTCAAAAGCTCAACCAACTCTTCCTTCTCCTGTAGGGGGAGTCGAGCCCCAACCTAAAAGAATCTCTCCAGGTCATCCCCTATGATCACCTTATCCAGGTCTTCACATTTCATCTCGTCGGCTGGTCCACCGAGCGGTGACGACGGGATTTTTAATTGCTATAAATTACTTTCTTTACTGGCCGAAGTGCCAGTCTCTGGTTTGTGTTGAATTGCCACAATTAAACATTGCCTAGCCATAGATTGGCTTCCCACTATCTCCAGCACTTGACCTCCAGAAGGATATTTTACCTTCTGATGAAGGGTGGAGGAAACGGCACCCAAGGAATGCAGCCAAGGCTTGCCCATGATGGCCGTATACGGGGAAAAAGTATCTACCACGATAAAATCTACCTCAACCACGTCTGATCTAGTTTGCACAGGCAATCTGATCTGGCCCCTAGGGACAACCATCTTACCCTCAAAACTCACCAAAGGTGAGCTATAGGTAGTCAAATCCTCAGGCTTTAAACCCAGACCCTTAAAGAGATCAGGATACATAATTTCCGCTGCATTTCCCTGGTCAATCATGACTTTCCTCACATCGTATCCACCAATTCTAAGGGTAACCACCAGAGCATCATCATGTGGCTGTATGGTTCCCTGTTTGTCCGCCTCCGAAAAACTCAGCACTAGAGGTACGTTCGTCTTGACCCTTTTTGGCATTGAATTAGGCTCATCATCGGAATAATGGGATACCGACATTATCCTGGAAGGGCAGAATCTAGTCCTCCCTGGGGCAGCAAATATGACATTTATGGTACCAAGAGGAGGCTTCGATGCAGGATTTCCCTGAAACGCCAAACCAGTCTGGCCTCCTTAGCCACTGGAATGTTGCAAGAGATGCTTTAACCTTCCCTCTCGGACCAGCTGTTCCAAATGGTCCCACAAGTTCTGGCAATCTTCAGTAGTATGACCATGATCTTGATGATAATGGCAGTATAGGTTTTGGTTACGGTTGATTGGATCTCCTGCCATTTTATTCGGCTACATAAAAAATGGCTCATTCCTTACTTTCTCTAAGACTTTCTGCACTGGTTCCCGAAACACAACGTTTACTGCCTGGGAGTTGGTAGATGCAGATTGCCATGAAAAGTCTCTCCGAGGTCGATTGTTCTGTAACCGATCCGACCTGGAATCCCTCCTCTCATGAGGGATCACCTTTGCTTTCCCTTTTCCTTGCAACTGATCTTCCTCAATCCTCCTGTACTTGTCAATCCTATCCATCAACAAGCGTACACTAGTGACAGGTTTGCTAGTGAGTGACTTTCTCAACTCATGCTCTGTCGGCAATCCAGCCTTAAATGTACTAATGACCACATCATTATAGCTCCCATCTATCTCGTTAAACATTTCCCAGTATCTATCTGAGTAAGCCTTTAGAGTCTCTCCCTCTCGCATAGACATAGATAGCAAAGATCCTAAAGGTAATGGTACCCTGCTACATGTGATGAAGCGGGCACCAAAGGATTGGGTAAGTTTCTTGAAGGAGTCAATGGAATTTGCCCTGAGACCATTAAACCAGCTCATCGCTATTGGACCCAAGCTGGACGGAAAGATCTTACACATTAGGGCCTCATCCTTTGAATGGACGGCCATTTTTTGATTAAAATGGCTAACATGCTCCACCGGATCTGTCCGACCATTATAAAGAGAGAAGGTTGGTTGATTAAATTGCCAAGGAAGGCTTGCACCCTCAATCCGACGCGTGAAAGGCGACTTAGTGACCTGATTTAATGCTTCGTTCATGGCCTCGTTTCCTAGACCCTTGTGCGATGTACTTTTGCTCTTCCGCCTATAACTACTATACTCCTCATCACCGGAGAAGGTTTCATTGGGCGGAGTTCTGGATCTTTTCCTATACATGACATCCTCTGTATCTCCGAAAGAAGATTCAGATTCAAATGATGCTCGCCTCCGCTGTGCACGGTGCAACTTCTTTTTCAACTCATCAATTTCACGTTGCATGTCTTTTTCATTCTCTGCATGGGACACATGACTTTTCCCACGCGATTGATTCCTATTAGTGTGCATGGTTTGCCCACTTTTCTCACGATCTCCTCTTTGTTGAGGGTTTACCTCCGATTGGCTATGTTGTGAACCTCCCGATTCCACCTGATGCAGATTATCATTACCCTGATGTGGCCCTATCGTTGGTTGATGTGAACTTGACTCTTCCATTTGGTGCACTAAACCAAAATCTCTTTCTGATCAGATCAAGCAGTCCTTACAGACGGCGCCAATTGTAAGGACCAACTTTGGCTTAAACCTAGAACAGGAATGGACCCAGACCCAAGAAGCCCGAACAATAAATTTATAGAGAGTGGGAGAAAATGCTAGTCTGAATCTAGGATAAAGATATTGGTATATAGCATTAAAAGAGAAGAGTTACACGCGCACAGATGCAAAAAGTATCCTCGGACATGCCCTAGTATTGGGACTAAGAGTAATGAATTCTTCTTTTTTACTGTTGTATTTCTTCAACCTTTTGCTCTCTTTTTTTCTTTCTTTTTCTTCCTCCTTCCTTTTTTTTTCGTACCTTTTTTTTTTTTTTTTTATCTTTCTTCATATTATATACTATGGTTTTTACACCATTTCCTCCATCCACATGTGGGTCAGGTGTTGGGAGTCCTTTTTCTCTGTTTCCCTTGCCTCTTCTTGAACCTTCCATTCTTAGCTGTAAGGCTGCTTGTTTACTGTTCAGGCATCACCTTCACATTAATGCGGCCAGAGAGTTAGTTGGGCAGCATTTAATGCGGGGGTAACAATACTTCCAAATATTTGTTTTCTCTCATTCTTATCCTTTATCTGATATTTTCTCATCCCCTTTGTTGCAAGGTTTGTCCGAGACGTTACCTTAAGAGACTGATAAGTCTACTGGCCACCTCGGACAGACGTTTTGAGGTGGTCGTTGTCCTCGGACATGGTTAAATCCTACATAGGTATTCTTTACCTCTTTTCGGAGTGTAACTTTCATCTCTTCCTTTACTGGTCGTCTTCGGATACTCTCTTATCCTCGGATTGGGTATTGGGCCCAGCCCTTTCTAATGTAGTCTGTACATATGAGACTGGATATTGGGCCCAACCCTTTCCAATGCAACTTGAACATACGGGATCAATTGGCCCCCACACTCTTCTTTTGACATAATAAATAACTTAATACTAAAAAATTATGTGTAAAATAATTGTGGGATTATTTGTAAATAACTTAATCAAAATATTATAAGTTCAACTAATAGTTAAACTTTTTTTTGGCTATTATATATTATATAGATTATATATTGTTGCAATTTTTTGAAAAATTTTGGATTAAGGTTTTTTTTTAAAAAGAAAAAAAAAAGGTATATGTAAGGTTGTTATTAACTTAAAGTTAATGAAAAACCAATTGACTACTCCATAAATCAAACACTAATACATTTAATATCCTAAATAACTTATAAATTACATCCCAAATTCATCATAAAACCACATAATCAAAAAATTAACTACAACATGAATTACCTTCTAAATTACTACTTGAAATTCTCAAAATTGTTGGAAGAGCTTAAATTCAAATAAATAAAATTATTAATCTAAAAAAAAGTCTTCATAAAGTGTCATCATGAAATGTTACAATGCATAAATGGAAAACCAATAATAGTTAATTCATCTTAATTAACTTTTTCTAATAGCGAAAATTTCATTTTTTAATAAAAGTTATTTATAACACTTTTTTTTTTCATAAAAAAGTATATAGAATTAGAAAATTATTCTTTTAGTTTAAAAAACCTTTCTCAAACCCAATTTTTTCTACCATACAATCCAAAAAGTGGCTCATGATGATTGTAACTCTGTTTATTTTTTATATAGAAATTAAATTTTGTATTAATTGTATCCGTCGGTTCATATTGTTCCTATAATATTTTCTGATGTAAAATATTTTAAAATAAGAAGATTATGTGATTGACTAATTTGTTAACATTTGTTAACCTTTATTATCATTATTCACGTATTATTTCAATAATTGTTAACATTATATGAATTTTTGTATAATCATGTAATCTTCTTATTCTCAATCACAGTTTTCTCCTTAAGATAATTATATATTATTTTCCAATTAATTTTTATTTTCTCTCATTTTTTTATTACTTAATTGTAATATATATATATATATATATATATATATATATATATATATATATATAAAACCGAAACCTCCAAACCTCCCACAATTTTTCACGTCAGCACAATATTTAAAATTATTTTATTATATAAATTATTTTTGTTCTATAAACCCTAGCAACATATGTTTAGGACTTTTCTCTTCCTATCTCAAAACCCTAGCAATTATCTCAACGGCTTAACACTCTCTAATGGTATTTAGCCTAATTAATTTTCCTGTATACAACGTTCTTCCTCCACAAAACATGACACACTAAAAGATTAACAGAGGGGGACACCACTCATATAAAGTCATTGTTTGAGCGAGCTATTCGGCTATTGTGGCAACAAAGAATCGTGAGACTTAGGTTCCCTTCCTATTCCTTATTTAACTTTTATGCTTTCAATTTGGTTAGGAAGATACTTGAAGCTTTCTATAAAGAATATATTATAAACTATTTCACTACATAACAAACCATAGATTCGGTATTTAGTGTGAGAGGTTTAGAGTTTAGACCTTAGAGAGAAAGTGATTAGGAGTGGGGATTCACAAGCTAATAATTTCTTGGTGATTTTTATTTTGTTTATTAACTTCTCTTTACTTTTTCCTTTTCTTGCCTAAGTTTAGTATGTAATTGTAAATAGTTTGATAATATATATATATAAAAGCTTTACATATATAACATATTGTAGGGATTTACATTAATAATGTGTTATCTAAGCTTCATATGATAGCTATTTCTATAGGAAAATATAGTATTCTTGAATTTGCAAGCTATATACTTTTCTTTGTATTGTTGTGGTTGGTGACATTGGAGTAATAACTATATTTTATATCAATTATATTTACATGACAATCACACTATGTATATATATTTTACTTTCAACCTTGGCCGGCCTACCCAAATTAAGAATTAGGTATATTTCTTTGTGAGATAATAAAATTTTTTGAAAGCACTATTAGCACTCAAATTATTTTTCTTGCAAAGTTGACATAAAAGCATTTGATGTGCCAACCTTCTAGCATTATAAATTTTTTGTGCATCGCACGGGTTGGTGACTAGTATTTATTATTACTGTGTTCTAGCCTCTAGTTAAGCCATATTAGCGGCCATATTATTATCATTTTTCTTTCTAATTTTTCCTATAATTGTTTTAACGGCCATATAACTCATTTAAGGGGAATTAAAATCTCCATTATTAAAAATCAAAATATCATATCTCTCTAATTTTTAACTCTTCTCATTATTAATTTCTCAACTTATTGTTACACTCTCTCCAACCTTCTCCCTCCATTTTACCTTTTCATCTCCCCACTACTATCTTCCTTAATTCATATGTGATATAATGTATAATTTATTCTTCAAAATTTATTAAAGATAATTTGTTATCTTTAAAAATTGAACTATTTCCAAAAGTATTTTCCATCTTTTTTATCTCTACAAATATATCATTCTATTATTTTGTTTGTTTTGTTTTTGTTTTTTGTTGATAAACTTGAGTGTGCTTGATCGATATTATTATTGTTATTTTTTTTTTTTTTGAAGTGGTCTATATTCTTCAAACTTTTGTTATATTGTGTTATGTTTTTTTTTTTTTTCTTTTTTGGTACAACTAAAATGTTTTAAATTTCAAATTAATGATTCAAATTTCCCATTCTCTTAAAGAGATTATCATGATAATCAAATCTCATTACAAATTTACAATTAATATTGCTCAAATAATTGATAAATACAATTTACATGGATATTACTCAAATAATTGATAGACACATTCAAATACATATTCATGTAGATTGTATTTTAATATAAACTCAATTTCTCATTTTTCAAAATATCTAAGAATTACTCAAACCAAAACTATAAGAGGGAGAGAGAGAGTATATGTGATGAGGAACTCAAAAAACACAAATCCAAAATGTATCAATCCAAATAGAAATTAAAAAAAAAATACAAAAATTCGGAGGATTAAGGATGACTGGTGTTTGTAGATGTTGATTTGATTTAGGTTTTATTTTTTTGGGTTCATGTTCTTGTTTCACATTGAAGATTGTTCCAGATTTGAATTCATGTATTTTTTTGTTTTTATTTTATTTTTATTTCTTTAAAATTTATTAATCACATGCTGATGTGGCATTTTATAATGTCAATAAAAAAATATTTTATTATTATTTTAGTTGTCACGTAAGCTTTAAATATGCCAACAATACACACTGTTTGTCACATTTTCTGTTAATGAGTTAACGGTAATGACTAGATTGACTGCAAGTTAAAAAATAACAAGGACCAAATTGACTATTATCAAAATGTAAGAACCAAATTAACTGTAACCCCACAATGTAAGGACCAAAATAATATTTTCGAATTTTTTTCCTTTAGAAAAATGATATAATGTAACTTGGAATAATTAAATATATTTCATATTCAAATTTATCATAACATCACTTTTTTATTATTGGAGAAGTGGTTTATTTAAAATTTGAAATCTTACTTCAACCATATTTAGTCGTTTATCTTTAGTTGAAACACAAATGGTTTTCTAATGAGCCTTTGTATGTCAATTGATAGGGTGGGATTTGCATTTACCTGATAAAAAATTGAACATATTTTAGCATATTTATAATGAAATATATAAAGGACCATATATGCTAATTGTATGCTAATAGTACTCACTTAAAAATTCAAAGACCTAAAATGTTCAATGAGTAAACTGTAAGAACTAACAGTGTATTTCGGGCAAAATAAATAGATATATATATATATATATATATATATATATATATATATATATATATATATATATATATATATATATATATATATATATGTATGTATGTATGTATATATGTATGTATTCCCTCCCCCCCCCCCCCCCCCCCTTTTAAGTGATATGTGCATGATAGTAAATTTAGATAAAACATTTTTCATGTTCTCATTTTTCTTCTCAACTAAATAAATGAAATTTATTTTTATTTTCTATCTTCTATAGTTTATACCAAACTTAGAAAACTAAAATATTTTCTATTATCCCAACATTTTCCATAATCTCAAAATTTTTTTTTTTTCTGAGTCTAAACTAAACATAACCTTTACATTATATTTGGGAGGAAGGAAAAGACTGGAAAGTAATGGAATAATAAATAATAATAAAAAAAAGCTATTTTGGAATATCCTTTCAATTCCTTTGTTTGAGAATTTATGGAAGGAATGAGAAGATCATTATCTTATTTGGGAGTTTAAGTGGGAGGAAATGAAATTTATAGGAGGGTACACTCATTCCTCAATTTAAAAGCTTTAAATATCCCTCTTAACCATTTCATTCCCTCTCACCTAAATTCGCAAATAAGGGAATGAACTTTCCATTCCCTCCCTTAAAACTCCCAAACAAGAGGGAGGGAAGAATATTCTAAAAATATTCATTTCATTCCATTCCATTCCCTCCTCCCAAGCAGAGTCTTAGGCTTCATTTGGGAGTTCATAAGGAAATGGAATAGAATAGAATAATTTTAAGGGAATGGAAAGGAATTGAATTGAATATATTTAAGTAAGAGAAAGAAATGAAAAAGAATGGAATGAAATGGAATTAAGTAACCTTGATTGGATGTTTTAAAATAAATGAATGGAAAGAAATAAAAATGAATGGAATGTAAGTAATTTTATTTGGGAATAACATAGAGGGAATGGAATGAAATTATTTTATGATAATATTACTATTAGACCCTTATTTTAAAATAAAGGGTTGAATATATAGGGGTATTTTAGGAGTTTTAGTAAAAAATTCATTAAATCTAATTTCATTCCCTCCCATTCCTCTCAATTTTGGGGGGAATGAAAATTTGAGGTTTTAAAAAAATAGAGAAGAATGAGTGTTCCCTCCTACCCATTCCATTCCTTCCTACTTAAAAACCAAATAAGGGAATAGAAGAATATTTTAAAATTATTCTTTTAATTCCTTTTCATTCCATTCCATTCCCTCCTTCCAAATGAGGCCTTAAGTTTGCATTCCCTCAAAATTGAGAGAAATTTGAGGGAATGAAATTAAATTTAATGAAATTTTCACTAAAACTCTCAAAATATCCTTATATATTCAGCTCTCTATTTTAAAATAAAGGTGTAATAATAATGTTGCTATCAAATTATTCTATTTAATTGTTTTTAATATTACTCACAAATAAGGTTACTTATGTACATTTTTTAAAGAAAGCTATTTATATTTATTTCCTTCTATTCTTATATTTTGAAACATTCAAATAAAATTACTTAATTGTAATTCATTCATTTCTTTTCTTTTTATTTCCAGTGCTTAATAAATACTTATATACATTTGATTCAATTCTATATTTTTAGTACTTAGAGCATTTATATCTGTTCGAGCAAAAATTTTTGTTTTTAGTAGGTTTTTTTTTTTTTTTTTTTTCACTACTAATTTTTAAAAACACTCCTATTAGATTATCTATTTTATTGTCAATTTTATTAAAATATTTGTTTCTCTCTTCCTCTTCCTTTATCCACAGAAAAGCAAAGAATGAATAAAAAATTCATATACACAACTCCAATAACCATGTAAATATCCACGACCATTGTAGCTAAATATAGAAAATAGATCATAAATGCACAACTTTACAGGGACTTATTTAGATAATTTTTAAGGTTGATTTGCTAAGAATTCATCTCCCTTTACTTTTCAAACACAAAACACAGACACAAGCACAAATACAGAGCCTGAGAGATGTTCCATTTAAAAACTCTCAATATTTTTTCCAGTCCCAGCAGGCTGGAGGGACCGCCTGTGACCTCTGCACAACCACTCTTACCAAACGGATTGCGTGCAACCTGACTGAAACTAATTAGTTTTTCTTTCTTCCTTTCAAGTTTTAGTTTTCCACTCAAATTAGTTTGCATTGTTTGTATTGCCATGGGGGAGGTTGTTGTTGTGAGAGTTATTGACCTGCTTATTGATGAATTAGATGAAAGGCGCCAACTTAAAACTCCAGCTCCAGCTGGGATTGCTGGAAAGGGAATTGAGGCTCATGCTTGCTGTGTTGGACTACATAGAATCCTTGGAGGGACCAAGCCAAGATATGAATCGTTGGGCAGAAGATGCAAGGGATGTTGTTCGCTCCGCCGAGGATATGATCGACTCTTTCATGATTTCAACAGCAAAGAGGAGCAGGGCAAAAGTGTTGAAGCGCTTTGCCTTGTTTTTCAATCATATATTTCTTCGATTCAAGTTTAGTCCCAAGGTCAAGAGGCTCATGCTTCGTATCAATGATCTTTCAAAAAAAAGTAAAGTCTTTAATATCACAACAGATGGTGGAGGAGCACAAGCTCAACGTCTGGGAGGAGCAAAAGATAAAGTCCCTCCTTTCTTGAAGACATCAGTCGATAGGGAATGCGCAGGATTAGTGGTGACTTACATGTGTTGTCTGTGTTTACCAATTTCATGTATTCCAATTATATCATGGTCGTGTTGCTGTTTATTATATATCGTCTGTTGTTTAAGGTACGTAAACAAATCCTGAATGTCAGAAAAGAATGTGAAGTGACTAGTATCTCATCAAGAGAGCCCAACACCATCATTTCTTCTTTGTTAGAGCAGATTGATACTGTGCTAAGTCGAAGATATCTATTTTACTCAGCCACCAGGGAGGTTGAGCAAGGCAGTACATCAAATGCATAAATGATCTTGTGAAAGATGTGGAATCTGTTAGAGAGCTAGATGATAGAGAGATTGTATGGCTGGAATGGGTGAGGGAAGTTTGTCTTCCTGCAAAGGATTTCCTCACATCCTTAGTAAGAAAAAGAGAGCAGGAAATAAAGAGGTTCGCAAAACTCAAAGCTCCTACTTTTATTGGTGCAGATTCAGAGCTTAGGAAGAAGATGAAGGTGATCAGGAGCAGGATCCAATATGCATATGGCAGAAGGTGGATATATGGAATGGTAGAATCTGATGAGATTAAAGAGTTGCAGCCATCAAAGGCTTTTGAACTTGAGTCAATCTGGAGAGATTTGAGGCTAATGTCTGCCTTAGTTAAAGATGTTCAGGGCATGAAAGACAAAGGTGAGAGAGTGAAGGTTTGGCTGGAGCAAATGGGAGATCTTGCTCTTGAAATAGATGCTCTCAATACACAAATTCAAGGACATCAAGAAAAAATGGAGGGAGGTTTTGGTGGGGAGTTATGGGTTCTGTCCTCTATAGCAGAAAAGACAGAAAAAATTAACAGTAAGTTTCATGCTATGTCTGAAAGAAAGTGCGCTTATGATCTTGGGACATTAGAAGGAAAAAGGGGTAAAATTTCTCCGTCCGATATTATTGTTGAAGATGATGATAACGACTTGGAGGAAGCTGAAACAGGATCCTCGCAGCAGCACACAAAGACAGGAAGATATGTGCGGGAGATTGAAGTCACTGAATCAAGCCTAACTAAGGCTTAGATTGATATGGGACCATATACATCTGAAACTGGGGAAAAACCACATGCCACCGCTTCTACCGAAATTTCACCAATATCTTCACTTCAGAAAGATAAGAAAAGAGACATAGAGCAAGTTGAATTAATGGAAAGAGAGCTGAAATTGATTTATGCTTTTCTCAAAGATGTTGAAGCAATTGAGGAACCAGATGCAAGACTCAAGTTCTGGGAGGAGGAAATGAGAGGTATTGCTCAGGAAGCAGAGGCAATCATTGGCAAATATAAGAACAACATGAGAGTGGAAGAGAAGCGCTTCTTCACTAGGCTTGCATCCAAACCCAAAAATCAGAAAGCTGATTCTAAGGTTGTGAAGATCTCTAAGATCAAGAAAAAAATTCAGGGAGTTACAGAGAGAAGGATATCTTATGGCATTGTGCATGTTGAAGCGTCCAACTCCATGACTCATAAAATACATCAGAGAAGGCTTCCATCTCAGTATTCTGGAGAATCTGATATCATTGGCTTTTAGGACCATGCATATGAAATAACAGAAAGGTTGCTCACAGTTGATGAACCACGTCACTGTGTCATTTCGATTGTGGGAATGGAAGGCTCTGGTAAGACAACCCTTGCAAAATCAATCTATAACAAGCATGCCGTCCATTTTAGTACCTGTGCTTGGGTTTCTATATCTGAAAAAAGTAGCGCTAAAGAGATTCTGCAAGACATAAGGAAACAAGTAATTGGATCTTATCAAGAACCAAAAGGAAAGCGGTCCCTTAAAGAAGAATTAAAGCAAATGCTTCAGAATTTCTTGAGGGAAAAGAGGTACCTCATAGTTCTGGATAATATTCCTATGGCTGGAGTGTGGAATGATCTCAAAGACGCATTCCCAGATGAATCAAATGGGAGCAGAATAGTGATAACTACTCGTGACATGCCTGTAGCTCCACATGATGACTCAAGAATCTTTCAGTACAAATTGCACTTGCGAAGTATTGATGAGAGCTGGACATTATTTACAAATACTTTGAGGAAGGAAGTCCCCCAAGAACTGGAGAAACTCGGAAGAGAAATTGTGATGAGGTGCGGTGGTTTGCCACAGGCAATAGTAAAAATGGGAAAATTACTATCGGAGAAAGTTGCAACCAATGTGGAGTGGTCAAGTGTGCTAAACGAGCTCAAAGGAGAAACAGTTATCACAAATTCAGGAACTGAAAATTGTATATTTCATTCATTGATTCAAGAATACAAGCAATACATATATATACTGATTTATACAAGTGTGAACACAAAACTAACTAACTAACAGAACTAACAAACTGTTACACGTGCAAGCGACAGGCCTGAACTAACTTCCTCACGTGCTAACACTTAAGTGAATAATTGGACAGACTAAACTACAAGTCGTATACATCAACCTTCACTTATGCAGCCTTGCCGTTTATGCTCTGTTATAGAATCATTCACAGAACTGTTGATTCAGCAGGGACTTGCCCCTAGAATTGAAAGGATGTCTATATTAGTGAGCAGATCGGCTAACTGACAATTTGATCTAACATGATTCAACTTAATCACCTTCTCCAACACCTTATTCCTAACCACATGACAGTCTATTTCTATATGTTTTGTCCTCTCATGGAAGACTGGATTGGAACCAATGTGCAACGCAGCTTGGCTGTCACAGAACAATAAGGCCTCATTGTCATGATTCATACCAATATCTTTGACGAAATACAAAATCCATACTATCTCACATGTTGCCACTGCCATGGACTTGTATTCAGCCTCAGCTGATGATCTTGACACTGTGGATTGCTTCTTGGACTTCCAAGATACTAAAGAATCACCAATGAAGATGCTATAGCCAGTCACGATCTCCTAGTATCAGGACATGCAGCCCAATCTGCATCTGCAAATCCTTTCAAATACAAGTCTGTGTTGGAAGAAAATATAAGTCCTTTGCTCGGTTCACCTTTCAAATACTGCAACACTCTATGTGCTGCATCCAGATGGGGTCTCCTTGGCTTGGACATAAACTAATTGAGTTTATGGACAGCAAATGTGATGTCAGGTCTTGTGATTGTTAAGTACAAGACCTGCCTACAAGCCTTTTGTAATGACTAGGATCTTTAAGTTCTTCTCCTTCAAACTTGCTAAGTCTTAAGTTGTGCTCCATAGGGGTCTTAGCACACTTACAGCCCAGTAGGCCAGCTTCATTGAGCAATTCAAGAGTGTATTTCCGTTGACAAAGGGAAATTACTTTGTTTGATCTTGCAACCTCCAAACCAAGGAAATATTTCAAATTACCCAAATCCTTAAGCTTGAACTTATCATCCAGCATGATTTTAAATTTATCCACTTCAGCCTTGTCATTGCAAGCTATCAAAACATCATTTACATAGACTAAAAGAATCATGAAAATGTTGTCATGTCTTCTAGTAAACAAAGAGTAGTCAGCCTTGGATTGAATGAAACCAAGCTGAATTAGAGTGCTTGAAAACTTTGCAAACCATTGCCTACAAGCTTGCTTGAGGCCATAAATGGATTTGTTGAGCTTACAAACAACCTCCCCCTGACTGTGAAACCCCTGTGGAAGAGCCATATACACCTCCTCATCCAAATCCCCATGAAGAAAAGCATTATTGACATCCAATTGACTAAGAGACCAACCCTTAATGGCAGCAACAGCAAGAAGAACCTTGACAGACACCATTTTAACTACTGGAGAGAAAGTTTCAAAGTAATCAATGCCTTCCTTTTGGGTGAAGTCCTTAGCCACCAACCTAGCTTTGTATCTTTCAATGGATCCATTAGCCTTATACTTGATTTTGTACACCCACTTGTAGCCAATGGACTTCTTATCAGGAGGTAAGGGTGTCAAGGTCCAAGTATTGTTAGCCTCAAGTGCTGCTATCTCAGCAGCCATGGCAGCTTGCCATTGGGGATCAGAGTCAGCTTGATAGTAGAATTGAGGTTCAACAAGTGAAGAAATGGCACAAGAAAAAGTCTTATAGGAGGGAGAAGGGTGATGATATGACACATGAGAAGAAAGAGGGTGAGATGTACCTGACTAGGAAGAAGGCAAGGGCTGAACAGAAGTGACATTATTGCAGTGGAACTCCTGTAAATATGAAGGCCTTCTAATGGATCTAGTAGACTTTCTAATGGAAATAGGATCTGCAATGGGATCAAGGGGAGCTTCTGGGACATCATCAAGTAAGTCATTATCAATATGATGATGAACTTGAGTGATAGAATGAGGAGAAAAGGCAAAATTGGTAGGCTGAAACAGAAGTGCCTCATCATGTAAGGGAGGAACAGGTGAAGCACATGGCAAGGGTAAGGAATTGAGAGTAATGGAACTATTGGAAGAAGGCACAAAAGGGAATACAGATTCATTAAAAACAACATCCCTAGATACAAAGACAACATGAGTATCAAGGTCATAGAGTTTATAACCTTTGACAGTACACGGGTAACCAAGAAAAACACATTTTCTTGCCCTTGGTGAAAATTTGTTTCTGGTATGAACAATGGTAGAGGCAAAGCATAGGCAGCCAAAGACTTTTAGGTGATTGTACTCAGGGGGCTTATGAAATAAGAGCTCAAAAGGTGTTTTATCATGTAGCAAGGGAGAAGGAAGCCTATTGATGAGGTATGCAGCTGTGAGAGACCGCGCCCCCGGCCCCCTTTTATGTTGTTGGGCCAAACCCACGTGAATGGGTGGAGTCGTGTTATTGCCTCTCAAAATGGAGGTTCGACTGATTATATTTTTCCCCTTAGATTAGGGGTTTTACAATGGAGTCGCCACTTATTTAATTATTGGAAAAATAAGAAAACCATAATTGAAAAAGAATTCCTCATTTTATTAATTTGAAATTGAATTTACATTTGATCATAGGAAAATTACATGGCTTTGGTCCTAGATACAATCTAAGATAAAGTACATAGCTTTATTTCCTAGTTACAATATAAAAATTGAAATTTACAAGGATAAACATTGGTCTATCAACCCTTGATCTAAGTTTAGAGGTTATGTTACAAGGTGGGAAGGTGTTAGGCACCCACCTTGCTCGGTGAAACCGGTCTTCTAGACTATGGTGGCCAACATTAATATCATATCATCCAATATGTCAATTAATCTACATGTTGAATTTAATGTGTGTGCATGTGATAAACCCTAATTCAATTTATTAAGTATTGCATTTGGATTGAAAAATAAATTCTAGTGAATGTGTGTGGATGGTGATAACCTAAATTCAAGAATTTAAAAGAATTATTAAACAAACATGTTTTTCATATTTTTTATGTGGATTTAAGATCAAAACTAGTGTTTATGCATGAACATATGATGAACAACCAAGAACATGTGAAGAACAAATAAGAACATTCAAACATATTCAAAGGAATTTAAATGATTGTTATTATGCTTTAATCTTAAACTCTCATCATGGCAACACCAAACAAGTTAGAAAAATGGATTATACCTTCATGCAAGATCCATATGGTGGAGGAGAAGACTCTTGTAGAGATCCTAAGGGTGGAGGAAAAGAAGAGTTAGAAGGGGAATAGTGAGTCTCACTCAATACCTTGAGTCTCAGGAAAACCAAGATATGATAAGACTACTCAACTTCCTAGAACCCAAGAGAGGAGAAGATAGGGGATTTTTGTGTGTCCTTTGGAATGAATGAGAGGGGGGGTATATATAGTAGTAGTGGAGGAAATATGAATGAAAGGCCATTTAATGAGGGTTGACAAAGAATCATGAACCTAGACCTCATTTTATTCTTTGGGGAAATCTGGTGCATTAAATGGAAAGATTGGTGAGAGTGAAGTTCGGTTTTCCCGTAATTGCTGTAACAGCATATAGAGCCAACTTAGAAAAATCATATCTGACTCAATTCTGATTGGAATTGCCTTATTCTTGTGCTCAAATTGAAGCCCCGGATGTCTAGTTTCTGGGAAAATTAATTTAATTCACAGATTCAAAATATTCTGAGAGATATTGATGAAATAGTGAGTAGAGGTCATTTGTTAGAAAATGGTTTCAGCACAATTAACATTAATAGGTCCCAAATTAGCTCCCAATTAACATTAAATGGCTCCAATCACTCCCATTTCAGACTTAATTGGTTCTAAATTACTCTAATTAAAAGATAATTGCACAAATTACTCATTGAATAATTAATGTTTAACTATCTAATTAATTAGGTGTATGCAACCTCACCATAAAATGTAGTTCTAGCCAATCAAATTATGACACATCATCGATCTCAAATTGATTGTACTTATAACCAATTGAAATCAATTGTTCATAATCACATATAGTCGGACTCAATTTGTGATGGTGCATTTCAACCATTAAAACTTGATTTGATGATAACTTTCAATCTGATGGTCCGATTAGGGCTCATGACCAGTCGATTTGATCGTAACAACATCAAGATCATTTTGGTAAAATGAGATTAAGGATCTAATGACCAGAATTAAGATTCATATTTTCAATGTGAAATTACCCTTTTACCCTCCATGTGAGGTTAAATGCGGGTTGCAAAATAAGGTGTCAACAGCAGCATTCAAAACACAATCACCCCAAAAGGACAAGGGAACTTGGGATTGAATCTGTAAAGCCCTAGCAATGGTGAGTAAGGGTTGGTGTTTTCTCTCTACTACAGAGTTCTGTTGTGGGGTATAAACACAGCTAGTTTGATGGATAATGCCATGTGAACTAAGGAAATCAGTCATGGCAAACTCTTTGGCATTGTCAGTCCTAATAGCTTTAATATGCTGACTAAATTGGGTAACAATCATAGCATAAAAGGATTGAAATAAAGGTCTGACATCAGATTTGGATTTCATAAGAAAAAGCCAAGTGGCTCAGGTTGCATCATCCACAATGGTTAAGAAATATTTGTAACCATCCTAAGTAGGAACTGAATAAGGTCCCCAAACATCCATATGAACCAAATCAAAAGCACATGCACAGATTTTATTATTGAAAGGAAAGGGTAATCGTTTAAGCTTGGCCATAGAACAGATATGGCAAGTCTTATTACAAAGAAATTGTAAGGAAGGAAGATTAGGACTTAAAACTTTAAGCTTCATATCTGAAGGATGTCCTAATCTGGCATGCCAAAGGGAGGAAGAAGATGCAGAACCTACAGAAGTTGCTGCAGAAAAAGGAGGAAAAGAAGCATTGGACTTATGACTGCTTAAGTAATCAGCAAGGGAATAAGGAGGGATGTGTTGGAGACTGTCACACTGCAACAAATACAAGCCATCAACAGCCTTGCCCATCCCAATCGTTTTCCAAGGTAAAAAGTCCTGAATAAAACAGTAATTGGAGAGGAAAATAAGGCAATAAGGTTGAGATAATGTGAGTGTACTAACAGATAATAGATTGAAACTAAATGAGGGAACACAAAGAACATTAGTAAGTGTAAGTGAAGGGGAAAGAATAACAGTGCCAATATGAGTGACTTGAGCTGATTCCCCATTAGGCAAGTGAACCAAGGACTGTATAGTAGTAGTGATTGAAGTCAATAGATCAACTGAGCAAACAAAATGGTCAGTAGCCCCAGTATCCAACACCCATGTCCATTGATCATAGATTCTTCTATTCATTACTTGTGCAAAGAAAACACTATGAGATAGGTCAATACCTGACATTAGAGCATTGATAGATGTAGAAGATGATGCTACATTTGCCATTGAAGCATCCCTGACTTGAGCAGAAGGTAAAGAGGATGAAGTAGAAGCTCTAAATAGAGCATGAAGTTGCTGATACTGTTCAGGAGTGAAAACAGACTGATGATGCATTGGTGAAGCAAGTGGAGTATGAGCAACTAGCATATCTGAAGACACTTGATGAGCCATAAACGGTTTGTTCTTGAACTTGAAACCTGGTGGAAAACCATGCTTTTTATAGCATTTATCCACTGTGTGACCAGTCTTGCCACAATGTGTGCAGGTTGGTCTTTCCTTCCCTTTCCCAACGGCACCACCAAGAAATGAACCAAGATGTTCATTGGTCAATTTAGCAGCTAAAGCAGTAGAATCAACCTTGGCAAAAGCTGAATTAGGTACTGATCTTTCTGTCTCTTCTTGAATTAGCAAGGAGTACACCTTACTAAGAGATGGAATTGGATCCATAAGCAAAACTTGAGATCGAACTTGGGAGAAAGAATCGTTCAATCCCATTAGAAATTTCATGACAGATTCTCTTGTTTGTAAATCAGTGAGTTTCTTGTTGATACTGCAAATGCATTTACCACATGTGCAAGTAGGAAACGGATTAAGGTTTTGTAATTGATCCCAAAACACCTTTAATTGAGTAAAAAAATCAGTGATAGACAATTCACCTTGATGAAGCTCAGCTATGTCCTTTTGAAGATTGAAAACTCTAGGTCCATTTGTTTGAGCAAAACGATTCTTCAAGTCATTCCAAATTTCTAGGGTAGTATCTTCATAAATGATGCTTGATTGGAGCTTTGGTGAGACTGAATTGGTTAGCCATGTCCCAACCATATTATCACATCTTATCCATGCTTGCACATTCGAAGGAGTTGATACCAATGGTGATGAAAGAGTAAAGGTTCCATCAATAAACCCTAGTTTATTCTTGGTGAGTAAAGCTTTTCTAACTGCACAAGCCCAAGCTGCGAAATTTTCACCACCTAACAATGGCTGTGTTATGAGGATTAGAGTTGGATTCTCTGCATGACGTAAAAATAGAGGGTTATCCATTGGAGATTCTTGAGAAGAAGATGGATTCACAGATGTGGAAGCATCTGTAGAACCATTTGTATTTGTAGCAGAAGTCATAGATGCCAATTGGCGATTGAAGAATCAACTTCAACTTCCAGAGAACAAAATTTTCTCAAGAACAGAGAGAAATTTTCTCGAAAAATTGAGAAAGACTAGAAAGAAAAAAAAAAAATGCAAAACCCTACAGGAATTTAGGAATTTTGCTCTGATACCATATCACAAATTCAGGAACTGAAAATTGTATATTTCATTCATTGATTCAAGAATACAAGCAATACATATATATACTGATTTATACAAGTGTGAACACAAAACTAACTAACTAACAGAACTAACAAACTGTTACACGTGCAAGCTACATGCCTGAACTAACTTCCTTACGTGCTAACACTTAAGTGAATACTTGGACAGATTAAACTACAAGCCGTATACATCAACCTTCACTTATGCAGCCTTGCCGTTTATGCTCTGTTATAGAATCAACAGTTCTGTGAATGAGTATTTGGTCTTCTGTGTTGCTGGATGCTTCTCTGCTCTTGCCACTGGTCTTGGTAACTTCCTCCTTATTTATATTCTGATAACAGTACCTTGGTTAGAAATCTCAAAAGAGGTCAGCAGGGACTTGCCCCTAGAATTGAAAGGATGTCTATATTATTTCCTATTATTCCCCGAAGATTTTGAGATCCCTACAAGAAGATTAATCACGCTGTGGGTTGCTGAGGGGTTTTTGAGACTAGGCAGGGGTGACAACTCTCCTGAACATTTTGCTGAGAGGTGTCTGATGGAGCTGATTGATAGGAACATGATTCAAGTAACAGAGAAGAAGCCAAATGGTAAAGTTAGAACTTGTTGTCTTCCTGGTGCGTTGAGGAAACTCTCGTCGAAAGCTGTGGAAGACAAAGTTCTTAAAGGGCAAGTCAACACAGCTTCCAAATCATCTTCAAGCCTTCAGCACAACCGTTGGATTGTTGATCATTACAATAACACAGAACCCAGCAACACCATCTTTAATCATATTCACGGTGACAACACTGACAATAACACTCTGCAAGCCTCTTATGGGAAAGCCCTATCTTTTATGTCCTTTGATTATCGAGAAGGAAGCCAGTCTGGGGAAGATATAGGAAACTTTCTTCAACGGTTCATTTCCTACAGGTGTTTCATATTGCTGCGGGTGCTTGATCTTGAACGTGTTTTCAGACCTCAATTGCCAAAGGTATTGAGTAAGCTGGCTTTACTAAGGTACCTTGGCTTGAGATGGACTTACCTAGAGTCACTTCCATCATCCATGAGAAACTTGCTGAAACTCCAAACCTTGGATGTGAAGCACACTTACATCAGTACTCTCCCTCGTTCAATTTGGAAGATGCAACATCTGCGGCACTTGTATTTGAATGAGAGTTACCGCAGTAGATTTGGGCCTTGTCCAAGAGGTGTCTTATTAACAGACCTGCAAACTTTATGGGGTGCATTTGTGGATGAGAAAAGTCCAGTAAAGGATGGCTTAGACACGTTGATCAATCTTAGAAAATTGGGTGTGGCATGCCAGATCATGTCAAATCAAAAGAATGAAATGTCATTGCAACTGGAAGCAGTGGCTGAATGGATTCAAAATCTAGAACATCTTCAGTCTTTAAGGCTGAAATCACATGATGAAAACAATCAGCCTTGGTATCTAGACTTACCGTCTTTGTTAGACCACACGAATCTCTCCAGTATATATCTTCTTGGAAGGTTAAGAACTCCATCTGTCATCTCTAAATTTCTAGAGAACCTTAGTGAGATTACCTTGTCAGCATTAGCACTAAGTGAAGATCCAATGCAAAAGTTAGATAAACTTCCAAAACTGAGGATTCTTCAGTTATTCTCTGAATCTTATGTGGAGAACAATATGTGCTGCCCTGAAAACAGCTTTCCTCAGCTTCGGATTCTTAGACTATGGAAGCTAGAGGGACTGGAGGACTGGATTGTGCAGGAAGGAGCATTGCCTCGTCTCAGAGTTTTACAGATCAGATCATGTTCACGTCTGCATAACCTTCCTGATGGATTGCAGCATGTTAAGACTCTCCAAGAATTGAAACTTTCAAACATGCCAAGGGAGTTCACAGAACGGATTAAGGATAGTAACAGTGAGGATTGGGGCAAAATAACACGTGCGCCATGTTAGCATTGAACCCTGAGGTAGCTCTAGTTCTTATTAGTACGTATTCCTTTACTTTTACCAGTAGCATTGTGAACCTCATAATTTATAGTTTGATTTTCTTAGTGTTAATTTGCAAGCTGTAATCTTTTCTAGATTATTTACATGCTAGTTATTGCTCTTATTAATCAATTGCTAAATTAGTGTTCCATTTCTTTTGTCGTGAAGGAATCAATGCTGCGATTCATTACATATGATAGTCTCCAGTATCCAGAGATGTTTTTTCTGCCTTTTTTTCAAGTTTCTTGTGTTTCCAGAAGATGACAAACTTCTGCAAAATAAATGTCAGTTATTCTAACTGCTTTGGGGGTGGGTGAGATAGTAAGGCCAATGCTAATACAAGGAATGGGAACTTCAGAAACATTGTGGAGGATATCAAGCTCACTCCAAGGACACTATCAGATGTTAGCTCTTCCTTTCATGTGATGATTTAATTCAGGGTATCACCAATAGTAGGCTTGGCTGCAGCTATATCATGCCTTCACCATCTTGTTTTTTTTTTTTTTTTTGGGTTCTTATTGTTATTTGTTGCTTCTTTTGTTGTTGTTGGAGAATGGAGATGGTGATGGTGATGGGGAAGGTTTATTTATTTTTATTTTTAAATGTGATTGTTGTGATGTATTCTAAAACCAGTGCTTATTCCCTGGAAAGCATGGACGCAGCGCCAAAGGAGCCGCACCTGCGTCCGATGCTGCTCGATGTGGCGATGTAGCAATGCGTGAGGGATGCCGTTGCCTGCGAGTTAGTGTCGTGTCTAGTTTTTTTTTTTTTTTTAATGACTCGCACCGACGTGGCGCAGACTCGAGCCGATTCGTGTGGATTCGGGCTGATTCATGCCGACTCGGGCCATATTAGGCGAAACCACTAATTCATGCCGACTCGGGCCATATTAGGCGAAACCACTAATTCAGGCCGAAATTCGAAAAAAAAAAAAAAAAAAGTGCAAAACTCATCGTTTGAACTTAATAACAAACCCTAATGGCCTAATCTCTCTCATGCATTCTTCAATCTTCACTCTTCACTTCAAACTTCAGTTCTCTCTCTCACTCGTCTCCCTGTGCTCTCTGCCTCTCTGTCTCTTCTCTCCATCTCCCCTATGAGAGACTCAGCCACTCAGTCACACACACAATCTCACTCTCAGCTCACTCTCACACTCACACAATTTCACTCTCAACTCACTCACAACCTCACCGAGTCACTGACCCACTCTCAATCTCAAGTTCTCAACTCAACTCAAGTCTCAACCTTGTGGGTTGTATTTAATTTATGAACATCATGGAATGTTTTGGTATATGTTTATATAATGTGAAAAAGTATGCTTAGCAATATATTAAAAATATAAAAAAAAATATTTTTAATAATTTTTTAATTACCGCACCCTGCCGCACCCGCACCCTACTTTTTCAAAAATTACCGAGTCCTACACCCGCACCCGCACCCGGAAACGCACCTGTGCTTCATAGCTTATTTCAAAACTTTTTTTTTCTTTCCTGAAAATTCTGCATGTTAGAAATTTTGGACGGGGCATAATGAATGAGTAAACTCACAATGGAGTTGGTCCAATCCATAACCAAGACTTATCTGATATTTCCCTTGGTTTCCTAAAAGTAATCATCCATGAAAAAATATATAAATAAAGGTAGTATAACCATTGTGTGCACGTGTGTATGTGTGAGAAATAGAAGAAAAACATTCTCCATCTCTCACCTTCACAACTCTCCCTTTACTGAGTAGCCCTGGCTTTCCTGGGTCTCCTAAAAGCTCTCTTTGGTATTCAATTCAATTTTGTCTCTAATCCTAGGTCTCTCCTTCTTCCTTCACTTCATCTCATTCTCTGTCAGGAGTCCTAATCTATCAATTTGTAGTGTTCTTCTCAAAGAACTCCATATGTTTGTGCTTTTGCCTAAAAGAGTTTTTTGTATGCTGTAGCAAAAGATTTAAATGTTTTTTTAGAAGATAGTTATTAAAAGATTTAAATCCATATTGATGCCTCCTGTCAATCCAATAACCCAATGAACTTTTTTTTTTTTTTTTTTTTGAGAAACAACACTAAGCAATTTTATTATCAATAACCCGATGAACTAATATAGCTAAGTTGGTTTAATTGTTTGATTCTCAAAAAAAAAAAAAAAAATGTTGGTTCAATTGTTTAATTGGACAACTTATGGTGCCATCATGGTGGTATGATGCTATCATGTCACATACCTCTAATCTTCTTTTTAGCAAGCTAGAGTTCTCATTCTTAATTCTGTGGACTTGATAGTATATGTACAGTCGAGATAGTCTAGTTACTCTAGTCTAGTTGTTGTACTACATGTGTTAGGACATATGTGAATCATTGTTAGGAACATATGTCAATATAGAATTGGTTAATCCTTTGACGAAACGCACTTTACTTGTAATTGGGTAGATCTAGGATGTGTTTAACACTTCAAGGAACAAGGTTTCAAGTTCAAGCGTTAAAGTCATGCAAGTTTGTCTAGGAATCAAGTGAAGAAGTGCTATATTTTAAAAGCTCAACAGCTAGTATCTATCGAGGTTTAAAAAGCCATTTCAGCCTGATGCTTGACAGCTTCTCTATAGATAGGGTATCTATTGAGGTTTATGAATTTCACTCCAATCCATGAGTAGATGTTTTGGCTTTCTTTTCTCACAACCCTAAACATATATAAGGATTGTTTTAAGGGCCGTCACAGCTGATGCAACTCAATGCAAAAGTTTTTCATAAGCATATTATGAACCGAAGACATATGTCCTAGATCCTAGTTCATCATTCTATTCAAGAAGCTGCTATGTTTGTACACCATAGGGTTTTGTAACTAAGGAGCTTCATGATCTTCATCATGTTGATGAACTAAAGAACTTTGTAGCTAACATTTTTCTCAAGTTGGTGAGCATGCCGCGTACTGGGATCTGTGCATCGAATTGGTTAGTCACGGACTGGGAGCCGTGCATTGAAATGAGAGATTGTCACTACAGAAGAAATCCAATTGAGTATTGGGGTAAGGGTTCAACTGTAGGTTGGTAAAAGGTACTAAAATTCCTTTACTTGTAACCGTTTATTATGATAATAGTGAATTCTCAAGAGTGGTGACCTTAAAATCACCCAGTGGGATTTTTGCCATGTTGGTTTTCTCCATTTGTAAACAAATCACCGTGTCAATTTATTTTCCACTACACTTTAATTTAGTTGGTAATTTGTTTGTGTTACCATGCTTATTGAATTAATTAATTAACTTGGCTAATTAATTATTTAATTCATCACAAGAGGTCAATACATTCTTGGCCTATCAAATGGTATCAAAGCAGGCACACTCTGATTAGGTTTTAATCTTTGTTGTGTGATTCATTGACCCCTATTTGTCATGGATAGAGGACAGTCTCTCATTATACCTCCTTTATTTGATAGCACTAACTATGCATACTGGAAAGTACGCATGAGAGCTTTCTTGTAGTCATTAGATGAAAATGTGTAACAAGCTGTGGAGATAGGTTGGACCAAGCTGAAGGAAGCGCTGGCCAATTAGGATGATGCTAAGATCAAGGCGGCAAACTTCAACAGTAGGGCATTGAATGCTTTATTCAGTGAGGTCACGAATGAGGAGTTCAAGAATATATCCTCTACTAAAACTGCAAAGGAAGCATGGACCATCCTCTAGATAACCTATGAAGGAACCAAGGCTGTCAAGGATTCAAAACTTCAGAGACTTACCACGAGCTTTGAAGATATTAAGATGGAGGAGGATGAGTCATTTGATGAGTTCTATGCCAAGCTCAAGGACATATTGAACTCGGCCTTTAATCTTGGGGAAACCATTCCTGAACCCAAGATTGTTAGAAAGGTGCTCAGATCTCTACCTGAGAGATTTTATGCCAAGATCACAGCGATTGAGGAATCGAAGGATATTGATAAAATTCCTTTGACAGAGTTGGTTGGCAATCTGCAGATCTATGAGTTGGGTTTGACAAGGATAGGGAAATCTAGTAAGGGAAAGAGCATGGCATTGAAGGCCAAAAGCAGTGACACAGATGAGTCTTCAAACGATGAAGATTCTAAGATGAAATCCTATATCATGAGGCAATTCAAAAAGTTTATGAAGAATGTCAATGCTAAAGGATTTGATAAAAACCGCAAGCAGTCCAGTTTGTCTTTGTTCAAGAACCAAGACAAAGGAAAGAAGGATGCTAAGGATGGTGGTTAGTACATTGTTCCCTCAAGACCAAAGTGTTTTGGGTGTCAAGGCTTTGGTCACATGAAACAAGAGTGACCTACATATCTCAAGACCATCGAAAAACCAAGGCACTTGTTGCTACCTTGAGCGATCTCGAGCCTAAGGATGACTCCGATAATGAGGATGATGGAATCCTAAATGCCTTCACTACCATTGTAAATCCTACTGAGGGGATTGTTGAAAATGTGGGTAAAGAAGAGAACTTGGAGGAGTTTAAATTTGAGAAGATGGATGAACAAGACGACATCCATACAACCTATGCAAAATTATACAAGGTCTTGGAAAAACATGAGAAGTTGTATAGGTTGACCACTAAGAAGCTTAGTGAAGTGGAGCTTGAACGAGAAGAAATCTTCATGAAGTTTGATGAAGCCAATCAGACCATTGGAGCACTGAGATTTGAGAATAATTTCTTGGCTGAGAAGACCAAGAAGTTTGAGGCAGAATTGTTCCAAGTCAGAGCTCAACTGGAGAGGACTTCAAGTGCAAAACTTGATGAGATGCATAGTCTTTAGAATCTGCTTCCGATCAAACCGATTTAGGGTATGATTTCGCTTCTCCTAGTATTACTTCTCCTAATACTACTATTTTTGTTTCTCCTACTAACAATATTGAATCTGAGAACAATGATGTGAAAAATGTGTTAGTTAGTGAGAACATAGACAAGGGTAAATCTATCTTAGGAGCACCTCCTAAGTAAGATAAGAAGGAGACTAAAAACTCTAGGGCTAAAAAGGGAAACACTCAAAAGCCTAAATAGAAGAAACAACATCTTTGTCATCACTGTGGAGCAACTGGACATACTCGACCTAATTGCTATAAGTGGTTAACTACTCAACAGAGTAACAACATGATTTCATCAGGAAACTAGAATTAGTTTCCATCCTCTTTTGCTCCTCTTAGAGGTCTACTCAAAGCCCTCATGTTCCTTTTGAACTTGAATGGTTTCAATTCTTCCACCTCACCACCAGATCAAGGGTTTGCTAAATAGAAAGGTTCTTCCAAGGTGTGGAAGGAAAAACTCTCTAAGTGATTTAGAGCCCGTTTGTTTAGGCGTATTGAGCGAGCTAAACGCCCGTTTTTCAAATCGCAGAAATCAGGAAATGTTTGGCTGGGCGAGATTTGTGGGATTGCGTTTTGAAATCAGCAGAAATTCGTGTTTCAGGAAAGGCAACTTCTCGTTGCGATTTCGGTATCGCGCGATTTGCAAATCGCGATTCCGCCAAAATTTTTTGCTGAAAACCAAAAATAGCCCAGTCCTCTCCCTTTACCATTGCGGCTCCTTTGTCCCTTCACCATATATATCCGTTGCGTCTCCCTTAATCCTCTGCCTCAACGCATCAGCTTCACAAGGATTGGTTCTCTCTTCAACGTTTTTGCTTTGCTCCGTGTATCGTCGTTCTTCATCGCAATTCCAGGTAACTGTTCTCCATTACCCATCTTTGAATTTCTGATATAGATTTGGGCTTCACCATATATATATCCTTAGTCCTCTGCTTCTAAACTCACCAGTTTCACTAGGATTGGCTCTTTTCTTTGTTTTTGCTCTGCTCCGTTCGTCGTCGTTCTTCATCGCAATTTCAGGTAACTATTCTCCATTACCCATCTTTGAATTTATGATATAGATTTGGGCTTTTAACATGTTGGTTTTACACTATTTGAACTCAAAATATTAGAATTTACAGGTTTGTTGTTGTTGTTGCTGCTAGTAAGAACTCTTTGTGAGGGGAGATATAGATATTTTCTTAGATACATGTGTTATGCTACTTTTCAATTGCTTGCTGAGATATTCACTTAAGGTCTAAGGGGGAGCCATGGAAAAGCATGTTTGCACGTAATTTCTTCTATTTGGTATGAAATTTGAAACCCGAAAGGAAAATAGAGGGAAAGTTGGAATTTTATAGTACAACTCATTTTCACATTGAATACTTCCTTTGTCTCATAGATAGCCCTCCATGGTTGTCTCATTTTCACATTGAATACTTCCTCTGTTTCACATTGTATTTTGTTTGTCCTTCCTTAATTATGTGGCCGTAGTGATATGTCTCTCTTAAAGAACATCTATTTTCTGAACTAATGTCTGGTTGGATTGAAGCTTTTGTAGCAATAGCCTAGGAATTCTTGTTTGATTCTTTGGTTGAAACTGTTTGATTCTTTTGTGGCTGTAGAACTTACCTAGAAAACTTACTCCTACTATGCAATTTTCTCATGGGTTTGATTGTACAACTTGTTGTATATGGCTGAACATTAATATTAACAAACTTATGTTTTTTTTTAGATGGGTAAGCCATCCCAAAATAGCTCAAATGTTAGAGCTCAATGGCCATCAAGAGTAACAACTATCTTTTGTGAAGCTTGTGTGGATGAGGTATTTAAGGGTAATCGACCTAATACCCACTTTAGTAAAAAGGGTTGGACAAATATTATAGCAACTTTTGAAAAGAAAACTGGAAAGGAATATCCTAGGGCGAAGTATAAGCATAAATGGGATAGTTTGAAGAAAGATTGGGTACTTTGGAATAAGTTGAAGGGAAGTGAAACTGGATTGGGATGGGATGTAGCCAAAGGAACAATAGCTGCAACTGATGAGTGGTGGGAGAGGAAACTAATGGTATGTTTTGTATAACCCATTGTACATAGTTTGTATTAGTAGATAAACCATGCGATTTAAGTTATTAATGAAAATATTCAAAATTGTAGGAGGTTCCTGAAGCTGCAAAATTTCGAGAGAAAGGTTTGGAGAATGTCGAGTTATTAGACATTATGTTTAAGGACATTGTGGCCACAGGAGATTTAGCATGGGCCCCCACTTCAGGTGTGTTACCTGATGATCTTGAGACACCTAAGGAAGGGTTAGGTGATACTTCTGCTGACTCATCTTCTCCAAATGATGACGATGACGTTCATGAAGATGAGACTCCTAATCTCACACAACCACCTAACCCAACACAAAAGAAAGGAAAGAAGCGAGTTTTACCATCATCCACACAGAGCAAAGGAAAGAAAGGAGGAACGGCATTACAGTTGACACAACAGCTTAGTCGTATCTGTGATGTTGTGGAGTTAAGGAACTCAGCTTTTTCAGTGGAGCCAAGTAGTACTATTCGTAATGTCATGGAACGCGTGTGCACCTTAGATGGCATTGAGAAGGGTTCCGAACTCTACCTCATGGCAACACGTATTTTTCAGAAATGAGAGAAGAGAGAGATGTTTGTCGTGATGGAAGAACCATATTTACAATTTAAGTTTCTGCAAGAGGAGGCAAGATTGTTAGGAGGGCACTACTTTGGCACGTAGGGTGTTTTTTGTTTTATGGAAGAGAGATGTTTAATGTTTTATTGTTTTATCATTTGAATAATGTGGCTGTTAGGGAGGTCACTAATTTGGCACTTAGGGAGTTTTATGTTTTATCCTTTGAATAATGTTTTATGGAAGAGAGAGTTGTTTTTAATATTTTATTGTTTTATTCTTTGAATAATGTGGCTGTTAGGGTGTTTTAACTTATTGGGTTGTTAGGGTGTTTGAATTACAAAGATAGAAGCTTGGTTGTATCTTTGTGGACTGATTGAGTAGTGTAGTGGCTACTATAATTAGTGAATTTGCTACATTACTAGTAGTGATGGTGGTTTTTTCTTTTTTGGTGATATGTTGGTCTAGTGCAGAATTTCATGATGTAGGAACTAGTGAACCTCACTGCTGGTTCCAAACAATAAGCATATACTAAAATCTAAAGCAGATGTAAGAAATTAGTGGGGCAGGCTGTTTGATGTAAGATATCTTTGTGGACTGATGTTAGCTAAAAATTATGATTTCATTGATTGATTCAATAGCTATACAACTATATATATATACTCTAACACAGACGCATCAGCAGCAGCAGTAAGAGCATGGGCCACAGCAAGAGCAAGCTTGATCTGCTCTTCCCTTGCCTCACCTAGACTTCTTTCATTCAAGGATAATGGTGCAATGAGTGAGGCTAACCTTTTGATCTTAAGCCTCCAAAAATACATTTCCTTCTCTTACCCTGATAATGGTTCTAGCAGTGAGGACAGAATCAAAGTCCAAAACTGAACAAATAAGCAAATTATTTTACCTTGGTTGGTTTTGAGTTTGTCTTTCTGATAAAGAATTAAGAAACTCTTCATTATGTTGAACCAACTCGTCTTCTTAGCCATTGGACAGCCAATGAATTACAGTGGTGTAAGAAGGTTCTGATTGATTGTGCAACTATTCTGGTAGGGTGATTTATGGGAATTCATACATGCATCAGTTCAGAAAAAGAAGTTAAAAGACCAATACCAATACAGAATACTATCGATTAGTAATGAAGCAGATTAGTCACTGAAATAATTTATAATTGACTTGCAAACTTCTACTCCATGTAAGATTTGAAAACTGGATGCTAAGAAGAATATACAAGGATGAACCTCAAAACCATTTCACAGAAGCAATTGTCTGGTTGCTCAAATTTCCAATAAATTAATGTTATGGCAAAACTACATTAGTGAAATTCAACATGGATACTATTTTTATGAAATTCAGACAGAAATCCTTTCTGGTAAAAAAGAGGACCAGTCTGCATGCATAAAAGAGGAAGCTGCAGAATTGGCAAGCTGACAAGCATTTGTGAGAAATTGCTTGGGACTTGATCAACCCAGGGTTTAGAATATCCCTAATGCAGGACAACAATGCCTAACTTAGGACCAGTCTGCATGCATAAAAGAGGAAGTTGCAGAATTGGCAAGCTGACAAGCATTTGTGAGAAATTGCTTGGGACTTGATCAACCCAAGGTTTAGAAAATCCCTAATGCAGGACAACAATGCCTAACTTAACAGCTCTAATCTTCCAGCATGGTGTTTTGCATTCCACAGCAAAGGCTGCAAACCTCAGAGCTACTAGTAGGTAGTAGGTACAAGTGCCGCTAACAAACCTTTAATAACTGCATAGGATGAGCCTTCATGAATTGTCAGAGAAGGCACTATGGATTTATTTTCAGCCAACCAAGAAGTAGCTAAAATTTTGAAAAGAAACCGAGTAAGATAAAACTACAAATCAAAGGCGAAAACACCAGTGCTCAATGTGTACTAATGCTATCCAAATGATGGTCTAATGAGATAGGACATTACTGTGTTAACCATAGTGGTAGATCTTAAAGCTGCAATTTCAGGCACAATGTGCACTAATTCTGTTCAAATGATTCTTTATTTAATGGCTGAAAAACACTTTGGATTCCCATATACATCAAGGTCCACAGAGCATGTCTCAAAAGGAGGAGATAGGTGTAAATATGGAATTTCTATCCCAGCTAAAGCATCCTGCAGTAGAAAGGCATTGCTTACATCATTGAATTTGGAATTATTAACCTCCATTGCTAGTAGAAACTTCTTCTTATTGCTGTATTTTTAGAAAGGGGGTGCCACTGTTGACGTGGAGATTTGAATGGATCTGAATTTTAGAATGAATATATATATATATATATATATATATATATATATATATATATATATTTTATTACTTAAGTGCAAATTTGAAAGTATTGACCACTTGTTGCTTCATTGTGCATTTGCTAAGGAGTTGTGGTCCCCCGTTTTCTTTTTGTTTGGGGACTTTCTCCAAGGGGGTTCAGGTGTCCTTTGGAGGGTTGTACTTCCATTGCCATTCCCATTCCTCTTTCTAAGATTTATTTGATTGTTGTAATGTACTTGAGGCTGCCATCGAGTTCGCAGCTTATGTATTGTTAGACATCTTCCTTTTTTTAGCATTTTAATAACACCTTTCCCTACTTAAAAAAAAGGCTTCCTTATACTTGCAAATAAAAGACTGAGATGTTAGGACTACTTCTAGCGGATTTGGATGCTTTCCTTCATGAACTACTAAGTTTCTATGGGTCCATATGCAAAAATCCGAGTGGTAAAAATCCCCTATAAATAGTTCATGTTCTCTGGTACAAGTTTTTTATGAATTTGCAGAAGCTTATCCATCCAATTCTGCTCAGATTTTTAAAGGCACTTGCACTTTAAAAGTCTCCACACCATATTGCAGATTTTTAAGGGCACTTGCAACCTCTTTTGGTCAAAGTGCAACCTCTCTTTTTTTCTAGTGTAAACATATTAATAATTGCAACTTTGCAAAATATATATATATATATATATATATATATATATATATATATATATATAATAATAATCCATTCTCCTGTTTAGGTTTGTTGACTACATTATTTGATTGCCCTAAGAATAATCCATTTGTTGTATGATAGATACTTATTTTGATTTATCTAGTTACATAATTTTAAATGTTTACTCATTTTTAGGATTGTCATCTATCTAATTTATTGCAATAATATTTTAGGTGATATTCCTATGGATTACAATGATCATATTGATTATAGTGATGAAGATCATTCTTATGATGTGGAAAACAATGAATATGATGATGAGGAATTATATGATCTTGCTATTGCTGGATGTCATGTTGCAGTGACATATTATATGAAATATATGGATAAACAACCTTGTAGAGATTCTGAACAAACTGGCTATATGTGGTTGATGGATTGTTTGACGGGTAATGAAACGAAATGTTACGAAATGTTTAGAATGAAGCCACATGTTTTCCTTCAATTGTGTAATGTTTTACAACATACATATGGGCTTCAGCACACAAGGCATATTAGGCTTGAAGAGTCAGTAGGTATATGTTTAATGATACTTGGACAAGGAGCTTGTTATAGGATGGTTCAAGAAAGGTTCCAACATTCTGGTGAGACTGTACACAGACATTTTCATAGAGTTTTGAAATGCCTTAACATAATGTCAATGGATATCCTCAAGCCTTCTGACCCTACATTTAGTGTAGTTCCAAGACATATACAGAAGAATCCATTGTACATGCCACACTTCCAGGTATTCATTTCATACATTCTAATTTGTTTCTAATATTTGTTAGGATTATTTCCCAAGTATCTAAAATTTATATTCTATTTTAGGACTGCATTGGTGCCATTGATGGTACACATATTCAAGTTGTTGTTGGAGACGACAAAAAAGCTTCATATTATAATAGAAAGGGCGTGACATCTTTTAATGTGATGGCAGCATGCGATTTTGATTTACTTTTCACATTTGTTATGGCTGGGTGGGAGGGTGCAGCACATGATACACGTATTTTCTTAGATGCTATTCGTCGACAATCTGTCAACTTTCCAAAACCACCACCAGGTATATAAAATTTTTATATATTAAATATGTATGAAGGATATTATTTATGTACATCTTACATTTTTTTCTTTTACTAGGAAAATATTATTTAGTTGATGCTGGATACCCCTTAAGGAAAGGATATTTGCCACCTTATAAGGGACAGAGGTATCATCTTTCAGATTTTCGACGAGCTGGTAGAGGGAATCACATAGAAGAGAGGTTTAATTATGTTCACTCATCACTTAGAAGTGCAATTGAGCGAACTTTTGGAGTGTGGAAGAATAAATGGAAAATTTTGAAGCAAATGCCACCTTATGACATTAAGCACCAAAGAAACATTATAGTTGCTACTTGTGTTTTGCATAATTTTATTAGAAAACATGATAGGGAAGATGAGGGATTCAATTGGGATGAACGTGACTTGGACAGACCAAGAAGCAATAGTAGTGGAGAAGGTAGTAGCAGACAGGCAAACGTTGAAAATATACAAGATGAGGAGATGAAATTTGTTCGTGACAAAATAGCTCGATCCATTTGTGGGTTGTAAACAATATTTTTATTATTTCTATTTTGATGTTTTGGTTTTTAATTTTTCAGATAAGAACGTTTTTATTATTATAATGGATTGACTAGTATTGATATTGTTGGCAATTAACGTTTTAATATAATTATTTTCCTAATCATTTTAATATCTTTTTCTTGATGAGTTATTTTTAATATTTTAAATTCGATAAACTTCTCTCCATGAATTCCAACAACGAAAAGATCATTATTGTTGTTATTATTAATGTAATTGTTAAGCTTAATTACATATTTTCAATAATAAAAAAACATTGATCATAGGAAAAATGTCAATATAACCTTCAAAAAATAGTTAAGTCCTTTTTTGGAATTTACACTCAAAACAGCTATTTTTAAAACAGCTTATCCAAACGCTTAATTTGCATTTAAAAATAGAAAACGCATATTTTCACATTTTTACCAAACACTTATCTGTGGTTTTTAAAATGGAGTTTTCAAAACGCACGTTTTAAAAACGCTAGTTTTCAAAACGCACGTTTTAAAAACGCTAGTTTTTAAAACGCACATTTTGAGACAGCTTATCCAAACAGGCCCTTAGTCTCTCTCTCTCTCTCTCTCTCTCTCTCTCTCTCTCTCTCTCATTCTTGTTTTTGTTGTTGCATTATTTGTGTGTTTTGCTTTCATGTTATGAGTTAGCCTAGTTTTATGCATTGCTTTGTTTAACATGTTCTTTTTTGTTTATTTTCAGTTTTGATTTATTTGTTTTTCATAAAAATAAAAAAAATTGAAAAATTAGAAAAAAAACAAAAATAGTGTGTGTTTGTGTACATTAGTACTTGTGTACCTTGGATGACCATTGAAACAAAATTTTCTAAACTTTGTGTCTTTAATAGCTTAGATGAGCATCTCTATGCACAACTAAGCAAGTGAGTTTTGTGGCTTGTGTTTGTGATGAGTAAGATTAAGTAATCTCTTGTACTTAACACTCGTATCACTCTTTTTGATGGGAATAACTAGAAAATTTTAAGAGAAAGACATAAATAACCATCTCACCACTGTTGCCTGCCAATCGTGAAATGACATTTGTATGCTTCAGCATAGTAAAAGTGCAATGTTAAAAAGTTTAACATCATTGGGCATTTCTTTTCTCTCTCTTATATGCCCATGCAAGGTTTGCTTAAAAGAAAAATATGCAAAGAAAAATAAAAGCAAAAAGAATAAAATGTTTTATATATGATTGCAAGCGTGTCTTCTAAGAGATATGAGAATTATATGATGTACCTCGAAGGTGATAGTCCCCATCAAATAGTTATGATTGTGTGTGAGTTAAAGTGATTTTCTCATATCTCAAATCATCATAACATGTAGACACTTGTGCAATCTTGTGATGTTTTTCACACACAACATGCAATATTCTTTGTTACTCTTGATACATGTGCAGGTACAATATGATTTGGCCATCACAAGGAATACATGTGTTAATGTATGCTCACTAAACTGTCTAAACTTGTTTTTGAAATATAAAATTGGTTAGACTTGTTTAGTGTGTGTGTGTGTTTTGGATCTAAATGCTTGACATTTTTCTAGTTCAGAGATGATTTTGAGAGCTTAAAATGTTGGTTGGATCCTTGGTTGTGTAGTATGCTTGATTGCATTCACATATGTGTTTTTCTTCTCTTTGAAAAACTGTTTTTAAGCAATCTCGATAGTTATTGGACACCTCTCGACAGCTAGGCTACCTATCGAGCCATTTTAGCTTCTTTTTATCGCATTCTCGATAGCTGCTCGACAACTTCTCGATCCATTGAGGAAGTTTTTGTATGCTTGATAGATGCTCCATGGCTTCTCGATCCATCGAACCCCTTTTTCTGTGGACACCTTGATAAATCCTCGATAGCTCTTCGATAGCCAATTCTCGTGTTTTAAAGCTTGACACCTCTCGACACCTCTCAATACATCGAGCTTTATGTTTTTCTATATATATGTTTCAGCGTGATTTTCTCTCATCTCTCTCCGATCTCTCTCGATAGAAATCACTTCTCTCTCTCCCAAACATTTCTCTATCACATTCTTCATCTTCTCCATTCATTCTTCGGTTTGATCCTTGCATTTTTACTCTGGTATGATCTTCTTTCTATCTTTTTATCGTACATTTCATGCATTCTAACCTAACTTTTGAGGTTTTTGAAAATTTTTGGGATTTTTCAAAATTGATAAGTTTTTGTGAAATATTTGGGTTAGGTTTTGCTTAAATGATGTTAAATCATCATACATTGCATCACATCTACATTATAACAATGTTTCATGCATCTCAGATGTGTGTTTACTTTGTTGCAATGATGTGTGCTGGTAGGTTTGGATTGGGCTGAGCCCATGATGTTTTTAAGTTTGCATATCACATGTTCATGCATTTTTCATGAATACGTACCTTCATTTATCTTTATTTTGATATTGATCTGGGTTGGTGCTTTTCTACATGTTTCTTCCTCTCTTTCTTTCTTTTGGTTAGTTGCTTTATGGCACCTAAAAGAAAATCCACTTCATCCCAGAACCCTCTTCATTCTTGGGCATCTTCTTCCTCTAACCCCACTCCTTCTCACATACGGTTTTGTGATGATAAAGCCCGTAAGGACTTTTTTGGAGAACTTCTCACGATGAGGCATTCATTCGGAACGCCAAGTCGTTCTATCGGACTTTTTTGGTATTGACCTTCCCACTGTCATCTACAGTCGGGGTTAGGAGTCACTGTGTGGCATCCTGGTCACTACTCCCTCAGTGATCATATAGGAGTTTTACTTTAACATGCACGAATTCGATACTTCAATACCTCATTTTGTCACTCGTGTTCGAGGTATGTGCATTGTAGTTACTCCAGATCTTATATCCGAGGTACTATATATTCCTAGGGTAGCGCATCCTAACTACCATGGCTGTGATTGTATGAGGATTGTGTCCAAAAATGAACTCTCGTCTCTTTTCTGTGAGATAACTTCATCTTAAGGTGACAGTCAAAACACCCATTGCTCGGGCTTTGGAAAAGGTTTGAGATTCCTTAACATGGTGATGACATTCATTGTTCATCCGTTGTCTCACTATAACTCTATCACAGAGCCTTATGCTCAATTTTTGTTATCCCTCTTAGAGGACATTTCTATTGACTTCCCTTCTCACTTCATTCTATCCCTTATAGATGTCTATAAGGATATGATGACCCGTGATAAGCTCATTTTTTTCTTTGGCTATCATGTGGATCCTTCGCCATTTTTCTGTTTCCTATCCAAAACCTACACACTTTTCCATTATGTGTGCCATAGACATTGCTATCGTTCGACGGAGCGAGGCCCAGCTTCGACCGAGACGGCGGCTGTTCTAGCTTCTTCCGCTCTTTCCACCTCAATTCCTTCATCTTCTGCGAGTGGAGTGACTCTCGAGGCCATCATGGCATAGCTTGTGCGCATGGATGCTCGCCTTGACACACTTAGTGATGAGTTATGTCAGGTGAACATTCGTGTTAGTCGTATTGCACGATGACAGGCTGCCATGGTTGGTTTCACTGCTTATACTTCTCCATCTCCACCGGCTTCAAATGATGAGAGTGATGATGGCTCCAGCAGTGATGATGCTGATGGGGACGATGGTGCTAGCTCGCCCAGTGATGATGAGAAGTCTACTTGATTTACTTACCCTTTGTCACTCATGACAAAAAGGAGGAGTAGTTTTGATAAAAGAGTAGTCATATACATAGGGGGAGAGTTAGTATATGAGATTTTTGTGATAGGGGGAGTGTTTATACAAAGATGTAGTGAGGTTTTTATGTATTTTCTTTTCTTTCTTTTACATTTACCTCATGTATATTGGTCTTGTGACCATTTGACATACATTGCACTTATCTTTGGATATATATATATATATATATATATGTTGATGTATGTTATTCATCTATCTTTACATGTGTTGTTTCTTTTCTCTCTTTATGCACATGCTTCTTATATATTGTATGAAATCTTTTATTTCTGTTTCACACTAAGATGCCATGATGAGTTTTGTTTAAAGTGTTTTAGAAATATAGGTTGTCAAAGTCTTCTTGCCATAAACTCTCTTCTTGCAAAATTTTTCAAGAGTTTGTGTTAGGATAGATTTTATTGTATTCAACAAGTGAGTATGAGTTGAGTAATTTATGACTTTTCTCATATGTTCATTTGTTTGTTGTGGTTTTATCATGGATTGCCAAAGGGGAAGATTGTTAGGACATATGTGAATCATTGTTAGGAACATATATCTATATAGAATTGGCCAATCATTTGACAAAATGCACTTTACTTATAATTGGATAGATCTAGGATGTGTTTAAAGCTTAAAGGAACAAGGTTTCAAGTTCAAGTGTTAAAGCCATGCAAGTCTGTCCAGGAATCAATTGAAGAAGTGCTAGATTTTAAAGCTCAACAGATAGTATCTATCAAGGTTTAAAAAGCTGTTTTAGCTCGATGCTCGATAGCTACTCGATAGATAGGGTATCTATCGAGGTTTATGAAAATCAGTTTTTCAGAGCTGATTTCACTCCAATCCATGAATAGGTGTTTGGGATTTCTTTTCTCACAACCCTAAACATATATAAGGATTGTTTTAAGGGCCATCATAGTTGATGCAACTCAATGCAAAAGTTTTTTCACAAGCATATTTTGAATCAGAGACATATGCCCTAGTTCGTCATTCTTTTTAAGAAGCTGCTGTGTTTGTACGCCATAAGGTTTTGTAACCAAGGAGTTTCGTGATCTTCATCGTGTTGATGAACTGGAGAACTTTGCAGCCAACATCTTTCTCAAGTTGGTGAGTAAGCCGCATACTGGGATCCACACATTGAATTGGTTAGTCACGTACTGTGAGTCATACATTGAAATGAGAGATTGTTAATACAGAAGAAGTCTAATTGGGTACTGGGGTAAGGGTTCAACTGTATGTTGGTATAAGGTACTGAGATTCCTTTATTTGTAACCGCTTGTTATGATAATAGTGAATTCTCAGGAGTGGTGACCTTAAAATCACCCGGTGAGATTTTTGCCGTATTGGTTTTCCCTATTCGTAAACAAATCACCGTGTCAATTTATTTTCCGCTGCACTTTAACTTAGTTGGTGATTTGTTTATGCTACCACGCTTATTGCATGCTAATTGAATTAATTAATTAACTTGACTAATTAATTGGTTAATTCATCACAAAGGGTCAATACATTCTTGACCTATCAACATGTACTCTTTTTGTGCAAAGTGTTAGACTAGGAGTAACTATATCAATAAAGAAATTCACAACTCAATCAATCAATATATATATATATATATATATATATATATATAAAAGTAGAGACCTTATGTGAGAGTGCATGAGGTCCTGCCATGTGGCACTCTAATGTTCCATTTAGCATTTTTGACCTCTTTTCATTAAGTTTTTATTTTTAATTTTTAATTTTTTTTTTTTACTGTTCTCAAATAGATTATAGTAACTTATTTTTACTATTATATAAATTTATCATTTTTTATCTCTTTTTATTAACTTTTTTTTACTATTACCCAATAGATCATAGTAACTTTTTTTTTTTTACTATTATATAAAATATGGACTGTTCTTAGCAATTAGACTAATTGGACCAATTAGATCAAAAGTTATTCACTACAAAATGGACTACATTTTAAAAGTATACCAAACCTTATGAAAAACTCAAGCCCAGTTATTACCTTATTGAATGTTCAATTAGTGTGTAAAACACTAATGAATGTTTAGACCCCCAATTTCAATAATACCAACACAAACTTATACATAAACAATATATGTGCGGAATGATGAATATGAGCTATATCCAAATTGGTAAAACACTCTAAACCATAATTAATCACAAACACAACAGCAATTAAAAGGTAAAGAGTAAGCGAAGAGAGACGCAAACACAAAAATAACACTGGCATGTGTTATCGAAGAGGAAACCGAAAAACTCGGCGAAAAAACTCTCCGTTGCCCTTTAAGCGGTCAAATGATACATTAAAGAATAAAGTTGGAATATATGAATAGCAGAAAACCCACCAAGCCTAATCTACCCAATGCATTTAACCCCTTCAAGCTTCTTGCTCCAACAAAGTTAAGCCTAACCGTGTCTTCTTTAATTTCCCAGATCCCGCAATAAGCCCATTGCATCAACTAAGTAAATTGGTCATCTCCGAATTGCTTCCCAAGCACCAAAATACCTCTTCACTGATATGAGTATGGTGAGATAAGGATTTGGAAAATATACCTCTCAAGGATATGTCAATAGTGAGGGTGAGAGTAGAGGAATTTGGAGAATCAGATGTCAAAATATTGTGGATGAGTCAATCTTGTTTTTCTCTAGGGTTTATCTCTTAACATTCTCTTTGGAAGCTTTCTACATTTCGTGGGTTTAAGGGTATTTATAGTAGTGTATGTGAGGATTACAAAAAGTTAGTTTTCATCCAAACAGGGCATTCTGGCAACTCAGTCTCATGAGTGGAACTACCTAGCCAAACTGTACATTTTGTCCTGTAGTGCTCTAGCTGTCGTGACCCTTCAGTTCCTTGCATGCTTCACACGTGTGCCACTTTGACGACTTACCAGTCGCAAGGCTCCTTTGTATGTACATATCTTGAGTTTTCTTCACACTCTCTCACACACAACCCTTACGTAATTCCCACCTAAATACAAGGTCTCTAATTGCTAAAATACAGGAAAATTTGATACGGAATAAAGCCAACACATTATTGAATAAATTCAACCTTATAACCTTACATATTATGATCCAAGTTTGACCCTTCCCACATGTAAATCAAAGCAAAAACTCTTATCGTCTTAAAAACTCTCTTCTTCTCCCCCACCTATAGATAATACTTCTACAAAATCTCATTCTCATGAAATCATGTCTCCATTTTTTCCTAATTTCAATACAATATGCTTTTGTCTATTAATAATGTTCTATGCAATTTATACAGACAAATTTTTTGTCATCGACCAGTGCAACAAAAATATATATAAATCTTGAGATCCCTAAGGTTGTTGAAATAATTGACAAGTGCATATTTCTAAAATTTATAATAACAAAAAGTCTAATAAATAGCATATACTATACAAGATGCCATTAACTTAATATTTTCTTTATAAAAATTCAATGATAGGAATGGTAAAAAACATGATCCTATACAAGAAATACCAAAAATACAAGCAAAACAATTTTCATAGGAGGATTTATCTTTAAATAATATGAAGACAAACGTAAAGATAAAATGCGTCGAATGAGATCCTACGAAATAGGTTTGTTAATCATTTCAAATTATACTCATCATTTACGTTTAAAAAAAAAAAAAAAAAAACATCATATTATATACATTAGAAAAATAATACATATTAATTTCAATGTTCATTGCAAGATATGAACTACTAGGGTATTGCAACAATAAATAACATTGATACAACAATGTGTTGGTATTACATTTTGTGCATACTTTGTGGAAGGAATGTCAAACCACAAGCAAGATCATTTTAGTGTGCAAAATGTGAAACAAAAACAAATCTTTCTATCCCAAAGTTAGAGGCATTCACATTAACTACATACTCTCCAAATATTTATAATATATTTATCTCACTATAACTATTATATATATACAATTGCTAACTACTTTAGATATAGAATTCAAATTGAAGTTTTTGATGCAAATGACAAAACAAATTTTGTGATATTTGATCGAGATGCCGATAAAATTCTAAATAAATCTACAAGAAATCTCGTTGAAAAATAAACTGAGGTACAACTTATTTAAATTATTGTAAAATTTTTGATATTGGAGAAGAAATCTCACGTAATTTGAAAAAATAATTTAGCAAAAAAATGGATTTTCCTACTTCATTTGAATGAATTCAATCTAAAAGATGGTTTTGAAAATTATATAATTGCTAAGATTTTTTATGCACCTTTAAATGACAAAAAGGTATGGAAGAAAAAAAAATATATATACACAATCTAATATGCTATATTAATTCTTTTTGCTGCACTATTCCAAAATTAACAAAAATAAAAAAATGAAAACATTTACAAAAAAATTGTCACATCATTGAAGTTTAACATAAAAGCAAATACTTATGAAAAATCTTAGCGACAAAGTCCAAACTTTGTAAAATCCAATAAAAAATCTCCCGGTGCCAATTCATTAGTGATTAACACAAATGATGCAACAAAAGGAAAAAAGTGATGAAAGTTCAAAAATTGAAATGAACTAAAATTCAAACGTTGAAGAAGGAGAAACTGATGATGATAACAAGCGTCATCATACCACGATAATAAAGCATTGAAGAAACCAAAAAAAATAAAAAAAATCGTAATGAAGCTTTTTATTACATCACATAATAAAAATTAATAATATAGAATGAATTAATATGCTTTTATCAACTTTTTTTTAAATAATATTACTCCAAAGTTGTTTTAATTATTGCTCATTACAACATCGCACACCCTTGGTGCAATGGCCACTCCACAAGTATAAGTGCTTGTAGGGTGTGGGGAGCAAGGGTTAGGATTCAAGTTTCTAGAAGGGAGATTCACACACATATACACTTAGATTAGGCTAGAGTAGAAATTCAATCTTGTATAATAAAAAAAAAAAAAAAATTTATTGCTCATTACTTTAACAAAATAATTATAATAGATGTATGTGTGCAATTTATAATTGTCCCTTTTTATAATGAACTCATTACTAACAACGTTTTATAATAAATATGCTATAATATATGTATAATATTTTCCAAAGACAAATTTACAAAAAACATTATAATATGCAACTTACTAGTAATATTAATCACAAATGTATAATATTTTCTCTAACTTAAGGGCAATATATGTTGATGCGTTTATGAGATAGCGTAATATCCCTTAGAGTGTTTACATAACACAAATATATTTTGGAATTCCTTCTCAAAATTAAAGCAACCGATATCATTTAGAAATGTTTGGAATAGTGGGTCATTATTATTATTTGTGAATTCATAATCAATCATATGCTCATGGGGTTTCTCCTAAAAAAGGATCTATTTTTTTGACGAACTATAACATATAAGATATTGATCAAAAGAAAACAATGTTTTACACATGTAATTAATTAGTTGTGCTTGTGCATATGCTAAAATCCAAAATTTATGCATGTCGCGCTCCATTTTAAACGAGCAATTAAGGACTTCAAGCTCAAAAATATCTGGTTTCATGCTTTTAAGTACCCAAAATTGGGATTTTTAAACTTTGGAAAGTCAAAAAGTAGCTTCTCTTATTTTTAAGCCTATAAGACAAATATAAAATCAACAATTTTTCTTGAAACTTTCCTTTTAAGTTTCTAGGATTTTGATGGAATAATAAGAGGGACTATCTTAAAATCATTTATTAAGATTGACAGTAAAAAATAGGCCTATTCCCACGCAAATAAATTACACTCGATAAAGTGTTTAAAAGGCTTTGAATCCTGAGGCGTTAGCCTATTCTTTTACGGATGTGAACCATGTGGAGTTCTTGTGTGAGATAAATAAAATGCATTATTTGAGTTATGGTGTAAGAGCAAAACTGATTTGTGATTTTCCTAGGATTGGCCTTGTGAACAATGGTTTAAGTCCAAACTAAAAATCATTTGAACTTCTAGTGAGAGCTTAACTGTGTTTTATGTGGCTGTTGGGATTGGGACAAATAAAATTGGGTAAATGGTCATGGTTTGCTATCCACCACCTTTGGCGTAACAACATTTATGGGATATAAATTTTGATTTGATTACATATGGGATACACATAATTCTTCTCCACAACAAAAGTTATGGTAAATATTTCAAAAGAATTTGATTTATTTTCTATTTTCTACCATTTTCATAGTTGACTTCCTTAGTAGGCACTCTTCTTAATTGCTACCATTCTTTATTAAGCAACTTTCTAGTATACTTTCCAGAAATTACGTTGCCTAATGCAATAATGAGTATACAATTAAAATTATATACACCGTAGCTGGCTTTCCTCAACCATTTTCTTCATTTTATTTTTCTTAAATTTTGTAGACAATAAATGGTCTTTTAATGTGTCAAACCGTAATGATATTTTTTTTATGCCAAAAACTTGTATTTTCAAATGCAATTTGACCTCACCTCTTTAATACCCAAAATTGGGGTCTTTAAGCTTGGTAGGACAACTAACAACTAGGCTTATTCTAAATCTAAAGCAAGTGAGGAAAGCATTTTAATTTAGAAAATTTTTAGAGTGAGGCAATCCAATATTTTGAAAGTAGTTTAGCATGACATAAAAAAGAAGCCACGTGCCAAAACAATCATATAAACACTGTTGCAACTTGCAAATATTTGGAGAGCTAGAACGGGAAATGCATAAATCTGACCTAAAGACCTAAGAACTGGGTCATACCCTTGAGGCCTGTTGAGGTCACTTGAATTTTGTGGTCCTCTTTTGTTTAGTCCATGCCTCACAATAAGCCACCCACTTGATTGCCTCCACCTTTAGACCCAAATGGATGTTATGTTTCTCTGTTTCAGTGGTGTGGACCTTAAATTTAAAAGCCAGAGGATTTGAGAAATTGTGTCTTGGCTCTCACATCATCGTCTACTTGTTTGGTTGACAAGTCGTGCTTTGAAGATGAAGGTGTCTTTGTGATGCCTCTTTATCTCCCCCATCTCAGCCCAATCGTAGATTAAATGAAATGAGCATAGGCAGATTGAAGAGATGATCATAGGGTATTATCCCGTGGGGTACTCCTAGATCAATAATTTTGTATTCATGATTCTCCATTGAACCGAGTGAACCTTTTGTGCAGGAAGAGCTAGATGACTAACCGCGTTCCCACAGACAATGCCAAACTGATGATGTCAAAATCGCCAGTTGGGTCACTCGTCCAATCTGGAACTCTCTTTATCTTGCAGGTCCTACAAGATCGTTAAGAGCTCCAAATTGGACAAGTGACCTAATTGACGATTTTGGCATCATCAGTGCCCATTGTTAGAAGGATTTCTGATTCTCAAATACAGTCAAGGCAATGCATTTATCCAAAACTTGATGTCATAATTTTGTCTTATATAGGTATCTATATAATTGCATTAAAAAAATCATCTGTGAGTTATCCTGTGGTTAGTCAAGTTGCAACAATATTCAAAGTTTGCATTAATCATCAAGATTAAAAATAATTTGCAGATCAAACTGTGGGGATAAAATGGATGCTTTTCTCAGTAGAATGTATTATCTTAATGGAGGTCGCGACAATAAACACGGGATGTCAAAGCTCAATGCCAGGATGGAGCAGATTGAAGTAAAGTTGAAGAACACATGCACTGATGAATATTCAGTTTTAAGGTTCTCTTGTAACTTCATTTAAATAATTATTTCTTTTCTATTTATTTTTTTCAGATCAGCGAATATGTTGAACACAATGACGCCATTTTGCTAGTTGTAATTCCTGCAACTCAGGCGCTAGAAATTTCATCATCCCGAATCCTTAAAATAGTGAAGGAATTTGATGCAGACAGTGGGTTTTTCATTGCTAAGCTTGCATTTTCTAATTTCTTTGAATGACATTCTCATTTATTTCAAGTTTGTTATCTTTTGCAAATCCTTTGTTAATGATATTTTTGTTGGAAGTGGTAAACCAAAAGGTGTCTCTTGATATTTCATAACAGTTTGTGTCTTCTGTTTTTCCATAACTATTTGTGTCTTTTGTTTTTCCATAACTGTTTGTGTCTATTGTCATTCCATAACATTTGTGTTTTTGAGTCTTTCACATTCTAGAATTTTCTGTTATGAAACAAAGAGTCATGACAATAATGACAGCTCTTGTAACTTCACCCTATAAAAGGGGATAGATGTATGATGTGAAAGTGTGTGAAAGAAAAAGTTGTAGTGAGCTCTCAAGGCAGTAGCCTAATCTCTTTGTTTGTGATTTTGAAGTACTTTAATAAAAATTTTCATTCCTCTCTTTCTTGTGAGTACTTTTTTGAATTTAAGTCAAGACTTTATAAAGCCAACAAAGTGGTATCAGACCAAGTTCTTAGAGCCTAGAGTCTTTGTTTACACCATTAGTGAAGATGTCTTCTAATATGGTGCAACCACAAATTCCTAAATTGCCGAAAGAAAATTATGAGAGCTAGCAGATTCAAATGAAAGCGTTGCTTGGATCACAAGAGCTATGGGAGCTCGTCACTGATGGGTATGTAGAACCAACAAGTGAGCAAGAAGCCACTTACAACGTAGAGCAAAAGAATTTGCTCAAGGATCAGAGGAAGAAAGATAAGAAGGCATTGTTTCTACTCTATCAAGGGGTGGATGAGTCAACTTTTGAGAAAATTGCCAAAGCAGAGTCAAGTAAAGAAGCATAGGAGATTCTTAGCATTTTTCTCAAGGGTGTTGATCGTGTGAAAAGAGTTTGTTTGCAAACTCTTCGTGCCGAGTTTGAAGTTGCTCACATGAAAGATGATGAAACTATTTATGATTATTTTTCACGATTATTATAATTGTTAATCGTTTGAAAAGTAATGGAGAGAGTCTTGAAGATGTTCGTGTGGTGGAGAAAATATTAAGATCTCTTGCAAATAAATTTGAGCATGTCGTGGTGGCTATTGAAGAGTCAAAGATTTGGAGACTCTCAATTGATGAATTGATGGGATCTCTTCAAGTGCATGAGTAGCGTATGGAAAAGAAATCCAGCTCTGTTGTCATTGAACAAGCATTAGATTCAAAATTGACTCTAAGAGAGGAGAAGCCTAATGGCTTCCGTGGAGGATATACCAATAGCAATTGTGGCAAGGGTTGTGGAAGAGGAACATTTAGAGGCAGATCTACTCGCGGACATGGAGCTAATAGAAATGTCCAATGTTTCAATTGTAACAAATTTGGACATTATGCATCAGACTGCTAGTACAATAAATTTGAGGAGCATAATGAACAATCTAATCTTGTTGAGGCATCAAATGTTGAAAAAGAAGAATGTACACTTCTTTTTGCACAAGAGGAGGAAAATAATTCGCAAGAGGTGTGGTATCTTGATCCTAGAGCTAGCAACCACATGAGTGGAAAAAAGGAGCTCTTCGTTGAGCTTGTTGAAGGTGTTCAAGGTGATGTCCGTTTGGGAGACTAATCCAAATTGCCCATATAAGGTAAAGGAAAAATTAGAATATGTCAAGGGAGTGGTGTTTTGCAATTTATCTCCAATGTGTACTATGTGCCCAACATGAAAAGCAATGTTCTTCGTATTGGGCAACTCCTAGAAAAGGGGTATATTATACACATGGAGAAACTCTTTTTTTTTTTTAAGGATGCTAAAGGAAGGCTTTTTGCAAAAGTTCAAATGGGTCACAATCGTATGTTTCCACTCCATCTTAACTCAACAATGGAGAAATGTTTCCATGGGCTTGTAAAAAATGAGTCATGGAAGTGGCATTTTCGCCTTGGGCATCTCAATTTCAGTGGGCTTAAACTATTATCCACATCAAGCATGATGCATGGATTGCCTAATATTGAAAAGCCAGAATATGTATGTGAGATATGCACTTTTGGCAAGCAACAAAGAAGTCATTTTCCAAGTGGGAGATCATGGAGAGCACCTAATCCATTAGAGTTGGTGCACATAGATATTTGCAGTCCATTTGATCCAATTTTTGTTGGAGGTAACAAATATTTCATCTCCTTTATTGATGATTTCAACAAAAAATTATGGGTTTATCTTATCAAAGAAAAATCTGTAGCTTTCACTATATTCAAAAGTTTCAAGGCACATGTTGAAGTGGAAAGTGGTTGTAAGATCAAAATACTTAGATCTAACAGAGGTGGTGAGTACACCTCAAATGAATTTCGAGATTATTGTAGAAAAATGGCATCAAGCAACAGTTTACAGCTGCATAAACACCACAACAAAATGGCATTGCAGAGAGGAAAAATCGAACGATCCTTGATATGACAAGGACAATGCTCAAAGAAAAATGTTTGCCAAAGAATTTCTAAACAGAAGCAGTAGCATGTACAACCTATTTACTCAATTGATGCCCTTCCAAAAGTGTCAAGAATAGGACACCACAAGAGGCGTGGAGTGACTACAAACCAAGTATGTCATACTTAAGAATTTTTGGGTGTATTGCATATGCTCAAGTGCCTGAGACTAAGAGAAAGAAGTTTGATGATCGTGGGGAGAAGTGCATCTTCACTGAGTATAGTGAGGAGTTGAAAGCTTACAAACTCTACAATCCACTTACCAACAAAGTAGTGGTGAGTAGAGATGTCATTTTCAGTGAAGAAGAGTCATGGAGATGGAATGATGACATCACAAGTAAAGAGAAGCCACTTTAGTTAGAAGGGCAAGAAGAAAATGTGAATTATGAAGGTTCAGAGAGACCTTCCTCAACACCCCACCACTATGCATCATCAACAGGCACTTTATCAATTTGAAGCCCAGGTAGCATTTTTCCATCTCCAACACCAATCAAAATGAGAGGCCTAGAAGATATCTATGCACAAACTGAAGAGACTAATCTCTTTTGTTTGTGTGTGGACATGAGCCTTTTACTTTCTAAGAAGCTGTGAAAAAGAATTGTTGGAGGAATGCCATGCAAGAAGAAATTTATGCCATTGAGAAAAACAACACATGGGAAAATATACCAACTAGATGTCAAGACTTGACACGATGAGGATGTTGATTTCTCTTATAGCACATCATAGTTGGAAAATATACCAACTAGATGTCAAATCGGCATTCTTAAATAGCTACTTGAAGAAGAGGTGTATGAAGAGCAGCCTGAAGGTTTTGTGGTTGAAGGAGAAGAAGACAAGGTTTATTGTTTGAAGAAAGCTTTATATGGGCTAAAGCAAGCTTCTCAAGCTTGGAATTCTCATATTGATAGCTATTTTCAAGGAAGTGGTTTTGTCAAGTGTCCTTATGAGCATGCAGTCTGCATCAAGAAGAATGCCCATGGTGAAATTCTTATAGTTTGCTTTTATGTTGATGATTTGTTATTCATAGGAAACAGTCAGCAAATGTTCCATGAGTTTAAACAAGCTATGTTCAAGGAGTTCGAGATGACCGACTCTAGACTTATGTCATTTTTCCTTGGGATTGAGGTATGACAGCTACCAGATGGCATTTTCATTTGTCAGAAAAAATATGCAAAGGAATTGCTTGACAAATTTAATATGAAAAATTGCAATGCTGTCAATACACCTGTTACAATGGATCTAAAATTGACAAGAGAGGGAGAAGGGAAAATTATAGATCCAACTCTATTTAGGAGTTTGATTGGAAATTTAAGATACCTCTCAATCACAAGGCCATACATTATTTATAGTGTTGGTCTTTTGAGCAGATATATGGAGAAACCAAAGGAATCTCACTGGCTTGCAGCAAAGAGGATCCTAAGATATATAAAAGGTACCATGGATTTTGGTCTTTTATATTTATATAATAATGATGTCATATTATATGGATATTCAGATAGTGATTGGGGAGGTGATCAAGATGAAAGAAAAAGCACTACTAGATATGTTTTCTATCTTGGATCAACGACTTTCACTTGGATGTCCAAAAAGCAGAGTATTGTAGCATTGTCAACATGTGAAGCTGAATATATGGCACCATCCTCTTCTATTTGTGAAGCAATATGGTTGAAGAATTTTTTTAAAGAATTTGATCATCCACAAGAAGAATCCATAATTATTTATGTGGATAACAAGTTCGCCATAGAACTTTCTAAAAATCCAGTTCAACATGGAAGGAGCGAACATATTGACAAGAAGGATAATTTCTTGAGAGATTATGTGAAATAGAAAGTTGTGAAGCTCCAGTATTGCAATACAGAAGCGCAAATAGCAGACATTTTTACCGAAGCCTTACCAATTAATAGATTAAGAAGATTGAGGACAATGCTTGGTGTGAAGATGCTTTTGGTTTAAGCAGGAGTGTTGGAAGTGGTAAACCAAAATGTGTCTCTTGATATTTCATAACAGCTTGTGTCTTTTGTTTTTCCATAACTGTTTATGTCTATTGTCATTCCATAACGTTTGTGTCTTTGAGTCTTCCACATTCTAGAATTTTTTGTTATGAAACAAAGAGTCATGACAATAATGACAGCTCTTGTAACTTCACCCTATAAAAGGGGATAGATGTATGATGTGAAAGTGTGTAAGAGAAAAAGTTGTAGTGATATCTCAAGGTAGTAGCCTAATCTCTTTGTTTGTAAGTTTGAAGTACTCTAATAAAATTTTCATTCCCCTCTTTCTTGTGAGTACTTTGTTGAATTTTAAGTCAAGACTTTGTAAAGCCAACAATTTTATTAGCATGGTAAATAACGTTCTACTAATGTGGATATCCAGCATGTCCAGACTAGTACTGTTGTGCTGGTTTGAAGTCCATGCTATTGCATATATTGTTACAATATGCAGACAACCAGATTGAAGTTGGGTTTCAATTATGATTTGTAGATTAGGATTTATTACTTATTTATTTATCATCATCGTTTACAAGGGGCAAGCTAGCCTAGTTGATTAGCTGTTTCTGAAGCACTGATCTTTCACTGGACAAGCACATTATTTTAAAGATTGTAAAATACGTTTGTCATTTTAAAGAGGTAAACCCGAGTCTGGCAATACCCCAATTCTCTTTCATACTGAAGGTCCAAATGCTGGTGATCCGATAGGGGTATTGTAATATCTACTTGTTTATAATGGTCCTTTTGGTTATTTTGCTTAGTGATCTAACGGACATGATTTGTTGTATCTGCAGGAGCCCTTCTCCATGGGTACCAATATTCGATCAAGACCAGGCAGACCTCGAACTGGCAGCAATGAGGAAAACCACAACCAGGCTTGCTCAAAAGGGGAGTTGCCTAAAGCATCCTTGAGTGTTCTAGTTGGAAATTTTGTACAGCTACCATTGTTGAATTATTCTAATTTGTTCCTGAATATATACATCTTACAGCTTGGCACTTTAGAACATTGTAGAACTCTTGTAAACTATGTTTTATAGTTCCAATATATTTGTTTTATAGCTACAATCAAATATCAGTAATTCCACTAACAAAGGATCTCATTCTAGTGTAATAAACAAACAAGAGACATCGCACAGTTTGTTATTGTTGATCTTTGACGCTATTGAATTGCACAAGAGATCATCTCAGCATCTCTAGCCCCTCATCTCTTGCCCATTACCCAACTGTTAAAGACATCACCAACAACCCCCAAAATGAATTTGCTGTGAAGATCCATCTCATGTATAGTGAGAGGCATCAAGATCCATCTCATGATCAGTTCCACCAAATGACTGTTTTACTATTTCTACCCATATTAACATGAATTTGTTGAAATGCTAAGCCATACTTAAGATGGTAAGGGAACCAATAAAGAGTTTTGACTCGAGCTCTATAATGTTAAACATCCCATTCTACAAATAGTTACATCTTATGATACTAAATCCAACATATTATCTCCATAAGGGTGGTATGGTAAAACCCTAAAAATTGGGTTTCTCATGTTAACAGGTTTTGTTAGGGTAATTGTTAATAAACCATTTAAGGCATGGAATGGTCCTCCATAGGCTATTGGATTGTTCAATTATGAGTATACTATGTGGCATATAAGGAATAGTAGACTATATGATGGCTACACATATATTGACATGCTAGAGTTCCATAGAGCTACAATACATTCAGGTACATGAGGAAATTAATAGTAACATTTGAAACGCATCAATTCGACTATTTTCTCATCTAATTTTATGCTAGAATTCTAAACTTTAATTAGGGTTGTCCATGCGACGGATAGGGTCAGGTTTAAGGTTAACCAGCCACCTATTATAGGCAAGTTGGTTACGAAATTGATACTTGAACATTGACCTCGAGAAATACTAGTCATCAAATTGCCTAGGATCGATTTTATCTGCGGTTATATTAATTGAGACCACCTAAAGGATGGTGGTATGGAATTTTATAGTCGAAGATAGTTGGTTTACCAATTTACTAATTGGATCAATCGGTCCTCAGTTTGATTCACCTCGGGTCAAGCGGTTTAGTTGGGTCTGGGTCTTGGATGGTTAGCCCTAACCTTGATTATCCACAACCAATTCAACCCAAATGCCCTAGAAGAAAACCAATTTTAAATACCCCAAAACAAAATTAGTAATAAATATGCCAAAATATACCCAAATCAAACCTAAGATATTCAAATACTCACAAATACAAAAATCACCAGTCCAACTCCAATAACAAACCTCATGTAACGTTTTTCATTCAAATGTCCCACAATAAAAAATAAATAAATAAATAAAATCCCAATACAACTCGAGCTTGAAAGGATTGAATTTTAAAATCGATATTGAAAGGCTCGAGTCTTTAAAGAACTCGAGCCTCGAAAGCTCTATTTATATTAAGAACTTGAGTCTTTAAGACTCTAGTTTTACTGGGGTTCCCCCCCCCCCCCCCCCTAAACGTGCATTCAAGTAGAAACAGAGAAGTTGTTTTTCCCCTACATTAATAGAGTTACAGGTCTGTGGACAATGGGCACATTACAATGTAACTACACATAAATTACATCAAAAGGAATTCATATCAACATTCCAAACACGTCCAACATTCCAAACATAAAATAAAATAAAGAGTAAAGAGCTAGCTCTCAACGGTTATACACGAGTTTAATTTGACAATACACTGATGTGGGATCCACAATAATTGAGTTATTTATAATAGTGTCATTGAAACATTTAACTCAAAATTTGTAATCTCACTTTGTAATTTTATAAGGCTAGAAGGGGAAAAACCCAACCCAAAAAAAAAAAAAAAAAAAACCCAAGATAAAACTCAAGTCTGTAATACTTGAGTCTTACAAAAAACTCGAGTTTTGAAAACTCAATTTTTAATGAACTTGAGTTTTGAAAAAGGGTAGGAGGGTTGGCACATTCTGGACATGTTCCCATGTAGGACGGTTATCACATTCACCTGTCCGATACACACTCTTGATGCTTCAGCATCTGCAACGCAGTGATTAATGTAGCAGGTGGTTTCATGGCTCCCACGTTCTATGGTGTGATGAAGATCCAACGGTCGAAGTTTTTCTGAGTTTTTGGGTGGGAAAATTACCACTCCTTTTTCACCTCTATATAAAAGGGAGGGGGGGGGGATCACTTTCCCCCATTTCAGCAGTCTTTACCTTACCATCAAAGAAGCCGTTCGAGGAGCCCAACATCCCAGATTTGTAATTTTCTTGAGTCCTTACTTAGCTTAGGGTCCTTTTTTTGTTTAGTCATTGGGATGGGTAGATTCGATAGTCTAGTTAACACGCCCGAGGTGAGGGAGGCCTTTAAAACTAAGTATAACATTCTTGTCAAGGTAGAGATAGAGCACTGCCATTTAAGGGAATGGTACACTAAAAGACTTAACTAGTGTCGTGGCCATTCCCATGATTGCCTTTATAAAAGGTGGAATGCAAATTCCCATGGATAAGGTAATAAGGGATTTCTTGATTTTCTATAGGCTTAGCCCCACCTATTGCTTTCCAAACCTCTTTAGGACACTAGATAGTGTAGATATGCTAAACTGTAAGATGGATGCCAACCAGATCCATCATAATGTCAATTGGATTTACAGTTGTCAAAATAGCAAGGACATAGGATACTACCTTAGAACTAGGGTACTCGTAGTTAGATTAATTTCTTGCCTTCCAGAAACCAACAAAGGCATGGACGAGGATTTTTTTTATCATCTCGCGTGACTGGCATGATGGGTTGCACTGTCCTACGCAGGACGGAGAGCCAAGTGTGGTGATCATAGGCCTAAAAAAGCTGTTTACCCTTAGTCTATAGAAAACTCCTTCCCTCACTTCCAGCCTTCTTTATGTTTTTTTTTTTTTTTTTTTAATTTATTATCTTCTTTGTACCAATAATTTTTTTTGAAAATACTTAACCTCTAACTTTCTCTTCTTAAAATTCTTGCAGATAAAGGTTTCACTATTGCAAATCTTAATTTAGCGAATCGCAAGGATCTTAATAGGATTCGGAAGTTTGAGATCTTCCTTTACAAAGATGGTCAACTATGCACTGCCCACGTCATTCTCAGGTACACTCCTACTATGACATGCTTTCAATCCCTTAAGCACGTGATCAAGTCCAAAGACCCATGTATAGTAAGGATTGAGGTGACCATTCCTGGGTTTCTTACTAGTCCTCCTCCCAAAGGGACTTTCGAGGTTGAATTAACTGCTCAGTAAGTTGCCAAAATTATTCAAGCCGAGAAGGAAGTTGTACCTTTTGACGAAGAACTATAGAAGCCAATACAAGAGCCTACCTTCATTGACCTTAAGGAGGACTTTGAAGTTTTCAATTGACCCGACCTAGCCGAGCACTTTGAGGCCAGTTCCAGACCTCAATCTACAGCTCAAGTCAGCATTAACCAAGAGATTATGGACAAACCTAAAGGAATGGTGATCCAAAAGAGAACCCCCAACCTTCTGGCCTTATTGGAGTCTCATGCCGGGGGAGCTATGCCCAAGGTTGCCGCAAATCCGAGGCCCCCTACCCCCCTCTCGACTCGAACCTCTCATTTTCAGCCCAAGGACGATGAGATCCAACCCCCAGTGGAGCAAGAGCCCCCATAAGGGGTCCAAGGTTACTAGGACTCAACAAAAGAAAGGTTCCATTAAGGGCACTAGTTTCGAAGCTACAGCTGCACTATGCTCCAGGGTCTATACTTAGAGTCCCTCATTGGTGCTTAATGGGCCACCACACCCTTTTGACTCTTCTATTAGAAATTTTCAACAAGGGAGAGCTGGTTATGTGGCCAATTCCCTTAAGTAGGCCCTGCTCCTTCCCCAAGATATGGTAGGCCTTAAGAGCCTAGAGAAGCATGAACTGCTCCTATCTCTAAAGGGGGACTTGACCTTGGTAAGTTTTCATATCCGAGCTTCGGACTAAAATGCTCCCTTATCAACGTTTTTGTTGTTCAGGTTTTGCTACTTTTTTATTTATTTAATTTTTTATCATTTGTTTATATTAATTCTTACTAACAAGTGTGTTTGGTTTTCTTAGGTACAATTTTTTTTTTCCTTTTTCTTTGTCATTAGTTTTGTTTTTTATTTTTAATAAGAAAAATTGAATTCTTAAATTTCTTGTGTTTAAAAAAAAAAAAAATGAAGTGGCCATTCATGGGTTAGAAACTTAGGATGATGTTGTGGACTTAATCATGGGTTAGAAGTTTCTTGTCACATTGTATTGAATATATTAATCAATGCTAGTAATAGTGTTAAAATTTTAGTTTTTAGTAACTCAAAAGACTACTTTATCTACTTTAACACCTCACTTAATAGTACACCCTACATCTAATCTCCTATTTTAACATACAACTCACTAAAATAATATAGTAGGTTCCAGTTACCTCAATTGGTAAAATCTTTTATGGTCGAATAAGAGATCTAGGGTTGAATCTCCACCTACACCAAAAATTTACTGTAGCACATTGCCATTTAAATATATATATATATATATATATATATATATATATACATATAGCACAAAGAATGTAGATTTTTTTTTTTTTTTTTTAAAAAAATTTAGCGAGGAAACATAGCCTTAACAACTCCAATGTGAACGCTCTCACACTTTATATACTGTGTGGATGTAAATGCCCTAGTGAGCTCCTCATAGGACCCTATTGAGCCCTCCTCCAATCTGTCGAACAACCTCATGGCGATAGGCTTGAGGCTAGAAGGGAACACCTTGCACATGAGAACCTTGTTTTTAGAGAAAATGGCCAGCATTTGATTATAAATGGCTCACATGCACCACTGGGTCAATCCTTCTATTGTATTTAGTGAAAGTTGGTTGGAAAATTAGCCTTCTCAATATGGCTCGAGAAAGGTGACTGAGAAATTTGGTGCAGGGCCCTGCTCATAACGTCATTTCCCAATTCTCAGGGGGTGAATCTCTAACCCTTCTTCACCAATAACTTAGGGGGATTCTAGATCTCCGCCGATAACTTCACTCTTCTTTTGAACTAGAGCTTTGGCTTAATGAAGGGGGTTCTATCCTCCCTGACATGCACTCTACATCAAAGCTACCTACAAAGATGATCAACCTCTAACCTAAGGTTGTGCGTATCTTATTCATGTGATACTTAACTTCCTGGTCTTGAATGGCTTCAACTGATATGATCTTAATGGACAAAATCTACCTTGATGCAGGGAGACCAAGCCACCTCTCAGTCCTTTCTTCTTTCTAAATTCACAAACTGATCCACACGCTGGAAACCCACAGATTCTTCTGTCTCCCCTTCTATCACCACGAACGCCAATCTCATCTCTCATGGAGTTTGCCATTTTTACCACCACGCACGAATAGCAAACAAAGATTCAAGGTGACATTCCCATAGACGACGCCAATTGTAAGCAGGTAAAACTCAATTTTAACTCAAGTCAAATGGAGGGTTAACATATGACGGCCCAATACAACTAATTTATAGAGAGTGGGTTTTCAAGATCAACCTTAGTATGACTATATGGTTTAGCTTTTAAGTTAATGGAAAAATATCAAATAACTCATAAGAGAGATAGATTTTGATATTAACTCTTCCTCAGGTTAGTCTGAGGGGCGTTCATATAATGTTCTAATTTCGGTTACAGGGTAGTGTTACATAGAGTATGTTTCCATTTCAAGTTTTTTTGCCCCCTTGATCTAGACATGTTCCCTTTCTTTATAGCTGTCCAAATTGCATCCTATCCCTCCACTTGTATAGCTACTGATCTTCGTTTGGATGCTTCTTCTATCAAGGTTTTGCTAGAGGTGGTAAAATGTGCTGCAAGCTGTGAGGGTACTATTCAAGGTCATTCTACCATTAATGTGGCAAGCTAAGTTGGTGTAATGCATTGAATGTGAGTACTTTACCTGGATATTTCCCTTCTTCTTTGCTTGCACGTCTTTACCACTCTCCTCGGTATTTTGTCTTTTGGTCTAAATGGCCTGCTCAATGCCACCCGAGGAATGCTTGCTTTTCGGACTCCTTAGGAAGTTAGCTTTTTCGGCCTTTATTCTTGGGCTCTTATCTATGTATTAGGTCAAAACTAATAAGGGAATGGGCCCTTCCACCTCTTCAGGCTGGCCTACAGAGCACTATTCCGTACTCAAATCTCAACCCTCCCACAATAATAATAATAATAATAATAATAACAATAACAATAATAATAACAATAATAATAATAAGTAATTACACAAATAAAATGTTAGGTTTTTAGATCCCTATAAACTAGATTTTTTAACCTAATTAATTAACCAAGTGAATACTTAGGTTTATTATTTAGATCTAGGTTAAAACAAAATAATCATATCATGCAAAGTAGCAGAAAAGTAAACATCACAACGATATGATGAGAAAAACCAAACTGGTAAAAAATCTGGGGAGGATTTAACCTAGCTATCCTCAAGGTAAAAATCAAATCCACTATAGAGAATCGAAGTTTACAATAAGACTTAGACCACTAACATCTTATTGCTACCACACGTAGAACTTATTGACATGACCATGTGCAAGCTCCGAATCCATGGACTCCTTCTCTATTAGGCCTTTGCAATGCAAGCACCCACACTTATGACTTTGAGACTCCACTCAAAGGTTTTGGATCTCCTTAGACGTTGATCTTGTATGCAACAATTTCTATAACACTAGATCTTGAGATTCTTCAAGGAATAACACCGGTGGAAGACTTTAGAGAGTTTTTGGGTACAAAACCCTAGATCTACAAAAGAGGCACAAGATACACTCTAATCTCTCTAAAAAAACTCTGAAAAACCCCTCTAGGTTTAGTTTATAATGTCTTTTAATTACTGGAAAAAAAGGCTTGCTATTTGGGCTTCAAACGGTCAAGTTATAGGCTTTTTATGTTTGCTAATTTTTTGTTGATATGCGAGTTTCAATCGATCAAGTACCAATCGAACAACTTTCGATCGATTGAGTACCAATTGAGTACCAATCGAACGACTTTCCATCAATCGAGTACCAATCGAACGAAATAGATTGTAACTCATTTTTTTCATCCCGAACTTGAGTTCTTTTGTCTTGGACTTGAAAGTACACTATTCTAAACCAATGAGACTTACTTTTTGTCATGGTTTGCCAACATTACAAACTCAAAACCTAACAATCTCCCCCTTTGGCAATTCGTGACAAAACACACTTACAACATAATGCCCAAATATATCACAAATCTCAATCTTGATAACAATGTCAAAAGAACACATCAACGCATGTGTGGAAAGAAAGACATATAAACAATCTGAATCAATAAAAAAAAGAAGAAGAAGTGAATTCTAACTCTCCCCCTAAGTTAGATACATCAAAATGTTTTTATCTTCTGCCCCTTTCAAAAACAATCTTATCTCCCCCTAAAAAAAAACATTTTAAAAACCTTTTTAAACAAGATTCCCACATTTCATCTATTTCTCCCCCTTTTTTGTCATGTATTGACAAAGACAACTCAAACAAAGAGTAAACAAAAAACATACGCAACAAAAGTCAAGAGAAAATAAAGAATCAAAGAAAAAAATGACTCCAACTCTATAGAGAATAGAGGCGGCTCCCCCTATGAAGAGCAACAACTCCCTCTAAGAACAATAAAGGTTAAAAACAACTTTTCTCCCCCTATAAAAATAGGAAAAACAAAACATGTTTCAGGAAAAACAGTTTTGGGGAAAATTTAGGAGGTGGGGAAAAGGAAAAACACACAAACCTAACTTTTAAAAAAAAAAAAATTTGAGGTTACACATGAACACAAATATTCTCTTTTAATAAATGCAAACTTGACACTATGTGAACCATAAACAAATGGTGTTTGAACTCAAATCAAGTAGAGGAAATATTTGCATATTATTATCCATCATATCTCTTTAGAAAAATATTTTCTACAGTTCACACATAAAAATAGCATATACTAAACTGTACAAAACTCAAAAATTAATCAATCAATTTTTAATTCAAGTTGAGTACCCAATATAGCAAAGTGTATGCATATTATGTGTGAAAAAAAAAAAGGAGAGATATGACTGCAAAAAAGCAAGATGAATAAAGAAAAACAATGCAATGCATGTGAATCCTAAACACAAATGATGCATGAAAAAAAAATTGGTCAAAAATCTAAAAGCTAAAAATTTTCCAATTTCGATCGATCCAGCATCGATTGTACATCAATCGAAGCAACCGAGAGCAAACTTCAAAAACATGGAAAATTTTGATTGATTGAAAAACACATTCGATCGATCGAGACTCTGAAAAATAGAATTTTTTGAAAAACCATAAATTTTTCCGTAGAATCATTTTTCATGACATGAAATGCACGTAAATGATTCCAAAAGTTTTTCAAAACACATAATCTTCAGCTTAAGTTTTTAAAAATTAAGTTTTAGATTTTTCTTCACAAAATTTAAACCAATCCTCAAAGAATTTTGCATCAAGCATCACAAAGTGTGTAATCTTGGATGGCCACACTAGTTTACACACAGTCTCATGTACAAACCTTAGCAAAGAATTACTTGTGATATGTGTGCAACTAGTAAAAGCATGAGATACATATAAGGTGATATGTAGATAGTAATCAACTAAAATTTCTACAATATTCATCACATAAATTTGAAAGTGACTATCACCTAAAGAGTTAAATCATATAACTCTCACATCTCCTAGAAAACAAGCTTGCAATCATGTATATTTTTTTTATTTTGCCTTATCATATTTTTATCCATATTTTTCTTTTTCTACTTTTTCTTTCCTTTTAAAGGCAACACCTTATGTTTTTTTACATGCAAGTGCTACACTTTCTCGAGCACAAAACCTTAAAATATGCACTAAGGTGTTCATGATTGGCTAGTAAATAGTGGTGAGATAATTATTTATGCCTTTCTCTTAGAATTTTTCAGTCCTTACAATCAAAAGAATATGAATTCAAAATCAAGATCATTTGAACAACCACTATAAACACACACAAAGATAGGCACTACATAGCTAGAACTAGCAAAGTGCAAAAAAAAAAAAGCTCATCCAAGCTAATCAAGGTACACAGTCATGAAGTGCAAATTTCATAGGCCAACCTCAACTACACATTTATGATGTGTAATACAAAACAAAAATAAAATCTTTTTGGATTTTCAAAAAATATTTTATGACCAAAAATAAAAGGTACACATTATACTTAATGAATAAAATGCAAAAACAATGCATGACAATGCTAAACTAAACTATAGAGGGTACACAAACAAGAAATATCAAATTCTAATTAACCCATGAGTACATGTACAAACTAGTACATACTCATACAAAATCATGTTTATCTCAAAATAATCATGCACTTTGTTGAGCAATATATACTATTCAAGTTTCTCCACAATGTCAAGCATGTTCTAAATCAAGGGAGAGATATAATAATTCATGTAACCCTCAAGAAAAATAAAACTAGACACAAAATAAAATATTTTTGTCTTTTTGAAAATTTTCACTATTTTTGGATTTTTGTATAATCTAAACAACCTAATAAAATAAAACAACCAAAACTAAAAGTAAACATGTCCACAAATAATTGAAAGAGTTAAATCAGGGACGAGTCAGTAACACTCACCTTTGAGAATCTTTTCTCACCCATATAGCATGAGTCTTTAGCTTTGTAGGTGAAAATCCAGGTGAAGCAAAGTGTATTTGAGGGATTACACCAATCTTTTAAGAAAGACTAAAATCCTACAAATTCCTTTCAAAAGCCTCAAAAAGATCAACTGAATCAATGGTGTCATTTTTATTCAAATCATCTCAATAAAAAATAGTAAGACACTTAAAATTATCCATGATAACAGGGATCAAGGATCAACTCTAGGTATAATAACCAAAATCAAGAGCTAACCTACTCTGATACCACTTGTTAGATTTTTAGATCCATGTAAACTAGATTATTTAACCTAATTAATTAACCAAGTGAATACTTAGGTTTATTATTCAGATCTAGATTAAAACAAAACAACCATATCATGCAAAGCAGCAGAAAAGTAAATATCACAACATATGATGACCCAGGAAAATTAAACCGGTAAAAAACCTGGGGAGGATTTAACCTAGCTATCTTCGAGGTAAAAAGCAAATTCACTATAGAGAATCGAAGTTTACAATAAGACTTAGATCACTAACATCCTATTACTACCACATGTAGAACTTATTAACACGACCACGTGCAAGCTCCGAATCCACGGACTCCTTCTCTATTAGGCCTTTGCAACACAAGCACCCACACTTGTGAATTTAAGACTCCACTCAAAGGTTTTGGATCTCCTTAGATGTTGATCTTGTATACAACAATTTCTACAACACCGGATCTTGAGATTCTTCGAGGAATAACACCGGTAGAAGACTTTAGAGAGCTTTTGGGTACAAAAACCTAGATCTACAAAAGAGGCACAAGATGCACTCTAATCTCTCTAAAAAAACTCTGAAAACCCCCTATAGGGTTAGCTTATAATGTCCTTTAAATACTGGAAAAAACAGCTTGTGATTTGGGATTCAAACGTTCAAGTTATGGGCTTTTTATGTTTGCTGATTTTTTGCTGATATGTGATTTTTGATTAATCGATTACCAATCGAGTACCAATCGAATGACTTTTGATCGATCGAGTACCAATCGAACAAAATAGTTTGTAACTTATTTTTTTCATCCCAAACTTGAGTTTTTTGTCTTGGACTTGAAAGTACAATATTCTAAACTAATGAGACTTACTTTTTGTCATGGTTTGCCAACATTACAAACTCAAAACCTAACATAAAATGATTTGGTGTTCCATTGTTCATTTTAGGTAACTTTATTTTCGTTCAATTGAGTCCTCTAAGTTTTAAATTTATTCAATTTAGGCATTCTGTTCAATTTTGTTTAAAAATTACTATCAAGTATGAAATTAACTAATAAAAAATTATTTTCTAGAAAAAATGGTAAAATATAGTGGACACTACTGAGGTTTGAGCTGATGCTAGCCAGGTTCAAGAATTTTCAAAATTGAAAAACTTAATCCCTAATCATAGTGAGAAAGAGGAGAAAAATAAGCAACAATTCAGGCATTAAGTTGGTCAATTTTAAAAAGTTTTAAACCTAGCTGGTATTAGCCTAACCTTAGAGAGTTAATTGTATTTTAGCCAAAAAATAAAATTTCTAATGTGAAAAAAAAAAATAATAATAAAATTGTCATTGTTTGAGAGATATAGCTCGAATTTGAAACCAAATCTAATGATCTCAACAAACTCCAAAAAGGAAAGTATTACTTTCAACTCTGTTCTTCCTATCTCTACCTCTTTGTCCAATTAACCCTAACCCTAACATAATTTCCTTCTTATTAAAATATGTGTATATGTATTATGCAAGTGTGCATGTAAAGTTTCGTTATTGAACCTCTAAAAGCATTCTCATTATCCTAGTTGAACTAACTTGATGCTAAAAATCTAACTAAATAGCCACAAAAACCTCATACATCAGGCTCAATAAATTAACCAAAAAAAATTGAGCAATGAATAGTAATCCGTCTCTTATGGTGAGAAATTGTTCCTTGCTACACTAAAATTTATTTAGTTTATCATGCCTAACTTCAACTCTCTCTCAAAAAAAACTTAAACTCTCATATCTCTCTCTCTCTCTCTCTCTCTCTCTCTCTCTCTCTCTAAATTTCTTTCTTGTTTAGAATGTTTGACCTTCACTTCCCCATGCTAAATCTACTCGCATAGGAGAGATGGAGGGTGATGAATGGCAAGGTCGCAAATGGTGGTTGGTGACAATGGTGAGGTTCAATTTAGGTTTTGGCTTTGAGTGCTTCTATTGGGGCTAGTACGGGTCAATTTGAATGTTGTGAGAGATTTGGGTTTGATTATAGTTTGTATTTGTCAATATGTTTTTGTGATCTAACTCGATCGATTGGAAAAGAATGGTTGAAATTGGGAAGAACACGAGAAAAAAATTTATCTTGAGATAGAAAAAAAAATATAATTAAATGAAATGGTGATAGAGTATTGAGACTAATGTAGTTATATGTGATAACAGATTAGTTTAAGTAATATTTTTGACCAAATTTCACAAAAATGACATTGAGCCTGATGTGAATGCTCTAAGATGGTATGTACTTTGTCATATTTATATCATTATTAGAAAGTATTATCATACTTATTTTGAGTTAATTCATGCATTTTATAGTTGATTTTGGAATAATACTAAATAATCATTTTGTGCTTAATTGAATTTTAATGCGTGAATTTGTCTTTTGTAGGATAATGAAATTAAATAAGTGGATTTGTGCAAAGAAGAAAGCTAATGGACTTTAATTTTACAAGGGCCATGATGAAGTCAAAGAAGGCCAACCCAATTAAATTCAAGTCCAATTGGAGCAAGGAATCAAAGGAAATTTGCACCTAATCCAAGTCCAATTCGGATTAAGATTCCAGCTTGCACACCAGTTGGTATTCGAAGCATAACTTTCGGGTCAGATGTCCAATCAAGATGATTCAAGTTGGGCTACTTAAAGGGATACAACTTTGTAGTTTACCAAAAGTCCTAATTCTAAAGGTAAATGGGCCAAAAACGTTGGCTAAGTGAAGCCTAAAAACCTGGGATTTTCTCCAAACGGGAATTCAACTTGTAATAGGATTCCTTGACCTATTTATAGGCTCTTTAGAGCAAAATTCAGAAGGGAGCTGCTGTAGAACATAATTTAGGTTTTCTTAAAGTTTCTTTATAGTTTTTAGAGTTTTATTTGTGTTATGACTTGCTAGAAACCTTGCTAAGGCAAGGGGTGAAACCCAACTGTTTATTGGTATGTTCTTAACAATTATTTATTGGTTTTAATGCTTATATTTTTATGTTTTTGATTGTTTTACTCATCTAGAAAAGTGTTTAGTTCTATATAATCCTTTGATTTATTGTAGACTCCCAGCACGTTAAATGCTTAGTATTCCCTGCAAATTAATTCACTAGTTTTGTTTTGCCTAAAATCAATCAATTGCATGAAACTACCTTAGACAAGTAATTCTTGAGTTTTATTGTTAAATCATTCGACTAAGATCATCCTTTGTATGAATTTTAGTTGAGTTATAAAATAAATATTGTTAAGACTACCAATAGATGTGTTGTGAGTGGATCCCTAAACCTTAGCGCCTTAATATATTGTTATTTTACTCAATTTAAATTACTTTCACTAAACTATTAAAAATCTCTTCAATTAAACTTTATTATTTTAGTTTTATTCTCTTGTGGTTTGTTAATCAATTCCCTTTTCCCTGTGGATTCGATCTCGGACTTTCTGAGTTATTACTTCGCGACAATCTTGCACTTGGGAGCATTATTTAAGTTGCAGCAAAATCACCAAGTGAGAAAGAAATGCACTATCCAACTCAGTGAGAATGAGCTCATTCTCAAGGTCTCTCCCTCTTTCTCATTTATTTGTTTCCTTTTTCTTTTTTTATTTCTCTTTGGTTTTTATTAATTTTATATATTTTTTCATGTTTGATTTTTTATAAATATTTTTTTATTAGCTAATTGCTTACTAAAGACTTGATTGAATAAATTTGAAGCTTAGAGAACTTAATTGAATGAAAGTAAAGCTAAAGTTCTAGAAATGAATTTCAACCAAATTTAAAGCGTGCAATTTGCATTTTAACCTTAAATTCATTATAAAAACCCATTATTCATGTGAAAAGAATGAATATGTTCCCCATCAGAAGGGCTTTCATCAACAACCACAGATTCATCTACCACAATAGTAGCAGTGAAGGCCATGAAATAATCTTCTTAATCACTATCAGACTCGTGATCAGACTCTTCATTATTACTAAGAGTGATAGCCATAGCCTTACCTTAGACTTCAAGTATGTGTGAAATTCAGATTTAATATGTCCAAAACCTTGACATCCAAAACATTGTTGGCCTAAAGAGTTGCTTGAAGATTGACCAACTTTATCTTTGTTAAAATTAGGTTTTCAAATGAATTGCCTCTAGGTTGTTCATACTTCTTCACATTCTTAGGGTCAGCAAAGTTTTTGTTCTTGCCCTTCTATTATTATTCTTCAAAAAATTTCTAAAATGTTTGGCAAGATAAGCAATCTCAATATATGAAATCTCATCATTAAACATATCTTCACCAACATCATCTACAGATTTCAAGGCCATAGACTTGGACTTGTTAGTCTTAGGTAAGTCAGACTCATAAGATTGAAGGGATCCTACAAGTTCATCCACTGGGATTATGTCTACATCCTTGCTCTCAATTATGGCAGTGACTTTGGGCCTAAAGTCTTTAGTCAAGGATCTTAAGATTTTCCTAACTATCTTAGGTTCCTCAAAAACTTCACCCAATTTAAAAAGCAGAGTTTACTATGTCATTGAGTTTAGTGTAAAACTCATCAAAGGTCTTATCGTTAGCCATTTTAATGCTCTCAAACCTAGAAGATAACTGTTGCAATTGGAGAGGATGAAATTGAGGTAGACAGATCCTTTGATAAGAACGGCCATAGGCGACGGTACTAAGAAAATGAACGGTTAGAGCATACAAACAAAATGACAAATTATGTCTAGGAGTAAGACGGACAAACCCTCCCTAGTGAACAAATCCCAACTATATGGGTGCAAGGTGGACGAATATCAAAGCCAAGTGGCATTTACATGGCCTAAGTGGTCCCAAAGAAAACCCAAATGGAAATATCTTACACCCCACGATAAACCCATCAACAAAATCTCTATATAGGAAGAATCTCGCAAAATATGTGTATTTATGAGGATATTCCCCCACAAGGAAATATCTTCTCCACCAAGAAACAAAGGTCGGTTCTACACTACTATAAAAACTCAAAACCCTCTAAAAATAAGGTACACATAATTTACCCTAGCTCTGGCACTCTAGAGTTGTGAAAGTTCTCTATCTTATCCTTCGGGGGGTATTTGGCCGATACCACACCAGTACTCTCTGTAGGGTTTTCTTCTTCTTCTTTGTTGCGCAGGTCTTGTCTAGATCACGTAAGGACCATGTAGCTTACCGATCGATTTTTGGCACCATTAGTTGACACCGTCTGTGGGAAAGAAAGTAAGCCATACTACCGCTTCCCGAACAAAGAGTTACATGGTACTTACTCGCTCGATGGCAACCACCAACAACAATCAAGGAGATGAACCACGTACCACCACCCTCGAAAAATAGGTTCAGATTTTCGCCGCAGCGGTAGAATGCCTTACCAAGCAAAACCATGACCTAGAGGAACAACTGTGCCAAAAGAACACAAGGCTTAACACTCAGGAGAAGGACCAAGAAGGTACCAGTGTTGAGAGAAGGGACCAAGAAGGGTCGGATGGCAGCAACACCCCAAATAGACAAGAATGACAAGATACAAGCCATCCATCCGCCGTAAATACAACTCCATCATATATGGTAGCAGAGATGCAAATGATGAAGGAATAGATGGACTTCATGATGAATGCTCTAAGAGGACGGGTGTCAAGCGACCTCAACAAATTGGTCCATCGAATGGATTCACCCTTCACTGCATCCATCACTTCGTTCCCCCTTCCTCCGAAGTTCCACATACCGCAAGTAGAGGCCTACGACGGCTATAAGGACCCCTTAAATCACCTGGAGTCTTTCAAAACATTGAATCACCTGCAAGGCATGATGGATGAGATCATGTGCTGGGCCTTCCTGACTACACTGAAAGGTCCCACAAGGGTATGGTTAGCAGGTTGATGCCAAACTCCATCAGTGCCTTCAAGGAGTTGAGGGCACAGTTTACCTCACACTTTATCAGGAGGCATAAGCATAAGAAGACCATTGCATGCCTGATGAATATCAAGCAATGGGAGGAGAAGACACTGAGGTCTTACATAACCCGCTTTAACAAGGAAACTTTCTCGATTGACAAAACTGATGACAAGATACTAGTGGCTGCATTTACCAATGGGTTATGGAAGGGGAAGTATCTGTTTTCCCTATATAAAAACGACCCAAAAACCATGTCGAACGTACTTTATAGGGCTACTAAGTACATGAACGCAGAAGACGCATTGCTAGCTCAAAAAGAGAAGCCCAAGAAGAGGAAAAGACAGGAAGAGGCACTGTAGGACAGGGGATGGAAGACAACAAGGACTAGAGACAGACGGGAGGATAGACACTCTAAACCCCTCACCGAAAGGTTCGCAAGCTTCACCCCGCTGAATACCCCAATCGATCAAGTTTTGATAGAAATCAAGGACGAAAGAGCCATGATATTCCCTGGCAAGCTAAAGGGAGACCCTAGTAAGAGGTCCAAAGACAAGTACTACCATTTTCACCATGATCACGGTTATGATACATCCGACTGCTACGACTTGAAGCAACAGATAGAAGCTCTTATCAGATAAGGAAAGTTGCAAAGGTTCGTCAGTAAGGAAATGATGAACCCACCATAAGAGCAGCTTGCCCGAAGGGAAAGCAAGTGTCCTAGGCCACCCCTAGGAGACATAAAGATGATTGTAGGGGGCAAAACAACTTTCAGTTCGTCCAGGAAGGCACGTAAAACATACCTTTAGATGGTTTAGAGCGTCTAGCTAACGGGTTTCATCCCAAAGATGGCATGGATTGACAACCCCATAATCAAATTCACAGAGGAAGATGCACAGCGTCTCCACCACACACACGACGATGCGCTCGTTGTTAGCATATGGGTAGGGGACTACAACACTCATCGAGTCCTTTTAGACAATGGGAGCTCCGCTGATATCCTCTACTACCTAGCATTCTAGTGAATAAGGATTGAGAGAGAATGGCTAATTCCAACCAACGCACCACTCGTTGGATTTGGGAGAACAAGGGTATACCCCTTAGTGCAGTCACTTTGCCTGTGACGGACGGAGATTACCCTCAACAAATCACCAAGGATGTCACATTCCCGGTCATTGACTATTTGTTAGCTTACAATGCCATCCTAGGTCGTCCTACTCTGAACTCATGGAAGGCCATAACTTCAACTTACCATCTAATGATCAAGTTCTCCACCGAGTACGGAGTAGGGGAAGTATGAGGAGACCAAGTGGCAGCACGTGATGTGAGAGACCTCGAAAGTAGTGTCCCTCAAAAAAGAAATTTTGGAATGCTTTTTAGGACACCTCTCTTTTTGGATAAGTGCTATGGAGTCGTCACTTATTTTTTATACAAAAAATAAGAAAAAACTAAATACTTGATTGAATAAAAAATTACATATTTGGAAAACTTGAAAATTACATAGCTTTTGGTCCTAGTTCTACCAAAATACATGGTTTTTGTCCTAGTTACATTCTACCCAAAATAAATAAAGACAAGACTAGATCTACTTAAATAAAGACCTAAATCCGGAGGTTAGGTTACGAAATGGGAAGGCGTTAAGCACCCATTTCGCCTAGACAAAGTCTGGTCTTCTAGACTCTTGTGACCAATGTACTTTTTTATGCATGTCATGAATGATATGTCGAAAATGTTAAATAAATCACACAAAACCATTTATGAATGTATCCTCCTTTTGTTTAAAAAAATTCAGATCTGTTTTAATGATTAAAAAAAATTATTTTGACTTATAAAAAAAATTAGAGCTGTTTTTATATGTGTGAAAAAAAAAAATTGGTTTTTGAAGAGAAAATTCAGATCTGTTTTTATTAATAAAACACAAAGTCTTTTGGTTTGTTAAAAAAAAAAAATTCAAATCTGTTTTTTAAGAGATAAAAAAAAAAATGGTTTTGAGTTTTGTAAAAGATCAAATCTGTTTTGATGATGATAAAAAAAAAAAAAAAAAAAAAAAAGAGAGGTTTTTTATGTAACAGAAAAAATCAGATATGTTTCTATATTTGGAAAAGACATATTTTTTATGAAGAGGATCTCATTCACAAAATAATTTCACGTTACATGACTCAAACAAAACAAACAACAAAACAACAATTCATGATCTCTTTCTTTATTTCAAAAATCTACATGTGTTAAAAAATCAGATATGTATCTAAAGAAGATACAAAATCCGTTCTTTATTTTAAGAAAAATTCAAATCTACATCTAAAACAAATGTCGATTCATTTTTTTGGATGAAAATTTTAGATCTACATCTAAAAAAAATGTAGATCTGTTTTATTTTGTTGAAAAACTCAGATCTACATCTAAGACAGATGTAGATCCATTTTATTTTGATGAAAAACTTAGATCTACATCTCAGAGAGATGTAGATCTATTTCATTTTGACGAAAAACTCAAATCTACATCTAAGAAAGATGTAGATTCGTTTTATTTATATACAAAAAAAAAAAAAAAAAAATCAATTTAGTACATGCAGATCTCTAAAACTAAGAAACAAATTATAATAATGATAAAAAAATCAAGAACATATTTTGATAATTTGAATTAACAAATCAAAACATGAATATTTAAAACAAGAAAGCATGCATAATCATGATGAAAAAACATAAGAACAAAAGGGTTAGAAAGAAACCTTTTACATGAGAGGATGTTTTAGCGTTCAAAGAAACTTGTTCAGCTATCTTTGAAACCTAAAAACCCTAATTCTTGTAGCAAATCTCAAAGAGGATCAATTAATCTCAGCAATTTGTGAGTCTCCAAAACGTATGCCTGTCAAAGCGTAAAAAAAAGGTGTTGAATTATGAGGTTTAGTCTCTATTTATAGAAGCTAGAAGACTCTAAAAAATAGGCACAGATGATTTGGGTTTGAATTTGGACGCATCCTTTTGTGAAAAGGTCGAAAAGGGTGTGCCTTATCGTCACTCAAAGGCCGTTGGGCCAAAGCCCATCACATGAAAATTCGGCCCTTTTAGAGTGCCATTCGGAACTCTAAAAGTGCCGAATTGGCTCTATGCCTCCGAACACTCTTTTGTGTTCGGTTGCAATTTGGACTCCTCTTCTAGGGTTTTTCACCGATCCCTGTACCTAGACGTGTTTTCATCCTCCGTCTATGATTTTTTATCTCTTTTCTGGATAATTCAGGCTATATAAGAATAATTATCTTGACGATAAATACCCTAAAATAAATCTAGAGAAAATTCAGATTATCCACAATTTTATTGTTATCCAATCATCCCTTTTATTCCCATGCATGCATCCCTATTTTAAACACTAATTATCAACCAATCACAAAATTATTTAATCAATTCTAATTGTTTAACCAATTAGAATTAATTTAAACTAATCATGTGTGGTCGACTCTAGCTAGACACAATGCATGTTGACCATGCAAACTTGATCATGCAATATCTTTTGCTCCGATGGTCCGATTTGAAAACCGAAAACACCGTTTCGACCGTTAGAATCTCAAGATCATTTTTATAATATGCAATGAATGAATTAATGCATGAAATGCAAAGAAAAACTAATTCATGTAATGCAAGAACAAATTGGTGCATGTAATGCAATTATGATTTTTGGGATACATGAATATGTCATTCAAGTCATTCTCCTTGATTAAATCATGGGTGCAAAATTGGGTGTCTATACGTGAGTGCTACATCACCATGCTGGAGATTGATGATCATTTACAATCCATGTGTGTGGAAAAGCAGTGGACAATGGCAGAGCCTATGGAAGGGTTGAAAGAGGTACCTCTAAATGCCTCAAGGCCTGAGCAAACAACTACGATCGGCACTCTTGCCAGCCCACTCTTCCGTTAGGCACTCACAACATTTTTAAGGGAGAACCAAGATGTCTTTGCCATGATTAAATCATGGGTGCAAAATTGGGTGTCTACACGTGAGTGCTACATCGCCATGCTGGAGATTGATGATCATTTACAATCCATGTGTGTGGAAAAGAAATGGACAATGGCAGAGCCTGTGGAAGGGTTGAAAGAGGTACCTCCAGATGACTCCAGGCCTGAGCGAACAACCACGATTGGCACTCTCACCAGCCCACTCGTCCGTCAAGCGCTCACGACATTTTTAAGGGAAAACCAAGATGTCTTTGCCTAGAGCCACGAGGAAATGTCCGAAATCATTCCTTCAATCATAGTCCATAGGTTGAATGTGTTGCCCTCTTTTGCTCCTATCAATTAGAAGAAACTAGTGCTCACACAAGACTAAGACAAGGCTATAGCAGAGGAGGTTCACAAGTTGCAGGAAGCAAAGTTCATACGAGAAGTATACTACCCCGATTGGCTCACCAATGTAGTAATGGTCAAGAAGGCCAATGGAAAGTGGAGGATGTGTGTGGACTTCACGAACTTGAACAAAGCATGCCCCAAGGACAACTACCTACTCCCATGGATTGACATTCTTGTAGACTTGACTACAAGACACCAATTACTAAGCTTTATGGATGCGTTTTCTGGATACAAACAAATCAAGTTGGATGAAGCCGATCAGGAAAAAACTTTGTTCATTACCAGTCAAGGCCTCTTTTACTACAAAGTGATGCTGTTTGGACTCAAGAACGCGGGCACCACATATCAAAGGCTAATGAACAAGATGTTCGCACATCAGATTAGGAGGAATGTGCAAGTCTACGTGGATGACATGTTGGTAAAAAGCATACGGGAGGACAACCACTTGAACGACCTCCAAGCGAAGTTTGTTCAAATCCCAAGGGAGGAGAACAAGTAAGACGACCGTCTTACCAAGGCTGCATCAGAAGGACATATGCTAATTCCTAGTCGAGTACTATCCTTTGTTCAAATTTCACTATTAATAGACAGCGTCAATGTGTAGGAGATAAGTTCTGAAAGCAATTGGACTACACCAATAACCTCCACCTTAAAAGACGGTATGCTATCTAACGATAAGGAGGCCGCTAGGAAGTTAAAAGTTCAAGCAACACGATTCATGCTAATCAAAGGCGTCCTGTACAAAAGGGACTTCTCCCGTCCGTACTTGAGGTTTCTTAGCCTCGAGGAGGCAAACTATGTCATGAGAGAATTCCACGAAGGAATATGCCCATGCATACATCAAAGCTTGCAACAAGTGTTGGAGGTTTGGCAACCTCATCAGACAACCAACAAAGGAGCTCACTCCAATGATGGCCCCATAGCCTTTCGCTCAATGGGGGTTAGATATCATTGGCTCGTTCCTAACAGCAATTAGGCAGTTGAAATTCCTACTAGTCGATATAGACTACTTCACCAAGTGGGTGGAAGCCAAAGCCCTGACTACCATCAAAGAGAAGAATGTGCAAAGCTTTGTATGGAGGAACATCATCTGCAGGTACGGTATACCTAGAGTATTGGTCTCAAACAACAGGAAGTAGTTTGACAACAACGCATTCAAAGATTTTTGCTCACAATTAGGGATCAAGAATCACTACTCATCACCTGCCCACCCTCAGGCCAATGGATAGGTTAAGGTCACAAACTGATCTTACTCAAAATCATTAAGACCCAACTCAAAGGGGCAAAAGGTATATGGCCGGAAGAATTGCCAAGCGTTTTATGGGCATACAGGACAACAGCAAGGATTCCTACAGGAGAGACACCGTTTCGACTAGCATATGGAAGCGAGGCAATCATCCCAATTGAAGTGGGACTCACGAGCTACAGAGTGGGAAACCATGACAAGAGTAGGAATGATAAAGCTATGTGTATGCAGCTTGATCTAGTGGACGAGGTCAGAGAAACGGTTGAGCAAAGGTTAGCGTGGTACCAGGACCTCATGGCCAAGCACTACAACTCCAAAGTCAGACACAATGACTTCCAGGTTGGAGATCTTGTCTTTAGAAAGGTAATGAGTGCCACGAGAGACACCTCCCAGGGGAAGCTAGGACCTAATTGGGAAGGACCATACATGATCACCTCATGGCACAAGAAAGGCACCTACCACTTGGAGACACTGGACAGGTAAAAATTACACAACCCATGGAACATGAAGCACCTAAAGAGATACTACTAGTAGACGATGATACGAACAACAACACTCCTCATTTCTAGTTTATTTCTTTTTAGTTAAATTTTAATATCTACAGTACTTATTAAGCCCGAAGGGTAGGGTTTCATTTTTCAAGAACATTTTTTATATGTGCATGTTTATCACAATAAAAGGAGTCATTCAGAAATACCATGTGTGTGCTATCTACCTTCCTACAAAGCTATTATCAAGTCCAATAGCAGACAGACTCATCCCAAGGGATGATTCAAGATTATTAAGTCCATTAGTGGACGGGTTCATCCCAAGGGGTGATCCAAGGATATTAAGTCCAAAAATGGACGGGCTCATCCCAAGGGGTGAGCTGAAATTATCAAGTCCAATAGTGGACAGATTCATCCTAAGGGGTGATCCAAAATTATTAAGTCCCAGAGCGGATGGGTTCATCCCAAGTGATGATCCAAAATTATTATGTCCCATAGCGGACAGGTTCAACCCAAGTGATGGTCCAAAAATATTAAGTCCAATAGCAGACAGGTTCATCCTAAGTGATGGTCCAAAATTATTAAGTCCAATAGCGAATGGGTTCATCCTAAGTGATGGTCCAAAATTATAAAGTCCAATAGTGGATGGGTTCATCCCAAAAGATGATCCAAAATTGTTAGGTCCATAAAGTGGACGGCTTCATTCCAAGGGGTGACCCAAAAATTAACAAGCCCAATAAAGGACGAATTGATCCCAAATGGTGACCTAAAATTGTTAGGTCCAATTGGGTGACGGGTTCATCCCAAAGGATGGAATGAACTTATCAAGTACTTGAATGGACGAATCCAGTATTAAATCCACGAGTAAACGGGTCCATCCCAAAGGACGGATCAGGAACAAAGCATACGATCAAAATGCTAAGTCCAAAGCGGATGAAAACACCAAGATAAACAGGTGGATACGCAAAATATATATTCAAACACACAATCAAAATACAAGCGACAGATATCAAAACATTATAAAGGCCCATAAAGGGAAAATGTCTGCAAGGCCTAGATAACAATAGGCAATGGTTAAATTAACAAAACCATTGTTCTCCCAAAAGATCTTTACATTCAAAAGAAGAAAATAATAATTAATTAAAATAAAAAATCTATTGTCAGTCCACTGGGTTCTCTACATCTTTTCCTTCAACCATTTGGTTCCCCTTTAATGGACGAGCCTCATCCCCGACAGATTTGGCTTGATCTTCATGAGGAGCAGCCTCCCTGTCACCTTAAGGGTCAACAGTGGTGTCATCAGCAAATAACTCGTCAGTGCTTCTGGAGTAAAAGAGTTAGGCTAGAGTATGGGTCTGGGCGTCAATTGAAATATGGGACAGGTCCAAGTTTGGAAAAGAGGCCTTGACTTGACGAAAGCAATTGTCAAAACCGTCGACAAAGGAACCACCGAGCTCTTTTGTAAGGGTGTCAAAGTCACAATATTCCCTTATCGCTTCCTCCTTAGCCTGACGGAGCTTATCCTTAGCATCTTTGATCTCTCCCTCCTTGTCCTCAAGAACTTTTCTTAGCTTCTGTCTGCTTCTCCAACTCACCCTAAAGTTGCTCCAACATGGTAAGCTTATTTTCCTGGACCATATTCCAGGTCTTCAGTTCCCCCAACTCTTCCTTTGCCCTTAAACATTTTACCACCGTCTCTTAAGATAGGCAACGATCCATTAAGCCCTTCATCATAAGAACCCCCTGCTAAAAACAAAAACAAGGGTGAGAAAAAGGGATAAGCAACATGATGGAAGGGAAAGAAGGACGGATATACACTTGTGCCAGGCTAAAAAGACTCGTTTCCCCTATAGCATCGGTAGCATGATTGCATTGGTCCTTATAGTGTTTGCCCTTAATAATAGACATAAACTGCTTAAGGGCATACTAAGGGTCTTCGCGAAGGAGGATGAAAGGCTTCTCGGTGACGGGACCCTGACTCGTCATCGAGCATTTCCCCTTCCTTAGACCAGGCTTGGGGGGCAACTTACTGATATTAGGAGTCTCACCAACAATTGACCCCATCAGCACCTTGGGTTTCTTAAGTTAACAGTCTACTTTATCAAACGGCTTCCTTTTTGTAAACGAGTTAGCCGGGCCCGTCACCTTATGAGGTAAGCCTCCCTCTTGCTTTTTCTTCGCAGCAACCTACTACTTGATGAAAGCCCTCTTTTTGCTGTCTTCCATTTCTGCATAAAGATGGACAGACAAAAGGAGTTAGATAAGCTACTAAAAATTAGAAAGGAAAGCAAGTAATGAGCAACGGACTTACGTTTGCGCACTTGGCTATCATAGCGACAGGCAGCTGCAATAGGTTTAAGTCCTTCACAATACCAATGGAGGGTGTCTAAGGTAACCAACTTGGCCCTTGTTCTGTCTGATAGCTTGGTGGTACTAAAGATCTTCTCCAAGAAGCTCTACTGCTCAAGAGTAACTTCTATGCGATCCCAAGCTGCAATAAGAAATGGTTAGGATGTCAAACGAAAAAGTAATAGAAAATGAAACTTAAGATGAACGGACACCTATCGGATGGGGGCATTATACCCCAGGTTTTGTCCACAAGCATGTACTCCTGGTCATCTGGGTGACATATCTAGTTGTCCCTTTGAATAAAAAAGTACTAACTCTTCCAGTTTCTGTTTGAGTCGAGGGTCTCGCACATTAGCCTAAGTGATGGACTCCTTGGTAGGAAACTGTACATGCCCTTAGATTGAACAATCTCGGATGGACGGTAGCAATGGAAGAACTCCTCCACCGTCATCCTATGCACGCCCCATCAGATAACACCCCGTACAAGACTTCCGCACCTAGGAAGACTCTCCAAGCATTCCGAGAGACGACAGTGAAGAGCACTAAAAGGGAATCTAAGTCCCGCTTTCAACATCTGCTCGTATAGTCCGACGTCTTCAGCACCTTGGTAGACAGATTGGGATGCCGACGAGAATCAAGTATTTCTCCCTAAGCGTATTAAATTGTTTTTGTTTGATGGAAGATTTAAAGTCGTTTATCGTCCACAATGGAAGCATGATAAACTCCTTAAGACCATCAGGACCTACGACGAATTGGATGGGGGATTCAGGATTGCCTATGTCTTCTTCATCATTTGAATCACCCTCTAACCCATCCACATCCAAGCCCTCATCCTCCTTCGTGGAAGGTGAGTTGGCAGATGGAATCATTTCATCATAAGAGGTGACAGGGTCATCCTGACCTAACGGATACACCTCATCGTAGCCTGCTCCTTCGCAAACACATGATTGTTCACTCGATGCCTCACTAGACATCTATCACCTACACATGTTGAGTAAACCCCTAAGACTCTACAGGTTTACATAGGCGACAAGCATGCGATATTTAAATTTTAAAAAAAAAAGGGAGAGTTCAACATAAGGTGAAGGATACTTACAGTTGAAAGATGCGAAGAAGGCGACGGAGAAAGCGTGGCAGACAATCACACTAAGTAGACGGTATAACGGTTTGTTGAAAAGGACGGTAGCGTTCTGGTTGGAAATTCATTGCGAAAATTAAAAATGAAAGGGAAAAGCAACATATATATAGAGGGAACGACACAGAAGATGAAGGGACGCTTCGGTCTAAATGATTAACCACTAAAAACATGCCACATGCCCCTACTGCATTAATGACTCTAGGCTAGCCTGTCAATCAAGGCACATTTCCCAAGGTTTGGGTTAAACTGTCACTCCACAAGTCCATCTGCGAAGTTAGGCAACAGACCCATGGAGTAAGGGGGCAACTGGAGAGGACGAAATTGAGGTAGATGGATCCTTTGATAAGAACGACCATAGGCAGCAGTACTAAGAAAATGAATGGTTAGAGCATACAAACAAAACGACAAATTATGTCCAAGAGTAAGACGGATGGACCCTCCCTAGTGAACGGATCCCAACTAAACGGATGCAAGGTGGACAGATATCAGAGCCTGAGTGGTCCCCAAGAAACCCCAAATGGAAATATCTTACACCCCACGATAAACCCTAGTCAACGAAATCTCTATATGGGAAGAACCTCGCAAAATACGTGTATTTATGAGGATCTTCCCCCACAGGGAAACATCTTCTTCACTAAGAAATAAATGTCAGTTCTACACTACTATAAAAACTCAAAACCCTCAGAAAATAAGATACGCATAATTTACCCCAACTCTAGCACTCTAAAGTTGTGAAAGTTCTCTAACATAACCTTCAGAGGGTATTTGGCTGATCTCGCACCGATACTCTCTGTAAGGTTTTCCTTTTCTTCTTTATTGCGTGGGTCTTGTCTAGAGCACGTGAGGACCGTGTAGCTTATTGATCGATTTTCGGCGTCATCAGTAACTTATTTATTTTCACAACTTTTATTCCTTCATGCACAATTTGTAGGATATTCCATGTAGTGTGTGCAACCTTTACATTAGAAATCCTTTTAAATTCTTCTATTGAAACAGTATTGAATATTGCATTCATAGTCTTGCTATTAAAGCTTGCTACTTCCTTTTAGGCATCAGTCCATTGAGCCATAGGAGTGGCAAGTCTTTCCCAACTAATTTCGACAGACATCCAAACTCTCTCATCCAATAATTTCAAGAAGGCTTTCATCCTCACCTTCCAGTAAGCATAGTTATTTCCATCAAAGTGGGGTGGTATCATCAGTGAATGACCACGATCCATGATAGTAGGGGTCAAGGATCAACTCTAGGTAAACTACCTAATCAAGAGCTAACCCGCTCTAATACCACTTGTTAGATTATAGACCCTTAAAATTCAAAATATGTTTAACCTAATTTAAATTACTTAGGTCAATTATGAATATCTAGGTTAAACAAGTTTCAATCATATCATAAATAACAAAAAAATAAATAACACAACGATATGATGACCTAGGAAAAATAATGTAATCGTCCAGTTTAAAAGTAAAAAACCTAAGAAAGATTTAACCTAAACAGTCCACAAGGCAACAATTCACTAATAGAATGGAAGTTTTTACAATAGACTTAACCATAAATCTATTGCTACCTCATATAGTACTTATTCATGTGACTACACGCAGCTCTAAATCCACAGACTCTTCTATTATGAATCTGTTGCACACAAATGCTCATGTTTGAGACTCTGAGAGCTCCACACAAAGATTTAGATCATCAATTGTAGTTGACTTGATTGCAGCAATTTATCTCTATCCATACTAGCAATATTGATTAGATCTCTAGTAGATGTTTGTTGAGTTGGAAAGTTACAGAACCTCACAGATCTCACAGAAGTAACTCACAAGTCTTGAAAAACGTGTATTAGAGTTTCCCTTTTATATTTAGCAATATTGAACTCAAACCCTAAACATTTTGTAGGTTGTTGAGCTTGAATTAAAAATCTGCAGAATTGCAGTTCGATCAGTCGTGCTCTTCTGATTTTGAATTCTTCTTTCTACAGCTTATATGTTCTTAAATCTTGACTCGTATCAACTTGAGCAATGTCTAAAAAACTTCTAAGAAATAAATATCTTATACTAGACATGTTTTTGTACTCGGTTTGCCAAAATACAATAAATTTAGAACCTAAACATTTAGAACCTAACAAAGTTGAATACAAAAAGAATTTATAATTGAGAAATATTATGTATACAATATTTTCACAACACTTTCACAACAAATCCTATGTCAGGTTATTATTTGTCGTTACGGGTGAACAAAAAAATAATTTATGGATTCAAATTAGCGCTAATAACAATTTACCACCTATAATTTGTTATGAAAATATTGTAGACATAACATTACTTTCTTTTTTTCTTCTTTTTTTGACGATGTACTCTTTAAATTTTAGGCAGAAAAAAAAAATTTTGAGTTTAACGTAATGTACTATCCATTTAAAATTTTATATCAGTATGGGATTATCTGTTGAAGACAGAGTAAATAAGGAAAGACCACCTAACATATCCGTTGAGGAAATTCAAACCCTTGAGGAAAATTCATCAACCAAATTAAAAAGTCATTCCATGTGACGAGGAAATCAGACACAAAAGGAAAGCAATGGCTATGAGAATAAATATAGATCGAATAATTGAAAAATGAATTCATAATGGTTTCGTTGCATTTTTTAATGTTAATAATTATTTTTGCCTTGATTGACTTCTCCCTGGGGTGGTGTGAAGTCCTTATACAAGCTCGAAAAGAACTCATCACAATCTATGAAAGGTTTGTAAAGTCCACCATTTCACACTAGCTCTCTTTTCTTGGCTCGGTAATTGACTCGCCCATCTCACTGACAATGCACACTAGCTTTATGATTTGATGTTTGTGACCTATCTATGCTTCTTAAGTTCTTTGAACAATAACAACAACGGTATCTACCAACCTAGGACTTATTGCATAGACAATTTGCATGATAATTTATTCACCTTCAGGCCAAAGAAAAAGAAAACGAAAACTTTCATAGAAAAAATGAGCGAGAGAGAGATCGGGTATTTTTTTTTTTTTTTTGGGAGGGAAAAAACAAGTCAATCAGTTGGGCCACCCTAGCTCAACCTGGAACCGACCCAACCCAAGAATAACCTGACTGTGAGACGCGACACCTCAACTGAACAGACTGATACCTGCCCAAAACACCCGAACTGAACTGAACTGAATTGACTCAGCCCTAAAAGTAGTATCAGTATTGGGCCCATATGTAATCACCTGTCAACTCAACCAATGTGAAATTTGTTGCGAAAACTATTATGTTTATAGCATTGTTATTTTTCATTTGTTATTGTTGAGGCATTTTGTAGGACTAATATGAGATAAGTATAATTCCTTAAGTGCAGTACATTAAGTTTTTTAATTAAATTCCAACAAATATTTGCAAATATTTGTATTGTATTTCAATTTTCAACATCTTTTGGAAAAGATAACACTCTTTATACTTTCTTTGTCTGGAGTAATAATAGTGCTATCTTAAGGCTATGTTTGGTTGGGTAGATTTTGGGGAGGATGGAAAAAAAATGAGTGGAAAATAGGAGAGAATATAAGTGGGAGGGTTGTTTGGCTGGCAGGGTAAATGAGAGAGAAAAATGATAGGGTGTGACTATTTTCTCTCCAGTCCCCACTAAAACTCAATCTCCCCAAAATGGGGGGAGAAAATAGGAGTGAAAATGTGGTCCAAAGCTTTGGACTAAAATGCCCCCTTACCAATGTTTATGTTGTTCAGGTTTTGTCACTCTTTCTTTTTCTTTTTTTTTTTTGGTTGTTGTTGTCGTCATTTGTTTCTGTTAATTCTTAGTGACAGGTTTGTTTTGTTTTCTTAGGTGCAATTCGTTTCTTTCTTTTTCTTTTCATTTTTTGGTCTTTTAGGTTTTGGTTTTTTTTTTTTTTTTTCCCTTTTTCATTAGTTTTTTTTTTTATAAAAAATTTTGAATTCTTAAATTTCTTGTGTGTTTTTTTTTTTATTTTAAATGAAGTGGTCATCCATGGGTTAGAAACTTAGGATGATGTTGTGGACTTAATCATGGGTTAGAAGTTTCTTGTCACATTGTATTGAATATATTAATCAATGCTAGTAATAGCATTAAAAATTTATTTTTTAGTAACTTAAAAGACTACTTTATCTACTTTAACACCTCATTTAATAATACACCCTACATTTAATCTCCTATTTTAACATACAATTCATTAAAATAATATAGTAGATTCCAGTTAGCTCAATTAATAAAAATTTTTATAGTTGAATAAGAGATCTGGTGTTGAATCTGCGCCTACACCAAAAATTTACTATAGCACATTGCCATTTAAAAAGAAAAATAGCACAAGGAAAGTAGAATTTTTATTTTATTTTTATTTTTTTAGCAAGGAAACATAGCCTTAACAACTCCAATGTGAAGACTCTTACACTTTATATACCGTGTGAATGTAGACATCTCAATGATGGGTATAATTTTTTTACTACTTTAGACATAGCATCAATAAAAAGATGATCTTTGCCCTACCTAGAGAAAAAGAAAAAAGAAAAAAGAAAAGGGGATACTTAGTGAACGCTCTTACACTTTACATACCGTGTGAATGTAGATGTCTCAATGATGGGTATAATTTTTTTACTATTTTAGACATAGCATCAATTAAAAGATGAGCATGGTCCAACCCAGAAAAAAAAAATGATATTTAGTGAATGCTCTTACACTTTATATACAGTGTGAATGTAGACGTCTCGATGATGGGTATAATTTTTTTTACCATTTTAGACAGCATCAATAAAAAGATGAGCATGGCCCTACCCAGAAAAATAAAAAAAGAAAAAGAAAAAAGAAAAGGGGATACTTAGTGAACACTCTTACACTTTATATACCATGTGAACATAGACATCTTGATGATGGATATAATTTTGTTTACTATTTTAAACATGGCATCAATAAAAAGATGAGCATGGCCCTACCTAGAAAAATAAAAAAATAAAAAGAAAAAAGAAAAGGGGATACTTAGTGAACACTCTTACACTTTATATACCATGTGAACGTAGACATTTTGATGATGGATATTTTTTTTTTTACTATTTTAAACATAGCATCAATAAAAAGATGAGCATGGCCCTACACAAAGCAACAACAAAAAAAAAAAAAAAATGGGGATACTTAGTGAACGCTCTTACACTTTATATACCGTGTGAATGTAGACGTCTCGACGATGGGCATAATTTTTTTACTATTTTAGACATAGCATCAATAAAAAGATGAGCATGGCCATACCCAAAAAAAAAAAAGAGGTGGGGGACACAGCCGGCTCTAGCATATAAGCAAGAGAGGAAGTCGCATAAGGCCCCGCGTAAAAAAAAGGCCCCTAATTTTAACCAATGAAGTTATTTCTTTCATTTTAATATTATTAATTAAGCCCAAATATTAGTCAATAAATAAAATAGTATTTTTTTATGAAAAAGAAATTCTACATTCACAATATTTTTCATAATACTTTCACAATAAATTTTAAATAACAGGATGTTATTGTTGTTATTAGTGGTTAAAAAAAAAATTTCAATAGTGGATTCAAATTAGAATTAGTAACAACTTAATACCTAGAATTTATTGTGAAAATGTTATGAATTTAGCACTACTAAAAAAAAAGAGCAATACACAAAAAATTTCACAAGATTTTTCACAACAATTGAGTTGACAAATTTTTACTAATTCTCATTTAGGTTCACCGTTAAGTCACTTTTTTACTTACCATTATTATTCTGCCACATCAACAGGTGTGAAATATTTTGTCAAATTTTTTACATCTACAAAAATTCTATAAAAAAAAATATTCTAGGTGGTTCATATTAATTAGTAATTTTGTATCTAATAAGAGAATAGAGTTTAAGCAATATTTAGATTTGTTTTAAAAAAAGTCATTTTTAAATATATAAAATGTCTCAATTCATTTTTTGTCTTAGACCCCTCAATGCATGAGCCGCCCCTGATGGGGGATACTTAGTGAACACAATTACACTTTATATACCATGTGAATGTAGACATCTCAATGATAATCATAATTTTTTACTATTTTAGACATAGTATCAATAAAAAGATGAGCATGACCCTACCCAGGGAAAAAAAGAAAAAAAAAAAAGGGGGATACTTAGTGAACGCTCTTACACTTTATATACCATGTGAATATAGACGTCTCGATGATGGGTATAATTTTTTTACCATTTTAAACAAAGCATCAATAAAAAGATGAGCATGACCGTGCCAAAAAAAAAGAGGGGGGGGGGTGGAGATACTTAGTGAACGCTCTTACACTTTATATACCATGTGAATGTAGACGTACCAATGATCGGTATAAATTTTTTTTACTAATTTAGACATAGCCTCAAGAAAAAGATGAGCATGGCCCTACCCAGAAAAAAAGAAAAGGGGAATACTCAGTGCTCATGATGCTGAGATAAAATAAAAATATAAGGGAAAGCAGGGGTTGACACGGTCAAAACCCACAAAAAATATGTTAACATTATTGATCGGATTCTGTGTACCTTTTGCTTTCGCAGTTCCAATTACGTTAATATTCTTAATTATAATTTTCAACTACCTCCACCATTCATATCTTCTCCTTCTCCTTCTCCTTCTCCTTTCCTTCTTTCTTTTTCCACTGCGTTGGTTTCTTTCTTGCTACCCAGCCGAAAGAGACAACCAGTAATCTTTCTTCATTTTTCTTTTTCCACTGTTTTTTTGGTTGTTGTTGTTTATTGTCGCCTTCTTTTTTGCTTTTTTTCCAATTGCATTTCCACCGCTTGTTTTTTCTTGTGCTGTGCATAGCCCTACACATTGGGGGGATACTTACTCATGGCTCATGATGCTGAAATAAAATATACTATAGGAAAGCAGGTTGACATTGGTCAAAGACCACAAAATACTTTTAACACGGATGATCGGATTATTCGATTTGTTTTGGAGTAGGTAGGTCATAAGCGGGGATTTAAAAAACCAGGGGTGGTTAAGCATGAATTTTCACCCATCTTTTAGGATATCTCTATTTGAAATAGTCATTTCATGATAAGGTCATAGATTACTAATTTAAAAGATTATCTAATATTACATTAATTAAAATTTTAAATGAATTAACACTTTCTAGATTCAAAAAATAAAATCTTAACTATAAAATTGACTTTCTCAATTTTAAGATGAAGAAAATATGAAGGTGGTGTTTGGTATAGGAAAATTCACATTACCCTAATATTCAAATTCTTGGGAATCTGATATCTAGCTATCTAGATATCTGAAAATATAATTATTTCTATGTTTGGCTTGATTTGAAATCAATAAAAATCCTGAGAATATGAGATGTTTATATTTGATTCATTTCTAAGGATCTTATAAGAGTTATTTATTTTTCCCAAAATACCATTTGATTTCTAAATACAATGCCAAGTGTTCCTTTTTTTTTTTTATCTTCTTCCAAATAAATTATGAGAAACAAATACAAACTATAAGTCATAGAAAATTCAATGAAACTATAATATAAAATATTTAAAACAACATGTATAATACAAAAATAACTATTTATATTGTTAGTTTATAATGTAATATTTTTTTTTAAATCTTATTTCTATTGGCTAAAGGGTAGGTAGAATGGGTAAAATTGACGAATTGTACAAAATGTAACTTTATCTATGCATGACTATGTGGATACCCACATTTTTTAAAGGGAATCCACATTTCCACAAAAAGGGCATTGAATAGTAATCCAAATATTCTTATCAATTGATTCCTTTGTGTGATTTGCAGCCAAACTTGAAAATCTTTTAACATTCTCAAGAATTCTAAAACATTAACCTATACCAAACACCACTTAAAGTGTTGAGGCATAGCTCCCTATGATTCTATCACTTTAGGTTAAAATGCAAATTGCACCCTCAAAGTTTGACTTAAAATTTTCTCCAAAAAAAAAGTTTAATTGGAATTCATTTAAGTTCTCCAATTTCACTTTCATTAAATTGGGTCCTCTAAGTTTTCAAATTTATTCAATTCTATCCTTCAGTCCAATTTCATTAAAAAAATTGCCAACTAAATTTTTTTTTAAATGAAAAAAATCTATAAAATTAATAAAATATTTTATAGATTTTTTATGTGAAATATTTTTTATTAGTTAATTGCTTACTTAACAGAAATTTGTTTAATTAGAATTGAATGAAAAGCCTTAATTGAATAAATTTGAAAATAGTGGGTTGACAGTTGGGTGTTTTGGGTCAGCAAGGTATTTGGTTTTTTGTGTGTGATTGTGACAATGGTGGTGGTTGATTTTGTGTATTGGTTTTGGTGGGTAATTATGTGTGATACTGGGTTTGGTGGTTCTAGCAGTGAATGGGTTTTTTTTTTTTTGCTTTATTTTTGGGTGAAAACTGAAAAAAAAAAATTATATTATTTTATATTAGTTTAATGTGTTGTATCTTAAAAATAAAAGATGTGATGTAGGATGTATTGTAAATGTTATGCTAAAATAGAAAGAAAATAAAAACAATAACAACTTTTTGGTGTGCTAAATACAGTATTTTTAGTACAATTGATGCTAATACTCTTAAAAAATGAGCAACAAGAAGCGGTGGCCGCTTTACGTGTAAGTTGTAACCTAGGGTGTTCATTTGAACAAAAGAAAAATGTACATTTTGAGAATCCCAAGAATTTTGGTTCAACAAAAATAATCTTAGTTTTCCAAACATAATCCCTTACCCTATTAAAAAAAAAAGGAAATGCTAAAGAGTGCCCTTAGAGCACTGGTTAAGAATCTAATTAAAGAAAGTTTTGACATCACTTTTATGGGAAATGAAAAAAGCTGTCAAAACATTAATTGCTTTTTTTTTTCCCCATAAAAACTTTCTTTAACCGGATTATTAACCAGTGTCTTAAGGGTACTCGTTAGCATAACCCTAAAAAAAATATACAAGCCCAAATACCAACACCTAGTTTTTAATTGTGGTGGGTTCCAGTCTAATATTTAATTATTTTATTTTAACCTATAAGGGACTAACACCTCAACTATTGTGAAAATGTCGTGACACTTTGTTATGTCCATAGCACAACTCTAAAAATTAGCCCAAATAACAACAACAAATAAACAAAATATTCAACAAAAAGCTATTTCAAAAAAAAACAAAAAACCCCTTATCATTCAAATTTGTAACTCGTTCAATCCATTTAAAAAAAAAGGCTAAATCCTAATTTTATTTTTCCTAAAAAAAAAAAAATAGCAAGAGAGATATTGTAGCCGAGAGTTCTCCTTGGTGACACTGACAACTTTACTCTCCTTAGCGACTTGGCTCTTAGTCGTAGCAGGTATCATCCTTTGTGCTCTCTCTCTCTCTCTCTCTCTCTCTCTCTCTCTCTCTCTCATCATTTCAAACTCTCTCTCTCACTTTATTACTCTCATTTCGGCATTTTTAGTTCTCACTTTATCCTTCATCAATCATTTTTTTCCTTTTCATTTTGTTAGTAAAAGGAAATTGTAAAATTTCATATATTTGTTTTTTTCTCCTTCTTTATATTGTTAATATATTCAAGTTCAATTTTTATTATATTTTTTATAGTCTAAATTTTTTAATGACTACCTTAGGAAAAATTCCTAAAGCCACGCTTCACAGACAAGAAGATAATAATAATAATAATAATTGTTGTTGTTGTAAGGGCACATTTTGGTTCCTAAGCCCAAAAGGTAAAAAGATTAAGGCCTAAAGAGCCCAACACAATGAATTTGTAGAAAGTGGGCTAGAAACTAGACTTCAATGAGTTGGATAACAATCATAATTGGTTAAAGATGACAAGAAAACAAAGATAAACAAGTTTTGTGCAAAGAAATTCTTCCTCGGCAAAGTCCAAGAAGAGTAGTTCTTGTATATATCTCTCTTGACCTTGATTACAATTACAGTTCTTATTGCTATAGTGTTTAATCTATAGATTCTCAGATGATCCCCTTGTAATGGGGTCTTTTTTCTTTATATTACACTATTTTGCTTCATCTTAGCCTTCCATGTATAAATCAAGCTGCTGGCTTTGATCCTTGTCCCATCAGTACCTTCCTGAAATCTTTGGGAGTAACTATAAGGCTGAATATTACTGTTCAGGTATCACCTCCACATTAATGTGGCCAGGGAGTTAGCTGCAGAGCATTTAATACGGTGGTAGCAGTTTTCTCTAAATATTTCTCAGCTTCCCTTTGTCTTATTCCCTCCTGATGTTTATCCTTACCAGTAGAATTGTTCGGAGTGTTGTTCTTGATGGCAAGTCAAACCTTTGACCCCTACTCTGCTTAACCGAGGAGACATTTCTCCTCAGACTACCTTCCCAAACCTTCATGACCAGAATCCTTCCATAACCTACTGATTTGTACATCTTTGTTAATGTCTAACTGTCCTCGGATAGCTAAATGTCCTCGGATAAGGCCCACGGCCCAATATACATTCCTAGGTCTTTCATCCCTACAGTAGCCCCTTGAAATTCCACTCTTTTGCTCTTCGAGAAAAAAAAGGGAGATTTCGATATTACAACAATCACTCTGCTCAGCTCTTACATCATCTCTGTCTATGCAGGTGACTCTTCAACTGCCTAAAAGCACGCTCTTGACGTTTCGGCATCTAGGACACGCTTGCATTTATTTTCTACGGCTCCATGCTCCCCACGTTCTACGATACGATGGAAATCCAACAGTGAAAGATTTTATGAGAACTTGGGTGGGAATTCTTCCGCTTGCTTTTCCCCCTCATATATATATATTGCTTGAAGACTTCGATTGTTGCACTTTTTGCATTTTCACTCAAGAACTAGTTTGAGGAGCCCTTCTTTCCTTCTGTAAGTTGTCCTTAGTATTTTCTTCTTCCCTTCTTCTCTTTTTTTTATTTATTTTTTATTTAGAGCCTTTTCTTCCTTAGCCCCTTTAATTTCACCTCATCTTCCTACTACTTTCAACTCTTTTTCACATGAGTAGATTTGCTCACCTAGTAGACACCCCAAAAGGCATAGAGAGCTTTAAAGCTCAATATCGTATCCCACCTAGGGTTTCTATTAGGTATTGCTGTCGGGGGGAATGGCACATCATGAGGCAGGAGGAAGAAGTAGTAATCCCTATGATCACCTTTATAAATGGAGGGATGAGAATCTCAATAGGTAGAATAACTAGGGATTATCTGATTGCTCAATGTCTCTCCCCCATTCAGTGTGCCCCTAATATGTTTAGGATTTTAGGTAGTGTAGATGCCCTCAATGAGAAGATGGGTGTGAACCTTACCCACCATGACGTTAATTGGATTTACAATCGTCACAAACTAACAAGGTAGGGGTATTACTTAAAAACTAGAGTTCCCGTGGTAAGGCTCATATCATGTCTCCCTGAGTCCAACAAGGGTATAAATAAAGATTATCTAATCATCTCAGGGGAGTGGCACAATGGGCTTCACTGTTCGACACGAGAAGGGACACCAAGTGGGGTATTTAGGTCTAGGTCTATCATTCTAACAACATCCTCTTTTTTTTTTTTTTTTTTTTTACTAACATTTCCTGTATTTATCCTTTTTTATTGTTCTTTACAACTTGTTTCTTATTCTATCTGTGTTGTTTCCTAACAATGTTTTTGATTTTTGGTGAACTTGCAAATAAATATTATGCTATCCCGAACCTGAATCTTGTCAACCAACTTAATTTGACAAAAATACTCAAGGTCGAGATCTTCGTCCACAAAGATGGACAATTAAGAACAGCCCACCTCATCCTCAGCTACGATCCCATATCATCTAGCTTCCAAGCGCCCAAGTACATGATAAAAGTGAAAGACCGTTGTCTACACCAGATCAATATCGTCGTACCGGGTTTTCTTGACGCTGGCCTTGCTCCAAAAGGCATACAACAAGTAGAATTGCCCTTCCAGTACACAGCCGAGGAAGAAGTGACTCCTTCCCAACCAGCTATTAAGGAAGAAGAAGAAGTAATTGAAGTCTCAAACTCTGAGGACAACTTTGAAGTTTTCAACTAGCCTCAATCCCTAGACCTTCTAGTTGGTGACTTTAGCCACCTTCCTTTGACCTAAGTTAGCAACACTCAAGAAGCCCTAAGTGTTCCTGGCGTAATGGTACTTCAATGCAAAACCAAAACAAGTCTTTTAGATCTCTTAGAGTCCCACACAGGAGGCAATGTGCCCAAGATGGCAATCTAGATCAAGCACCCCATTCCTCCCTCTACCAAGGTTCCCCAACTCGACCCTGTAGATAAGAAGAGAAAATGGGACCAGAAAGGTAAGGAGGTGGTGAAAAAAGTAAAAGGCCTTCCCTCCAAAGAAGCCAAGCACCAAAAAGGGGGCCAAAGTAGCTAGGACAATGCAAATAAGGTCCTCCAGTGAAGGATCCATCGTGGAGAGGGGGCGTGACTGCCAAACTAAAGTTCAAGCTTGGAACCCCCCATGGTGTTAGATGGTGCTCCTCTCCCCACCGACACTTCTATAAGGGACTTCAAGCATAGAAAGGCTGGGTACGTGGCCAATGCTATGAAGTAGGCCCTTCTGTTGCCTTAGGATATGATCGACCTGAGGATCATGAAGAAACACATAGTTTTTCTGAGTTTGAAGAGGGATCTTGCACTGGTAAGTATTTTATATATATACTTTTTTTTTTTAACTTAAGATTCCAATTGCTTTCCATAACCATTGTGTGTGTGTGTGTGTGTATGTGTGTGTTTTATTTTTATTTTTATTTTATTTTTTATAGGCTATTCAATCTGCGCATATGGCTGAGGAGTTGGTGAATAAGTTCCACCGATAAATGAAAGATGAAGAATGTAGGCGAATAGCTGCTATAGAGGCCTTTTCCCTGGTCGAGAAGAGGATCCAAGAACTTAACAACCATCTGACCAAGGCTGATAAGGAGAGGAAGAGTGCCGAGGCTACTTTGCATGTGGTCGAGAAGTAGGTAGAAACTCATCGCAAACAACTTTGCCAGATTGAGGATCAGTTATCTACAGTGAAGGAGCAGATAGGAACCTTGAAAAAGAAACCGATAGAGGTAGAGAAGGTTGTAAAGAAGGCCAAGCAGGATGGCTACGATATTAGGGGGGCTGAGACTGAGGAGACCCTTAAGGTCGAAGTCACCAGGGTTTGTAGAAAATACTGCCTCTAGGTGTGGAATAAGGCTCTCAACCAAGCTGGGGTTAAAGCCTCTTTTGCCCTAAGGAGAGTAGAAAATGTCTATTACCCCTCAGACACCCGAGCATCAGGCCCTTCAAGCTCCCAACCTGAAACTACCCTTAAGGATCCAAATATTAGCAAGGAGATAGCTACCAAGGCTCTCCTATCCCCCAACAGTCCTCCCAAAGTGGCAGAGCAAGCTAGGGTTATTGAAAAAGAGAAATATATAACTAAAGAAGTGGTCCCCGAAGCTACCAAGCCTCCAGCAGCACCCAAGGACCCCTCTAAGGACAAAGAGGTCACCCAAAGCCTAGAAATTGTCCTAGCAACCCTCCCTATGCCTACCAAGGAAAATTCTAAGGGAAAATGTCCAACCTCCATAACAACTGCAATTGCCAAACCTACCAAGGCCACAGCAAATGACAACCTTCCACTGAAGATTAAGTAGTATTTAGTTACATTTTGTAAATATATATATATATATATATATATATATATTATGTAATTGTAGATTGCATTTCTAAAACTGTATTTACTTTACCTTTTCTAAGGCTTGACTTAATGACAATTATTAACTTTCTTTTATGCTTATTGTACTTATGCAAATTCAAATATACCTTTTGCCTTACCTCGCACTTAATTGACATAAAAATGAGATATAATCTTATTCAATTCAAGATATACCTACATTCTTGACTTCAACAATTATCTATACAAGTGACAATATAACTACTACACTCTACACCATTAACAACATAACAGGTTAAATCTTCCAAGTCTACAATTTTTAATAAAGTGTAATCTTGACTTCAAAAACATACCTTACATGTCTGAAACAGGCAACTCATATGATTATATGTAGGCTTTCCTTCTCAATTCCAAACAATGGTAAAACATCAACTTACCTACAATTTCACATACCCATCCACTTAGCAATAGACTAAAACAGTAGTAGGTATTAATTTACCCATAGTATATGATCCGAGGAACCAAACAATACTAAGGTTCTATTTAACTCCTAAAATGATACTGCATAGTATTAATTTACCCAATGTATGTGATTCGAGGAGCCAGACATGACTGAGGTTCTATTTAACACTTAAATATTTGTCCAAAAAACATTAATTTACCTAGGGTATGTGGTCCGAGGAACCAAGCATGACCGAGATTCTGTTTAATACTTAAACAAATAATGAGGAGTACTAATTTACCCAAGGTACGTAGCCAGAGGAACCAAGCATAACCAAGGTTTTGTTTAATACTTAAACAAATAATGAGGAGTACTAATTTACCCAAGGTATGTGGTCCGAGGAACTAGGCACGACTGAGGTTCTGTTTAACACTCAAACAAGTAATTAAGAATATTAATTTACCCAAGGTATGTGGTACAAGGAACCAAGCATGACTAAGGTTTTGTTTAATATTCAAACAAGTAATAGCCACAACACATAATGTCATAAATAAAAACATGGCAGATCTACCTTTCATTAATAATAGTACCTTCGCAGGTTATTTACACTCCAAGGGAGTGGTATAACATTTTCATCTAAATCTTCTAGGAAATAAGCACCTATACCAACCACTGAGGTGATATGATATGGCCCCTCCTAATTAGGCCCTAATTTCCCCCAGGCTGGGTTTTTTGTAGTACCCACAACCTTTCTCAGTACTAAGTCTCCAAGTACTAAGGGTCTTAGCCTTACATTTATGTCATACCCCTATTTGAGCTTCTATTGATAATATGCTAGTTGAACCATGACAGTTTCTCTTCGCTCTTCAATCAAATCCAGGCTCCTTTCTAATAGGTTGTCATTGCCCCATAATATCCAAGCCCCATTGAGCAAAAGTCCAAGGACTAGACAGAGGATTGAGGACACCCCTAGCTGATGAATGTTTAGAGCAAATCTCTGACACTGATCACACTTCTTCAAATGATCTTTTGCTTCTTTCTGCATACTTGGCCACCAATACCCTTGGGAGAGGGCCCTGTGAGATAATGATCTGCCCCTTATATGACTTCTACAAATCCCCTCATGTAACTCTTCTAAGAATGGCTTTACTACTTCAAGATGGACGCATATTAAATATGGCCCAGAAAAAGAGCATCTGTATAACATTTGATCCTCGGACAACCAAAAACGATGAGCTTTTCTTCGCATTTTATCAACCTCCCCCTTCTTCTCGAGTAAGACGTCATCCTTAAGGAACGGAATTATGGAATCCATCCAACTAAATCCTACCTTAATTTGATGAATCTAGGCCTTCTCTCTCTTCATCTCAATGGGCTTATATAAATCTTCAACTAGGATAACCCAAGGTAAACTTTGCACTGAGGAGGTTACGAGAGTGGCAAAAGAATCAGCATGCGTATTTCTGCTTCTTGGGATTTGCTGTAAGGTGAAAGACTCAAACCCTAATTGCAAGTGTCTAACTTGGTTCAAATACTCTTTCATTCTCAAATCCCTAGCTTCCAACTCTCCCTTTACTTGACCTACAACCAATCTTGAATCCAAAAATACCTCCACTACTCTTCCTCCCATTTTTTGAACCATAGTCATCCCTACCAACAAAGCTTCATACTCAGCCTCATTATTTCTGACCAAGAAGCCCAAACTTAAGGATTTCTCAATAGAAATCTTTTCAGGAGATACCACAACTAGCCCCACTCTAGATCCTCTTTGATTAGTTATCCCATCAACGTATAATTTCCAACATAGGGATCCTTGTAAGGAAATTGTCTCAACTGATTTTCCTTCCATGCTCTACTTTCGCCCTCCTCTTCTAGTGGAGACTCAATAAACTTAGCCACCAAATTTGCAAGGACCTAGCCCTTACTAGAGGTGCGAGGCATATACTTGATATCAAAAGCCCCTAAGATCATCCCCTACTTGGCAATTCTTCCTATGTAATCAGCTTTCCGAAGTAGTAATTGGAGAGGAAGTTGGGTGAAAACCACAACTATGTGAGCTTGGAAGCAATGACATGCACCACTGCCAAGATGGCTTTCTCCAATGGTTGATAACGAACTTCTACTTCATGCAATGACTTGCTCACATATTAAACTAGTCTCTACACTCCATTATCAACCCATATCAGTACTAAGCTCACCACATGAGAGGCTACAGTAATGTAAGCAAACAGAACCTCCTTCTCCTCGGGTCTCGACATAATGGGTGGCCAAGAAAGGTATTCCTTCAATTGTTGGAACTCTAAGGCACACTCTTCGGTCCACTCAAATCCCTTCCACTTATGCAACAACTAGAAGAAAGGTCTACATCTATCTGCTTCAAAAGATGAATCGATTCAGAGCAGTAATCATTCTTATTAACTTCTAGACTTCTTTGGGATTCCGAGGAGGCTACAGATTGTTAATTGCCTTAATCTAATCAAGGTTGACTTTAATTCCATGACAAATGACCATATAACCCAAAAATTTTCCTAAGCTAGTGCCAAAAGAACACTTAGAAGCATTAAGATTAAGGCATAGCTTGTGCTTCCTTAGCGTTACAAAAATATTCCCGAGGTCATCCACATGCTCAGACTCTACCTTGCTCTTCACCACCATATCATCTATGTAGACTTCAATTTTTTTACCAAGTTGAGGCTCAAACATCCTCGTTATCATCCTTTGATAGGTAGACCCTGCATTTTTCAATCCAAAAGGCATCACTCTGTAATGGTAATTTCCAGTGGACGTAACAAAAGCTGTCTTCTTCTAATCATCCAAAACTAATGGTATTTGATGGTACCCTTGAAAGGCATCCAAAAAACTTATCCAAGGATGGCCCACAGCACATCCACCAACTGGTCTATCTGAAGCATGGGGAAAGGGTCTTTTAGGCAAGCTTTATTTAAGTCTGTAAAATCTACACATAATCGCCACTTCCCATTCTTCTTCTTCACCACCACCGTATTAGCCAACCATTCAGGGTAAAATACTTCTTTTATTGCCCCTGCCTGCTTAAGCTTGACTCATTTCCTCCTTCATAGCACCAGAATGCTTTTTAGAGGAGCGCCGAGGTGGTTGTTTTTTGGGAATAACTGATGGGTTGATGTTTAAATGATGGCAAATAAAATCTTGATCCACTCCAAGAGCTTTGTAAGCACTCCATGCAAACACATCAATATTCTTCCTAAGAAATACTATCAGCTCTTCTTTCTCCTAAAGAGGCAGCCGAACTTCGACCTAGAAAAACTTCTCCTCATCATCATCAATAACAAGTTTTTTCTAACTCCTCAGACTTTGCCCCTTTTATCACCACATCAGTAGATAATACTGGCATCCTTGATTGCTATAAACCCTGTTCGGTAGAAGCCGATGACTCACCTCTAGTTTGATGTCTAATTGCAGCCACCAAGCATTGCTTGGCCATGGACTGACTTTCAATCAGCTCCTCAACCTGGTCCATTAACGGATACTTCCCCTTCAAATGTAAGGTGGAAGAAATGGCCTCCATGTCATAAAGCCAAGGTCTTGCCACAATGGCAGTGTAGGGTGAATAAGCATCCATCACGATGAAGTCTACCTCTACAACGTCTGACACTACCTACACAAGTAGTCTAATCTAGCCCTTTTGGATAACGATTTTCCCATCAAACCCTACCAAAAGTGAATCATAGCAAGCTAGGTCCTCAGGCTTCAATTTGAGCACCTTATATAAATTAGGGTACCCTGATCTACCAACACTCTCTTCACATCAAACCCTCCTATCTTGAGGGTAACCACCAGAATATCGTCATGTGACTGCAAGGTTCCAACTTTATCTTCATAAGAAAAACTCAAAGCTAGTTGAACCTCCATTCTAGCCCTCTTTGGATCAGGGGACAAGTCTTCTACAAATGGCCGAGCTATAGACATCACTCCAGATGGATGAGAACCAGTTCTCCTTGGAACGACAAGAATAACACTAATTGTACCTGAAGGTGGTCTTGAAGAAGCATCTCTCTAAGCTCCCGATCAAGCCTCTGCCTTGTCTGTTGGGCTAATACAAGAATTGTTTTAACTTCCCAATTTTAACCAATTGCTCCAGATGATTCCATAAAGTCCTACACTCTTCTGTAGTGTGCCCTCACTTCTGGTGGTATTGGCAATGAAGGTTTTGGTTGCACTTCGTGGGGTCTCCTCCCATCTTATTTGACCATTTAAAGTATAACTCATTCTTAATTTGTTTTCCAAGATTTGGTGCACAAGCTCTCGAAACACAGTGTTAACCACCTGAGTAGCAATAGATCCAGTATGCCCAGCAAAATCACTTTGAGGTCGGTTCTTATTGTACCTTTCCGACCTAAAATCCCTTCAATCCTAAGGGACTATTTTAGCTTTCCCCTTTCCTTGTTGTTGGCCCTCCTCAACCTACTTGTACTCATCAATACGATTTATGAGCTAACGTACACTCCTAATAGGCTTCCTTGTCAAAGACTTTCTCAAATCATGCTCGGCAGGCAGGCCGACCTTGAAAGTCCTTATAGCCAAATCATCAAAATTCTCATCTATCTCATTAAACATCTCCCAGTAGCTATCAGAATACATTTTCAGGGTTTCCCCCTCTCGTATAGTCATAGACAACAGGGAGTCCAAGGGTCAAGGAACCCCACTACAGGTAACAAAACGAGCCTCAAACGCCTTAGTAAGCTCCTTAAAGGAGTTAATGGAACCTTCCTTCAAACCATCAAACAATCAAACCATCGAACCATCTCATTGCCACATGTCCCAAGCTAGATGGGAACACCTTGCACATCAAGGTTTCATTCTTTTAGTGAACAGCCATTCTCTGGTTGAAGTGGCTAACATGCTCCACAGGGTCTGTTCTACCATTATACATGGTGAATGTTGGCTGAGTAAATCGTCAAGGAAGCTTTTCTCCTTCAATCCTACGTGTAAAAGGTGACATAGAAATCTGGTTCAGATCCCTGCTCATAGCATCGTTACCCAGACCTTTGCGAGATGGACTTTACTTCTGCACTTATAATGGCGATCCTTATCGTATGAAAAAGACTCACTAGGAGGAGTCCTTGATCTGGGCCTGTAGCTATCATCCCTATCATCGTCAAAAGAAGGTTCTGAACTTAAAGGAGTCCCTCTTCGTCGCTTACAATGTAACTTCCTCTGTAAATGGTCAATCTCCAACTGCATGTTCCTAATATTCTCTCCATGAGACATGTGACTCTCACTTCGAGACTAGCTCCTACTAGTATGCATGGTATGTACACTAACCTCCCGGTTGAGAAACTGATCTTGACGTTGGGAACCAACAGATTTTTCCCGGTTCGAACCTGAGCCAACCATGACTAAATGTTGATCTCACCAAAACTCCAATTATTCCCACAAACGACGCCAATCGTAAAGGCACGTTTTGGTTCTTAAGCCCAAAAGGTAAAAGGATTAAGGCCCAAAGAGACCAACACAATGAATTTGTAGAGAGTGAGTTAGAAACTAAACTTCAATGAGTTGGACAACAATCATAATAGGTTAAAGATGACAAGAAAACAAAGATAAACAAGTTTTATGCAAAGAAATTCTTCCTCGGCAAAGTCCGAGGAGAGTAGGTCTTGTATATATCTCTCTTGACCTTGATTACAATTACAGTTCTTATTGCTACAATATTTTATCTATAAATTCTCAGATGATTCCCTTGTAATGGGGTCTTTTTTCTTTATATTACACTGTTTTGCTTCATCTCAACCTTCCATTTGTAAATCAAGTTGCTAGCTTTGATCCTTATCCCATCAGCACCTTCTTGAAGTCTTTGGGGGTAGCTGTAAGGCTGAATATTACTGTTTAGATATCACATCCACATTAATGCGGCCAGGGAGTTAGCTATAGAGTATTTAATGCAGTGGTAGCAACTTTCTCCTAGATATTTCTTAGCTTCCTTTTGTCCTATTCTCTCCTAATGTTTATCCTTACCAGTAGAATTATCCGAAGTGTTGCTCTTGATGGCAAGTCAAACCTTTGACCTCTACTCTGCTTAGCCGAGGAGACATTTCTCCTCAAACTACCTTCCCAAACCTTCATAACCAGAATCCTTCCATAACCTACTAATTTGTACACCTTCGTTAATGTCTGTCCTCGAATAGCTAAATGTCCTCAGACAAGTCCCACGGCCCAATATACATTCCTAGGCCTTTCATCCCTACAATAATAATAATAATAAATAAGTAAATAAATAAAACAATATGGTATTCCATCCTTCATTTTAGGTAACTTTATTTTCATTCAATTGAGTCCTCTAAGTTTTAAATTTATTCAATTTAGGCATTCTGTCTAATTTCGTTTAAAAATTACTGTCAAGTATGAAATTAACTAATAAAAATATATTTTCCAAAAAAAAAAGGTAAAATACAATTGACACTACTGAGGTTTAGGTTGATGCCAATCAGGTTCAAGAATTTTCAAAATTGAAAAACTTAGTCCCTAATCACAGTGAAAAAGAGGAAAACAATGAGCAACAATTTAGGCATTAAGTTATTTAGTTTTGAAAAATTTTAAACCAAGTCGATATTAGCCCAAACCTCAGGGGATTAACTATATTTTACCCAAAAATAAAATTTCTCACGTGGAAAAAAAAATTAATAAAACTGTCGTTACCCGAGAGCTATAGCTCGAATTTGAAACCAAATCTAATGATCTCAACAAACTCCAAAAAGGCAAGTATTACTTTCAACTTCATTCTTCCTATCTCTACCTCTTCGTCCAATTAACCCTAACTCTAACATAATTTCCTTCTTATTCAAATATGTGTATATGTATCATGTAAGTGTGCATCTAAAGTTTCTTTATTGAAGCTCTAAGAGCATTCTCATTATCCTAGTTAAACTAAGTTGATGCTAAAAATGTAACTAAACAGCCAAAAAAACCTCATACATCAAGCTCAATAAATTAATCAAAAAAACTTAACAATGAATAGTAATCCATCTCTTATGGTGAGAAATTGCTCCTTGCTACACCAAAATTTATTTAGTTTATCATGCCTAAATTCAACTCTCATATCTCTCCTTTTCTCTCTCTTTCTCTCTCTCTAAATTTCTTTCTTGTTTAGAATGTTCGACCTTCACTTCCCCACGCTAAATCTACTCAAATAAGAGAGATGGAGGGAGATGAACAGCAAGGTTGCAAATGGTGGTCAGCGACTGTGGCTAGGTTCGATATGGGTTTTGGCTAGATCACCACTATCACAAGCTTAAATCTCTCTCTCTCTCTCTCTCTCTCTCTCTCTCTCTCTTGAGAGAGAGAGAGAGAGAGAATGGTGGTTGGCAACTGTGGCAAAGGGGCTAGTACAATTTGATTTGAATGTTATGAGAGATGTGGGTCCGATTATAGTTTATTTGTGAATTTGTGTTTGTGATTTGACTCGATAGATCAAAAAAAAAAAAAAAAAGAATGGTTGAAATTGGGAAGAACGCGAAAGAAAAAAATTTATCTAGAGATAGAAAAAGAAATAATTAAATGAAATGGCGATAGAGTATTGAGACTAATGTAGTTATGTGTGATAATAGATTAGCTTAAGTAATATTTTAGACCGAATTTGAATAAAATGACATTGAGCTTGATGTGAATGCTCTAAGATGGTATGTACTTTGTCATATATTGCAAAGAATCACCAAGTGAGGAAGAAGCGCACTATCCAACTCAGTGAGAATGAGCTCGTTCTCAAGGTCTCTCCCTCTTTCTTATGTATTTTTTCTTTTTCTTTTTTAATTTCTCTTTGGTTTTTTTTTTTTTTTTCATGTGTGATTTTTTAGAAATATTTTTTTTACTTAACTACTTACTGAAGACTTGAATGAATAAATTTGAAACTTAGAGAACTTAATTGAACGAAGGTAAAGCTGAAGGTCTGAAAATAAATTTCAATCAAATTTAAATAGTGCAATTTTTATTTCAACCTTAAATTTATTATAAAAACCATTATTCATGTTTAAAAAGTGAATATGTACTCCAAAAATATTGAATAATTTTCCTGATTATTTGGTGGCATGGTGGCATCTATGAGAAGAGAGTATTATGACATTACTTAATGATTACTCTTGGGTGTTCACTGTTCAACCTCTGCCATAAGCTTCCATTTAATATACAAAATATTTTTTTTTTTGGTAAATAAAATACAAAATACAAAAATTTTGATTCCTCCAGCTAAGCGGTTAGAACCTACGGTCAGTCCATCTTTCTCAAAAATTTAATTGCACGCTTATTTCTGGATGCGGTGGCTTCAACAATTCGATTAGGAGCAGTTCAATAATTAGGGGAGTGAAACAATAAGTAAAGTGAACAACAGAAGGGAAAGAGAGAACAAGTCATGCTTATCATCGGTAATTAAGCTCACTCCAAATTAATTTCTGCCATTCTTCAATCTAGCTTTAATTTTTTTTTCTTCTATAATCTAACGCATTTTTTTTTTCCCAGTTCTTAGCACTCTGATCTTCCAGCACCAGCAGATGACGCTGATTGGGATCTCCTCTGAAAGAATTGAGACAATATGGAATAGATGGGAGGTCCGAGTATTAGTTTTACTCAGTCTCTTCTTGCAAATAGTTCTCATCGTTTTGGGCAAACGGAGGAAGTACATACCCAAAAATTGGATTAGAATATTCCTTTGGGTTGCGTATTTGTCTGCAGATTGGATTGCGACTGTTTCGCTTGGCGTCCTCTCCCGAAAAGAAGGTGCTAAGAAAACTCAGTCATACGAACCCGACTATGTGATAATGGCATTCTGGGCACCATTTCTTCTCGTGCATCTTGGTGGTCCAGACACCATTACTGCCTATTCATTGGAAGACAATGAATTGTGGCCAAGGCGTTTGGTTGAGTTAGTAGTCCAACTTATTGCGTCATTGTACGTGTTGTCAAGGTCCTGGGTATACACCAAAGTTAATTTTCTAGCAATTCCAATGTTGATAGCTGGAATAATTAAAATTGGGGAGCGGATATGGGTTCTGCGAACTGCAAGCAATGATGTATTCAGAGACTCAATGCTCCCTCGACCCGATCCAGGACCTAACTATGCCAAATTCATGGATGGACACGATGCCAAGAAAGCTGAGGGATTCAAAATCTCTGTACGGACGATAATTGATACTTCCACAGCTGTGAGACACAACAATCTTTCAGATCCATTGGATGCGGCCTCTTACTTCTTCAGTACTTTCAAGCCTTTATTTGCAGATCTCATCCTAAGCTTCCAAGATCGCGAGAATAGCCGATCTTTCTTCCAACAAAAAAAGACTGGCAAAGAAGCTTTTGAGGTGATAGAGATTGAGCTCGGGTTCATGTACGATTTACTTCTTACAAAGGCTGGTTTGATCCATTCCTGGCTAGGCAGCATTTGTCGTTTTGTCAGTTTATTATGTACTATTTCTACTCTAATAGCCTTCTTGATCATCGATAGAAATGATTACTCAACCATCGACACGAGCGTCACTTTTTTGTTGCTGTTTGGAGCTATCGTTCTAGAAATTTATGCAGTAATTGTATTACTTTCTTCAGATTGGACAAAGCTTTGGCAGAGAAAGCAGAAGAAACCATTGGTGGATCTCATCTCTAAAGCCAACTCGTGTTTTCAATCATGTTTTGGATCATGTAAACTATTACCTCTGAAGGACAAATGGTCGGAATCTGTGGGGCAATACAACCTAATGAGTCACTGCATCAAATGTAGGTCATTTAAAGGGAGTCGAACCAAGAAGTACATTCATGAAAAGTTAGAGAAATATTGGTACCAGAATTTAGAGAAATATTGGTACCAGAATTTGGAGCCTGTTCATGATGAGGATGAGCCTTTGAAAGAAAAGATCTTTGAACAGCTTAAGAACGCAAGCAGCATATCAGATATCAGGGTTTCTGAGCAATTATTTGCTTATACTGGAAATGATGATGAAACAAAAAAGTTTTTTCGTGATCTTGCTCAGAGCATGGAGGTAGACTTTGATGAAACCATTCTTCGCTGGCACATTGCAACAGATCTCTGCCATTACAGGGACAGTGACTCCCAAAAGGTCAAAAATTTGAGACGTATAAGCAAATTGTTGTCGAATTATTTGGTGTACCTTCTAGTAATGTACCCTTACATGCTGCCCAGTGGGATTGGTCAAATCAGATTTCAGGACACTTGTGCTGAGGCGATCGAGATTATAGAAGAAAGAGAATATATATCAGACGAAAAAAAAGCTTGTGAACTACTATTTGAAGTGAACACAGAAATTCTGCCATCTCAAATAAAAGGTGACAGGAGCAAGTCGGTGCTATTTGATGCATGCATAGTTGCACAATCTCTGCGACTCCTGAAGACGCCACAGAAGTGGGAGAGGATAAGCCAAGTGTGGGTGGGGATGCTATCTTATGCTGCAAGTCAGTGTAGCTGGAATTACCATGCTAGGCGGCTCAGTCAAGGTGGAGAGCTACTCACTCACGTCTGGCTTCTGATGGCCCATCTGGGTATAACTAAACATTTCCAGATTTCCAGGGGCCATCTAAGGGCTAAGTTGTTTCTGAGTTAGATGTGAAGGGGACTTCTTGGCTAGTTGACCTGCCAAAGTCCTATAGAGAAAAGGCTGCATTGATCTCTACAGATGTTGTTTCCAATATTGTTGTTGTAGTAGTTGTAGTGGTCTTTTTTTTTTATTCATGTTCTCGAGGTTATTTAGTTAATCGCTAAAACATAATGACTTTCAGGGTTCATTTTACTGTCCTGGTATGAGCATAACTAATCAATCCCAGTTTTCACGAGGCATGCAAAGTCTTATTTATTTTTGATATTCCAAAGTGCAAAAAAGCTTTGGAGTGATTTCAAATCAGATTTGGTAGTGGTGCTACTAGACCCATCTCCAAGGCAAAATGATGTTAATTAATTAAGGACTTAGCTTCTGTCCAGTGCCACTGGCCACTGGACAGAAATTAACCATACCCATTAATTAATTGCTTTGCCAAAAACTTGGCTGACAATCTTTGTTTTTTATTTGACTTTTTGAGGAAAATGTTTCAGTAATTCTGTACTTGTTTATTACTGTTGTTTCCTAGGTAACATCAGGAAAAAACTAAGCTTTAAACATGTTTGGAGTCTCAAATTTCAATTTTTAATAAAAAGATGATATGTGGTTCAGACACATGACTCACTTAGTTGGTTGGGTTAAATGTGGTTAAGTAAATCATGCGTATTGCACATGCAGGGGCGGAACTATGTGTAAGGGTGGGGGGCCATAGCCCCCCCAAAATTTTGAAAATTTTGAAAATATATATAATTATTTTAATGTTTTTAAAATTTAGTCTATAAAAATAAGAGTTGGCCCCCCCAAATATTTGATTTAGTTCAATGATGCTCTTAGAAAAAATAATTGATCTAATAGTTATAAAAACATAACATTATTTTTCGCGATTCTATTTTTTATTGTAAAATGTGCTCTTATATCTATTAAATATTTGATAAAGTTTGGCATAAAACATGTTTGAATCTATATCATTTTCAATTAGTTACGTGGCAATTAACAAGTAATTGACTCATTAAAAAAATAATGTCACTAAAACTACACATGAAATGTCTCTTTTGTTGCCACATAATGGGTTAGAGTAAGATAGCTTTAAATATGTTTGGAGCCTAACTTATTCCTCCAAATTTTGAATCATTCATGTTTTTGAAAATTTCATTAGTTCAATTGAAAGATTTTTTACTTACTTTAGTATAAAATTAGATAATTTGTATCGAAAATGACATTTCTTAAGAATTTCACTATAAAAATGGTAAAAATGAATTTTATTTTATGAAAAATTGCCATAAAACATAATTTTGATTGAAAATACTAAGCTCTTTTTCTTTTTCTTTTTTTTTTTTTTTTGGTGTGTGTATATATATATATATATATAAAACTTATCAAATAAAAAAAATGTGTATATAATAAAAAAGCATGTGTATATGTGTATGTGAGAGGTTGTTTTGATAAATATATTAGTGCTGCAACTTGGCCCCCTCAAATAAAAATTCCTAGCTTCGCCCTTGTGCACATGTTAAGGACACATGTCATCTTCCTATTAGGGGTTGAAGTCTAAAACCCCAAACATATTTAGAGTCAAACTTGATCCTAATGAAAATCATTAATGCTAATAAGAACTTAAGAACTTTTCAACCGGCCGAACCAATGCACTTTAAGGTTAAGGCAATCAATTTAAATGGGTCTTTAAAGAGAGAATAATAAGAGTTTATGTTTTGGTTTGCTTCATTGAAAATATTTCAGGAGCTGCTTTTATTCAAACTTTCCTACATATATAGATAAGGTTTGTTTACAAGATAATTATAGACATCTCATTTTGTTTCAACCTATATCTAACCTCCCCGATCCCAATGACAAGAAATTCATTCGCTACTAAAATGATTAGCATCTTGTGGGAAGTCCAATGAACAAATGAGTTTTCTATCTCTCTATTTTTTTATCCTTCCAATCAAATACATACGAAAGAAAACTAAATCTCTTACATCCTCCGACTTTTCTATCTCCTTCCTCATCTTTTATCCTCTCACTTTTCCACCCTTCTAAAAAGTCTGTTTAGTTGGGTTGAATAGAGGGAATAATTTTAGAAAAATAAAATTCAACGTCTTTTCCTTTTACTCAAACAATTAGGTTATATTTGGTAACAGTTTTTATTTTCTATTTTCAAAAACTTGTTTTTTGGAATATAAAGAAAAAAAAATTTCTTGTATTTTTGAAATCAAAAACATGTTTTGTTAGTTAAAATTAAAAAGATAGTTTTTTGAAGAAAAAAATAGAAAATACTAAAATATGTTATTACTGGGATTTGAACTCTAATGCTAACTCATTAAATGAAACAGATTCATTAAATTAAATGCATGTTTTCATTAATTTTTAAAAATTAGAAACTAAAAACAGTCATTTGCATGTTTTCAATTTCCTTCACAAATTGAATTTTGAAAACAGTTTTTGTTTTCTATCTATTTTAGGTTGCCAAATAAGTTTTTAAGTCTCAAAAATAGAAAATTGTTTTTGAAACCAGAAAATAAAGAGAAAAAGCAGTTATCAAACATACCCTTACTTTTTTCCACTTTTTTTTTCTCCTTCTTTAATCAACTGTGTGGATTCTTTTATATCAAATGGTAGCTTTCACCTCTATTTTTTAGAAGGCACCTCTAATTATATATATATATATATATATATATATATATATATATATATATATATATATATATATATATATTATTACAATATTAATAATATGTTAATTTTTATAAGATGTTATTCTTTTAATCTTAATTGATAATAAGTAACTTTTTTTTTTTAATAATGTTAAAGAAATTATTTCTTATATAATGTAATAGGGGTACTAAGGTAATTTTATACAAAATATACTTTTTATCTTCTCACTTTTCTTTCTCAAAACTAAACAATCAATTAAATAAATAAGTTTCCATCTCCCTACTTTTTTACCCTAAATCATACAATATAAGAAAAAAACTTAAATCTCTTTCCTTTTTTTTACTTGTCCTAAGAATGAAGGGAGTGGAAAGACTAAATGGACTGTGAAGGGTGGATTCTTTTCTTCATTTTCCGTTTTTAGTTTTCCACCCAAATTAGTTTGCATTCTTTGGAATGCCATGGCAGAGTATCTCATTGAGGCCAAGGACGAAACCAGAAGTTCAATTGAGGGGGGCGAAGTAAAAACAATTTATTTTCATAAAAATTTCAAAATTAACATTCATTTAGTATTAACAAAATGGCAACAATAAAAAGGACACAAAATAACTATTTTTAAATACTTTGCAACACAATTATTTATTAAAAGAGAAGTCATTCTTTTAAATGTCAAAAATCATTACAAACTGTTACAAATCTTAAATTTTAACCGAGTCAGATTTTTTCTTGAGTTACTAACTAGTTACTAACCTAATCTTAAAATCATCCTTTGTAACCTGTTATTAACTAGTTATAATAACCATGTCGTTTTTTTTTTTTTTTTTTTTTTTTTACTTAAAAAGGTAGAAGTCAGATTTTTCTTGAGTTACTAATCTAGTGATCAATTTAAGGGTCTAACATTAACTAGTCTAAGCGAGTCTAACTTTCTAAAGAGAGAATAATAACATATGCTACGTGTTTTGCTGTTGTTGCTCCACCTTTGTAGCTTGCCCTTGAAGATGTTAATTAGACAAGGGCATCTGTCCTTACAACTCACTAAATAGGTACATGTATTGTTAAAAAAACAAAGCTCAAATGCAATAAAGAGAGAGAGAGAGAAATTTGAGATTGTTAATATAAGACATACCACAAAATTCAATTCACAGATACCTGGAAAGAAGAACCAGATGTAGATAGGCATCATTGATGTCAAGGCGTTGAGAGGAGATATTTGCTTAACAAACCAAGAAATAATGTTATTTGGTGCAAGGTTGGGCTAATTTTTATTTGCTTAACAGACCAAGAAACATGTTAGGGGGCCGAATATAATTTTCTTGAAAAACTTGGGGAGGCCATAGCCCTTTTAGCGTATGAAAAGCTCTCTACCATGTATAATGCTAAGGAAAAGTTCATGAGGTCAGGGGGGGCTAGAGCCCCCCCTGGTCAATACTTAGCTTCGTCCCTGGTTGAGGCTGCTATTAAGCTTCTTGTTGAAGAATTAAATGAAATAAGCGAATTTCAATTCCAACGGCAGCTGGGATCGCTAGAAAGGGAATTGAGGCTGATGCTTGCTGTATTGGACCACATAGAATCGTTGGAAGGACCAGACGAAACTATGAAAGGTTGGGCAGAAAATGCAAGAGAAGTTGTTCGCTCCATAGAGGATATGATCGACAGTTTCATGTTCAAAACAGCAAAGACGAGCCGGGCAAAAAAATTGAAGAGATCTGCCTTGTATTTCAATGAAATGTTTCTTGGATACCAGTTGAGTCCCAAGGTAAAGCGTCTCTTGCTACGTATCAATGATCTGTCTGAAAAAAGTAATGTCCTTAATATCGGAAAAGATGGGGGAGGAGAAGAAATTAATGATGGGGGAAGTGGAGAAAATGAAGATGCGGTTACAGCAGAGATCACTGTAGCTCGACCAACACTTCCCAGAGTCTCTTCCAAGGTCACTATTTCAAGAGAGGAGACCAACACCATCATTTCTTCTTTCTTAGAGCAGATTGATTCCATGCTAAGTCAAAATTTTCTTTTCTACCCCCTAGCCACCTCAGAGGTTAAGCAAGTAAAGCAGGATATCGACCGTCTTCTGAATAATATGGAAGCCATTAGAGAGCTAGATGAAAGGGAGAAAGTATGGATGGAATGGGTATGGGGAATTATTCTTCCTGTAAAGGATTTCCTCTCGTCCTTCGTAAGCATAAGAGAGCAGGAGTTAAAGAGTTGGGCAAGACTCAAAGTTCCTGCTTTTCTTGTTGAAAATTTAAAGCTTAGGACGAAGATGATGGTGATGAGGAGAAGGATTCAATATGCATTTAACAGAAGGTGGATATATGGAATGGGAGAATCTGATGAAAAAAGGGGAGAACTGACACCATCAAAGGGTCTTGAACTTGAGTCAATCTCACTGGAGTTGAAGCTCATGCATGCCCTATTTAACGATCTTCAGGGCATGGAAGATCAAGGTGGGAGAGGGAAAGCCTGGTTGAAGCAAATGAAAGACCTTGCTCGTGAGGTAGCTGATTTCAGTAAGCTCATTCAACTACAGCAAGAAAAAATGAAGGGACGTTCACCTCTGTCACTTTACAAGAAGTTGCGCTCTATAGCAAAGAAGACAGAAGAAATGAGCAGTAAGTTTTATGTAATGTCTAAAAGAAAGATAACCTATGACATTGGAAAATTTGAAGGAAAAAGGGGTCAATATTCTCAGATTCAAGACCTGAAAGGAACCATGGCATCTATCTCTGGTACTACTGTTGAAGATGATGATAATAACTTGGAGGAAGGTCAACCAGACTCCTCTCAACAGCACACAAAGGCAACAAGATATGTTGGTGAGATTGAAGAAATTGGCAATAATCATGACATTGGGAAATTTGAAGGAAAAAGGGTTCAGTGTTCAACAGTTCAAGACCTGCCAGGAACCTCAGCATCTATGTCTAATGTTATCGTTAAAAATATTGATAATCACTTGGAGTCAACCCAACCTGGGTTTTCGCAGCAGGACACACAGTCAATTACAGATGAACCAAGCCAAATGAATGTTTTGATTGATACCGGACTGCCTACATCTGATACTGTAGGAAGATCTTACGCCAAAGAGCAAGTTGAATCTATCAAAAGAGAGCTGGAGCTGATTAAAGCTTTTCTTGAAGATGTTGAAGCGATTAAAGAACCAGATGCAAGACTCAATTACTGGGAGGAGGAAATGCGAGAGATTGCTCATGAAGCAGAGGCTATTATTGGCATCTACGAGAACAATAGAGTAGAAAAGATGAGCTTCTTCACAAGCTTTGCATCAAGAATCAGAAACTGGAATTCTGATTCCAAGGTTGTGAAGGAGATCTCTAGTATCAAGAAAAAAATTCTGGAATTTACACAAAGAAGGATTGCATATGGCATTGAACATGTTGAAGAGTCCAACTTGGGGACTCGAAGAAGATATCAGAGAAGCCCTCCATCTCAATATTCTGAAGAATCTGTTGCTATTGGCTTTGATGACCAAGTAAAGGAAATAAAGGAAAGATTATTGGCAGATGATGAACCAAATCGCTGCGTCATTTCAATCGTGGGAATTGAAGGCTCCGGTAAGACAGATCTTGCAACATTAATCTATAAGGATAATGCTGCCCGTTTTGATATCCATGCTTCGGTTTCCATATCTGAAAAGCATAGTGCTGAAGATATTCTGGAAGAAATAAGGAAAAATTTTAAAGGGAAGCGGAGCATTACAGAAGAACTAAGAGGAAAGAGGTACCTCATAGTTCTGGATAATATCTCCATGGCTGGAATCTGGGATGATGTCAAAGACGCATTCCCAGATGAATCAAATAGAAGCAGAATAGTGATCACTACTCGTGACATGGCTGTACCTCCGCATGCTGACTCGAGAATCTTTCAGTACAAACTGCACTTGCTAAGTACTGAGGAGAGTTGGACATTATTTACCAATACCTTTCAGAAGAAAGTCCCCAAAGAACAAGAAAAACTCTTAAGAGGAATAGTGAGGAGTTGTGCTGGTTTGCCACTGCCAATCAAAAAAATGGGAAAACTACTGTCGGAGGAAGTTTCAACTGAATTAACCGATATTGAGTGGTCAACGGTGCTAGATAAGCTCAGAAAAGATAAAGAAGAGTCAGAAATCTCCGGCGAGGGACCTTGGTCTGAAATCTTAGACAAGGTCAATAGGGAATTGCCCCTAGAATTGAAAGGATGTCTAAATTATTTCCTATTATTTCCTGAAGGATTTGACATCCCTGCAAGAAGATTAATCACGCTGTGGGTCGCTGAGGGGTTTTTGAGACTAGGCAGGAGTGACGATTCCCCTGAACAATTTGCTGAGAGGTATCTGATGGAGCTGATAGATCAGAACATGGTTCAAGTAACAGAGAAGAAGCCAAATGGTAAAGTCAGAAGTTGTTGTCTTCCTGTTGCACTAAGGAAACTCTTGTTAAAAGCTATTGACAACACAACTTCCAAATCACCTTCTAGTGACAAAGTTTTCAAAGGACAAGTCAACACAACTTCCCAATCATCTTGTGTTCGGCTATTTTGTGAAGGCTTAAGTAATTCTCTTCTTGCTGCTTTAAGTGAACCCTTGTCAAAAACTATGAAAGACACATTTTTCAAAGGACTAGTCAACACAGATTCCAAATCATCTTCAAGCCTTCAGCAGAGACGTTGGATTGTTGATCATTACAATAACACAGAACCCAGCAACACCAGCTTTAATCATATTCATGGTAACAACACTGACAGTGCAACTCTGCAAGCCTCTTATAGGAAGTCCCTATCTTTTATGTCCTTTGATTATCGAGAAGGAAGCCAGCCTGGGGAAGAGATAGGAAACTTTCTTCATCGGTGCATTTCCAACAGGTGCTTCCTATTGCTGAGGGTGCTTGATCTTGAACGTGTTTTCAGACCTCAATTGCCAAAGGTACTGAGTAAGATGGTTTTGTTAAGGTACCTTGGCTTGAGATGGACTTACCTAGAGTCACTTCCATCATCCATAAGCAACTTTCTGAAACTCCAAACACTAGATGTGAAGCACACTTACATCAGTACCCTCCCTCGTTCTATTTGGAAGATGCAAGGACTGCGGCACTTGTATTTGAGTGAGAATTATCGCAGTAGATTTGGGCCTCGACCAAGAGGTGTCTCATTAACAGACCTGCAAACTTTGTGGGGTGCATTTGTGGATGAGAAAAGTCCAGTAAAGGATGGCTTGGACACGTTGATCAATCTTAGAAAATTGAGTGTGGCATGCCGGTGCATGTCAAATCAAAAGGAAGAAATGTCATCTCAACTGGAAGCAGTGGCTTTATGGATTCAAAAACTAGAACATCTTCAGTCTTTAAGGCTGAAATCACATGATGAAAAAAATCGACCTTCGCATCTACACTTGAAGTCTTTGTCAAACCACAAAAAACTCTCCAGTGTATATTTTCTTGGAAGGTTAAACCCTTCATCTGTCATCACTGAATTTCCAGAGAACCTTATTGAGATTACATTGTCAGCATCAGCACTACGTGAAGATCCAATGCGAAAGTTAGATAGGCTTCCAAAATTGAGGATTCTTCAGTTATTCTCTGAATCTTATGAGGGGAAGAAAATGAAATGCCTTGAAAAAAGCTTTCCTCAGCTTCGAGTTCTTAAACTATGGAACCTAAAGAAGCTGAAGAAGTGGACTGTATTGGGAGGAGCACTGCCTCGTCTCAGAGATTTAGAGATCAGATCCTGTGCAAAGCTGCGTAAGCTTCCTGATGGATTGCAGCATGTTACGACTCTCCAAGAATTGAAACTGTCAAACATGCCAACTAAGGATTGTAACGGTAAGGATTGGGGCGAAAGAGCACATGTGCTCGTTAGCATTGAACCCTGAGGTACCTCCAGTTCTTATTAATTTACTTTTACCAGTAGCATTGTGAACCTCATAATTTATAGTTTGATTTTCTTACTGTTAATTTGATAGCTAGTAATCTTTTCTACATTATTTACATGCTAGTTATTGCTCTTATTAATCAATTGCTAAATTAGTGTTCCATTTCTTTTGTCGTGAAGGAATCAATGCAGTGATTCATTACATATGATAGTCTCCAGTATCCAGAGATATTTTTTCTGCCTTTTATTCAAGTGGCTTGTGTTTCCAGAGGATGACAAACTTCTGCAAAATAAATGTCAGTTATTCTAACTACTTTGGGGGCGGCTGAGATAGTAAGGCCAATGCTAATACAAGGAATGGGAATTTTAGAAACATTGTGGAGGATATCAAGCTCACTCCAAGGACACTATCAGATATTAGCACATCCTTTCATGTGATGATTTATTTCAGGGGTACCACCAGTAGTAAGCTTGGCTGCAGCTATATCATTCCTTGACCCTCTTGTGTTTTTTTTCTGTTCTTATTGTTATTTGTTGCTTCTCTTGTTGTTGTTGGAGAATGGAGATGGTGATGATGATGGTGATGGGGGAATTTTATTTATTTTTATTTTTAAATGTGATTGTTGTGATGTATTCTAAAACCAGTGCTTATTTCTGAACCTTGTTGTTTTTCTTTCCTGAAAATTCTACATGTTAGAAATTTTGGACGGGGCCTAATGAATGAGTAAACTCACAATGGAGTTGGTCCAATCCATAACCAAAACTTATCTGATATTTCCCTTGCTTTCCTAAAAGTAATCATCCATGAAAAAATCTATAAATAAAGGTAGTATAACCATTGTGTGTGCGTGTGTATGCGTGAGAAATAGAAGAAAAACATTCTCCATCTCTTACCTTCATTTCTATTATCTGAAATGTGTTTCTAGACTGTAGATTAGAGTGTAGCTCTGGCTTTCCTGGGTCTCCCAAAAGCTCTCTTTGGTATTCAATTCAAATTTGTCTCTAAACCTAGGTCTCTCCATCTTCCTTCACTTCATCTCATTCTCTGTTAGGAGTCCTAATCTATCAATTTGTAGTGTTCTTCTCAAAGCACTCCATATGTTTGTGCTTTTACCTAAAAGAGTTTTGTAGGCTGTCGCAAAAGATTGTGTTAACTAAGCATTTTTTTTTTTTCAAGTCTGTTGGATTAGTGGTTGTGTGTAGAAGATCGTAAGGAGTAAGAGGTTTAAAATGAAAGGGAAGCAACGTGCTAAACGAGGTTGATGACATCTGTTCTTGAAGGCAAGGAGTAATTTTCTGCTTGCTGTTTCAATTTCCTCTTTCTTGATATTAATGTTAACAAATGCGCAGTGGTTTATAAACTATTTTGGAGACATTTTATAAAAAAGATGATAAAATAATTAATTTGTTGGTTGCTTTTTATATTTTTTCTATAAAAATTATGTTAAAATCCTCTTAATATATTTTATTAAGAATTGTCCTAAAAACACCAATTAACATGACCCTTAGAATCTTAGATAAATATCTTTGAAATTGCTGTGAGCTTTTACTAGACCAACAACAGTATCAAACCTAAGGGCCTTGGTTAGGACGTTTTCCCCCAATGTTTTTATTTTAATGGAACTACAGAGCTCTGTTTGTTTTTCTCAACAACATAAAATAAAATCATAAAAATTAAAATTAAGAAAATAAAAAATTAGGAAAATTATTTTTTTATATAAAAAGGCCCTGTTTGTAATTGTATGCAATGAGGATCTACAAGGTGCCTTTAGCAGAGTTATTAAATGTTTTTTTTTAGAAGGTAGTTATTAAAATATTTAAATCCGTATTGATGCAGCCAGTTGGTTCAATTGTTTAATTTGACAACTTATGTAATTGAAATGGTGAAATGCAATGGTGTTTTTCGCAAGCTATACAGCCCTAAAGATTGTTTTCTCCCAATAAATTTTGTAATTTTAAATAAAACTATCTCTATATGTCCATTGCCGTTACAGTACTATTTTCTACTTCTCTACTATTTAAAATAAAACAATTTTTTGCTAGAGTTAAAACCTAAAAGGAATAATTTTAAAAATTAAATTAAAATTAAAAAAAAAAAACTACATATTAGTATATTACAAATTACAATGTCATAAGTCATGTCCTTAATACAACTATTTTTGTCAATGCAATTTTGCAAATCACATATCCTAACGCAGACTATAGAGTGCAAATGGCATGCTCATCTGTTCACTTTCAATCTAGAAATTAAGTAACTATGTTTCATACGACATGTAATAAGTTTTTATTTAGCAAAGATTTGCTACAATTCTATGACATTCTTTTATTTATCTAGCATTGTTACTTGTGAAACCTCAATTTTCAATTATAATAAGTGGCTGGTTTTTTAAACTTAATTTTAATTAATAATTTAGACATGCCTAGTTTTTTAATTTACATATTTATTCTTTGACTTCTCAAACTTATTTTATTTATTTGTACAGAAGCTATTTGATCCATTTTATGTTATATTTAGTGCTTTTCTAATGAAAGAGTAAAGTGAGTTATGACTACCTAACATAATTAACTTTAAGTGAGTAAAGTGACAATTTTTGAACCAGCAAAGTAAATTTAAGTCTAGTCTTAAGCGGATAATATGTAATTATTACTATATCTTATCTTTCCCCTTAAATGTATTTTGAACCAATTTATAGCTAATTAGTCACCGAGATTCATTTACTCTTATTTATGTCTAATGAATTTCCTTTTTCACCAAAAAGTTGTTGTTATTATTATTAATAACTTATAACCTCATGCATATGTCTCCCATGACCTCAGATGTTTCTTCCTTCGCTTGTTGCGTCCTCGAGGAAGAGGATAGAGTTAGAATGGATAGGGATGTAACTGAAGAGGAGGTTCGGGCTGGCCTCTGGTCTCTTAAGCCCTTTAAAGCTCCAGGACCAGATGGACTGCATGCGGGTTTTTACCAACGTTTTTGGATGGTGGTTAAAAATTCCGTTTTCAATGCGGTGAAAGGAATTTTTGAAAAGGGCTGTGTCCCAAGTTATCTGAATGAGACTTTGATTTCCTTGATTCCTAAATGCCAAAATCCTGAATCTCTATCCAATTATAGGCCCATTAGTCTTTGTAACTCTGTATATAAGATTGTGTCAAAAATTTTGGTGGCTCGGATTAGACCACAGCTCAGCAGTTTGATATCGCCTGTGCAAACTGCCTTTGTTCCAGGCAGAAGATGTACAGATAATGTTTTGATTGCGCAGGAATTATTTCATACTTTGGATAGAAAGAAAGGAAGAATGGGCTTTATGGCTGTTAAATTAGATTTGGAAAAGGCTTACGATAGATTAGAGTGGTGTTTTATCCACAAAGTTCTCAAAGCTTTTCATTTTCCTCCTAAAATCTCTAAGCTCATTTTGAGCTGTGTTACGACCTCCTCTACCTCAATTTTGCTTAATGGTGGTGCCTTAGAGCGATTTGAGCCTTCTAGGGGTATAAGGCAGGGGGATCCTTTATCCCCATATCTTTTTATACTTTGTATGGAGTATTTAGGGCACCTCATTGAACAGAAATGTGTGGCTGGGGATTGGACACCTCTAAAGGCTTCGAAGGACAATGTGGGTATCTCCCATTTGTTCTTTGCGGACGATATAATTCTATTTAGTAAAGCTGATAGGCGGGGATGTGAAGCTATTTCTGAGGTGCTTGAGAAATTTTGTAGAGAATCCGGTCAAAAAGTCAGCTCTGAAAAATCTAGAATTTATTTTTCCCCGAATGTGAGTGAGGAGCTGAAGGAGGAAATTTGTGATAGGCTTGGTTTCTGGGAGACCAATAACATAGGAAAGTTTCTTGGTTTTCCTATTAAACACCGTGGGGTCCCTAGAAATCCCTATAAGTTCATTGTGGAAAGGGTTATGAATAAACTTGCGGGTTGGAAGGCGAAATATCTTTCCTTTGCTGGGCGAGCTGTGCTGATTAAGTCAGTTATGTCTGCCATCCCTAACCATGTAATGCAAGGGGCTGTGATTCCTATGAATGTGTGCGAGAAATTGGACAAAATTAACCGTGATTTCTTATGGGGATCCACGGATGAGAGAAGGAAGATGCATATGGTGAGTTGGAGTAAAATAGTGAGATCCAAAGAGGAAGGTGGATTGGGAATTCAAGAGGCGAGAGCTAAAAACATAGCTTTGTTGTCTAAGCTAAATTGGAGAATGTATCATGAACAGGACGCTTTGTGGGCTAAGGTCATACTTAAAAAATATTGTGCCAATTTGAGAATAAGGTCGAGTGATCCTGATAAGCTTCCTTCTTCCCCCAATTGGAAAGCCATTAATTTGGGGTTTCCTATTTTTAAAAAAGGAATTGCTTGGGGGATTGGTAATGGATCCAGGGTGAGTGTTTGGATGGATAATTGGATTAATGGAGACTCTTTAAGAGGTATGATTGAAGGACCGCTTGGGCGGGAAGAGTTAAACCTGAGAGTTTCAGATCTGTTTTATTGTCAAGAATGGAAATGGGATTGTATTTCCTTTGAGCTGCCTCAGTTTATTAAAGACAAAATTAAGGCAGTCCCAATCCAAATGTTTGGAAGTGGGAGAGACACGGTGTTGTGGAAATTCTCTAAGAATGGAGAGTTCTCTACAAAATCTGCATATAGGATTGCCAATCAAAGTGAGAATAATGTCTTACAATTTAGCGGGCAGTGGATTTGGAAGTTGGACATTGTTCCAAAAATCATAAACTTTCTATGGTTATGCTTGCATGGTAGTATACCAGTCAAGGAAGTATTAACGGGTAGGGGTATCAATTGTGATGCTCTGTGCCCACTATGCAGAGAACAGAATGAGTCTATTCTTCATCTTCTTCGTGACTACGTTTTTGCTCGTAATCTATGGCATAAATTGGAGGTTCCTCCAACTCATGTCTTATCCTTTACTGATGGGCTTGAGGCTTGGCTGAAAGCCAACTGTTTGAGTGTGGTGCGGCACAAAGGTGGCATTCCTTGGTGTACTTTATTTCTTTATACTGTTTGGTCTTTATGGAGGAATAGAAATTCTGTTGTATTTGAAAACTCTGTTCCAAACTCAACACTTGAAAAAATCTGCCTAGGTCAAGCAAAGGAGTTCCATTTCTGTGTCAGCAAAGTGAACCAAGCTACTCCCAGGATTTGGATTCCTATTAAATGGTCTAAACCTCTCCATGGTTGGTGCAAGCTCAATACTGATGGAGCTTCATTTGGGAACCCAGGCAAGGCTGGTGGGGGTGGGTTAATCCGTGACAGTGAAGGGAGATGGCTCAAGGGATTTTCGAGAGCTATTGGGCACACAACAAGTGTGGTGGCTGAATTATGGGCTGTGAGAGATGGTTTAAACCTTGCTATTCAGCTGGGAATTAGTTGCTTGGAAGTGGAGCTTGATGCTAAAATAATTGTTGAGCTGCTGGAAAATACTAATAGTACTAACTTTAAAATTTCTCCTGTGCTTCATGATTGCAGATTCCTCTTAACAAGGTTCACACAGGTCCGGGTGGCTCATGTATATAGGGAAGTGAACAGGTGTGCTGACTTTTTGGCTAAGCAAGGCTGCTATTTGAGGGTGGATTTTGCTATTTATGATACTCCCCCCTCTGTTGAACTAGATAGGTTGTTGTTAGCTGATGTTAATGGGCTGTACTACTATAAGCAGATTGCCTCAACTTTGGCCTCTGTGGCTTCTTTGTAATTTGTTTTGCTGTGTTTATTATATATCTACCTGTTAACCAAAAAAAAAAAACCTCATGCATATGCATGGATACACTTAAAGATATACAATAATATGCATAATATAATTCTTATATATAATTTAAATACTATTGATAGTCATTTTTATATTTTGTTAACTCTTTAAATAAATTTGTAAAGATATTATTAGATATAAAATGTAAATTGTCCATTTTTTAAATTATTGTGAAGCACCTTTTTTTTTTTTTACAATTCATTTATTCTAGACTCTTTGGCTTTTGTACTTAATAATTCACTTGAATTAATACTTATGATGTGGTCCCACATTTGATTCAAAAATTAAGAAATAAGACTCTTTAAGAATAAATAATTTGGGATACATGGCACAAAATTGAAACTCTAATTTGAAATTCTAATTTGAGTTTCACTCAGCTTCACCTATTATTATTATTATTATTATTATTATTATTATTATATGTAAGGTCACGATTTGTAGCCCAAGCCCAAAACAGTTGGGATATGAGCACAATGAGCCCAATACAATAAATTTGTAGAGAGTGGGTGAAAGAGCTGGGCTATTAGCTAATGGGATTACGGCTAGCAAGAATTTAAAATATGAACAAACATAAAAACACACGTAAAACTTGATGAAATAATTGTCCGAGAAGATGAACTGTTATTTAAACCACTATTCCTGAAAACTAATACAACCCTTAGTGTTACAGTAATTCTTTTTCTCTCCCCTTTCACTATGTTTTTCGATTCCCATCTTATGGGGGATCTTTTACATTATATAGTTTCCTTTTAAACCATCTCGATCGTACACTTGTTAATCATCTAAACCTTCACTCGAATATGTGTCCCATCAAGCATCTTCTCTGGCTCTCTGTGAACGGTGGTGGTTGAGACTGCACTGTTCAGGGGTCTTCTTCACATAAATGCAGACAGAAAAGTTGCTGCAGTGCATTTAATGTGGTGGTAGCAACTTTTCTCTTAGATATTTCTACATTCTTATCCTCTTCGTACGTGCCTGAAGTTCATCCTTATTGTTGGAAATTCGTGGAAAGTCACCTAAGTCGCCCAAGTACTTGCTTGACCGATATTCATCCTATTCGAGAAGGATGACCTCCTCGGACCGTATTCCTCCACCCTTTCCTTACATGATCCTCTATTCTAGGACCTCTCCAATCATTTACTCCTCATCGGACGTATCCACATCATCAAATAAGGCTCAAGGCCCAGTATACAAATTTGGGCCCTTGTCCCCACATTATATATATATATATATATATATATATATATATACATATATTATTATTATAATTAGAGATAAATAGTTGAGCATTTTTTTTTTTTGTAATTGTTATATATAATAAAGATAAATAGTTAAGCGTTTTTCTTCTTTTTTTATTGTTATATATAATTCTTACGATAATTTAGAAATTGGATTTGAAGCCTAATCTCCTTATAAGAGAGATTAGTAAATTTTTTTTTTTTTGGTTGAATACCAATATTGAGTTATAAGATTATTTGCAAACCTCTGGTCTTTTTTTTTTTTCTTTTTTTTTTTTTTTTTGGAGAGAACCTCTTGTCATCTTGATTCTTGATTTCTTAAGCATTATTTTTCCCCCAAAATATAAATAAGGTAGGCAGGGAGGGGAAAGAGTTGTAATGTGACTCCCACACCTCAATACTAAAATGTAGTTGTGAAAATTAAGGATTGCTAAAATGCCCCACCTTACTTGATTTGTCCCATCCTGCATTGCCCCATGTAAAATTTCCCGATCTCAAAGAGGTTATGTGGCAGGAACGAGTTTTGATTGCCTCACCCTATCTTGCCATGCATAGCCATAAATGTATATGTAGTGTCACAAATCGTAGCCCAAACCCAGGTGAAAACAGGGGATGGGCCCAATAAGCCCAATACAATAAATTTGTAAGAGAGTGGGCGAAAGAATTGGGCTAATAAAGGGTCTTACAACAGTTAATGAAGGTTAGGAATTTGGCCGAGGAGAATAAAACACATAAGCAAGTGATGATCTCAGGTTTGAGGAGCAAGTTTTGGATGAATTGGTTATTTCAAGTAATGTCCGAGGGGTAAGTTCTTAGATAAAATGTTTTTTTTTTTAGGTGGTGTTCTTCCAGATGCTACAGTAACTCTTTCTTGATGTTCTTTCTTTTTCTCTCGTGATGCCTTTCTTCTGGAGGTTTTACTCCATTATATAGTCCTTCATTGTTCGATCCTATCGTCCACTTGTCTACCATCTAGCCTGGTACTTGAGTTTTTGTCTCTCCTCTCACAGCTTTTTGATTTTCTGGGGGTAAAGGTGATCGAAAACACTGTTCAGAGGTCTTCTCCACATTAATGCGGCCAGGAAAGCTGCTGTAATGCATTTAATGCGGTAGAAGCAGCTTTTCCCAAGATATTTCTGCATCCTTATCCCTTCCGTGTACATTTGTAATCTATCTTCACCTCTGGAACTTCCTAGAAGGTGGACTAGGGGGGAGACGAGGCCCACCTCACCGACATATGCCAGACCCGAGGAGGGTATTCCTCTCGGATCAATATCCCTGGACACTTACATGCTCTACTGTTAGTTACGAGGTTTCCCTATGATTTCCTCTCCTTGGACGCATTATTGATAAAATGTGGTACTTAAGCCCACCGCAAGGGCCCAAGTTTTTGCTCCCCCACAGTATATATACATATATTATTTAATATATATTTAACTTGTTTATACATAATTACATACAATTTAATCTTTTCTATACATATCTTAATTAAAATTTACTTATTTTGATATATTTAAACTTGTCTCTCTTTCTCTCTTAGTGCTCTTACCATTGTCTTGTCTCTTTATATTTTATCTTGATCTCATCACTCTCATTATGATTATTAAAATGACTCCATTCTACCCCAGATTGACTTGTCCCACTCCCATCCCTGGCTCCCATCCCACCAGGGACGGAAGCATACATTGATCATCCCAGGATGGCCCTCCCTAATTTTTTTATTAAAAAAAAAGATATTAGTATATATTTGCATTAATTTTAGCAATTTTTTTCTATAAAATTGTATTTTGCCCTCCTTAACAATATCATTGATTATTTTTAGAGTAACGTTACAATTACAAATTTATCTACAACATTTTTAAAAATTGCTGAGATATAAATTCTTATTGGTTCACATCTAGGCTTATCACTTACATCACTTTTTTACTTACCAATAATCATTCGTTATATCAACAATATACCTCTAGCATTTTCCTCATTTTAAAGGACATTAAAAAATTTATAGATATAAATTCTAAAACAACATATACTAGCCCAAAAAACATTTGTGCAACAACAAAAATCACAAATAGCAAAACTAAAAAAAATTAAGTTCAATTAACTAATTTTACTCAAACAAACAACTAACCCTTTAAAAAGTTTTAAATAGAATAATTTTGTTTTTATACTGTAGATGCACACATCAAAAACTATAAAATAAATTTAAAAAAATTAAAAAAAAAAAAACCTCAATAGTTAAAAGACCACCGGGCTAGAGGTAAGAGTTGCCTTCCTTAACTCAAAATCCTGACTCCATCTCTACGCCCCACGTGGAATAGAGGAGATTGGATGTGAACAAGGCACTTACTTTCCGACTTTGTCCTGCATTATTGCCAGTAAAAATAAAAATATAAAATAAAATAGAAAAAAGAAGAAAGAAAGAAAGAAAGAAAAATCTCTTTCTATTATTTTTATCTTAACCTTTTCAGATTTGTCAACCCATCAAACGTGTAAGCTACAATATTTCTCAGTGGGTACTGGGTAGTGACTCTTGTCACGATTCAGTTAGAAACAAGTATGTGTATAACAACCATTGCTCATGCTCAAAACAACCGGTTATGTAATAAGTTGTAACTGACGTTATGTACACACTATACATTGTTGGGTTGTGGAACCTGGTGTGATTTTTCACGAGTTTTTCAAGGGTGATTCAGCTTTTCAAAGACGACAACCGCCTAGCTATTTGTTTGGTAACAAGCTGTTCACTGCCAAGCAGCTTGAGCTATGTACCCTACCAAACTTGTTCTAACTTCTAATATTTATAAACACAATTAAAACAGAGATTATACCATATTAAGACCATGACGGTTTTATTCTTTCTTTTGAGGTTCATGCTTATAATTTATTCGTCTATTCTGTTTTTAGGATTAATTTGTTATCAAAAAATCAATTTAAGTATTGCCTTTTTCTTCAAATATATGCTTATTGTGTAATTCATATTTGGACCAAAATGTATAATAAAATACATATCAATATTAATTTGATGGGGATGTATGGGATCGTAGGAATGAATTTGTTTATAAAATGTACTAAGAAACGAATTTGTTTATTCTTCAAGATATATCAAATGATTGATGGTTACATGCGCTATTTATAGAATTCAAGCTCTTTTACTATTGGGCATACACGACTCAATCCTATTGGTTTACTAATTAAGCATGCACAGCCTCACCAATTAACCTTTGTGATTATAGTGTTACATGTGCCAATGACTCTAACTAACTCTATCCAAATCCGGTCACTTGTTAGTAACTAATGACAAGGATTACAATAGAATTACAATTGCAATGTGGGCTTCCTAACATAATTAATTAAGCTCATTATCAAATGAGTTTGGAGGTTGATATCACAAAATGTACAAGCTTTAGGATAAGTGACATGATGATAAAATTTAAAATTTGTGTTATCCAGTATTCTCTCCATGATGATAACTTTGAAATTTATGATATTAACTCTACGATTATATTATTTACCATTAGATTGCGACATCAATTAATCAATCCCTCCTGATGAAGGATTTTATTTATTTATTTATGGAACCATAATGAAGGATTTAAAATGTATAATGTCCTTTCCATGGTGAAATATTTGAAACTTTTTTTTTAAGAAACTTATAATATATATTCATCTTTTTAGTATAAGGTCAATACACCATTAAAAAAAAAAGATTCAAACCTATGTCTTTTATTCTCTATAAAAAAAAAAATTATATATTATTTATAAGAAACTTTATTAATTGAGCTAATTACAACTTATAACTTCACATGCCTTTCAAATTACATTTGTGTAACCCAATTTTATAAATATTATTTTGCGAGGAACTAACTCATTATTTTTTGCTGTGGTAGGTGGGAAAAATATAAGCATAGATTACTTGCTTGGGGCATAAACTTTTCCCAAAATAGATTTTTCAAAAAAGTTTGCAACGTGATTCCCACCTTAGGGCCAAGATGTAATTGTGAAAATAGAAAAAACCTCAATAATTCATCTTTTTTTTTTTAAATCTAAAAAATTAATCAGATGTTGTCACCCAATGAAACGTGTAAACTACATAACTGGTCAAAACGGCTAGTCTGTCACCTGCAACCGGTTTGGAAATTCCATCTCCTGCGCACCCTAACACTCATTTCTGTTGAATATTCATCTGCCTTGACCGGTTGCCGGTCAAATAGAATAAAGTTATTTCTTAGTAAAGAGAATAATCAAATTTTCAATAATTAAAAAAAAAAGCTTTTGGAAAGTCTCTAGCTGAAGCTTCCTCCAAATAAATCACAGATTGAAAACCCTAATTTTCCAGTCTCAGCTTTTTGCAGAGAGCCTTATTGTTTTCTGAGAAAACTTCTTTCAAGGTTTGAATATTTATTTGCTTAATTTTTTGTTTTTTTATGATTATACTGCATTATTGATTCACAAAGATTGTGTTTTTATGTGTTTTTGTGCGTGTGAATTATTCAACATAATCTACACAGGAAACCCATTGAAACCCATTTACAAAGATTCTTGATTTCTGGGTTTTTATTTTTTTATGGTTTTGGATATGATTAAGCTGATAGCTTGATTAAGTTTGTGCATGGCCATGGAAACATGTGTGTTGGTTTGGTTTGATATGTCTGCAAATTGTAAGGTAGTATTTGAGGATTTATGCTTGTTGGATTGGTTGTTTTATTAATGCTTTTCATGAATTCTCAAAGCATATATACATGTTAATAAGTAATAGTAATACAAGGTTCAGACAGATATGGTGTTCAAAGCTATCCATGTAGACGGAGGAAATTTTATATGTGAATTCGGTTTAGAAGGGTTTGTTGAAGAACATTTATTTATTTATAATTATTTTCATGTTTGCTTTTTGATTAAGGCAAGTTTCTTTTTTTTGCTTGATACGAGATTGCTTTTGTGATAGTGATACACATTAATATTCTTGTACTTTTTGTGGTTTATAAATATAATGCCATAAAAAGTAGACATTTTGTTTATAGGATAACAATATTGGACTTTATATGTCTCTTTCTTCTTCTTTTTTTATCATCTTGAAATTGCCACGTTCCTAACAGTGAAACACTTGGTTAGTAGTTAGATTGTGGGTTTCTCTTCAAGCTTCTGGATTGTAATAATTTTTCTGAAGCATGATCCATAGATATGATTATTTGTAATAAGATAAAGCTTTAATGATTGATCTCTCACATTTAATGTTACAACTTTCACTTTTCCTGCTTTGTTCTCTATCATGTACTTATTTTTGCAGTCCTCACAATTTGAAGTGGATAAAGTGGAAGAATTGTCCCCACCCCACCCCCCCCCCCCCCCCACCAAAAAAAAGTTTCAGTGGTCTAGTGCTGAAGTTCAATGTCTCATATTCTTTTCTTTCTCTTTGAGTTTCTTCTGTGGGTCTATAATATAAGTGCATTTGTCGAGAGGTTGAAGGAGAACAATCAGTTGTATTTTAGCTCTTTTAGAGGCTGCATGAATTTGTCAATGTCTTAGACAAGTAATGTAGTTTGTATAGTGCAATGAGTCCCAATAGTCTACAGAGGGACATGGTTATTTGATTTTCTCAAATAAAAAACAATCGCAGATAGTATAACAGTCTTGAAAGTAATAACTATGTAAACTTGTTAAAAATGTGTAAGAACCTCATAGTATGCATATAATTTAATTAAATGAAAATAAGATCTTTTACTAGTCTCCAGGCAAGTGTGGGAGACAGGTGGAAGATGTCTTTTTATAACTCTCTAAAGATATCTTTTCTTTGAACAGGACATTTTTGCAGTTTTTGGGCTTCTTTCATTGCTAAGCATATCTGTCTACTGTATTGGGGAATTTGTAATATTTGTCAAACACAATAGAAATAGAAGCATAAAATAATTGAGGCCAGTAAATGTTTCTTACATCTTTTTGTTTCTTTCTTTTTTTCTTTTACCTGACAGATTTCTGCCTTAATAGGATTTCACATGGCTAGTGCTGATCACAAAAGTGAGCTTGAATGGATAGAGAGAGTCAGATCAGAGGGAGCTGTCCCACTTCTCGAGCCAGATAACTGTCCAAATGGCTGGGCTTCCCCGCCTGCAGACAAGTTCATGGTCAGAGGTCCAGAGTACTTCTCAACCAGAGTTAAAGTTCCCGCTGGTGAATATCTTCTAAAGCCTATTGGCTTTGATTGGATTAAAAGCTCCACAAAGATTGGGGAGGTCTTGAACGATCCAAACAACCGAGTTCGGAAGGTTATCGAGGACGAGTTTCCAGAAGGCAATAAGCCTTTTGTTTGGGCTTTCAATCTACAAGTCCCAAGCAAGGAAAATTATAGTGCTGTGGCATATTTTGCTGCAGTCAACCCTATTCCAGAGGGATCTTTGATGGATCAATTCTTGAAGGGCGACGATGCATTTAGGATGTCTAGGCTTAAATTGATAGCCAACATTGTCAAGGGTCCTTGGATTGTGAGAACGGCAGTTGGGGAGCAGGCCATATGCATAATTGGGCGTGCACTTACCTGTAAGTACTGTTTAGCAGAGAATTTCTTAGAAGTTGATGTAGATATTGGATCCTCCATGGTTGCAAGTGCCATAGTTCATCTGGCTATTGGTTACATCACAACACTTACTGTTGACCTAGCCTTTCTCATTGAAAGCCAAACGGAATCAGAGCTTCCAGAAAGAATATTAGGTGCTGTAAGATTTTCCGAGCTAAACCTTGCTTCGGCTCAGCCAATTGAATTGTCATCTGATAGAAGCGATGCTAATTTGCAGTCGTCTCTATCTACACGATTGTGGAAGTCAATTGGGCAGGGTTTTACCAACATTCTTCATCCTGGTGCTCAAGAAAGTGGCTCTAGCACTGGCTCAGTACATGCTAATGGGGGTGTTGATCATGAAGACAGTTTCAAAGGCCTGAAGAAATGGTAAGTGTAACAAATGATGATCACATCAATAACTTCTTCAATTTTGACTGTGTGAATGTAATAGAACTAACATTTTGGTTCTATGAAGCAAGCTCTACCAGATGCTTCTTAAAAACGTTTGACTCTTTTTATGTTGATGTGTGCTCGAGTCTTTATGGTTTTTGGGTTTTTTAAAAGAAGACCCCAGGGGGGTGTTTACTATATAAGAAGTTTATAGGATTCTCAACAAATTAAAAAATAAATAAATAAATAAATAAATTTATAGATACTTATCAAACACACACACGCGCACAATAAGTTTTAGATTTTTTAAATTCTTGCTGCCCCCTTCCCCCAATAAAAATGTTGCACTTTTTTTTAGTAAGTTATCTCTCTAGAAATAAATTGAATATGTGACTCTGATTCACCTCCTATTGCGCAAATTCTTCATTGATACTTTTTGTTAATCAATCTCTTCCACTCTGTATTGAGTCTTGACTTTGTTCTTGTATTTAGGTTTCTTGTCTTTTGTAATTGTTTTATGGAATTTTCCATAGAGATATATAGTTATGTACTCTAGATTTACCAGGGTTCTTTTGCAAATCTTCACAACAAGCTTTCTCAGTTCCCTTTTTGTAGGGAAAACTACAAGGAAATGTGTTATGTCTAGCATGCATTTGTTGGCAATTCCATTTTTCTTGATCTTGATTGTTTTGTATTTACTAATACAAATAAAAAACTGGCTATCTAAATGTTTTCTTATAATGTTCATCTCCTCCTTTTGACCATACATTTTATGATTGATGACATAATATTCATTGGCAGATTAACAACAGCAAGGTGAAAGCGACATTTATGTTGACTCCTAGTCATGCCATCTGCTTCTCTTAAGTTATATCAGTCCCTTGGGTAAGTTGTATGACCATAGGCAAGTCCATTAGGCATCTTCTTCATTAGCAGGATTTTAGATTTATTGGCTTTAGGAATATGGTATAGTAATTGTTTATTGTTTATTGTTTATTGTTTAAAGCTAAGAAAGTATATAAGCCTACAAAAAGAGAAAAAAGAAAAAAAAAAATTAAGGACAGTAGCATTTTCTTTTGTAATAGATTTTATCATAAGTAGAATTTATTGAATTCCATTCGATTAAATTGAAGCAAAATTGCTATTGAATTTTATTTGAGCTGGTTCCTAATTCAAATGAATTTTATTTATTGTTATTGCGATTGTTTTGTTTTGACTATGCATGAATAGAGCAAGTCAGATCCACGTTTATTAATGTAAAACAGTGGTTCTGCAAGAAATTCTACTGCTATATTAGAACATTGAGGTTATCTATTGGTTTGTGTTTTGTCTAAGCCTGTCAGCATGTTATGCAAAGAGTTGTAGCTGAAAATTTTTGTTTCAGAAAAAACCTAACCTAAAAATTACCTACAAAAAAGCTAAACTGATTTTTTTTTTTTTTAATTCATATTTCTCAATGACCCAATATCCTTGTAACTCAACTGGTACCTCTTGCTATTTTCAAATGAAACGTCAAGGTTCAATTTCCCCCCTTCCCCCAACTATAGAATTATTATTAAAAAGTTAAGAAATAAATTCTCAATGAGCTCTAATTCAAATGGTACCCTCTTCTTGTTAGTTGGGTGCATGCATAAAATTGTTCTCTCTATTTGGCCTATTAATTTTATGTATGTCATTGTTGAGTTGTCTTATGGGAAATATGACTCGAAACTAGCTAAAGTCTATTAGCCAAAAGGTTGGATAATCCGTATTGGCGTCTTACTGCTGTATATATTTCTTTGTTTTAATAAGATTTTTATTATTTCAGTCGAGGGAAGAAAAAAGTGTGAAGTCGACATATCTAATGTATGCTCCGTTAATATGCTTCACAACAAGTGTCGCATGTCATTTTTATTTTTATTTTTATTTTTATTTTTTTGGGTAATTCAGCTTTTTATTTATAGAAATAAAACACAAATTACAAGGGAAAAACCCAAAATAAACTAGCAAAGGGAAACCTCCCTGCTACAGCAACCAAAAACAAAACTAACCATAAAACCAAAGCAAACCAAAACAAACTAACTACTGCACTAACAACTAAACAAAGCATCAATAAGGCATCCCAACCAGTACCTTTAGCATAGCAATACATAGACTAGCACTTCGGCAAAACACAGCAGCACAAGATTTCAAGGATCAAATTAAAATACTACTTGGATCAATCCCAATTACAATAGATGGTAGCATTCAATACTGACTTCATGAACTTGGTTTTAAACCCCAACCTAGTTTGACATCCTTAATGATGCTTCTCTTTAGTTATTCTTGCGTCCAAATTCTTTCTTCATGAACTTTGGCATTTCTTTGCTAACAAATATGGTAGACCGTTGCCCACCAAGCAAGTTTGCAAGCTATTACTCTCAACTCCTTCCCTTTTAACTCTCTAGCCCCCAAAGCAATCAAATCCTCCCACACAAACTGAGCATTTGAAACTAGACACAACTTCATCAAGTCATCCCAAATTCTTCTAAAGAAGATATGATCTCTACTTTCAAGGCAATTTCTACAAAAAAAACACATAAGCTATCACCCAAATACCCCCACTTGGTCTTTCTATCTCATGTGGACAACTTGTTGATTACAGCTAACCAACTAATAAACGAATGCTTCGGGATAGTTAAATGGAACCAAAGCAACTTCCACCACTCAACTTCACTAGATTTATCTCTAATCTCAACATATGTTGCAGCACAAGAAAACTTCTTGGATTTAGTAGCTTGCCAAAGGGCTTTATCCTCATCTTTAAGCTCAACAAGGAATAGTTGACACTGAATAGTTACAAGGGCATCAGATCTAGCAGGCCTTCAAATCCATGTCTTATCTTTCAAACTAATAGAAACAATCTCAATTTCTTAGTTTGAGATGACAAAATGTTACTAATGGGGCTTAATCTCACACACCCACACTTATTTACAAACCTACTACAAAGAACTTGTGCTTTGACTTAGTACCAAATTGATTGTTTGATTTGTTGATCGCCGGAGTCTTTGAAAACTGGAGCTCTAGAGTCTAGCCGTCTAGGGCGACTTAGGGGTGCTGCTTTAGGATCGTCAAACAATAATTTAACGGCTTTGAGTTAGTGAGGTGAGATGGCTTCCATCATTTTTCTTTTAAAAAAAACCAACATATGACACTTTATAATTGGTGAAATATAAAATGAAACATCCACATTAATACAAAAGATTTTGGTTCCATTATGCTACACTAATCACATACTATTATCTCTCATAAAAAAAAATTAAAAAAAAAAAATCATGCACTATTATCTTGTTTCATTTCATTAAATAATGGTATTAAAAAATAGAAATGAATTTATTGTACATTAATTTTTTTTTTTTTTTTAATAATGAATGAATAGGTGACTTGTTTAGGCAAATGATGATGATCCTTAAAATAGAAAGGTATTTATTGTACATTAATCTTTTATAATGAATGAATGGGTGATAGGATAGGAGGGAGGCAGATGTAAAGATGCTAAATTCCTAAATGACATAACATTTTCTTTTTCTTTTCTTTTTTTCTTTTCTTTTTTTTTATTTTTTTTTTTGAGAATGACAACATTTTATGACTGACTAGGACTTAGAAGGTAACATGTAACTTATATGTTGATAATTGCAGTTGAGAACTTAAACATGGCTTGAATTAAAATGCTACAAACTTAACTTCAAAAAGGTTATGTGTTTTACAGTCTAATGAGAAGGAAGTATATATATATTCCCATTTATTGTAATTTTACTTTGTTTTTGTTGGCCAAACCATTACAAAAACAAAGAAAACAAGAAACTAGTTGCTTGTAATCACAAAAATCATACTGAATCTCATGTAAAAATTGGGAATATTATCAACAATAAACCTGAACAATGTTTGCCAACACGAAACGATAATAATAGTACATCATTCCACCTATAATGCATCATAATGCATCTTGCAAAATAGTACATCCCATTATATACATCATAATTCATAATGCGTCATGTACATTCCACTATGTACACTCTATTATGCAATGTGGTGTATCATTCCACTATACAATATTCCACGATTTACACATTCAAACAAGCAAAAAGTCAAAAGACAAGACTTTGTATCATGCAAGTAAAAGGACAAAGTTTTACTATCAACAAATGTAGAGCATGCCAAAGGCCTTGTAGCTGAATTGACATCTTTCCATGCACAAAGTACTTGAGGGTCGAGGGGGGAAAGGGTTCAAACTACCGAGTTACTAGCATGTTGTAATTATTTCTCAAAAAAAACAAATGTAGAGCATAGGCTTCCCAATATTATAAATACTAAGTTATGCCTTGATATATATACATATATATAACAACGCAATGTAGTGTATCATTCCATTGTGCAATATTCTACTGGTTATACTCAGAGAGAGAGAGAGAGAGAGAGAGGCATTTTGGGGATTAGATCTAGAAAGGATGTGTCTCTTACAATATTATTGAAATTCCTGTTTTGCTTTTCTTTTTCTTTTTTTTAAGTAACATCTTGGGGTGTTTATAACTTCATATATTATATATCTGATTTCATTTTATTTTCAATTTCTATATAAAAGTTGGAGACGCTGCAAAAGAATTGCTACATAACATGTGGCTTGTTTCCTTGTTGGTAGATGTTTCTGATGTTTGTTTCTTAAATTCCACGACATTGTATCAATTTCCTATTGGTTCTCCTTCGTGATTTCCAGACAAAACGATGCCATTTTTGTGGTCCACAATTGTATGACACCATTTTTGTGGAATGGTGTTGCTTAGAGAGGCTTCATTTAACATGTAAAACAACATTATTTCATTAATCAAACGTATCTACCATCATGTCATACATATAAAACAACACGCTTCAATGAAGTAAACCCAAAATCTTCTCGAGTATATCCAAGCTTTTGTAGTTTTTAAATGCTCGGACGGATCAGTCTAAGCTTGTTAGGCACAGCAACAAAATCCATTTTTTGCTCAGATTTCACCAATTTCTTATATATATTGTCTTTGTCTCATGTAATGCACACGAAAAATCGTGAAAAGAGTGATTGTTCAATAAGTATTAATAAATAAAAATGTTTAATAAAAAAAATTGTTGAAAATATTAGCCATTGTTGTTAAATTAGACTTGATCATTTTTTGAAAAAACAAATGGATTACTTTAATCTAATAAGAAAACTAGGAATTCTTATAGAATTTAACTGACAGATAACAATTTACTATTTTTATTACTCAAAAAATTTAAAAACAATTGATATAATGTTAATGGAGAAAAATATGGTTTTAAAAGTTTGCGCGACAACATAAAGTGTAATTGAAGTCATGGTTTATGCTTTTGCCCTGGCTGGTCCATAACTTTCAGCCGACACTATGTTGATGAATGATGACATTTATCTCTTTGAAGATGAACTTTCTTTTATATATAACATGTATAAAGTTGCTAATTTAGTTGGTAAAAGATTTGCATAATTCAGGAAAATCCTATGTTTAAGACAACGTAAGAAAGCTATTCGTCTTACATATAAACTACCAACTTTAGGCCTCTTCAGAACCATCTTTGAAAGCAAAGTACATCATTAACTTTTATTGTCTTATTTACGACATCAAAATTAAATTATCAGCATCACAATGTTCTTCATGAGTAATTATTCAGGATTCTGAGTGCAACACTTTCTCCTCTTACATGATATTAGATCCCACTAATTCAGTTTAGGTGAGAGGAAAGAGCATTGTTCTTGAAATATTGTATAAATTTTCATCCTTCACCAGTACTCTTTTCCACTGTTAATCATGTCTTAACTTTTAAGTCATAGCAAAGACGATTAACATCATTTCCTGCACCAGCAAAGGCTCTGCCAAAAGCATCATGGAAGTACTTCTCATGTTCTTGGAACCAAAAATAGGTTTATGTACACTCTTTAAGACAGTTGAAGGCAAAAGAAAGGAGGGGAATTGTGACATTAATAACAATAATATGCAACTTCTCAGATAAGGTCTACATCAAAGATTCAAGTGAAAGACCAACTTTGTCAATTGGGCTGTTTAGGAGCATGCAAGCTCTCCAATCTATTTCTCTGTTAAAGGTTCAATCTTATTTAAGTAATTATACCAAAATGGTAAAAGGAAGTTTTATCTGGTGATTGCATTTCAATTAATCAACAACTCAAAATTATTTGAAAAAGCAGTAACCTCAAAGTAGACTAATTCATGAATTGAAATAGCACAAATCATTAACTTGAAGTTTTATATGGATTTCAGAGGAACGGTCCTTTCCACCATATCCTCCTGTCTTCACAGAGAAGGTGGAAATTTTGAGCTGGGATACAGAACAGATTGCAGCTGGAATTAATCAAGGGTTTATATTTTCAGCAAGAATTTGTCCACAGAAACATTTACTAGATGTTTTAAATAACAAATCTGACACTTCAAGGCTTCTCTACAGTAAATAAATTCAATCATCACCCCGCTGCCACAAAAGCTTCCTTGCAAAGATATCCACAAGATTGCTCAATTGTGAAGCACATAAAGGCAAAAACAGTTATCAGTCACCCAGGTCACACCACATGAGTCACCAACAGAATCAAACAGCCATCGCCAAATCAAAGCTTGATCATACAAGTTCCAAAAGAAACACTTCAAGGATAGCACCACCAAAAAATTTATGCCAAACCATATGATTTGGCAAGGTCACATAAGCAGAGAGTGGCCAGACTGCTGGTTCATTGTCATATAACCGGATATGTTTTGAAGTTTCATTTTTCCCAAATAGCATGCCATGTGTAACTCAATATGATACGACCTCTCAACCTAATCTACAAAAAATAAAATAAAAAAATAAAAAATAGATAATAAAAAAAGGGCATGGCTCTCTGTCTTTAGGCTACTTAATTGTATAAAAGACCTACTACAAATGCACAGTCAATGTCGTAAACAAATTCCTTTCATTTCTTAGAGAAAACATTTGTAACAGAATATGGAGGATATTGACCAAACAGAGCTACAATTTATAATTGAACACAATGAATTTGGCAACTAAATGACAATGAACAAGAGTCTTCTGTACGGCATTGAGTAGCACAAACATGCACCTGCCAATTCAATAAGTTGAAGAGTAGCACCTGAAACTTGCATTACCTTAGGAGATAACAATACAATATGGTTGCAGGAACCATGGACATATTAGCATTTTCATGTGTAGTTGTCTAGTCTGACAAATCAAAATCAAGCAATAAAAAAATTCTGAGTGAGCCAAGCCCACATCAATAAGATATGATAAGATCTAGACTAGAAATTACACAATTTCAGCATCTCCAACAGGTAAAGAACTCATCTGCAAGGTCCTACCATTACCTGATGCCATAAACCTCACAGATGGCAAGGAAGGATCTGTAACAGATTCAATCTCAAGAAAGTTGAAATCACAAGCACCAGATCGCTTCAAACTGAACACAAACATAAGCGCTGTCCATCCCAACATAGAAACTCCCCAGTAGTTGTTCATCCCATGAATCAAACCCCATGCAATAGCATACCCAGTAATGATTCCTGATAAATGCCCAAGAAAACTTGCTTGTGGAACAATAATTGAAGTAAAAATGAGTGACTCAAATGGTGCAAAGCTAATGGGAAGCGAAAGAAACCCGAAAAGGTCCAACTTTGAAGAAGGTTGCTTCACAGCAAGAATCGTCATCCACCCAAAAACAACACAAGAATATCCAACAGCTGTCACTCTCCGAAAATACTCGACCTTGAACCTTTGGATCAGTACATGGTACATTCCCAAAACTAACACGCCTGATAACACAACCAAGACAAGTGTATACTGAAGATAATATGCCACACCAAGGCCCATATTCCCTAACTGTTCCACTACTCCAAGACTCCAAAGTGCACTCATATTAAAAACAAGATGAAGAACACTTATATGAGAAAATGCTGAGGTTATTATCCTCCAATGGTGCCCTTCAATGGAGGTTTCATAACTCAATCCCACATGTGAATAACCAATATTTTTCTTCTGTATGTAAAACCATATTGCACTACATATTCCTATAACACAACTTGTGGCTGGTTTTTCCAAGATCTCATAGAGCAAAGGCTTCCCCATCTATAACAACCCCTTTTACTTTCTCTTTTTCCCTCTCTACAATACTTCAAGCTAAATTACATAACAACGACAAATAAATTTTGGTACAACAAAACATGATAAAGAGCTTCTTTAAAGCCTCACAATAAAGGGCTTTGTAGAAAACTTAGAAATCCTTCATATACATGTAAAACCCAACTCAAAGTTCATCAATTTTAAGAGACCCAGATCGAGAAAACCCCCAAATACATGAAAATTTACACACCCCAATATTCAAATGGACCAAAAGCACCAATCTGAAAACTGGGTTTCTTGAAAATCAATCCAAAAACTTATCTTTCTCAGTGAATCTCCAAAAATGTGCACGAGAGTTTCATGTACGACAATGGAGAAAAAAACTTGATTATAAGAAACTTCAGATTTCTCTTTCAATGGTGATCATATGAATAAGGATTGCTGGATCAAATAAGCAAGGATTTAGGGATTTGATGCAGAAAAGGCTCACCTTTTGGCTCCCAATTGATTTGAGTTCTTCGTTGGCACTTCGATTTTCTGGGACTTTCTAGTTTCTCCACCATATCAAAACAAAATATATGAACTTGCAAACGTTAAATTATCAAAATTACTAAAATGTCCTTCATTTGTTTTATTTTACTATATTTTATTACTTTTTTTGGGGCTAAAAAACAAAGAGTGATTTTTTTTTTTTTTTGAGAAGAGAGAGATTATCTATTGATATGGGTTTAAACTTTAAAGATTTTGGTTGTGATAAGAATTTTGTAGTTCAATTTTTTTTTTTTTTTGGTTTTAATTAGTCGTCTTTGTTATATGTTAAAAAAAAAAAAACTTTGATAAGGGTTTAAATTGCACCTGATCTTAATAAATAAATAAGTTTTTTTTTTTTTTGAAACTAAAAAAAAAATAAGTTCAAATTGTACTTATCCGGGAGAGTCGTTCCATTGTAATTTGTTACCATACTATTAAAAAAATAAAAAGCTTCAATCTTTGTGTTTTTTTTAAAAAAAGGCTTTGACCCTTGATGTACTTCATTTATAAATCAAGGCTTTGGCTTGCATAATATAACACCCACAAAGTAAGAATTTTTTTTTTTTTTTGCTATGACAAAGTAAGAAAATATTGAATAAGGCTTTATAATTTTTTTTTATTAACAAGATCATGGACGTTGGTTATTTGTCCATGAGAAATTATTTTTCATCAACAATTAATCAATAATCCTTTTTAATTATTTAATAAAAAATAATAATCCTTTTTAATTAGTAGGAAATGATTATAATTAGTAATTGTAAATTGAACAATTAAGATTGTTCAAATTCGATTGTAAATTTACTTGAATTTAAGGGATTTGAGTTCCACAGATAACATGTTCCTCTCAAAAAGTAATTAGAAAAGCGATATTGTCAATACACCGTGTCATACAAATACAATATAGAAGTATTTGACTTAATTAGATGTCTCATAGTAATAAAATAAAAATAAAAAATAGAAACCTCATAGTAATAATTTAAACTCAATTCAGATGGTGCTTTTTTGGGTAACCCAGGAAAGGCGGGGGGAGGACTCAGACAGGACTCCTGTGGCAAATGGATTAAAGGATATATGAGACATATTGGTATCAGTACAAACATTATAGCTGAATTTTGGGCTCTTAGGGATGGTCTCATGCTTGCCTCACAGCTTGGAATCACACACTTGGCTGTGGAGTTGGATGCCAAGGTGGTTGTGGACCTTATCCTTTCAAGAAAAACACCTAATAGCTCATATACATCTCTCCTCAACAATTGTAGGTACTTACTATGGCAGTTCCAGCAGACCGTGATCAGGCACGTTTTTAGGGAGGTCAACAGAGGAGCAAATTGCCTTGCTAAAGGAGCTTGCTCTTTAACTTCTGATTTTGTTATTTTTTATGTTCCCCCTACCCCTAATCTGAATGTTATTGTAGATGCTGATGCAAATGGTTTGTATTCACTAAGGCTAACAGCCAACACTTCTCCTTTTGTGGCTAGTTAATATAATTATCTCCCTTGTTGACCCCAAAAAAAAAAAAAAAACTAAATATCTATATTTTATTATATTGTGAGAATAATTTGTCATTATGAAAAGTCACATATCATGTGAATGATTATTTTCTATTTTATTTTGTAGGACAATATTTTCTTATCTTATTTTAAAGGGTTTGATTTTAAGGAAATGTCAACAAATGCTCTAAGAGCATTAGTTTAGGAACTATTTTTACAAATATTTTATGAAAAAACATTAAAACAATTAATTTTTTTAACAGATTTATATATTTCTCATGATAATGGTGTTAAAACTTTCTTAAGATAGTTTATTAACAATTATCTTAAAAATTTCCGTTAATATAACTCATAAGACAAAATATACTTGTGTAGATCTATATGTCAGGGCTTAGGCTTTTAGGTTTCCATTTTAGTCTAAGCTTGGCTGCTGTAGGTCTGTGATAAAAATTTAAAAAAAAATAAAATAATGGGGTCTAATTGAAGGAGCCCGTAGTGAGCATAAAGCTAGAGTACAGACATTTTTCCTTTTTCTTTTCATTCTTTCAGATATTCTAAATAGAAAATTTGAATAATAATAATGTCAGAATTTGATACATATATTTAGTTATTTTGTAAATTTTAATGTAAATCTAGTAGATATTCATAAAAACTACATAAATTTTGAGAGTATACTTTAAAATTGTCAAGTTAGTGAACACAAATTTTTATTTTTAGATAGATAGTGGAGAGGGGTAAATAAGATTTGAACCACATACACAAGATACTATAAAAGATGCTATTACCATTAGACTATCGCTTGAATCTCTTTATTACACAAGATTAAGGGCTTTATCTATTTATCACTTGATGTACATGGAACATGTCATGTTAGTTTGTGGTCTTTTATATATATATATATAAATAATTTGATAGTTACAATGCTAGGACCAAGAGTTTTATAGCTCAATTGGTACCTCTAAATGTTTCCACGAAGATATATAGGGCTTAACACCCCCCTTAATCATCGAATTATTAAAAAAATAGTTATAATAAAAGAGATTTGAAACATGTACTTCTCCTTTAGATGTTAGTAATTAACTTTATAGTAAAATTGGTAGTAATTAACATTTTCCAAATTTTATTTTTGTAGTAGTTGTTGCAAGTTGCAACTCTATTTCAAATGACATCTTCTTCCTTTTAAAAATAATATAAAAAATGAAGTAGTAAGAAATTTATTGTAAAATTAGGAAGTTTGTTTATCTAAACTATTTAAATAAATAGCCACAAGTGTAAAAGCTTGTCATTTAAAAAAAAAAAAAATCAATTGTTAGTTGTTACAATAAGTAAGTAGGGAAAAATTGAACTCTAGTTCTTCTCATAAAGAATATAAGAAATCTTGACAAAATTTTGATAAATGTTTATCAATCTTGTGTAAATTCTTGACAAGTCTTTTCAATTTTGTGTCCTAACTGCTAACCCATTCAATGTTAGACAATTTTAAAGCATACCCTACCAATCTTGTCAACTTTGAATTTTTTTTTTTTTTTTCCAAATTTTGTGTTCTGGTAGAATGAAAAGAAAAAACCAAATTGTTACAATCTTATGCTTACTATGGGCTCCTTCAATTAGGCCTCCAATGTTAGTATAACAGCCCTACTATTGCCCAACCCAAGCAGAGACAAAAATAAAAGCTTAAAGCCCAATTTTTTTTTTTTTAGGAGAAAAGCCCAAGCTTAGATTGTTTTGCCTTGACATCCGAAGGAGAGAAGAGCCCATTAAATAATCTTTCTTTCTTTTTTTTTGGTAATTATTCAGCATAAGCATTTCGTCATCATTGTTGCATTTATTTGAATAGGATTAGTGATCATCGAGCCTCAAATCAATAGTTATAGTTAACGGTGGCATCACAATCGCACAATTTCTCCACCTTTTTCTTTTTCTTTTTTGGTTGAGAAAATGTCTCCACCTAATGCCATGACCAATACCATATAATAACTTTTAAATGTCGACATTTTGTGTAACACTGACATCACTGCAAATTTTTTCATAATATCAATATCTTATCAAATCTGCCATTGAAGTATATGATTATGACAACACATACCTATCTTGCTTGCCAAATACCAAATATTAAGATAACCGATGATTAAAAACTCTTGCATTTTAAAAAATAAAATTTAAGATTATGGTATTTTTATTTAAAAAATATATCAAGCAATTTAATTTTGAATTGGATGATAAATAATATTAGATCGGCATAAAATTTCATAGGCAAGTTAAGTGTATGGACACAATTTGAGTTCCAAGTCCAAAAGTTAAAAGGGTCTAGGCCCAAAGAGCCCAATACAATGAATTTGTAGAAAGTGGGTTAGAAAATTAGGCTCTAATGAGTTGAGTAGAAATTATAATGAATTCAAGTGACAATAAAGTCTGATTTTATCTAAGAAAATTGTCCTCGTCACAGTCCGAGGAGATCAGTTTTAATACATAATCTTTGAAATTGATTACAAGTACAATTCTTATTGCTACACTGTTTCTTTCTCAATTCTTCGACCCCCCTTCTCTCAGGGCCTCCTTACTATTTTATACTATCTTTTTCTCTTTCATCTCTTTGCCTTCCATGTGTAAATCAGATTGTTAATATTAACCATTGTCACATCAGCACCTTCCTGAAATCTTTGGAGAGTAGTTGTAAGGTTGAAAACTACTGTTTAGGTATCACTTTGTCATTAATGTGACCAAAGAGTTAGTTACAGAGCATTCAATGCGATGATAACAGCTTTCCCTTTGATATTTCCCAGCTCCCATTTGTCTTATACGTTCACAATGCATATCCTTATCAATAGAACTTCCTAGAGCAGCACTCTAGATGATAAAACACACTTTCTGACCTCTGCTTTGTCAGCTAAGGAGATACTTCTCATCGACATACCTCCCTCAGCCTTCACAGTCATAACTTGCTTGTGAAGTTTAAAGTCTTACATCTTCCTTAGTGTTGATACCTCTTCGGACAAATCCAATGCCCAACATATATTTTGGGCCCTTTATCCTTACATTAAGCATATAAAAGACACAATGACCTTGGCAGAATATTAATCTACTTTTCTTTTTTTTTTTTTTTTTTTGAGATAGGAATCTATTGGTTATTAAGTTGTGTGCTTGTACAAGGACGAAGTGAGGACTTGGATTTAGGAGGGTAGTTCTCCTGTTGGCTGCATGTGGTGACTCTCGCCTCCGGCTTTGTAGCTTAGGTGCTGAGGGTTTTTTATTTTTATTTTTATTTTTTTGTGTGTGTTTGTTGCTAGTTAAGGATAAAATTATTTTGTTTGAAATTTTTTAAAGGGTTGGGTTGTTTGTTTTGAGTAAAATTGGTTGATTGAGATTAATTGTTTTTAATTTTTGTATTGATAATTTTTGTTGTTGCGTTAATTGTGCTAGACTTGTATATATTGTTTTAAATTTTATATCTATAAATTATTTTATGGCCTTTAAAATGAGGGAAAAAATGTTAAAAGATACAATTTTTTTTTTTTAATAAATTGTTGATGTAGTGAGTGCATATTAGTAAGAAAAAAAGTGATACAAATAATGGGCCCAGATACAAATTAATAAGAATTGGCTATTTTAACCGTTTGTAAAAATATTATAGAAAAATTTGTACTTATAATATTACTCTTTAAAAAATCAATGATATTGTAGGAGGGGGGCCAAAGTGTAATTTTATAGAATAAAATTGCTAAAATTAATACTATATATATATATATATATATATATATACTAATACTTTTAAATAATAAAAAATGGGAGGGCCATTGCTCCCAAAGTCCAAGCTTATCTCTGTCCCTATGCTTGTTGCAGAGGTGAGGGAGTTTTAAATTAATCTAGTCATTAGTCTTCAATATTTTTTTTTTTCTACATGATTAAAATACTTACATACTTTTATTATATATGGGGAGATTACCAACTCACTCAAATGGTGCTGTCATAATATTTAATAACTTTTAGTCAAATTAATATTTTGGCAATCCTATTTTAGATTATGTATTCTTATTACGTAAAAGATTGTATTAAATTTCATATCAATTTTACTCCCAAAAAAAAAAAAATTCATATCAATTAATTGTCATTCCTTTGACTATCACCACACAAAAAAAGAAAAAGAAAAAAAGATGATGTTGTTCTTTCTATGTACACACATATTTAGGGGCGTCTTTAAAAATAATAATAAAAAAATTTATTAAAAAAAAAAAAACCGATAGGATTATGGTTCGTATAGTCCTACACAAATTTGACAGCATTCTAGAGTTGGTGAATGCCGCACTAATGGATTAGGTAAAAGGTCTTTATGAAATAACAATTAATAACATCATCCTAGATGTAATGACTCCCTATTTGGCCTTATGAGGGAAAGTCGTTAAGAAGATTAATCTCTTGAAAGATACATACTTCTATTCAAGTAATTCCTTGTAGCTTCTTAGCACTAACAATTACCTAACCATATCTACCATTGAAGAGACACTCCAAAAGTGTTTTTCCCATTCTTCTGTTTTTTTCTGGGTGTAGAGTGTTAAAGAAATCATTTGTAAAGGTTACAAAATCTTGGGTGCAACCAAAGCCACCAACCCAAAACGCATTTTCTCTGTGGTTTAACTACTATCTCTTTTTTTCTAATTAGAAGAAATTGCATTGTTCTCATACTCCTATATAAATGCTTCACTTACATTCTCAACATGCCAATTGCCATTTGCAATGCAACATGCCAAAGTCCGTCCAGTCATTATGTCCTATTATTGGTCTGAAAAACGTACCAATGTAGCCCTTCAGCTCACTGATAATTGGCAAGAAAATTATGGAATTGGACGTCGCCATGATCGTGATTACTGGTATGCAAGACGGGCATTTCTGAATAGTTATCATTTCTCAGAAGAAAATGGTTTCAAGTACAAGTTACGAAGATCAGTGAAGGAGCTCAATGAGGTGGCCACCGGAGTTATAACTGACATTCGTCGAAAAATGTCTAAGAGAAAGCTTGGAATTAGGGTTTACAGGTTCACTGTGGTTTTGCAATCTCTGGTTCTTCTAAGTATAAGATGTTTTACACCATGGTTGAATAAAAGAGATTCTAAGCCATGACCTATTACTCAATGGGTTGGTTGCATAAGTGACTACATGACTACATGTATTGTCACTTAGGAAATAAATTAAAGAGTGGTAAATCTTGTTTCCTACTATAGTTGTGGTTAATCTTGTTTTCAGTTTTAATGTAATTTTCCGATAGTAATCGGAATATTGCAGCAGTTTTACATATAAGTTTGTTTGCTTTTGATGATTTGCATGGATACTTCAGTTTCGGAGCTGTATAAGTATTTAATAAAAAGGGGTAAGTGATTAAATAACTTAGAAATTATGTCTCTTTGCTTTCTTAAAGCTTCTTATAAATTATGTTCCAATGATCCTCCAAGCTAGCATTGATACCTCCCAGTCTCAAGATTTTTTTTTTTTTTTTTTTCAATAGCTAAACTTCCTATACCATATAGTTCAGCCAGATAGAACGAGTGAAAAAGACAAGAAAAAAAGTAAAATGAAAAAAGAAAATGCAATGCATCACAATTCACATATGGACCACCGACCACCACATAGTCTTTTAAATAGGGACACTTAAGGATGAATCAACCTACTCTACGAAAAAGTTGTGTTAGTGTGTCAGTGTTATGTAACGACTCCCTCACATGGGTCTTTACTTTTCCGCTCGAAAAATCAACACAACGTATATGAGCTTCAGAAGTATGAAAGTTAAAGAAAAAAAATTAAATAATAAAATAGTAGGACTACAAATTTAGTTGTAATAAATGATTGCAATTTCTATTAAAAAAAATTAATATAATTATATTTTTTGAAAATTTAACTGTTGAATTACATGTTTTTTACGTAATCAACATGCATGTCAAATTTCGTGCTAATTGAATGTTATTTACTATTTCATTCTTAAACTTATTTTTTATTTATAATATAATAATATAAAACTTGAAATTTAAACATTTAGTGTGTGATATATTTATTGATTTTTTTGAAATTTTGTAAGTTTAAAATAAATAAAAAGAAAATGTAATCCAACTTTGGATTTATTAAAATTCATATCTAATAAAAAGATATTGAGTAAAGTTGTAGTTATTGGCTATAACCAAATTTGCAAATAAACTTTGTCCAAAATAATTATAAGATTTTATGAATTTTTTTTTCTAAGTAAAAAGAAGGAGAGAATGAAATTTACGTGAACTCCAGAGGTAGCAATGAGCATCTTCTAAATTCACACAGAAATATTTGAAGAGATGCAATTTTGATTTAGAGAGTTTGCAATAGAATGGACCTCAACTGGGCCTAGCTAGGTTTGCTTTGGGGAGTTCAACTCACCATTCTAATCAAGATTTCTCATAATTGCTAGTGAGGCAATCCAATTCAGCTAACTATTTTTTTTTGGTGTTAATTCAGCTAACTATTATAGCTAGAGCTTCAAATGAAAGTAATATGATGGATCTATGTGAATATGATAGTTAGTGACAAAAGGTCTCAATAATGAAAATTTTAAAAACCTGTGTGTTTACATTGAATGAAAAAATCCATGGGTAAAAAAGCTCCAATCCAAGTCTAATTGTTTCTCCAAAAAAAAAATCATTCCGTTTATCCCTGTGTTACTGTTACATCTTTTTCTCAAATAAATGAAGGATAGGTTTTTTGGAGAGAATTTCAATTTATAGTGTTTACTCGTAATAATAGCGACTCCATTATCAGATTATGATACTAATTAGTTTTTGGTGTATATGGGATTGAATCGCTAATCTCTTATTCAATCATTAAAATTTTTATTAATTAAACTAACTAGAATCCATACATAAATATAGGTTTTATTTACATAATTCATATATGGAGTACACTTAGTTTTTGATAAGCATGGAGTACAGTTAGTTGTAATACGTAAAGTGCTTCTCAAAAAAAAAAAAAATTTGTAATACATAAGGTTCAACGAACAATATCAGCAGAGTCTACAAATATCCGGTGAAGCTCGTGAATGTATTCAGGTTGGGCCAATCTGGTGAGTTGCAAATGGAATGAATGTTAGGTATACTCTAATAATGGGGGCAGTTATGTGTCAGCGACTCAGCATTCATGTATTTTGCTACTCTGATCTGCCGACATTAATTCATCCTTCGTTTTTTTCATATTGGCTGGATTATAGACTACTGTACCATACTTGAATTAACTTGGACTTTTGGTCTTAGTCTTCAAGTCAAGATAAACAATCAATTCATACAAAAACTTCCCTGCCTCCAACTTTTTTGATCAACAAACATCTTTCTAACCTTCCTTTGGGTTTCTTTTATCATCTTAAAAAAAAAAAAAAAAAAAAAAAAAAACTTTGTTTAGTGATTCATTAAATTAGAACTTAGTAAAGTTGATCAGCCATTTGTTTTTTTTTTTTTTCCCTCACCTTTTTTTTTTTTTGGAGAAACTTTTCCCTCACCTTTTGGTTTTATGTTATTCAATGAAAAGAAATAAGCAAATGCCACAAGACTTTTGGCAAAAATTTTGACAATATGATTGAATATTTAATGGTGTGTTTTATTAGCGGTGAGTGGATTATTATTATTATTATTATTATTATTATTAGCGGTGTGTTTCATATCTTCTTTCCCCCTCTCTCTGTTTCTTTCTCTTAATCAAAAAAGAAAAGAAAAGAAAAGTCCACTCCAAGAAATTTACCATCACAAACATGCATATCCAAACTCTTACATACCTACTAAAAGAACCTCTGAGTAAGATACAGCTTCAAACACAAAGAATCAAACCAAACTAGCAACAAAAGGAAAAGAAAAATGAATGAAAAAAGTTACAGGAAAAAAAAAACACAAACTGAATGGCTAAAATTGGCCACTATTGGTGAAGAATAGCCACCCATGACATAAAATGCCACTCATTGGCAACTAATGGTGAACAATAGTCACCCATCGGCCATGACATAAAATGTCACAAATTGGCCACCTAATGACTAACATGTTGCCGCCATCAACGAGGACCATCACATAGGGCCCATCATTCGGTGCCCTAGAGAGTATGCTCATGTGTGCACTCTCATGCTTAAAAAAAAGGAGAAATATATATTGAGCTGAAGTGACATGCCTCTTATAGATTTGATATTTTTGTGCCGGAGTTTATGAGCCTGATGCAAAGGATTTTGAAGAAAGTTTAGTTGAATTTAGCGAAAAGGGTGAAATAAAGAGCCAATGATAATGCTCTTATCAAATACATTCATGTGCATCACATGGATTACAGGGTCAACATCGTTGAATTGAAATTTGCTTTGTTATACCGTGTTTGGTTGTAGCTGAGGGAGGGAATGATACACATTTTTTGTGTATATGTTTGGTAAAAGAGAGGAAAGGAAAAAGAAATAGAGAAAACTCATATTTCCGTTATTTTGTTTGCAAAGGAAAGGGAAAAAAAATATTATACTTTGCTTTTCATCTATTAAAAAAAAAAAAAACTGTACATTGATTGTTTTTTTCCTTTTCTTTTATGCATTTTTCATTCTCTCATGTCAACCAAACAAAGAAAACTAATCTTTTTTCTTCCTATACCTTCCGTTCTCTTTCACCCCTCCTAGAGTGTTAAACTTGTCTTATCCTTCAAGCAAACCCAAAAGTCAAGTTCTAAACACATTTGATTATTTATCACCAACACAACTTGATGACTCCAAACAAAAAAACACATTCTAAAACTGTGAATACCTAGTAACTAGTTGAATTGAATTTTGGCTTGTATAAATTTGTCTCAATATTTGTTAAGCAAACCCAAAATTTAAGTTCTGAACATATTGGTTATTTATCCACAAAACAACTTGATCTTTCACAATAGAAAATCTTTTTAGAACTTGAATTACCCAACCCTAATTAAAGCAATTATCTATAACCAGTTGTCACTTTGTCGATTTTAAACATGATCAAGATAAAATTAATTGTCTTAATTAGGATCTGCAAAGACGGCAAGACCCAAGAGAAACACCTCCAATTGGACGCTAGAGATTGAACAGTATATATATTATATGATCTTACACTATGCACATGTGAACTATCTAAATCTCATAATAAATATCCCAAAAAAAATTTGTGGCTACTGTGACTTGTTACAGCCCCAATGGCTCCAAACCACACAATCATAGAAAAGTGACCCCACAGAGCCTAGTTGCTCCTACTTGGGTTTATGGTTTTTGATTCACTAGATCCAAATTCTTATCATCACAACCTCACCTATTTCTGTTCTCCTCCAGTCACTTCACTTTCTGTATCTTCTTAGATTCTTCTTCATTGTTCAAGCATACATACACAACTATATCTGTTTCCTGTTATCTTTATAATTTTTTTTCTCTTTCTTTCCCATCATTTTGAGACTTTTTTTTTCCAGACAAACTTTCAACATGTTTGGCCTACTTTTGGTTTAGAAGTTAGAACAGTCTCATAGGACAGAAAAAACAAAGCCTTTGTAGTGTTAGTGTCTCTCTAACAACGTTTCTCTATCTGGGTAGTTCTTGAATCTTGAAACAAAGCTATCTCTGTGTTTATTTTGTATATTCTGAACAATCAGAACGCTTGAAAAGGAAGTAGAAGAGATATAAGGAGGTGGGTATCTTTTAGTTTTACAAGAGAGTTTGGAAAGAAAAAGAAAAGATTTTTGAGAAAGAGGAGGGTGAGATCTATAAAGGAAGATGAAAATTCAGTGTGATGTGTGTGAGAAAGCCCCAGCAACAGTTATTTGTTGTGCAGACGAGGCAGCACTGTGTGCAAAATGTGACGTTGAAGTTCATGCAGCTAACAAGCTTGCAAGCAAGCACCAGAGGCTTCTCCTTCAGTGCCACTCCAACAAGCTCCCTAGATGTGACATCTGCCAGGTAATTGAATTCCTAACTTTTCTATATTTTATATATATATATATATATATATATATTTTTTTTTTTTTTTAGTTCTCATTATTGTTAATAGTTCTATTCCTTATTTACTGCAGATTTATTGGTAGATTGAATTTATAGGTTTATTTGCTTGGTGTTTACAATTCTTAATAGCATGTATGAAGCATCAAAATCTGTAATTTGAGGCATTAGATTTAAGTAGATGGTTTTCAAAATATTGTACCTTCTTTCATGTGAACTTTTTGGCTGGGAGATATGTTTGTTGAAGTGTATTTATGCATTTTATTCCAACTTTTTATGTGAGTTTGTTGCTTAATATCATATGCTCTAAAAACAAATGGTATTCTAGGGGATTAATTCCTATCTTACCTTGTGCTATGCATAATGCAATCGCCTTGCCCTGTCATCAATTCGCTGATAAAATCAAGCAATAAAGAGAAGGATTTGCGTGGTGGTAAAGGGGAAAGAAATCCACTATCAGCAACGAGAATGACAAGCCTTTCTACCTCTTATCTCTCACAAATCCAAAATCCAATAGAATTGGATTCTAGTGCTCTCACAGACTAAAAAAAACCTTAATACCCGGATCTCCTATGAATGTATGAATGCCCTTAAGTTAAAGACTACGATACCTCTTTTCTTCTCTAATTTTATAGGATCTTTTAAGTCATCCTAATAGGGCATGAAACATTGGCCTCCTATTCTTTCTTGAGAACACTGTACCCTGCCACTTTTCAAAATCAATACAATTATCCCATGAGTAGGACAGCATTCTGATTAGAGTATTGGACAAATTATGTGATTGGAGGATTGTTAAAATCAACAAAATGGTTGAAGATATGCAGCTGACCAGGTGGTGAAAATGATGCCTGCTTTTAAAACAATATCAATTATAAATTGATTGATTTGCTCACCACCAACTGCTGATCATAAATTCAGTGTTTAAATTGGATCGTACCATGTGCGTTGTTGTTACAAGTGTACCAATTCCATTTACGTTTCATGGCATAGGGAAGAAGATGCAAAACAACTTAAATGATGCATTAGAGAGGAAGGAGAGGCAATAATATTATATAATAAATTTCTTTCTGTAGATAACTCTTGGAATTTTTCTATATCTTGGGACATAGTTGTATTATGTTTAATACTTCTTTATGTTTGCTAATTATAGAATTAGATGATTCAATCTAGGTATTTACTGATTAGTGTTTGCTTCACAATCTTCTGATTTGAGATAAACAAAGAGGACTTCATTTTGGTTGTAAGGACTATCTCTATTACCCTTACTCTCTCTCTCTCTCTCAATAAAACAGGATAAGGCTGCTTTCATTTTCTGTGTCGAAGACAGAGCCCTCTTTTGTCAGGATTGCGATGAACCAATTCATTCAGCTGGTAGCCTTTCAGCAAACCATCAGCGATTCCTGGCCACTGGAATCCGTGTTGCTTTGAGCTCCGGTTGTAATAAGGAAACTGAGAAAAGTAGCTTGGAGCCTCCCGATGAGAACAAACAACAGGTTTCCTTGAAAACGCCCACACAACAAGCTTCTAGCTTTTCATCTCAGTGGGCTCTTGATGAATTCCTACATTTTTCTGATCCTGAACCCTCTGACAAGGTAAGAAATTTTTTTTATTTTAAGTCAACCTGTATTTACTCATTACAATAATATAGAGTCCATTGTTTTCATAATGAATGTTAGGAATGGGAAACTTGGGGATCATATTGCCAGGTATCATAAAAAATTTTCTATCTTGTGGTTCATGTAACTCAAAAGATAGGTTCTGCAAATCATCAACCATATTTAATATTAGCATAAGATTATATGTATTCATTTTGCTTATTTCATTTGGCATCTCAGTAATACTTTGGGTTTCGTAAACTTCAAGTGAATTTGCGACCTAGGAAGAATAATGTGTCACTAGAAAGAAGCATATATTTCACTTTTTATGTATGTTAATAATGCTATAAATTTTTTAATTTTAGCATTAAATTAACACCATCTGATCCAAAGAGACATCTGGATAAAAGAAGTGTGGTGTTGTTTACATAAAATGGGCTTAGCCAAGTAACATGCACTTAAAATGGTTTTTTCTAGATTTCAGGACTTCATTTTGGTTTCCAGTCTTTACATGTTATCATTCCCTAGAAGGCATACGCAATTTTCTGAACTCAACAATTTTCAACTTTGGTTTGCTATTACATTGGAAATTGGTGAAAATTTTAAATTGATAATTTGGTTTGCCTTTTTAACCACCCTTGTAATTCTGTGGGATTCCCATTTGTTCTATTCTGCAGAAAGAGCCACTTGAACTAGGAGAGCTTGAATGGATAGCAGACATGGGACTTTTTGCTGACCAATTTCCTCAGGAGGCCTTAGCAGCAGCGGAAGTTCCTCAGCTTCCAATGTCACAGCCAAGCAATTTTACCTCATACAGACCTGTCAAATCCAACATGCCTTACAAGAAGCCGAGAATCGAATTCCCAGAGGATGATGATGAGCACTTCACTGTTCCTGATCTTGGCTAGAAGTCATACAAAGGAATTTTATTTGTTGATGAATTATACAATCATACTTCCACAAGTACGTGTATGTATTTATGTATGCGTGTATGTATTAGTGTGCAATGAGTTGAAAATGCATTTTAGGAGTTGCATGATCTTTCTAGCTAAAAGGTTTAGTTTAGGGGAATTGGTTCTGTTCACTCTCAATATGTAATTTTTGTCTACTCTTATAATTTGTGAAGTTTGCTCTCAACTTAAGTACTTCTTTGTAGATAGAAAGAAAAGAGTGCCACTCTTTCCAATAGATAACCAAAGAGCTGACAGAAACAAGCCAGAGATTTATTCCACATGAATTAGCTAGCTAATGGAATGAGCTACCCATTGTGATGGTTAGTACTCACGCTATATGCCTAGAATACGGCAATAGGTCCTTATACATGCACACAAGACATGTCTTGCCCTTGGTATAATTTTGGTTTCTATGCGTAGGTCCTGTTTGGTTTGAAAAAGTGGTGTATGGACTGATAATAGTGTGCCTAATCAGTGTCCTTTACCTAATCAGTGTGCTGGTTTCTGGATTGATAATAGTTGTGATTCATTGCCACATAGACTCAAAGTTGTATGTCATAAGCATCCCCTCCATCTCACCCATTCTTTTCTTGAAGTTGAACTTCATCAATCCAACTCTCGATTTGTCAGATTTGTGTTCAAAAGGTGAACACAAACTATGGTTTTTACTATTGCTTCAAATGTGATTTCATTGCTCATCTTGATTGTGCTGCAGACTACGTAAATAGAAGAGAACTTTAAGAGGAGGAGAATGAAGATCTTTAGCTCAATCAATCAGTTGACTTAGCAGCTTATAAAGTCACAAAAATCCAAGTGGGGAACGATGGAATTGAAATAGCCACAGCAATTAAACACTTTAGTCATAAGCATGAACTAAAGCTTTCTAATGATGAGTTTCTAAATATTGAAAAATGCGACGGGTGCATACAAGTCATTCCCCCCCCCCCCTTACAGTTGTGTGAGTTGTAGCTTCTTTCTTCATGAATCTTGTGCTAAATTATACGCTCAAAAGAGACACCCACTCACTCTCTTCCCAAAGTCAACTTATTTGAGTGGTAGGACATTTTGGTATTATGCATGTGAGCGTTATTGCAATGGATTCAAGTATAGTTGTGAGTTATGCAAGTTTAGTCTCGATGTTTTATGTAGTTCAATCTCAAACATCCTTGCCCACCATGGTCATGAGCACCAACTATTTCTCTCTAGCATTATATTTGAACAAAAATGCAGTAGTTATGATTTTGAAAGTTACCCAATATTTCGTGAATTTGCTATAGACTTCAAATGTGCCACACTACCACAAATCAAAAGGTACAAGCAACATAAGCATTCATTTACTCTCTGTTATATCACTGAAGATGACTTTGAGGAGTATTATTATGGTATTTGTGAAGAAAAACAAGACTCAAAGCATTGGTTCTACTATTGTGCAAACTGTAATTATCCTACACATACAAAATGTATTCTTAGCAAAAACCCAAATCTCAAGTAACACATATAATGACTACTTGCTTGGAGGTTTTTACACATTTGTCTATCACCCACACACCTTTAATTCCATTGTGGAAATCAAAGGTCACCCTCAATGTAATAGATGCAATAGTTAGAGTTAATCTATCATTGTGCCCAATTTAATTTCCAAATGCACTATCATATAATTTCAAATATAAATTTCAATGAAAAAGTATACCACGTTCAAAAAATTGATTGCTATATCTTATTTGGAAAATGCACAATTGAAATAAATTGATTGCATCACAATAACAAATTAAGTAAAAAAGTAACAAAATCTTTTTTCCCCCTAAAATAAAACAAACAAGCATGAACAATTTGCATTTTCTACCAAATAATATTCTTACAAAATTTTATAAGAGTTAACAAAATATATAAATGATCATGAATAGTATGTAACTTATGTAGAAATTATTCTATCCATCTAATCGTATATTTTTAAATGTATCAATGCATATGCATGAGTTACAAACTAATTATTTTTTATAGAAAAGACGAATGTTATTTTAATTTTTATTCTATACTAGAATTAGTCCATTGAATTTTTGATGCATGAAATTCATAATTTTTATTCTATACTAGACTTTAATTTATTTTATTTACTTTTGAGTTTAAGCTTAGCTTATTAGGATTGTTGTCTCGTACCAGCCAAATAGCCAAAACAATTAACGTATTGTCACGTATATTAAATTTAGTTTTTAATTTTACAAGCAACTTACTAAATTCTTCATTGAACCTACCAATCTAGATGCTAGAAGTAACCTTGAGGTGAGTTTTTCTCTATTATTTTTTTTTTCCCGTATATTTGGTTGTCTGGAAGTAACATCTTTAGCTCTGCTCTATCCAAAATGATTACATTATTCAAGTCTTCTATGCTTGATATAGCATTTGAAGACACACAAAACTGTCACCAAGAGTAAAGTCATTGAATAAAATGGTAGCCATATTACAACTTATGTAGGATAAAGCTAGGTTTAATGTCCAAATTTTTTTTTTTTTTAAAATGAATTGAGTAAAAATTTCATTGATCAACAAACATGTAAAGAAAGCAACAATGCAGCAGAAAACAAAAACAATTGCTGCAAGCCTGCAACCAAGAGCAGCTAACAAGAATCAAACACTGAAATATGGATTTTCAAAAATTGGGAAAGAGTCCTATTATTAATTAATTTTCATAATTCATATAAGACTCGGTTGAATTCCAACAAGTGGTATCAAAGCTTGGTTAATTTAGTGGATGATTAAGTGTGAATTAAGATTTTTTTTTTTTTTTTTAGAATACTAAGTATTTTAACACACACACGGAGAGAAAGAAGACGGTAATAAAGAAACTAATAGTGGTATATATCCAAAATTGTGAATTAAGATGAATAAGACATCTAGAACCATTATATAATTGGTCTATCCTAGTGAAATCTAAGAGAGGATTATGTTTTATACAAATTTGCAATAGAGGCATACATGAGTATAAATTAAGTTATGGAAGTGATTTATATCACTTCATAATCATATATCCACATTCCAATAGAAAGTAAAATAATAATAAAATAGAAGTCTTTGGAAGAGGTGGCGAAGTGGTTGATATCTCTAGTTTTTTCTTTTTTTCAGTAAAAGTTTGCTTTGATTGTGGTAGAACTATACCAAAAAAATGGGGGAAAAATAGTGATTTAAGGCGGAGATTATATCCTCTATACCATTTTGTGTAGAATTAAAAATTAATTTTTTTTTGGGTTTTTTTTAGGGGGTTTTTTTTGGGGGGGTTTTTTTGGGGTTTTTTTTTTTTTTTTTTTTTTTTGTGTGTGTGTGGAAGAAAATGCTATGTTTTTGGAGTACTGAAATGTAAATCAATTAATTTCCAAATAAGTAATGTATTCCTTGTCTACAATGGCACTGGAATTGAATTATTATAAATAGACCATGCTTTAATAAATTTAAAAGATAGAGGAATAAATTGAACAGATTTAAAATTACATTACTAAATTAAATTTTAAGCAAAATATAAGGTGTAATTTGTAATTTAACATATATTTTGTTTACAATTATTTTTTTTATGAGAAACACACACACACCAGGGAGAGGGAAAGGGGTTCTAACACAAATGCACATTCCACTTAAAAGTCATGATAACTTTTAAGGGGACGTGGGATAAGTTATATTATACACAATACTCTTCTAAGCAATGTGAGATAATTACCCAATTTTTTTTTTTTTTTTGAGAAACAAACATACAATTAAAGTGTGTGATTGTATTCAACTTATCAACCAGACCAATTAATCTTCTAAATTCAGTGCCAAAACAAAGTTTGAAATTAAGGAAAGAAAATATTGTTGTACATTCCTTGCATTCCCTTTCTTTGTATGGGCTTAACTTGGGCTTTATACTAGTGGGGGAAGGGTCTGTCTTTTTGTTGGGTTTTCAGTGGTGTGTTAATGGGCTTTACATAGATGAATCAATTTATGGGTATGACACCACTACTTTGTAAAACAGCTAATCCTTCAACCACGTAACAATTTTTCGGGTTTCTTATAGCATAAATTTTTAGAACTAAATACACTCATCCTTTAATGTTTAGCCGATAAGTGATTTTTAGTTACTAAAATTTAATGAGATCAGTTTCAGTGCCTTAAATGCTAGAGTCAAAATGAAAATTGACGTGCCATCATCTTATAGGGACTAGTACCAAATTTTTTTCGGACTGCTCTATTATGGAAGTGAAGACTTCAAGCTCTGCTTCGCATGCTTGGAAAAGTATTACGAAAGGGAGAGATGTTATTAGAAAAGGTGGGATTTGGAGAAGTGCAGATAGAAAATCAATCAGTTTTTGGGGGAGATAATTGGGTTCCTGTCAAGTATAGGCCCAAGATTGTATCACCAATCCAGAATATGGACATAGGAATAAAGGTATGTCAGTTTATGGATCAGGAAAATGGGGTTATGGAAGGAGGAGTTGCTTGACCAATGCCTACTGGATTTTGAAGCAGCTGAGGTGAGAAAAATAGCTCTCTGTCGCACCCAGCAGTGTGACATCTTAACTTGGCCTTTTAATGCAGATGGGGAGTATACCGTGAAGTCTGGATACCAATCTTTATTGGCAAAAATTCACAGGCAACAACCGGGTCCCTCAAGTTCTGATTCGTTAAAACCATTGTGGCAGGCTATATGGCAATTGAAAGTACCCGACAAAGTCAAAAGTCTGGTTTGGAGAGCATGCCAAAACTCCCTTCCAACAAAGATGAATTTGGTGAAACGTCGGGTTATCATGGATGACAAATGTGACCAACATGAAGATGTTCACTATGCCCTGTACCTCTGTCCGAAACTTGCTGAATTATGACAGGAAGTCCCCCTATGGAATCACAACAGGCTAAAACAGTGTGACAACTTTATTGATTTACTTGGCTGCATGTTGGTTGAAAATCAGGACCCCACTGTCTTCTCAATGGTCATTTGGGCAGTGTGGAACCAAAGAAACAATATATGCCTAGATAAACAAACTGTTACACTGAGACAGCTTCTTCACAGTCGGCGACTTCAAAAATTTTGTTTAGGGTGTTCATTAAGAAATTTAAACTAAAAAAAATTAATAAAAATAAAACTTGAATACACTGAAATAAAAAACCAATCGCAAATACATAAAATTTTAAAATTTTCTTTTGCAAGTTTTTCATATTTTGAAATTGTTGTATGATAGTTTCATTATTAATACTATTAGCTACATATTTTTCAATATACACAACAAAATAATTATTAAACTACTAATTTCCCTTTCAATTACCAACATCTTGCCTAAATAAGTAACCATATAAACAAAATGCATCATCTTTTTTTATGATATGATCCAACCAATATTTTGTATTCTTTAAACTAATCAGGTTTAAATCAACGCAATACACCACTAATTTCTTTTTTAGGGAAATCATGGCTAAGAGGTTGACAAGAACATCTTTGTAAATATACTCTTTTTATTTTCTTTCGATCATTAGGATGAAAAGATGAGACATTTTCTCAAAACCGAGGACCTAATTAAAAGAAGATTATTCAAGTGAATACGAATTTTCTTAGAAGATAAATTTTACAATAAAAGTGATTTCCTTATAAGAATTTTGTTCGTAGTGCTAACAGAAAAATAAAGGGTAAGCTACAAATTCATTCAACATATTCAACGTAGGCATTAAACCGTTACATTAATCATGTTCAATAAAATATTGAGGTATTATTTTAGTGCATATGTGTATATACAAGATGTATCACATAAATCTAATAAACTTAGCCTAAAGACTAAAACAAACACTAACTGACTAGCTATTGGAAAATATGTATTTTTTATTATTTAAAATATGTCTTTTGAAAACACAACTTAAAATATCGTAATTAAACATTTGATTTAGGCTTTTAGGCTAATTTGTTTATTTGGACACTTTTTGAGAAATGCTACGTTCACAATATTTTCACAACAAATTTTAGTTGGCAATTGTTATTAGTTCTAATTTACACATCATTAAAATTGTTTTTTTGTCCACCAATAACAATCTACCACTTAAGATTTGTTATGAAAGTGTTGAGAACATGTTGTGAACATAGCATTTTTCATAATTTTTTTTGTTAATCTTCAATGAACCAAAATTTTGGAGAAGTCAAATTTTATTTTTTATTGGAAAAATTTTATTTAGAATGTTTAGGATTTTTTTTTAGGGTGGTTAAGTTTTTTTCTAAGCGGACAACAAACCATATAAATGGCACCGCCAAGTTGAGGGTAGTCCTGTGACCACCCTCAATTATACATGGCGCCGCCAGTGTAGTTCTTCAACAGGCCAAGGATTGGTTTCAGGAGTTCTCGGCATTACAAGCAAACCCAACTCCACAGTGGATCCTCCCAGCAACTTCTTGGCAACCTCCAAACGCTTCATAGTATAAAATTAATTTTGATGGCGCCCTTTTTACTAAAGAAAACTGAGCAGGAATCAGGGCAGTGATAAGAAATGAGCAAGGCTTGGTGATGGCATCTCTCTCCCAAAAATTTCCTTTGCCATTCACGGTTGTAGAGTTGGAAGCACTTGCAGGTAGAAGGGTAGTGGAATTTGCTGCAGAACATGGTTCGGATCGGATTATATTGGAAGGGGACTCCCTCATTCTCATCAACACCCTACGAAGTGGCTGTAGAGCACTAGCACAGTTTGGTCACATAGCAACTGATGTGCAGCACATTGTCTACCAATCTTTCATTGATTTTAATTTTTCTCATGTAAGCAGGCTTTGTAATACTGTAGCACATTCACTTGCACGAAGAACTATTTGTTCTTCCCATATTGTTGTCTAGATAGAAAATGTTTCACCTAACATTAGCCTCCTTTATTAATAACTAGTCACAGACCCGCGCGTTGCGCGTGATTATTTTTTATGGTGATCTCATTATTATTATTATTATTTTGTAATTTGAACTAATTTAATGAAAAGTAATGCATTTCATAATCATATTTATCACAAAATAATTTTTTATTATTGTAGAATTGTTTTATTTAAAATTTGAAACCTTAATTCTACCATAGTTGGTTGACTAATTTTTTACATCTCTAAGTCAATTAAACACGTTTTGCATGCTACATGTAAACCTTCTTTTCCATAAGGGTTGAAATAATGTGTGTAATATTTTTTTTCTATGGAAGTTAAAAAGAATAAAATTCACCTTGTCTTGATGTTTTCTAAAAATTAAATTTGGAGATTCTCTTTCAATAATTGTGAAAATTCCAAGCAATAATTCAGAAGGTAATACATGTTACATGTTCATGCTTTGATTGTGTAATTGTATGATTGATTTGGGTTGTAATTTATAAGTTGAATATGGTGGTGTATATCCAAAAAGGCCTAACTATGTTGTTTAGGATATTGAATATAGTGTTGTCTGTGATTTATAGAGTAGCGACGGTTGTAGTAATTAAAAACTGGTTTTTCATTGTCTTTTAAGTTAATAAAAACCTTACATCTACTTTTTTTTTTTCAAAAAACCTTTACATATTTTTTTAACGTGAATCTTTACATATACCTTAATAAGTAAACCCTATACATTTCATTTTCTTAGATGCATAAAAAAAAGACATCTATTCCATAATAATAGTGGCTAATTAGTTTTTTTATGTTCTCATTTATAACGTTTCTTACTATTATCATATTTTACTGGCTGTTGATTTTCATAATAGAGGCATTAAATGAGAGTTAAATTCTTCAAACCTTTCATTAGATTTTAAAAGTCATGGTGTGTGAAGAATATAAGCATTTAAGGACTTTTTTTTATATTTTATTATTTTTAAATAATGTCAAAAAAAAATATTTTGAAAATTTTCATCTTTATTTCTTATATATTTCTATTATTACTTAAGAACGTTTTCCTTTTAGTTTTGATAATAAATATTGTGGGGGAGCAAAACTTGGTCCCTTCCAGTAGGCTTAAGTACCATATTTTATCAACAATGCGTCCGAGGAGAGGAAATCATAGGGAAACCTCATAACTAACAGTAGAGCGCATAAGTGTCCAGGGATATTGATCCGAGAGGAATACCCTCCTCGGGTCTGGCATATATCGGTGAGGTGGGCCTCGGCTCCCACTTAGTCCACCTTCCAGGAAGTTCCAGAGGTGAAGATAGATTACCAATGTACACGGAAGGGATAAGGATGCAGAAATATCTTGGGAAAAAGCTGCTACCACCGCATTAAATGCATTACAGCAGCTTTCCTGGCCGCATTTATGTGGAGAAGACCTCTGAACAGTGTTTTAGATCACCTTTACCCCCAGAAAATCAAAAAGCTGTGGGAGAAGAAACAGAAACTCAAGTACCAGGCTAGATGACAGACAAGTGGACGATAAGATCGAACAATGAAGGACTATATAATGGAGTGAAATCTCCAGAAGAAGACACACGAGAAAAAAAGAAAGAACAAGAAGGAAGAGTTACTATAGCATTTGGAAGAACACAACCTGAAGAAAAACATTTTATCTAAGAACCTACCCCTCGGATATTACTGGAAGCAACCAATTCGTCCAAAACTTGCTCCTCAGACCTGAGATCATCACTTGTTTATGTGTTTTATTCTCCTCGGCCAAACTCCTAACCTTCATTTAACTGTTGTAAGACCCGTTATTAGCCCAATTCTTTCGCCCACTCTCTTACAAATTTATTGTATTGGGCTTATTGGGTCCATCCCCTGTTTCCATCTGGGTGTGGGCTACAATTTGTGACCCTACAAATATGATTTTCTAGATTAAAGTTTGATTAGTTTCAAGTTTAAATTTTGTATGATTTTATTTAATTGTTGATTATATGATTTAATTAAGTGAATTTAACGATTTATTTATTTGCATTGTAAAGTTTATAATAATATTCGTAGGGTCATCTTTAATTAAATTTTTACTCATTTAGCCGTCGGTCTCTTTGTTTTCCAATTAACGGTTACTAATTAATTTATTTAAATGACGTTTGATTTCTTTTACTAATCTCTTTCTCTCCCTCTTTGTTAACATCCTATTATTTTCCCAAATTTGGTGATAATTCTAATGTACTAAATATGCATATTGTAACGTTTATTTTTATTTTTATTTTACTCCATTTTGCTGCCATGAAGTTAGTACATCCATAAATATTAGTTTATTATTTTATGATATGTTTGGTTTGATATTATATTATTATAAATTTAGTGTTTCTAAAATAGCATGTGTTTTGTATTCTCTTTTTTCTATTAATGCATTGTAACGTTTTATGGAAATACTTTATAAGAAAATTGTTTATTCTTTTTTTTTTTTTTTAAATTGAGTGTTTCTAAATTGATATTTGTTTTGTATTTCATTTTTCCATTGATGCATTGTAACATTTCATGGGAAGACTTTATAAGAACAATTTTTATTTATTGAATAAAATAATATATGTTTAATTTTTTTTTTAAATGAGACAAAATATAAATAATTATGATATGGAGGATGTTGCTAAATTTAAATGTTGAATAAAATAAGATGAGAATAAAATAATAAAAATGAAATGTATAGCAATAAACACCATATTATTTTAGTTATGCTAGGTAATAAAATAATATTATATTTTTATATACTATCTTTATAATGCAATAATATAACATTTAACAACCAATGAGAATAAAAAAGATAACAATATAAAATATAAAACTAAATTGTATCAAGCTCGATTACCTGTCAAGTCCAATTTTAGCAAACTAACTGACTTCTAGTAGTCTAAAACTGATTTCTGCAATGCATTTGGTGGAGTTTTCAATACTGCATCAATATGTTTTGATGGTCAACCTGTTACACTAAAATTAAAAAATATATATATACCAAAAATTGAAGGAAAATATATATATATATATATATATATATATATATATATATATATAGAGAGAGAGAGAGAGAGAGAGAGAGAGAGAGAGAGAGAGAGAGAGAGAGAGAGAGAGGCTTTTGTGTGTGGAAAAATAGAAATTATGCATGGAATAAGAGGGAGAATGACAATTTTATAGCATGAGGATAAGAATAAGAAGAGTAAAAAATAAAGGAAGATAAAAAGATAGAATAATATTAATATTGAGAGTAGTGGGGATATGAAAAGTTGAAATGGAATGAGAAAGGTTGAAGAAAGTTAAGGTAGAGAGTAGTGGGGATATGAAAAGTTAAAATGGAATTGAAAATTTAATAATAAATAAGAATAATTAAAAATAAGATAAATTAAATATGATATTTTGATTGTAATATAATAGAGTTTTTAATTCACTTTAAATGTTAAAAAATTATATAAAAAAATTGATAATGAGATGGCTGCTAACGTGGCTTAATGGGAGCGTAGCAACATTAAATGCTACGCTTCAGCTTTTAGTAATATATTGATATCCAGTCTTTCTTCTCAAAAAAAAAAAAAAAAAAGTATTCTAGCATTTTTAGGGACTAATATCGATTATGGGTTAATTTTGGGGACAATGGTATATTTTAATAGTTTTTTTAGCATTTTTCAACTGAGTCCTTACATTAACATTACACTCAAATAAATATATTTTTCAGCCATATATATATATATATATATATATTTGAAGGGTAAAACTTAAGTATAGTATATAATACCTTAGATACCATTTTTAAAATTCAGCCATCTGATGATAGTTCTTTATTATTATACCAAGACATCTATCGGTTTTTGGTGTAAGTGAAGATTGGACCCCAAATCTTTTATTCAGAGCATTCACATCAAGAATGCTAAAAAATATAGTTTTTAGTAGCATCCAAAAACACTACTTTATCTATTTTAAACTTCACTTTATAATAAACCCAACATAAAAGTTTTATTTGTTTTAACATTTCATTAAAATATTATTTATTTATGATTTATAATTCTTTTTTATTATTACCACCCACTCACCCTCACCACCCAAGCCACCACAAACCCAGAACCAACAACCTCAACCCACGACACAACCAACCATCGGTCTCAACCCACAGCACAACCCACAACACAACCAATCACGGCACCATCGAGATCTATCGAGCAACCCAGTAGCCCATCGCCGCTGAGAAACACCACCAAGACAAAAACAACCGAGACCCACTGAGACAAAACAACCAAAACCCACTAACCACTAAGACCCACCAAATTAGACCCATAAAACCCACCAAACCCACTAAATCAGACCCACAAAAGCACTGTGTGACCTCACCCACCAAATCAGATGCACGAATTACCGAACCACAACCAACGAACCAAGGCATGGGAGAAAGAGAAGAGAGGTAATTTTGCAGAGAGAAGAGAGAGAGATGAGTCAGAGAGAAGAAATAAATTAATTTAAAAAAACATAGCAACTTGCTACAGTAAGTTTTTAGTAGTAGCAACTTACTATAACAAGTTGCTGAAAATTTTTAGGATTAGCAACATTGATGTAGAGGGTTTTTTTTGGTGGTTTAGTGTTAAAATGACTTTTAGCATTTTTCACATATTTGATGCGAACACTTTCAAAAATTAAAGTCTTTACTAATTGAGCTAATTGGAATCCTAACCATCTATCTTGTTAAAAGAACTTAGCTAACGGTGTTAACACCTTCTCTTTCTCTAATTTTGTTAACCATATCCCTCCAATATCTCACTCTCATCTCAAACTCTTGAAGATCTCTCATTCTCTCCACTATCGGATCTCCATGGCTCCTGTCTAGGGGCAGTCACAATAGGCCACCATTAGCCACTCTCATGGTGTCTCTTTTGGGTTCTCTCTTCCAGGGGCGTAGCATGGCCCCCCCAAAATTTTGAAATTTTTTTAAATATATATATATATAATTATTTTAATATTTCCAAAATTGAGTCTACAAAAATAAGAGTTGCCCCCCCCCCCAAATATTTGATTTAGTCCAATGAAGCTCTTAAAAAAAAATTGATCTAATAGTTATAGAGATATAATATTATTTTTCACAATTTTATTTTTTATTGTAAAATATGTTCTTATATCTGTTAAATATTTGATAAAGTTTGGCACCAAACATATTTAAATCTATATCTTTTTCAATCAGTTATGTGGCAATTAACAAATCATTGACTCATTAAAAAAATAATGTCACAAAAACTACACATGAAATGTCTCTTTAGTTATTACATAATAGGTTAGAGTAAGATAACTTCAAATATGTTTATAGCCTAACTTATTCCTCCAAATTTTGGATCATTCATGTTTTTGAAAATTTCATTAGTTCAATTGAAAGATTTTTTACTTACTTTAGTATAAAATTTGATAATTTGTATTGAAAATGAATTTTTTTAAGAATTTCACTATAAAAATAGTAAAAATGAATTATATTTTATGAAAGATCGCCACCAAACATAATTTTGATTGAAATCACTAAGCTCTTTTTTGTTGTTGTTTGGTGTGTATATATATATAACTTATCAAATAAAAAAGTGTGTATATAATAAAAAAGCGTGTGTATATGTATATGTAGGGTTGTCTTGATAAATATATTAGAATTGCAACTTAGCCCCCCCAATAAAAAATTCCTGGCTTCGCCCCTGCTCTCTTCTCACTAAAGTCTAGCCTAGACCTGAAAGCCTAAACCCATGAGCTTTGCCTCCATCTTAGGCAACAAAGCACACCGATTCTCCTCCTCCTTCTCCTTTGTTTGTTCTCTAGTTTCCTTTAATTTATCTCTTCTCCTCTTCTCTCGTTTGATTTTATGTGGGTTTGGGGATTAGGTTTTTTTTGGATGTGGTTGGGTTCTTTAACAAAAGAAATAGATAAACATACGGTGTTTGTTAACACCGTTAGTTGAGTTATTTAGTGAGACAAGTGGCTAAATTTTAAAGGGAATAAAATAAAGATATTCATTTGCTATTATTTCTTTGTGACTGTATGGTCACAAATTGTAGCTCACACCCAGATGGAAACAGGAGATGGGCCCAATAAGCCCAATACAATAAATTTGTAAGAGAGTGGGCGAAAGAATTGGGCTAATAACGGGTCTTATAACAGTTACTGAAGGTTAGGAATTTGGCCGAAGAGACTAAAACACATAAACAAGTTAAGATCTCAGGTCCGAGGAGCAAGTTTTGGACTAATTGGTGGCTCCAAGTAATGTCCGAGGGGTAGGTTCTTAGATAAAATGTTTTTCTTTGGGTGGTGTTCTTCCAGATGCTACAGTAATTCTTCCTTCTTATTCTTTTTCTTTCTTTTTCTCCTCCCTTCTTCTTCTGGAGGATTCACTCCATTATATAGTCCTTCATTGTTTGATCTTATCGTCCACTTGTCTGCCATCTAGCGTGGTACTCGAGTTTCTGTTTCTTCTCTTACAGCTTTTTGATTTTCTGGGGGTAAAGGTGATTCAAAACACTGTTCAGGGGTCTTCTCCACATAAATGCGGCCAGGAAAGCTGCTGTAATGCATTTAATGCGGTGGTAGCAGCTTTTTCCTAAGATATTTCTGCATCTTTATCCCTTCCGTGTGCATTGGTAATCTATCTTCACCTCTGGAACTTCCTGGAAGGTGGACTAAGGGGGAGCCGTGGCCTTCCTCACCGACATACGCCAGACCCGAGGAGGGTATTCCTCTCGGACCAATATTCCTGGACACTTACGCGTTCTACTGTTAGTTGCGAGGTTCCTTTATGATTTCCTCTCCTCGGACGTATTGTTGGTAAAATGTGGTACTTAAACTCACTGCAAGGGCCCAAGTTTTACTCCCCCCACAGTGACTATTAGGGGTGTGCACAAAACTGACAAATTGAAAAAATTGACCGAACGGTTGCCAAAATTTCAGTTCAGTTTGGTTCCGTTCGGTTTCAGTTTTCAATTTTTAAAAACTGAAAATATTCGATTTGGTTTCGATGACATGTTTGAATGCACTAAATCGGCCAAAACCGAACCGAATCATATTATAATATATTTTATATTAAATATATAATATAAATTTTATGAATATTTGGGCCTCCTATACATATTTGGCATTTTCAAAATTTTTTTTTTATAAAGACCGTTGGGCCTTTCTTTTTCTTTTTTTTCATATGATTCGGCCTTTTCTCTTTATGATAGGATAATCCAGCCTTTTCACTGTTTTCATTTTATCATTTGATTAAGTAACTATAATTAAACTAATTACTCCACTGATTAGATATCTAATATCTAATTAAATTTAATCTAATTAAACTATAAAAACAAAAGTTAAAAAACCTACCCTACATACCCCACAGCCCACACGTTTTCACTCACTTGCATGGCCTCCACACCACAGTCCCTTAACCCACTCGCTCTCTTTTTCTTTATCTTTTTTTGAGGTTTTGTTTAATACTAAATCAATGATATTTTTTTGTGAATCACCTAGTCCACGCTAGTTACCTCAGAGATCAAGGAGTAGTAGCCCAAGAAGGCCCATTAAAGGAAGAAGCAGTAGCAACAGCAGCCGCAGTAGTTAGCTGCTGCTGCCTCTCTATATCCCCAAAACCCCATTGCCCACCTGTCTCCAACCCCCTAAAAAAGAATCTGAGTTATGTATGATGCAATGTGGAGGTGGTATTGACTATGAGAACAAGATATTGTGGCTGTAATATGCTCTCTGATGGTAGCATTTAGGTTTGTCTAAGTTATGTTGGAGGTGATGTTATTTGCTGTTTATTTTTTCAAAAATTATTTAAGTTGTTATTTTATTATTGAATTTAGAGTTTTGAAAAAACAGATAAACAGATACTGTTTGTTGTTACCAGCGTTTTAGTTTGACTTATTTTAGTGAGACAGGTGGCTAAATTTTAAAATAGAGATATTCATTTGCTATCGTTTCTTTGTGATTGTAGATATACTGTGAAAGATATACACAACAAAACCAACCACAGTGCCACCCAGCTTAAACCCTAATCCTAAACCCCAGAGAAACCAAACCACTTCTTCTTCAACCGTCGTCTCCGATTGAAGTTCCGGCAAGCAAAACCGAAGGTACCCTTTTCCTGTTTCGGTTTTCCTCTACCCAAAATTGGGTAGTTTTTATTATGTGATATGATGAGATGTGTGTGAAAATTTGGATGATTGATGATGGGGTATGATGCTCTGTTTTGTGTGTGTGTGTGTGTGTTCTAAGTGTATTTGTTGATATTATGTTTGAATTGGGTAATTGCCATTTGTTTTTGTTTGTGTTGTGCCACCTTTTACTAAAATTGTTCAAGGATTCATTATCAAACATGTCTTGCGTTGCTGTTTTTGCTTCTTTGGATGTTATGATATGTGTGTTTATTGTTAGTTTAGTTCTCTTTCAACTTATTTTGTAGCTTTTTGCAGAAGTCATGTTTGAAAAAGGTGTACCCAGAAAAATGTGAGTTTTAAAAAAAATTAATCTTTGGCTAATTAAGTGCCAGCTTGGTACAGATTTTTTTTTCAGTGCCCTTTTGAAAAATTGGTGTTTGAAATAGTTGCATCTGGAAAATAGTGGGGTTTTAAAGAGCTGTTCTTTGAAAAAGTGTTGTTGGAAAGAACAGAAGCAAATAGACCTCGTTGGTTGATTTGATATTATTGCCTTTTTATTTTTGGCTGTGTAAGTTGCAGATGGCCAGGTGGGACGAGATTCTATCCCTTCCTGTACAGAATCCTCCAACCTTGGAATTTTCTGCTGCTGACCTCGTGTGGTCAAAGGTGGAAGGTTGGCGTGACAAAATCGATAGAGTTGCTCTAATCCCCTTTGCTAGAGTGAATGATTTTGTAAAGGGTGAATCAGAAAATAAAGACTGTCCATCAAGATTTCATGTTGAAGCAAGGCGACGACGACGTCCAGAGATGACGTGCAAGCCAAAGGTTGATGGCATTCTTGAATATATTCTGTAAGTTCAAACTTGTTCCTTTAGAGGAGTTCTTGGTAACTAGTACATCATGAGTGTTCACATAGCTTGTTGATTGTGAAGGTATTGGTGTTCCTTTGGCCCTGATGACCACCGTAAGGGTGGCATTGTACGACCCAGTAGGACAACTTATGTCCCAAAGAAGAAAAATGCTGGCCGACCAAATACTAAGAGAGGTTGCACATGCCACTTTATTGTGAAGCGCTTAATTGCTGAACCATCAGTAGCACTAATCATATATACTGAAGATAAGCATGTAGATAAGAAGGGGTTGCCATGCCATGGTCCACAGGATACTAAGGCTGCTGGAACGCGTGCTATGTTTGCTCCATACATATCAGAGGATCTCCGTCTGCGGGTCTTATCTCTACTACATGTTGGGGTTTCTGTGGAGACAATAATGCAAAGACACAGTGAATCGGTAGTAAGACAAGGTGGACCAAGTAACCGTGATGACCAGTTAAGCCACCGGTATGTTCGAAGACAAGAGAGGAGCATTCGACGTTCTACATATGAACTTGATGCTGATGATGCAGTCAGCATCGGCATGTGGGTTGCAAGCCATCAGAATCATGTTTTCTTTTATGAAGATTTCTCTGATTCAGAGCCTTTCACTTTGGGAATTCAAACAGAGTGGCAGTTACAGCAAATGATTCAGTTTGGCAATTGCAGCCTTCTGGCTTCTGATTCAAGGTTCGGAACCAACAAATTGAAGGTCTGATTTTATTTTATCTATTTCATTATTTTTTTTAAAGTTTATGTAGCCTAAGTCCTTAGAAACTAACTGCACTTTTTGCAATTTCATCTAGTATCCGATTCACAGTCTTGTTGTATTCAACTCAGACAACAAGGCAATCCCAATAGCTTGGATTATAGCACCCAGGTTTGCAAGTTCAGATGTGCATAGATGGATGAGGGCTCTTTACAATAGAGTTCGCACAAAAGATCCTACTTGGAAATTGGCTGGGTTCATTGTGGATGATCCTCTAGTTGACGTCCTTACAATCAGGTTGGTTGCTAAGTTGACCACTCACATTCCAAACTGTATATTAATAACTATATGATTTAATAAACATTTTGGTAGAAAATTATTCCATGGATCTCATTGGCTTATAGGGGAGAAATTATTCAGTCCTCTAGAAGGACCAGTTCAGCAATGCCTAGTAGTCCTCCCACTCAATAATAAAATGCCATGTTTTTACCTATCCAAAAAATAAAATAAAATAAAATTCCATGTGTTCAAACTAATTAAGTCAAATCCTAATTACAGCATTTACAAAATAAAATAAAAAGTCCATGGCAATACCTACTATCACCGCTTCCTCCAACTTTCACACCTGCACCTGCTAGTTCATTACACCACAATGCTGGTGTAGGTTGGCTTTTAGTTTGCTTTATCCGAGCATTCTTGTGTAAGGAATCTGCAAACACCAGAGTCGAAGAAGGCTAACAATGATGTTAGCTGTTCTCGTGAAAGGTTTTTATTTGATTTTATTTTTTTAATTCAATATTGTGATTAGGGTTGTGATTAAGATACACATGAAATTTTATTATTGGATGGGAGGACCATTAGGCATTGCTAACATGGTCCTCCAAGAGGACTGATAATTTCTCCATATAGGGGTGGTGGTGTAGACACCAAATATGCCCATTAACCTGATTGATCACAGTTAACATAGATTAATGCTAATGGATGGTAACACTTTTTAATATTTAATTTGTTTTTGTTTTTGTATTTAATGTAATCAGTTTCAATTTATTTACTTTCCTTTCCTTCTATGATGTAGTTTGGGAGGCCTATTTTAAGGCTCTGAAATGCAGTTGATCCTAAATTAATGAAATTTGTGTTGGAAGATTACTTATAGTGCTTGGTGGTGATTCCAAGGAAGCCTAGATTCCTAGGTTCCTACCTTTATCTCATGTTTGGTGATGATTCCAAGTAACCATAGGTGTTGATTCATACGTTTCTATTTTCTACTTTCATCACTTAATGGTGATTTCAAGCAAACCCTATGCGGTGATTCCTAGGGTCCTACCTATCTTTTTGTTCCCTAAAGCACCAAGTCCCCTTTTGAGAGTTCATTGTCCTGCATCAATGGGAAGCTGGTTACACAATAACTTGATTCGCATGTTTATGAAGCACTTGCTTGAGTTTAATCATAAATATAGGTAGGGTTTTGGTACACAAAATCAAAATCAGTGACCAACCCTTAAAATTCCCATTTCAAAGCTCCTAAATATAGGGTGTTCATGCTTATTGATTCAGACTATCTTGTTGGTGTCTTACCTCTTATTGTATTTTATGGCTCAAAAGTAGCTTCAGTAATATGTTTCTAACTGTTGGAAGCATTATATTTCATATATAGTTGCATAAGACAAAAGATTTGCATTGATCAAGCTGAAAGGACAAATTAACAATAATTTTTGGTGGTTCTAGTCCAATATATGAGTTTGACTTGGGTAGCCTGGATTACTTAGCATGCTGAAAATTTACTGTAGTGGAGCCAGACCTTTTAGCGTGGTGGCTGTGACTTCTTCTATATTCTAATGAATTGTACATACTTGAATTATTGAATTTATATATGTTTTATGCATTTTTCTCAGGGATGTGTTTGAGTGCTCTGTACTGATATGCTTCTGGCGGGTCCGTCATGCGTGGCATAAAAACTTAGTAAAGAAATGTTTGGAAACTAAGATGCAAGTCGAGATATCAAGACGGCTTGAGCAGGCAGTGGATAACATCTGCCGAGGACAAGGAATCGTTAATTTGTTTGAGGATTTATTGGAAGATTTTATTGATGAGTCAGATTTTATGGATTACTTTAAGGCGATATGGTATCCTAGAATAGGTTGGTCACTGTCTTTTCTAAATGGAGGAATTCTTTCCCTTGTGTGAGGGAAGTGAAAATATATATTGTTTATTTCACTTATAAAATATATACATATGTGTGTGTGTGTATATATATATATATATTTTTTTTTTTTTATTGCAGTCTTCCACATTTACTGCCAAACTGCTAATTTACACTGTTGAATGGGTGACCATTTCCAAGTATTGATCAAGATTTGTGTTATATATGAGTGTGTATGTGTAGGTATGTATTTATGTATTTATGTATGTTTGTACTTGGTTTGGGGTTCCTAAGATTTTGTAACCCAATGAATTAGTAATCTTAATTATTAAAGATCAACTTGATCGTATAAGGTGAAAGATATGAAGTCTTACTCTAAAATACTATGGAGTCCATTGGCTTTTCTATGTAGGTCTGTTTTCTTTTATTAAGAAATTGCTGACTTGAGACTTTGTTCTGACTCAGGAGCATGGACTGCAGCACTAAAATCTCTTCCACTTGCGAGCCAGGAGACATGTGCAGCAATGGAGTTTTACCACAGCCAGATGAAGCTTAGGTTGTTGAATGAGAAGGACCCTGGTGTTTATCAACGTGCTGATTGGTTGGTTGATAAGTTGGGTACAAAAGTGCATTCTTACTTCTGGCTTGATGAGTACTCGGGGAAGGATGATTTTGCACGATATTGGAAAGATGAGTGGAGGAGTGGTTTAACATCTTGGCGCAAAGCATTGAAGATTCCAGACTCTGATGTTGTCATACAAGGTGGATGTGCAAAAGTTGCCGACCAGCTTGTTAAGGATAAAGTATATGTTGTCTGGAATCCTGGTTCACAGTTTGGTATTTGCAATTGCACTTGGGCAGAAATGGGCAATATGTGTGAGCATATGTTCAAAGTTATTAATCTTTGCCGTAAACGAGGATCTACTATGCCATCTATCAGCATATTCCAGTACCACAAGGCATTGATTGACATGCTACACTGCCAACCCCATGATTCTTTGATTCGTGATCATGCTATTTCTTTAGCAGTTTGTGTACAGAAGCAGTTGAATGTACTTGTTGATTTAGATAGCAGTCAGACTGCTTTAGATCCCATTCAGAGTCAAACTGTAGATAACATCGAGCAAGAAACTGTTGAGATAGCTCTTACTAACCAAGATACAGAATTAGTAAATGAAAGTAACTGCATGAACGAGGATGTATCAGCTCATGATGAGAATTGTGGGGATGTAAATGATGCTCCTCACATTATTAGCAGTGATGTGTGTGATGAACTGAATGATTTGGCTACTAGTGGAAATCGCATCTCTGGTGAGAATGTTGGAGAAGAAATTCGTTGTGCCGAGATGGATGTTGAGCCATCTTCCATCTGTATTTCCCCACCTGGACTATATTCTGTTGATGAGGTTGTTGCAAGCAATGTCTTTTCCGAGAATGGAGACGGAGATTTGGACAATACAAGAAGCAAGCATCTCCCGTCCAAAGTTGATTCCATTGATGTAAATGGGTTTCAAGATAAAGATTGCGATGAAAATATGATGGATGTGGAGCCACTATCCATTGATTTTCCTCCGTCAACTAGGGAGTTTCTGGAGCAATGCACAGTGACCCAACAAGATGGTCTTGCAGATAATGATCTTGAGCCTACAGTTTCCAATACTCCTGATTCTGAAACCAAGACCTCCTCAGCTATATCCTTGCCTGTTGAGTCACAAGTGGTTGTTGATATGATTGAAATTTCTGGTGTCATCAAGGAGAATGAAGGAATGGAATTGAAAAGTGGGAATGACAGCATGGATGAGAACCTACTCTCTGCGGATAATGGTGTCCAAGATGATGGTGTTCATGATAACATTTCAGATGATTCTGGTAATGGTCATGATGCAAAGGCAGTTGACAGCATGATGACTGAATAGTCAGAGTTGCTGCTAAGATGCTTATGGACAGCACATTGCATTGAGGACAACAACCTCCACAGATTTCAGCTCATGAATCTGGTTTTTGTGAGAAACCCTTTTTAATTGCCGGCTCTTTTCAGATTAGGTGTAAATCTCAGAAGGCTGCTGGAAATAGAGACTCTGAAAATGAGGTTATTTGCCAGCAATTAGTTGTTACTGGTGTCAATGGCACTGCTGGAGAGAACTATTTCATGGGGGACTTGGTGCATGCCTCTCCGGCAAGTACAAACACTACGGGGATGCTGGTGTTGCAGTTAGTAATGGTTGAAATTGGTTCTCCATCTCACCCATTTTCTTCATGTAAATATTTGTCAATCCATCCAGTTGTTTCAATCTTGTCAATTTACCTGAGTATTTTTTCTAATTTATATCTTAATAGTTACACACAATCTCCAGGAAGTTGTCAATAATGGCCAACATATTATGATCTTCTATATGGAAGGGGTAAGAAAATGCCTCAGTTTTGACAAGATTGGGAAATATGACCACATTTTTAATATTGGCCTAAACTTATGATTGATCACATTTTTTTAATACGAGTTTCTTGGATATCTTGTATCATTTCTGCCTTTCTTAAGTTTTAACACAAAATCCATTGTTGTCAAACAAGCATATTTCCTGTATTGGAAGAAATAATTTCTTTGCCTTCTTTGCTAGTTTATTTACACACTGCTTTTCTGTAGAAAAACACTAAATTGTACATTGCCCAACTGGAAAATTGTTTGTCTTTGGAAAAGTCAAAAGGTGTACTCAAGTTTTTTTTTTTTTTTTGCTAAACAAGTTTTTTGGAATAACAACTACAAGAAACGTTGATATATATATATATATCTAGTAAGTGTTGGTTCTATTAATCTGGTTTTGAAAGCAGCTTTTAACCACTTATTTATTTACTAAAAATTGGTGCAAGTATAATTGTGTATATATATAAAAAAAAAATAAAAAGTGAGTTCTAAAAAGTGTTTGTTTGTTTTTGTTTTTTTTTTTTTTTTTTAATAACCCTGTTAAGACTGACTGGTAAATGAAGTTATTGTTTCAATATTAAAATTAATATTTTAGAGGTGGATTTTGATTTTCAATAAAGTTATCATAACACGTGAATAAAGCAAAAAATATGCTACAAATATCATAGAAATGCTCAATTTAAATTGATAGCTTATAAACATTTCATTTACTCAGTAATATGTTCTTCAATTTTATCAAAAATATAGTATCTAAAAAACATTTATGATCTATTCAATTTTATAAAAATAAAAAATTGTATCTCAAAAAACCATTTATGATGTTAAAAAAATAGTAAGTGTGAAATTGAATCAAGAAATATTCTATAATTTTATTTTAGCTTTAAAATTTCCCAGTTACTCAATAATACATGAATTAATCAATTTTATATCAAATGTAACATCCAAAAAAAAAAAAATTATGATACTAAAAAATCTATATAAAAAAAATTGAATTAATTTTTTTTAATTTTAATTTTAGTAATATTTTAAAAAATATTAAAATTTTCCCTCACCTTTCATTCAAAATAGCAAACACATATATAATTACGTCTGAGCGTGTTTGAGCATGTACGTGTGATTAAATCAATTTTGAAAAAAGAAAAAAAAAAAAGAAAAAGATAAAAAGACCTCAATTATAAACTAACTTGAATTTGTATGATTTAAAAAAAGCGATTTGTTGCTATTCTTAGGACTAAATAATATACTAAATTTTTATTTGATAAACCCAAAAAGTGATTTAAAAAAAAAGAAAAAAAAAAAGAAATACCAAACTCAATCATAAAGCAAGCAAATCTCGTAAAAAAAAAAAAAAATTATAAAGCAAGCAAAGGGTTGCGGGAGGGTTGTCTTCATATTTGAAACGAGGGCTCTCTCTCTCTCTCTCTCTCTCTCTCTCTCTCTCTCTCTCTCTCTCTCTCTCTCTCTCTCTCAAAGTGACAATATACATAGCTAAACTAAGATTAGTCAGTCTTCAAAGTCAATAATTATCTTAAGTATTCAATATATGTATCGTTTCTCTCATAGTATGTGCATCAATATAATTATAAATTTCACACTATAAGAAAGAAAATACATATATCGAATACATGAGATTTTTTTTTTCTCTCTCTAAAAGTGACAACAGACATAACTAAACTAAAATTAATCAATCTACAAACTCAATAATTATCTTATGTATCCAATATATGTATCATTCCTCTTACAGTGCGTCAATATGATTGTAAGTTTCACACACTATAAAAAAGAAGATACATATATCAGATACATAAGATATTTTCTCATTTGAACTTGATCTTACGGTGCAGAATTTAGATTAGAATGGAAGATTATGTATCATGTGAAAGAGTCCTGTCCTGTGGCATCAACAGCAGTCCACCTACCAGTTGTTTAGTTTTTTGCCCCATGTGTTTGGCTGTCTTTATGTCAATGAACGGTAAGAGCAACAAGAAGATTAAAAGATTGTTTAAGAAAAGGTAGGTTTAGTTGTTTAAGAACAAAAATGAAAGCACCACCCATCTTCCAACATTATTTTAAAGATTTCAATGTAAATAAGTACCCCAAGTTCTTGGCATGGCCTGGGAATTTACTTGAATAACTATTTCCTCAATTACAGGTTCTTTGCAGTTATGTCATCCATCACAACGGGGTTTAAGGCCAATATAAGGAGCATTTGGGACACCAGCCATACCAACAATCTCACAATAACCCAGCTACCATTGAACAGTTGAAGTGATGGCTAGGCTATTGCCTTCTCTCTTCTCCCTTAGTTTCCATTATGTTATTGTAACCACAGTTTTCATTTCTATTCCAAGGCTTACCCATTCATTAACACTAGATGCTGATATTGAAGTACTTAGTGCCTTGAAGCGTGGCCTTGATCCGAACTCAATTTCTCCAACATCATACCTTAATACTTGGGATTTCAACTTGGATCCATGCCAAGTTATGGGAGGACAGTTTCTAGGAATTTTATGCAGTAATCCTCTAGACAATTCTTCTCAGAGAATCACGGCACTTGATCTCGATGGAATTGGATATGATGGGTTTTTGACACCATCAATCGGAAACCTAACTGAGCTCACCATCCTCAGTCTAGACAAGAACAAATTTCGAGGGCCATTTCCAGGAACCCTCTCCAATCTTAAAAAGCTCACCAGACTTTCACTGGTGGATAATTACTTCACAGGCCCCATTCCTAGAGCAATCCCTTCGCTTATGAATCTTGAATATATAGACCTTTCAGGAAACAGTTTCTCTGGCTCCATTCCAACCAATATCTCTGGATTACGAAGCTTGACCTACCTGAGCTTGTCAAACAATGGATTGGCTGGAAAAATCCCTGACCTTAGAGGGTTGTGGCAGCTGCAAACTTTAGATCTTGGTACCAACCAGTTCCATGGAAATTTGCCAATTCTTCCTGTGAGATTGAGATCACTATCCCTAAGCCATAATTTATTTTCAGGCCATATTTCTCCAGTTAAGAGGTTCACACACCTTAGGAGGCTAGATATAAGTGACAACAGATTTTCAGATACCATCAGCAAGGATATTCTTTTACTGCCTAGGTTGGTTCACCTTAATGTTTCACTCAATCGCTTCACCGCAATAGAGACTGTCAACTTCTTTGGAGAAGAGACCCCGCTCGAGGTGCTTGATGCAGAAAATAACCATTTTCATGGTAATTTGCCTGTCAATTTGGTTACAATTCGGAATTTAGGCACACTTAATCTGGCACATAATCTGTTCTCTGGTCCAATACCAAGCGAATTTGGAGACAAACCAGGGCGACCATGGAGAGCTCTGTACTTGAATAACAACTTTCTGTCAGGAAATCTACCACCAGAGTTCATCCATCACGCAACAAGGGTAACAATCAGTCTTGCAAACAACTGCCTTAGGTGTCCAAGGGACATACCTCTGTGTCGTGGAGGGCAAAGATCAGCTTCAGAATGTGGTGAAAAGAACAATCGTGGTGGGTAAGCAATTCATCAGATCAATGGATAAGAGATTCATCAGAACACAATGGCATCATGGAGTCGTTAGGGAAATTTAACAGTTTATTTTTTAGTAAATCCAAGTCATTATCCAAAGTAGAAAAGCTTGTTTAACTTTCAACCAATAAAATCAAATGATTATGAATGTGAAGACCATGAACGGATCTTTTATTCATTAATTAATTTCTGGTTAGGTGTGTTCCCAATTCTCTGTATAAATGCTTCTGAAGTTAAATCTTACATTTCCTAAAACAACCGCAAACAGGAAACAAACCAAAAGAAGAAAATTTCAAAATGATTGCTGAATCTGGGAGCAAAGAATGGTCAGTTAATATAAAACCGAGAAAATTGACTACAACACTTTAAAAAACTGCTATAGACACAAGCTGTTTCTACATTGTAAAAGGAAGCAATTTATATAAACCAATTAACAGAAATGTTGCCAAGCCATGTGAAAAGTGGGAACTGAGCCAGAGCAATAAAGAGCAGGAGATAGTGGTGCTTGCTTGAATCATAACTCCTCACCTCTGCAAAGAGGACTCTCTTCATTGTCTTCACCAAGAAGATTCCCATGCATAAGCAGGTCCAAGGCATAATAAAATAGTAAGAGTATCCCCAGATAATCTTCCCAAGGACAGCCAAACACATGCCTGTGAAAGTATACCCTGCGTAAGCCACAATGTCCAGCAAGGGTGCCTCCCCACTACCCAATGACATCAATGTTAATTTCAGAAGAAAGGCTTGCGAAAACCACCCAAGCAATCCCTTGATAAACAACCAGTTCAGAGCTTCTGGGCTAAACCTGGCAATATACGTAAATATTAAAGAAAATTTGCAGGCAAGAAGAGAAAAAGGAAATAAAGGGATTGAGCAACAAATTATTATGAAAATTAAACAATTTGAGTTTAACTTTATAACATTAAAAGGAGACTACACCCAAATTATAACTATAAATCTAAATCTGAAGGCACTGAATTAGAATTTGCATAATGATTATGAGGAAAGTTGGGTGGCTATCCAGAATCAAAGCAACACAATGCAAACAAATCCTTCAACTGCTACTTAAGAGTAAAGAGAAGAAATTGTCATATCCAGAAGATTTCTACAACAAAACAGAAGAGGACAATTCAAGATTCCCTCAATTGCAGGAGGTGGAATCAATTATCAATCAACACTTCTACTTAGTGAAACTTCATAACTATAGAAGTTTTACAATTGATTGCAAATGGGAACGTCTACCCCAATAACATGCAGGCCTTGGGAGAATATATGGTCCAATCTGTAAAACAAGGTTGTCTGGCCTGCTAAAGGGGTCCAAGTCTAAGCTGTATCAGAAACATTTGGTATTTGGTACTCCAATTCACAGTTCCAAGTCCCTTTCTAACACAAGGATATTCAATGAAAAGAACATAAATCTATACATATTTTTGGGCATAACCCGTGAAGCTATTCCAGCTTTTGCTGACACTCAAGATGAGAGGACAAAACAAAAACACAAGCCCTATAGCAGAGACATAAATAAATAAAACAAGACATGCTTATACATTTATAATCCCAAAGCTCACAATAGAAGCTATGGTGATTAACATTGCCAACAGGCAACCAACCACCTCTTACCAACTGTACCATCATAAATGCCATCACAGGAAGACATCTCTGTCACTTACAAACTATGGCCTTTTCTGCATAGATGTTAAGCTTTAAAATGAAAATAGCTAGAATAATAGTGCCATAGTGACTATTAATATCACCACTTTGGAAATACTCAATAATTTTTTAAACAAAAACAGCTACCAATTCTGAGGAGAGGAACTAATTCAATGCTTATCATATCATACAACAATGATATGGTGAATTAAACTGTGACCACAAAAACTTGAAAAATGTGATACTAGAAAGAGGGGGAACAGAATATGACTACTACATAGTACATGTTTTTTGTTGTAGATGAGAGACCTAACAAACTTAATAACAAAAGACACTGAAAAGAAAGAGCAACAGACAACCACACACAAATGTGTTCACTTTGAATGCTAACAGAATGAGGGAAAATTAATTTCCTGTGATATGGAATAAAAGAGGAAGATTAATTATTACAGTGAAAGAAAAAAAAATTCAGTCACATACTTTCCATTAAGACCCAATGAGAAGCCAGCAAGAACAACGTAGGTACCAAATGCCATAAATGGAATGTAGAGGTCTGGTGCATTTATATCATAAATTGGGGGCTTATAAGACAGCCTGCCCCCTACTGGCTCAGTTATCCGGGTCCAATGGCCCTGGAGAAAAGGAAAATAAGCAAAAAAGATATAACTACCATGGAAAGAAAAAGTTTGCTACAAGAAAACAGAGCATGCACATTGCTTACCCTATGCAGGAATGGAAACAGAACAACCTTCAATTTGTTCCTCACATAGTGGTCATTCACTTGGAAATAGTATTGGGGATCTGAGAAGTACCTACTTATCTGTTTAGTTTGAAACAAAATATCAATATAGAGGACAAACATGTATCAAGAATGCAACTGACAAAAAAAGTACTTTCATATAAGAGAACCCAGATATTTAAGGGACAAACTCAATGATTTTATGACAGTTATTGGTGCAGACACTAGATACAGGCCTCCAATTATGCAGACTTATGTAATATGGACGCAGACGCATGAAGAAAACGGCCCAACCAGTGGCCTTATGGATGGAGCCTGCTAACGTATGGCCTAAGGGTTAATCAACTGGTGTCTACAATTTGTTTAATTTCTTTAAGTTATGTAATTGGTTAAACCTTGTTTTCTTTTCCTATTTGCTTAGGGAATTTAACTCCTTTTCTTACTAGGTTAGTAAAACTATTTTCTTTTCCTAATAGGATAATAAGTTTGGAACTCTATTTAAAGAATCCAGGGATCAGTGTTGTTTTACAATTTGCTTGAGCAATAAAGTTTATTGTTGGAGTTTTTCCTTTGTTAGCTTGGTACTGATTCCCAGGTTTTGTTTTCTCTTGCTTTGGGCTAATTCCTGGCAAACTTGATTCCTAGGTAAATGTAATTTTTCTGTTTTTGTTAAATTTGCGATGTCTTAGTTATAATACAAGGGCCTTCAAATATCCATAAAAAAAAAATAATAATAATAAATATAATTTTAATGTATTTTGCACAACTTAAATGAAAATGACTTCAAAATGTTTTAGGTTTCAACTTCAAGTTGGAGAGAAATGGAGCAAAGGAAGGTCGAAAATAACAAGAGTAGAAGTAGTGAAGGAGGTAATGGAGTATATGAGCTTAGTGGGACAGAAAAACAGGAATATATGTGCCTGACCCTGGATTAACCCAGATTGATTGAAAAAATATCTACAAACCCAATCCTAAATTTGTTAAGATTAAGAGTTTGTTGATGGCTGTGATTGTGATATGTTTTTAAGTATTACTTTTGGTGTGTTATATTTTCCCTGACAAATGTTAAAGAGGAAGGCAGTCATATATTTTGATTTGAAAAGGAAAGTAACTAATGAATTTTTTTATTTTCTTTGGAATTTATATGGAAGATCACACTACCCCTGCATGGACAGTTTTAAAAGACAAAGATCAAACTTTGCCAATTCTACAGCTCCCAAGATCATTCAGATCATAGGGTATGCACTTCAGTACCATAATTTCGCCTAAGCTTTTGCATATTACATTAAAAAGATGTGATTTCCCTCAAAAATAGTTGCAACCAAGAAGTCTAATTGACAACTTCAATAACCGCACTGACAGTGTCCTCTAGAGCTTAGGTGCATTCTAATCCATCATACGGATACACAAATAATAAAAGATTGAGAAGAAACTTGATAATACCAACATGACAACATTCAAGTTATCATAATATTATATCCCTTGTAAGCTCAAACAAGAATGTTGTCTTAAATTATAACAGTATATGCCACTTACATTGCTTTGCACATATTCAGAGCTCGATCCTAAAATTTTCTCTCCATATGCACCGAATCCACCTCTGATAAGCCCAGAACCAGCTCCATAAAATGCATTCCCAAATGGATTAGGTGGAGCATTTGCTGCATTTACCGGTGGTCTTGGCACCCCAGGCTGGGTCCCCACATTGCTGTACATTTCTGTAATTGAACCCAGCAAAAAACAAGGTCACAATTGCACCCAAAAGCACAGCTCAAGTTTAAGTCATCCAAGGAGGCTACTATTGCTAAATTTCACAGCCAAAATTTTCAGTTTCCGATTAAACGTCAGCACAGTGAGTCACAATTTTAAAATGAAGCATAAAACTAAAACTCTAAAAGCTACCTACCCAGCTCACAAAAACCAGAATCTGTTCTTTTCTTCTTCTTTTTTAACAATTAAATTGTTACAATAAGCGGGGAAGGGGAGATACGAATCTTGGTTCTCCTCATAAAGGAGACCAAGTAATGCCCACTAAGCTACAAGGCTCTTGGCAGAAAACCCGAATCTGCTAAATCCTATTTAGTTCCCAAGTAGTTAAACAACTTTCTCCCACTATCCAATTCTCCTCCTTAGGAGAACCTACATTTAAATCCCCGCTACCCCAACTCCTGCAAGGCTGCGACTAGTCTCATAGTTTTGGTACTAAGGTTTTGTTTTTATCGTCATTGTATCTCTTAAAAATATCACCCAACATATTACCCTAACCCCTTTTCAACCCAAATACATTCGCCATAAATCGATACACAACAACATTCTTCTCATTTCACAACCTTATTCTTCCTATCCCAAACCCTTTTTTTCATTTTTCTTTTCCAAAACAGATTAATAAGAACTCGATGCAATCCAAAAAAATTTTTTAAAAAAATTTGGCCATTAAATACAACACCTACAGTACCAAAATGAAACTAAAACCTAAGTTCATATACGAGCGAAAATGAAATAGCCATTAATTCATTAAATCTGCAAAATCTAAGAGAGAAAATTCATAATTCATGTGGCTTTCGTCAAACTCAAACAGATCTTCAACTCCAAATCCAAGAATATATATAGATGAAATTTAATAAAAATACGAATTTATACGCATCTATATATATATATATATACACAGAGATTGAGAGAGAAGGAGGTGTGAAAGGATACCGTTGGAGATATCGGCGAATTATCCGGCGATCAGATCTGAACTCCGGCAGGGTTTTCAGTGAAGGTTTGGGCACTGTCGCGAAAAAGTGAAGTGAAAACTGTGAGAGAGAATAAAGAGAGAGAAATTTTAACAGATCAAAGAGTGCGTATTAAGTTCTCTAAATAAAAAGGGTCGTAGCACGTGCCACGCATGTGCAACCGCGCTGGTTTGTATCGTTTGGTGCTTCTCTATTTTGCGTCAATGGACCAATAACGAATTGACACGCATACCAAAACAACAACAAAACAATTCAATTCCAAAGCAAATACAAACCATTTCATACATAATATACAAAATTTTAAAAACCAAAAAACCCCAAATGCTCCGTTTGGTTGCCGAGAAACCACAAGGAAAAATATAAATAAATAAACAAGCATTTGGCACATAGTTTATCTTGTCCTCTAATTCCATTTATCAAAACTTTTTTTGCTTTTGCGCTATTTCAAATTTTTTTATATCTTCCACTTCGATTTCTTGTGTGAACGAAATAGCATCGAAAACTTGAAAAATAACAATAATAAAATAGTTTCTGAGGAAATTTAGACTTGCTTGAAAAAGCTAGGTTCAGAAAGGATTCGTGGAAACCCTATAGAGAGAAAGAGAAACGAAAAAAATTCGAGAAAGTATGAAACACAGAGAAAGAGAGAGAGAAAAGTAATAAGCTACGCACAGCATATACAGTGCACAACATGTATAGCTGTGCACTGTAGGCAAAATATTTACCTATTCCATTACTGTTGCAATACTTTTTTTTTTATAATATATATTGGTGTTAAAAATAACTTTTTAGCACAATTATTGTTAGTACTCTTAGCGGGATATGTGTGATTTAGCAATATAATTTATTTTATTTTATTTTATTGTCTGTTAGCTTAATTGATTGTAAGACTTAAGTTGAAATTCTATAGCTCATTGATCATGATACTATTTTTTTTTTTTCAAACTAACTACTAAACATACACACTTAACTACACTTTCTCATCAAATTTAAACACATTACTTAACCTAAAGCACTAATACAAAATGGCCTAAATACTATAGAATTTCAACTTACAATCTTGTATAGTATAGATTAAAGTAGAATCCACACATATACACTTAAATTAAGTTAGAATAATTTATTAAAAAAAAGATTAAGTTAGAGTAGAATTTCTACCTTACATAAAAAATAAAAATCCACAGTAGCACAAAGGCCTTATAAAATAAAATATTTTAAAAAATGAAATAAAAGGAAAGAAAGAATGAATAACTTCATTGATCTAGAAATGAACAATATTACAATAAGGTATTAAATAGAAAAACATACTTAAAGATCCATTAAATCTGATGAATATGTTAATTTGTTGGCCTTGCCTTTTTTTGATTGGTTCTTATTATGAAATCTGAATGGAACTCGTTTGATAGATGTTACCGTGTTAGAGACTTTTTTATTTTTTAGTTTTTGAACAGACCAACAGTTCTAAGAGCCCATGGTCCAATACCCATGAAAATTAAATACCACTTTTTACTAAAATCAGGCCCAATAAATTAACCATTAAAGCACACAAATTGTATAAAATAAAATAAAACCCAAATTTTAGCTCAATAGCCCATTCACAAAACAAAGCCCTCAAATTATCAAAGCGTTAACCATTCAAAACAATTCCCAGGATTGAATTAGTTCAGATTTAGATCATGGAATTAATTGGGTTAACACTCAAATAAAAAGGGACCAGAAGTGTTTTGGTCTATTTTATGAGCGGCCCAAAAGGAAAGACATAAGCCCAGCCCGTGAGGCCTAGCTCAAAGCTTTTTTTTTTTTTTTTTTTTTTTGCAAAGTTTCAACCTATAGCGTCTACTCCTAATAATAACTCTTTATCATCATATCAAGATATCAATCATTTTTGGTGTAGATGAGGATTGAACTTCAGATCTCTTATTCAATTATCAGAGATTTCATCAGTTGAACTAACTGGAACTCACTACAAACATAATCTTAATGATGATTCATGATAAGCTATATAGATTATAGAATGCTTTCTAAAGATTGATAAGCTACGACACCAAGTAGCACTATATCAAACTTATGTATTTTTTCACTCGACCAATGAAGTATTTATTGATGGTTGGCTCACAAACTTTTAGGTATTGTAGACACCGCATTTACACTCCTTTTGACTCGGGCCCCTGTTTCCCAATGATGCTGAATTCTAATACTCAAAATTAGTTTAGGGCCCAATCAGATGTTAAATTGATTAGAGAAATGTTAAAATGAAAAATATAACTTTTAATGAGCAAATAAATTTACTTTTGGAAAAATAAGGCCAAGGAAACCCTCGCTATGCGCACGTAAGAATCAACCTGCGCACGTAGCTTTCTGCATGTGCACACAAGCCCGATCTTACACAAACATAACAAATTCTAGAAACCTAAACAAGACAAGTTTTCTACATTAATGTTGAGGTTTAGAACGAATCCCACATCGTCTGGGAGTCATTCCAAACCCCTATTTTCACACTATAAGTAACCTTACATAGTATATTTTCAACACATAGAAATCCCACAGAAAAACACTAAGATTCACTATTTCTAGTAAATCAAGGAGGGAGTTTTTCACAAAATATTTTCAAGTCAATTTTCTTTTGCTTAGGGCCTTTTCAGGCCTTGATCTTAAAGTTCAAGATTACCAATCACTTCTTTCTTTTTTTGTTCTTTTTTTTTCTTCTTTTTCAATTGTGAATAGATTTAATTGAGGGAAATGGTCAAAAATCATTCTTGAAGAGCTTTTCTTTAAGGTATTAAGTCTAAACTTTTCTTTTCCTTTTCTTTTCTCTTTTTATTATTTCATTGGGTTTTGGTCCATATACAACAATGCTCTCATCTTACTCTCATAGGCTTTCATTAGAATGTACTTAGAGATTTTCAGCCTTTTGTCTCAAACATGGGCTTACAATATATTCATCACCTTTGGGCTCTTCACCTTTCATTTTATCATCATCATTTTTTTTTTTTTTGTTTTGAAGTAGCCTATTAGCTAGTATATTGCAGCCTTCTTTTCAAGATCCATGAAGTTCTCATCATTTTGGGCCTAGGCATACAACAAAGAGGCCCAAGGTTAGGGAAATCCAAATTGAATTTGTAGAATCTTGAATGCTAAGCCCATAGCATACTTGTTATCTTAGGCCCAAAGTCCTCTTTTTCAAAAGGGCTTTTTGGTTTGGGTTCATGATAGCAATTAGGCTATGATCTTATGAACCTTTCAAGTTAAAATATACCCTTTAGATTTAGGGACAAACCCCTTACATGTGAGAACTTCTTTTCTTTTGTCTCATTTGTCTTAGGGTATGCCATAACTTTAGGGTCATCCTTCTATTTTTTACATCTTTTATTTTTCCTTTAGAATTAGGTGATCACAAAATATATGGTTGAACAAATAAGATATATATATATATATATATATATATATATATATATATATATATATATATATTTAAAGGATATCCTTTTTGATTGGGTCTAAGATCTCTCTAAGTGTGGGTAGGCTTCTTAAGGCTAAAGGGATAAATAAATAGGTCACTTACAACTAGGTGGGCCATGATCCTAACGAAGGCCTAAGTGGACCTTTGTGGATTGGTGGCAAACCGTTAATGTACTCAAAGCCCATTATAGGTAATGGCATACATTGTGTGTTGGTGGGATGAACTTTGAAAGACTTGGGCCTGAATGGAGCCTTCCATCTTCCCATTCATCACCAACCGAGGTTAAGGGACAAAAGAATCATGTGATGTGTGTGTAAACAAATATCGAATAAGCCATTATTAAAGTTAAGACATAGGACACATAGGAATTAAACTCATAATCCCCAATGAAGTCGCCATTGTGAACGCAAGGGGTCGTTTTTAGGAGTCGTCACTTACTTTTTGCAATGGCCTAGGAACCATATATATAGCATCCTTTTAAGGAATGACTTTTTGACCTTGGGAAGGTGTTAGGCACCAAAAACCACCCAACCTTAAGGTTTGCTTTCCATCATTGTGTCTTATGTCTTAACCCTATTAAAGGCACACTCAATACTTGTATCTAACTCACACACACACTAGAATACATCTAACAATCAACATGACATCAAACATTCCTACTTATACATCTATCATGCTTATCAACCAAGGTCTACTATACATCTAATCATGCATATCAAACAACCTACCATTCATCTCATCATAGCACAACACATCATCATAAACCCTAGCATTCATCTAATCATGGTATCAAAACATTCATCTCATCACAAACCCTAATCACATATCTAAGCATGCTTCATCACTAACTCCATGGTATTCATCTAAGGCAGCAAGCAAATCATGGTAAAAACACAAGCATTGAAAGATTTAAGCAACATGTGATTGCATCTATACATTGGAAATACTCATCCAAACAAGCATGTTTATACGCATTATCAAAGTAAGATCATACCACAAATGCATGTTCATTACAAATGCATGACTTACATTTACTTACATTGCAGTAACTCAGTACCTATGACATTATGCATGAGCATTTGAATGCATGTTCATATCAAAACAAACAACATAAGAGAAACCCTAATTCTAACAGGTGAAAAACAAACAAACAAATAATACATGTGAAATAGAAGTTTTGAAAGCATAAAAATTCGGAAAAGGCTAAACAGGAACATACATGTGAAAGCAGAAGCAAAAATAGAAAAATAAAATTAGGATTTCTGGCAAAGTTCATGCGCATGCATGAACTTGCCTGCATGCGCATAATCAAGCCTACGTGCGCAGGCAAGATTATGTGTATGTAGGTTTCTGCCCAGAAACCCTAGAAACACAGCAGATGCAATAAAACTTTAAAATGAGAAATCTAACATCTTTTCATGCTTTTAGAACATACAACTACATAAACCTAAGCTAGATAAACATATTCAAACATAAAAAAATAAAAAACTAAAGCAGACAGAAAGATTAAAGAGCTGAAAAGAAAGGAAAGGAAAAAGAAAAGTTTGAAACTAATACACCAAAGAAAAGCTCTTTAAGCTTGATTTTTTATTGTTCCCCTCAGTCAAATTTATTCACAATTCAAAAAAAAAAAAAAAAAGTGATTAGTAATCTTAAACTCAAAGATCAAGCCTAGAAAAAGCCCTAATCAAAAGAAAATTAACTTGAGGATGTTTTGTAAAAAACTCCCTTTTTGATTCACTATTTTCAGTGAATATTATGTAAGGCTACTTATAGTGTGAAAAAAGAGGTTTGGAATGACTCCTAGACGATGTGAGATTCGTCCCAAACCTCAACATTAATGCAAAAAACTTGTCTTGTATAGTTTTTGGAATTTGCTATGCGTGCGCAAGATCAAGCCTGTGTACGCATGTAGAAAGCTGCATGCGCAAGCTGATTCTTGCGTGCGCGAGGGTTTCCTTAGCCTTATTTTTCCAAAAATAGATTTATTTGCTCATTAAAAGTTATATTTTTTATTTTAACATTTCTCAAGTCAATCTATCATTTGATTGGGCCCTAAACCAACCTTGGGTCTTAGAATTCAACATCATTAGGGAATTGGGGCTCGAGTCATAAGGAGTACAAAATGCAGTGTCTACAATAGGTAGGAAGATTTATGTTTTTTGTCCTTCTCCTTTGGGGATGACTTTTCATTGGACCATTCTTCCATAGGAGACTTTGGTCGTTTGTCCACCCTTAGGCGATGTTGGACTGTCCACCTGTAGGCGACTTTGGTCATGCATCCACCCTTAGGTGACTTTATGTTTAGACCATCCACTCGTAGGCGACTTTGGTCATATGTCCATCTTTAGGTGACTTTATCTGTTGTCCTTCCCTTTTGGGGTGACTTTACATTTAGACTGTCCACCCATAGGCAACTTTGGTCATGAATCCAACCTTAGGCGTCTTTGTTTTAGATTGTCCACCCGTAGGTGACTTTGGTCATGCATCCACCCTTGGGCGACTTTGTGTTGGACCGTTCACTTGTAGGCAACTTTGGTCATCTGTCCACCCTTAGGTGATTTTGTTTGTTGTCCTTCCTTCTTAGGCGACTTTACGTTTAGACCGTCCACCCATAGGTGACTTTGGTAGTGCATCCACCCTTAGGCAACTTTGCTTTAAATCGTCCACCCATAAGGGACTTTGGTCAAGCATCCACCCTTCTGCGACTATAGTCATATGTCCATCCTTAGGCGACTTTGTTCATTGTCCTTCCCTCTTAGGGTGACTTTACATTTAGATCGTCCACCCGTAGGCGACTTTGGTCATATGTCCACCCTTGGGTGATGTTAGACTGTCCACCTGCAGGCAATTTTGGTCATACATCCACCCTTAGGCAACTTTGCTTTAGACTATCCACCCGTAGGCGACTTTGGTCATATATCAACCCTTAGGTGACTTTGTTCATTGTCCTTCCCTCTTGGGGTGACTTTACATTTAAACCGTCACTCGTAGGTGATTTTGCTTGATGGCACTTGATGACTCTTAGTTGTCCATTCAATTGGAGTGTTGAACAACTAATGTACCTATCATTTGATCACTTGGATTTAGTCAGATGACTAGTCTTAAGTCAATGCGTTGCATAAATATTCCTCATCTGCTGCCCCCTATTCCATGTTTGCCATCGCTACTTAAGTCAATCATCTATGGAAGATCCCTTAGATCATTCGTCACCTTGGTGACTTGGAGGATCGCTACTTAAGCTGATCATTCGTCACCTTAGAGACTTCGTCCTTCGTTAGAGGATCGCTACTTGAGCCGGTCGTCTTTGAAGGATCCCTTGGATCATTTGTCATCTTGGCGGCTTGGAGGATCGCTGCTTGAGCTAATCATTCATCACCTTGGTGACTTAGTAGAAGGGTAGGCTATATTGGCCATTCGCTTTTTTCTACTCAATGCATCACAAGTGGAGAAAATGCTTCTATTCAAATGGTAAGCTCATAGGAAAATAAGTTAAGTCTTAAATAAGCAAATAACATCAAATCATAAGTTTCATCAAAACATGATACTTATAAGCAATATATGGAAAGGAAATGCAAGCAAAGTAAATGTAAACATAGTTATAGGAAGCGAACCACTAGTGGTACTTCCTCCAATGCTCAGTGTTCCAAGGGTGAGGTAGCTTTTTCCCGTTAAATGTCCTTTAGTGGTTAGTATCTCTCCTGAAGCAATCAACGACCTTGTAAGGTCCTTCCCAATTTGGGCTAGCTTTCCTTGTGCTGAGTCCTTAGTGGCGAGTGTTACCCTTCTCAAAACTAACTCACCTATATTTAAGTGTCTTGGCTTTGCCCGTTTATTGTAATGCCTGGCCATGAGGTTTTGATATGAAGCTAGCCTTTGTTCAACACCTATTCTTAGTTCATCCAGTAAGTCAAGATTGAGACGCAGCTCTTTGTCATTCTTTTTTCATTTTAGTGATTCGCTTTGAAGCTTGTAAGTCCTACCTTCACTGGTATCACTGCTTCGGTTACAAATGCAAGTTTCAATGGAGTTTCACCTGTAGGGGTTCATGTTGTCGTCTGATATGCCAACTCAACTCCTTGAAGGTTGATATAGAGTTTGGTGTGATCTTGCTGAACCAAACTCACACTGGCCCTTTCAAAGTGGTAGGAAATTCTCGACACATTATCTTGTCAAGGATGCCTTGGAGATGCAAGAGAGTCTTGAAAGATTCAAGATGGTCAAATGGGTCTTTCGTCCCATCACAAGTCTGTAAGGATGGCATCCGAAAGTTAGGCGATAAAAGGCAAGATGTGACTTGTGCTATGAAGGGAGAGTCAGTACAATGTACCAAACCGTCAAGTATGGCTATTCATCCCTTCATAGTGTTCATCATAAGATCCATTCTGTCCATTGCCTTCATCTCAGCCTCTCATCGTGCGTTGCCCGTTTTGGGCCTACGGGGTGGTGCATCTTCCCTTCCGGTTCGCCTACTAGCAGCATTGCTCTCAGCCTCGTCTTCTTCATGATGACCATCTCCTGAATGGTGATAATCACTGCTCTGTTGGTGATTACTGGCTTTTGGTTGTTGCTCACGCAGTTGTTCAACCCGTACCTTTAATGCTTGATTCTGCTACACAAGGGTTTCATTCTACTAGGTAAGTCCTTTGATAGCAGCCAAGTGTGTTTATAGTAGCCTCTCTACGACGATAGGGGGATTTCCAGTTTTTGGGTTAACTGATGCTATCAATCAAGTTTGGATCATACGACCTTTTGTCTTAGGGATAAAGCAATGGCTAATTACTTGATTCCCCACAAATGGCGCCAACTAATGATGCTCAAGATCGTCAGTAGGTCTATCGCCCAAACCCATAGTCTTCAGTGAAAGGTGAAGAGTAGTGAACTTGCAAAATTAGAAATACCTTTAAAGAGCACTGGTGTTGTACTGGCCTAAGACCCTCCAAAGGTTAAGTCAAAAACTCACAATGATCTCTATGAACTTTAAAGAAGGAGTTTCCAGATCGTATTTTTGTGTACCTTGAGATTGGAGTGTCTCAGTGTTTATATAAGGGTCTATGGATGACCACCTTAGCTGAATTGTAGGGACATGGGGTTATCCCTTAGCTAACTTGTAGGAGTTGGGAACTATCCCATAGCTGATCCATAAAAGGTGGGAGTTATCCCCTAACTGATTTGTCAGAGATGGGAGTTATTCCTTAGCCAGCAATCTTGTGAACTTAGGAGAGTCTTAGATGACGCGAGCATTGTAACGTAGGCTCAATATGCCCATTTTTACTTGTCAATCCCGTATTCGTGTGAATGTAGGAGAGTCTTAGATGACGCGAGCTTTGTAACATGGGCTCATAATGCCCATTTTTACCTGTTTGTCCCTACAGATGACGGACGGGTGTGGAGGTCAAGCTCACAAGTGCTTACTCGTCAGCTTTTGTGCATGACGTGCATCTTGTTGGAGTATTTGTGATAACTTGCATTAGTTACATCTAGTCTTCCATTTCTAATAGGTAGTGTTTTTGGAAGAGTAGCTCATTTCAGAAAAATAGCTTATTTGGGAAGACTAGCTCATTTGTGAAGACTAGCTCAGTTGGGAAGACTAGCTCATTTGAGAAGACTAACTCTTTTGGGAAAACTAACTTATTTAGGAGGACTAGCTCACTTCGGAAGACTAGATATGGAGTTAGCTAAAATGTTCCTCATCAATTATAGAGATCAATGTAATCATGTCTTATTGTTATCCATATGATTCCTTTGTTAATAATGTTAATCATAGAATTAACTACATTGTTGTCGCCTAGGTAATTGACCAAGATTTTTTTATCACAAAGAAAATCCACATCTTTTCTAGTATTGATAAGTGAATCCATCAAAAATAAGTAATCTGTAAGATATGCATCTTCTATATAGCGAGTTTGCTCTAATGCCAAAATTTTTTGAGTAAGAACTTCAGCCTAATCGTTTAATTCTAAATTGGGAATTTTCAACACTCCTTTATCAAATCTTATGTCAAAACGGCATTCACTTTTAACAACCTTGAGCTTTACTCCTGCCTCGTGAAGGTGTGTTGTAGTGTACAGAAGGCCATTCTGTTGATAGCCTCTATATGGTCGCTTCTTTGGTAGAGGTAGCTGGAAGGTCGGCGAAATGTTCTATATTCACATCGGGATGAACCTGCTGTTTGAACCGAATGATTAATTACCCAAAGTAGTCAAAAGAAAGATTAAGTAAAGCATCATAGTTTGAGAGATAGGGATCTGCATTGTAGAGACATGGAAATCTAGGTTGGTATAGTTTCTCAATAACAAAGAATGGAAGCTGATTTTCAACTTTCAAGTAATAGCAAGTCAATAAGAATCACTGCAGTAGCCTTTGGTTTCACAGTCATTCATTTCCAAACTACGTCGGAAGAAAAGCTCAAGAATGAAGCACGCATCCACCAATATCATTTTCACAAAGCTATCACTAGTAAGGTTAATAGTCTCTGCATAACACCGACGAATGCTTTCTTCCATTTCTTTTATTGTGCCTACTAACTCTTTAAACTCTTCCATGCTTTTCAATCTTTTGTTTTTGTGGTGAAAGGGGCCAATTGAAACTACCTGAGGAGTGTAACTGTGTAAGCATCTTCCTTCCATTTTCGAAGGTGGCGTGGTACCTTGTGGATATGACACTAAGTTGATGATTGAATCTCCAGCCTTCTGAACATTTTTTAATTTCAATTACCAACTCATCATTTTTATTTTCATTTCCGCCCAAGTGTCTACTTCCATTTGAATATTTTGATCTTCATTCTTTTTTGTAACAATTAGTAGTTGAATTTCCTTACTAGCTGATTCTTCCATCTCTCAAGTTGTCTTCCATAAATTTCCTTATGACAAATACAAGACCCACTAGCATTAGAAATATTAGGTGATACTTGTAAAAACAAATTTTAAAAAATGTGGATAAACAAACTGAGTCCAAATCTTCTGTCTCACTTTTTATGTTCTACTTTATTCTTCACCAATAAAAACTTGACACGTGTTTACCTAATTAATTAAATATTACTATTAATTAATAATGGTAGTATTAATAAGTCAATAATGATAGTATTTAATTAATTAGCTAAACGCGTGGCAAGTTTTTATTGGTGGAGTATAGAGTGGAGTAGGAAAAGTGGGACAGAAGATTTGGACTCAAACTAAGGAGGTGATTACTCATAATGCCAATGGCAACCAAACGTAATTTGGGGCCTAAGGCAAAAAATTCATGTGGGACCTTTTGTATATGTAAATATTAATTAAATAAAATTATTTAATACTAATCAAATTAAGGTTAATTGGATACATTAATTACATAATTTGATAAATAATACCAACTTAACTGATGTTAATTTCATACAAAGAATTGAATATCATAGTTAAACCATAAATTTTAATGAAAAGAAATAAAATATATTACGATTAAAAAGATATTTTATTTTAGATATCTATATGACAATGCATAGTTAAGTAAAGTTGTAATTTAATTTTTATTTATTTTTATTTGTTTTTAAGAGAGAGAGATAGATATTATTTAGTGTGTGGCTTTATAGGATCTCAGTTTATAAAAATTAGAGTCTCAAACTATTAAGAGAGATTAATTTGTAATTAGTGTATAGCTCGTGTATATGCACAATACAATTTAAAAAAAAAAAAAATTACAATGACACATAATATGGATTCAAATTATACTCACTCTCTTTTATTTTTTTATTTTTTAATTTTTTTTAGATATATACATGAGTTTACTCTTCTTTTTTTTTTAATTGGGTTTTTGATGATTTATTTATATTATACTCTTTGTCTTTTGCACCTCATTAACTCACTTAGTACTTTTTTTTTTTTTTCAAAAAAACCTTAAATAGGACACGTGGCACAAAATTAGACAACATTTGGAATCCAATTTAGAATCTAATTGGATTTTTCTTAGCTTTATATATATATATATATATATATATATATATATATATTTATATATATATTAATTTCTTTTGGATATACACATGAGTTTACTCTTTCTTTCTTTTTTTCTTTTTTTTTTTTTTTTTTTTGAGTTTTTTATTATTTATTTATATTAGAGCCTCCGTCTTTTACACCTCATTAACTTACCTAAAACAAAAAATTTAAAAAAAAAAAATTCAAGAAGTTATGTGGCTCAAAATTAGATAACAATTGGAATCCAATTTAGAACCTAATTGGATTTTCTCTTAGTTTTACCTATATATATAGATTGGTGATTTAACACATTTACAACATAGAAAATTCAATGAAGACTTTAAATTAAATTCCAATTTTATGCCAAGCATAGTCATCAAATCATGAATTGATTTTTTATTTTTATCTTTGTATTGTGTATCATATTGTATCATGTATTGTAAAATATACAAACACCTAATAAAATCATTAAAAAAATTATAGATATACATATATAAAAGGTAAATTCATTATAAATTTAGAATATATTCAACTAATGATCAATTTAATCGTTATTTATGTAAAAATATTTAACAAAACTAACTAAATAAATTAAATTAACATATGTTTGAAACATCCATATTCAAATTGATTAAACTTAGAATTGATAAATATATGAGCCAAAATAATAATTTCTTTTTATTATCTGACATAATCAACTCCATCTAAGTCATTGTTATAATGTTCATCATCTTGCAAAATTATATTTTCATTGAAATTTTCTTCGTTATCATCAACATTTAATGTCTCTTTTCTTGTTATTTTATTCTAATAATTTTTTTCTTTATATTTTTTCTTGGAATTCTAGCTTTTTAGAATTATAATAATAATAAAAAATAATTATATTTTCATTGAATACATTATTCAAAGTCTAAGGGCACGTTTAGCTTCCCAAGCCCAAAAATGAAAACGACAAAGGCCCAAGAGCCCAATACAATGAATTTGTAGAGAGTGGGCTAGAAACTAGATTTCAATGAGTTGGACAACATTCACAGTAGGTTAAAGGTTGCTAGAAAATGAAAATAAACAAGTTTATCTGAGGAAAGTAGTTCTTATATAAGCCTTTGGTTTTGGCATCTATAGACACCGCATTTTGTACCCCTTACGACTTGGTCCCCTGTTCCTCAATGATGCTCAAACTCTAAGGTCCAAGGCCAGTTTAGAGCTCAATTAGATATTAAATTGACTTGATGAGTGTTAAAATGGAAAATATAACATTTTAAATGAGCAAAAATATATTTTTGGAAATAAAATGACCAAAGTGGCCCTCAGCCTACGTACGTGCGCTGTGGCTTACATACGCAAGCCAAAGCATGCGTACGCAGGACAGCTAGGGTTTTAGAAGCATAAGAAAAGCAAGTTTTTTGTAATAATGGCTGAGGTTTTGAATGAATTCCATATCATCTAGGAGCTGCTCTAAACCCCATTTTTTCCACTATATAAAGCCTTACATAGTACATTTTCAAAACACACATAAATCCTAGGGGAAAAACCTAAGATTCACTAGAAAATAGTGAATCAAAAGGGAGTTTCTCACAAAACAGCCTCAAGTCATTTTTATTTGATTGAGACATTTTCTGGCCCTAATCCTTTTAGTTTAACGTTGCTAATCACTATTTTATTGAATTGTGATAGATTTGACTGAGGGGAACGGTAAAAAATAAAGCCTAAGAGCTTTTTACTTTAAGGTATTCTTTCTAGCTTTTCTATTTATTTTCTGTCTTTCTTTTCTTATTTTAATCTTGTTTTTTGGTTTGGTTTTTGTTTATGCATGTTTGCCTAGGTTAGTATATAGTTTAGTTTGTGTTCTAAGCATGCTAGGTTTTAGAATTAGGGTTTCCTTGCTTATGCTCTGTTTTCCATTTTGTGTTTTTGGGTTAGGGATTTGTGTCTCTTATAGGTTTGACATGCTTAGATTAGGGTTTCTTTTATTTTCTTGCTTTGATGCCATGCCATGCATTCACATGTCCATGCATCAATGCCATAGGTGTTGTGTTGCTGCAAGATAAGTAAAGGGTATGTCATGCATTGAAAATGTTCATGCATTTGTGTTATGATTTACTTTGATGATATGATGGAACATGCTTAGGTGTATGATTAGTGTTTGTAATATGTTAATGCCTTGCTGCCATGTTAAGTTACTGCCTTGTTTTAAATGTATGATAGGGTTTTCATATGCTAGATGAATGTTAGGGTTTCTCATTTGTGTTTGGTTCTCTTTTGCTTTATGGATAGATAAGTATGCTTGTTTAAGGATAAAGATGCCATGATTGTGTGTTAAATGCATGCTAATGTGTGTGTGTGTAAGTTTAGGATACAAGTGTTGAGATTGTTTTTAATAAGGTTAAGATATAAGACACAATGATGGGAGGCCAACCTTAGGGTTAGGCGATCTTGGGTGCCTAACACCTTCCCAATAGCGTACCTAAACTTCGAACCCATACTCTGATAGTAAAATAATGGTCCTTCCTCGAGAGGACGCTATTTATATGGTTCCTATACCATTGCAAAAACTAGGTAGTGACTCCCCCTTGTGCCATTGGGTCTTCCGTGGAGGTAGCCATTGTCTCTTGGGAGTTTTCTTCTTCTTGGTATGTATCCTCTATCCTGATCAAATGCCTTCCTTTCTCTCTAATCCAAATGGAAGTGGGGACGTGTTTTCTTGACTTTAGTGGTGCAATGATGCCTGAAAAGAAGCCCTATTTTCATTAAGTTCATGTCCCAATTAAAAGGTTCCTTTTACCTTTTAGATGTTCTTGGAAAATTCTTAAGTTCATTTTAAGGAAGGCCCAATTACAATATCACTCCCTTTCCCCTCATAGATCCTTGCCCCTTATTTCATTGGGCTTTGGTCCATTTATAATAGAGCTCTCTTCTTACTCTCGTGGGCTTTCATTAGAATGTACTTAGGAATTTCCAACCCTTTGTCTCAAACTTGGGCCTACAATGTATTCATCACCTTTCGACTTTTCATTTTTATTCATTATTTCATCACTTTTTTTTGAAATAGCCCTCTAGCTAAAATATTTTGCGGCCTCCTTTCAAAGTCTATGAAATTCTCATCATTTTGGGCCTAGGCATACAACAAAGAAACCCAAGATTACGGAGTTTCATTTTGGCTTTGAAGGGCTACGGTCCTATGAACCTTTCAAGTTAAAATATACCTTTGGATTTAGGGACAAGACTCTTATATGTGAGAACTTCTTTCTTTTGTCCCACAACATCTTAGGGTATACCATAACTTTAGGGCCATCCCTTCCATTTTTATACCTTTTATTTGTCCTTTAAAATTTGGTGAACACATGATATATGGTTGAACAAACAAGAGATATACAAAGGGTACCCTTTATGGTAGGATCTGGGATCTCTCTAGTGTGGGTAGGCTCCCTAAGGGATAGATAAGTAGGTCACTCACAACTGGGTGGGCTATGATTCTAACCGAGGGCCTAAATGGACCCTATAGTGGATTGGTAGCAAACCTTTAACGTACTCAAGGCCCATTATAGGCGATGACACTGATTGTGAGTTGGTGGGATGAACTTTGGAAAATTTGGGCTCGAATGGAGCCTTCCATCTTCCCACTCATCGCCAACCAAGGTTAAAGGACAAAAAGAACAAGTGAATGTGTATGAAACAAGTATCGAAAATGTTTTTACCAAGTTTCAGAAATAAGACACATAGGAATTAAACTCATTATCCCCAACGGAGTCGCCACTGTGGGCGCAACAGAAATAAGGGAGTCACCACCTAGTAATATTGTCTAGGAACCATGAGTATAGCGTCCTTTCGAGGAAGGATCTTTGATCTTACAACCAGAGTTTGGGTTTGGAGTTTAGGTACACTCTTAGGAAGGTGTTAGGCACCCAAGATCGTCTAACCCTAAGGTTGGCCTCCCATCATTATATCCTATATCTTAACCTCCATAAAAACATACTCAATACTTGTATCTATACTCACACGCACGCTAGCATACATCTAAGCATACAATCATGGCATCATTCATCCCAAAACACACATACTTACCAATCAACGCAAACAAAAGAGAACCAAACATACTAAAGAAAACTCTAGCATTCATCTAACATGTGAAAATCTATCATGCATCTAAAACAAGGCAGCAAGTAAACATATTACAAATCCCTAATCATACATCTAAGCATGTTCTATCATATCATCAGGGTGAAATACTGAAATCCTAATACAATGCATGAACATCGCTAATGCATGACTTACCCTTTACTTACCTCTTAGCAACACAGCACATATAGCATCAATGCATGAACATGTGAATGAATGGCATTAACACTAAGAAAGCCTAATCTGAACCATGATCTACATATGTGATAACAAACAAACATGTTAAAAGGTAAACAAACAATTATAGGGTTTGAAACTTGTGAAAAGGAGGCTACACAAAATACACATGTGACTGCATAAACAAAACAAACAAAAATTAGGGTTTCTAGGTAACGACATCACACAAAATAGAACAGGTCTGCGTACGCATGAGTTTAGCCTGCATGTGCAAGCTAGATCATGCGTACACAGATCCTTACCCAGAAAGCCTAATTAACACAGAAATAGAGCAAAAACCAAACAAGATTAAAAAAAAATAAAAAAAATTAAAAAAAAATCTAGCAACCTAACATGTTTAAAGACATAAAGAAAACCTAAAACTAACCTAAACAAACATATATAAACATAAACTAAATAAAGAAACAGATTAAAACAAGGATTAAAGGCAAAAGAAAGAAAAAGAAAAGTTTAAAAGGATACCTTAAAGCAAAAGTTCCTAAGCTTGATTTTGACTGTTCCCCTCAGTCAAATCTATCACAATTCAATAAAATAGTGATTTGACAATCTTAAACTCAAAGGATTGTGACCAAAAAAGGTCCCAATCAAATAAAATTCACTTAAGGGTGTTTTATGAAAAACTCCCTTTTGATTCACTATTTTCTAGTGAATCTTAGGTTTTTCCCTTGGGATATCTGTGTGTTTTGAAAATGTACCATGTAAGGTTTTATATAGTGGAAAAAATGGGGTTTGGACCAGTTCCTAGACAATGTGGAATGTTGTTCCAAACCTCAGCCATTATTGCAGAAAACTTGTCTTTCTTATGCTTCAAAACCCTAACTGCTTGCGCAAGAATGTACCTACGTAACTAATGCTTTGGCTTACGTACGCAGACCGAGGGTTACTTTGGCCATTTTATTTTCAAAAATAGATTTTTGCTTATTTAAAAGGTTATATTTTTGCTCAAATCAATTTAATATCTTATTGGGCTTTAAACTGGCCTTGTTGCCATGGGACTTAGAGTTCGAGTATCATTGGGGAACGAGAGCCCAAGTCATAAGGGGTACAAAATGCGGTGTCTACAAATGCCAAAACCAAAGGCTTATTCCTCAAAAAAATTTAAAAAATTTCATGGCATCGTTGCTCAAAAATTGAGTTGTATTGATCAAAAAGTACAAAAAATGGAAGCCAAATGAAAAACTTTCAATCAATGTAAACACTTTGATGGGGGGGGGGGGGGGGCATATATATTCATTTCTACTAGTGAGATAGGTTACTTGACTTTGTGCTATTTGTGTATGACTTGATTGAATTGATCATTGAAACTTCACACTAGTCCATGGACTAGTTCATACTTGATTCACAGATATAACACACAAGTCTAATGTTCAATGAAGGCCTATTTTATTTATGTGATTGTACGTGTTCAAATGTGATTTGTGTTTGCTCAATTACTTGATGATAAAACCCAAAAATATTTTTTGAGTGTTTTATTAGTTTTTGAAAATGTTTTTGTGTATCATTTGTGTTTTGAAAGTTTTTCCAAAAAGCCAAATCTGTTTTGTTAAGATACTCCTATACAAGCATTTTCACGAGTGTTTCGCAAGTAAGGCTTCTCGCACCCAAGTTGCAAAAATGAGGAAGTGAATTTCCATTTCTTCCAAAATTTTACATAGAGAGTCTCGCAACTCCCTTGCAAGTCATTTGCAAGAAATGGCTTCCCGCGAAACTGCACCTGTGCATTTGAGGCATTTGGTGAGAAACTCGTAAGTCCCTCACGAGTACCTATCCTACGAAATGAGCAGATTTTCAGTTTTTAAAGAGGCACACGGTGACAGTTTTTCAAACATTCTATTTTGCCTCCCTTGTGTCTCTCTCAATCCAAAACACTCTTTTCACTCAAATCTCAACCAAAACTCAATGGATTTCATCCCTAAGACTTCTCTAAGGTATGTTCTAACACTTTTTATCTTTTAAATCCTTAGATTAAGTCTTAGATTCTTAAAATTCTAGGGTTGGGGTTATTTTGAATGGGGTTGGGAAAATTTAATTTTTGTCAAATCTTTTTACTTTTTTCTTTCTTAGGCTGTGTCCCATTGTGTTTGTTGATGTTTTTGTTGGCCCCTTGTGGCATTTTAACATATATGTGTAGTGTGTACACTCTAAGTGTTTGATAAAATGCCTATATGGTATTTTTTTTCACTCTTTTGGACTCTAATGAGTACCAATTTTTAGGGATTACCATGATTATTCATGTTTATCATGTTTTGATAATTGGTTGTGGTTTTTACACATTTTGCCCCATGAGTGCTTGCTCATGCATCTCACATGCACACTAGATGCACCCTTGATGCTCACACTCTATCGATTGACATGTTTTGTATTCACTCATGCTAGTTAAGTCTTTTTATGTTTTTTAGCATCTATAACATGTTCTTGTGTTTATGTTATGCATGTCATTTCCATTTTAGGTCTTTTTTCTCAATTTATTCTTGTTTTATGGACTAACATGTATCTAATCAAGTTTGTTACCATATTTGTGTATGGTTTGTGTGTTTGTTCATTGTTGTAGATGTCTCCTTGTAAGACATTTGCAAAGAAATCAGCAAAGCGTCCTTGTCATTCCCCCGATTCATTCAAAAATGAAGATGCTAACAATGTCTACATCAATTACTACAAGAATGCTATGATCATCATGGAAAGGGGTGTGGACCTTGAATCTTTGGAGAACACATTCATTCTGGAGGTTTTCAAGGAGAGAACAAGGACCAAACTGCTGAATCCTTCAAGTGATGTGTATGAGTGCATCGTCATGGAATTCTTTGCAATTGCATTTATGGAAGATGACCATATCAACTGCTGGGTTCAGGGGAAAGAGTTCACCATATCCATGGAGTTAATCCAAGAGCTTTTAGAGATTTTTTTGATGACTTCAGATACCTCTCTGCACTTTGATGAGAGAAAAGATAAGCTAGAACCTCTTGTGCAAATCCTTGAAGGCCAGCTTAAGAAGAAGTCCTTGCACACAACTGACTTCTCTCCTAAGATGAGGGCTTTGGCTTACATCATGATCTTCAACCTCTATCTGGTGAAGAACTTGACAAATTTGTCGTAGCCAATGACCATTTTTCTCCATGATCTCTTCACTCACAAAGAGATCAATATATGTGGTCACATCTACCACCTCTTTGCCAAGTGCGTTTGAAGAAGAAAGACAAGGATAACTCTACATTCCCAAGCCTTATCATGTCTCTAATATCAAAGGCAAGGTGAAGCTTCCCAGTGGACTTCCTGTGATGTCAAGGGAAGAGTCAATTAGTGAGCACACTATGAACTGGAGTAAAGCTCACATTCCTGGTTTAGAAAGAAAAGTCGATGCAGCTCAAGTTCAAAGGGAAGAAGCTAATGCTGAAGGTGCAACACCGAAGATGAGATTGATAGGTTCACACATGAATCGGAAGATATTCCACATCCATCTACTCAAGCACAAGCTAGAGCACCTGACCGCCTTAATTTGATACTAGAAAGGGTAGAACAAATGCATGGTATGTTGAGTGCGCACAACGACTACTCCACAAGGCAATTTGCATACCTCCAAGGGCAAATCCCCACCCTATCTTCTTAAATCCAAGACTTGGAGAAATCAAACTCCGAATCCGATTCGTTCTAGGATCTTTGGCCATTCTTGTCAAAAAGGGGGAGTAGATTTGCTTGAGGGGGAATACAACCTAAGGGGGAGTAGGAAACCATTGGTTCATTGGTTTATTTTGGTGGTTTATGTTTTTATTTATAGTGCTTTATTTTAAAACTTTTAGTTCTTTAGTTTAAAACTTAGTTTTTCTTTAGTACTTTATGTACCTTGGTTTTTATAGCCGTTTCTTAATGCTTTTAGTTATCTATTGCTTCTCGCTTTAGTTTCTTTATTGCATCATGTGTTTGTTGGACATGCAATTAATTTTTGCACTACTCTTAATTGCTTGCATGTCCGGATGATCATTTACTTGTTAAATGTTCATTGTGGTCATTTCTTAATGACAGTTCCTGTATGATCAAGTTATGCTATATGTTCTTATATCTTGTGTTTATCTTGATTGCATTTTACTTGTTCTTTATACATGCCTTGTATTCTACTTGTCTCGTATTTAATGAAGTTATTTGTTATGTGCAAGTGTTTTGGGATACAGGTGTATATGGTTCGAGTGCTTTACAGGTTTTAGATTTAGGTGTGAGTGAGTTTTTCCTCTATTCCCAAACTCAAATTTAAGTCTAGAGTCTATTTATGGGTTTTGTCACGGAATAGCCAAAGGGGAAGATTGTAAAGTTGTGATTTCCAACTAACCTTTGTTGGCTTTAATTCCATGCCAAATTTAATTGTAATCTCTTCAATCATTTCCTTGTATTTATGTGGGTTTATTTGTAAGGGATAAGTGTGAGAGATTGGTGAAAAATTAAGCGTCAAAAGAAGAATCAATGCAGTTCGCGACTAGCTCGCGAGAAGCTCACAAGTAAAGCAACTCGCGAAAGGCCACGTGTGAAGCACATGACTAGAAGCTGAAGAGTCATGCCAGGCACCCACGAAACTCTTTGTTTGGCAAAAAGAAAAAGTGTTTTACCAAATTCTTTACCCACACTATATATACCCTCATTACTCAAGAAATGTAAAGAGTGCTTTTTAGAGAGAAAACCCTAGCAAAAACACTTGAGAGTTAGAGATTGTCATGCCCACAATTGTCTACACATTTTCTCTTGATTTTTCTCTACTCCTACCTCTCTATCTCTACACCCCTGAGAGATTCTTAGCCCAAATACTTACCTCACCCAATCTAAGTGTTGAGATAAGTTTTGGTGCCTTTGGGAAGCATTGGAAGGAGCCATAAAGTGGCGGATGCAATCGGGTTGAATTGTGGGATCCGAAAAGCTAGTGAAGACAAGACTACGAGAAGTTCGTTGGTAACAGAAGTTTGTAGGGCTCAAGTACATTTGGTAGACTAGACTTGGGGGGTCTTTTGTTATTCGTGTACTCCAACTTATTCACTAGTGCACCGATTTCGACTTTAAGGGTTGTGGAGAGGTTTTTCGCCGAGTTCTTCGGTTTCCTCTTCGATAACACGTCTTGGTGTTATCTTATGTTTGCATCTCTCTTCCCTACTTTTTAGCTTTTCTTTTATTGTTCACTGTGATTGAATATGGCTTAGAGTAGTGTTACCGGTTTATTGCACTCATTTACTCTTGTTCCGCACTTTGATAAGTTAGAGTAAAAGCAATCTAGCCGTAATTTTAAATTTGGGGTCTGAACAAACTTTAGTGTTTTCACACTAATTGAGTTTTCAATAATCATATAACTATATATATATATATATATATATAATCAAATACAACTATCAAAAATCAAATTTTCATTAAAAAAAATAAAATAAAATATATTTGATTATTGATAGTTGACCTGTACTTCTTTCAAGAAGTTGTCATGTGAAGTATAGGCTGTAACTATTAATAATCAAATCAAAGTTTTGAATTCTGTTTTGGAGGCCATTCTAGATTGACCATGGAAACAGAATATTCCGATACCGGTGTGTGCTGATGAACCGTTCCGGGGTTACACTCCAGATATATACACACACACATGTACATAATTTATATATTTATAACTTCATATTTTATTATATCAAATTAACCAAAACAAAATTTAAAATATGATATGGGAATAAAATGGTCATATGATGAATTTTGGGCTTCAAAGTTTTAGAAAAAAATCCAACACAATCCAGAATAGGCCGGAATTTAGAGACCAAAATAACCGAAATTCACCCAGTACACCAAAATAGTTTGAAGCAACCCAGAATTTAGACCGAAATGGAACAAGGGGTTATGTGCACCTGATTAATGACCGGAATGGAATATTCTGGCCGAAACGGAACAGAGTTTAAAACATTTAATCAAATACAACTATCAATAAGTTGATTTTTTTTTTTTTTTTTGTGGGATGGGATAATAAGTTATGATTATTGATAATCAAATATTTGATCATTAATAGTTGGGTTTTATTAACGTATGACCTAAGGGCATATGTTAGTAAACCATTTTAGAAAAAAAATTTATGAAAAAAAAAAGAAAAAAAGAAAAAAAAAAGTAACTAACTGATTTAACAGTTTTTTCAATTTCCCATAAAAATTTTCCTAAAATGAATGGTTAAGGTTTTCTAAGAGCATACATTAACCGGACACTTGATAGTTACAACTTACACTTCTTTCAAGAAGTTGTCAAGTGGTCTCTAGAGGAGACATTAGACAAGGGGTCGTTCTACTGTACCTTCTTTATTTTTTGGAGTACAGTACCCACACAAATTCTAACCATTAATTTTGTGTTGTTTTGATCTTAACTGTTAATTTAGTTTTAGTGGATACCGATTACTGGTAAAACAAGTCAGCGTATATAAACCAAAATAATTCATATGGAACCTCTCTCAACTTTTCTCTCGCGTTCTCTGCATCTTTGTTTCTCTCTCATGTTCTCCACTCCTCTCAGATTATTTCTTCTTACATTCTCAGGTGAAGGTTTCTTCAAAGATGAAAATCGTTTTGATATCTTAAAGGTAAAGATCAAAACAATAAAACTCTAATTTCAATGTCGTTGTTTTGTTTCCTTTTTTCTTTATTTTTAGGATTACCCATTTGAAAACGTAGATATTGTTAGGCTAAAATAAAATGTTTTCACATGTGTGAGCATATGAGTCACTTATCAACTAGTCAGTGAGTCAGTTATCAACCAGTCAAAGTGCAGTAGAAGTTACCAAAATATAAGGAGGAGTGCAATTACTGTTTTTGGTCTACTATAAATGAAGATTAAAGGTATTATCAGAAGGGACAACAAAAAATCTAACAAACTAGACTCACACACCCGGTCAACGGAAGGATAACTTCATGTTTGTAACTTCATATTTGTAAGTGCATTTGCCTCACATGAATTATCTAAGTATAATTTTTGTAAGTTAACTTTGGATTTTGTGTGATTTGAATCTTTCTGATTTGTATGAATTCTGAATTAAGATATCTACATATTGGGATTACATTGCTTAGTCCCTTATTTTTCTTAGTTGAATATTTTGTACTTTTGAAGTCCTATTAGTTTAGGTAGTGGCAGAGCCCATCAATTTTGTGCGAAGTCTTGTCTTGCAAGTAGTTCTTTTCAAGATAGTTTGTATTCATACAAACAAATATATGAACTCTTTATTTCATTGATTTTCTTGTGGGTATTGTGTATGGGGTGGGTGAGGAGGAATCTTCAATCTTCTTCATGCAGTTTGTGTTGTGTTATTGTAATTTCTTTGTATTTCATTCACTCCAGTTCTATCGCCCTATGTTTGTGTTGTTTGGGTTTGTGGGTTCAATTTCAATGAGTTCTTTAGGTGTTATCTTGGGTTTTTGTGGCTGTGAATTTTAGAGGGCTTTTCAGTGGGTCTTTGGGTATCTGATTTTTCTTATGAGCCGTGGTTATTCAATGGGTCTTTCTATTTTCTGTGGGTCAGTGGGTTTTCATGGGGTCTGGTATTTTTCTGTTGATCTCTCTTGTTCTATTGTCTCTTTATGTTGCTGTGAACTAAATTTTTTTGTTTATATTTCCTCCATGGAACAATTACAAGCTGTAGAGAAATTTTGTTTGTTGTGTTATTTATTGGATCAACAACCAATGTGTGTTTCTGTTTCTTAATAAAGATTCTGCTTGATTATTGCAATAAAGAAACAGGAGTAGCAATCTTAAACTTTTTTATCACATAATGTTTCTTGCTTTTAATTTGTATTATTGATCTTATGTCATTAACATACATATTCATTACCCAATCATTTTATGGTACTTGATATACTATAAAAGAAAAAGAAAATTACTTAAATGTGATATACAATTTTTGTGTGCCAAACTTCAATTTCTTTTTATTTTTTACTAGTAATTGGAATAAGGACATGTCCGATTAAGTCACAAGATTTGTGTACATTCACTGTGTTGCTATTTGATCTATTTGAAGGGTCTTCAGTATGCATGTGAACAGTTCAATAGTAGAATAGGCATGCATATTCACAATGGACTTCTTTAAATTGAGGTGCAAAATGAGGCGATTAAATTTCAACAAATAGTATTTTTTGTTGTGATAGGTACCCTAAAAACTATTTAGGGATGCACACGGGCAGCCTACTTGTTTATTTGACTAGCTTGTGTGGAACTTGTGTGTCATCTGGGGTTGTGAATTTGAAGTCTATTTGCAACTTCTTGTCATGCTCCTAAATGTTTGATAGCATTTGGAGAGGATTAGCTGCTACCATTGATTCAAGATTTAAGGGTAAGCAAATGCTGTATAAGGATCATGGTGACAAAGTTATTGTTTTTGCAAAGCCTTTCTTAGATGAACTATTTTGGATGAAATCATTTTCAAGGTTTTAAAGTTAGTTGCTTATTAAATAATTGTCAGTTAGCAAGTAATTCAGTAGAATGGCCTATTAAATAGATATGTTAATGTCTCTAATTTTATATTCAGTAGTTTACTGTTTACCTTACTATAATTAGGTCTGATTCATTTTAACTTTTAAGAAAATTTACTCAAACCTCTTTATAGTTGCTCTGTTTCCAATACAGTCGGTGACATCTACACTAAATTGGTATGATAAATGTAGTTGATGTTTTGAACTAATACGAGATATTGGGAATCAACCTCATAAAATAGTTATATTCAAGGATATCAAGGTTAAAGAAATTTGTAAGACCACATTTCAGTTAGTATTTACTTAGTTATTAGTGCTTTCACAAAAAAAAAAAAAAAGTTATCAGTGGAAAGCCTCTCCTTCTATATTTATTTGTTGACACTTGAGATTTTTTTTTGGATTAAGTAGTCAAGCTGGTTAAGCAAAGTACAATGTTATATAAACTTAAATTCTTAATTTACCATTCTTCCCCTTTCTAATAAACTTATTAAGTTGTTAAGAGCTAATGGGTAGGATGAGGGAATGGACAAATGAGTGGAGGTCTGGAATAGAGCCTTTCATGTGCTTATTATGTGCTTTGATGGTCCTATCTACAAATGAATTCTTTTTTCCTTGTAATTATAATTTGTCATACACAGAACACTTAGTTAATGGTTCATTATTTTAGATATGTAGTCTTGGGAGAGTTAATTCATCTAATACTTTTCACCCCCAATTTTATAATTTGCTAAATATATTACCCCCTCAAAATCTTACTACTCCATATGTTGTAGACCTAAAAATCTTGGCTCTTTAGTGCCTTAGTTTTTGAACTATTATGTTAATTGGCATATTATTGATTTCTAATGCATTTTCTACACTTGTAAATGGACAGTGAAGCCAGTCATCTGCCAAAGCTGGAACTTTCAAGGAAAAGGTGGATGCCATCCATCGGCAAGATATTTGCGGACTGTTGTTAAGCATATACAACATGTGAAAGAGCAAATTACTTTTAGTTGTTATAAAGTATTAGTTGTTGGAAAAATGTAGCTACAATGGTATAGATTCTAATGTTATATTATAGAGTTTTAGCCAAAAAAAAGTTATTGGTGAAACTTGATTCCATAGTGAAACTTAATTCATTTATGCATAGACTTCATCTATGTGTTAAAAGTTAAAACAATGGCCTTTCCATTGAAACTATTAATTTTTGGTCTATATTATATCTTAAAATGCTGCTATAGGAGATTTACTAAGATGTTGGCTGTTTAAACAAAAACTTAAAAAGTAAAAAATAAAAAGAACTTGAGTCTATAAATTCCAATTCCACTAGGATAAAAAAAAAAAATATATATATATATATATATCAGTAGAACTTAAGCCTGTAAAACTAGAGTTCAACAAGGTGTTCTATGGGTATTTCAGTCACTTCTTCGGTTACAATGTCATTTCAGTCATTTTTTATGTTTGAAGGGTATTTAAGTTATTTTTTTGGTTTAGAGGGCATTTTAGACATTTTCTAGGTTTTAAGGATGATGGGAAATTAAAAAGTACATATATTGTCCATAGGAGTCAGTCCAAAGTATCCACATCCAGAAAGGAAAGAGGAAAGAAGTAACACCAAAAAGGAGGAATGTCGTCTAGGATGAGAGACAAGTCGTCAACGGACAAAAGATCATAGATGATTAGCACTTAGTAAGTTCTAAGATGTTTTCTGCAAACCAAGAACGGTTGCACCTTTCATTATTCAGAGATATGGGGTGAATACCCCGAAATTCACTCCACTCTCCCCACTAAATCCACCCATCTCCCACTATATTAGTGGCACCTAACAAGTAAACACACTCCAAACTTTATATAAAAAGGACCAAGCTTCACCAAGCTAAGGAAGGTATTCATCCACTTTTCATACTTGAGTCATTGGAAGAAATACTGACTTAACTGTTGGAGGGTCCTTGACTGGTTCATCCCGGTCACCTTCGATAAACTTTTAATAGTATTTTGGTCATTGTTAGGTTTCAGGGGCATTACAGTCATTTTATAGGTTCTAAGGGTATTTTGATCATTTTAGAGAGAATTGGGGGAATTTTGGACATTTTTTAGGTTTTGAGGGAATTTCAATCATTTTTTAGGTTTTCAGGGTCATTTTGGTCATTTTTTAGGTATTAAGGGTATTTCAGTCTTTTTCAAGTTTCTAAGGGTATTTTTAGATATTCTCTAGGTATAGGGGCATTACGGTCATTTTCTTTTCTAAGGGTATTTTGGTCATGTTTTAGGTTTCGTGGTTATTTTAGTCATTTTTTAGGTTTTATGGTAATTTTAGTCATGTTTTAAGTTTCAAGGTCATGTGGTCATTTTTTTTGTCTTAAGGGTATTTTGGTCATTTTTTAGAGTTTATCATTAATTCAGTCATTTTTTAGGTTTTATGGTAATTTTGGTTTTTTTTTTAAGTTTCAGGGTCATTTAGTCAATTTTATTTTTGTTCTAAGGGTATATTGGTCATTTTTTAGGTTTCGTGATTATTTCGGTTATTTTTTAAGTTTTAAGGGTATTATGGTCATTTTCTTAGGTTTCAAGGATATTATGGTAATTGGTGAAGAAAAAAAAGGAACCATCAATTTTGACATATACTTGTCATCGTCCCTATATGTATTTTAAACAATTCCAATGTGGGACTACCATCTTCATCCTTATTTTTTGCTACAAACATATATATAAAGAAATAAGTAAAAAAGTGACTTCAATGGTGGGCCCAAATGTAAAAGTATGGTCAAATATGATATTGGTACTACCCAATGTGATGATGGAACTATCAAATGTGAGAAAAAAAATAAGGGAACCACTAAATGTGACAAAAATACTGTCAAATGTGATGTTGATATTGTCAAATGTGATAATGGAACCATCAAATGTGAGAAAAAAAAATAAGGGAACCACCAAATGTGACAAAAGAAAAGTCACATGTGATATTGGAACTATATAATGTGAGGATGGAACTGTCAAATGTGAGAAAAAAAAATAAAGGAATTGTCGAATGTGATAAAAGTACAATCACATGTGATGTTAGTATTGCACAATGTGAGGATGGTACCGTCAAATGTGAAAAAAATAATGAGGGAACCACCAAATGTGACAAAAGTACTGTCAAATGTGATGTTGGAATTACACAATGTAAGGATGGAACTATCAAATGTGTGAAAAAATAAGGGAACCACCAAATGTGACAAAATAACTGTCACATATGATGTTTGAACTACATAATGTGAGGATGGAACCGTCAAATTTGAGAAAAAAAAATAAGGAAACCGCCATATGTAACAAAAGAACTATCACATGTGATGTTGGCACTACATAATATAAGAATGAAATCGTCAAATGTGAGAAAAAATAAGGGAACCAGTGAATGTGACCAAAGAACTGTCCCGTGTGATATTGGAACTACACAATTTGAGAATGGAACCATCAAATGTGAGGATTTGGTAACCTGGTATAATTCATTATTAACATTTTAATTATTATCAAGATTGTTATGAATCGATAAAAGTATAGTCATATATTATATTGGTACTGCCTAATATGACTAAAAAGTAATATGACTTTTTTTTTTTTTTTTGAGAAGAAGATAATAGTACTATTGAATATAACAAAAGTATGATCATATGTGATTTGATATTGCCTAATGTGATGCAAGAACTATCAAATGTGAGAAAAGAATAATGGTACCACCAAATGTGACAAAACTACAATCAAATGTGATGTTGGTACTGCCCAATGTGATGATAAAACTATCAAATGTGAGAAAAAAATTTGAGTACCATCGAATGTGACAAAAGTACAGTAATTTTTTAGGTTCTAAGCATACTTAAGTAATTTTTTTAGGTTACGTGGTCATTTCAGTCATTTTTTAGGTTTCAGTGTCATTAAGTTATTTTTTAGGTTCAAAGGGTCTTTTGGTAGTTTTAAAGTGTTTCAAAAGTATTTTGGTCATTTTCAAGTGTTATGGGGTATTTTTGGTCATTGTTTTAGGTTTTTTGGTTATTTTGATCATTTTTTATGTTTTAGGGTAATTTCAGAAAAAAAAAAAAAAAAAAAAAAAAAAAGATTTTAGGGTCATTCGGTCATTTTTTTTAGCTTCTAAAGGCATTTTGATCATTTTTTAGGTTCTAAGGGTATTTTGGTAATTGTTGAGGGTTTCGGAGGTATTTTGGTCATTTTCAAGTTTAATGAGGTATTCTGGTCATTTTAGAAGTTTCAATAGTATTTCAAAATTTTTTAAGGTTTCAAGGTCATTTCAGTAATTTTCAAGGTTCTATGGGTATTTTGGTAATTTTTTAGGTTTAAGTTGCAGAATAGTAGGTTTTAGGTTCTAAGGGCATTATTGTCACTTTTTAAGTTACAAGGTCATTTTACTATTTTAGTCATTTTTTAGATTTCATTGTCATTGAGGTAATTTTCTTAGTATCTAAGGGTATTTCGATTATTTTTTAGGTTTAGAGAGTATTTTAGGGTCATTTCAGTCATTTTTTAGATTTTAAGGATATCCCAATAATTTTTTAGAGTTTCGAGGTTATTTTGGTAATTTTCAATTCTTGGAATGCATTTTGGTAATTTTAGTATATTTAAGGGTATTCTGGAATTTTAGAGACTTTAGGACTATTTTTGTTATATATATTCGTTGATTGTTAGGTAATTCGATGGGGTTGGGTTGGGTTGGGTTGGCTATGCCCATATGTAATGTTGGTACGACTTAATGTGACGATAGAACTGTCAAATGTGAGTAAAAAAAAGAACCATTGAATGTGACAGAAATACGGTCATATGTGACGATGGAACAATCAAAAATGAGAAAAACAATTAGGGTACCACCGAAAGTGACAAAAGTACGGTCAGAAGTGATGTTGATACTGCACAATAAGATAATAGAACTGTCAAATGTGAGGAAAAAAAAATAAAGGAACCACTGAAAATGACAAGAGAATTGTTACATGTGATGTTAGAACTGCACAATGTAAGGATGAAACTGTCAAATGTGAGAAAAAAAATAAGGGAACCATCAAATGTGACAAAAAAACTGTCACATGTGATGTTAGAACTACACAATGTGAGAATGGAACAGTCAAATGTGAGAAAAAAGTAAGAGAACCACCGAATGTGACAAAAGAATTGTCACATATGATGTTAGAACTATACAATGTGAGAATAAAGCCATCAAATATGAGAAAAAAGTAAGAGAACCACCAAATGTGACAAAAGAACTGTCATATGTGATGTTGGACTGCACAATGTGAGAATGAAACCATCAAATGTGAGAAAAAAGAAAGGGAACTATTGAATGTAACAAAAGAACTGTCACATGTGATGTTGGAACTGCACAATGTGAGGATGGTACCACCAAATGTGAGGAAAAAGTAAAGGAACCACCAAATGTGACAAAAGAATTATCACATGTGACGTTGGAACTGCACAATATGAGAATGAAACCATTAAATGTGAGAAAAAAATAAGAGAACCACCAATTGTGACAAAAGAATTATCATATATGACGTTGCAATTGCATAATGTGATGATGAAACTATCAAATATGAGAAAAAGATAACCTAGTATAACAAGTTACCTACTAGTGGGTACCGTACCCCCTCAAAAAAGGGGGCACAATAGAATTACCCTTAGACATGACATAGAAAAAAGCAAAACAAAAGAGAATTTCTACTCTACCTACCCAGAGAGAAGATTTTCTCTTTCATTATTGGAAGAAGGAAATATTTTAGGAAAGTTTTACTATCGCGTGCCTTTAGAGCATTAGCATTCGAGGTGCCAAAAAAGTTCTAGTTTACACTTTAAAAACCTACTTTATTTATTTTACAATCTCATTTTACAACTCTCCCAACATCCTAGTTTCTATTTTTACAAACAACTCATTAAAGTAATATAAAATATACCAACAAATAATATTAAAAATTATTATCTCTTCCATCACTTCATCTCTGTCTCTATCCTTAACTACCAAGCTCAAACACAAGCGCCACCAAACCAGCTACCCAAAAACACCAAACAACACCACCACCACTACCATCACATCTGAAACTCCATTAAAACACCAAACCAACAGCAGCACCACCGAGAAAGTAACCACAAAAATCCAATCGCCAAAATACCCAAATCTAAACACTAATTCATCACCGAAAACCCAGGCGCCAAAATACCCAAGTCCCATAACCCCACAACTACCCACGGCGAGCAAAACCACCCACCCATGGCTACCCCCGACCCTACGGCTACCCACGCCCCCACAAACCCAAAACCCTCGACCAAACCAAAAAATACAAACACCACCATAGTCATACCCATTTCTCAAATTTCAAACCTAATACCAAACCCACAAACAAGAATAAAAGGGGGGATCTTTGAGTAGAAAAATAAAAGAAAATAGGGTTGTAGCTATAGAGGTCAAATTGGGTTTGAGGGAGGAAGAGGGCGAGCTTGAGCTGTGGTGGTCTGTGAGCTTTGATTAGCCATGAAGGCTTGCCAAGTGGTAGACCAAGCTTGGGTTGTGGTGGTTTGTGAGCTTTAGTATGGAGAGAACAGAAAGTTTGAGAGAGAGAGCTCTAGTCCGAAGAGAAGTGAGAACATAGAGTTTGAGAAAGAGAGATGAATAAAATAATGAAAAGTAAGTTTGCATCCCTGTGTACAGTATGTTCTATAAACCCCAACTGACTATTCACAGTTGTCAAAAGGTTTTAGAAAAACCAACTCAGATGAAGCATTATTTTGGCTTATAAGGATATAAAATAGCAATCGGGGTTTTACACCCCCAATGAGGGCATAAAGGGCGCTTAAATGAGGGGATATTTGTTAAGTTTATTATCACCTACCCTTAGGAATGGCAATGGGCCGGGTTTTTTCATACCCAGACCCGACCTGCGGACTCGGACCTACGACCCGGCCCGTTTATTAAATGGGTTTTTTTTTCCGAGGCCCAAACCCGCCCCACCGGGCTCCGCGGGCCCCATGAGCCCCATCTAGCCAAGTCAGATTTGGGCCCAATCTGCAGCCCAATCAAAAAACAGTCCAAAAATGCCACTCCTTGTCCAACAATGTCTTTTTTTTTTTTTTTTTAGGCATTGCATCAATAACAAACACAAAAAACAAATCAAATACAAACCAACTCCCATAAAAAAAAATACAAACCAACCACAACAAATCAATTGCATTCACAACAAATCAACTACAATAAACTAGCCCTAAAACAAACCCAAGTTATTAGAAAGATTAAAAAAAAAAAAAATTGGACTAAAACAATATGATTGGTGACCTAATCCCTTAGTTTTTAACTGGAAAAGATTGAAATGAATCGCGTTCAATCGCAAGTTTTTTTTACTAAAAATAACATTTTATAAATTATTAAAAAATAAAAATCAGAGAATGAGAAA